>CM061526.1:63777039-66177039 GCA_030068015.2 Neoceratitis asiatica
TGCCTTACCACCTTCAAATAACTCTTGCGGGTTGGCGTTGGTAGACTTCCAGTTCAGTTCAGTTGAATGGTTAAAAAAATATATTTATATAAATTTTATTTATTTTTTGTGTGTTATTTAAGGGGCCCTAATTAGGGGGCTGCCCTTTATATTTATTTCACAGCCTCTATGATTGCAGAAATCTCGTCCTGGTGGAAATTACAGTAATCAGGTAGCCTGCCTAAGTGTTCTAAAGAGGAGTTTTATCAAAAACACCACCTCATGTTTTAAGATTCATTTAATATTACCATATATTATATATATATATATATATAACAGCAAATCGGTGCACATTTTTAGGACTAATGTAAGAAGTAAGGTCATGAGCGAAATCAGTGTAAGATCCGCAAAAAATATTAAATTCATTACATATTTTTTAGTTTGATATTTTTCAGTACCTTTATTGAAGAAAACTCAATTATGATTAGAATTTCACATCTGGCCTGAGTGTGACTCAACAAACTACTCGGCTCTTTCTTCTCAAAACTTTATTGATTGATCGATGACGGCTTTGATCTTACTTAATGGTAATTCACTTAAATAACAACCGGATATTTTTTCGTACCGAACTTGAGTATTTCTTACTTCTTCGAATACATGTTTAAATATTTGTTATTCAAATACCAAAAAACAAAAAAAACTGCTTAGAATATTTTAGAGATAATAAGACATTTTACTATTATTCTTTAAAGTGAAGGGATTTGCACATCGCAATATATATATACACTTTCAGAATCAATATTTTCACGCGATCACTCTTAAAGTTTCAAGTTTCAATATCACCAATTCATTCGTTTTCAAGTTGTTTAGCATCAAAAAAATTCTTTTTCTCTAAAATTCATTTCAGTGGTCGGGAAGGTAAAAAGTAAAAATATTCTCTTTACTGCCGCCAAAATATCTTTTAATTATCTACGAAATTGCACTAAATTCAATGATGCAGCTGAACACTGCCATATGAACATTGCAACACATCTCAGTACAACGCCTGCAAAATATTTCACTGCACGTTGCCCGCTTTCTTGTTGCTTGTTTTCTTTACA
Organism: Neoceratitis asiatica; assembly: GCA_030068015.2. Taxonomy (NCBI): domain Eukaryota; kingdom Metazoa; phylum Arthropoda; class Insecta; order Diptera; family Tephritidae; genus Neoceratitis; species Neoceratitis asiatica. Next base: position 63,778,119 of record CM061526.1, read on the forward strand.
ATGGCTTTTTTAAAATTTTCTCCTTTTATATTGGCATTTGGCTTACCGAATATATTCATTTCTTTAATTTGTTTTGCATTTAATTTGGTTTGTGTTTAATCTAATTTTAAACGACATTGCTCAGTGAAGTGTGTTGTTCGATCAATTTGCCAAGCATCGACGTGATGTGCCACAAATAATTGCGGTTTTCATACATGTGTACATATGTACGATTACATATGTGGTGATTGTACGACAAGTGTTCTTCTGTGTTCAACTTAATCACATGCAAGTGAAATGCAAGTAATTTTCTTTTATTTTTTAATTCAATGAGTTGGTATTTTCAGTGTGAACAATTAATTCTGGTGCATTTACATACATTTGTATAAAAGAAAAAAAATGGCCTTATTCGTTTCATATACTCGGAAAACTGACATCGACTAAAGGACCTAATAATGTTTACAGTTTTCAGTAAAAAAATTATTTTATGCAAAAAAACACCTTATTTTTTTTTATACGATCTTGTTGTTATTGGGATTTTTTTTTAATTTTCCAAGTGATAAAAGAAAAATAGAATTAGAGACCGTTCCCGGGGGAAGCAGGGGAAAGAGGCAGACCCCCACTGCGTTGGGAAGATTATGGTGAAGTACCTGGGTGCACTTTGTTAAAGAATTTATCCCCAGTAAGGCATGCCTGTTTGAAGAGGTGACTAAAATTCAATACTTCTCGCGACAGTTGGGTTTTTATACCAGGCTGTCATTCCCGCAATAGTGCTCGAAAGCCATTTTTTGGGATATTTTAGCGGTTACTATAACAACATCAAGAAGAAGAATACTAAAAAAACTCGAAAAACCAAACATTTTTTAAAGTAGGCACCTGCCATAAAAACATAGAATGTTTCTCAGAGAATTTCTGTATATTTTAATAGAAAAACTATCAACAGAGCTCCTTCTGCTTTTGTGCTTTGACATTTGCGCCTAGTTGTTTTCCCTAAAAATCATAGACTTTTTGAAGCACCTATCATTTGAATAATTTTACTCGGAAGTATCGAAATTTGCAGCTGAAAAATTTAATTAAGGAAAGCCTTTTTCCACTGTTTATTTCACCAAAACTTTATTGAGGGACCAGGGTTGGAACCTAATAGGTCAAAAGTATCCGGCCTACCATAGTGAAATACATCCTTTTGGCAAAATTCATTTTTATTATTCAACATAGTTCCCTTCCAGGGTGAAACACTGATTATAGCGAACCTCCAACTTTTCGATAGAATTTTTGTAGTACGATATGTCCCTTGCTTCAAAATAGGCCTCAGTTTCGGCGATCATCTATTAATTCGACGAAAATTTCTTCCCAGCGAGCATTCTTTTGAGATCTGAGAACAGGAAATAGTTGCTGGAGGTCAGATCTGGAAAATACGGTAAATGCGGAAGCGATTCAAAGCCAAATTTATGGTACTTGGTGACACGGTGCATTCTTGGTGAAACAGCACTTTCTTTTTCTTCAAGCACGACCGTTTTCGGCGATTTTGTCCTTTAAACAGTCCAATAGCGCTATGTAATAGTCGCTGTTGTCGGTTCTTCCTTTTTCAAGTTAGGCAATGAAAATAACTCCATAAGCTTGCCAGCCGACTTTTGCGTTTTTCCACGATTTGGATCAGATGTATCATATGCAGTCCACTCGTATTACTGTCGATTGGATTTCGGAGTGAATGATGGAGCGTTGTTTCTTACATTGTCGCATATCAATGTTTATTACGCTGAAACATCTCCAACCACTGCTCCGAATCATCAACTCGTCGTTGTATTTTGGGTTAAAAGTGAGCCCGCGCGGCACCTACTTTGCGCAGAGCTTTCTCATACCCAAATATTCGTGAATGATATGATGCACACGTTCCGTTGATATCTTTAGAGTGCGTGATATTTCGTTCAATTTCAATTCACAACTTAGCATACCAATTCTTGATGGTTGATTTTCCTGGGGCAGTATATGGAAACTCGTCATCAAGCCAAGTTTTTGCTTCAATTGTATTTTTTCTATTCTAAAAGCAATATTTTATCAAATTGAATTCCTTTTTATTCATTTTATTTTTTCACAATAACAAAAGTTGATTCACTCAAAATGCTTTAATTTACAAACTAAGAATCCGACAGATGTCAAATTTATCGTCATTTGAAGGTTAGGGCTAATTAAAAATCTATATGGATTTAATTCTAGTAGAGTCATCCATGTGCTAGGCTGGGGACTCTGCAATTTACTGATTATTACCCACCGCTTCAGAGAATGTGCGAAAATTACTCGATATATCTCATACTTCAAAGAATATCGAGAGAAGTTGATTTAGAGTTGTTTATCTATCCGTGGTCACGTATTTTTGTGCACAATCAAATCGAGTAGAAATTGAATAGAATACGAGGTATCTACTGGTGCTAAGGGTAGGTTCGAACTCTTTCACTATTTTCAGCCCAATATAATACCAGTATGAAGAAACCTGATTTAGTATGTTATCTTTTATAATTCAACGGTGCTATCCCTCAAAAAATTGTTTAAACGAATTATGTAATACAACAATCCGTGAAACGATTTCATTAAATTTTACTTCTACTTACCCTTAATTGGTGTAGACACCATGAAATGCGTGATTGCAACGAGTCAGAAAAGCGAGCAACGAGATCGAAAGATTTTTAATAAGATGCGGCAATCAGAGAAGGTTTCAGTTCAGAAGGGTGAGCTATGAATGCCAGTATCTATATACATCTCCCTCAGCTGTTCGACACCAAATGATGTTTCAGAAATTATACAAGCTGCATTGCCAAATAGAGGAGGTACAATCTTTTATAAGAGCGTACGACGACTGACGTATGCCGATGATATAAATATTTATTTTCCTCAACAACTGCTTTAGACTAGATAGACAAGCGAGGCAAATGAGTCTCATAGTAAATGAAGGTAGGACGAAATATCATCTGCCATTAAACAAATAGTCAGCGTAGTCACGTCTTGGTGTCCACGTCGCTGTTGACAGTCATAACTTTGAAATTGTAAATAATTCCGTCTATCTGTGAACCAGCATTAGCAATAACAATAATTTCAGCCTGGAAAACCAATGCAGAAACACTCTTGGCAACAGGTGCTACTTTGGACTCAGTAAGGAATTGAAAAACAAAAACTAAACTTTACAAGTAGCTCAACATTCCCGTCCTTCTTAATGCTGCAGAAGCGAAGACGTTTACACCATCCGATGAGTCGATGAGGAAGTTTTCGAGCGAAAGAGTTTGGTTAAGAAATATGGTCCTTTGCGTATTGGCAATGGCGAATACCGTAGGCGGTGGAACGATGAGTTGTATGAGTTATACAGCGACATGGACATAGTTCAGCGAATCAAGAGACAGCGGCTACGCGTCATCCGAATGGATGAAGGAATATTTGAAAGAGGACTGATTTGAAAATATTAATTAATTTGGGTTTTAAGACATTATTTCCGATTAGCAATATGTAGAGCTCTAAAAAACTAAATACAGTTGAACTGGTTAAAATTTCAGAATCTTCTTAGAGTTTTCAAAATCTCATTAAATTCATTATTGTCATTTGAAAAGCAATTGACTTTCATAGATAAAACTTTCCCCTCACCAATTAATCAAATCAGCAAAATACAGAAGTAACAACTACTGAAGAAGTGCATGTGATAAGCAGACAAGTAACATTTAACTATGTGGATCCATAACTTATATATACATACATATATAAGTAAACATATCCACATGTAATTGCGAGAAATATCAGTGGACCGATCGCATCAATCGTCAATAACATTTACGTTTTCGGTATTATGTATGTGTTGTGCCCGAAGGAAAATGATTAATCATTTTTACAGCCACTCATTCAATCATCGGAACGTTTTGGGGCACTTAGCGTTTTATTAGTGCGCGACCATAACAACGCCATCATCAGGCTACTACTGCATACTACTACGAATGAGCGGTGTTACTGACGAGGCGGAATTTCTCATTTACAACAGCAATAAACATGAAATGTTGGAAAAATCAACGTTAAGCAAGAAAATTGTACAAATAAATATAAATTTATAACATTTTTAGTATATAAAAAAAAAAAAAACGAATAACAACAACAATTAAATTCAATCGTTTTCTCAATGACATTCGACAAAGAGTCATCAACGAGCCATCAACAGAAGAACATCCTGCCATAAAGAAGTTAACCATCATTAGCACTTAGTCAACGAATACATTATGTACATATGTATATATGTATGCAGTATGTAGTATACCGTTGGCGATCAGAGGCTCAATGCCGGTGAACAACAACAATAAAAATGTTTAGTGTTTAGCGGTCGAACAAACGGCAAACATGCCATATCTACACAGCTACACAGCCACAGAACAACAGTTCACCTTTTTTTATACCTCAGACCGCAATTGTGTGGCTGACGATGTGTGCTTGTGTGATGATTATGAATGCAAATGAGTCTACGGAGTGTCAGAGCTACAAAATGGAATGTTTCTATATAAAAAAAAAAAAAAAACAAGAATAAAAAATAAATGAAATTTAAAAGAAACAAAATTAAATGAACACTACTGTAAATAGTATGTCCGATGAGATGAAAGGAATTTCATGTCGAACGTGAAATTAAGTGCGCTCATTAGCGATCCATCCAACGGTCGCCATCTCAAGCATCAACACACACACGCACACAGCGGAGTCACAAGAGGCGACCGGTGAAGACCGTAAGCAGCAGTACCAAGGTGATGACTGTATGCATACTCAGTCAGTCGGTGAGTTGGAACTGAAAAACTGTGGCTGAGCGGTGAAGGGATTGCGACAATTACAAAAAAAAAAGAAGCAATATTAAGGTGCACACGTTGCCATCGACAGCACCACATTAAACCTAGATACGCAGATATGCTGACAAAAGCAGCAGATATGCATATATACAATCGTAGATATATATACATATATATTTGCCCTCACAATTAAATGACTATCACTTATCTATCTATGTATGTACATGTACATATATGCATTTGTTGAGGCTAAACCTATTTGGCTGCTGTTACAGTTGATATTTAGATAAGAACGTTGCGTTTACGATCACGGCAGTCGGCAGTTCATGCCAGCGAACGCGATCCGTTGCAGGACAGGTGACATAAATGGCGTACAAGTGCTGTGTGGCGAGTAACGAGATTCTCGGCTACCTTTGAGTTCGAAAAACAGCACATTTATTGTTTTTGGGTGCGGCTCAGTTGTAAACTATTTGCGCCGCCAAACCAATAATCAAGAGACTACAAATTCTTAATGTCGCGCTTGGTATTGACGTTAAAGCGTGCGGCTTTCTATTTTATAACCCAGAGCTTTTAATGAAGTTGGGTACTATCGTTATGTGCTTGAAAATATAATGAACTGTAAGTAAACTTAATTTACTCTCTCAAAATAATTTAAAATTTAATAGATTAAATAAGATAAAAATTAAAAAAAAAAATAAATCAAAAATAACTAAGAAAATTTAAATAATATAATATAAAAAAATAACATAAAATAACACAATAAATGAAAAATTAAACCAAATTTATACGAAATGAAAAAATAAAAATAAAATAGAAGATAAACAAAAATAAATAGAAAAAAAGTTTAAAAAATTAAAATAAAATAGTATAAACAAAAACCAAATAAAATAAAATAATATAAAAAAAAAAAAATAATTAAAAAATAAAAATTACACAAATTAATTTAATATGAAACAAAATAATTGAATTTAAACAGATTATTTAAAATAAAATAAATTTAAAAAAATAAAAATAAATCATATTAAATATAATAAAAAATCAATCAGAAAAAAATAATAATAATATAAAATAAATAAATAAATTAAAATAAACCAACATAAAAAAACCGAAAAAATTAAAATTAAAAATAAAAATGAAATTATAATAAAAAAACTAAGTATATTAAATTGAATTCAATGTATTCAAATTAAATAATATAAATGAAATAAATCAAAATAAAAATATAGCAAGGAAAATAAAATAAAGTAAAATAAAATAGAATAAAAAAACTAAAAAAAAAAAAAATAAAAAAATAAAAAAAAAATATTAAATTTTAAAATAAAAATTTAAATGAAATTATAATAAATAAAAATAAGTATATTAAATTCAGTTTATTTATTTACATTTAATAAAATAAACCATATAAAAAAAGTATAAAAAAAAGTAAATTAAGAAAAATTAAATTATGGATTGTTTTATGCGGCCTTTAATTGTTTTTGGTTATAAGTAAATGAGCTGTATTCAAAAGCCTATTTTTGTTAAAATTTGTTTCTTTGTTTTATAACAAAATATTCAATTAAAAATAACTTTTCTAACGAAAATAGGGCTTTGAATACAGCTCATTTACTCACAACGAAAAACTAAATTATTTTAAATAACAAAAAAAATTAAAAAATTAAAATCAAATTAAAATAAGTTCAAATAAAAAAAATTTATATAAAAAAGTTATTAAATAAAATAAAATAATTTATCGGGTTCCCTACTTTTTTTAAAGAAAAAAAAAAAACACAGAAAAACAAGTTTAATGGGGAGTGTTTATTATCATTCGAAAGAACATTTCTTTGCATTTATTTTTTGAAGATTATCTATTTCAAATGTTGGCCGCGGCTACGTCTCAGATGGTCCATCCGTTGAGTCAAACATTTCGACTGGTAACTAGCGAATGACATGATTGATGTTTTGCTTCAAGGCCTGAATTAAAGCGGGATTATCCACATAGACTCTAGACTTTACATATCCTCGCAGCAAAAAGTTTAACGGTGTGATATCACACGATCTTGGTGGCCAATCGATCGGCCCAAAACGTGAAATTAAATGCTCACCGAAGTGTTCTTTCTCTAAATCCTTTGATTGATGTGATATGTGGGAAGTGTGGAGAGTGGCGCCGTCTTATTGAAACCAAATATTGCGGAGATCACGAGCTTCAATTTCAGTCATCAAATAATCGGTTATCATGACGCGATAACGGTCGCCATTGGCTGTTACGTTCTCACCGTCATCATTTTTGAAGTTTTATGGACCTATGATTCCACCGACCCACAAACCACACCAAACCGTCTTTTTTTCTGGATAAAATGGCAGCACTTGAATCTCTTCAGGTTGCTCTTCATCCCAAATTTGACAATTTTGCCTATTTACAAGTACATACCCATTGAGCCAGAAATGTACCTCATCGCTGAACAAAATTTGGCTCGGAAACGTTAGATCTTCTTGGAACTTTTCAAGATCCCATATAGCGAAACGATGTCGCATGGGAAGGACGAGCGGCTTCAGTTCTTGCACAAGCCGTATTTTGTACACTTTCAATATTCGTTCGAATATTATCCAATAATGAATGATGGGTCTCAAGATGGCTGGGATGGGACATTCTTTACAGAACGTGAATTTTCGTAATAAAGTTGAAGGATTTGAAAGAAAAGAAAAAAATTTTATAGAAGTAAAAAAGTAAATTTAATTAAAATTAAATACGAGTTTATTCGTCGCAATACTGCTGGTGCATGTATAAGTCAAAGGTATTCTACTCCTTAAGGCACATCGGGTATTAGTACATCACTTGATTTGAACGAAACTTTACTTGCCTTACTTGTTTGCTGGACATTGGTGTATGGATATGTATATGGAAGCATAAAACATGCGTTTTTATGTCATTGGCGGTGCTTGTGATCGTTTTGTAACCATCTTAGCTTGAGATATCATGCCTACGAGATATCTTGTCCTTTCCTTTATTGCTGTCCTTTAATTTGTTTGAAATTTTCTACAACTTTTTCTCTATTTTTTGCTGAGAACATTACAATGACATTTCACAAACGAATTGTATGCAACATTGGCTTTCCAACAGCAAAGCATTGCTACGCACACCAGCAGCTACGCCAGGTATAGCATCTGCAGGCAAGAGGCAGGCGCACTCATCAATTCCCCTGTCGGTTGCTGCAATTGCGCGCATCGTTTGCGATGTCATTTCACCATTTGATTCGTCCCCATCTATCGCTCAATTAATTACCGCTATCGCATTAATATGCTTCGCACATTCAAAATTGCAATAAATTATTTTCGCTTTGTCGTTGGCTGTTGCAACAATAGCAACAAAGCGTTGAACGATTTATGTATTAAGTGGATATCCACTGTATGTACATATTTACGCATATATAGTGCTTGTGCAGATGCACGAGCTCGTGCAAGTCGCCATCAATTTAGCAATGAAAAAATAAAAAATCATCAATTTGGTAACACGCACGATCAGCTAAGAAGAGCTTATTTTCTTTAGCATCAACGCCGCTGAATACACAAAAAAGAAGTATTCGCGAACCAAAAATGTCATGAAAGTGGCAACAACGGCGTGAATAAGCGCCTCTTCGATCATTCACGCCGGAAACTCATATATCAGTATATATTTTATTTGCACTATATGTTATATGGAAGTACTTATACTCTTCATATATATACATGTATTAGTGATCGTGCTCATGTTTAATATCTCATACCAGCGCCACATTTATTAAATACACATTTCGCTTGATACCTGCATACGACCAAATGCTCAATCCTCAGTAAATGAGTCACGTTGTTGCAATACAATTGCGATTGTTGCCGCGCATTCGTGGTAATTGGTGGTAGGTAACATGTCATGAAATGTGACTGAAAAGAAATGTCTTCACTTAGAAATTATGAAATACAACTAGAAATCAAACAACAAAGCTCTTTGGCTTTCTTTAATTGAAATTTTTTTAATTCAGTTTTTTTTTGTTGCTCATCATCAATGATGAGGAAATGATTTTTGCTGTTATTCCATAAATCACGCAAAGGCCAAAAACATCGCTACATATTCATATACTGTGTTTATCGGAGCATTTATTGCATGTCACTTTCGGTTCAATGATACTCGCATTATTGAAATTGTCAGCGATTTATGCCTGCACGAAATGTCAATACTTTCCAGTGGGTTTTCTTTCTTTCTTTGTCATTAATAATGTCGTTATATCATGAGCATTAGTTGTATAGATTTAACTTGATTTTTCTCTTCCCTGGAAGTTAAAAAAAAAAGTCAAACAACGGTGACGGAAAATCACTACTCAGTTTTAATTGTTGATTTCATAGTAAATAAAACTAAAGTTCCACACAAAATGTTTTTTTATAATTTTTTTTTGAATTCCTATTGGATTCAATTTATCTTAGGTAAAAAAATTTACTCTATTCAGGTAAGCGAATTTCGGCCGAGTTCCTCCACTTGTGGTGTTCGTCTAGATATTCTCAAACAAATAATCGGCTCATTTGTTTGAAATTATTTAGTTTTAATTTCATAAAAGATATATGTATGAGACTTCAAAGAGAAAGTGAAGTGATTTTTCAGTGACTGTTGAAATAAATAATATTTTTTTCAGCTAATAAGCGTTTTATTTCTCTTTACAATCTCCTTTTAGCATCACCCATGGCTAAAATGTGATGTCTATAACCTCAGCATTCTCACAAACTTTTATTCTCCAATCGTCCAATCTCATTCCATGCTTTTATCGAAAATTTATGGCATGACAACCTTTTTTGAGCGATCGTTCGACGCCATTTGTACTGGTACAGCTGCAACGGAACTCGGTAAACCACCGCTTAACCACTGATATTGATAGTTCAGAGTCCACCAGTATTCATCCTTGCCTTTTCTTGGTATCTGTGATGTTTTTTTTTATGCAAAAAATAATTCTTCATCAGCACACGGTGATTTTTTTCTATTTTGGTTAAAATTCATGAGATCGTCTGCTTTCAATCGATGTTAAGCACAAACTAAACGCGGATTTCTCCAAGACACATCACAGGCGGACGAATGTTGCTCTAGCTTGCCGAGAAAGCTCTGCATATCTACGTACACAAACGATTCAAAAATTAGCGGAAATGTGGCGGCGGATACCATATAGAAGGAAAATATTTCTTAAACAAATTTGGTTAATCTAGAGCTATTACAGCTTTATTCTTGTAACTTAAAAAGTCCCGGTATGGCACATAGATGACGCTATTAGAATTGCATCCATATTGATTTTTAGTTACCCACAATCTTCATTATTATGTGAATTATAGCATTTTGAGTGAAAAACATATGTATATAAAAAGGATTTTCTTGGTTGATAAAATATTGCTTTTTGAATAAAAAAACATACAGTTGAAGAAAAAACCTGGCATAATGACGAGTTTTCGGACTCGCTCCAGCAAAATCAACCATCGAGAATTGGTATGATAAGTTTAGGCGTGGTGAACCGAGCACCGAAGGCGGTGAACGCAGTGGACACCCAAAAGGAGTTGTTACCGACGGAAACATCAAAAAATCCAGAAAATGATTTTGAATAACCGTAAATTGAAATTGAATGAAATTGCAGGCACTTTAAGGATATCAACTGAACGTGTACACTGTATCATTCACAAACATTTGGGTATGAGAATGCTATGTGCAAAGTGGGTGCCGCGTAAGCTCACTTTTGACCAAAAACAACGACGAGTTGGAGATGTTCAAGTGTATAAAGCCAATATATTTTGCGTCGAAATCTAATCGACAGTCAAACGAGTAGACTGCACACGATGAACAAGCTCCATAGCATGGAAAAACGCAACGGTCGGCTGGCAAGACTTTAGCGTCTGCATTTTGAGATGAGCATGGCAAACTCGGACTATTATATATGAAAGTGCAGTTTCACAATGCACCATGTCAAAAGTCAGTGAAATCGATGGCAAAAATCCATGAATTGGGCTTTGAATTTCTTCCGCATGCACTGTGTTCTGCAGATCTGGCCCCCGGCAACTATATCCTGTTCTCAGATGTTCAAAAAGTGCTCTTGTATTATTATTATTATATATATATTTGGCGCTTTGTAACCGCTAAAGTGATTTTCGGCCTAGCTTCTCTTCCAATTTTGTGGTTTTGAGTCTTGATGTTTTTACCAACAAATGGAGAGACATACAGTTTATTCTAAGCCGCCTCCGAACGGTTGATGGATTTTTATGAGGAGATTTTTTTCCTGCCAGAAATTCAGTCGAAGGGCTTGACTTTCCCTGCTGTAGTGCGAAATTTATTTTCTATAATTTTGGATGTTGCTATAACCTACAATCGAACCCAGGTCTTCCGAATTGTGTACGCAATGCTACCTACTCGGCTATTGCGGCCTCCATTATTAGTCTAACATTTTATTTTTCTAAATGCACAGTAATGTTCTTTAAAAAAAAGCGTAGCAGTAGTTCGTACTTCAGGTACTGGTAAAGATTTGGATTTTGTATAACCAATAAGCACTCCTAATATCATTACAAAGAGGGCATTTTTGTGATGTAGCATACTTCATTACAGTTTGGACACATAAAAATTAATCAGACTTATTCAGAAAGGAAAGAAGAATATAACACATTGAAAACATCCTTCTGTGAGTTTCTTTTAAAAAAAAAATTTTAATTTACAACAAATGAAAAGGCGTGAGTCGTGTCAAGGTGTCACTTTATTTTTGTTCAGTATTGTTTGACATTTCATCTCCTGGAATGACTTACTCCTGAGCAACGTTTACAAATCATTCAACTTTATTACGAAAATTCGCGTTCTATAAATAATATGTTTCGCGCGCTTCACTTAATTTAGGGTCAACATAATCGGCCTACTGAGCGTACTATTCGCAACACCATCACCCATTTTGAGACCCAGCATTGATTTTTGGATAATATTCAATCGAATAGACTACGGCCAGCACACAGTGAAGAAAATATAGCGACCATAGCTGAGAGTGTACAAAAAGACCGTGGAGAGTCGATTCGCCGCCATTCGCAGCAACTCGGACTAACGTATGGAACGACTTGGCGAACGACAAGCGTCACCGCCTCGCCCTATGGGCTCTTAAAAAGTTCCAAGAAGATACGACGTTTTCGAGCCAAATTTTGCTCAGCGATGAGACCCATTTCTGGCTCAATGTGTATGTAAACGAGCAAAATTGCCGCATTTGTCACAACGAGCAACCTGAAGAGATTCCAGAGGTACAATTCATCCAGAAAAAACAACGGTTTGGTGTGGCTTGTGGGCCGGTTCATATTTCTTCAAAAGTGATGCCGGTGACAATGTAACCGTCAATGGCGACCGTTATCGTGCCATGATAACCGACTATTTGGTGCCTGAAATTGAAGTTCGTGATCTTCGCGAAATTTGGTTTCAACAAGACCGCGCCACTTCCGACACATCAATGGATTTATTGAGAGAACACTTGGGCCGGTTGACTGGCCACCAAGATCGGTAGACTTTTCGTGTGGGGATGTGTAAAGTCTAAAGCCTATGCGGACAATCCGGCTTCGATTCCGGCCTTGGAGCAAAACATCACGCGTGTCATTCGCCAGTGATTAGTCGAAATGCTCGAACGAGTGATCGAAAATTGCATTCGACGAATGGACCATCTGAGACGTAGCCGCGGCCAACATTTGAAAGAGATAATCTTCAAAAAATAAATGCCAAAAAACTTTTTTTCGAATGATAATAAACATTCTCAATGAAATTTGAACTTTTTATGTTTTTTTTTCTTTAAAAAAGTAGGGAATCTCAAAATGTATCACCCTTTGAAATATAAATGAGTTTTCATCTCTTCCAAATTGAATTAAATGGAAATTTGAAAATTACGAGTTTTTCTTAAAAATTTTTGACCTCATAAGAATTATCTAATCCTGAATCCTACTTAAATAGGAAGTGTTAGTAAAAGCAGCCGAAATTCGCATAGATATGTATACCTCTAAGAATATATCCATTTACATATGTGCACATGTGTGTAACAATTTGGGCAACTCGTGTTCCATCTATACAGGCGTTCATTCGCCTGCCTGATTGCCTTGTTTGCCTACTTAAGCGAACACAGACTGCCCAGCCCATTTGGTGCTGTACGCTCACACTCACATCGGCAGCAAACAAAGTGAAATAATTGCTCTCCACAACTGCCACAATAAGAGTTGTTGTTGTTGCTGCTGCCATTTAACGCTTCTACTTCTGCTTCTGCATGTGTAAGCATCAATGTGGTTGCTGGATGGTGGCTAGTGGCTAGTGGCTAGTGGCGTGTCGCTTATTGACTTGCGTAATGAATAACTGCATGTCTCACGAATTAATCGGGTGCAGCAGCAGCAGCAACAACAACAGCAGCAACAGCTGCTAAAAACAGTTAAAGCCAGAACAACAGTGGCAACACTAACTATCAACATGCAACATGCATACAATGTGTGCAACCTTAGCAGCCTCAAACACTCCTTCCTCTTTGTCAACTTACATAATTTTACACCTTTACAGCAATTACTTGTTGTTGTTCTTACAATAGCACCTTTGTTGCACTTTCACATATATATATTGTTTATGCAGACAATAGTGCATTCCTTGTAGGGAAAGGCACTAGAAGTGCAACTAGTCTGGTCCTAGTTAGTATTTTTACACTAACTACTCCATAGCCCATCTTCCATGATTTTTTCACAGTTAGTTAATTGTACTTATACTCGTTTAGGCCTCAAGTCAAAGGTGGAATTTTGAATTAGCATCGTACTGGTAAAAAAACTAGTTCATAAATATATGATTAATGACCACCATTAAAAACGTCTTAGCTTAAGGTGTGTTCGGCTTGCTGAGCAGATTAAAACGTTTGCCAGGTGATTCCGATGGTTTCGAAGTTTCGATAGGCATTTTTGTCAGATAAAGGGGGATCCAGGTAGAGGTACTTTTCAAAAGCCTTTTTTTTTAACAGATCAGTATTGTTTGGCATTTCACCATGGCAAGCCTTACGCCTGAAAACGTTTACAAATCGTTCAAATTTATTACGAAAATTCACGTTCTGTAAAGAATGTGTTTCGCGCACTTCGCTCAACTTAGAACTGAAGCCGGCCGACCTTTCCTATCGACATCACTTCGCTCTATGGGCTTTTGAAAGGTTCCAAGAATATTCGACGCTTTCGAGCCAATTTTCTTCAGCGATTAGGCCCGTTTCTGGCTCAATGGATATGTAGAGAAGCGAAATTGCTGCATTTGCGACGAAGAGCAACCTGAACAGATTCAAGAGCTGCCATTTAATCCAGAAAAGACAACGGTTTGGTGTGGTTTGTGGGCTGGTGGAATTATCGGTCAATCAATGGATATATTGAGAGAACACTTCGGTTATCAGATAATTTCACGTTTTGGGATGGTCGATTGGCCACCAAGATCGTGTGATATCACACCGTTAGACTTTTTCCTGTGGAGATATATAAAGTCTAAAGTCTATGCGGACAATCCCGCTTCGATTCAGGCCTTGGAGCAAAACATCACGCATGTCATTCGCCAGTTACCAGTCGAAATGCTCAAATGAGTCATCGAAAATTAGACTCAACGGGTGGACCATTTGAGACGTAGCCGCGGACAATATTTGAAAGAGATAATATTCAAAAAATAAATGCCAAGGACTGTTCTTTCGAATGATAATAAACATTTCACATTAAATTTGATTTTTTTGTGTTTTTTTCTTTAAAAAGGCAGGAAACCTCGAAATGGATAACCGGTTATATTATGATCCAAGCATAGACTTGACCAACCAATTTAGGTTGGCAGTTTTAAGGTGGTGTGTTTTTCCAGAAATAAGGTTCTTCCGAGTTAATCGCTTATCTCGGTGGATGGCTAGGTATTTAGCTTCACTTATGGAATAATTGCATTTTTTTGTATCTATATTGGTCATGTTTCTGCAAACGAGGTGAGTACTTCTTCTCTCGTTGGAATATCTGCAGGAATATTGGTCCCAAAATGCTATAAATTCCTTCACTTTCACATTAAACGGTCTGCTCGGTAGGTATGATATGAAGATCTGATGAAAGTTTTTTGGCAAACTCAGTTTAATTATGTGTATGAATTCTTCATGCCCTACCTTACCGAATACTTAAGATACAACTGAAATGCCTTACTGATCTCGTTGGTAATGTTAAGATTTGTTCTATAGTACCTAGTTCTTTGCTGGAGCGGTCTCTCAATTTCTAGGGAGCTTTTTTCTTATTGCGGATAAATTTTTTAGTCATTCGCAGTAACTACCAATTTAATGGGGAATGTTTATTATAATTCGAAAGAACATTCTTTGGCATTTATTTTTTGAAGATTATCTCTTTCAATTGTTGGCCGCGGCTACGCCTCAGATGGTCCATCCGTTTAGTCCAAGTTTCGACGACTGGCGAATGACACGTGTCATGTATTGCTCAAGGGCCTGAATCGAGGCGGAATTGTCCGCATAAACCTTAGATTTTATATATCCCCACAGGAAAAAGTCTAACAGTGTGATATCACACGATCTTGGTGGCCAACGAAGATATTCCAGATATGACAGTAAAAAGTCGATTTAAAAATCTTAAGTGGAGTAGGAGCTGTTTTAGCCTGAGATTTTCAGCCAGTTATTGAATTTTCAACTTGAAAGTACATCAAAAGTAACGCTAAGCTCTCGCGAAGATAGCGTTCTAGCATTTTATCGTCTTATTTGCATGCGCTACGCTCAACTGATCCCATCTTACCTAGCTCTTGAATATATATCCCAGTACTATCAACTAAACCAAGTTCAAGCTAGAGTTTTCTAAGAAACACAGTTGGTTTTATGCTGAGAAGGCCTGATAAATTTATGCTTGATGATTGTTTTTCTCGGCAATATATAATCTTTGGAGATTTTTGGGTTTAAAGTAAGTTTTCTCTTTCTCTCTCTCCGTTTCTCACTATCTTGTGTTCTACCTCTATTACCCAGATAGACAATTGAAAAAAAAAAAAAAATCATTCACACAATGATGATCTGCAAGTTCTACTCTAAACACAGTTGGTTAATAAGAGCGATTAATAGCAGCGCTGCAGGATCTCCCTCATAGAGTGCGACTTCGTAAATAGTGTTTACACCTTCTTTCTTGTATATAGGTTTCTTTTGCTCATACAAGAAATTAAGTTCTAATTGATTCCCAAAAAAAAAAAAAAAAAAAAAAACTGACGAGCGTTTAATAAATGATTTTCGAATTAAAATTTAAATTAATTTTTTCAAACCGATTTTACGTTTAAATCGTTTTTTTTCCGATTATTATTAGTCCAAAATTAGAATTTTTACTAGTATCTAAGCTTTTCACTGCAGGGTTCAAACAATTGCATAAAAGCTCTTACTCTCGCATTTGATTTTGTGTTGTTTTTGCTATTAATGGCCGAAGTGTCGCACAGACTTGTTGCACATTTTACACATTTTGCTTATAAATTTCACTTGTGTTTGTGTGTTTTCTTTATTTGCAAAACCGTTGTACTCCATTGCAGCTAAGCTGAGCTTTGTGCGTTAGACACCGCCAGTTGCCCGCTTCAATGCGTTGTTGTCTTTCTCACAGGCAGCTGTTTGTCTTACAGATTCCTCACTGCTTCACATCTCAGAAGATGGCAAACACATTTGTTGCATGCATGCATTTGTGCGTGTGTGTGTGTGTTTACAAGTGTCACACACAAAGGTAAAGGTGTCCAAAGAGCTCTTGTGTTATCGTTGAGGCGGCGAGACAACTGAAGGACGAGCGTACAGGGCGTATGAATTGCGTCTCATCAGCTTTGTTGAAAGCAAATTCAAATTGAGCGTTGTACGTTGAGCACTGTTTGTTTGGCTAACATTGACAAAACCAATGGCCGACTGGTTAGCCGTTTACTGTTTACCTTTTATCAACTATTGACTTGGCTAAATATGTATATGCTAATGTGTGTTTGCGAGTGTGTGTGTGTGTGTGTTCTCTGTATGCTTGTAATTGCTTCTTGTTTGCACTGTTGGCTCTTTGTTAATGGAAGCGTGAAAATACAATTAAAAGCCTTGTTAGCCACGTTAATATGGTGTTTTTGCTATTCGTCTTCAGTCATACATACACATGCATATATGAAGATAGATACTGCATAATCATACATAGATAATCATATGGGCGTTTACGTTCATGTGACGTTTGTATTTCTAAGTGACAAATCATAGGTAATATTGCTTCCATTACTTATGCACATATATACAAACGCATTTATGAAAAAAAAACCGTGAATATATGTGTGTAAAACTATGTAATTCGTCTGTACATATGAAAAATAACGGGCGATCCATTTTGTGGTTCCCTACTTTTTTAAAGAAAAAAAAACACAAAAAATACCAATTTAATGGAGAATGTTTACTATCACTCGAAAGAACATTCTTTGGCATTTATTTTTTGAACATTATCTCTTTCAAATGTTGGTCGCGGCTACGCCTTAGATGGTCCATCCCTTTAGTCCAATTTTCGACGAACCGTTCGAGCATTTCGTCTGGTAACTGGCGAATGACGCGCGGCATGTTTTGCTCCAAGGCCTGAATCGAGGCGAGATTGCCTGCATAAACTTTAGATTTCATATATCCCCACAGGAAAAAGTCTAACGGTGTGATATCACACGATCTTGGTGGCCAATCGAGCGGCCCAAAACTTGAAATTATCTGCTCACCGAGTTATTCCCTCAATAAATTGATTGATGCGATGTGTGGGAGGTGGCGCCGTCTTGTTGAAAAGACATGTCGCGGAGATCGCAAGATCCAATCTCAGCCATCAAATAGTCGTTTATCATTGCACGATAATGGTCTCCATTGACGGCTACGTCCTCACCGGCATAATTTTTGCAGAAATATGGACCGGTGATTCCACCGGCCCCCAATCCACACCAAATCGTTTTTTTCTGGATGAAATGGCAGCTCTTGAATCTCTTCAGGTTGTTCTTTGTCAGAAATGCGGCAATTTCGCTTCTCTACATATCCATTGAGCCAGAAACGGGCATAATCGCTTAAAAAAATTGGCTCGAAAACGTTGGATCTTTTTGGAACATTTCAAGAGCCAACAGAGCGAATTGAAGTCGCTTGGGAAGGTCGAGCGGCTTCAGTTCTTGCACAAGCTGTATTTTGTACGCTATCAGTTTAAGATCTAGATGTAAAATGCGCCATACGTCAGACCGACTTGCTGAGAACGGCACCGAATCGACTCTCCTCGGTCTTCGTGTACACTCTCAGCTACGGCCGCTATATTTTCTTCACTGCATGCTTGACGTGGTCTATTCGGTCAAATATTATCCAATAATGAATGCTGGGTCTCAAGATTGGTGAAGGTATTGCGAATAGTACTCTCAGTAAGCCGATTATGTTAGCCATAAGTTGAGCGAAGCGCACGAAGCACATTCTTTACAGAATGTAAATTTTCGTAATAAAGTTTAATAAATTGTAAACGTTGTTCAGGCGTAAGTCTTTCCATGATGAAATGCCAAACACTACTGAACAAAAATAACATGACAGCTTGATACGACTCACGCGTGATCTGTCAAAAAAAGGCTATGGAAAAAAGTACCGTTACTAGGATCATCCTTTATTGATTTGATATCCGATGTATCATATGGACTACACAGGGTTTTCAACCTGTCTGCATGCATACTTATTGACAAATGAATTGTCAGAACAGTTACAAAACATGTTAGGTGTGACTCAGGGAATGCAGAACGATTCTACGACTTTTCGGTTCCATCCCAAGCCAAACATACCTTTGACACTAGCACGTCGCAATATTAAGACAGAATATACTGAGCTGACGTGGCGGATAACATTCCGGACATTCCCACTAACTCTCATAAGCCTGTCTTTACAGTTACCACTGTAATCTAGCTGTAAACCAGCCCAATCGAAGTAAATTATTCTTCAACAATTCTAGAGTTCACCTTAAGGGCATTAATTACCAGAATAGTAACTTCACTGTGTTGTTGTTGTTGTTGTTGTAGTACGTGAGCTCTGTTTATGAGCAGAAAAGGTTAGGCAAAGCCATCGAGATCATCTAACGGGCGGCTCAGGAAAAGAGCGGTTTCTCCGGGTTCGGACTAAAAAGAAGAAGAGTGTCGGATGAGTAGGTTTTAGGGAATTTGCAAAGAGATTTACAAGGAGTCATACGGGGACTCATTGCATGCGTTTGCAGATATGTGGAGTAGAGTCGCTATAAAGGATGCAAAGCTTATTACAGCATCCAGACCATGATTGACTCCCACGAAGCAGAAGAGAGTTAATAACCATGCTGATTGAATCTCAATGAGTGCAGTTCAAGTCGAATCCGTAGTAGAATCTATTTATCAGTGGATTCCACCTGGACCTCACGGCAGTTGCCCAGCAGATATTGTCTTCAAATCATTACATTATACTCTGTGATATCGTCTGGCTGTCCCAGTATTGACTGGAAATCCAATGCAGATGCTACTTTGGACTGAGTAGGCAATCGAATAGTAAAGCTCACTCTAGGAAGACCTAACAAGTTACTCAACATTCCCGTCCTGCTATATGGTGCAGAAGCCTTGATAATGTCAATATCTAATTTCCCCTGTGGGTTAGGGGTTCAAGAATTTACCCGCGGTAAGGTATGTATATCGTAAGAGGCGACTAAAATCCCACAGTTCCCGCGATTGTAGGTTCTTTATACCGGAACGACTCGGATTTTTATCTCGCCAAGGACTATCACTTTCGCAATATTTCCCGAAGCCCAATTTGGGGAATTTTTCTGCGCTTACAATAACAATAACAACAAGAACAATATGTCAATATCCAATGGGCCGGCTTCGGGAGCCTTCGATGGAAAAGTGCTTTTCTACGTATAGGCCACAGCGGGTATGGCAAATGACGGAGCAATGATGACATTGATTAAGCGAATTAAGAGACAGCGGCTACTCTGCCTAGGTCTTTTCATTCAGGTGAACGGAACTACCCCAGTTCTGAAACTATACGATGCAGTATCCGCTGACGGAAGTAGATGAAGAGGAAAACCTACACTCTGTTGGAAAGCTGAGGTGGAAAAGGATTTGGCTACGTTTGGTGTCTCCTATTGCCTCCGAAAGGATAAGAGAAGAAACGATGGCGTGCCGTTGTTGACAATAATCACGTAAGGGATGTCTACGTCAATGAATAAGATATTTCTTGTTCTTCCCTATACTTTCTCAATTTCATATTTTAGACAAAATAAATAATTTTCCTAAAAGCAACAAAAAATCGCCCACAAGCTTCTGGATCCAATCATTAGTATAAATAAATCTGTTAATTGTCTTTAAATAAACTACATAATGACCTATAAATATTTTAAATATTTAAATACAAAATTTTATTTATTTACAGATCAAAGGCGGCAAATCACTGAATGGGAGACACAGAAAAATGTCACAATAATAAAAATCAAATCAGGTCCCACAACCGCAAGCTGAAGTGGACACAATGAAGTCTGTGGTTACTGTACCGGCAGCAGGCAACTGCCAACAACACAAAATCATAATGGCGTATTAAACCAATTTTGTTTTGTCAAGCAGCCATTAAATTACAACACAAATCCAACAGGAGAGCAGACCAACAGCCAACCGACTGACCGGCCAACCAGACATTTGGCGGAATTGGCGAAAGACTTGAAGTGCCGCCTAATACGGCTGCGGTGTGTTGAGCATATTCTTATATATATATTCTTCAGTCGAAATCACCTTCTCGATCAACCGATCGTCCTGACATCGTCAATGCGACGAACCGAAGACAACTGTTCTGCTGCCCCTGTGACTTGTGTGTTTTTTGTTTGCATATTTCGTTTGCAACAAATGTTTCCTGTGTTGCGTACGCTTGTTTCTGCATGTTTTTACCTGCGTACAACAACAACAACAGCAACGAACGGCTTGTACTACAGTAACAAGTGTTGACGTTGTGCACGGGGATTTGCATACTGTTGCCCCTCGCCTTGGAGGGGTGTGCACGCGTGAGAGATAAATTAAAACTTGCTCAACATGTCGGCGCGCATATCTTTAAATGTGGTAAAATGCTGCTGCGATAACAATAAACAACGGCAAATTGTAATAAAATTAAAGGCAGTTTAGTAATAAAAGCCACGATATATTGCCCGGCAACACATGATCGCTTGTAGGCCTTTGTAGTCTTTGGTCGACGGTTGAACGGATGCAACTTATACTACTAAAAGTGGATACAGATATGATATGTGTATATGTACATATATGTGTTTAGTAATCACTGGTCCGTTGATAAAAATATATTAAAAGAAACTTTGTAGAAATATTTTAGTAATAGTTTTTTTTTTGAATCATAACTCCATAGAATCAATCATTCATACCCTGTTTAATAAGATTCTGAATTATGATAATTTATTAAAAGAAAAATTTAATTTTTTATACTGGGTTTCCAACCAAAATTTTTACGATGGATTTCCGCATATCTGTATGATCGAACTCAGAGAGTAATGTTTAAAAATTCCATTTCAAATACCGTTAATGTTTCTTCAGGAGTACATCAGGGTAGCCATCTAGGCCCGATTCTGTTTTTAATATTTACAAGTATAAACGATATATCTTCTGAGATAAAATTTTCAAAACGTTTAATAAAGGGTGTTTTTTATAGAGGTATAGAACTTTAAGTTGCAATACAACAACGACGAATTATTCGATTGACATGAATTTTATTTATCAGAAAGATACTCTTGTGGCATTACATTTTAAATATGAGCTCTGGCATATGACCGCCTCGGCTGGCGTGGATGTAGTCCAATCTGGACGTCCAATTTTCGATGACTTTTTCAAATATTTGTGGCCGTATATCGGCAATAACACGGCGAATGTTGTCTTCCAAATGGTCAAGCGTTTGTGGCTTATCCGCATAGACCAATGACTTAACATAGCCCCACAGAAAGTAGTCCAGCGGTGTTAAATCACAAGATCTTGGAGGCCAATTCACAGGTCCAAAACGTGAAATTAGGCGGTCACCAAACCTGTCTTTCAATAAATCTATTGTGGCACGAGCTGTGTGACCTGTTGCGCCGTCTTGCTGAAACCAGATCTCCTGGACATCATGGTTATTCAATTCAGAAATGAAAAAGTTAGTAATCATGGCTCTGTACCGATCACCATTGACTGTAACGTTCTGGCCACCATAGTTTTTGAAAAAGTAAGGACCAATGATTCCACCAGCCCATAAAGCGCACCAAACAGTCAGTTTTTCTGGATGTAACGGTGTTTCAACATACACTTGAGGATTACCTTCACTCCAAATGCGGCAGTTTTGTTTGTTGACGTAGCCATTCAACCAGAAGTGCGCTTCATCTCTAAGCAAAATTCGCTTATGAAAATCGGGAACAACGGTAATGTCGTTTTGGGCTCATTCGACGAATCTACGCCTTACTTGAGGCTATTCATGATGAATTGCCAAACCAAACTGAGAATAAATCACTTGACAGCTGTTAAATCGGTCGCCATCTTGAAAAGTAATCCAAAAAAACACCCTTTATATGCGGATGATGTAAAATTTTATAAATCTTACACTTCGGCAAATGAAGCTATCTTACTGCAAACAGACATAAACAGCATGGTTGAATGGTGTAAAATAAATCGGATGCACCTAAATCTAAAGAAATGTAAAGTAATGTGTTTCTCCCGAAGAGCTATACAGACAACTACTTACACTACAGATAATTACAACTTGGAACAGGTTGACAGTTTTTGTTGACCTGGGGATCACTATGGACCTTAAATTGAACTTCACACATCACATTGGTGTGATAGTCAACAAAGCCAAAGGCATCTTGGCTTTTGTAAAACGGTTTTGATAGGAGTTTAATGATCTTTATGCTACTAGAGTTTTTTATATAACATAAGTAAGACCTATTCTTGAATACGGCTCTGTGATTTGTAACCCGAGGTATCAAATCTAATCTGACTGGATAGAGTCTATTCAAAAACAATTCATCCTATTTGCCTTAAGAAATTTTTCATTGGGACTGTCATTACAATCTTCCTTCTTATACTAGGCCTCTGAAACTTATCAATCTCCCGACTCTCGCCAGTCGTCGGAAAATGCTTGGCGTAATTTTTATGGTTAAAATAATAACAGGCTCAATTTCCAGCCCACTTATTCTCTCTGAAATCAAATTTGGTGTTCCGTATAGAATGTCCAGACATTTTTGCCCTTTGGATTGATTTTGTCTTGATTTCAGCTATCATTCAAGCACATTTGACATATCATATTGCGAAAACTAATTGGTCAACTCTCAACTAATTCGTTACATAACATTTGATATTTGAAAAAATTCTTAAAAATCGGCTGATGAATTTGGTTCTGTTGCTGAACTTTTTTAGCTTTCGACACTAAACAAACCTCTCCTCATCGTGACTCGGCATTGATGAAAAACAAAACAATTTCCGTATGTCATGCGAACAGCGCCCCTCGTGCGGATGTGCGGAGATGGGTAATCAATCCGTTGGGATTAATAATACCGTTTATGAATACGAATATGTAAGTAGCCGAAGGAGAATAGATATATTCATTCAAATTTATACTGCTACTAGTACATCCGGTACCACGTTGTTGTGGCTTTTCTGTATGTTGTTCAATTTAGATTTTACTGCTGTAATTGCAAAGGAGGCGATATCCAAGAAGTATATTAAATTTAACGCAAATACTAAATTTCCAATTATCTTGTTGATACAGCTACGTACGAGAACTGTTTGATAAGTCAGTAACTTTTTGCCACCCGGTTACTGTAAATACAACACTGTTTCCGTCGACTATTAGCAATTAATAGACTGCAAGTTGCGCCATTTAGATTGTGTTTTACAGTCATTGAAAGCAGATGACCTCACCGAAAACAGAAAAAAGTGAATTTAGTTTGCTGATAAAACAAAATTTTTGGGTAAAAAAACCATCAGCGAAGGCCAAGGAAAGACTTGATAAATACTATGGGTACTTTGCACCTTCAATTTCAATGGTTAAAAATTGGTGTACTGAGTTCAGTTTTGGTCATACTAGGAGGACAAGGGATACCGAACGTTCCCAAAATAGATCTTGACACCAGAAATCGTCGCTAAAATCCATGACATGGTATTGGACGAGAAGAGAATCAAAGTGTTTGAGGTAGCTGAAGCTGTAGACATCTCAATTGAGCGGGTAGATGACATTTTACTTGAATATTTGGACATAAAAAAAGCTATCCACGCGATTGGTGACAATCGAAATGAATTTTTGCGCCATTTCGTTACCGTAGACGAAACATGGATCTACCACCAGAGACCAAAAAAAGATATATTTCTCATTGTATTAATATTTATTGGAACCGGCCAGGTAGGACGACTATATCAGAAATGTAGCTTGCATACAACCAATTTGTTCAGATATGAGGTTTCAGATCAGAACTCTGTCAGAAAAAAAAATTATAAAAAGGAAATTTTCTTATTCCTACAGCCCGCTTCAAATGGAAGGTTCAAAAAGAACATAGAGTATCTAAAAAGCTGGAGAAGGTCTTCAGATTTTCAAAGAACAGCATCACTGGAGCACTGAACAACACTATTTTTGACTCCTTATGAGATTTCAGCGAAGCTTGTAACTAAAAACAGGACATTCATGACTAGAGCGAGACTACACTCCTCAAATCAGGTGAGGATCCCTACATAGGGATACAGTAGTAAGGCGATATTTTTTAAGAATACGCATGGACTACGTTGTCATGCGCCTCATTTTCTGAATACTTCTGGCAGCTACAATAAAAGCTGAAGGCTGGAGCAAAAGACTAAGGTTTGCATTTCTTGTTGCACCATGTAAAGAGCCGATCAAAAGACGGAAGTGAAATTTAAAACTTATGACACGGAACTTTTTAAGTTCTTACTAGCTTCAAAGATGTCAGACTCCAAGTCTGGTAGAGGACACCAAGTACGGGAAATGCAAGCGATGTACTGAGACAGTGGACAAGACATAACAGTATAGATGTATAGAACTCTGGTCGCATGTTGACTATCTGATAACGCTGTGGATTGGTATGATCTCCCAGAGCTAACCCTAAGAGACGACAAAAAATCAATATTTCCCGCGACAACCACGTCTTTGAGGAATACTTTTGGCGTTACAAAAACGACGACAGCAACACCTGAGAAACAATCAATATTCATTTCGTTAAAAGACTAAACGAATTCTGAGTCTGCAGCCTTTGGATATTTTTTTGATTGAAAAAGAGGCTTCCATTTCCTGGGGACTGTTCTCAGCTCGGCAAATTTCAAGGAACCTATGTTGAAAAGTGATATCTCTGACATTTAATCAAACATTATTCACATAACATATCGTGTCACCCAATGCCCATATGTGAACATATACTTATATACACATGAACGGCTTACAGAAAAAGAAAAAAAAATACAACCTAAAAAAACTCGAAGAACCGTCTTTTCGTCGCGGCGTCATTCAAGCCACTCCTTAATGTTCCAATAAAGCCGACAAACAACTAACTTACCTGTGCTGTAACAACAACAACAACAAAAACATATTTATCTATTCTAAACAACTTCTACTTCGCCCACCCCCCGTCCCTTCTACCAATTTAAGACGCCAAAAGCTCATTTGCATTGTAGTTGCTGTAATTAAATTGTTATTGTTGTTGTTGTTGTTGTTGTTGTTGTTGTTGTTCCCTGTTTGTATATTTGTGTGCTTGAAGCGATTAAGCAGCGGCTAAACATGGAAAATTGTTGTAATTATAGACGACTTATCGAGCAGTAGATACGCGTGGCACGCCAAAACCCCAAGTAAAGCCGCCTTCAGTTGACGTGCAAAGACGTAAGAGCGCGTAGAAGGCTAAAATGTTGATGTTGGCGTCGGCGAGGTGAGGTGAGTGAGGGGGTAAACATACATACATATGTGTTGTACTCGTATATGAGTATGCTCCAACTCGACTGGGCTATCAAATTGCAATGAATTGAATGGACTTTTGACTTTGCTGCGCTGCACAAAGCTTTGCTATCGCTGAATGCCAACTTGTTGCACCATCACCAACAACAACAGCAGTAACAATAAGTTTTAGACACATCATTTCGCATATCGACAGCAACTAACCAACCAACCAACCGACCAAAACCATGATCATGGCGGCAACAACTACTTAGTTGCGTGTGCAACAACAATAAGCTGGTAATTGCGGTGCTGACTTTTGTATTAGAAGCAAATAGCAATAAAACCATGTGGTAAGGCAGAGTAAGTTTCTGTGTAACCAAGCATTAGGCTACCGACATAACATACGTTATTCATCGAAAATATTATATAGTCTTGCGATATGAATGGTTCTGGAACATGGTTAATAAAATATTAAAATATATTCAACATACTAAATATTGTTGAAATCCCTCAAAAACTGAGAGATTTCGTTCAAACAGACGTCATGGCCAGACAAATGCAAGAACAAAACACTTTAGAAATCGTCATTGATATATATCCGTATACAATTTTATGGCTCTATCTCTTCTCATTCAGGTACTAAGATACTGGTGAAACAAAGTTAATATTTATATCATTGACCGACAACAAGTCGGTTTAATAGGGTAGAAACATGAAAAATATAGTAAAAAACAAATCCTTACTGCAGTGGCGGATCCAAGGGGAAAATTTCGGACAGATGAAACTAGAAAAGACTTTTTAAGAAACTATCCCAATCCTCAGAACGAAAGAAACTTTGTTTCGGAGAACCAAAGAAAAGAGAATGTGTAAGCCTTTTCAGGAGAACTATTTTTTTCGGAGGCAAAGAGAATGTTCAGTTCCATGGACACAGAGAAGATAGACCAATGCTGCCAAACACCAGCTCCGTGAAGAATGATGAAAATTTCAGAACATTGCTTCGGTATAGGTTATATTGGAACCCATAAGATATGTGTATAAAGTTCTAGGCGCTGGTTTGCGACGATTCCCCAGATATGTCAGACAAATTTTAGGTTATATATAACTTTAACACGTTTCCCTGTGAATACTTATAATTTTAATTTTTTTCTTTAAGTAAAGAATCGAAAAATGCTTCGGAGACATCTCAGTTTTCACAAAAACTAAAAAATAATATTTTAAATGATTTGAAAACTATGCTGGAGGTCCATGGATCACAACAACAGCCTCTCAAAGTTTGGTCCAAACCCTGTAATTGGATTTTGATTGTATGCCCATAGCACAAATGCGAGGATTACCTTATATATATCAGGATTTGGCAAACCTAGTGTTGAAATCGTGACAGGATCGGGGAGTTACAAGTAAGAACCCAAAAGTAGACAGCAGTCCACTGTATAGATGTTCCAAAATGCAGCCGAATCCAAAAAAAGAAAAAGAAAAATCGGTCCTGCACGATGCACTACCAAGCAAATATCGCAATCGTTAATTCTGAGTGGTACGCAATCATTTGAAATCAAGAAATTAACCACAGAAAACGGATCACTCTTCATCACGAGAATGCAAGCTTCCACACATCCACTGAAACAACGGCATTTTTGAGCACTCAAAACATCGATTTGATAAGTCCTCCACCGTCTAGTCCTGACTTTCAACCAAATACCTTCTTTTTATTCCCGTACGTAAAAAATAAACCGAAAGGTTAGCGTTTTTCGACACCTGAAGAGGCGGTTGATGCATTCAGAAGGCATGTTTTGGAGATACCTCCTCACAGTGGCAAAAATTCTTGACATTTCATTCAAACGCATACAAAAGTATAAAGATTTTAATGGAAAATATTTTGAAAAATAATAAAGTGATTTTCGATGATTAATATTGGTTTTTGTCCTCTTATCCCGAAATATATAAAGCAAACCTCGTATACACAACTAAGCAGACAAAAGTTGTTTCTAGGATAATGTATGACGCTGAATCCGAATCTTCACTCGGTTTTTTAGATTGATTCTAGTCTTTGATATAGTCAAAAACTGAATTAGTTTTTTATGATCTTCATTCATTTTATTAAATCAAAAGTTACAAATAAGAAATGAGGAGAGATAGAATCTGATATAGCCTGTCACTTGTAGAAAATTAATTGTTCTAAAAGCGGTCGTCCAACGGCAAGGAATGTCAAGCCCTCCGAGTGTATTTCGGACGTAAAATTAAAGCTACTCATAAAAATACATCATACGTTTGGAGGCGGCTTAGAATAAACTGTAGGTTACTCCCTTTGTTGAAAAAAAATATCAAGACGCACACCACAAATGGTAGGAGGAGCTCGGCTAAAAATCGCTCCAGTGGTTACAAAACGCCAAATACATAATTGGTCTGCATGAATATAGTTTATAGAGAATATAATTTCATTAAATCAACACTAAACTGAACAAGGCTAATCTACCTTGTATCCACAGTCCGGTGCTGGGTTTAACAAAGACTTTGGAGTGAATGGAATGCCTTGTTCTGTGGTTGTTATTATTATTGTTGTGCATGTTGCTGTTACTGCTGATAGTGTATGTTGCAAATCGCATGATGGTGAGTGTATGTATGTATATGCGCATATTATGCTTCTTGTTGCTGTTGTTGTTGTTAGCGGTGTTGTACAATAGTAAAAATTTATCGCATTCCGGTCTGTTTGGCTTGTTCGACTGATGCGTTGTGGCAGCAATGAGCAGGCAAGCGTTTGTAGCGGCAGCAACAACTACATACATACATATGTGGCTACAATTTTAATTGCTGTTGTTGTTGTTGTTGCTGTTCGTGGTGCTGCTTTTAATATCAGTTGCTGGTGTAAATGCTCCGCTGCACATCGCCAATCTGCCGCTACGCGCTACACGTAGCTCTCCACTTTTCTCCTCAACTCCGCTTTCATGCTACATATAGCCGGTTTGTTGTTGTTGTTGCTGGAATTATAAATTGCTCAGCCGATCAGTGCGACAATTTGAATTGGAATGGCAATACTATCAGCCTTCTTATCGTCCAGCTGTAGTCACCAAAGCTCACTAGCTGCAGAAATTCGAAGGTGCGGTTGCGCTCACCGGTACTTGAATGCACCAAGCCGCTGATGCTCCAGGCAGCAGTTGTTTAAATTTTCTTTACTGAATATAATTGTACAAGTTAGTGTTTATTTCGGTGTGTTCTGCGTGCCTTCGATGACAAATTCTGCAAATCGCTGCATCTGCGGTGCAATGCTGCAGTTACACGCTTCGAATGTCTGCATATGAAAATGTCTAGAAACTTATGCGTTCCACTAAAAAAAGTATGCATCCCGAAGAGAGTCTTATAAACAAAATTAAGACTTGCGGACACTTCGAATGCTTGAGATTCCATAGTCTGTGCAAGGCTCGGAAATATTCACAGCTTAGGCGACTTCGATGCTACATATAACTTTTTAGACGACGAACCCAGCTTTACTCGCCCAGCCGAGCGAGATGTGCTCCTGAAGGATAAAAGAAAAATTGAACTGTTCGGTGATCGAAAACCGCTAATTCTCGAGCTCTCGACCTTTGTCTTGATTCCAAACTGTAGCTGCATATAAGATTCTCCTCTGACATCATAACTTCAAAGGTAGACTGGAAAGAGTGTAATTTTTGCAGGAAGCGAAAGCTTGATCCTGTATAAACGCTCGTCGAATAGTTCGGCAGGTTTAGGCTTCGAAGTCACTATAGTGGCTTCTGGAGGAGAGTTCTAATTGAATGCCAATGCAATCAAATTACTTCAAAGGTGGCAATAAATTGCAGAGAAATCTTAAATAAACTCTCGCCTCTGTGCGAAATGTGCGTGGTTTGGGTTCCAGGTCTCATAGATATCTCAGGAAGTTGAGAGGTTGACGAGCTGGCTAGAAGGGGAATATCTCCAACCACGGTAAACTCTACAATTGACGTGAGAACACCGCTTTCCTCAGCAAAGTATATCTTAAGACGGGCCTTCACTAGAAGGGGCAATAGCAGATGGTAGAGTGAAAACATTTGTAATGTGACTAGACAGATCTAGCCATTGATCAAAGTAAAGAGAGCCAATTACTCCTTCAGAAAAGAACCTCCATAAGTATAATAACCGGCGCAATAACCGTACGCTGCGGAATGGGAACTCATGCTAGAAGGCTGCTAGAGGGTAGCTACTCTAACGAAATCTGCCACAGCTGCTGGAACATATATAAGAGGAATTGGTGGAACATTACCTTCGCCACTGTTTTCTCGATAATCTCTACTTAGATTGCCTATCAGAGCTTTCATCTGTATGCTTCAATTATATCATGATCTTCATAAAACGCTCCAACTGATTTTAACATCTGGAAAGGTGAGAGGAATCTCCCTCACAGGCCCAACGAAGGTAGGTCAGCAGACCTAGGTGCGCTTGAGCAGGGTTCTGTGATCGAACAACTTCTTTAACTAACTAACCAACTAACAAATAAAAAAAATATTACAGTGAAGGCAATCTTCCGAACATAACGAGGTCAAAAAGTCGATGGTGAAACGGGAAAACTAGTTTTTCCTGAAATTAGATTAAAAACTAATTAATTAATTAGTTTAAAGGAGTGGAGGTCTCCCTCTTCCTCTGACTCATCGAACGTCGACATCATCCAGGTTTCTGCATCAAATGTCAGGACGGAAATGATTACAGAGTTTGGGTTTGGTTCGTCGAGAGAGTACTTTTCTTTTCAATTGCCTACTCAGTCCAAAGTAGCACCTGTTGGCAAGAGTGATTCTGCGTTGGATTTCAAAGCTAACATTGTGGGTGTTCTTAATTCTAGTTTCTATATAGACGAAATTATCCACCACTTCAAAGTTGTGACTGTCAACAGTGACGTGAAAGCCAAGTCGCGAATGCGATGACTTTTTATTTGATGGCTGGAGATATTGCGTCTTGCCTTCGTTCACCATTCGCTTCCTTTCCTTGTTTAGCTTGAAGAAAGTCTTACTAACAGTACGGTTGTTATGGCCAATAATAACAATATCATCGACATACGCCTCAATTGTACACTTTTGTAAAATTCGTATCATGTCTATTTAGCTCTGCGGCTCATATTATTTTCTTCAATATCAAATTGGCGATAAACAGTCACCCTGTCTGAAACCTCATTTAGTATGAAACTGCTCGGAGAGCTTCTTCTCAATTCTGACTGCGCTTCTGATATTATCCAGGGTCAGTTTACACATCAGTATAAGTTTTGCAGGGATACCAAATTCAGGCATTGCGACATAGAGGCAGCTTTTCTTCGATTATTTTTTCGCGGGTCTTCTCCAGGCATGGTGAATATCTGGAAAATGGTGGATTTGTCAGGTCTGAAGCCACACTGGTAAGGGCAAATCAGTGCAGACCGTGGGGTCAGTATGCTCTGGACATATGTAGTCAGATTACCTCCTTGGTACCTACATGAGTATGCTTTGGGCTTGAAACCTTTTGTAAGTCGTCGCATAAAATTTTCGAATACTAAACCTCTTTACCAGCTTCTCAAGTTCTTCATAATCACGCATTTCGGCCTCTTTCTTTTTTCGTCTGCAAATGCGTAGCGCCTCCCACTTCAGCTCTTCGTATCTAACCCACCCCGTATGTGTTGCAGTCGATCGCAAAGTTTCGAGGTAGGCAGTCTGGCAGTCAGTTATTAAGACAAACACTCTGATAAATAGGGGATTTCCCATTTTAATTTATCACATTTTCTTACGAATTACCGCAATTTAGACAATGATCAAGTTATATGACGATTGTTTACCAAATCTCGGCACTCAAATATTCACATGATCTTAATTATAATGTAAATTCAAAGAAAATCTAAATGTCAACACAGCAGCACTCTGCGTAGATATGTGCGAGTATATTGGATTTTGCATTTATTTATTTAAAATTTCATTTTCACACGAAATTATTAACTTCTCCAAAAATATTTACCAAATATTTACGCTCAATGTATGGCCATAGTGAATGTGAGTCGTGAAAGAGATACCACTAATGACCAAATGTTGATGGAGATGTGCTTTCGCATCGAACACATTTGTTGGTAGACACATTAATAAAGCTAAAAACAACAAAACAACAATAACACTCGTAGTTAATGAAAATAAAAGTAAAATAAACTTCATTGAAGTATGAACTTAACTCATTCAAACACTGCTGAAAAGACATTCTACAAGAGGAGGATAGGAGGAGTTGAAATAGACAATCATGGGTTAATGCTAAGGCGCACACACATGTGATGTGATCGTTTTATTTGTTGTTGTTAGACAAGTTGTTGACACTCACAGCTCAACTCTTTTACGCTTTCTGGCCGTGGCAGCATTCATGCTGTGAGCATCAACGAAAACAAATCTCTCCAAAAAATGGTTTATTTACAAGGGAAATATAAAAAAATTAAATGATAAACAAGTGGATATCGATGCTTACCTTAAATATTTGTATGTTTGTATATATGTTAATGTACAAATGTTGTAGTTACTGGTGACAACGACCATTGCAATCAACGACGCCACTAATGAAATTTACTTAATAAATATTTTCTTTCGTTGACCAAATTAAGAAATCTTTGGGAAACGCCAAAAATTTGAAGAAACAATAACGCAGTGTGTATACAGTGCTACGCTTAAGTTCCCACACGCCATTGCAGACAATATTTTGCTCAATGGCTTTTGCTGAAACTGTTCCTGAAAGAACGGAGAGATTACATTGATAATCTATATTCGGAAAACTGGGCATTCAACGTGAAATATCATTACTATGCTCGCTAAATAGGAAGGGACTATTTGATGTTTGACCTCACCATCTTTGTTAGAAATCAGACCTCAAACATCTCTGCCGATTGCGTTTAGATAGAACAACCTCAGGGACGACTGTGAGACCTGACTTATCTGCTTAACCATTTAACGGATTTGCTGTATGTAGGCAACATCTATGTGCAAACTAATTTGGCCCAATTTATTGTGTTCACAAAAGTGTTTTTTTTTTATTGTAAAAAAAATAGCAGAAGCGACTACTTTTTCCGATCTCTCTGATAATTTTCGAAAACCATCTCTAAAAAATTAGTCTTCTCTGTCCTCGATCCAATCATTGAGCAATTTTTCTATTTCTTCAAAGGACCCGAACCGGCGAACCTCCAAATCGTTTGCATCTTTTTCTGCTAATGCAGTAGTCTGAAAGAGCAAGGTCTGGCCAATACGGCGGGTGAGACCTTCCATTTCAGCGTTTCCTGTCGAGCGTTGGGATCGAGCGTTGTCATGCTGGAAAATCATCTTGTCAAGCTTTCCGGTCATTTGTGGTCGCTTTTCACGCAATGCAAGGCTCAATAGAATTTGTTGTAGTCGATAATAAGTTCAGTTTGCCATTGACACGATGATCATGATTCATCAGATCCTCTAATTCATCATCTTTAATCTTTTTTGTTGTCCAGTATGCTCTTCGTCTTCGACGCAGTCTAAGTCCACCATTGTCCTCCCGATAGTCCGTAGAAGCTATAATTTCGTTTGCAGCCAACCGTCGTGTGGTCGACTACGATCACCTGTCAATCTTAAGTTGTTACCAATCATGTAGCGATTGCCATTGGTTGGTTGCTTGCTTGAGAGGAGCTGTTTAGGTTATACGCTCCCGTCTCCTAACTATGAAATTCCCAAAAGTCTGGTCGACAGAGATAGTAAAGGTAGTCCTGCAGCGATAAGGGGTAAATGCTCCGGAAATACTTAAGAGAAAACACAAGCTCTTCTTCGCGTGAGAAAAATAAAAGTTTGGTCTGCCTGTAATCTACACTGTCCCACAGCAATTTGGTGGTAAACCCTATGATTGAAATGTGCTCCTCTAGGGTGCACTACTCTAAATAAAATTTGAAGGTGCTGAAAGGACTGAGACAGTCCTTGGTCACAGACGATAGTTAGCTCGAACGACGACATGGGACTCTTGTGATCTTGATTGATCAAACTATCCAGTGGTTGTTACCAAAACCTTTATTTTATTGGCCATCTTCAAATTTTTACCTCGTCTACACATTCATCCAGCCTTTCAAAGATTTGATTAAAACCAGAAAAGGATCAGCATCAAAGCTTTATTGGTCATCTTCAAATGTTTACCTCGTCTACACATTCATTCAGCCTTTGAAAGTCCATCGAACGTATTTAGGGGTTTTCAAAAGTAATCCTACGTCCCTTACAATCCTCATGTTTACCAGTCACTCGATTCATAATAGGCCCAGCATTCTGTAGCACAGTGCAATTCTACTTCAGTACTAGTCCGTGTACCTCTGTATTTGGATAAGAGCGCGAAGCTAATGCCTTTGGATTTATCGCCAGAAATCAAAGGAATACAAACTATTTTCTTTTAACTTATTTCATTCAAAGGAATAAAGCTCGAGAGAGAAGTCAAGTAACTGTGTTTGATCTCTGTTTATATGCCAGATGGAACTATCACCAGCTCTGCCTAGGGAGCCTTTAACGGTAGCTAGACTTAGGAAGACCAAATTTAAATCGAATTCGATGCGAAACTGTGTCCTCCTTTATGAAAAAATCGGATTCTAACTCTACTGGTGCATTTTGTATTTAAAGTAACTGAGAATCTTTCAATTTACAATAGGAGAAACTGTTTTTCTCATATTATGGCCTTTAGGCCAGAGATTCTAAGCCGCATCCAAGTATCCTCTGTAAAGAATAACTATGATTCCAGATATGAAGGTTATAAGACACTCCAGTCCTTCTCTGATCAGAGGAACACCCAAACGGTATCAAAGCTGTTATGCTTGGGGAAATGTACGTCATTGATTCGATGTGAGTATGACGGAGCAGTAGTCGGGGATAAATGTTAGACGTACGCCCCTGGACTGATAGACCTTACAGTCTGTGGACTTAAAGCTTAAACCAGAGCATGCAAAATCATAAGCTACTTCTGGTCTGCGGTGGTTCGCCGGGTATTGAAAGATCTACAAACACTCCCACTGATAGTGGGGTCTGTTGTTGTTCTAACCGTATAATTACTCTACAAACTGGTTTTCAAGGAGCATTGCGGAATCTTGGCGAGATAGAAATCCGCGTCGTTCCGGTATAAAGACCCGAATGTTGCGGGAGTTATTAGATTTTAGTCGTATCTTACGACAGGCATGCCTTAGAGGCAAGGTTATCTCAATAAACCCATTGATTGATGCGATGAGTGGGAAGTGGCGCCATCTTTGTGAAATCAAATATCGCGGAGATCACGAGCTTCAACTTCAGGCATCAAATAGTCGTTTATCATGGTGCGATAACGGTCGCCATTGACGGTTACGTTCTCACCGGCATCATTTCTGAAGAAATATGGACCGATGATTCAACCGGCCGACAAACCACACCAAACCGTTGTTGTTTCACAAGCTGTATTTTATAAGCTTCCAATTTAAGATCTCGACGTAAAATGCACCAAGTCGTTCCATACGTCAGTCGGAGTTGTTGCGAACGGCGCCGAATCGACTCTCCACGGTCTTCGTGTACACTCTCAGCTACGGTCGCTGTATTTTCTACACTGCGTGCTGGACGTGGTCTACTCGGTCGAATATTATCCAATAATGAATTCTGAGTCTCAAGATGGGTGATGATGTTGCGAATAGTACGGTCAGTAGGCCGATTATGTTGACCATAATTTGAGCAAAGCGCGCGAAACACATTCTTTACAGAACGTTAATTTTCGTAATAAAGTTGAATGATTTGTAAACCTTGTACAGGCGTAAGTCTTTCCATGATGAAATGCCAAACAACACTGAACAAAAATAAGATGACAGCTTGACACGCCTCATGTATGATCTTTCCAAAAAAAGGCTATTGAAAAAAAGTACTTCTACTTGGATCACCTTTTATTTGACTGCTCTGCAATTGCGTCACTAAGGCTCTAGCATCTTGGTTCGGATACATTTAAGAGCCTCTGCGAGTTGATTGACACTAAGATTTCTGCCGAGCAATACACTAGAGTGTAAATAATCAAAATTGAATCCGAAGTGACTTCGGTAAAGCCCGAACGG
Organism: Neoceratitis asiatica; assembly: GCA_030068015.2. Lineage (NCBI taxonomy): Eukaryota > Metazoa > Arthropoda > Insecta > Diptera > Tephritidae > Neoceratitis > Neoceratitis asiatica. The sequence continues at coordinate 63,813,830 of CM061526.1, forward strand.
TGATTGAGGCACAGATAGCTTTCATACGTATTCTGCGTGTACGGGAACTTGATTGATGCACTGTGCCTGAGAAAAAATATATTCGTATTCATGAGTATACATATATGTCATATGCCTGTATGTGCCTAAGTGACCGATGAAATCCATTAGCAACCGAAATGTATTTTTTTCTAAGAAACAAATCTGCAAATAAATTGGATATAATTACTTGGTAAGTTAGGAGAGGAGGAGAAAAATTGCTGCCTTTTTAAGTGAAACTCAAATTGATGAACACGATAAGGTGTTGAGAGGTGTGTAATTGTTTGCTCCACTTGCTGCTGTCGAAATGTTGTATCTATGTATTGACGCCTATTGGCGTTTCGATTTCATTAACTCAAAGAATTTTTGTTTGATTAACATTAGCGAAAAGGGATAAAAAGGGCATGCATTAATGATATCTAATAAAGAAAAGAAGCGATGATAAGAAAATTCTAGCGAAAAAGTTACATATTTATAAACATTTTTCGGGCAAATTTAATAAACGGGACACCACCTTCAGGCGCCATTTCGTGGAATTTCGACAAATTAAAAGTTTCGCCACCCACAAATCATTTAATTAAACCCTTGTTAACGACCTTTAGGTTATTAATTACTTTCTGTGATAATTTTCTTATTTTTTCAGCAATATTTTTCCACTGCCACTCACATACACTCGTATTTTTCTCGAATAACGACTTTTGAGTTTGAAAATGCTCGCTAGCCAAACAAGTGCAATTATTCCCATTATGTACCCTATTAATTATGCCATCACCATCACCAACACCACCGCCATTGCCATCGAAGTCAGCGTTAACCCCAGCAAAAAAAGGGGGTTAATTAAAAAAAGCGTCCTTTTCCACTCGAACTGATTTGCGTCCCACTATATAGCTTGGAAGCACAAGAAAAAGAGTCAAAACGGAGTGAGAGCACTGAATGAGAAAAATGGCAAAATTGCTACCTAACAAAATGCAACAAAAGAAATTACTCGAACATGAAAAGGACATTAAAGGCTACTTGACGATCGTTTTAAAGCATTTTTTTATTGTTAATGTATAAATGAATGGCGCGCAGTAAAGTAAATTTCCTTATGGAAGCTGCACGGGTTGTGGTTGTGTAAAAAAAAAAATCATAAAAAAGGGAAAAAAAACCTAAAAAACTTTAATTCTTATTGCGCTGCTGTTTAACGGTGCGTTAACTCGCCGCCAAGCATAAATTGCCATTTTGCCCAAAATGAGCTCAAAAGATATAGCCAGCAGTTAGCTAAGGGACGATTGGGGTCATTTGGAAGGAAAGACGCACGAAAGATGTGCAAATGAATTCACTTTGGTTATTTAGTGAAAATGCCGTTTTGGTCAATGTGGTGTTGTTATTATTGTTGCATTATTTTCTGCCTTAGCGCCTTTTGATTCTCATTTAATTTTGCCTGCCACCTTACCGCAAATGAAATATCTGCTGTTGTTAATTTGATAATAAATCCTTGTTTACCATATCTTAGAGGCTTCGGAAACTTTTTTTATTTTATTTTATAGTCAAAAAAAGGGTGAGAAAATGTGAAATTTTGGGCTGTTGAAGAATACTGTGAGAGAGGAAGGGTGTAATGCGGTGCACTCCTGCTTCTGGATATGCAGTTCCTCCGCCTTTTGCATCCTCATCACACACGCTGAAAATGTGAGCAAGCATTGTGCGAGATTCGGTTTGCAACCCGTGTAGAGCCTTGAGTCACGGCTAAAAGAGAGGCGCTTCTGTGAAACCACTCCGACAAATATGGCTTAAAAGTTTGCGTAAGTCTCATCGCAACATCTATTAACCAGATTTAAAACGGGAAGCGGCTCGCTACAAGAATATGTTCTAATTCACCCAACTACTCACCCAGCGACGTCTTACGACCCGCTACCTAGAAATCAGCAATGAAAAAGAAAACATCGGATGACAACCACTGCAAATGTATTAAAGACTATAATTTAAAGGTAAGCAACTGGATTGACCGGTCACTTAATTGGGAAAGTGCCGCTGAGCATTTGATTGATGTCCTCGTAAGACTGAAGACTGACAACACCGCGCCCAATAATTGCGATGGAAGGGAATAGGTTCTTGTGGCAAAAATACCGATCGAAAAGTGAACATAAATTTGAGAAGACCCCAGGAATGCCACAATGTTAAAATTTTGCTTAAATCCTTTAATGTTACGATGTGTGAAGGAGTATCTTCGGCGAAACAATCGGAAAATTCAGTCCCTATAATGGAAACCCCCAAATGGGTTGGAGCCGATTGATTACAACGTGGCCCGAATTATGGATGTTGTAGTATTGAATTACAGAACAAGAAAATTCATCAAGTCATTTGGAGGTTTACGGATTGAAAAACTCGCGACCGTAGCGATAATGCTGTGATAGACCGACTGAATCTCCAGTGTTCGCGGCTAGGATCACTATCTTGTAGCAGCAAATATGTGCAGCCACCTTTGTGCAGCAAAAAATTATGCTGGTCTTTTGGTGCATGGAAAATATCAGATTAATAAAGGAACAGGTCACCCTGATAAGCTTTATTCGGAATTATTGGCGACCTCGATAGCCGAGTGGTTAGCATTGCGTACTACAATTCGGTAGGCCTGGGTTCGAGTGCAGGTTCGAACAACATCCAAAATTATAGAAAATTAATTTTTCTAATTGCAGTCGCAATCCGGCAGGAAATTTCAAGCCCTCCAAGTGTATTTCGGACATTAAATAAAGGCTCCTCATAAAAATCCATTGGGCGTTCGGAGGTGTCTTAGAATAAATTGTAGAGGAACCATTTGTTGGTAAAAACATCAAGACGCAAAACCACAAATTGGAAGAGGAGTTCGGGCAAAAATCGGTTTAGCGGTTACAAAGCGCCATATATATATATATGCATAAGCTATTAGTCAGATCAGCTCACAGGATGTCCCCTTCTGTAAGCCGGCGTATCTTCTATTAGAATTTGAGTGTACTTGCTCTGTCGACTAACACTGGGAGCTTTTCCAGCTCACACACTTTGACCGCTCTCGTTTTCAATACTCTCGTTTCCCTCATAAACTTTAGACTTCCAACCGAGTTTTCAAATCTAGTGGGATTAAGTAAGCCTTTTATATTTGAAAATTATGCTTCAAACCATATATATCCGGCCCGGTAAATCAGTAGCTATCCACATGGCAGTACACGGTGCTGATCACTCGGCTAATGTGGCCGCCTTGTGCATTGCTTCATTGAAATTTAAAGTTTTCAACTGAGACATCGCTAAGGGATCGCTGTATTCACTGTTCTGGAGAGATCGATATAGGTAACGTAAGAGAAACTTCATGTCTTTTTGTTTGACGAATAAAAAAACTAGTAGATTAACACTAGATTGTTGAACTAATAAACAATTAAAGTATCAAGGAACAGTTCATTTTGGTTAGATGGGCCTCACATCGCCACATCGCTTAGCTCAAATAAAACTCATCAAGGTTCTCTCATCCTTTGATTGTTGCTAAGTCTAGGGAATCACTTATTTTTTGCTCATCTCACTGGAGTACAATCAACGTGACAGTGCTTTTCTCTTTCAGTTTCATTCTTCACTAGACAAATAAATTACGAAATAAAATATTCAAAATTACACAAAAATAGTTTCGTTACAATTTTTTTCCCTCTTAACCGCCAATTTTGCGTTCCTGAACTCTCCTGTGTGGTTGCAGCTCATCAATGCGCCGATAAATTGCCGCCACATTCTGACAAGCTCAACATACTCGACTGCATTCCCGTGAGTTCGCGCACACACATCAACGTGTACTACAACCACACAATTTGTATTTTTAATCCCACAACACGAAGAAATTAAATGAGAAAAAGAAAAAAAAAACAATTGAATTTCGCCAAACAACTTAAACAACTTGCGATCTGCCCGAAATAGTGTAAACTGAATGACTTCCAACTTTGCGTGTACAACAACCACCAGTGCAATTACGCAAGGCAATGGCTTAAGAATTTCGTCTTGCGAGATTTCACTTGTCACACAAGTTCAGCTGCGTGGATCAGCGATGCGCCAATTACTCGCAACACATTTCGCAATCGCCACAACGTCGTGCTAACATTCAAATTCATTGTGCAACGTGCAGCAAACGCTTGCCCGAATAGACATACATACATATGTAGATATAACATACCCACATATGTGAGTTAAACTGATTGCGCTCACTTGATGTTCAACATCCGAATTCTTGCAACCCGTAGAGCCAGCCTCTTCGATGTTTACGCGATGTTCTTTCACTTAGCACATACATACTTAAGTACTTATGTACTTGTACATATGTACGTGCATTTTCCGATATTTTGATTTCTAGTTGGCCATATTGCCTACGCAACAGAGTCTTTGAGATGCTTGTGGCCCCATTAATTCCCAAAGGCTGTCGTAGCGCCAAACCGATTCGCCGATATATCGTTTGGCATTTTTCGGTTCGCATGTTCGCCTTACATATGTTGTTCAATTGTAACTGATTGTAGAACATGCAGAAAAGTTCTCCTTTTTCATTTCACGTATTTCACTAAAATCCCAATTAAATTTGATTCATTTGCAATTGCAGAGAATTTTAATTCGACGCACAAGGCCATTGAGCCATAAGAAATGGGATTTATTTTACATTTTTAGATTGAGTGAACGACTTAATAAAGAATTCTCAAAAGCAGAAGAAAAAAAGGAATAATAACAAAGAAATAGATTTATTTCGAATAGGTGAACGTCATTGGAATATACTCTACTGTATGCCTGTTTTTATGTTATTTATGTACGATTTATTATTGAAGTGCTAGTTGATCCAGTAAACATTGTCCAAAATATATCTTTTTTATTCCATTAAGTAGTTAATTAGTTTTAAAATAAAACTGCATAAAATCACCTCTATTTTTTTAAATACTCTTTCATATTAGTAGAGCATTAGGACTTGCTTATGGGTGTCTAAATTGTTGACACCTTCACTGGCAACGTCAGAGCTAAGTTTGTAGTTCTTCCAAGGAATAGCAAAAATAAGCTTTTAATTGAATGGCAATATTCATCAAACACATGTGCGACAGTGCGAGATGGCTAGGCTTGGAAAACTACTGACCTACTCCTAGTTTGCTACGCAAAGAATGTGGAGAGTGGACTAAATGCAGTTAGGATTCACTAGCTGGTGAGACAATATAGATTTCCTACCTTTAGGATATATATTCCCTCGTATATCGAAACAAGGGCTTCGAATCCCCGTTCTCAGACGTTAGTTTTCTATCTAAGATGCAGAAAGTTTGATAGCATATCTGAAAATGAAGGATATTCAAGATTTTAACATGATTTTACCGTGGTCGGTTATCATGGCGGGACAACGGTCGTCATTGACGGTTACGTTGTCACCGGCATCTGTTTTAAAGAAAAATGGACCGATGATTCTACGGGCCCACAAACCACAAATTACAATTAGTTTTCTGAATGAAATGGCAGCTCTTGAATTTCTTCAGGTTGCTTTTCGTCCCACATGTGGCAGTTTTGCTTGTTTACATACCCATTGAGCCAGAAATGGGCCAGAGCGAAGGGAAGTCGCTTGGGAATGTCGAGCACTTTCAGTTCTTGCAAGAGTTGTATTTTGTATGCTTTCAATTTAAGATCTCGATGTAAAATGCGCCAAGTCGTTCCATACGTCAGTCCGAGTTGCTGCGAACGGCCCCGAATCGACTCTCCACGGTCTTCGTGTACACTCTCATCTACGGCCGCTATATTTCCTTCACTGCGTGCTGGACATGGTCTATTCTCTCGAATATTATCCAATAATGAATGCTGGGTTTCAATATGGGTGATGGGTGTTGCGAATAGTACGCTCAGTAGGCCGATTATGTTGGCCATAAGTTGAGCGAAGCTCGCGAAACAAATTTTTTATAGAACGTGAATTTTCGTAATAAAGTTGAATGATTTGTAAGCGTTGTTCAGGCGTAAGTCTTTCCATGATGAAATGCCAAGCAATACTGCACAAAAATAATATGACAGATTGACACGACTTACGCGTGGTCTGTCAAGAAGAGACTATTGAGAAAAGTACTTCTATTTGGATCACCCTTTGTATCCTGATAGAAACACGGGGCATATCCGTACCGAATACCGAAAGAATACGGTCCAATAGGTCTAAACTCATTCTTTCTGAGATAGCTAGTATACCCAGGAAGCAAGCCAAGTGGCAAGAATGGCAAAATTCATACCTCATCGTATAATGTCCTTACAAATAGCATGGCAGTGGATATGGTGGCTACGATAATTTTGTAGTATATATTGTGGGAAACAAAATCGTTTATGAGATTGCGAAATGTGTCATCCTTCTGAATTCCGATCCAGCACGTAAAATATGAAAGTCACGAAAGAAGGGATCAGGGTGAAATGATATACATTAACGTCATGCAAAACCCAAGCTCAGGTGTAAAGACGGCGGGGGTAAACACGCCTACGCCTTGCTTACACAGTCTCTCAGGACCCCATTAAAGAAATCCAATCGCTCTTGATTTCTCTCCTAAGGCCGTCAGTAGCGGTGATTACTTTACAGCTTAGCCGGTACGTGTTTGGCTGGTTGTGTCATAGAACAACTAGTTCGCTAAGAGCAGAATGGGCCCATTGTGATACCACTATAATTTCAGGCCTCATTACTCGCTATCATCCACCTGGAATCTCCAATAAATCTCAGTTGTATTGATTATCTCTACGTCTGTATTACATATGTATTTATGTGCATTATGAAAATTGCCTGTCGAGGTGCGACCGTAATTGGAGTTATTAATTTTTAAATTTTGGATGTAGGTCTGACCAGGATTTGAGCGCTTGAGCACGCGGTGCGAGCCTTCTGTGGCGGCCATATCTTGTCACTACATAATGTTCTGAAGAAAGCTTCTTACGCAGTTTTAAAGAAGTTGCTCCCTGTTGCGAAGTAATATCCGTTATGTAACTTATTCTGGCCCTGTCTCGAACAAGCACCGCTCCTACAACTATTTTCAGACCATAAACCTACACCTTCCTTATGCATATAGGATGCTCTTTCGAGAGACTGTTAGTGTTAGAAAAAGCTTTCATTAATTTGCCAGATATTGTTTTGGTCAAAAATGTAAGCCACTGCCTAAATTTGTATGCAATTTTTTCAGTCGATGTGTTATTTGGTAGTTGGTTTTCTAAAAAAACAGGCAACCTTTTGCTTGGAAGTGCTTATTGCGCGAACTACTATTTTGGATTCGGCTCACCTGAAACACCCATAATGTCGATTGCAGTTTATTTTCGGACTCATACACGTAAGTACACGATTCATCACCTATCACGATGTCACTTTTCTCGACCAATTGGCACGAGCCTTTTTTGAGCGATTGACAAATTGTGTGGGATAAAAAGTGGAGAAATTTTTTTGCAATCAAATGTTTATGCTGAGTGAATGCTTGTCCCACTAATGCCTATAGTTGTCTCAATCTCCCGATAGGCCACATGACGATCTTGCAATATCAATTTGCGCACGGCATCAATAGTTTCCGGAAGAACAACTGTTTTTGGACGACCTTCACGAAATTCTTCTTGGAGTGATCTATGACCTCGTTTGAATTCACCATACCATCGATAAACATTGATCCTTGATGTTGCTTCATCACCGAAAATTTAATTAAGTTCATCGATGCACTATTGCTGAGTTAATCCCCGTTGAAAGTTGTAAAGAAACTCCCACGATTCGCGATTTAATTCCATTTTTTGGCCGCGATGAATAAACAACACGAATATTGCTCGCAGTCAAAACATTCTGAGAGTGATTACATTAAATATGTCACACTTTACGATAAAGTTGTTAGTTGCAAATTGCAACACTATGGTTGCCAAATCCCAAAATATATAAGACAACCCTCGTATTATTACCTAGAACAGATCCACAATTTAGATCAATCACTTCAGAAGATTCTGAGAAAAAAATTGTTTCTTAATGTTAAAAATCTTTTGATTTTTTCGAAAACGGTAATAAATAAAGGTCTTAAACTTGCAGTATCGAAGCACTCGTATCTTATTGGTACCAAAACTTCTGTAAATGATGAGCGAGACTTTTTGGGCCGATTCTCTATATTTTTTCATCTTATGGCCTTTGTATTGCAATATTGTCAATAGCAGATACCATAGGAACGCGGTTTGTCTTTCTCTTCATAAGAAATTGGCTAACTGTGGTATACATGCACATACTCATATATGTATGTATGTATGTATGAATATATGTGAGTCCAGAATTAAAAATTCATTTGAAAATTAAATTTGAGCACATAAACACCAGATAAGTTCCACACAAAATGACAAGACTTCATTGTACGCGTACCATATGTGAGTGAGTTCGTGCCGTAGTTGTTGTACGAGTATTTTGCAGCTAGCTCATTTTACTGCTGCAATCATCACTTAAACTCCGCTGGCCGCCTGCTGCTCCGCCAGTTCTAATCGACCGTCAGTCCATAAACGGCCTAATTGATTGACCAACACCAACGCTAAAGCCAACTCCAATACGATAGCCAGTGACCACTTGATTTCGCTTTTACTTTCGTCGTGCGGATCCGTCAATAATGGATGCGTACAGTCGGTTGACACTCGAAAGGCGGCGTCTGTCTGCTCGCTGATAAAATCTCCTCAATGTTTTTTCTCTCTTTTCTTTCTAGCCGTCTGCTTCGCCCTCGACTGACCATCTGCTGTTAGTTATTTGTTGTTTTTGTTGCATTTTAATAGTATTTTGTTGTTGTTGTATTTTTCAATATGCCGTCCAATAGTCCAATACTGTCCGTTAGCATGCGTTTAACTTTCTATTTAACGATTCAGACACTAAAATAATCAATTACGAGAAATAATGATTCTAATTGAATTCAGGCAGACAGACGGTAGTGGTCTTCGGGAGAACTATTCACACAAATATCGTAATTACTTGAATGAGATAATTTCAAATATGCATGATGGGTAGTAATACAAAATTAAATTAAAGGAAACATATTTAATTATATAAAGAGTAACTCGTAAGGAAAAATTAAATCTTTTTTTTTTTGGTTTTGTTTGAACTCAATTTCTTTAAACTACTTATTTAAAAAAAAAAAAAAAGAAAAAAAAGAAAAAAAAGAACATACAAAAATTAAAAGTTTAAATTTATAAATTTTTGATTTTTGTTTAGGTTTGAGTTGCACAGGTCTTGACGGTTAAGCTTTAGCTAATCTGGAGAATTCTTGATATGAATTCACAAGTTTGTAATAAAGTCTTCTTCCAAGCTGAATGATTTCGATAATTCGCTAATTTGGCGAGGATATCAAGTAAGAGAAGCTTGGAAGCAGAATAAAGTATTCTTGTAGAAAATTATTGCCCTGACCATGGCTATGACTATGTTCGGAAAAGAGTTTGATTAAAATTTGAGGCTTGAAGTTGCTGCAGTTAGTTTTTTAATAAAATTAGTACGAGTAATATAAAGGATGATCCAAGTAGAGGTACTTTTTTCAATAGCCTTTTTTTGACAGATCATGTCATGTTATTTTTGTTCAGTGCTTTTTGGCACTTCATCATGGAAAGGCCTGCGCCTGAACAATTTTTACAAATCATTCTATAAAGAATGTTTTTCGCGCGCTTCGCTCAACTTATGGTCAACATATTCGGCCTGCTGAGTGCCACACCATCATCAATCTTGAGACCCAGCATTCATTATTGGATGAAATTCGACCAACTAAACCATGTTCAGGACACAGTAAAGAAAATATAGCATCCGAAGACCATGGAGAGTCGATTCGGCGCTGTTCGCAGCAACTCGGACTGACGTATGGAACGACATGGCGCATTTTACGTAGAGATCCTAAATTGAAAACGTACAAAATACAGCTTGCGCAAGAAAGCTGACGTTTTCGGACCAAATTTTGTTCTGAGAGGAGGCCCATTTCTAACTCAATCTGTATGGAAACAAGAAAAATTGCCGCATTTCGGACGAAGAGCAACCTAAAGAAATTCAAGAGCTTCCTTTTCATACAGAAAAACGACGGTTTGGTATGGTTTGCGGGCCGGTGGAATTTCTTCAAAAATGAGCCGCTGAGAACGTAACCGTCAACGCTGACCGTTATTGCGACATGATAACCGAATACTTGATGACTGAAATTGAAGCTTGTGACCTCCACGTCTATCTGTGAGCAGATAGTTTCACGTTTTGGGCCGGTCGATTGGCCACCAATTTCGTGTGATAACATACCATTAGACTTTTTCCAGCGGGGATATGTAAAGCCTAAAGTCTATGCGGACAATCCCGCTTCGATTCAGGCCTTTGAGCAAAAGGAAGGTTTTTGACTGCGCTTCACAAGGGAGTTGCCAGACTTCCGCCCTTATACCAAGTATCCTCTGGGTAGCCAAAAAACATCAATATGGAGGAGAGAAAAAGTGCGTAGTGCTTTGGAACCAGCACATGAAAATCGTGCCCCAAATAGAAAGCAAAATATTACTCAGATGGGTGATACCCCTTTTGATGACCACTTCTGTAAATATTTTAAGGATTATGATTTGAGAGCATGTACATGGAATGCCCGCTCCTTTGATTCGGAATGTGGCAATGACTAGCTGATTGATGCCCTCCCTCGCTGTCCTCCAAGAAATTCGATGGTTGTTGCAAGTACGGAAGAAAGATTGGGCTCTTGTGAAATCTACTACAGCGAAATCTAAATGAGCGCAATTACTCAAAAAAAATTTCAGTACTGTTATTGACCTTTTCAGAAATAATTGACTTATTGTTTGATTCGATTGAATTTGTGCTTAAATAAACTGCCCTGAAAGTGGACTAAAGATCAGCTTGGATATACATGAATTTATGTTGTAGTTGTAGACAGCTTCTTAAATTTTTATTGAATAGTAGATAATATATTTGTTCTGATTTTTTATTTTTATTCTTTATTTAATCGTTTCTACAAAGTCCTTCGTTGTAAAATGTACTGACAACATTCAATGCTTTTAGTTTCTTTATTTTTTTGCCCGCAAGACTTGAATACACTGCATCATTTTAATTGCTGCATAATCATCGAAATGCTATTTCCGTGTTATTGAAATGCACAAATACTGTTGCCTCAAGCAAAAATAGCAAGTAAATATTTTTGGCGGAAATAAGCAGCCAAAAAATAAGAAAAAGGAATTTTGACATTTTTTGGAAATTTAATGACGAAGAAATATGACAGCTGGAAACATTTGTATGTATACATATATGACATATTCATAAATATGCATAAATAGATAATGTAAAAAAATATTGAGTTTTCTGTTTAATTCAAGGACTCGCGCCCACACATGGACAAAGTAGTAGAAAAAAAATTAAACTTTCACAACGAGAAATATTAGTAGCTTCCGATGGAGAAATTTATATGCATACGTATAAATATATATGAAAAGTAACAGGTCAATTGAAAAGTTCCCAGCCTACAATAGTAAAACACATTTCTTTGCCAGAATTCTTATTATTTATTCAATTTAGTTCCCTTCAAAATTATTTTGCTGCAAAATAGGCATACGTTTCGGCGATCACTTCTTCATTCGACGAAAATTCCCCCCCGCCAATCATTCTTTTGAGATCTGAGAAGGGGAAATAGTCGCTGGAGCCCAGTTCTGGAGAATACGGTGGTTGCGGAAGCATCTCATTTTCAGCATTTTCTTTTTTTTCAAATGCGAGTGATTTTTGGCGATTTCGTCCTTCGAACGGTCCAACACCACTTTGTAATAGTCGCTGTTGATAGTCCTTGTTTTTCAAGGTAGTCAAAGGAATTATTCCATGCTCATCCCAAAATACGTTTTCCACGCTTTGGAGCAGGTTCTTCGTGTGCAGTCCACTCGGAGGACTGTCGATTGGACTTCGGCGTGAAATGCTGGAGCTATGTTTCATTCATTGTCACATATCGACGCAAAACATCTCTAAACATTGCTCCAAATCATCAACTCGTCGTTGTTTTTGGTCAAAAGTGAGCTCGCGCGTCACCCACTCTGCACAGATCTTTCTCATACCCAAATTATTCGTGAATGATATGATGTACACGTTCAGTTAATATCTTTAGAGTGTCCGTTATTTTAGTCAACTTCAATTTACGGTCATTCAAAATAATTTTGTGGATTTTTTTTTTTTTTGGATGTTTTCGTCAGAAATAACCTCTTTTGGGCATTCACTGCATTCACCGTCTTCGGTGCTCATTTCAACACGTCTAAACTTAGCATACCAATCCTTGAAAGTTGATTTTCTGGAGCAGTGTCCGGAAACTCATCATTAAGCCAAGTTTTTATATCAACTGTATTTTTTTTTACAAAAAACTATATTTTATCAACACGCAAAATTCCTTTTTTTCCATTTTTTTTTCACAATAAAAAAAGTTGATTCACTCAAAATTCTAAATTTCACAAACTAATGATCCGACAGCTGCCAAATTTATACACGCGTCTGTTGATAGTTATGAAATATGATTTAATTCTAGCAGCGTCATCTATGTGTCAGGCAGGGAACTTTTCAATGACCTGTTATACCTGTTATGTGTCGATAAAAAAAATATGTATATTATACTCAAGTATATATTTATATGCCCAAAATACATTGTTAGAGTAATTTTCACAAGAAAGTTTGTCTTAAGCGAGACAAAGGTGTCCATGATTTTTAAAACATGAAATTCATAATTCGATTTCTCTACTACCCGTTTTGCCTTTTGTTCTTTTTTATTTTTGTTCATATTTCCGTTAGCTGACACTTTCATAATGTAATTAATCTCAACTTGGAATTATAATAGCGACCAACGTGCCACAAATACAAAAATATTTGCTTACGAATATACACCAACATATATATGCATCTACCTATGCGTGTGAGAAAAGCACCCTGAACGAATTTCGCATGGCCCGCAGACACGCTTTATTTGCCAGTATCAATTGGCGACAGCAATAATGATGCAACACAACAGTGGCAGATAGCTACTGTTTCAACGCCCCACGCCCGACCGCAACACTGACAATATGTACTCATCACACAGAAACCTATCTATATACATATGTGTGTGTGTGTATGTATATCTCTCTGTTTTCGTAAGTATTCATTTCGGTGGCACCACCCGCTGTGTCGTAATTCGCTGGATGTGGTTGTAAATTAAGCGCAACACATCATTTGCAGCATCCGAAAGTTGCGTGCCACTCGCCAAGCCGCCGCGAGTAGAGCTTTGTTTGCCTGGCCTGCGTGCATGAGTGCGTGAGTGCGTGCGTGTGGCTCATTTGTGTGTGGGCGCTGCCACAGCACGAAGTGGGTGTGGCATTGTCGTAGCAATGTGCCAAACAAATAGGTAAATGAATGAATGAGTAGCCTGATGGCTGGGTGCTTGGCAAGCCGAAGGACACTTGGCGGAGGCGGACAGTCAAACGGATGTTGCAGCAACCAGTCGAACAAACAATAAACAAATATAGGCAATGTTCACATTAACGCGCATTCGACACGCCGCTGCCGCATTTTAATGCAACGTACATACACATATGTATGTACATATATATATGGTATGTTGCACAATATGTCCGCATGGGGCACGTGCATCCGGCGCTGCAAATCGCTGACTGCTCATTGTGTTGCATAAATGTTGTTACGCGCTAAACAAATAAAACGTGTCGCCCACACCACTACGCTTCATCGCTCTCGCCATCTCTCTTCCTCTCGCTCTCCCTCCTTCTCTTACTTTTTTTGAAGCCTCGAGTATTTGACATGCCACCTCCTATGTCGTTCACTTTAATCGAACCCTTAATTGGTGGCCTTAAATATCTGCTCATCTTCCTCAATTGTACAAAAATATTTATGCTCTGAAGTTTATTTCAGCTTATTTTGGTTAGATCTGTCTGCTGAGTACCCTCACTAGTGGTGAATATAAAGTTTATTATCCTTGAAGTGTGTTTGTAGTCGGGAAAAAAATTATTTCTGCCTACTTTTGCCTGCAAATTCGTTCCGCTTGTAATCTGCTTGAGCATTTCAAATGCAAACGTGTGTTTGACATTTGTAACACGCCAGCAATAATTGTTGTTACTTGTGTTTCGAAAAGTCAAAAAGTCATCTATCTTGCTTTTCCTGTATTTAAGGATGTAGAATAATGGCAGAATCTAAAGATCACACACAGATTTGCTGCGATTTATGAACTAATTAGAAGTGGTTCTTACGGACATGCTGTTCACCAAAAGACCAGAGTTTAAATATGGACCTGGTCAGGTTAGGTTATATTAAGTCAAGTTGTAGGTGGTTGATCACGTACCAGATTCCACTCGTGGCGCCTTCACGAATGACCGAGTCAAAAAAGACAATTCCGCAAAACGCACAATGGGCTTGTTAGGGTTGGGGGAACCACTTTGCTTAAACTATAGATACGCAAAAGCAGGATAATCGAAGAGTAAGTAGTATGCCAATTGTCCAGTCGGAGCAGCCACCACAAGCAAGTGGTTTACTTTGCCCTCGGGACACACTGAGTATTAGAGTATTCTACGACCTTGAGTCAAGCGGGGATGAAAAGTAGCGTCAACCCCGCCAGAAATTTTTTAAACCCCTCAAATTTCTCCATTTACACAATTGGACTTTAATTGTACACAATTTTCGCAATTTTCTTACTTTTCAAAATTACAATTTTGTGGGAGGTGGTTATGAACTTGCTCTGATTTCAAGGAAAGTATGAACGAAGTTTCATCAAAATACCTCACTTGATTGAGTTATCATGTACACAGACGGACGGAAGGACGAAAAGACAGATTCGAAAGTCCCGAGACTACCTTAGTAAATCACATTTTTTTGACAAAATTAATTTTTTTATGAAGCATAATTCCCTTCAAGGGCAATACACTGATTATAGCTACCCTCCAACATTGCGATACCATTTTTGTAGTACGATTGTCAGTTTCGGCAATCACTTCTTCATTCGATGAAAATTTTTTCCCAACGAGCATTCTTCGAAATCTAAGAACAGGAATTAGTTGCTGGATGTTTGCCATCGACTTCTCTGACTTGTGACACGGTGCATTGAATCAACATTTTCTTTTTCTTCAAATGCGGGCGATTTCGTCCTTAAAACGGTCCAATAATGCTATGTAATAGTAGCTGTTGATGGTACTTCCTATTTCAAGGTAGTCAATAAAAATTATTACATGCAAATCCCAAAATACAGACGCCATAACCTTGCCAGCCGACAGTTTTGTTTTTGTCCACGTTTTGGAGCGGTAATAACCTCTTTTGGTTGTCGAGGCGACCATCTTCGGTGCTCGTTTCACCACGTCTAAACTTAGCACACCTTGAAAGTTGATTTTCCCGGGGCAGTGTCCGGAAACTCGTCATCGAGCCAAGTTTTTGCTTTAACTGTATTTTTCTCCTTCAAAAAGGAATATTTTATCAATTCGCGAATTTCATTTTTATCCATTACAATAACAAAAGTTGCTTTACTCAAAATGCTATAAATCACAAACTTATGATCCGACAGCAGTCAAATTTATACAGGAGTCTTT
This sequence comes from Neoceratitis asiatica, assembly GCA_030068015.2. NCBI lineage: Eukaryota > Metazoa > Arthropoda > Insecta > Diptera > Tephritidae > Neoceratitis > Neoceratitis asiatica. The sequence goes on from CM061526.1 coordinate 63,829,349, forward strand.
CGAAGGTTAGCCCTAACTAAAAATTATATGGATATAGTTCTTACTAATTACATCTAGTGTCAGTCTGGGGACTTTTCAATTGACCTGTTATATATGTCCAAACCTATATCGATTACTTTGTGTTGTTTGTCGAACGAACCTAATATACTCTATATACAGGATTCTGCCGAGTATATTAACCCGACGATCTAGAAACGAAGGAGAAGCATATATTAACTAGCCTTGAATACATAATAAATACATTCTAACCTAAGTAAGCCGTCTGGCAAATGAGTCCGAATTGAAACTCAAGCAAGTAGATTTACTAGTGTGGATTCTAAAAATGGAGCTTATTGCGAATTTTCGATAAAAAAAATTTCCCCCCTCTAAAAGCTTAAGCCGGAATGGTTATATGACATGTAAATAATAGCTCTTCATAAAAATCCAGAGCATATATGTAGATCAATTTTTGTTTAAAGATCTTCAGTATCTTTTGCTAACAATATTAGAATACGAGTATATTGAGGTCATTGTTAGATAACACTATACTTCGGAAGAGTATTCTGGCTCGTTTTCTGATGACCTAAATGGGGTAAGGCTGCAGAAAGGGTGAAAGCGCTTGGCCGGATAAATTCCGGATCAGCTCCGTTGCGTAAAACTAATTGTTGAGGAAATTCAGTAAAGAATTTATGGATCAGGATGGGAGAATGGTTAGGCGACAAATCAAAAAAGGTTAGATACTGTCTTTGACCTTTATGGCATTAAGTCGGTGCTCCAAAATATAACGTACTGAATATTTATTTGAGTAGGCTATTCATAGCAGAGGGTGTCAATGGTTCTTTAAGGTCTTTCGCAGCAATAATTGCAGTTAGTATAGCTTCCTCTCAATAAGAGATTTAATGATATATTTCTTTAAGTTCAATACCTAAATTTCAGTATGTCTTATTATGAAGGTGCGGATCATGAAAGGAGGGTTTCAAAAGTATATTAGTCTTAGGCACCGGCAATGCCGTAGATCACTAAGGAAGTGTCCCTGACGCTCGCTTGTTTCGCACTAGCGCTTTATTCATTCAAGCAAACGCTTTCTTTTCTTCTAAGCATTGGTCGCAATAAGATGCCTTATCTATATAGGGATTTGGCAAACCTAGTATTGCAATCTAGCAAATGATATGTTTATCGTAAAGTTTGACATTTTTGTTGTTAGATATACTCACATCATTTTGGCATACCATGTGCCATTTTTTTGGTTCACAGAAACTTAAAATGTTCATTTCGGCAAAACAATATGGAATTAAATCGCGATTATTTTTTACATCTTTCGACTTAGATTAAGTTAGCAACGGTGCATCGATGAACTTAATAAAATTTTCGGTGATGAAGCAACATCAAGGACCAATGTTTATCGATGGTGTAGTGAATTCAATTGAGGTCATAGATCACTCCAAGACAAATTTCGAGAAGGTCGTCGAAAAACAGTTGTTGTTCCGGAGCTATTGATGCCGTGCGCAAATTGATATTACAAGATCGTCATGTAGCCTTTCCTAGCCATAGGCATTAGTGGGACAAGCATTCACACAGCAGGAACATTTGATTGTAAAAAAATTTCTTCACATTTTATCCCACACAATTTGTTTATTGCTCATAATCAGGCTCGTGGTCGATTGGTCGAGGAACAAGTTTAAAAAATACGATAGCGGTGCTTCGAAACGCATCTATTACATCGTGACAGATGATGATAACAGCCGACTCTATAGGTGCAGATAAGCCAAATCCAACAAAAGTAGCTGTACCCGTTGCACTTCAAATGGTTGCCTTTTTTTCTTTTTTTTCGCAGCCGTGCCACAGGAACATTTGAGCGATGCACAACCATTTGTTTGCCAGGTGTCTGTCAAAATTACTTCTCACCACGACAATGCGAGCTTCCACACATCGGCTAAAACAACTTAATTTTTGCGCACTGAAAACACCGATTTGATGAGTCATTCACCATATAGTCCTGACTTGACACCGAATGACTCTTTTTATTTTCGTACGTAAAATATAAACTGAGGGTCAACGTGGCGGTTGAAGTGTTCAGAACGCATGTTTTTTAGCTACTTCAATCAGATTGGCAAAAGTGCTTCGACAATTGGTTCAAACGCATGCAAAATTGTTTAGATCTGTATGAAGAACATTTTGAAATACAACTAAGCGATGTTCGGTGATTAATATTTGTTTTTGTTGTTTAATCCCGAAATGTATAAGGCGACCCTCGCATAAAATGAGAAGAGCCATAATTTTTGCTCAAATTGGCTAGAATGTTCGATGATTAATGAATTTGGGATTAAATCTGAGTAATAAATGCATTCGTGACAAATTCATCATTGGGGATTTCAGGAGATGATTCCGGGACTACGACGTTGCAGTCGTCAGCAGAAATGACTATTGGTTTACGCTCAAAATGGAACATAAAAACTTAAGCACCTTCTAAAGGACTACCTATAGAGAGTTCTCATAATCTGTAACGGCTGTTTGAAGAAATGCCGATTATCAAATAACGAACGGGTATGAGGGAGCATAATGCTCAAGTAAATGATCGAGTAGCTCGAAAAATAAGAACGAAGGCATTAGGAGTTGCCTATGATTGGGAGCTTGATTCTCTTACTACATTAAATGATGTATATTTTATAAAAATAAAAAAAATAATTTTTTCGCATATTTTGAACAATTGATTGGCAATCTCGCCTTCTTCGAAACTTCATAACAAACGTAATATTTTACATTCTCCATCAAAGATCAATTGGCCGCCGATGTCGAGAATATAAAAGTGTTTCTTAACAGGAAGTGCAACGGTTGAACTTCTTACTTCGCCACTATTTCTGGTTTCAATTAATATTTAACAACTCACTCACCACTTTTATGCGGACAATGTCTTCCACGTCAGTGCGTCCCAGTAAAACAAAAACAAATATGTCTAAATCAAAACGCACGCGACTTAAAAAACTGCTGGCGACATTTAACTGCCAACGCGACACAGATTGCTCTTTGTATTCTTTATTTTCTGTGAATTTTGAAAAATGTACTTTGCCTGCGAGTAATGCAATAATTATGGTAATTTGCTTTGTAGCACAGAGGAACAAACAAACGTTAATGGCGATTTTAAGCGTCTCCTCTCCCCCACCACCAACACAACCGCCCTACCTGTGTAAGTGGTGGAGAAATGAACGGCCGACTGAGCTTGCGACATCATCATCCTGTTTACCACCTACCCACCGAAGGCCGCGGTGCTTTTGCCAAAGAGTGTTTTTAATATCGCGGCATTGTTTCATGTTTAATGTTCTAACTTAACCGTCTTGCTTGATGCCTATAGGCGTGCCATGTCGGCGGGAGTTTTATGCTCAGAAAGGCGACAGATAGATAAACCGCACGCGAATCCCTCAAAGCCAAAATGCCGGCGTGTGAGTGAATTCTAATGGATTATGAACTATTTTTACACAAATATAATAATCAGAAAAAATCTTTATTTTGCACTAGAATGCTGCTTGCATGGGGTATTTTAATTTTGTTTAGGTAAAGCACTTGATTATCAGGGCTTGTAGGGATTCAGGGAACGTAGATCGAGACCTAGATCCGAATCAATATATTTAGAATACCACCTGGTAAAATTAGGATATTCTCATGTTTTTATTACTCTTGGAGCTGTAGACTCGGCTATATTAGATTACATCGCAAACTCTTTGCTAGATTGTTACGTATTCACATACGTTCTGTCTGATCTGAGTACAAATTGATTATAAAGCTCTTCTCTCTCTTCTTGATTATAAATCCAATCTACAAATGGGATAACTTACAATTTATGGTATCGAAATTCTCTGCTGAGGTGGCAGCTTTTCAAAAAATCTCTTAAATCTCTTAAATGTGCGGCCTTGGCGAAATCAAAACTATTTGTGGTACAATGATTGAAATGAGGGTATAGAATTTGGAGATAGGGCATACAAAAAGCTTTTGTACCATTCCTTGCCCATTCGGGTCAGAAGATCGTCATATTACTTACGAATCTAGGTTTCAATCCAAAGGATAACTCATGAATATCCTCGTTTCAGAAAATATATGGCTTTATATTGGTAGTAGCAGAACACTCTGAGGCATTCGCTGCAAATGGATATTTGCCTTGTAGTGTATACCAATACCAGTACTTCCAGAAGAGGGATAAATATTGATACAGCTCAGAAGATCTATAAATTCGATTGTTTATCCAACTATTCAACTGAAAAAATATCCGTGTCACAAATCTCTTTTGAAACTCTACTTTCTGGAGATCACTGGGAAAAGGGAATTTGTATTTAGGCCAGTGTATAAAGTCGGGGTGATACCGATTTCAGACGTAGCGATCAAGAAGTAGCTGCTTTTCGTGCTGTCAAAGACTGCTATAAAATTTAAGAAGAAATGAGGTGGGTTGATCCTCTCTTCACTGATCATTTCCAGTAATGGTCTATTGGTGAATATCGGATCGTGGGCTGGTCTACCAGTTCTAAAGCTACTAAGATCCGATCCATTCGTAATCCTAAAAAGTTTTGGTTAGCGACTAGGAAAGAGAAAGGTTCGGGGATGCGGTGTGTATAAAGAACTCGTCGATCTCTTAGTTGATGTAAATATGGAGTCGTAAGAAGCTTAGATGGACAAGCTGAGGCTTTCTCTGCTGCCTTGAGTCTACTAAAACAAGGCGGTACAAGAAAGGTAATATAATGGGAATTTCAATATTGGCTAGCAGATTGCCTTTAATAAAAACACTTTTTCAAGCGACGTGACACTAGTTGCTTAAGGAAACGAGTAACTTCTTGAAATTCTCCCACACTTAAACTGGAGAGGGAATATTCAGAATTAATTTTGAGTCATACGAAACAGAGTTTCAGACTATTAAGTAGTCTCCTTTGGTTTCGAAACACTTGACGAGGTGGTTCCCAATCATGGTAGAGCTTCTGGTGTTGGTGAACGTAAGTTTGTAGCTACCATATACTGTGTATTACGGTAACGGCCCAGTGTCTGGTAATTTTCATGCTATCGAAAGTCCGTGCAGACAAAAAGGGAGAGAAATGTCTTTACACACAGATGCCTCAGAGATAAAGTCCGCTCAGTTAGTTAAAGCAGTGGCTTAGTTTTTCGAATAGTTCTATGGGTTCCTTCTTCTTGTAGTTCGGATATGTGCTGTTTTATTGACTATCAATCTGGAAATTCCTTCTTGATCTTCGTCATTATCAGCTGGTATTCAACCATCATTGATTGGTTCGCCTTCTGGTCATTTCATCGTTAATGTAATTGAGCAGGCTGGTGATCTCCATATACTCAGTTGTTCTGAGGGAAAGTCCACAGGCCAAATTTCTCATTCCTGGAGCAAAAGTTGGTGCCTTCAAACCATTTATAAATATCTTTTAATAGAATTTTTAGCATTCTTCCTCTTGACCAGCTACTCAAGAACTCTGTATCCTTCTTCTCTCTGCATTTGCATGCATCTTTGTTCGCCCTTCAGCTCCCAATATCTTTCTTTTCTTTCTTGGATGAATTCATTATTATTTTTTTGCATTTTGGACAATGAGAAATACCCCTAAAGTATATAACATTGGGTTCCGCACGAACTTGGCTCTTCCGTATTGAAATTATTTTAATCCACAATTGAAAGTAAAATCATTTGCAATCCTTAAGCACTTCGATCGATTTTATGGCGATACTTAAAAGTGCTAATTTCCTTTGACAATTACGCTTTCAAGTGCTGAAATAACAACAACAATAATTCCAGCACACCAATAGCGATCATCGATCGGCGCTGACAAGATTGTCACGATAAAATCTTTACGCCACTATGAAATGTGCAACAGCAGCAGCAGCACTCGCAGGAGTAGTTGATATCCAATGAAGTTGTTGTTGTTGCTGCAATCGGAATACTTTGCGGACACGTAGCGTCCACCTATCAGAAGTGGCGCTGTAATGGCGCGTCAGTAATCTCGTTGGCGGATCGATTGGTCATTCCTTTGAAATGCAAAGCGGAAAAGTTGTTGGCGAAGAAGTTGTTGTTGTTGGTGGTGCGACGGCTGGACATTGGCGTGGCGTGGCAAATGGTGCATATTAATAATTAAAAGCAGAAGCAAAGCGTGTGAAGTGTAGCGCGAGCCAATCTATTGGGCATTGACACCTTGCAATGGGTTCTAAAAAAATTAAAATATATAAAATAAATAAATAAAAATATAAACATTAAGTACTTCAGAAAGTAGCTACAAGACCTGAACAAAAAAAAAAAAAAAAAATAAAAAAAAAAAAAAATTAAAGCTGCCACAAAAAATCCTTGCGTGGCAACAAATTTAGTAGCGCATTGTTAAGTGGCATGCAACTAAATGTAAATTATTGTTGTTGCATTTACTGCCATCTGCGCATTGTTGCTTTTGCGTTGCGCATAAATTTTGCGCTGAAATTCAATATAGAAATTTGCATAAACATGTTTTTTAACTTTACAACAACAAACTATTAACTTAACGATGCGCATTTTGTTACGAATCTTCTCGGCGTTGCGCGTGCTGCTGCTTGTCTACAGCTGCATTCTCGTATATAGTTGGCTGCTAGATAGTTGGCGCTACTTGAGCCATTTTCATTATTATCTTCCATGCAATTTGGTAGTGAATTTCCGAAGAAACAAAAACAACTACTTCTAATCGTTCAGACTCTTCGTAGAATATTGATAAGCAAAACGCATGTAACGAGAGCCGCACCTGGCTCGGCATAAATAATATGGTAGGAAGAGATCTCATCACCGTTGAATTTTATGTACATATGTACATATGTATGTATGGAAACCACCAAAATTTGTTTAAGTTGATTGTTCCTTAATTGGCATAGACACCGCTTACTGCCGATGTAAAATATCGCTATTTCTCTATTGGCCGACATTCATGGTGTTTATCTCACGATTTAAATAAGCAACTAAAAATAATGTTGAATTCCATATTTTTTATCACAAAAGCAGCTGCTACTGTTTGAATGAAAATTTTTTTTTTTTTCTAACGTCGACCAGAGTAACGGAGTGGGTATCAGTGCGTGCTACAAGTCGGGAGCTACAAGGATTGGTACCAAATACATAAGCATGTTACACCAAAATGTTTGAGGCAACGACGGCTGGCTCATTTCTACTCACTCACAGTGTAGTAGTTTCGCAAATTTCGTTTAATAGTTCACCTGCGAGAAATGCTACTGCTAGTATTATTGTAGTATTATTGGATTGCTTTTGAAGAAAAAGAAAGTGCTGTTTCACCAAGACAATGCACCGTAACACAAGTTAGTTAATTCGATGGCAAAAATCCATGAATTCGACTTGGAATTCCCCGTATTCTCCAGATCTGTCCTCCAGAGGCTATTTCCTGTTCTCAGATCTCAAACAAATGCTCGCTGAGAAGAAATTTTAGTCGAATGATGGTGGTGACCGTCTAAACTGAAGCCTATTTTGAACCAAAGGACAAATCGTACTACAAAAATGGTATCGAAAATTTGAAGGGTCGCAATAGTAAGTGTATTACCTTGAAGCGAACTATGTTCAATAAAAAAATGAATTTTGCCAAAAAAATGTGTTTTACTATGGTAGGCCGAGGACTTTTCAATTGACCGTAATATAATTGTGTGTAGAATCAATAGCGTGCTGACTTTCAACAGGTGAGATGTTTACCGTTTCTTTTGCAAATGTTGATACGTGGTCAAGCCTCATTAGCCCATATACCTATCACACAATATTGTTGATTCTTTTCCTGCAAGCGGAGTCACAATTAAAATACACTTCACACACATAAAGGAACGTAGGTGTCAAGTATACTTTAGCTATGATAAATCTTATAGTTATAGGAGTAAGCCTTTACATCAAGAAAAAAAAATTACTGTCTGTCTTATTTGGATCCAGAGAACGACGACAGCACGTACGAAGGCCAGAAAATGCTTTATTTGATCACAAATATATATCCCGAACAGTAAAGCTTGTAGGTTGCAAGTTCAATATATTGGGGTGGTTTTCTTACTTTAGTACTGATCTCTTATATTGCAAGAAAGCATGGATTCCAAATTGTATGAATGGAAGACGCCACTGAAAGGGATCTGTCAACAAGACAATTACTTCAAGCATACCAGCAAGTTGGCAATAAATTAGTTGGCTACGAATGGCGTTGAGGTTATGGGATAGCTGGCTCGAGGTTCCCTACATTTTTAAAGAAAAAAACATAAAAAATTCAAATTAAATGTGGAATGCTTATTATCATTCGAAAGAACATTCTTGACATTTATTTTTTGAGGATTATCCCTTTCAAATTTTGGCCGGGGCTATGTCTCATTCGAGGATTTCGACTGGTAACTGGCGAATGATATGCGTGATGTTTTGAATGAATCGAAGCGGGATTGTCCGCATAGACTTTAGACTTTACGTATCCCCACAGGGAAAAGTCTAACGGTGTGATATCACACGATCTTGGTGGCCAATCAATCAGCACGTTAAACGTTAAATTATCTGCCCACCGAAGTGTTCTCTCAATAAAACCATTGATTGATGCGATGTATAGAAAGGGGCGACGTCTTGTTGAAACAAAATGTGTCGGAGATCACGATCTTCAACTTCAGACATCAAATAGTCTGTTATCATGGCGCGATAACGGTCACCATTGACGGTTACGTTCTCGCCGGCATCATTTCTGAAGAAATCGGCCCACAAACCACACCAAACCGTTGTTTTTTCTGGATGAAATGACAGCCATTGAATCTTTTCAGGTTGCTATTCATCCCAAATGCGACAATTTTGCCTGTTTACATACCCATTGAGCCAGAAATAGGCCTCGTCGCTGAATTAAGTTTTACTCGAAAATGACGGATCTTCTTAGAACTTTTCAAGAGCCCAAAGAGCGAAGCGATGTCGCTTGGGAAGGTCGAGCGGCTTCAGTTCTTGTACAAGCTGTATTTTGTACGCTTTCAATTTTAGAACTCGACGTAAAATGCGCCAAGTCGTTCCATACGTCAGTCTGAGTTGCTGCGAACGGCGCCGAGTCGACTCTGCACGGTCTTCGTGTACACTCTCAGCTAAGGCCGCTATATTTTCTTCACTGCGTGCTGGACGTGGTCTATTCGGTCGAATATTGGGTCTCAAGGTGGGTGAAGTTGAGCGAAGCGCGTGAAGCAGATTCTTTACAGAACGTGAACTTTCATAATAAACTTCAATGATTTGTAAAAGTTGTTCAGGCTTAAGTCTTTCCATGATGAAATGCCAAACAATACTGAAGAAAGGTAACATGACAGCTTGATACGACTCACGCGTGATCTGTTAAAAAACTATTGAAAAAAGTCCCTCTACTTGAATTATCCTTTACAATGGAGGGTTTATGATCTGCTTGGAATCTGTTACAACTGCAAAACAGGTATCCAAAAAACTTTCCTTTACTCCCTTCAGTGTCCTTAGAGATGTCGTATAAGAATTCCTTGAAGGCTTTTTTTGTTCCAAATTTACTTAGCTAAGGTTCTGTAAACTAAGGTAAGTTCTTGGACAATAGTTGTATCGACTGAAAAATTCCAAAGAGCTTAGCCATCAATTGTATCATCTCTATCCATTGTTATGACAAATTAATTTTGTTTTTCTCTCGTAAAATAGTATTCGTCATTGCTTTGTCAAACAAATATTGCTTGACACGCGCGTTGTTATTTGCAAATGTGGTTATAATCCAAAAATATTTTTATAACATCAACATTTAGTCCTCAGCCACATGGTAGACATATTTAAAAGGATATACAATAAATTATGGTGGCAATAAATAATTTACGACTTTGTTGCCAAGCAAACAAAAATAATATTAAATCGTATTTATTGTATTTATTATGCCATATAATATTGTATGTATGTACTTGTATGTATATTGGGCCATCATAGGCCGACCAGTTTAATTATGCAGAATACAATTTCGAGTGAAAGGAGGAAGCAGGCGGCTAATTTTACGATCTTAGGCAGTCATTTACGAGCAAGTACTTTGGAGTCATAAAAACCAGTTGGGAACTGCAGTGTGTGTGTGTGTGTGTGTGTGTGTGAGTTTAAACGTTTCAACGCCTCGCTGACCACTTATGTATATGGTAGTAGCTATGAAGATGTGGCGCTGCTGAGCGCGTGGGCGCCAATGAATTGTTGGTTGGGGAATTAATAAGATTTTATTTGGATTTAACAAACAAACACTTTTGATATAAAAATTATTTACACACACATAAAAAAAAATAGAAATATCCTTTTATTAAGTATGCTCACAACGTCCTGGGTTTATTTAGTAATAAAAATTAATTTACGTAATTAAAGACCATTGCATTAAAGATAATAAAATATGATTTGAAAATGAAACTTTTACTAAACTTATTTAAGGAAACTGATCGAAAGCATTAAAAAAATGAAGTGAATAAAACTGTTAAAAGGAAGAAAATAATGCAAAAAATAGAAAAAAATTAATAAAATAAAATAAAAATTAATAAAATAAGAAAATCTATAAACTTTTAAATAATATTAAGAATTAAATATGTTTACAAAAATAATATTAAAAACTATTAAGCACGCATTTTTAGAATCCTATACTCTTTCAGTTTTTTAAATTAAAATCCACTATTTTTCACATATTTTCCTTTTTATATTAAATCGTTGTTCTCCCCATTCTAAAATTCCTTCAAACCACTCTTTGGTCAAGTGCGCACAAATATGCGTATTGTTGGCTTTTATATACATACATACATACATATTTACATATGTACATATGTATACACATAGATATTGTCTGCTCGCATTTTTATTACAAACTCATAATTCGTGAATTTCATCGCCTCGTTAAAGTGTCGACAATTTTATTGTGTTTGTCTTTGAGATTGAACTACGCACGGCATGTTGCAACTTGTTACTCTGCTCATATTTGACCAAAAGGTATGCAGCGATATTAGGGTGATCGCTATACCGCTGTAATTTAGACTATTCCCCTTTTGAGATTGTGCTGTCTTCGGGCATGCCAAAGTCTTTATATCATTCATGAATATATAAATTTTATTGAAAATTGCAATATTCTATTTCGAAGATTACACTGTCAATATTTATTTGAATTTACGTGAGTAGCATACGAAATATCACAACATTAGATGCTATTTTTGGCAGATTTTTGGCCCAAAACCTCATATCTAAACGTATGTTTTGTATGTGGACTATATGATATAGTTTTCTGAATTCGATGGTTTTCAGTACCAATGTTCAACTCGCTCTATGTGTGAAGAATACCGAATTTCATGTTCTTTCCTGATTAATTTAATTATTAATGACCCAAAAGCCCACATTTGTACAAATCAGCTTTATGGAAACTATATGATATAGTCGACCGATCCAGCCGGTTCTGACAAACGGCCGTTACATTACAAAAGTATACCTGCATAGTAAGTTTCGTGGAAATACCTCAAAAACTGAGAGACTAACATACAGACGGCTAAATCAACTCAGCTCGTCATTCTGATAAAGTATTATTTCTGCTTCTCATTTCCGAAACTGTTAACATAGCAGCAAACCCAGATTATGGAGATGAACTGTCTTCCTAAAATTTTGAAATTTCTCATTGGCGACTGTATGCGCTTTCTGTATCCTCACGTAGCTATTTATTATTACTCTGAAGATGCCTTTTCTATGTATAGTGCCTTCGCTTGAAAGACGTTAGCTGAGCTTGATAGGCGCAAAGAGTAGTAGATGGTAAAATCCTCGCTACCAGCCCTAATCTGCAGCCTGTGACGAGATACTTTTTTAATATCCATATTATCTATTCTTCATTCAAGTCTACCTTGTATCCCCAACTAAAAATTTTGCCTTGATAGGATACAACGGGTGATCCATTTCGAGGTTTAATAACTTTTTAAGAAAAAAACACAGAAAATTCAAATTTAATTGGGAATGTTTATTATCATTCGAAAGAACATTCTTTGGCCTTTACTTTATGAAGATTATCTCTTTCAAATGTTGGCCGCGGCTACGTCTCAGATGCTCCATCCGTTGAGTCCAATTTTCGATGACTCGTTCGAGCATTTCGACTGGTAGACATTAGGCTTTACATATCCCCACAGGAAAAACTCTAACGGTGTGATATCACAAGATATTTTGGTGGCCAATCGACCGGCCCAAATCGTGAAATTATCTGCTCACCGAAGTCTTCTCTCAAAAAATCCATTGATTCATGCGATGTGTGGGAAGTGGCATCGTCTTGTAGAAACCAAATGCCGCGGAGATCATGAGCTTATCTTTCAGGCATCAAATAGTCGGTTATCATGGCGAGATAACGGTCGTAATTGACGTTTACGTTCTCTACGGCATCATTTTTAAAGAAATACATACCGATGATTCCACCGGCCCACAAACCGCAATAAACCGTTGTTATTTCTGGATGAAGTGGCAGCTCTTGAATCTCTGCAGGTTGCTCTTCGTCCCAAATGCGTCTTGCTTACATACCCATTGAGTCAGAAAAAATTTGCTCATCGCTGAACTAAATTTGGCTCGAAAACGTCAGATCTTCTTGGGACTTCCCAACAGTCCATAGAACGAAGCGATGTCACTTGGAAGGTCGAGCTGCTTCAGTTCTTGCACAAGCTGTATTTTATACGCTTTCAATTTAAGATCTCGACGTAAAATGCACAAAGTCGTCCCATAAGTCAGTCCGAATTGCCGCGATCGGCGCCGAATTGACTTTCCACGGTCTTCGTGTACACTCTCAACTACGGTCGCTATATTTTCTTCACTGCGAGCTGGACGTAGTCTATTCGCTCGAATATTATCCAGTAATGAATGCTGGGTCTCAATATGGGTGATGGTGTTGCGAATAGTACGCTCGGTAGGTTGATTATGTTGACCATATAGAACGTGAATTTTCATAATAAACATTGTAAACCTTGTACAAGCGTAAGTCTTTCCATGATGAAATGCCAAAAAAATTCTGAACAAAAATAACATGACAGCTTGACACGACTCATGCGTAATCTGTCAAAAAAAGCTATTGAAAAAGGTACATCTACTTGGATCACCCTTCACTTGTGAAAAGCAGTAGGTTCGTGTTACGGGGTTTAAAAACCAGACACCGGACTTTCGATTTTTTACGTATTAGATATATGGATTTGAGTTTGAAACAGGTTTTCAATTAACATTCAAATTATTTGAATTAGGACACAATTATGAATCGTCTCAGTAGAATAACAGACACCTAAAAGAAATCGCAGAAAAGCCGGGCTTTAAGTTTCGTTTTTTTTTAAAAATGTATCTCACGTTTCTGTGGGATAAGAAATTACGGTCTTCCACGAAGTACACAAAAACGGCGGTGAGGAAATGAAAAAATAGGATGACAAAATGTCTAGTAATTGGAACTTAAGTGTGCTCTGTTGAGTTTATAAGAATGAAGACTCCACATAAAATGAGTGTGCTCTGTCAAATTCTCTTGTGGAACTGAAACCGGATGGGTAAACTGATGTCGAATAATATTAGAATCTCAGTCAGAGTTGGATAGAAATTCTCTGAGTGTTAACGTTTATAAGAGAGGTTTCATAAGATCTTACGAAATATTTATGATCCTCTGCATATTATCGACCACGATTACCGGAAATGTTATAACTAAGAGCTGTATGAGATTTACGATAAGAGAACGAATATTATTGGAATCATATTGGATGAACTCAACATCGTCAACTGAAGAACGCAATACCCTTTGGTGGGAGCAGAGAAAGAGAAAGACTTCTAACATGATGACTGAAGCAAGTGAACAGCGATTTTTCTTCACTTGGTATCTAGAATTTGCATAGATTCAGCATAAAATAGTATTACCTGGTAAGGTTGGCTTCCATAGATTAGAAAAAGAAGGGTATCATTAGCATACCTGAGCTCTCAAGTACTTCCACTCCAACCACACTTTTCTGTCTGCTTAAATTTTCGACATTTGAAAATATGCGAATTTTCGATCACCCTAGTAAATGCGCTTAATAAACTACACCCGAGTATTTGTAAGTCCATAGATTATGCAGCAAGGTTTTTGCGCTTTCATATAAACGAGTACGTACATAGATAAATGTATATAGGTATGTATATATATATATATACAAATGCACCAGTGTTTAGGCATTCGTGTTCAAAATTGCTTGACATAAAATTTATTAACAAGTCACCAAGCCCAACCGCTACTGCCAACAGCATTAACAAATACTTGGGCCTTTGAACTCCCACACTTATACTTCTTAAAGTGATTATGTGCGCGTTCGCAAATAACAAAAATGCAGTTAAAAATTAACTGCCATTTTACACCCGGCACTACATCATAGGCCATGCCACATGCTACAGTTATGACTGATGTCTTTATTAAATCACTGACTTCATAATTTTGTTAATGACTGTACAGAGTTCAGCCAGCGATTAAATAGATAATGTCAACAGATCTATGAAAAGAGATTTACGATGTTGGTAGCTGTTAAGCGCAATGCTGACACTCAAGTAGGTAGTGAATGACCAGTGAGAGTGTTGCAATTAATGTTATGTTATATATCATGTGAATGTGGTCAAGTGGGATTGTTATTTAGGCTTCCAAAGCCCTCTTATGTGTATTTCTATTAGCAATCAGTACGCCTTTAACATGCAATTGAGGTTGCACCTTACAAAGGTGAAGGTCAATGAAATCTTGTCTTTGATATCAATAGTCGAGAATTTTTTTAGCTTGCTTTTTAGGTGTTCAGGTTACCGGTAGTAGAAGTTCCGAATTAAGATCATAAAATCCTTTCCACATATACTACTTATAAAACTTAAAATATGCGTTGAAAATCACGGAGTTAAGGAAATATTTATTTGTTTGAGGTGAATCTCGTATTATGCAGTTTACCTCATTATTATTTTTTATGACGGTACAACAGCTCACGTACAACCAGCGGGCTTACAAAGGAATATACTTGTTGCATACAGGGAAGCATCATGCCCCCGCTACTTCGGGTGACATTGGTAAACCAATTTATCCATCTGCTTTCAGGCAAAAAATCACATTTTAGTCCACTGTCTTTGAAGCGAGTATCATAACAGTCACCAACTCGCTTAAATATCTCGAAGTAATTTTTGATAAAGAACTTAGCTGAATGGAATATATGTATATACGAGCAAAGCAAAACCAGCCAAGCGCTTTGGAATACCTGAGGACTACGACTTGTAGCGTATTGGCTTTACAAAAGTGTTGTGAGAATGATACTAACATAGAGGATGAAACTAAAGAAGAAATGGCATATTTAGTCTCTGAAATGTTTCCAATAAGCTTGCTTACTGGGTTTAACAGGCGCTAAGAGAACTGTCTCCGTAAAAGCCCAGGAAGCCGTTCTTTACAACAATGCAAACAATTTCCAATTGTTGTATGGAACACCACCACCACAGCTAGGCTACTAAAAGTTTTTGTCCACTGAGTGTTCTAACTGTCACGACCAAAGCAACATACAGATAGTAATAACAGAGCTCGATGTACATATTTAATGCGAATACGAAAGAGCAAATCTTCTTTCAAGTGCACCCCACTTACTCATTTTCTAGCAGGGAAGAATATGTGAAAGGCAAGGCTATTGGTACTACTGCAAATATTAATAGCTATACTAATGGGTCTAAATGCAGGGTAGTAGCAGGGATTTAAGACATTACTGAGAGTATAAAATGGGAAAACTAGATTTTCGGTATACATCCAAGCAGCAATTAGGGGAGTCAAAACAAAGCCTATATGTATGATAAAATATAAAGAAGCAATAAACATACTATAGCCAGTAAATAACCCTATGGTTCCCAATCACAATGATTTAAAAGGCAATAACAAACTGGCTTGAGATGTAGCCGCTGTCGAGGCTATCTCCATCGACTGCCTCAGACCCTGCAACGCCTTCAAATTTTGTCTAAAGCTGTGCTCCCTTGAGAAGCACTTAAGATCTAGGAGCCAACGTTGGACGTATCACCTTATTATTGTGGGATAGCGTGGATTTGCCGACTGACAACTCAGCCACTAATACTAACAATAATATAACTTAATATGGACGGGACATTTCCCTCTGAGATATCATCTCCACAAGCAAGGTAAGTGGAATCAACAGAGTGCAGAACGAGTACAGAAAACGTTGAAGCGCTGAAGCACTATCTTAGCGAGGGTCCGGCCTTCAGACAATGTAAAGTGGAATCGGCAGAATGCCGAACAAGTACAGAAAATGATGAAACGCTGAAGCACTACCTTAGCGAGGGTACGGCCTGCAGACTATTGAGACGTTACAACCTTCAAAGAAGCGTTCAGCTCTAGCCTTAGGGAGTTGTCTATTCAATGGCTTCAGCAGTCACGACCTCAACATCCCGGTTAAGCCTCCAATCATTTCGTAAGTTCAAAAACTAACATAGAAGTCTTAAAATCATTGATGAAGCCCACACTTTATTTTCAAGATAGTTTTTAATTTCATGTGGAATATCTTAATATTAGGTTTTTATGTGGTGACTTCCAAAAGGTCCTAATTTTTTTTCTTTTAACCCCGGAACTTTATACCAATACTAATGAACGGTCTAGCACAGCTTCAGATAAAACAAATTTCATGTAAAGTATGCTCAAACAGGCAAATTAGCTATAAATTGCCACACTAAATTTGGTGTTCACACACATTCAATTAGTAGCAAACAATAATTGCCAATTTTATTTGCTTGTAAATAATTTTGAAAAGAAGAAGTTCAGTTTGATAAGTCTTAAAAGCGCACTAAACTTCTCTAACCGCTAATTGTACAAAATCGATATAATTTTCTGACTCTTCTCTCTCTTTCTCTGTGTCCCTCTCTCTTTAATACGATATGTATTTTCAAAAAAAAAAAAAATTAAAATTCATTAAATTATGTCCTTTTCCATCATTCGGTTAAGATTTAATTTGAATGAAACCTACTTTTCAGTTACTGTCTCAATTACTGAAGTATCCTCAATTAGTTAATTGAGTGTCTGTGTGAACAGCGAACGAATAATCAATTTTTAAAGAAGAGGTTATAATTCAAAATTATTGATCGCAAAATCAATTTTCATAGCCGATTGTTATACGTAAAATACATCTAGAATCAACCTGACTGAGCCAGTTAAGTTTTGAACAATAAAAAACGAAGGATTAATAAATCTTGAACATGCTCCTTTCTATAGATTCCGATATCTGTAACAATTTTGATGATCTTTTCAAGATAATAAATAAATACTATTTACCTGCTTGTGAAAACGGTCGAATCGGTTTATAATTCTACAAAAAATCTAACCAAATTTTGACTTATATGGGGATATTACAGCTGAATATAAATCAATCTGGCTTTGTTCAGTGCAACCTCTATGAAATTTTATTATTTATCATACATTATTAGTTGGTTTTTACCTCATCTACTGACCAAGTATTACCGATCTAGCGACTGACTAAATTTGCAAATATTTTCTTGTATTTTTTTTTCTTGACCAAAACTGCCGAACACAATTGATTTTATCATCTCTACAAAACAGGATGATATCCCACCGCGCTGGCATTCAAGTTAACAAGCGAAGATATGCCAACCAAATGAGAGCAACAATCTGCGAAATACTAACACCAAAAACAATAAAAAAAAGGTGGCGAAAAGTGTGCACAACAGCAACAACCCACCAGTGGATCAGGGAACAGATGTACTGGAACAGATTCAAGGATAAGCACTACGCGCGGTTGTTGCTACACAAAGATTTGTAATGTTTTATAAAAAAAAAAAAATAGTTTTTGCCTTTTTGTGAAGATGCAAATTTCACTGCTCGAGATATTAGGGCAACTTGCAACTTGCAACTTGTAACGTGCGGTGCAACGCACAGTGGGATAGCAAACGTTGAAAGGCTAAGGCACTGCGCGAAAATTTGCAATCTTTTGTTTTATCGAGGCTAACGAATATATGTGTGTATAAGTAATGCCACCATAAATCGCCAAATGTCGTTGTGTTAAAAATGTTGCTGCGATACTAGCAACAAGCAACAAGTACAAGAGTACAGGCGAAACATAACGACGTTTGTTTAACAACAATGTATTTGTAGCGGATGAAAATGTAGCTGCTGCAGTGATAACGCTAAGCGGCGAGCGAGTGCCCACTTACTTATTCATGCCACATTTTGTGGCATGGCCTAACAATTTCATGTTTTATCGATTGGTAGAGGGTAGTAGTAAAATAAAAACAACAACAACAAAGTAAGCAAAAGTCAAAGTGCAAATTGTAGCAGTTGAAAAAATTGCTGTAGAGAAAGAGAGCGAAAAGACGGCAAGAAAATTTGGAAAATTGGCAGCAAGTACCGTTGTAAGTTTATGTTAACGAAAAATGTCCAACTGTGGCAAAGAAGTTGTTGTCTAAATTAGCAGCTGCCACTCAATGACCAAAGAAACTATTCTTGTGTGGGCATTAAAAATTTATGCCAAAAAAGGAAACTAAAGAAATTTCAAAGACAAAAATAATAGACATTTTCGTAATTGAGAGCAAAGAAATTCTTGCAGAAATCTCTTGACTTAGTTTTGGACATTCTTGACCAGTTTTAAATTTTTTATAAGGAAAAAGTAAATTTAAATTTGTTTAGTTTAGCATGTTTGTAAGGTTGTAAGGAAATGCGACACTTGTCGAAAACTTTTGTGACAGCTCATTTTTTATTTTCAACAAGTCAATTTTTTCATTTATTTATCTCTAAGCCATATTGAATTGCTTGAGATTTAATTTTTTATGTGATATAAAATAATGTATTTTCCGTTTGATTTGGTAAAAATTGGAGACAAAGTCAGAAATATTTTGGTTAAAAAGTATATCAAATTGAAAATTTATCGAAAGTAACTTGGAATAATTCGAATAAATCCGAGAGAGCACACCAGCTTACTCGGAGTATACATCCACAGAAAATAATTATATTCTTGGTAAGGAATGCTACCAATAATAAAGGGTGATCCAAGTAGAGGTACTTTTTTTAATAGCTTTTTTTGGACAGATCACGTGTGAGTCGTGTCAAGCTGTCATGTTATTTTTGTTCAGTATTGTTGGGCATTTCATCATGGAAAGACTTACTTTTCAAATCATTTAACTTTATTATGAAAATTCAAGTTCTATAAAGAGTGTGTTTCGCGCACTTAGCTCAACTTATGGTCAATATAATTGGCCTGCTGAGCGTACTGTTCGCAACACCATCACCCATCTTGACACCCAGCATTCATTATTAGAAAGTGTACACGATGGCCGTGGAGAGACGATTCGGCGCCGGTCGCAGCAACTCGGACTGCGTATGCAGCCACTTGGCGCATTTTACGTCGAGATCTTAAATTGAAAGTATACCAAATGCAGCTTGTGCAAGAACTGAAGCCGTTCGACCTTCTCAAGCGGCATCGCTTCGCTCTATGGGGTCTTGAAAAGGTATAAGAAGATCCGACATTTTCGAGCCACATTTTGTTCAGAGATGAGGCCCATGTATGGCTCAATCGGTATGTAAACAAGAAAAATTGCCGCAACCTGAAGAGATTCAAGAGCTGCCATTTTGCCGGTGGAATCATCGGTCCATATTTCTTTAAAAAAAATGCCAGTGAGAACGTAACCGTCAATGATGACCGTTATCGCGCAATGATAACCGAATATTTGATGCCTGATATTAAAGCCACTTCCCACACTTGGCATCAATCAATGGATTTATTGAGAGAACACTTCGGTGAGCAGATAATTTCACACCGTTAGACTTGTTCTTGTGGGGATATGTAAAGTCTAAAGTCTATGCGGACAATCCCGCTTAGATTCAGGCCTTGGAGCAAAACATCACGCGAGTCATTCGCCAGTTATCAGTCTAAATGCTCGAACGAGTCATAGAAAATTGGACTCAATGGATGGCCCGTTTCAGACGTAGCCGCGGCTAACATATGAATGAGATAATCTTTGAAAAATAAATGCCAAAGAATGTTCCTTCGAATGATAATAAACATTTCCCATTAAATTTGAATTTTCTGTGCTCTTTTCTTTAAAAAATAGGGAACCTCAAAATGGATCACCCATACTTTCGAAACAAAATTAGTAAAGTACGAATAAGTGGGATCATCGTTGATGAGTGGAGCGCCCTGTCAAAAGGAGTCAGGCCTGTATTTTCAAATACCTTCTATCTTCCGTTTAGGCCGAAAGTGACGATCGAATGAATTTTTGATATTGGGCTATAGCTCTCAAAAAAGTGTAGTATGAATTTCGCTTCTTTCGTTATGCTTCCACCACCTTATATGATCTACAAAATGGATAAATTAAAGGAAAGCCATAGTTAGGATCGAATAGTTTAATTTTGCTATAAATTTATGCAGATAAAAGGCTCTGGAAAAGAAAAGCAGTTTAAATATGCTTTTGGAAAACATAGGTGACAGCGTTGCTTTTCAATAGTTCACTGCGAGATGACCATGAAATGTATAGAATAATAAAATGTTTAAGGTTCGCACTCTTTAAATCGAGAGCTCTTCCAATTTTTGACATCTGAACCTTTGAATAATTCCTTTCTCATACAGAAGACTGTTTCTATCAACAAAACCGAATTTTTTTTGGTGGTTATGTACTCTCACGGTAGGGGGTCATTGGTTCGAATCCTGGACAGACCAACATTCAAAAATTATAGAAAACTCATTTAAAAATATTTTTTTTATACTAGGGTATACGAAAGTACCCAAGAACGTGAGATTTGCTATAAGGAATTGTAAACTGATACTGAAAATCATCGAAGTCGGAGTACAATATCATATAGCCCCTATAACCGTTTTGTTCGACGAACCAAAACCAAACTCTACAAGTCGCCCATCATTCCCGCCCTGACATATGGTGCAGAAGTCTGGACGATGTCCACATCCTTTGCGCGTTGGCAGTGGCGAATACCGCATCCGATGGAACGATGATCTGTACAAGCTATACGACGACATTGATATAGTTCAGCGAATCAAGAGAAATCGGCTACGCTGGCTAGGTCATGTCGTCCGAATGGATGAAAGCGCTCCAGCGGTGAAGAGCGACCTGGTATCACTTGGTATTTCCAACTGGCGCCAAACAGCAAAGATAAGAAACGAGTGACGCGCGCGCTTTTGTTGACGAGGCTATAATCGCTTAAGTGGTGCCTGCGCCAAAGAAGAAGAAGAATAAATCGAACCATCTGACTCCCTACATGTCTTCTCTGCTGTGAGTTCTGCCCCTGAATCAATTGTAAAGTAAGTCGATCCATTTCGATCAGCAACAGCTTCCAAATAGAAATATAATCGAAAATTCGGAAAGTGGTCGCAAACTTGGAGACAGGAACCAAGTTTGAAAAGTACGCAAGAGCATCTAGTAACATTTACTTACATAGATATAGCCTAAATGGCAAAATCACGCCAATTATTTCTTATTTTTGCTGGTTATTTTCGCAACATACCATATGTAGCCAAGTCCTCTGTGTGAATGATTCTGCATTGGAAAAATTCGGCTCTGAGTGTGAAATAATTTAATTTTACCTAAACCAACCAAGTGCATATGATACCTTGCACCCACATCCATTCACTCCTTACTGTTTTGGTATGAAAAAGTAATAATAATAGTAAAAAATCCTTTAAAATTTAATTAACTGCCGCTTCATACCACGTTTCAGGCCGATAGCCCATGTGAATCGCTCCCCTTTGCGCTATTTATGAAACTGTTTATCAAATTAAGCCCAATTTCAACCCTCATCTCACTGCAAAAGACATCCAGCACGCACTCTCTCACAACCCAAAGTCAACCTACAAATGCCGATTTTGAAATTTTCTTGATTATGATGATGGTAATTGTGTTGGTGGTGGTAATTGCATTGGCAATGATGTTGTTGTTATTGTTATTGGTGTCGCTTGTTTATTTCAATTTTCCACTTCGTTATCTTATCAAATGCATCATTATAATGAGTATCTATGTTGTGTTAAAGACTGGTGAGAAATGAGAATTATTGTATTTTAGTAGGGTTGCATGCGACATTGAAATGGGTTTGATAACACTTGGTGAGTAGGTGGGAAATGATTTGGTTTTAGTGGTTGAATTTCATCACCAAAGGCGAGACAAAGTGCGCATTGCTGCGTTGAAAATGATTTTTGAATAAAGTCATAAAAACTGATGATGACGTTTTAGTTAGGAAGGGGGTTTTCTTTCTGGTTCAGTGATGCGCGTATTTGTAGCAAATTAATTTTACTTTTTTGCTAAAAGGTAGCAAAATTTACTTATAAAGCGGTAGCTAATTCATATTTGGCTTGATGAATCTGTGAGATCAAAGTCATAAATATTTTTATCGAGATTATTCCTAAATATTTTATAAGTGTTGGAGAGTTTGATGTATAAGAATATAGGTTTGAGCTTCCTGTCAAAGTTGAAAAAAAAATGATATGGGAAAGATATCAAGCTTAATGAAAAATGGCAAAAAGGAGTGATGTAATAAATCCGAGTCGTTCCGAAAAATATTAAAAATATTAGTAAAGTTTATATGCAGAACGATAAAAATAGCTACCGATGAACGAACAACTCATTACGGTATTACAATATTATTCTGATTAAATATCAACAAATTATTTAGTTCAAAGCCTGCTGTTAGGTTATAGAGAAAAGTGCACACTATTCAGGAAATAAAAAAATTCTGCCCAAGAAGTAGAAAGAAAGATATTTTGATTTTTTAGTCATAGCTCGGTGTCAGTCTGGCACAGGCTTAGAATTTTACTCCAGCGAGACACAATTTTTTACTGCAGCCTGTCGATATGATATAGATAAATATTTTATAATCTTAAAACTCCTACTTCAAATTTCAATTCATTCATATTTATGTGTGTCAACACTCTAGTTCAAGGATCTGCACTACTTGGCATAAAATCATTTCACTTATAATGGGTGCTCCATTTCGGGGTTCCCTAGAAAAAAAAAATACAAATTTAATGGGGAATGTTTATTATCATACGAAAGAACACTCTTTGGCATTTACTTTATGAAGATTATCTCTTTCAAATATTGGCCGCGGCTACGTCTCAGATGACCCATCCATTGAGTCCAATTTTCTATGACTCGTTCGAGCATTTCGACTGGTGACTCGACACACGTGATGTTTTGCTCCAAGGTCTGAATCGAAGCGGGATTGTCCGCATAGACTTTAGATTTTACATATCCTCACAACTCTAACGGTGTGATATCACACGATCTTGGTGGCCAATCGACCGACCCAAAACGTGATATTATCTGCGCACCGAAGTGTTATCCCAATAAAACCATTGATTGATGCGCTGTGCGGCAAGTGGCGCCACCTTGTTGAAATCAAATGTCGTGCAGGTCACGGGTTTCAATTTCAGGCATCAAATAGTCGTTTATCGTGGCGCATAATGGACGCCTTTGACGGTTACTTTTTCATCGGCATCATTATTGAAGAAATATGGAACGATGATTCCACCGGTCCCCAATCCACACCAAATCGCTTTTTTTCAGGATGAAATGGCAGCTCTTGAATCTCCTCAGGTTGTTCTTTGTCCGAAATGCGGCAATTTTGCTTGCATACATATCCATTGAGTCAGAAACGGGCCTAATCGCTGAAAAAAATTGGCTCGAAAACGTTGGATCTTCTTGGAACTTTTCAAGAGTCCACAGAGCGAACTGGTGTCGCTTGGGAAGGTCGAGCGGCTTCAGTTCTTGCACAAGCTGTATTTTGTACGCTATCAGTTTAAGATCTAGATGCAAAATGCGCCAAATCGTTCCAAACGTCAGTCCGACTTGCTGCGAACGGCGCCGAATCGACTCTCCACGGTCTTCGTGTAAACTCTCAGCTACGGCCGCCATATTTTCTTCACTGCTTGCTGTACGTGGTCTATTCGTTATCCAATAAAGAATAGTGAGTCTCAAGATGCGTGATGTTGTTGCGAATAGTACGCTCAGTAGGCCGATTATGTTGACCACAAGTTGAGCGATCGCGCGAAACTCATTATTTAACGTTGTTGAGATGTAAATAAATATTTTCCAAAAAAAATGTATGAATGGTAAATTTTTTTCTGATGATTTTTATGAGCACACTTTTGGGGGGAGAAATCGATTTCAAAAGCATTAAAACCAAAAGTGTTTGAACGTTTTAAAGATATACTCGGTAATTTTTCGATGAAATAGTTGAACTGCTCTCACATGGAAACTCTTCAGAATGCATTTTCAGAATAATAGAAAATCCTAAACCTTTCCCCAAAATAGCGGATAATGCCTAAAAAGATTTAATTTTATATTGCTAATCTCTCGGTAGGGAATGTCGAGCTCTCCGAATGTATTTCTGGCATGAAATAAAGCTCCTCATAAAAATCCATCAGCCGTTCGGAGGCGGCTTAGAATAAACTGTAGGTCCCTTCATTTGTTGGTAAAAACATCAAGCCGCAAAACCACAAATTGGAGGAGGAGCTCGGCCGAAAATCGCTTAAGCGGTTACAAAGCACCAAATATATATATATGTAATCTCTTGGCCACAGCGGCACCAATATAAGTCACTCGAAATATATGCTCTCAGAGAAGAAAACATATCTTAGATAGTTGAATTCATGACAGTCCAAGGCGTCATAATACTACATGTGGAGGATTCCCACTTCCTCTGCTTACACCGGCGTGTATTTCATCGAATACATTCAAAACTGCGGCGCTCTCACCCATTTGGACATAACCTAACCAACGTGCCGCTGTCACCTAAGTCGCTGAGCTATGTCAATGTCGTCGAGTATCTCGTACAGCTCATCGTTTGCGATATTCGCCATTGCTAATGTGCAAAGATTCATACAGTGTTCGCAAAACTTTTCTCTCGAAATCTCCTAGTGCCGTCTCAGCGGATGTCCGCATCGTCTTCATTTAAGCACCATGTGACAGGACGGGCATGATGAGCGACTTGTAGAGTTTGATTTTTGTTCATCGGGAGAGGATGTTACTTTTCAATTGTCTACTCAGTGCAGAGAAACACCTTTTGGCAAAGGTGTATCCTTGTTCTAAGTTGATATTGTTGTTATTGCTGATGTTGGTTCCTAGATAGACTAGATTGTATACGGCTTCAAAGTGATGACGATCAACAGTGACATGGGAGCTAGGGCACATGTGAGCTGACTGCTTTTTTAATGACAGTACATTGCCTACGTTCGCTGTCAGACGACTATGGTTCAAGCAGCTTAGCTGATCTTAGACTGAGTATAGCCTTGGTCAACTAGAAAACAGTCGTTTGGAGCTAATCTTAGCTGAGAAGGTGAACTCTATCAAACATGTGCGTGGGTTTTGAGCACACAACACAAACAAAATTTTGTTTCAATCTAAAAACTGATCAAAACAGCTTTTATAGCAGAATAAACACTTCACTTTCGGAAATTATACTCTGAAATAAAGAGTCCACTGCCTCCATACAGTAATCAATCTCCACCTCATATACGATAAAGTATTTTGGAAGTGCTAACTTGATAGTTTCTGTTAAGATAGTCATATTTCTTTGTCTGTATCGAGGAGTTTTTTCAGTTTTGAGAAAGGAATGAAAAAGTTGTCGATAGATTTGTATTATTTGAGAGCAACGAAAACCACGAAAACCAAGGTTCTGATCTCCGCTGATCTACGTTATGGCTTTGTGGTCGATATGTATACGCTCGTTTAATGAATTTTGCTTTGGAAGACAGACACTCTAGCTTCCTATGCTATAAATGTAAGTTTCAAAACTAAGACCCTTCTACGCTATAACTTTGACTTGCTTCAAAGAGTTTTCCTTTCACTTCATAAAAAGTCGTTCGATTACTAAATACACAAAATTCATTTCCGCATTGCATAAATTAAAGCAACAAGTACAAAATCTACGCATTTCTCAGTCATAAATTAGGGCAGATGTTTACATAAGCATACCGGATACAACATGGTCAGCTTTCAGCTGAAACTACGAACTTCACAAATCATAATCGGCGAGACGCAGAAAATCAATTCCTCTTAAATCGAACTGCGGGGGCCGAGTTTCGCACGCATAACCAATTCGAGTCGAGTGAGGAGCCATCCCCAAGACTTGTATTAAGCTGTGTGTGTGTGCTTGTACTCGCATCTACATGCATAAGCACGTCAATGCGGTTAGAAACAATCGAATATGTGTAGCCACCACGCGACGCTCTCATACGTACAACAACTCACCACCGCGGGTGCTCAGCTCCCCAAGCCATTATCAGCGCGTACAATCAGTGTTTTGCAATTGTAGGCTACAACTGTAACAAGAACAAAAAGTCAACCACAAAAACAAAAAACAAAAAAAAAAACACAGCGATAAACCAAAAGACGCAGAGCAACACAACACTGGCAGAAGGGTGGTAGGAAGAAGGCGGGTGCGGAAGGCAGCTGTGCAGCGTAAAGGTTGGGAGAAAAATATGATTCATGTAAACAAACATGATAATTTTTTGATATTCGAATTCACAGAATTTGTTGTACCGTACCGTACCGCCACAATATCGCTACTTTCGTGAACAACAACAACAACAACAACGGCAAGAACCAAGTACTTTTAGGAGTTTGGTGAGCCCGCATGCACCACGCCACGACTCCTCTCTTCAGCGTGTGCCGCGATTCACTTATCCGTCGTACTCGTCCCCCACCAGACAAAGCCAGTGCACGTGGCGGGGGTGGCGGTGCCATAAAGTTTATGCGATACTAACTGAGTAGTTGATACATAAGTTGTTGTAGTTGCTGCTGCTGTTATGTATGTATGTTATTGTTGAATTTGTGTTTAACCAGAGCATGCAAATGCAACAAGAACAACAAGAACAACAGAAACAACAATTACTACAAACACCGCTCGGCCACGGTGCAGTTGCTAAGCTGTTGAAGTACGGCAGCGTAGAGTTCCCGCATCTTGTCGACAATAATCAGCAACAAAACTAACTGCAGCAAGCAACAACAAAAACAGCACGATCAACAACTGCTAGTGATCAGCAACGCAAACACAATTGCAGCAATGCATAGCGGGGGTAAGGCCACTACAAGTTATCGGCCACTTCTTCGGTTAGTGCTTTTGTGCTGTGGGTGCTGGTGGTGGTGATGATGTTGGGGGAGTTAGAGGACTTTTTGTAGCGGTGTTGTGGAAGTCAAAGCTTTTGGCGGTGCCATCAGTGTCGTCATCATCATCGTCATCAGCGGCAATATCTTCGCTTTGTATCGCCACAACCGTAGTTGGTCGGAGACCCCCCGTGGTTCGATGTTGCAACATAAAGTCTTTTGTTTTGACTTTTACCACAAAATATTCACAAAAATCACAAATGATACAAACATAAAAATTTATGTTTGTACAACTAACTACCAGCCAGTTGAAATGCAGTATAGGAGCAACAAGGGAAAGAGAACAATGTATGTTTGTATGAGTACATATGTTTACTTATACGGCGGTGCTGGAGTGTAGTGAAATTGCGCGGTACTTCAGTTTATGGGAGAACTATTCAGTCTTTTAACTCTTCGAAGTTGGCAAACGGATGCGATGGGAAATTGTTCTATGACAGCTTCGCAACCGTAGAGTAATTCATAAAAAGTAGCATATATGATTTCGTCTCCACTGTACAATTCCACAAAATCTCATTGGACAATGTCCAGTCAGAACTCCCATTGTATCCTTTGCTTTCATGTTGAGTTGGGAAGGAGCTTCCCTGACCATTCACGGATCGCCTTGGTGCAGATGGATCTCGTAACCACACATGTTGAGGAGTTAATTGGTTGAAGGCCCACCTGTCTGGAATTTTTGCCCATTGTACGCGGATATCCATACATACAAGCTCCTCAGCACTGAAAACATCAGCAAGTTCGCTATGAAATGGAGATTTTACTTGACTATAGCTGAAATTAATGAAATCCGTGGTCGTGAGTTCGACTCCAATGTGTTCTGCTGCCTCCAAAATGGCTGAAATTTCAGCTTGAATCGATGCAAAAGGATGAAATCGAGTTGAGGAGTAATTTTTGGTAGGCGCAGTGTTACCTACTCCATCGGTTGAATGGTATAGGCCCCAAACCACCAGGCAGAATTCGATATAATTCTATTCCACTTGACTCAAGATCGAATTTTTAAGACAGAACTCAACGCCTTTAGAAGGTATTCAACTTTTTATGTGGACTAAAGCCCTACCAAAAATAACATACAAAGGTCTAGAACCAGACCTACCTCCAATATAAGAGACCTTCTGTTCTGAGAGGTCTAAGGACTTAACATCAATATCAACTGAGATCTAATGTTCAGCTTCACCCAAACATAATCATGCTTATTGGTTAATAGATTCATTTGTCTTCTCACAGACCAAGTAGCCGAGTGTAGAGTTGCAATTGAAAATTTGACAAAATCAGCCGTCAGCAGCTATGCTCAATGACTTTGAAACCATACCTTCTCTCTTCTCGACTAAGTTAAGAAAAAACAAATCGACAAATGCCCTTTGAGAGTTTAAATGTTTTTTTTTTTTGGAATTCGCTGCAGGCACAACTCTGAGCGAATCGCTGCGTTTATCAACTTTCTTGCCGGTAAGTGCACCATCTGGTTATCGGCGTGTAGTTAAGTATGACAGTCCTTCGGATTGTTCGGATTGTTTGTGGCGTTGTTCCGATGTCGTGGCTTGTTGCAACAACTGTCGCCCTGCATTGCAAACGCAGGCGAATACACATTGGTTAGGTTATGGACGCCCTTTAAAGCTCTTCACCTGCGCAATTTCATCGCCAAAACTCAGCCGCCCAACTAGGCATCGCTGACTCAGATTGTCTGCCTTGTTTTGTTGCTCGTCCAAGTACTCGATTACTGCGATGGTTCATGTGTATGTTAATATTTCACTAATATATACGTACATATATACCTATGTACATATTGCAGACTTTTGTTGTCGGCCACTTTGTCATAATTTTTATCGGTCGTTTATGCTCTGGACGATGTCTCTTTCGTTGCGCTGCAGATGACATTATTTACCAGCATAAATTTTAATTCGAACAAATAAAAAAACGTTTGCGGTATATACCACGGGGAATGCCACACTGGACGACGGGCAGGGGTCAGCGGTGCAGGAGAGTTTATATTCGTAATATTGGAACCACCGATATGAAAGTCAATCGAGACTCGTGCGATTTGAATTGTTCCAAAAGAAAAAAAAATAAGGAAAAAAATAAACAAAAAAATTTATTAACTCATATTATGGGCGGCTAGTAATGTGTGTGGTTGTCTTGTGGCATTTGTTGGAGTTGTTTGTTCATATTTGATAATCGTTGTTTGTTTGCATTTATCGTTTGTCGCCAGCATTGACAACTGCAGATCTTTTCAATGTAAAGAGGTACTGACTGGGACTGCGCTATGAACTCCCATAAAGGGTGATTTATTCGGTGCCTTCATACTTTTGTGAAAATGTCTACCAAATTTTAACCCTGCTCGTTAAAGACATCGAGACTACAGCAGGATATTGAAGGATGTATGTTTATATTTAAATTCTAATTAATGGGCTTTCCTGACCAGTTCTCTTGAAAAATATAGTTGAATTTATTTATCAAGCGGAAGTCGAGTCCTTGATGTTCCTGGGTGTGCTGGAAGTAACCATATATTTTTCGGACGACCTCATTAATCAATCAAGTAGACTTCATTCATAAATAAAATTTCCATTATTCAAATGACAGCATTCTTATGTATTACTGATGCACGTAGAACCACTCGCAACGAAATTTTAATAATTCTTGACATTCCGCCTATTGATCAGATGACAGGCCAGTCGGCTTTTCGCTTCAGGAAACAGAAATATTGAAGCTATCAACTATCAGAACACGGAGGAATCTTACATTTTCTGCTATCACACTAATACCGGACAGGGAAGTATCAGCAATGATATGACGCCCTCGCTGAGACCATTGGAATATAACTGTACATACATGGTTAAAATTTTTATGGTACACTGGGAGAAATATTTTCTTCGGCAATATTTCATTAGACCTCACCTACAAGCCACATCCTTGCACTATAATCCAGCAGTATAATTTAGCCCAAAAGCTCCTTTATTATAATAGCTGTAAAACACTTTAGAAACGAATACTCAGGAAAACACATCATCAACTTCACTGACAGTCAGACAGCGCGAGGCTAGACCAGAACCAACTCTATCATTTTGCCGGTCTGTCGAAGATCTCTATAAAAATGGCTAAACAGACATATCATCCTTCGTTTAAGTCTCTAGTTACAGATGTGAGCTGCTCTAGAAGAGACGACGGTTGGCGTATATTAACGTGCAACTACGACCAAGCAATTTCATCCAGATAAAGAACGCATGATTTTAACCACATGCAAACTAAAATAATTAAATGATAGGTGAGCTAAGGAGGCAGTAAAACTTGTCCTGGCATAATCGAGGCAAATTTCGCAGAAATGTGACCGGAGAAAATCAAATAGCTCATACTCTATGAAGGAAGAGAATATTTCAAATGCAATTGGGATCCTTAAAGGACATTAACTTGTAGGATGACAAGGAGAAAGGCTAGGTACCAATTTTAGAAGATGCTACACGAGCTGTATTATGTACGAAAAGCCTCTATATTTGGCATGAACTAAAGTAAGCGACCTATCAAAAAAGGGTGTATTAAGGTAAGGTAAGATTAAGTCGGAGCTATATCCATCGTATCATAATGGTCTTATTTTAGTTTAAGTTCGATGTGACAACCACTTTCAGCTACAGATAATTTTCTTCGAAGACCTTAGCAAACTCTTTTCCCCATCGTTTCCTTTTGTTAACCATTCATGGTTTGAACCTTACTTCCTACAATTCTATAAATGTGAGCTTCATACAAAAATTAGAACGGAAATGTCTGTCCTTTGAAATGAAGTAGGGAATAAGGGAAACAATTTATTTCCCTGTTCATAGGTTACAGTCGAATGTACCTTACTCAAATTATATAATGGATAAGGGTTAGTTTTGATCTTCCAGACATAGGTTTATGATGGTCAATAGCTCGTTACCCGGACTTGATGAGAGGGAAACTTTTATATAGAAATTTTTCAGAGGTTTTCTTCGGATGTATGGTGCCCGTATGTATGGAAGTACGTACAGTTTTAATCCGTTTCCGAATGTCTGATGAATTTCCAACTCTTCCCAAGGAGCGATTGTTTCAGATAACAAGCTTTTAGATACTAGCTAAGCCAGTTCTCGAACACATTATACTCTGGCTCTTAGTATTCACGGCAAAGAGCTATAGGCTACACGCGGCCACACCTACTTGCCGATATCAAGGTTAATAAAGTTAAATTTTTTTCATTAGGATATGTGTGAATCGTGATTAGTGCATTGAGTAATACTATGCTAGATCCACCCGATCGATATATCCACTCCGCTTCCCAGATTTGAGTTATATGTATGTTATGTTAGTTATGGGCACATTTTAAGGCATTCGAAGTGGTCCTCTTTCCTATGCCTCGGCTGTGTAAAAGTCATAAATTGCTTTACCACGCATCTGTGTATCACAGTTCAGTGCGACTTTCTCAATATCAAATTAATTTTACTAAAAAAATGTTGCATGTTGCTTCCATGAATCTGGAACACTTCCTCAGCAATTGACTTATTTCCCTCGCACTTAAATATATTTCGTTGGTTGGTTGATTGAAAGAGGAGATTGAGGACCTGACCGCACGACGCCATAGTTTATCCATTGAATAGACTCATTGTGCCCCTCGCTAAATAAAATATATTCGAAAATCGAAGAGAACATTCCCAAACTGCATACCGAATAACCCTTCTTCTTTTGCCAGTTACTTTCAGTTCCAGACTTGACATTCGCTCATCGCTTTGGTTGTTGCTATGTTGGTTGATTCTTTTATTTCCATTATTGTTGGTTTTATTTATGTGTGGTTTTTTCTGTAAATTTTGTTGTTGTCACGAATTTATGCATTTTAATATGAGTTTTTGAGTTATTAGCATCGGCATCACATCATGATCTGAGAGACCATGTTCGCCAGTCATGTTCAGCTTGTCTGGCTGATCAAAAAATCGCTGAGAAATCTAAAATGCCGAGTATTGAAAAATAATCAAAAGCATGAAAAGAAGAAGAAGAAAAAAGGGAAAAAGAAATAAATAAATGTAATCATTCGCTTTATATGATTTATTATGTTGCCAAATGTATTTGAATTGAATGGCAAAATAATATATTTGTACAGATGAATACATACATACATATATATGAATAGCAGTTAGAATGTGTATATTTGTTTTATTCACAAGAGAATTAATGCTTATGACCATGCTGATCGTCTTTGTCGCCGAGCAGTGGAAGACCATAAAGCGAACATGTGTGTGGCACAACAGAAATTATTTCACATATGAAACGCATTTGTATAAATTTGTTCATAAACTTTGAGATTTACATATTGCACACTGCCCTGTAGGAAATTGTTATGGTATAAAACAGAACTTGTTTTTTTTGTTTTTTGTTTTCCTTAATGAAGACTCTGTTAGAGGAGATGAATTTGGTATTTTGTTCGAAAAAATTCGTATGGCTTTGATTGTAGTACTTGATGGATATTACCAAACAAGTTGTTCTATGAGGGGACTGCAGAAGATCTTCACAACCACTGCCGCTAATTAAACTTATGTCTAAACGACTTTGCGGCCGCAATAGCAGAGTGATTAGCAGTGCATGCTTACATTCGAATGGCCAGGAAGATCAGGCTTAGAGCCATTCGGAAGGAAGCGTTAGAGTCATGCTCCTCATAAAAACATTCAGCAGCCGTTCGGAAGTGGCTTAGTATAAATTCTAAGTCCCTCCATTAGTTTGGAGAGACACAAAATACACACCACGATCATTTCGAGTATTTTCACAAAAACTTTGATATTTTTCTCAGAACTTTTTAGTTACGCAAAGTGGTAAAATTGTTGAAACGCCAAAGAAATTTTGGCAAGCTCGTATTTAAATTTCTTTGTTCTGCTCAGCAGTTGAGTATTGAGCAAATATCGAGCTCGATACCCGCATATCTAAAGCTCTAATTGCTGTATAAAAAAATTTTATAGGCCACAAATAATAGGTCAATTCTCCCATGTTTACCATATTAAAACAAAATTTTTTTGACAAACTTCATTTTTTTACTCCAAATCCTTCAAGGGTGATACTTTGATTATAGCGCCTCCCAACTTTTCGATACCATTTTTGTAGTGCGATTTGTCTTTTGCTTCAAAATAGGCCCTCAGTTTCGGCGATCACCTCTTCATTTGACGAATATTTCTTCCCAGCAAGCATTCTTTAGAGATCTAAGAACAGGAAATAGTCGCTGGGGGCTAGATCTGCAGAATACGGTAGATGCGGAAGCAATTCCAAATTCGTGGATTTTTTTCATCGATTGCCACTAACTTGTGACACAGTGCACTGTCTTGGTGAAACAGCGTTTTCTTTTTCTTCAAATACGTCCGTCTTTCAGCGATTTCGTCCTTCAAACGGTCCAATAATTCTAGATAATAGTCAGTATGGATGGTTTCTCCTTTTTCAATGTGGTCAAGGAAAATTATTTCATGCGCATCCCAAAATACAAACGCCATAACCCTGCCGGCCGACTGTTACGTTTTTCCATGCTCCGGATTCATCGTGTGCAGTCCATTCGGATGACTGTCGATTGGACTTCGGAGTGAAATGATGGAGCCATGTTTCATCCATTGTCACATATCGATGCAAAAACTCGGGTTTATTACGCTTGAACATCTCCAAACACTGCTCCGAATCATCAACTCGTCGTTGTTTTTGGTCAAAAGTGAGCTTGCGCGGCACCCACTTTGCACAGAACTTTCTCATACCCAAATATTCGTGCATGATATAATCTACATGTTCAGTTGATTGCTTCAGAGTGTCTGTTATTTCATTCTATTTTAAGTTACGGTCATTAAAAATCATTTTGTTTATTCTTTTGATGATTTCGTCGATAACAACCTCTTTTGGACGTCCACTGCGTTCACCGTTTGCGGTGTTGATTTCAACACGTCTAAAATTAACATACCAATCCTTGATGGTTGATTTTCCTGGGGCAGTGTCCGGAAACTCGTCATCAACCCAAATTTTTGCTTCAACTGTATTTTTTCCATTCTAAAAGCAACATCTTATCAACATGCGAAAATCCTTTTTATCAATTTTTCACAATAACAAAAGTTTCTTCACTCAAAATGCTATATTTCACAAACTAATGATCCTACAGCAATTTATAAAGTCGTCTTTTGAAGGTTAGAACTAACTAAAAATCATATTAAATTAATTCTAGTAGTGCCCTGTATGTGTCAGGCCTGGAATCTGTTACTCTACCAACGCAAAGTTAATAAAAGAATTTGACCAATCATTGATGGGGCAGTATCCGGAAGTTCGTCATTAAGTCAAGTTTATACTTCAACTGTATTTTTTTCCCTTTAAAACGCAATATTTTATCAACTCAGGAAATTCCTTTTTATCCATTTTTTCACAATAACAAAAGCTGCTTCACTCAAAATGCTAAAATTCACAAGCTTCGACTGCTGTAAAATTTATACACGCATCTTTTGAAGGTTAGAGCTAATAAAAAATTATATTTAACTTAATTCTAGTAGCGTCATCTATTTGTCACGCCGGGGACTTTTCAATTAATCTGCCATCAAACCTTTGGCATTCGAAATTCATCAGAACAAGCCGCATAGGAGAAGTAAACTTTCGACAAATGAAAACGGGAGTAGGGAACAGCGTTAATACTTATATAATGATATACCTATAAAGCTACATTTATATAAATATTAATAAAAGTTCAAAACTTTTACGTAATTTGTTATGGTATAATAGCTTATCTATCAAAAAAAAAAAAAATTCTGGTCTTTACTCTGCTTTACTTCGCAACGGTAGAACAACAAATTCGTCTTACTTGAAGAACCACCTAGTATTTTCAAAACTAGTATGCTTACTTAAGAAACATCGGGTAATCGGAGTCATAAAAAACACTAATTTCTTGGATGATTTTATTTGTGCAAGATAATAATATTCTCGAGAAAATATTCTAACAAATATTCCTTGGAAAAGCAATAGTTAGTATTTTATAATAAACCGAAATAAAAAACAAAAGGAAATCCTTCAATCAGGCACTAACTGTAAAAGTTTTTCAAAGCCGGTATAAATTTCATTTAAAACTACTGAGCGATTTGCGAGTTACAGTGGTCACCAGTTAAGACCAAAAAATTTGAGAAAAAGCGCATTGAAATTTTCATACGTGCGTTCTGGAGCGCACGACTAACCTGGGCAAGCTCTACTCAAATTAGAGAAAAATATGTTCCGTTCTGAAGAATAGGATGGCCGCGTTAAAATAAAATCAATAATCTGTACTAATTGGAGTTTCAACTACCACTATTTAGCCAATCCTATAGGATCATATAGAAGAGCATTTAAGTGGGCAAAAGTCACTCACAGAATAAGCAATACGTCAAAATAATTTTTGAGTTGTGTGGAATAAACCTCAACACATTTTGAAGTGTTTAAATTGGAAATAAAATATGGACGATTTAGGGTTGGTTGTTTCAAAGAACATGTAAAAAACTTTAATCAATACTCAAATATAAATAATTTTTATACCATTCATGTACATGAAATATACATCAACTTTGGTCCGAAGTATGTAAGTACCAGAAGGACAAGAGATAGACCCACCGAAATTTATGCCTAACATGCCAGTATCACGAGCTGATTTGATCTAACCATGTCCGTTTGCCCGTCTGTCTGTCTGTTCGTCTGTCCATTTGTCTGTTTGACCTCCAACTAATCCCTCAATTTTGTGAGATATTTCAACCAAACTTGGTAGGAA
Organism: Neoceratitis asiatica; assembly: GCA_030068015.2. Classification (NCBI taxonomy): domain Eukaryota; kingdom Metazoa; phylum Arthropoda; class Insecta; order Diptera; family Tephritidae; genus Neoceratitis; species Neoceratitis asiatica. The sequence continues at coordinate 63,865,153 of CM061526.1, forward strand.
GATGCACCTATACGTTTAAACGATCGTTTGTCGGAACCGGCCAGTTAGGACCGATTTTTCAGATCTGAAATTTTGGGTCATAAGTCCGTTAAAAAATTATCTAAGAACGTGAAATAAATAAAACATATAGCTCACATATACCGCCGATATTTTCAGATGTGAGGTTCTGGTCAAAACTCACTCAAAAAATTATTTAGGAGTATGAAGTTTGGTATTATTCTTAAATATTATGAATTGCACATTAGCCCTGAAAATCATCATAATCGGACTGCTACATCATATAGTCCCCATATAACCGATTTGTTCAGATATGAGGTTTTGGTTCAAAAAACCGCCAAACTGCATCTTATCTTTGATATGTGCATGAAAGGTATAAAGACTTCGGCATGGTCGAAGACAGCCGTTGTTTCTTGTTTTATTTAAGATTAATCTTTTAGAAATTAAAGAAATTTCTTAGTTCAACGAGTAAGTCAAACGGAAACTTCTTTTTCAAAATTCTGTCATACCAACAGGGTGGGCAAATACGTATCGCTTATGTAGCAACACATACAGTCACTGTATGCACATACTTCATTCAATCGTTTGTGCGCACTCAAATTCCACGAGCTCACCAAGAGAAGGTCTTGTTGGAAAACTTCAAAAAAAAAATATATATATATATATATATAAGCAAAAGACCACCAAAGTTGTTAGAGAAAATATTTTTATTTAATTACCACAAGAATTATTGCAAACTCACTGCGCGCGCGCAAGCAGTGGAGCGGAAAGAAATATACAAAAACAATATGAAAACAAGGGATAAAAAGCATTGTGATTTTCACTTAGGAAACAACATGCATGGCAAAAATACACACACAAAAAAAAAAAACAGGAAAAGTCGAACCATTTCTATTTAAAATTTCTTTCCCTCTTTCTGTCTTTCTGTTATTGCTTGTTAAGTCCCTGGTGAGAACACTTGAAATGTTTGTGTAGGCGATGTCCTTTCACTTTGTGTAAACAAGCAACAATAATGGCAAATTAACAATATGAAACATACACTTTGAAATCAATGAAAGTGTACTTAGGTCAATATACATAGCATATACAGAGATAGTCACGAGTGAGTATGTGTACTTTGTGGAAAAGTAGGCATCAAATAACTCTCAGCCAAAAACACTTTTCTTTTGCCTAAAATCATCCAAAAAAAAAAATATACAACATATTTTTGTGTTAAGTAAAGTAGCAACGACAACAACAATAAGTAATATCTATTGACCGAATTTCGACTTTTTTGTGACATCAAATTACAATAAGTGAGAGCAAAGGACTCAGGATGCGTGTGCCAAACAAAAGTGATGAACAATGATTGTCGTATGAAAGTGATTTTCAGAAAATAAAAACTGGAACAAACATAAACCCAGACTTTCTTCAATGTAAAAATATATAACTAGCAAAGTGTGCATTGCATGTACCACATATATATATAACGGGTGATCCATTTGGAAGCTCCCTAGGTCTTTAAAGAAAAAAACACAGAAACTTCAAATCTAATGGGGCATGCCTATTATCTTTCAAAAGGATATTTTTTGACATTAATTTCTCAAATATTATCTCTTTCAAATGTTGGCCGCTGCTATGTCACAGATGATCCATCCGTTGAGTCCAGTTTTCGATGACTCGTTAGAGCATTTCGACTGGCAACTGGCGAATGACACGCGTGATATTTTGCTCCAAGGCCTGAATCGAAGCGGGATTGTCCGCATAGACTTTAGACCTTAAATATTCCCACAGAAAAAACTCTAACGGTGTGATATCACAAGATATTTTGGTGGCTAATCGACCGGCACAATACGTGAAATTATCTGCTCACCGAAATGTTCTCTCAATAAATCCATTGTTTGATGCGATGTATGGGAAGTGGCACCGTCTTATTGAACCCAAATGTCACGGTCAATGCCAGTATCAAATAGTCGGTTATCATGGCGCGATAACGCCATTGATGGTTATGTTCTCACCGGCATCATTTTTGAAGAAATGTGGACCGTAGATTCCACCGGCCCACAAACCACACCAAACCGTTGTTTTTTCTGGATGAAATGGCAGCTCTTGAATACCTTCAGGTTGCTCTTCGTCACAAATACGGCAATTTCGCCTGTTTACATACCCATTTAACCAGAGATGGATCTCATCGCTGAACAAAATTTGGCTTGAAAACGGCAGATCTTCTTGGAACTCTTCACAAGCCCATAGAGGGAAGCGATGTCGCTTGGAAGGTCAAGCGGCTTCAGTTCTTGCACAAGCTGTATTTTGTGTGCTTTCAATTTAAGATTTCGACGTAAAATGCACCAAATCGTTCCATACGTCAGCCAAAGGTGCTATGAACGGTGGCGAATCGACTCCCCACGGTTTTCGTGTGTGTACTCTCAGCTACGGCCGCTATATTTTCTCCACTGCGTACTGGACGTGATCTCTTCGGTCGAATATTATCCAGTAATGAATGCTGGGTCTCAAGATGGGTGATGGTGTTGCGAATAGTACGCTCAGTAGGCCGATTATATTGACCATAAGTTGAACGAAGTGCGCGAAACTCATTCTTCACAGAACGTGAATTTTCGTAATAAAGTTGAATGATTTGTAAACGTTGTTAGGGCGTAAGTCTTTCCATGATGAAATGCCAAACACTACTGAACAAAAATAACATGACAGCTTAAGACGACTCACGCGTGATCTGTCAGAACAAAGCTAATGAAAAAAGTACCTCTACTTGGATCACCCTTTATTTATATACTTTTACTATTGAATCACATTGAGACTTTTACTTAAAATCTGCGTTCATTTTTTATTCATTTAATTTTTTTTACTTTGTTTATGTTTTATTATTTGTTTTTTTTTCCCTAAAATATCCTCGTTACACATCACTTTTTTTTTGTTCATTATTGCTTCAATGAATGGCTTTGTAATTCTGATTGTATTTGTTTTTGTTGTTTTCGCATTTCACGGCTGCTTAGTTGGCTTTGGGGACTTACAAATACATCAATTTTCCTATGAACTCTCTACTTAGATTTTGACTTCAGAAATGCATATTGCTTTCTTCTCCACTTTCTTGACCACGCACTCAGTGTTGTGTTTTCATTATTTTCATTATTTTCATTATTTTTATTTTTACAATTATTTTAATTTTCTTCATATTTTTATTGCTATTTTTTCCTCACACATTTCTTTTCTCTTTTTTTGCTTTTGATTAGTGTTTTGACTTTTCATTTATTATTTATGAAATAATTTTTGTGTTGTCATTGCATTCTTCATTACCCTGGAGGGTTTCCCTAGCTAAAACCTTGCTTGGGTAGACAGTTGGTGGTCCTACTGTTTGAACTGTTTGTGTTTTGTCTGTTTTATTTGACTAATGAATTAAAGGTGATTTGAAAAATATTTATGCTCAATGAATGCTGCTGCCTGTGAGTTCCAAAATTCAGTTGTTTTGACTTTTGTTTGCTCATAGTGTTAACATTCTTGTAATTATTGGTGGTAATAATTGAATAGTTGCTTCGCATTAGAGCATACCTATTTATCTAAGTGATTTATTACTTCCCACCCAAATTTCGTAACGAGATTTTTTTTCTTCGTATATTTATATCTGGGAATTAGGCTTGAGACTTAGCAGAAATTTCCTTTGCAACATTAATGCAGAGTAAAGCTCTCTTATGACACCCTTGAAAAGAAATTCGCATATGATTTTCAGTCTCTTATGACTCAGAAAAAAAACAATATATTCTAAAAATTCATTTATATGGTTCGATTTGGTTGGAACTGGATACGCTGTGGAACGAGCATCCAAGCTTCGGATCGCAACTGAGCGCACTCACTCTTCAGTGATGCTGTGCCATACACCTTCGCTGCAATACGAATTACAATAGAACGAAATAACTAAAAGAAAGCAACTCATGGGATGTGTACGGATCGACTATACTGGAGGTCCACCAACTGGATATGTATTTGTACCTGACGCTTGTTGTTCCCTTTCCCAAATGTCTACAGCTAAGAGATTTGGCATTAGCACCGCTTGCACGATTATAGCCGAATCAAAAATTGTGCGTCATTCGTTTCTCCTTGTCGCAGTTTGGCGATAATTGGAAATACCAAGTGAAACTAGGTCCTTCTGAACTTGATTTTTCCAACGGAGTGGCGGCCTTTCTCTTTCTCTGCTTCCATGTGCGGGTACTGCCTCGAAAACTTTCAAAGCTGGAGCGAAATGACCCAGTCAGTGTCTTTTTATTCGCTTAACTATGTCAATGGTGACCGCAATAGCCGATCGGTTAGCGTTGCGTACCATGATTCGTAAGGCCTGGACTCGAGCCCAGGTTCGTGCAACATCCAAAATTATAGAAAATTAATTTCTCTAATTGCTGTCACCCCTCGGCAGGGGTGAAATGAAAGCTCTTCATAAAAATCGATCGGCCCTTCGGAGGCGGCTTAGAATAAATTGTAGGTTCTTTCATTTGTTGGCAAAAACATCAAAATGCGAAATCCACAAATTTAAGGAGGAGATCGGCCGAAAATCACTTCATCTGTTACAAAGCGCCATATACGTATATATATGTGTCAATGTCACCATAAAACTAGTGCAGTTTATCCTTCCATTATCTGTGGTATTCGTCGTTGAGAAAGCGAAAAGGATCATAAAATTCCGCAAACCTTTCTCTCGTAAACTCGTGGTGCCGTTTCATTGGATGTCGGCATCGTCCACGCTTCTGCACCACATGACACGACGGGAGCTCGGTTTTGATTCGTCGGGACAGGACTTTACTTTTCGGTTGCCTACTCAGTCCAAAGTATAACTTTTTGGCAAGATTGATTCTGCGTTGGATTTCAAAGCTGACATTATTCTTGATGCTGGTTTCTAGGTAGACGAAATTCTCTACGACTTCGAAGTTATGACAACATGAAACCCATTTGCTTCGTTACTTTAACTAACCTGTAGAAAGCAGAACTAACGGTGCGATGATATAGCCAATGCTGTTAATATCATTTTCAGCCAGCAATTGCACACATTCGTAAATTTGTACCTAAACTATTTTGCTCGCGGGTCTAATTATTTTTTCCTGCATCAAGTTAAAGAAAACACACTATAAAGAGTCAGTTTGAAGCCACGTTTGGTAACGAACGTCTCGGAGAGGTCCTTCCCAATTCGGACTGCACTTCTGGTGTTATCCAAGGTCAGTTACATACGTGTATGAGTTTTTCAGGGATATCAAATTCAGGCATAGCAGCGTAGAGACAGTTCCTTATCGTCCTGCCGAAGGTAGCTTTAAAAACGACGAAAAGGTGGTGTGTACCGATTCTTTTCTATCGTGTCTTCTCCAAGATGATAAGGTCCGATGAGTATCTTAACTGTGGACTATAGGCTAGAAAGGACCTTATGTGTAATATTGAGGAGGCTTATCTAACGATAATTGATGCAGACCGTGGGGTCCCCTTTTTATGGATTGAGCAGAGCACACTGAGGTTCCAACTGTCAGGCATGCATTCGTCCGAACAAATTCTACAAATATACTGATGCCTGTACCTTGTCAGTTCTTCACCGCCGTATTTGAATGGTTCGGCTGGTAGGCCATCGGCTCCTGCCGCTTTTTTTTATATTTTTTTAAGCGGGAAATCGCAATTCGTACTTCGTAAGAGTCGTTCAATTGGGACTTTGGGTTCATAATCTACGAGTGTCGCACTTTCACTGCGACTAGCGCACATATTAAATTGAAGCAACATTTTGATTCGACTTTGACTTCTACTGTAGGTGAAGTGTGTGCAGTCGCCTAAATGACCATTTCTAAAATGACATGATAGCTGATGACGCCCAGTCGCCTGCCTGTGCTATCAATGGTTCGATGTCGTCGAAGTTCTCTTACGGAGGACCAAAGAAAAGTGTTGTTTTGATGGGTTCGGACGTGGTGGGCATGCAGCACTTACTTTGATAATGACAGAATCAAGTCGGAATAAGATGGAGTTAGGTCTACTTTAGCATGTAGACCTTAATTGTACCAGTATTACACGGGTCTTCGTTTGTAAAGAGAGTTGATTGACTGACTTGCTATGAATGGAATTTAAGCTCTGCCTCATGCTACCTTCCACTACTTCCATAATACATTTCGAATAAGGTTAGCAACTACCAATTACTTTCTGCCTGATGTGTTGGGCAGTGGTTCTGCCTCAAGCAAATTGCTTTAAGGGTAATCACTGCGATGGCATTCCAGCATATACTGCTTGCGCAGCATAATATTTTGTTTCGCAACTGGAAGCATAGCTATCTCACTAAGTAAATACGATACAGGCGATATCCGAAGACTTCTTTTTATGGTCCTCAAAGCAGTACAGTAATCCAGCTTTTCTCACGTTTTTACTTGACTTTGTCAACGTTGAATGGAGAGGCTTTGTTTCTGCTGAGACTGATAAAATTTCGATCAGAAATTCATTAATTTTAATAAAAATCCATCATGAATGAATTGATAGGGAGGGAGTTTCTACACAGAGTGGCATGGCTGCGTTAACAACAACAAAGTTCATATGCTCACCTGTCCATATGCGATCTGCTTATGGGCTGTACCACGCTGTGGTTTAATATTTTTTAATGTTGTAAAGAGCTTGAGAATTTGATCGAAGGAGTTCATGCGCGAAAGTTCTACGAGAAGATATGACATCTAAGATGAAGTTTCGAAACCGCAGCAAACTCGTTTCGGGCTCAACGAAGTGACCTAGTGACCGATATACCAAGCATGCTGAGTTTATTGCAGAAATTCTTCCACAGCGTGCTGAATTTCAGTGAAACATTCGATGCTATTCAAATATGGTAGTAGAGAAGTAATAAAGCTTCTTTGCAGAATACGATCAGATGGAGGTAAAGGCTGATCCAAGTAGAGGTAATTTTTTCAATAGCCTTTTTTTTGACAGATCACGCGTGAGTCGTGTCAAGCTGTCATGTCATTTTTGTTCAGTATTGTTTGGCATTTCATCTTGGAAAGACTTACGCCTGAACAACGTTTACAAATTATTCAACTTTATTATGAAAATTCACGTTCTGTGAAGAATGTGCTTCGCGCGCTTCGCTCAACTTATGGTCAACATATCCGGCCTACTGAACGTACTATTCGCAACACCCATCACCCATCTTGAGACCGAGCATTCATTTTTGGATAATATTCGACCGAATAGACCACGTCCAGCACGCAGTGAAGAAAATATGTCGGCCGTAGGTAAGAGTGTACACGAAGACCGTGGGGAATTGATTCGGCACCGTTCGCAGCAACTTGGAATGACGTATGGGACGACTAGGCGCATTTTACGTCGATATCGTAAATTGAAAGCTTACAAAGCACAACTTGCGCAAGAACTGAATTCGCTCGACCTTCCCAAGCACCATCGCTTCGATATATGGGCTGTTGAAAAGTTCCAAGAAGATACGACGTTTTCGAGTCAAATTTTGTTGAGCGATGAGGCCCGTTTCTAGCTCAACAGGTATTTAGACAAGCAAAATTGCCGCATTTGGGACGAAGAACAACCTGACACTTCGGCGAGCTGCTAATTTTTCATTTTGAGCTGGTCAATTGGTCACCAAGATCGTGTGATATCATACCGTTAGACTTCTTCCTGTGGGGATATGTAAAGTTACTAGTCGAAATGCTCGAACGAGTCATCGAAAATTGGACTTAACGGATGGACTGTCTGAGACGTAGCCGGGGCAAAGATTTGAAAGAGATAATCTTCAAAAATTAAATGCCAAAAAATGTTCTTTCGATAATAATTTTCCATTAAATTTGAATTTTCTCTTTTCTTAAAGTAGGGAACCATAAAATGGATCAGCCGATATATCTGAAGTTTGATTAAAGCCCTGAAATTGATTGGACCTTATCGGCGTTGCTTCAGACTCGGCGCATATACCATGCGACAAGTTGTCGAAAACATCCGTGAAAATGGGTTCCTTACATTCGAAGAGACTCGGCGTATTCAGAAAAAAATAGACAAATTTCCCGACCAAAAAAACGAATTCTCATATTTTCCCAACGGTTGCTTCTTAATACGTTTACCTTCGAAATTCCCACAGATAAACTAAACAAAATAAAGCTTTAGTTACTTGTCAACTGGAGAATGTAATAAAAAACAATATTGAATTCACCAAACAGGAAAAAACTATTAAAAATGAACATCTAGAAAATTGAAGAAAATCAATTTGGTACGAAAACGAGATAAAGCCATATTAATAAATGTGAGCTAACAACCTTTCTCTTTACGAAAGAACGAAGACAACAACAAGAAAAAGGCAATTTAAAGAAACGCTTTTGTAGCACTAGCTTCTGCAGCAGCTTAGTAATCAAAATTCAATAGCTGAGCAGCCACGTAAATACACACACACAGCCAAAGATGCAGTGACCCTACTAATCTCTAAGCCAACAGACAAACAAATCTTCATTGTCACCAACAACACTCAATAGACATACACACCGAAATGCGGACAGACATGCATTGGAACAATGGAAAGTGTAGCAGAAAACTAATAAAACTCTGTCAAGTAAATGTTGAACAAAATCAAAAAAAAAACTGAAACTTGATAAAACATTCAATAAAAAACACTGAATTGAAACTCAGAAACAAGAGACTAAAGGCAAAGTGTAATGAAAGAAAGGAAATTCAATTCGCGATAAGCATCTAAAGAGAAATATCTAATAAACTCAGCACCGACTTGAACACGCACACGACCAGGCGTTAGATGGACGGATGAAGGCACGTATAGACGGACAGACGGTCAGGCGGGCGGATGGGTAGACAATAAGCGTAAGTGTCCGTTTGAGATGAAATGTGTAGGAAATGGGAGTAAGGAAACAGTAGCAAAGTTGTTAATTGTAACTGATGCAGTCTGAGTGGCTGAGGCTGAGTGCGGTGTCTGTCCATTTTTCACACACAGACATACACGCACATGCAGAGACACGCACGGACAACATGAGATAACAAAATAAATGCTAATCCAATCCGAACGTACCGCAACACAGGTAGCCGATATAAAACACCTTAACCGGTCCGAATCGGCCGCGCCTCTGCCGCCCAACAATTTACGCTTTACCTAATTTGTGACAGAGCGACGATGAATGCTGCAAAGACAATTATGCCTTGTGTTGTTGGAGTAGCGGGGGAATAGGGCATAATTGATGATCGTAGGCGATGACGCGACGCGTTTGCGGCGGGCGTTGCGGGGCGGCGCAAATTTGGAGACACTCTTGATCATCGAACGCGTTTATCTTGATTTCGGTATGCGATCGGTTTGTGCGCGGGATCGGTATTAAGCGAAGTAGAGTAAAGTAATTTGGTGCGGTGCGGTGCGGTGCGGTGTGGTGGCGTGGTGATCCTCATCAGACATTTGTCGCTAATGTGTTTTAAATTGAATGCATCGCAGCCATTTCAGGTATTTCGGCAGTGCGACAGTCATTCATAGATTTTAGCGTGCATGTATATGTGTGTGTGCAGCTGTTTGTGGCAGTGAGATCGAGATGATTGCGCTGAGATAAGCGTGATTTTGTGCTGTCCTTTTCTATTTTTTTTTCTTCATCTTTTTGCTTTGTGAAAACCATTAATTGTTCATAGTTGTTGTTATTACCACTGACTTGCTGTTGCTCGGTGTGTCTTCGTAGTGCGTTCGTTGCTAATGGACTTACCATGTTCCTGACCATAATATGAATGGCTAAGAAAAATGGCTCAGGTTTGACGCCGCCGTAAACGCAATGCGCAAAACGCCTGAGCATAATTTCGAATCGATCGGCTCTTGTGCGACACACACACACACACGTCTACACACATATAGATGTACATATGTACATAGTTAATTTAAGATCTGAATCAGCTGAAATGTGCATTAAGATATGTAATTGATGCCATTCCATAGATGCGGCAAAGATTAAATGGCGACACGCAAGTGAAAGTGCAGACGAGTTTCTTTCAATGAAAATTCTCGAGGATTAAGTAAACGCTGCTTACATTACATTATCTTTTGCGGTGTAAAGCCGCACGATAATCCAAGTAAACATGTTGTGTCTGGTTTGAACAAAATTCTTTTAAGATAATTTGCCTTTGCTCCGATACATTGTATGTGCAGATGTGTCGTTTTTATAATCCTTTTATTTCAATAATACTTTGATGGAATGACTAATAATTGAATTTGTGAAGTTTTTATGTTTTAAATGTATATAACCTCAAGATGACTATTTTGAGTAGTCCACGGTGTGACACTAAATTTCTAATAAAGTAGTACTGAAAAGCAAATGAGCTGGAAATCAATGATTACTAAGTGATGATACTTGGCATGGTTAAGTGGCTAAGTTTAACTCTTTGGCTACTCGTAGCAGATGGTCTTAATATCGTACATGTTTGACGAGATTCAGAAAGCTTATATTTAGACATTTATAAGCTAATTTTCACTCAGAACTTATTTAGTGTAATTTTCGCAGTGAAAACTCAACAATTTTTTAGTTATGAGTTAATATAGCCAGTAGATGTCGCGAAGATTGGCACAATGTTAAAATTGTGCTAGGCAATTTCAACGCCAGGGTGGACAAAGAAGGTGTTTTTGGCGCAACTTATGGAAAATTCAGCTTTCACAACGAAACATCCCCAAACGGGCTTAGGCTGATTGACTTCACCGGGGCTCGAAATATGGTTGTCTGTAGTACCAGATTCCAGCATACGAAAATTCAACAAGCTACATGGCTGTCGCCAGATCGTACAACACGCAACCAAAATGATCATGTTGTCATAGGCGGAAGACATGTATCCAGTGTTCTACACGTGTGTACGTTCCGAGGGTCAAATATCGACTCAGATCATTATCTTGTAGCAATCGCCTCTGTGCATCAAAGAACGCACGTCAACAAACAAAATGAAGCTGTGACGTCGAAAAGCTGCAATCACAGCAGAAGAGCCAACAGGATTTCTATTCGGCTTGCGCACCTTCTCTCTAAGAGCACGCATCAGCAACTCGATATAAGGAAGCTGTGGAATGAAATAGCTAATTCCTTGCGTACCGCTGCTTCGGAAACAATTGGCTTTCAACAACACCAGAAAAACAGCTGGTACGATAAGGAATATCGAACTGCAGTGGAGAGAAAGCAGACTGTCTACCTGACAACTTTGCGATCAACTACAACACATGCGGGATGGGATAGATACCAAGAGCTGAAGAGGGAAGCGAGACGCATTTGCAGACAAAAAAAAGGAAGAGGACGAAATGCGTGAGTATGAAGAGCTTGAGATGCTGACCGAAAAGGGCAATGCTCGAATGCCTGTCCTTGATGCAGAAGCCTATACGATGTCGACATCAGATTAGTTGGCTTTGGGGGTTTTCGCGAGAAAAGTTTTTCGGAAGATTTTTTAAAGCGCTACAGCTTTGAAAGTAATCGACGGAGTACCCGCTGGCAGAAGCAGAGGAAGAAGAATGCCTCCATTCCGTTGAAAGGATCAGGTGGAGAGCGACTTGGTCTCACTTGGTATTTCGAACTGGCGCCAAACAGCAAAGAGAAGGAACAAATGGTGCGCTATTTTTGATTCGGCTATAATCATGCCCCTATGCGAAATAATAAGAAAAAGAGATGTCGCTCCAGAACATGTTGATGTCCTTAAAGTAAAGTTATCCTTGCCGTAAACCAGGAAACGTGATGGACGGGACAAGGACGGCAGAATATTAGTATTTCTGTCTTTTATTACAGGGCTGAGGCTGATCGACTGCGCCGGTGCCAGATATGTGTTTATCTGTAGTACCAGATTCTGACACAAAAAATACATCAAGCTACGTGATTGCCACCGATGTCGGAGCCGACTATATTTCGATGGGTGGGAGGACACAAATCCTCAGTATCTTAGATCTGCGCACTCTATGGGGTTCAAGCATCGACTCGGGACTCTATCTAGTTGCAGCTAAGTTACGTTTCAAGGAAAGTTCGCCGTTGAAGAGATGAATCACAAGGAATTTTCTACTCACCTTGCACTTATGCTCCCTGAGGGGCATTGGTATGAGGGAACTGTAAGAAGACAATTTTAGCGCTCCACGTAGAAGGTATCCAAGGTTAAAAAAGCAGCTGCTTCTATGCGAACTATCGCAATCGAGCAGAGGAAATTAAAGCACGCGCAACGTCGCGGTCGACGAGTACAAAGAACTTGAGGATATGACCAATAGGGGAAATCCTCGAAAATTCTACAAAAAATTAGGCGTATTTTAGAAGTTTTCAAGACCGTACAATTTTCCTGCAGGAAAGAGAAAATGTATCTGGTGACTGACGGTACCGATTATGGAATTTAGAGAAAAGAGTAGCACGCCTGCATTTCCTTCTCTTCGGCGCCAATTGGAAAAACCGCAAGAAACCAGGTCACTCTCCAACTGATATTTCCAATAAAGTGAAGATCCTCTTCTTCTTCTGCATCAACTGGTGGGAATGCACAGAGCACTAAAAAAGCTGGAGAGCTTCAATACAGCCACAGCACGAACTAACCAACGTAGCCGCTGCCTTCTATTCCGCTGAACTCTCTCATTGTGGATATAAAGGGTGATCCATTTCGAGGTTTTTTAAAGAAAAAACACAAAAAATTCAAATTTAATTGAGAATGCTTATTATCATTCGAAAGAACATTCTTTGGAATTTATTTTTTGAAGATTATCTCTTTCAAATGTTGGCCGCGGCTACGTCTCAGATGATCCATCCGGCAAGTCCAATTTATGATGACTCGTTCGAGCATTCCAAGGCCTGAATCGAAGCGAAATTGTCCGCATATACTTTAGACTTTACATATCCGCACAGGGAAAAGTCTAACGGTGTGATATCACACGATCCTGGTGGCCAATCGACCGGCGCAAAACGTGAAATTATCTGCTCACCGAAGTGTTCTCTCAATAAATCCATTGATTGATGCGAAGTGGCGCCGTCTTGTTAAAACCACGAGATCACGATCTTCAAGGCATCAAATGGGCCTTATCGGTGAATAAAACTTGGCTCGAAAGCGGCGGATCTTCTTGGAACCTTTTCCAGAGCCTATTCGGTCTAATATTATCCAATAATGAATGCTAGGTCTCAAGATGGATGAGGTGTTGCGAATAGTACGCTTAGTAGGCCAATTATGTTGACCATAAGTTGAGCTAAGCGCGCGAAAGACATTCTTTACAGAACGCGTCTTTTCGTAAAAAAGTTGAATGATTTGTAAACGTTGTTCAGGCGTAAGTCTTCCCATGACGAAATGCCAAACAATACTGAACAGAAATAACATGTCAGCTTGCCACGACTCACTCGTGATATGTCAAAAAAAAGTATATTGAAAAAAGAACCTATACTTGGATCACTCTTTATGTAGTGTTCTTTGCTGAAAGCTTCCCTCGAAAACCCACCAAGCGTCTTTGCCTTTTTCTGATGATGGGTCCTTCTGATACTATTACTTTTTCCGGTTTCTTCCCAGGCAGATGTTTGCTACTCCTTCCACTCCGATTCATGTGCACTTTCTGGCGATATTTTCTGCAGTCCACTGAAGCCCATCTTCAGACTAGGAAATATTAAAGATTTCCAATGGTAGCGTCAAAAAAGGTTTTATTTGCATTAAAATGTTTTGAATTATTCAAACTCTTGACCACCAATCTTACTCAGAATGAGATGGAAAATACTGTGATATTTTCATAAGGCAATGATTCAAACTACTCTAGACTTTAAGATAAATATTTATCCCATATTCATGCATATGTATGCATGTATATATTAAGCTTGTAAACATGTTGAAAAGTACAACATTTCAATTTAATAGATTTTTATTACATTCACTGTCAGTCTAATTGGCAAAACCCATTAACAACACCACGAGGACAATGGACCGTAACATAGCTGGGCTGCAGCGTAAACAAGTGAATATGAGATAAACTTTTAAACAACCCCCCACAAAAAAAGAAACTTTTCACTAACTGTTACAAGCAGCACACACATCAAGAGCGCATACATATACACATATCCATGCGTACATTTATTTCGCCCAGCCAACATGTATGTGAGTGCGACACTCTTAGTGTGAAACACTATTAAAATCTTGTAATATTACACCACCAACTATAAAGGACTTTAACCGTACAGCACAATATTTCACATACTTACAAATGTCAAGCATTAGTAGTGAAGCAAGTAGTCAAGCAAAGTATTTTGATATCACCAGTTGATGGCTGAACGCATACTCGAGATTGTCGTCGCATGTGGACAAGAAAGTGTTTGCTTGCGGCAACGGAATGTCCTTTTTACATTTATACCTACATATATTGTGGCTTAGCAATGTAGTATGTGCAAGAATATATATTTGTGAGTACACACATACAAATATATATTCTTACCATACATACCAATCCAACTACATCACCACGAATATACAATAAAATTGTAAGCTTCATATTCAGACATGAAAAGCTCAAATGGATGCAAGCAGGAATGTAAGGTATAGTAGAGTTCGGGTGACACCGAATACTGGTAACTTGGATATTATTATATGAAAAAGCAAGGAAGACTACGAACTCGAATCCCTTATCAGTATATCTCAGTCCCCTCGGTCGAGTTGTGTCATTTATTGACTCAAACATTCAGTTTTATGGCAACCCAAGTGTCTTTAAAGGTGCGTGGACCTGGGGAGTAGATCTGTCTCATACGAAGGTAAGCATTTTCATCAAGATTGGTTATTGAAAATTTTTATTCTTTCTTTTCCGTTTAACTTCAAAATTTTACATATCGAAATTGATGTAGAAAATATTTTTCTATGTAATGAGTTAGTTCTAGAACTATGCTCAATTCCTAGCTTGCTTCCGCTTCCATGGCTATCATGTAAAACAATTCTATGAAAGAGAACAAGTTTTACCTCATGAACGTTCTAAGCGCACTCCCGACTCGCTTGAAGTTGCCATGATTGGTTGATGATGGTTTGACTAGAAGAAATCTTCAGTCCAACTACTAAAAACTAAGCTTCCGCTAAGAAGCTGACAACACGGAACAAAGAAAAATGACCGTAATCCAGTTGGGAGGGAAGCGTGAAGAAATGGTATGCCAAAAAGCTCGATATATCGTATCGCAGAGGTTTCACTGCTAACTGTAGTGCCAATGAGCTTAAGAGCTTAAGAGATGGGCACCCTCAAATCGATATTGTCAAGTTAGAGGTGAATGTGGGTGCTTCTGGCTACCCTTGATCTACTCCTGTACCATTGGACCCCATGTCAGTTCTACAAACTCTGTGCTAATACCAGAAAGTACGCGACTGACTAATACTTCTGAACCAGAGTGAATCGCAAAGGATTGTGGAAGCTTTTTGTTATTGGAAAGCCATGCCTTTTATTGTATAATTTTATTATTTATTGTAGGTGAGAGCTTTGGCTGATGACTGTCTGATTTGTAAATAGTAAATATAGGATCTAAGCAGTTTTCCTTAGGAGTCTTAGGTTCAGTTATCTTGGTAAACTCATCTTTAACATGCCCAGTGAGATCTCTCATATTAAGTGATTGACACTGAGCGTTTTTTCGAAAAGATAAATTCTTATTCGGCGGCCGAAGCAGTCGAGTAGTTAGCGGTGTGTGCTACTACGATAAAGTTCATGGGTTCGAATCCTGGCCGAATCAAAAACATTATAGGAAATTAGTTTCAAAAAGGAATTTTTCTAAATGAGATCGCCTCTCGGCAGGGAATGTCAAGCACTCCGACTGTATTTCTGGCATGAAATAAAAGGCTCCTCATAAAAATCCATCGGTCATTCGGAGGTGGCTCAGAATAAACTGTATGTTACAGCATTTATCAGAATTTTATGCAACTTCCGAACATTGTCTCGAAGTAAAGGGCGATTCAAGTAGAGGTACTTTTTTCAGTAGCTTCTTTTTCACAGATCACGCGTAAGTCATGACAAGCTGTTATGTTATTTTTGTGCAGTATTGCTTGGCATTTCATCATGGAATGGCCTGAAAAACGTTTTTAAATCATTCAACTTTATTACGAAAATTCCCGTTCTGTAAAAATGTGTTTCGCGCACTTCACTCAACTTATGGTCAACATAATCGGCCAACTGAGCGTATTATTCGCAACACCATCACCCATCTTGAGGTCCAGCATTCATCATTGGATAATATTCGACCGAATAGACTACTTCCAATATGCAGTGAAGAAATTATAACCGCCATAGCTGAGAGTGTACACGAATACGATGAAGAGTCGATTCGGCGCCGTTCGTAACAACTCGGACTGACGTATGGAACGACTTGGCGCATTTTAAGTCGAGATCTTAAATTGAAAGCGTACAAAATACAGCTTGTGCAAGAACTGAAGTCGCTCGTCCTTCACAAGCGACATCGCTTCGCTCTATGAGCTCTTGAGAAGTTCCAGGAAGATCCGACGTTTTCGAGCCAAATTTTGTTCAGCGAGGAGGCCCATTTCTGGCTCAATGGGTATGTAAATAAGCAAAATTGCCGTGTTTGGGACGAAGAGCAATCTGAAAAGATTCAAAAGCTGTCATTTCACCCAGAAACCACAAAGGTTTGATATGCTTTGTGGGCCGATGGAATCATCGGTCCATATTTCTTCAAAAATTATGCCGGTGAGAAGGTAGCCGTTAATGGCGACCTTTATCGCGCCATGATAACCAACTAACTATTCAACTATTTGATGCCTGAAATTGAAGCTCTTAATCTACGTGATATATGGTTTCAATAAGACGACGCCACTTCCCACACATCCCATCAATCAATGGATTTATTGAGATAACACTTCGGTGAGCGGATAATTTCACGTTTTGGGTCAGTTGATTGGCCGCCAAGATCGTGTGATATCACACCGTTAAACTTTTTCCTGTGGGGCTATGTAAAGTCTAAAGTCTATGCGGACAATCCCGCTTTGATCCAGGCCTTAGAGCAAAACATCACGCATATCATTCGCCAGTTACCAGTCGAAATGCTCAAACGAGTCTTCGAAAATTGGACTCAACGGATGGATCATCTGAGACGCAGCCGCGGCCAACATTTGAAAGAGTTAATCTTCAAATAATAACAGCCAATGAATGTTTTTTCGAATGATAATAAACATTCCCCACCAAATTTGATTTTTCTGTTTTGTTTTTCCTTTAAAAAGTAGGGAACTTCGAAATGGATCACCTATTAGAAGGAAATAGTCCTTGATCTTCACTAGAGGCTGCTCTCCTCAAGGATATTGAACTCATAAACCTCACGAGCTAGCCCTTTATGCAACTTCCGAAAATCGCGTAAAAGTGTAAGGTTCTTTCGGGTGTTCTATATGAATGGTTGACTGGCAGAGAACTGAGGGTCTTATAACGGTGTACCAAAAAATCACGTGTCCACTTTGAGTCCGATCTTGGAACGACTCCTTATTCAATTTAAAAAAATCGAACAAAATAATTTTTCCGGGTTCATAGTACAATTCTGAGCATTAGAAATGAAAACTATAACCCATCTAACCATTAAACTGAGCGAGCTGATGGCGTCTGCTGGAGATTTTAACATCCTCACATGTGTGAGCGTGTACGTACTATACTATGTACTATGTACTGTAACGGTACAATGTTGAACATACGCATAAATAATGAAAATGTAATGAGCAAAGAGCCATAAAGACGACCAAATGAATGCAAACGAAATTCAAAATTTGCCCAAATCCCAACTAAGCTCTGAATGACAAATGAAATTGTAACACATTTAACTAAAACTACAAAAGCATACTCCTACCCATACATACACACATACATACATTCATACATATGTATATCGTTCATTCATCTGTCGGCATAACTACGTGTATGCATGAGGCTGAAGGGAAGACATGAGTGAGTATGTGTAAGCTCATGAATGGTGTGTTGCCAGCTGCCACTTCCTTCTTGGCATTGTGTTCCTTTAGTGTGGCAACAACGATAACACCAACTACTACTACTTTGTCACTTTGCCACTTTGCCACTCTCTTATGCGTCCTTTAATCCTTACAAAGTAACTAAAAAGCCTTGCAATCCTCCAAGTGATTGGATTGGCAATGCAAGTACGCCCACTTTACGCAACGCCACAGCACAATCGGCCTAAGTTCAGCTGCTCGGCGCGTAGAATATTTCTTATGCGTTCATGTTGTTGTTGGTTTTGTAGTCATAGTTTGTTAGCCGCACATTTTGTGGCACAATGAACAACAGTTGTTAAAGTCATTGTTGCTAACATCCACCCACATACACACACCCTCGCATACTGTTTTATACTAACACTATTTGATGTGCTTACTGCGTGGAGGGTGTATGTACATAGTTGTTGTTGTTGTTGTTCTTGTGAGATCATAAACAGTGCTAAATGGAGATCCAATTACTTAAAATGTTGTCCCTTTGTTGAGTAAACATTAATTTGCATATCTCTAACACTCACTCACCCACTCACTTACTCACACCAACACGAAAGCCCGTCAAGTAGTTGAGTATGTGTGTGTGTGTCATCGCTCGCCACCTCTTTAAGTCAAATTCCTACATTCAAATATTTCTACTTTGCCTTTATGCTCACAAGTGGTAGTCTCGCACTTATCCTTGCCTTTCCTTGAACACATTTATGTATACATATGTATATATGTCCTTGCTTGTGGCTTGAATGGGCGCCATGCGTAAAATGTTGTTAACTAATTGTGCGTATATGTGTTGCAACAAAGCAACAAAGAAGCGTTTCCACTTTTATGGTCTATTTTTGGTATTGTGACGACATGTTTTTGGTTGAGAATTTGATATTTGATTTTACGAATTGTCCTCTACGTGTTGAGACACTTTTAGGTGTCGTGTTTAAACTCAGCTGAAAGTTCAGCAAACATATATATATATACATAATGTTTGGAAAATAATTTAAGTACCGCAATAGGTTGGTTGGGTTGGCTACCGTTGAAAAGAGCATAGATTTCAGTTAGGCCAGAATAAGGACAGTCTCGATAAACAGATCTCCTGGCCTCCAAACCACTTCCGCTACCTGATAAATTTTATTAAGTCGTTTACTTCAACGTCAGATAGTAGTGAAATTTCAACAAAGAAGTTTCAAAAAAAGTTAGAGATTCTTCTTTTCCTCCGCATCATTTTTACAGCTTCTGCAATACTTCCTATAGGGAGCTCCCAGTTTTTCTGCTTGCCATCATATCAGACAATATTCTTTAAAAACTTATTTTACCTTAGAAATTTTCTAACTTTTTAAATGGTACATTTCGCGTGAACTTTTTCAATCATATTAAGTCAAGGGGTGCCTTAATTTAAAGCAGCTTGTGGTGTGGGTCCATTGAAACACAGCATGTTCGTAAGTAATTAGTAGTTAATAGCACGTGGTAAAACAATGGGTTACCCCTATGGAACATAATCTGCTTAGTTATGTCTTGTTTATCATAATTTATTTAAAAAAAATGTAAACGTGGTCGTAAACAACCCAACATTTAAGATAGTAATAGCAGAGGAGTAATAATATCTCAGAACAATCGAAAATTTTGAGAGCTAAAATTTTTACAGAACAATCAGGTCGCTATATTTCAAGGTTCGTCGCCCTACCAACTTTAGGTTGGGTTTTCATTTCCGAAGGTGTAATTACGTAGAACGCGTTTCTTACCAGCTGGTGGTAACAGAACCTAAAATGCCGGCTCAAAGCTTTGTTTTTCTCGCGAATTTCATTTAAAAAAACATCCGTCAATCAAGCCTCTTATCAAGCTGTAAAAATTAGTTTCAAGCCGAGACCTCCACTGATAGGGAGGAGACAAAATAATTGCATATAAACTCCAGGAAAAGAATATTCTCAGTGAATGCCATTATCTATTAATGCTCAAAACCCTTTCATGATACCAGGGTTACATTATATATTTCGGGATTGAAGAACAAAAACCAATCATCGAAAATCGCTTTATTATTTTTCTAAATATTTTCCACTCAGACCTATATAAAGGGTGGTCCATTTTCAGTTGTCCTATATATTAAAGAAAAAAACACAGAAAATTCAAATTAAATGGAAAATGTTCATTATCATTCAAAAGAACATTCTTTGGCATTTATTTTTTGAAGATTATCTCTTTCAATTGTTGACAGCGGCTACGTCTCAGATGGTCCATTCGTTGAGTCCAATTTTCGATGACTCATGCGAGCATTTCGACTGGCGACTGGCGAATGACACGCCTGATGTTTTGTTCCAAGGCCTGATTCGGAGCGTAATTGTCCGCATAGATTTCAGACTTTACATATCCTCACAGCAAAAAGTCTAAAGGGATATCACACGATCTTGGTGGCTGATCGACCTGCCAAAAATGTGAAATTATCACCGAAGTTTTCTCTCAATAAATCTATTGATTAATGCGATGTGTGGGAAATGGCGCCGTCTTGTTGAAACCAAATGTCGCGGATATCACGAGCTTCAATTTCAGGCATCAAGTAGTCGGTTATCATGGCGCAATAACGGTCGCCCTTGATGGTTACGTTCTCACCGGCATCATTTTTGAAGAAATATGGACCGATGATTCCACCGGCACACAAACCACACCAAACCGTTGTTTTTACTGGATGAAATGAGAGCTCTTGAATTTCTTCAGGTTGCCCGTCGTTCCAAATGCGAAAATTTGGCTTGTTAACATACCCATTTAGTCAGAAATGGGCCTCATCGCTGAACAAAATTTGGCTCGAAAACGTCGGATCTTCTTGGAACCTTTCAAGAGCCAATAGAGCGAAGCGATGTTGCTTGAGAAGGTCGAGTCGCTTCAGTTCTTGCACAAGCTATTTTTTGTACGCTTTCAATTTAAGATCTTTACGTAAAATGTTGTTAGTCCGAGTTGCTGCGAACGGCGCCGAATCGACTCTTTACGGTCTTCGTGTACACTCTCAGCTACGGCCGCTATATTTTCTTCACTGCATTCTGGACTTGGTATATTCAGTCTAATATTATCCGGTAATGAATGCTGAGTCTAGAGCTAGGTGATGGTGTTGCGAATAGCATGCTCAGTGGGCCGATTATATTGACCATAAGGTGAGCAAAGCGCGCGAAACACATTCTTTACAGAAGCCGAATTTTCGTAATAAAGTTGAATGATTTGTAAATGTAGTTCAGACGTAAGTCTTTCCATGATAAAATGCCAAACAACTGGACAAAAATAACATGACAGCTTAACACGACTCATGCGTGATCTGCCAAAAAAGCTATTTGAAAAAGTACCTCTACTTGGATCACCCTTTATTTTCGCGTAGGCTTACGTCAACTAAGAAGAGGAAAGGGCCAAAATAATTTGACAGAGGCATTTGTTTGCGCAAACTGCTTTGTTGCTGAGCGAACTTTGTTCTTCCTTCCTTGCTACTACTGTTCATATTTATTTACCTAGAAAAGTAAGCCAAAATAAGGATAATATGTAAATATAAAAATTCTGAAATCAGCAAAAAAAAAAACGCAAACCAAGTTCTCAAGCGTTAGCTTCCAAATTTTTATGTTACGCAAAATTATAAATGAAAATGCGAAAAACATTCGGAACACAATGAGTACCCGAGGAACAGAGCCACAAAAACAAAAGGCAAACAATAATTTACAACAGCAAAATACTTCATGTAATGCCCGAGGGCACATAGTCACTACAAAGAATCAACCAACAGCCCACCGATAGCCGACAAATGCAAAAACATACTTGTAACATAATACAAGTAACAACAACGAGATGTTTATGCAGCAACAAACAGTACAATGTCGGGAAACAACAACAAACAACAACAGCAAATGAACTAACTAACCAGCTACATAACCGAAATTGCCCAAATGTAATGCAAATAAAATGAACTTACAACATTTGCCACTGCCACAATGAAACAACTAAAAAGTCAAAATGCAAAGAAGAGAGAACAAAAACAACAACATTACATACAACATACAACTCATGTTGGTGGCAACAATGTTGCCGATGGCAACATGCAACTACAAGCCGCATTTATGGCCTACACCCACTGCCACTTGGACGCACACACACACAAATAACTGTAAAAACTCACAAATGGAGCTAAAAAATATTTGCAGGAGATGCAACTTGCAACTTGTGTTGGACGCACATAAAAGCTGGTAGCTGGTGGCTGGTGGCTGGTGTCTGATGTTGAGCGCTTCAATGGGTACTACACCAATGAATCGGCAAAGCCTACTACAGGCTAAAGAAAAACAAGAAATTTCATTAATGAATTATACAAACATTTAACATTCAGGGAAACATGATGGAAACATATTCTACATAACCTCAACTTTCAAAGAGGTAAAGTTGGGTGGTTCGTCAGTGTTTGATGTTAGTATACTGGTATGTGTATTCATACATATCATATGGCCGGGCGCAGTATCCAATTAGGTAGCTGTTTGTGTTACCGTAAGGAAGGCTATGGGTTTGAAATCTAACCAGGCATCCAAAATTTTTCAATCTTTTTTCTAAGTACGTCGAGCAGCCCAGTTAAAGCCTGATATTCTTAAAAAAAAAACTCCATTGGGCTGCAGGAAGATTAACGAGGAATGGGATGAAGCCAGAATGCTCAGGTTAGTGGATAGAGAAACTCCCCATGGAATGGTACTGTCCCAACTCCTGTCGTGAATCGTGGCAAACGAGCTTCTAATAGTTCAGGGACACCTACACGGAATCTATTGCGCTGAGCTAAATCTCAAGTAACCCTCTAAGCGTACAGAGTACTGCAGTATGCTCCAGGCAGAGAACCTTGTGGTAGAGAAAGCCGCTGGGGTGGCTAGCAACGCTAAACACGTTTTATAAATAGATTTACGAAAGGGACGACGGAACAGAGAGAAAGATAGATAGCATTAACAGCATGCAAAAGATTGTCAAGAACATGTGCAAGGCCACTGATGTAAAACAAATCCACTTTACGCCCACTCGGCATCGATATGATTGAAGAAGGCTTGTTTGGCTAATGACAAGTCTTAACGTATTGGCAGCACACAGAATGGGCACTAGGAACGAGAGAAGTAGGAATGAGTGAGA
Organism: Neoceratitis asiatica; assembly: GCA_030068015.2. Lineage (NCBI taxonomy): Eukaryota > Metazoa > Arthropoda > Insecta > Diptera > Tephritidae > Neoceratitis > Neoceratitis asiatica. The sequence goes on from CM061526.1 coordinate 63,888,142, forward strand.
CGCTAAAGCACATTTTCTGCTTCTGTCCGTCCTTAGCCAAAACTCGACTTAGACAACAGGATGCTTCGAAGTACAAAAGAATAGATGAAATATGAATGTTGGATATCAAGGCTCTCTTAAATTTTTCAACACCTTTTATTTATTTATAAATGGCGCTTTATAACTGCTGAAGAGATTTTTGGCCGATCTCTTCCTTCAATTTGTGGTGTGGGTCTTGATGTTTTGTCAAAAAATGGAAGGGCCTATAATTTATTCTAAGTCGCCTCTGAATTCTTATGAATTTTCGTACGGAACCACTTGAGCTCGAATACATCTGACTCTACAAAAGGCCAGCAGCTCTCTGTAAGGTGTAAAAGCCAGATAATTTAACCTAACCTAACCTTCTATATGCGATCGTGTCTCTTCTACAACTTTATAGTACCAAATGCGGACATATCGGCGTAGAGGCATATCCATTTTGTGCTATGAAAGGCTGCTTTGAAAGCTCCGAAGAGGTGGTAACCATCTTTTTCTATTCTCATAGTTGGCTTTTTTACAGAATAATTTAGAAAATTTCACTGCAATTCTGCAGGCCCTTAAATTTAGGTCCTCGATGCCACATTCCCAAAACTATAAGTCGGCACATCGTCTCATAGAACATTTCGAGAATTACCTGTATTGGCCTGACTGAGCTTCTTGAGTTCTTCGTACTCGCACATTTTGAGCTTTATCTTTCCCTGCCCGCAAAGGCGGTCTTGCTTCCTTATTCAACTCTCAGCATCTCTTACGCTAATAAAATAGTCCTGGAGACACCAAAATCGTTGAGATAAATAATGTGAGACACTATTGGCTTCTTCTTTTTCTTCGTCAACAATAGCGCGCCGCTCGTTTCTTCTCTTTACTGTTTGGCATCAGTTGGAAATACCAAGTGATACCAGGTCGCTCTCCACCTGATTCTTCCAACGGAATGGAGGTCTTCCTCTTTCTCTGCTTCCGCCATCGGGTACTCCATTGAATACTTTCAAAGCTGAAACGCTCTCATCCACTCGGACGACATGACCGAGCCAGAGTAGCCGCTGTTTCTTGATTCGCTGAACTATGTCAATGTCGTCGTATAGCTCGTACAGCTCATCGTTCCATCGTCTGCGGTATTCGCCGTTGCCAACACATAAAGGAGAATAAATCTTTCGCAAAACTTTTCTCTCGAAAACTCCTAAAGCCGATCGGATTTAGACATCGCATCGTCCAGGCTTCTGCACTATATGTCAGGACGTGAATGATGAGCGACTTGTAGAGTTTGGTTTTGGTTCGTCGAAAGCGGACTTCACTTTTCAATTGCTTACTCAGTCCAACGGAGCACCTGTTGGCAAGAGTGATTCTGTGTAAGATTTCAAGGTTAAAATTGTTGGTGTTGTTAATGCTGGTTCCCAGATAGACGAAATTATCTACGACTTCGAAGTTGTGACTGTCAACAGTGACGTGGGAGCCAAGTCGCGAGTGCGACGATTGTTTATTTGATGACAGGAGATATTTAGTCTTGCCCTCGTTCACTACCATACCCATTCGCTTCGTTTCTTTGCCTAATCTGGAGAACGCAGAACTTACGGTGCGGTTGTTATGGCCAATTATATCAATATCATCGGCATACGTCAACAACTGCACACTCTTGTAGAAGATTCTGCCTGGTCTATTTAGCTCTGCAGCTCGTATTATTTTCTCCAAGGCGGCTGCTCCAGCCGCTTTGTTATTTTTTAAGCGGGCAATCGCTATTCGAACTTCTTCATAGTCAGGTAATGGCACTTCTATACCAACGTCAACGATATGGGTTTCGGATTCGCCATCTCCGGAGTTTTCACTTTCACTGCCATTGAGCAGGTTGGATAAGTGTTCCCTCCATACACTAAGTATGCTGTTTTTCTGGTATTGTTGAAAACCAATTGTTTCCGAAGCAGCGGTACGCAAGGAATTTGCTATTTCTTTCCACAGCTCCCTTATATCGAGTCGCTGATGAGTGCTCTCAGAGAGCAAGTGTGCAAGACGAGTAGAAAACCTGCTGGCTCTTCTGCTGTGATTATAGCTTTTCGACGTCAAACCTTCCTTTTGTTTGTTGACGGGCGTTCTTTGCCGCACAGAGGCGGGTGCTGAACATAAGCACGTCTAGAACACTGGATACATACCTTCCGTCTATCACAACATGATCGATTTGGTTGCGTGTTTTACGATCTGGCGACAGCCATGTGGACTAATGAATTTTCGTATGCGGGAAACACTATTGGCTTATCGGCAGCAAAAAAGTGCTAAAAAATGTTTTGAAAACCAATTTTTTAAGCAAAAAAAAACAATTATTTTCTACCTCAACATAATGTAAATGTACTTTATTGTTAAGAGAATAATTTGTACTTTATTGTTAAGAGAATAATTTAGCTCTCTCTTATAGGTGTAAGAATTTAACTGTTCCATCTAAAAAACAAAAGATAATTTCAAATTACAAAAATATTAGAAAATTTTGAAATATACACACCTATTCTTTAGCAAGCCTAGCACACGTCTATTCAATACAAGCACAGCAAATATTATTATACCCTGTGAAGAGTTCAGTATGTTGAAGATTTTGAATAAAAAGAAACCATTTGTTTGAATAAAAAACTCGAGAACTTCCATAATCCATGAAATACCCATTACAAGGAATAAACGTAAAAATGTTGTAAACCTAGAGGTGAAGCAAAAAATGTAGAATATACAAAAAAAAATTTAAACTCTGTATATTTGTGAATTTAAAATATTTACTGGTACTGCTGTCCACTTTCATTTTTGATTTCGTAAGAGTCTTGCTGAATTTGATATAAATCCCAGACGATCATAATGAAATATAATACATTAAATAATATCAGGATACCACTTGGTCCATGAAAATACAGCATATCGGTCTGCGCTATATAATCAATAAATATATTTAGAGGTTATTGAGATAAAAATCTAACGATTTTCGCAAACAAAAAGTAGTTTAAAAACTCACGGTTCACAAAACATTGCCCAATGCCAATACCGGGCTTCCAATTGGCGTCCATATTCGAAAACTCAATTGCCAAAATCGAAATTGTAAAAGTCAAAGCGCCACTCCAAACATAAGCCGAATAGTAAGCGAAACGCCATTTCGGGCTGCTCGGCTTTAGCTCATTTCTTATGCCATGTATGCTGAGCCATAAGTCAAAACATGTGATGTTTAACCAGAAGAAGGCGGATATCATGAAGAAGTAGCACATGAAACCTAAAGAGAATGCAAATGAAAGATCATAACGGTTAAATTTTAAAGTTTTTAAGATTTATTTGCCAATTATATTAGTGGTGATAATTTTTAATCTCACCTATAACACGACAGGCTGGCAAACTGTATGTAATCCAAGCCGTTGATGCCAAAAATGAACTTCCAATAGCGAATGTGGCAAGAAAACAGATTAAACAGCTATTATGCAGACATCTCAGTTGTGGCACATAGAGGTATACCCAAATTGTGGACAATATAAACGGCACCGAAATGGCCAGAACTAAAATTAAGTGGTGGGAAGAAGGACAATGTTAAACACAGATAAATAAATTTTTTTTTTTAAATATTTTCTAAAATAAACACTGATTTGGATATGCTGACAATGAAACTTTTTTTTCAATAATGAAGACCTGAAAGATTTTAGGATGTCGCTCTAGAGATCTAATTTCACTGAGGGGGAACAATATATTTTTCTGAAAATTTTTAAATATTCAAACCAATCCTTCAATTTCACTTAATGAGCCTTTAAATTGACACAATCTATAAAAATTGTTCTAAAAAGTTTAAAAAGGAAAAAGGATTTTTGGTTTTTTGATTGGCTCAGGTCTGGCTTATGTTGAAAAACCACAATTTTTGGGGAATATGACATCCTGCATGCAAGGTTTACAAACTTTGCATAGGATATTTTTAGTCACCCGTAATTTCACACAATCCAAACAAAGGTTAAAGTCATATTTCTTCCAAACGGAGGCAGGACCAATTAAGTGAATTCATAATACTTCTGATCTATCGAACTCGATAATATATAATATAACTCTGCAAAATTCGGAGTACCAGAGTACAGCCATATGTGGACACTTTTTTCTAAAGACTAGTTCGTCGATGGGTTTATCGAAAAAGATTATGCTGTAGTACGATACACGTTTAGAGTTTTCCCGATGTTTTCCTTGAAACAGTATTAGAATCTTTCAAACGAAGATTATCGGACAGCTCATAGTCAATCTCGTGAAATGTCTGCTGAGAAACAGTACGATATGTTCACAAATGAGCAGCGCCTGTATTACTGTGAAGGTGTACTACGGTACGTACACTGGTTTCAGAACTGATGGTAGTATGCGCCTACGACATTGCCAAACAACGAGGAAAATACCCCATAACAAATTAAAGTTGACTGCACGTCAATCCAGCAAAAAAATCGAATGATTTCATTAAACTTCAGATAGTTTCATAATACTGCTTGTATATACTAGACCGGTTTCTGATTAGTATTACAATCAATAGGGCACCGTTTAATAGATTTGCAAAGTGTGTAGGTTTTTACTCTAACGTTTTTTTCGCAGTTGGGATAAACAGTCTCGCTGCCTTTTTAAAGTTTTTTTCCGCGCTATATAAACACTATATTGTGACACTTTTTCAAATTTATGAATTTCCTTTGGTTCTAGGCACTTATTTGAAGAATCTTCTGGATGCTGAAACTATCATAAGCATTCGATTTGATAGAATGGTATCCCACTTAAATTTTTCGGTCAGTTTGTTCAAGTAAATTTATGTTAATTCCTTTTTTGACTACTCATTTGATTTTTTGTAGAAAATTTACGTTAAATAGTGACAGTTGGACATATTTTCAAATGAGAACATTGTCTCTACATTTCAGACATAAACAGTTAATTCAAAAATCCAATCTCAAATTTGACATCTCGTTTCCATCAACAGTGGTCTCGACGGACTTCAAAGCTATTAAGTCATCTAGCAAAAACTTTTGATTTTGACAGCTAATTTCAACAATATCCAGATTATTTGCCGAATTTGCAATTATAAAAAATTATGAGTACAAATCACTCTTTGGATGCAGTTCGAATTTATAATTTAGTTATGCCTTTCATGTACATGCGAAGCTTTGGTCAAAACTGAGTGAAAAAACATCTAGGAGCAAAATGGGTATGCTATATTAAAGGGTGATTCAAGTAGAGGTCCTTTTTTCAATAGCCTTTTTTTGACAGATCACGCGTGAGTCGTGTCAAGCTATCATTTATTTTTGTACAGTATTCTTTGGAATTTCATCTTGGAAAGACTTACGCTTGAACCACGTTCACAAATCATTCAACTTTATTATGAAAATTAACGTTCTGTAAAGAATGTGTTTCGCGCGCTTCGCTCAACATACGGTCAACGTAATCGGCCTACTGAGCATATTAATCGCAACACCATCACCCATCTTGAGACCAAGTATTCATTATTGGATAATATTCGACCGAATAGATCACGTTCAACACGCAGTGAAGAAGATACAGCAGCCGTAGCTGAGAGTGTGCACGAAGACCGTAAAGAGTCGATTCGGCGCCGTTCGTAGCAACTCGGACTGACATATGGAACGACTTGGCGCATTTAACATCGAGTTCTTAAATTGAAAGTGTACAAAATACAGATTGTGGAAGAACTGAAGCCGCTTGTCCTTCCCAAGCGACATCGTTTCGCTCTATTGCCTCTTGAAAAGTTCCGAGAAGATCCGACTTTTTCAAGCCAAATTTTTTTCCAGCGATTAGGCCCATTTATGGCTCAATGGGCATGTAAACAGGCGAAATTGCCAAATTTGGGACGAAGAGCAACCTGAAGAGATTCAAGAGCTGCCAATTCATCCAGAAAAAACAACGGTTTGGTGTTGTTGTAGGTCGGTGGAATCATATTTCTTCAAAAATGATGCCGGTGAGTACGTAACCGTCAATGGCGACCGTTATCGCGCCATGATGACAGACTATTTGATGGCTGAAATTGAAGCTCGTGATCTCCGCGACATTTGATTTCAACAAGACGGCGCCTTCTCCAACACATCGCATCAATCAAGGATTTATTTAGAGAACGCTTCAGTAAGCAGTTATTTCACGTTTTGTGCCGGTCGATTGACCACCAAGATCGTAAGATATCACACCGTTAGACCTTTTCCTGTAGGGATATGTAAAGTCCAAAGTCTATGCGAACAATCTCGCTTCGATTCAGGCCTTGGAGTAAAACATCACGTTGTCATTCGCCAATCACCAGTCGAAATGCTCGAACGTGTTATCGAAAATTTGGACTCAACGGATAGACCATCTGAGACGTAACCGCGGCCATTATTTGAAAGAGATAATCTTCAATAAATAAATGCCAAAGAATGTTCTTTCAAATGATAATAAACATTCCCGATTAAATTTTAATTTTCTATGTTTTTCCTTTAAAAATTAGGAAATGGATCACTCGTTATATAACGCTCGTACAATCGATTAGTTAAGACATGATGTTTTGTGTAAAAAAAACACCAAAAAATCCTTTAAGAGTGAGAAATTTCGAACTTTGCAATTTGCAGTAAATTTGATATGTTCATGAAAGGAATAAAGGCATTGGTATGGAAGAAGAGAGCCGTTATTTCCTGTTTTATATTAGTCTTTCTAGGGGGCTACCAACTCAGTTTCGAAGCTAAGTGTGCTATCTTTTTTCAAACAACACTCCGCAAAAATATATTACACTAAATTATATATAAATATTGTAATTTTTTCATTTTACATCAGCTTCACCCCATCTATTGAATTAAATAATTGTTTAAAGAGCTGACAACTATCTAAAAAAAACATGTTCCGTTATAATCCTGAAATATACTTCAATGTTTCATTTGTCCTGTATATAAATTTTTTATTAAAAAGCTCAAACCGGTGACACCTCTTCTCAAAAATATTTACCGCTGAAGTCGTTTTTACTCTTAACAGTTTGATTTCCACATAGTATGATATCAAAAAAAAAAAAATAATTTTAAGTTAGTCGAACCATAAATACTATTAAAAAGAAAAAAGAATTTTAAGTTAGTCGAACCATAAATACTATTTTTTTTAATAGGTCAGTTAACTTCCTGTTATTCTCAGGCTTACCCGATATGCACGCAAAGTTTCATAAATATCGTACCAGCCGTTTCGATGGAGTTTGTTAACGGCCACCGCGAGACTAGAATTTTATATTTTAGATTATATAATAATTATACTCACGCGACATATTCACATAGGTTAGTAAATTTGTTTTCGCAAAACACTTAATAGCATTTAAACTCAAGGTGCCATTGTAAAAATAAGGTGTCAGGCAATAGTCCCGATAGGAAATCAATTCATCAGTGATGAAAAGTAATAAAGTGCCATTCTGTAAAGCAATAAAGAATCGGTTGAATTCGGTGGATTCTCGCCGAAGCTCAACAGAGTTTACCTCAAATATAGCATTAGCATCATTCTCATATTTCTCAAGATTTAAAATGGCAAAGTTTTCGCAAGGCATACGCTGCTGTGTTACAATATCTTTGTAGACATCAACGAAACGCGAGTCAAAATCTTCGGTAAATATTTCCAGCTCTTTTACGGTCGCTAAATTCAAATTCGGTTGGGCGACACATTTTTTTGTGCCTTCATCCAACCACTCTGTAGGTAAACAGCACATTTGTATACATTGTTTCAGCTTGCAAGCACAGCCACGCAGGTGCGACGGCGCTGCAGCTCGTGTACCATCGGTGAGCAGTTCATAATCGTAAATTGCGGTCATATTTTTGTGTATATGTAAGCCATTGTAAGTGTAGGAACCATCGTCATTTGGTCGTATATTTACTAGGCTAACGGTATCTTCGAAATTACAATTTCTTATGGAAGCCACAACAAATGACACGCTCAGCAGACACAGAAATAACGTCACAAGCGACATTTGATTTACTTTAAATTGAAACATTATTAAAACGCAAAAATTTTATTGGAAAAAATTATTTTTTTTTACAAAATACTCTTAAGCATGTGTTTATATTAAAGTAAATTATAAGAAATTGCTATGATTTTTATTTTATTTTTATTTATTTATTTTTGTTGTATTTTTGCTTATATTTTTAATAACACTATTTTTCGAAGCGCTTTATTTCACCGAACTTTGAGAAGCTTGTTCTGCGTTTGCGGTTTGTTTGATACTAAATGCAAAAGAAATATTGTTTAAAATTACTGAGTATTCGAAAGCACTCTTATCAGTAGTTATGTGCTAATATCGCGAAAAAAATTATGCTTCTCATAAATTATGCCACATTCCACTTGTTGTTTTCAAAACTAAAATATTTTTTAACTATACCTTTCACGTACATAAAATGGTATATTAACTTTGGTCCGAAGTGTGTAAGTACCAGAAGGAAAAGAGATATACCCACCAAAATTTATACCGATCGTCCCAGAATCACGAGCTAAGTTGATTTAACCATGTCCGTCTGTCTGTCTGTTTGTCTGTTTGAACGCAAATTATTTCCACAATTTTTGAAATATTTCAACCAAAACGGCTAGGTCGGACCCCCTTAGCATCTGTATAACCGATTTGTTTACATATGAGCTTTTGGGTGAAAAATCCGCCGAAAAAAACATCTAGAAGTGTGAAATTTGGTTTACTACACACACGTTATTAATTATATATTTTTTCTGAAATTCATCGAAATCGGAAGAATATAACATATACCTCCCATACACCAATATTTTCGGATGAGAGGGTTTGATCAAAGCTCAGTCAAAAAAGCATCGAGGAGCAATAAATTTGGTATTATCCACAAATATTATGACCTACATATTGGTAGTGAAAATAATCGAAATCGGAATAATCTATAATTTAGCCCCATATAACCGATTTGTTCAGCTATGAATACTTGAGTCGAAAATCCTCTAAAAAAAAGAGATATAGAACGCGTGAACTGCATATTGGTAGTGAAAATCATCGAAATTGGACTGCCGTATCATATAGCCCCCATATAACCGATTCGTGAGGTATATGGTTTTGGGTCAAATATGCGTCAAAAAAAAGCATCTAAAAGTAATTTAGTATTCTACCGTCGTAAATTCAAGTTGATATTGACACTGAAAATTTACACAGTCATGTAAGGTATAAAAGCTTAGGCATCGCCGAAGATAGTCGTTCTACTTTTTTATAAATTTTCCTTTTTGGGTATGTTTTCATTTAATTTAATTCGCTGATTAATAATTGTTTTGCACATTTGAAATTTATTATCCAAGTAAACGAAAGAATTTTTATTTTATCATTAATAATTCACCATTCAGTTTATAGCGAAACAACAGTTGTAAGCGATTTAATGTTTATATAGTACACAATTCTCAATTTTTCTATGAATTTAATCTCACAATATAAATTTATTTATTTATTTATTATTATTATAATTTTTTTTTTTGTAGGCTTACTAAAGAGCGCGTGAAAAAAAAAGAAATTAGCTACACACATTGCCTCCTCAATAAGCGAAATTCGAAAAATGTATTGTTTGCGACATGGAATTGTTTTGTATTTTTGGAAAGCTAATTCATCCAGTGCTAAGAATTCGATAAAATTTTTCCAACAAATATTCTTCAAAAATGGGTACGAAAGTTTACACATTTTATGCAAAAATATCAGGCAGAGCATAAGCTCTTCATGCAGAAAATGTCAAAAGTACATGTTTTGAAATAAAATTTTGATTTTTCATTTTTTTTATGTAGAATTACATTAAAAAGGAAAAAAACGAAAAAAAAAAAATAACAACAAAAATGATTTTGAAATTTACGCCGTCTCCAAAGAAAAATAATTTTTCTAATTATTCTTGTAAAATGGTAAATTTCAATGAAAGAAATTAAAAATAAAGAGTGATCCAAGTAGAGGAAATTTTTCAATGGCCTTTTTTTTTGAGAGATCACGCGTGAGTCGTGCAAAACTGTCATGTTATTTTTGTTCAGTATTCTTTGGCATTTCATCATGGAAAGACTTACGCCTGAACAACGTTACAAATCATTCAACTTTAATACGAAAATTCACGTTCTGTAGAGAATGGGTTTGGCGCACTTCGTTCAACTTATGATCAATATAATCGGCCTACTGAGCGTTCTATTCGCAACACCATCACTCATCTTGAGACCCAGCATTCATTATTGGATAATATTCGACCGAATAGACCACGTCCAGCACGCAGTGAAAAATACATAGCGGCCGTCGCTGTGGAGAGTCGATTCGGCGCCGTTCGCAGCAACTCAGACTAACAAATGGAACGACTTTGAACATTTTACGTAGAGATCTTAAATTGAAAGCGTACAAAATATAGCTTGTGTAAGAACTAAAGCCACTCGACCTTCCCAAGCCAGATCACTTCGCTCTATGGGATCTTGAAAAATTCCAAGAAGATCCGACGTTTTCAAGCCAAATTTTGTTCAGCGATGAGGCCCAGTTCTGTTTCAATGGGTAAGTAAATAAGCAAAATTGCCACACTTGTGACGAAGAGCAACCTGAAGGGAAAAAACAATGGTTTGGTGTGCTTGCTTTGGAATCATCGGTCCATATTACTTCAAAACCGATGCCGGTGAGAACCTAACCGTCAATGGCGACCGTTATCGAGCCATGATAACCGACTATTTGATGCCCGAAATTGAAGCGCATAATCTCCGTGACATTTGGTTTCAACAATACGGCGCCTTTTCCCACACTTCGCACACATCGCATCCATCAAAGGATTTATTGCGTGAACACTTCGGTGAGCAGATAATTTCACGTTGGGGACCGGTCCATTGGCCACCAAGATCGTGTGATATCACACTGCTCGACTTTTAATGTGGGGATGTGTAAAGTCTAAAGTCTATGCGGACAATACCGTTTCGATTCAGGCTGTGGAGCAATACATCGCGCGTGTCATTCGCCAGTTACCAGTTGAAATGCTCGAACGAGTCATCAAAAATTGGACTCAACGGATGGACCATCTGAGACGTAGCCGCGGCCGACAGAGATAATTTAAAAAAAATAAATGCCAAATAATGTTCTTTCGAATGATAATAAATTATCGCCATTAAATTTGAATTTTCTGTGTTTTTTTCTTTAAAAAGTAGGGAAACTTGAAATTGATCACTCTTTAGTACGCAAGGCTAACCACTCGGCTACTGCGGCCGAAAATAGCTCCTGCGGTTTCAAAACACCAAAAAAACTGTTAATTTTTAATTAATTAAATTAATTTACATATATATATTTTATATAATATTAGTCCTTAAAAAGTGCCACTTATAATTGTTTTTTATTTTATATTTCCAAACTGTATAGTCACATTGCAAACGCTTCAGCGTTGGACATCTTTAAGCTATGTACATACATACATATGTTAATACAATGTAAGCTTAGCAACTTGTCGAGGAATATTCTAAAATAATAATAGCAACAATTTTAAATAGTAAAACAGTTACTTCAACACTTGGCAGCACACTTCAGTTCCAAATGCAGACAATGTACTCCCAAAGGACTGCAGGCATTGTTGGGCTATGCAGCAAAAGTTTAATATTATATGTATGTACATGCACTCACTAAGTATGTGTGCAAGGCAAAAAAGGATAACTAAAACTTTCTACTTTGTCGCTATTGTCAAGCAACATCAGATACCGTTAGTAGCATGCGACCGTTAGCAGTCATCTAAAGTGCTCACCACTCTTAGTAAGTGAACACCATGAGCTCACACATCAAACTGTTTTGACTTTTCAACCGACAGATTTTGTTTGAAAGTGTTAAATTTTAGGCGTTAGTGGACACATGCATACATACATGCATAAATATGTGTAAAAACACTATTTACATGTGTAGGTAGGTGCTGCTTGTGCGGTAAATTTTTGCTGAAAGGCATAAAACTCAAGCGTCGTTTCGTAACACGTTTTTGAGAGGTGTACCTCCCAGCTCATTTGGTTGCAATTAGGATGCTTGTATTATTTGGCGATCTTATTATGTACTCGTATACAAGGAAATTTGTTAGTTTGCGATAAACATGTGCCGATAATGTACTACTAATTGGTACGTGGTGATGAAAACTTTATAAGTAGTATCTTTAAAAATACATGAAGATGAATATATAAGGTAAGTAAGTATAATTGTATGACAGAATATTATTTGAAAAGAAAAAAAAGTATTTTGCGCTGCAGCAGTACTTAAATTAACTATCCCAGCAATTTTTTGCTGCGATTTTCCTACGATTTTACTTTCATGCCTTTGCAAAGCATTGCGGAATAAATATGCATAATTTTTTTTTTTAATTGTATTATTTTCCACAAACTAATAAGTTTAATCTGCATGATATAAGCTGTGAGCCATATGAAACGGGTGACCCATTTCGAGGTACTCTACTTTTTTAAAGGAAAAACACAGAAAATCCGAATTTAATGGGAAATGTTTATTATCATTCGAAAAATATTTATTTCTTGAAGATTATTCCTTTCAAATGTTGGCCGCGGCTACGTTTCAGATGTTCTATCCGTTGAGTCCAATTTTCGATGACTCGTTCTAGCATTTCAACTGGTAACTGGCGAATGACACGCGCGATGTATTGCTCCACAGCCTGAATCGAAACGGTATTGTCCGCATAGACTTTAGACTTTACACATCCCCACATTAAAAGTCGAGCAGTGTGATATCACACGATCTTGGTGGCCAATGGACCGGTCCCCAACGTGAAATTATCTGCTCACCGAAGTGTTCACGCAATAAATCCTTTGATGGATGCGGCGTGTGGGAAGTCGCACCGTCTTGTTGAAACTAAATGTCGTGGACATCACGAGCTTCAATTTCAGGCATCAAATAGTCGGTTATCATGGCGCGATAACGGTCGCCATTGACGGATACGTTCTCAACGGCATCATTTTTGAAGATGTATGAACCGATGATTCCAACGGCCTGCAAACCACACCAAACATTTGTTTTTTCTGGATGAAATGACAGCTTTTGAACCTCTTCAGGTTGCTCTTCGTCACAAGTGTGGCAATTTTGCTTGTTTATATACCGAAGGTCGAGCGGTTTCAGTTCTTGCACAGGCTGTATTTTGTATGCTTTCAATTTAAGATCTAGATGTAAAATGCGCCTAGACGTTCCATACGTCAGTCCGAGTTGCTGCGAACGATGCCGAATCGACTCTCCTCGGTCTTCGTGTACACTCTCAGCTACGGCCGCTATATTTTCTTCACTGCATGCTGGACGTGGTCTATTCGGTCAAATATTATCCAATAATGAATGCTGGGTCTTAAGATGGGTTATGGTGTTGCGGATAGTACGCTCAGTAAGCCGATTATGTTGACCATAAGTTGAGCAAAGCGCGCGAAACACATTCTTTACAGAACGTGAATTTTCGTAATAAAATCGAATGATTTGTAAATGTTGTTGAGACGTAAGTCTTTCCATGATGAAATCCCAAACAATACTGAACAAAAATAATATGACAGATTGACACGTCTCACGAGTGATCTACAAAAAAAAAAAAGGCTATTGAAAAAGTACCTCTACTTGGATCACCCTTTATATACACCTCACAAGGCATGTGCTATTGCGGTGCGAACTACTTATTTACATCATCCTTGTGGTAATAGTTTCCTTGAATTTTTCGATTTTTGGCAAGCGTTTCCAACTTCTATCCTTTGGCTTCACACACTTTTGCAAATTTTCATCAAACAACTCTGATGGGTGGCAACAAAGTTGTATGCGCCGCTTCAATTTGGATATAAATAAATAAAAAATTGCGTAGCATCTACACAGGTTCATCGAAAAAACCATATTTAATGGTTTGGCCGCTCACACAACTTATAGTCGTATTAAGTTCGCTTCACAGAATAATAATATCACAGAGGTCAAAACAAGCGGTTGACCCGTTTGATAGAAAAAGGTCGCCATAATTAGACGTAGAGTGAAACATTAAGATATTATATGAGTACCGTAGTTAAATATTCCGTCCGTTTGCCAGTGTCTTTCTTAATGTTCCAAATCGAATAACTAAACACAAGAGTTTGCACTGAAGGCTTATCTGAGACTGAGCAAGACGCGGACATACTTGTACATACATTTTGCTGTCCGTTGAAAGTTCTTATCATTATTTTGTAAAATTCTTGGAAACCCCACAATTTCGTAGAAACATTACCGCGCAAGTATTTGAAGCACTGATCGCCGTTTCATATCCTCGTTGCTCACACGAGAATGAGAGAATCTCTTGTTCTCAGAAATATTTTCTGATTTGAAATGCTTTTAATGCAGTGGTCGACAAAATAAAAATTATAGATTGTTATTGAGAGAGCAGAATATGCACTAAGGGAATTAATTGTATTTATCAAGCTCATTTTAAAATCTCTCTTTATTGAAAACTTGCTAAAACTTTTATCGTCATGTGAGTTGTAGAGAAAAAGCTACAAAAGCATGAGAGAATACGTGTGAGCAGCGCCACCGCAATTATGCAAAGAAATGGTTATCAGTGATTTAAAACGACAAAAATAGCCTAAATTTCTATTCGTTTTCCAAGAAGCGTGCTCAAATGATCGTCATAAAAACAAGAAAATTATTTATAAATCAGAGGTGTTGACCTCGCTTATATCAGATGGATTGTGGTTTAATATGAACATCATTGTTGTTGTCGGTCGGGAAAGTTGAATCCTAGTCATCGAGGTCATCCAACGAAAGGCCCAGGAAACGAGCTGTTTCGACGAGTTCCGGCCAGAGAGAAAGAGGGCTTTTAGATGAGTCGGGTTGATTGGGCATGCAAAAAGGTGGATAGTGTCGTGCAGGGATTCGTTGCATGCTGGATATATTTTGGGCATGTCAGGGTCGAGTCTAGATAGGTAGAAGCTGAATCTACCACAATACCCAGACCTTAATTGTGCCAGTGTTACGCGGGCCTCTCGAGGCAGCTCGATCTCTTGTTCTGCAATGAGTAGTGATTGAATTTCGAAAACACCAATCACAGGAAAAGAGTTCACAAATGTGTTAGCAGACTCTCGGTGAATGGTGTTTAAAGATTGTCGGTATGCCATTCTGGCCATCGGCTCTTGTCGGTATTTTTTTACGGTGTCGCGGTAGTCTAGTACTCCCTTCCTGTTGAGTCTCGGTGTAGGGTCGGGTTCTAATAAGTGTCTGTTATGGTTATTCCTGCGGTAGTATCCCAGCAGATATTGCTTACACAGCATAACATAATGCTACTAGCCAACTGCGAGCGTGTTACTGGTGCGCCGGCGCCGTTAGGAGATTTCCTGTCACGGTCCGAAGGAGGGTATTTTGATATTATTGTACATTCTACAAGGGTGTTTCGCTAGTTACCGACATCCAAACTGGGACAGCATAGTTTATGAGTGGCCAACCAATTTCCTTGTATGTTACCAACAGCGCTCCTTTGCCTTTTCTCCAAGTGCTGCCAGCTAGCGGTTTGAGGATTTTGTTGCGGCTCTGCACTTATTGGCAATCGCAATCGTATGCGGAGTGAAGGAGTGTAGGCTGTCAAATGTTACTTCCATTAACTTGGCGTTGTTTATAGTCGGAATTTTTATTTCATCGACTTTCATATTGAGCTTTAGCCGGTATTCCTTCGTCCAGCTGGTGAAAAGGGCGCAGAGAATTTTGCAGGTTTTAGATGTAAATGTCGTAGAAGTGAGAGAGGTCGGCGAGATAGATTAATTTAAATATTAATATTAATATATATATATATACCAACGCCTACCCTGGAATCACTTTCGCATCACTACGCCTTCAATTTTTCTAATTTTAAGATTTATATCCATATCTATGTCCCGCTTCTAAATATGGAATACATTTTCAGCGTACTTTGGTACTAGGATTGTCTGTTTGAAATACCCGAAAATCCTGTAATTCCATTTCTGCAGGTTTTTTAATAAACTTCTTCATCTACTACCTCTAGACTTTTTTCTTCACCTATTTTGCAACTTTTTTAGAATCTCTGCACTCACATTTCTTTTAATGTTTAGAGTAATTCGGCTTTGCCAGTGTCTTTGTAACTCCAAGATCTTTTTGCCCACAAAAGCTAGATGGCCGATTGGTACGTACCCATTTATTGCTGGAACTGCCGGGTTCGACAACTTTTGGTAAGCTGAAAACGTAGTACTCTAATTTATAGCTTGTATTAGTGGTTAATTTTAAGCATTTATAAAAGCTGTTTTTCTTCCAGAAATACTTCTACTGAAAGCTTCTGGGATTCGTCAAAGCCCACATGCTGTAAAGGGTGATCCAAGTAGAGGTACTTTTTTCAATAGCCTTTTTTGACAGATCACGCGTGAGTCGTGTCAAGCTGTCATGTTATTTTCGTTCAATATTGCTTGGCATTTTATCATGGAAGGATTTGAGCTTGAACAACGTTTACAAATCATTCAACTTTATTACGAAAATTCACGTTCTGTAAAGAATATGTTTTGCGCGCTTCGCTCAACTTATGATCAACATAATCGGCCTACTGAGCGGACTATTCGCAACATCACCACCCATTTTGAGACCCAGTATTAATTACTGGATAATATTCGACCGAATAGACTACGTTCAGCACGCAGTGAAGGAAATATAGCGGCCGTAGCTGAGAGTGTACACGAAGACCGTGGAGAGTCGATTCGGCGACGGCCGCAGCAATTCGGACTGACGTATGGAACGACTTGGCACATTTTACGTCGAGATCTTAAATTGAAAGCATACAAATTACAGCTTGTGCAAGAACTGAAGCCGCTCGACCTTCCCACGCAACCACGCTTCGCTCTATGGGCTCTTCAAAAGTTCCAAGAAGATCCGACGTTTTCGAGCCAAATTTTGTTCAGCGATGAGGCCCATTTCTGGCTCAATGGGTATGTAAACAAGCAAAATTGCCCCATTTGAGAGAAGAGCAACCTGAAATGATTCAAGAGCTGCCATTTCATCCAGCCGATGGAATCATCGGTCCATATTTTTTCAAAAATGATGCCGGTGAGAACCTAACTGGTAATGGCGACCGTTATCGCGCCATAATAACCGACTATTTGATGCCTGAAATTAAAGCTCGTGATCTCGTCGATATTTGACTTCAACAAGACGGCGCCACTTTCCATTCTTCCCACACATCGTATTAATCAATGGATATAGTGAGAGAACACTTCAGTGAACAGATAATTTCACGTTTTATGCCGGTCGATTGGCCACCAAGATCGTTTTATATCACACCATTAGACTTTATGCTGTTAGGATACGTAAAGTCTTAAGGTTATGCGGACAATCCCGCTTTGATTCAGGCCTTGGAGCAAAACATCAGGCGTTTCATTAGCTAGTTACCAGTCGAAATGCTCGAACGAGTCATCGAAAATTGGATTCACCGGATGGACCATCTGAGACGTAGCACGGACCAACATTTGAAATATATAATCTTAAAAATAAAATATGCCAAAGAATTTTCTTTCGAATTATAAGAAACATTCTCCTTTATATTTGAATTTTCTATGTTTTTTCTTTAAAAATTATGAAACCTCGAAATGGTTCACCCGTTATATAAATAGTCATATTAATACTCATTCATTTTCATCTCTCCGCTTGTCTGCAATTTTATAATATTTCTTACACAATTCAATAGCTGTCAACATATGTAATACACATATGCTACTACTTGTACTACAGACGTACTTATCCATACAACTGTAATGCCGGATATACGCACCTTTTTAATAACTTGACAGGATTTCACGCCTCAAAATCCATTGTCGCCCAAATACAAAACATGAATTTCATCCAATTTCATTAAAAAATTTGCCAACACACAAAGCCAAGAGCTAAATTGCGTGCGAATTCCCGTATAAAGGGCATTGCGATGGAAGAATGATAGGAATAAATGTAAAATTGCCATTTGCCGTTCGCCAATTGTGTTGAGTCAAAATAGCATAACGGCTAAAAAAGTCAAAAGTCTCCGGCACTTAATCCAATTTAAGAGGTCGTTCCAAATGCTTTTCAATATACGCCGGTCGCCATTCATGTCCTTAAGTACGTTGCGATAACTTCTGCTGCTGCTGCTGCTGCTGCTGCTGTAGCTGCTACTCCTGTTGAGCTGCTGTTGTGTGGGATAACGGAAGATCCTTTCTAATGTGTCGTAAAGGTGTGATAGCCTTAAGCTGCTTGAATGCACAGCACAAAAGTAGAATGACAATGACCGCCGGCAAGCGACCAAATGATTAGACTTTTTTTTTATATACTCGTACACACAAGCGCATGTAATGCTTTCTTTTTGGCTGCGTGTTTGTTGTCCTTGTTGAGTGGATGTTTGCAACAATAAAACTAATAAAAATGTCAAAACGCATCAAAAAGTGTGCAAAGATTACAGCTTAAGATTTTTCACTTTCGCATACATATGTTTTTACTTATATTTCCTTGTGAAGGTCCTTAAAAAGGACACACATAAACATTTGTGTGAAGTGAAAACGAAATTGGCAAGACATAAAAGAAAAAAAAAACTTAAATACAAAAGTGACTTGCAAAGGATTATGATCCGCAACGGCGTATGTGTCACTCACATATGGGTATAGATGTATGAGTGTAGCTGAATTGCCTGCAATAATAGAACGGATGATCCATTTCGAGGTTCTCTCAACTTTTTTAAAGAAAAAAAAAAACACACAGAAAATTCAAATTTAATGGGAAATGTTTATTATCATTCGAAAGAACATTATCTCGCATTTATTTTTTGAAGATTATCTCTTTCAAATGTTGACCGCGGCTTCTCAGATGGCCCGTCCGTTGAGTTCGAGCATTTCGACTAGTAACTGGCAAACTCCAAGGCCTGAATCGAAGCGGGATTGTCCGCATAGAATTTAGGCTTTACATATCCCCGCAGAAAAAAGTCTAACGGTGTGATATCAAATGATCTTGGCCAATCGACCGGCTCAAAACGTGCTCACCGAAGTTTTCTCTCAATAAATCTATTGATTGATGCGATGTATGGGATGTTTGGGAAGTGGCGCCTTCTTGTTGAAACCAAATGTCGCGGAGATCACGAGCTTCAATTTCAGGCATGAAATAGACGGTTATCATGGCGCGATAACGGTCGCCATTGACGGTTACGTTCTCACCGGCATCATTTTTGAATAAATATAGACCGATGTCTTCAACGGCCCACGAACCACATCAAACCGTTTATTTTTCTTTGAATGAAATGGCAGCTCTTGAATCTCTTCAGGTAGCTCTTCGTCCCAAATGCGGTAATTTTGCTTGTTTACATACCCATTGAGCCAGAAATGGGCCTCATCGTTGAACACAATTTGGCTCGAAAACGTCGGATTTTCTTGGAACTTTTCAAGAGCCAATAGATTGAAGCGATGTCCTTGAAAAGGTCGAGCGGCTTCAGTTCTTGCACCAGAATATCTCGACAAAAAATGGGCTAACTTGTTCCATACATCAGTTGCTGGGAACGGCGCCGAATCGACTCTCCACGGTATTCGTGTACACTCTCAGCTACGGCCGCTATATTTTCTTCACTGCGTGCTGGGCGTGGTCTATTCGGTCAAATATTATCCTATAATGAATGTTTGGACTCAAAATGGGTGATGATGTTGCGAATAGTGTACTCAGTAGGCCAATTATGTTGGCCATTACGTGAATTTTCGTAATAAAGTTGAGCGATTTGTAAACGTCGTTCAGGCTAGTCGTAGTCTTTTCATGATGAAATGCCGAACAATACTGAACAAAAATAACATGACAACTTGACACGACTCTAGCGTATCTGTTAAAAAAGGCTATTGAAAAAATACCTATACTTGGATCACCCTTTATAATGGAGGGTTGCCCACACGTGAATGCGAGTTATCATATATATGTATGTCAACATGTGACAGTTATTTACCTTCGCTTGTGCTGCTCGTTCTTTAAAAAAATGTACATATGTATATATACATAAGTATTTGTATATCGAAATCACATCAAAATCGTAACGCTTCACGCTTTTGACTTTTGCAATTCATTGCTATTAAATTCAACAAAAGTCATATTTTCCGTGCCTCCATCCATATGAAATCCTATTAAAAAACATGCGTTGCCTTTACTATTGTGTTTTCAAAAATATTATATTTGTATGTATGTACATATGTGCTTACATACTACGTGTTTCGGTTGAGCGCAGGACATTGCCGATACTAACAATGTACTCGTATGAATACGCAATAGCAGTAGTCGAATTTTTTTTTATCACATACATATACATATATGAGTATGCTTATAAATATATATCACACACACACGCCCGCGTTATTGGCGCTGATGCGGCACGCACGTGCATTCAGCACATTCTTAGCTATTCCTTTCTATTGAAAATAACACTTTTTAGTCGCATAAAGAACAGGATATGTCATGAAGTTTATACACACATATATATATATGTACGAGTATTTATATATGTATGTATATTTATTATATTTCAGGTTGGATGAGAGTAACATATAGTACTATTCCAGCTGCTTTCTTCGAGGCAGATGGGTTTATACATCATACCTCTCACAGGTAACAACTTGGCGCTAAGGCCTCATAGCTTGATTATTGTAATGAGTTATTGGTCACATACTAATTTTGAACTTCATACTCCTAAGAAGTTGTCTTGTATGCTACCATCCATTTATCGTGATTGCCAGTTTGTCGGCTGTGGGTTCCATGGAATCCTATTACAAACCGTGCACGGCTTCTTCACATTAATTAGCTGCGTCAGCATAGTTTTTTCTCTATTATTACAGCTTTAGAACATGCTTGTAAGTACTATCTACCAAACCGATCAGAAATTATAGGCTCACTACTTTCGATCTTAGACCAAGTATATTCTGGGTAGTAAGAAGGCGAGCCGCAATAGCCGAGTAGCTAGCATTGCGTACAACAATTCGGAAGGCCTGGGTTCGAGTACAGGTTCGAGCAATATCCAAAATTATAGAAAATAAAATTTTCTGATTGTGGTCGACCCTCGGCAGGGAATATTAAGCCCTCCGAGTGTATTTCTGACATGTAAAACAGTTCCTCATAAAAATCCATCGGCCGTTCGGAGGCGGATTAGAATAAACTGTTGGTCCCTCCCTTTTTGGGTAAAAACATCAAGACACAAAACCACAAACTGGAGGAGAAGCTCGGCCGAAAATCGCTTCAGCGATTCTTATATACATATATATATATATTTATGTATATATATAAGAAGGCGAGCACCCTGCGGTTCTGCGTAGAGTTTGGCACCCAGCACATAGAAAGTCTGCCCCGATGAACAAATTGAAAAAAATTCCCAAAAGTCTCTCCTTTGATGACGACTCTTACAAATACAACAATTTTGGAAAATTCGATTTTTTTGCATATTTTTAAAGTTTAACTATTCAAAAGTATGTCTGCAAGATAATTTTTCAAAATTCAAATTATTTTGGGAGATACAGGTATTTTTCTGACGCGGCATTTTTCTCGATCCCGTGTTTTTCAAAACGATACCCACGATTTCTCAAGTTCTATTGGACCGATTTAATTGAAATTTTTGGAGAGTCATTCCTCTAGATTAATAATCTTTTTTTGCAGATTGCTAGAAGGCAATCCGCGGCAATCGTGGGTATTGTCACGTAACACGACCCCCAACTTAATCTGATGTTAATTCGTGGAATTAAAAAACTTTTTTTAAAATTTTGTTGTTGTATTTTTCTCAAGTCAAAAAATAACTTATAAAAAGATGGATAGTAAAAATATTGATTGCTTTCTTTTCACGGAGCTTCAAAGATCACCTAAAATTCATCCCTCTAGACTAGAATACCCTCTTAAGCAACATGATTTTAAGGCGTGCACTCTGCGGTCCTTTAAAGGGAAGGCTATCGCTGTCTAGCTCCATGTTGCCCTTGTTAAAATCAAGGCTCACATAAACACAGTGCAAGAAGTACGGCACAAGAACGGAAGACAGTGGGTACTTGTGGAATTTTGTAACTGCTGAAGCAATTTTCGACCGATTTTCCTATTCAAGTTTGCTGTGTCCCTCTTGATTTAGGTACCTACAATTTTTTCTATGCTTCCTCCGAACGTATGATGGAATTTTACTAGGAGCTTTTATTACAGGAATACACTCGGAAGGCTTTCTTTCATTCTGGATGTAGATTGAACTCGTATTCCGCCCTTTCAACTGCTCGCAACGCCAACTCAAATTCGGTGTTGGATTTACGATGGGACAGGCTCCTGCTCCGAGACCTGTAAATCACCCTTGTAGATGACCGTCTAGTTACAATGCGCATCAAAACGAAATTCTTGAGCTAATATCTAACTTGTAATAATGCGACTATGTGTCCAAAAAGGCCTTTCATGAAAGCAGAGGACTCTTTCATGAACGCTGTCAAACCGATCTTAGCGACTTTAATGCCAGGTTGGACAAAGAATTTATATTTTCCACAAAAGTCGAAAAATTCAGAGCCATTGACGGTATATTTCAACACGGGTTGTGGTTGATCGACTTCACTTGTTTTTCTGTATTATTTGAATCCAGTATAAGAGACTAAGCTAAATACATAGCTGTTTGCTTGTGTGAGGTTTGTGAAAGATTGAAGACATGTCTCCAATGTTCTAAATATGCGTATGAGATATTCATTTAGAATGGCGAGCGGCTCACAAAAGCATGCAGCAACGTCTTTACAAACTTCGGTCGGTTGCGTACAAGGCTGACGAGTAAAGTCTCAATGAACTCAGTTCCAATCACAAAACGGGGACCTATGGCCTCAGACCAGGATATTCAACATCATGTTTCAAAGAAATAAAGGAAAAGATTCTTACGGAAAACTACACACCACTTTTTCGCCGATTTTAAAGCCGCCTTCAATAGTACAAAAGAAAGTATCTCTGTTTTGCTGTGGCTGAATTAGGTATTGCCGTAAAAGTTATTCTCATAGAAAGATTAATGACTCTTCGTCTAAATCTACTAAACTTGAATGTTAGATATGACGATTGCCGTTCATTCAGGCATTGAGAAGTCCACTTCTTCGGCTCTGTAGGTATTTTTCATCAGCTCTCGCTTTTCCATATATTATCTACTTGGAAAAATCTAGCTTAAGCTGAGAAAGCAATAATACTTAGCCCTCCATGTTCTATTTAAATTACACCATCTACATAAGTAAATACTGGTAAATGAAACGAAGTGAACGCCTATTGGAGTCTACTCACATTATTATTATTATTCACGAATGATGTTGTTGGCTTCACTTGCATACACATCTCTTTCTTTGTATTTTGTATATAATGAGATATCAGTGCGTTGTTACCCCAAAGGACAATTGACTTCCGTTGCGTCTACGCGGGCAGCAGACTACTAAATCCGCGCAGAGGTGCTATTGAACAGTCGAAGAAGTGGATAAAAAAGTAATAGATAGAGCTGCTTAAGCAAATCAAGCCAACCAAGTGGATTTAGTGAACAAACCACGCACAGCTCTAGAAAGGAAACGGCTGCAATGCCTGCAATGTTGCAACACGGACGTACACCTTACCACATTAACGCGCACAAGGAGGCCACTTGAAGTATCCGAAGAAAATTCTACAACTGAGCAGCGGCTACACTTCTTAACGTAAATTACAATTTCTTTGCCTCAGCGCATTGAATGCCAACCCGCTGTGTAATGTATACGCCTTCCCCCATTCCACATTCCTCACAATATCTTTTCTTTCATTTCATTTACGTCTATTTTTTATTTTTTTTGCTCGCGCATGAAGCCACTGGATTTTAATTTAAGTCGACTTCAATTGTTATTTACATTTTCATTAGCATACACAATAAAAATGCGAATTCCGAATGAGAGCTGCATGGGAAAGCCAACCGGTGGCATGTGGATGAGGTTTGAGTGCCAAACACGATGCACGATGGAAGGTAATTGTTTGAGCAGCTCCTCGTCAGCGAGCCACAGGGTGTTAGTGACTTGAGTGCGCGCACAAATGAAATTGAAATTATTACAATAGCAACAAAATGCGTCGACTCTTTCAGGAGTCTCGTTAGCTGCTGATGACTTGCTTGCTTGCAGCGGAAACGGATGTCAGCGTACAAACGGAAGCGGATGGGCGCAAATGTAGGAGCTGTGGAGCTGTATGGCTGTTTCGCGGGGAGTTGGGCGAGCGCGCCATTAATGAATATTTCATTTACTGCACAGGCAATACAGTATGCATATATAGACTGCTGTTGTAGTTGTTGTTGTTTTTGTCATTATTATACTCACTCGCCTGCCGCGTGGTGGCTTTGCTGCGAGCGCGCTCATTTTAACATTTTTATTTCGCTTTTATTTTAAGCTCTTGCGGATTTCGGACAAAGCAGATTTTAGCTGCGCCAATTCACTTGTCGCTCCGTTGCCTCGCCATTTTCGTAATTTACTTTAACGGCAAACAATGAAATTTTCTTACAAAATCCCCACTTACCGTCTCTTCCTCTCTCTCTCTCTCTCTCTCCCGCTCTACCTATCATCCATCCTGGGTTTTGTGTCCACTTGCCGCGTTGCCTGCCAAGACGCCATCTTATAAGCATTGCGCGTTAGTCTCTCACACAACTGATTCGAGTCCACCCCGCTTACAACAACAACAACAACAACCACAACAACAGAGGGCTAGTGAATTTATTTGATTGTCGTTGGCGGTTAGCAGCGACTTAAAAATGTAAATTATTGTAAATGTGATCCGAATGCGCGGTTAGATTGGCGCTTAAGCGTTGGATTTGCATTATTCCAGCCACTCAAGCGGCGCATAGTCCTTTTTCGCATGCGGAGGGGGTTGGGTACAAGGGATGGCAGGGTTGCACATACACAAAATTGTACTTATTAAATTAGAAACAAGGCGGCACAGTCAATTTTTCCTTTTCATAGCCGTGTACTTGCGGCTCTTTTCGGGCAAATAAAAAGCCCGTTGGAAGTGTTGAAAGTGTCCGAAAGTCTCGCACCAACTAATCGCGCTGGATTTGGTAAAAAATTACTTTGCATTAATTTTCGGCTTGAAATGGAGAAAGGAGTATGAGCAGTGGCAGCGCTTGTTTTGTGGTCTGCCTCATCATTTTATTTCATTTCATTTCGGTTTTTTTTTCTCAATCAGCTGCTGCGCTGCAATATTATGGTCGCTGTGGTCACAACGCTAATGCGATATATTTGCATATTTTGATTGCGTTGTCGCGTTTACTCGTTGATACATACATACATACTCCTACATACTTGTATATAACGTCTGTCCTCTTTTTGTTTCCTCAACCACATTTATTTCGTCTATAAATATTGTTATTGTTGTTTTGTGGGCATTGGCCGTTTATATGCCATTGGCATAAGCAACTGTCTGGCTGTCTGTGGAGCCGTAACTACTGTATCGCCATTTGTAAATTGAAATAATGTAAATTTGCAAGCTTAAAACAAATCCCTCGCTAGCGCACAAATTTTACAAATTCAATTAAATGACACAGATTGTTGGAGTTCTCATCGTTATTGGTAGAGTTTTGGTTAATTCACATTTTTTTAATAGAAATATAATAACGATTGGGATAATTTGAGAAGCGCCATTTTATGGATAAATGATTTTCCACTTCCACCGAACTTTCTAAATATTAATTTTATCCCTTATTTATGAAAATATATTGGCTGGAAAGAAAATTTTATTCGAGAAAAAAAGGAAGAAGTGCAGTCTCCGGCCATGCCGAAGTCTTTATACCTCTCATGTACCATTCAAATTAATTGCAAAATGCAAAATTGGATTTCGATAATTTTTAGTGTCGCCCATAAATGCTATTTTCACGGATTTTTGACCCAAAATCACATATCTGAATAATTCTGTTATATGAGACCGTTGACACATAGTCGACCAATCCGGGTGGTTTCGACAACTGACCAATATATAGGGTTTTCCAATAAAAGTTGTATGAGGTCTATTTTATTAAAACTACTGTTTTATTCACATAAATATACTTTAATACTATTTTTTATTTCTATATTAACATTATTGCAAAGCTAAATGCAAAATCTTCAAGTTTACACGCCTAGTTTAATTTCAAAAATATTTGTGTGTACATTAGGTTTTTCGTTTGAATAAAAAGCACACTAATTGTTAGGGAAATTCAAATGTTTTTTATTTAAAGTGAAGCACAATCGATACAATTGAGTTCTGAATATAAAATCATTCAAATGGCCTCCACGACTTCTTTTGCAGGAATTAATTCGATGAACCCAATTTTTGAGCACTTTTTCCACTAAATCAAGTCGTATGTGTCATGTCTAGAACATTCAGTATTGGCTTTTAAAGCTTGAAGAGAGTCTGTTTTATTGCTAAGGACTAATAATTTCAAATAACCCAACAAGAAGTAGTCTAATGGTCTTAAATTACAAAAATAATCGAATTTCCAAACTCTTCTCGCAATAATTCGTTTGTGCCACGTGCTTTGTGTTACGTACCCCATCTTGTTGGAACCAGATGTTGTTAAGTTCAACTTCTTCCAATTGTGGCCATAAAAAGTTGGTTATCATCTATCTCAACCGCTCTCCATTGACAGCGACGGTGCTACCAGCTTCATTTCGAAAGAAGTACAGACCGATGATTCCACCAGACCAAAAACCACACCAAACTGTCAATTTAGGTGAACTTAATGGTTGTTCATGAATAATTTGTGGATTTTCTTCGCTACAGAATCGACAGTTTTTGTTTATTTACCGCAACACTCAGATGAAAGAGAGACACATCGGAGAAGATGATTTTCTTAAAAAAAAAAAAAAAAAAAGTTATAATTTTCTAGTTGTTCCAAGGCAAAATCAACAAATTCATGACGTTTATGGTGGTCCAATTGCTTCAGTTCATGAGTGAGAACAACTTTTTATGGATACAAGTCCAAATCCTTTCTCAAAATCTACCAGGTTGTGGTTTGAGACAGTCCCAATTATTGAGAACGTTTTGGAATCGACAAATTGCGGTCTTCAGCGATACTTGCCTGAACGGCAGTAATATTTTAATTACTTCGACCGGTTCTTTCTCTTATTTGCACGTGAACATTATGTTAAGAAAAAGTACGCTCGAAATTTTCAACAATTCGATAAATAGCGAGCACAGGTGGACGATTATTACGACCATAAAATGGCAAAAGCGCACGAAAAGTTGAAATTGCAGAACGATTATTTTGATAATAATATTGAATAATTTGTAAACGTTGTTCTTGCGCATATCTTGTCATGATGAAATTGTAAGCATTTCTTAATACAATAAAAAGAAAAAAGACAGATCATGACATACTAAAAATGGCCAAAACGACACTTAGAAATCATATTATCCCTATTGGAAAACAAAATTACACTCGCGCTCTAAGTTTAGTTGAAATATCTCAAAACCTGAGAGACTAGTTTGCATTCAAACATGGCTAAATCAACTCAGCTCGCCGCTCTGATACGAAGGGTATAAATTTCGGTGGGTCTATCTCTTCTACTTCTGGTACTTACATACTTCGGACCGCCAAAGTTAATATACCATTTCAAGTGCACGAAAGGTATAAAAAAACTGTCTACTCAAAATTGGTTCATGGATGTACTCCACTCATTTAGCAAAGTCCGGAATACGTCTCAGTTTCAAATGATCGATATGGAAGCGAATGATTTGAGGAAGAACAAGAAAGTATTAGATTTATGTACTTTACTTTCAAATAATTGGTGATATATAAAACTCACTGATTTGACATCCAAAAATGATTTTGAAATATCTGAAAGATCCCGATAACTACCACATAAACCATCGAAAAAATCTATTGGTAATGTAAAGGTCTAAAACCGAAATATGAGTACAAAACGATGACTTACGATATCCACTGGCACTTGCTTCGAATGTAATGGTGGCTATGAATGTAATCCGTATGAATATTTATGCTGATTCAAATTTAGCTGATTAGAAGAGAAAGTTAGAATATTTTAACAAAAACTTGAATTTAATCACTATGACCGAAGGTTTCAAAGGAGTCATTCTTTGAACCCTTTGAAATCTAACATGTTCAATCAAGGGAGGTGCTTGTTAAGTTCATTATGGATGTAAATAAATCCCACAAATTTCTGGCGCTGTCCTAAAGAATATCAAAAGATGTTTAGATATAAATATAAAGGGTTGTCCATTTAGTGATTTGGATGCAGCAGGTCCGTTTTTCGAAATTGCAAGAGACTGGATTCGTTACAGATATTGTAAGGCCTATTCATCATCATTTTGCTCGTTCCAATTCAAATATCTCTGCTGTAAGTGAAAGTGTAGCCGAAGACTCCAATGCGTTTATTTCTTAACGTTCTCAAGAGCTAAGACTTTTCTACGGCACATTATGGCGTACTTTGCACTTGGACCTACATCTAAATCCATATAAAGTCCAACTCCCAGCTCACACAGCAACTGAAGCCAGCCGACCACTCACAACGCCATAGTTACGCCGATTGAGTTCTTAAACAACAAGCAGTGGACCGCGCTTTTTCCAACAAAATTTTCTCCAGTGACGAGGCACATTTCTTACGCGTTGGATAAGTAAATAAGCAAAATTGTCACATTTGAGGCTCCGAGAACCCTCAAATAATTGAAGAGAGGCCATTACACCCAAAAAGACTTACTGTCTGGTGCGCTATTTGTTCCGGAGGTGTAACTGGACTATACTTCTTTAAAAACGATAACGGTGGGACTGGCATTGTTAATTCGGAGCGAGTGGTTCCAACACTGCCAGATGCCAAACAACATGAGAGAATAAGGCTTTATTGCAATAGAAATCTCCCGGCCGCATAATCTCTCGTCTGGGCGATGGCAGTTGGGCACCGAGATCATGCGATGCGACACCCTTGGACTTTTTTGTGGGGTTACACGGAAGTTCATGTTTATGCGGTTAAACTTCTGATGACTGAGCACTTGAAAACTTGAAAATTAACGTTTGACAAGATATGGCTGCAATATCGCCCAATATGGGTCAGAAAGTGGTCGAAAATCACCTCAAACGGATCGAAGTTCGCAAAAATTCTCGAGGCGGTCATTTGAATGATGTAGTATTTCTTATATAATGCCAATATTAAAACTTTAAAACAATAAGGGAATTTTATGAAAAAAATTACTTTAAATGCAAAATGGATAACCCTAATTCACAATAGCTTTTAAGTTTCACAAGTGTATGGATCGTAATTGTAAATGGAATAAATTTTACATTTTTATATAATGGTGCTTTATAACTGCTTACGAGATATTCGGCCAAGCTCTTCCTTCAATTTGTGGTTTTGAAGCTTGCTGTTTTTACTAACAGATGGAGGGACCTGCAATTTATTCCAATCCGTCTCCAAAAGAGTGCCCGAGTTTTTGCGTCGATATGTGACAATGAATTTAAGCATAGCTCCATCATTTCACACCGAAGTCCAATCGACAGTTATGCGAGTAGACTACATACGATGAACCCGCTCCAAAGCGTGGAAAAATGCAACAGTCGTCTGACAAGGTTATGTCGTCTGCGTTTTAGGATGCGCATGGAATAATTTGTTTGACTATCTTGAGAAATGATGGACCATCTACAGGTATTATAACAATGCCGTATTAGACCATTTGAGGGACGAAACCGCCGAAAAACGCCCGAAGAAAACGAAAGTGCTGTTTCACCAAGACAATGCATAGTGTCACAAGTCAGTGAAATATGTGGCAAAAATCAATGAATTGGGCTTCGAATTGCTTCCGCATTAACCGTATTCTCCAGATCTGACCCCCAGTGAACATTTCCAGTTCTCAGATCTCAAAAGAATGCTCGCCCTCGAATGAAGATGTGATTGCCGAAACTGATGCCTATTTAGAAGCAAAGCACAAATCATACTACAAAAATGGTGTCCTTTAAGGGCAACATCAAACAACCATCACAATTATACCAATTATACCAGTGGATAAAAATATCTTGTCACAATCAACTTAGAATTTAATTTCTTTAGGAAATACATTGCTGATTTAAGTCTATACCCTATGGAAGGAAATAATTAGGCGCCAAATATTCGAAAGACCCGTGGAAAAAGGTCCAGCCACATATCTCCGACGATTTTATGACTTCAACAGCTCGAAGAGAAGCTGGCTCGGCTCTCTGTTTCTCCAATTTCAATTTGAAAATAGTAATAAATAATGAGATTCTGCAATATGTGTATCAAACTAAGGGGATTAAAGAAAGACTTGAGAAAAATATTTTTGAGGAGAGTTGCCACCTGTTTGACAACTTTAAATAAACATAAATTCGTAAATTAAATAACATATAATATTGAGGGTATTAAACTAAAAAGCACTTTGAAGGCTCAAAGTGCAAAATATTTTTGAAAGATGCCATAATTTTACAATTTTAATTTCAATAAATTTTTGTAGATATTTAAATTAATGAGAAAATATTTTTGAAAATGTCTGAAAGTTTTTATTTAAAAGTTAAGAAGATTTCATAAAGCTTTTGACGAGTAATATTTATTTTGCTGTAGCGTAACACACCAGGGTACCCCTATTACTCATGTGCATATATAAACAGGAAAACAAATAACCATAAGGATAATGCTCTTTGTTTCACATAGAATACAAGAAAAAAGTTATGGATCGCAAGAATTTTTTAATTATTTTTAAACCTTTTCCACTGTTTTGACAAGATTTTTTATCCAGATTTTGGCTTTTCGGGATTTTATATTTCGATTTTTTGCTTGTTGAGATTTAATTGGTTTGAGTTCTCTGGTAAGAAATAGTATGGGCTTCAAACATAAGTCTAGAGAGAGTCATTTTCTAAAACTGTGGGCAATTGTAGATTATATTATTAATTTTTTTTAAAAGAATCCTCTCTTTGGTTCTACCAATAAATCAGAATTACCACCTACAACAATGTCAGCCTTGTAATTCAAAGAAAAACCACAATTGGCATTACAGACTGAATAGACAACTGAAGGTAAAGTCGTCTCGAGATCAATGAAGGAGCGCAAAAACGCTTGCTTTGACAGTTATTGATGATACAGGGGGCGACATCCACCCTGATTGAAATAGACGGTGTTCTTTTGATTCAGTGATCTTATATGTATATCTGACTTTATGCATCTACGTTATCTAACTACTAAATTAGCAAAATCCAATCTGTTCAAGAAACTCATACTAACTTCACACAGAAAATCACACGAGAGTACCGTAAATCTTTCACGATACTCACTTTCAATTTTAATATCCTCGTATAACAAAAGTGTTAGTTAAAATAGCCCAAAATGACAAGCCTCTCACAAAACTTTCCTTAGTAGAAGAGTGTTTAAAGCATATTTTGAGCAGATTTCTGTAAGGATACTGCTTTAAGCTTAAGAATAACAGGGAAGACCTATAATTTCTTTACCAAAAAAGAGACAATCTTACGAGTTCAATGGCAACAAGCAGCCAAATAGCTTACACGAAATCCATTTCAGTCTGAATGAGAAGTTTTCAAAATCCCAAATTAATACGGTAAAGACGAAGCTTGAACATTATCAGCAACTTTTCCATCCAACAAAATCAATTTCTCTTTCACATTTGCCGCACGCAAATTCCACAAATTAATTTCACATATCAAATACATTACCAATAAAATGATTTCGCTGTGACTCTTGTGCGCCTCGAGCATCTATTAATTAAAACTCGTGTGACCTGCGGCTCAAAGTCGACGACATAAAGTGACTTGTGGTACACGCATACATCATACATGCATATGGTTGTTTACCAAAAAAAAAATAATAATAATAAAAAAAAAACCCTTCGCGCTAAGCGAAAGCAACATGAACAAGCAATAATGCATGTTTACAATAATTTATCCATATCCTTCTCACAAACAAAAAAAAAGTTATGTCTATACATACATACGAATACATACTGAGCAACGGAAAAAGGATATTTTACATACTCATTTGTCCTTTTGACGTTTGGCTTTGGACTTTTCATATGTAAATGTATGTTGTGTGTGTGTATGTATGGTATGTAGCTGTGCATGTGTGTGCGTGTGACTTCAAATGCAAATCCTCCTCAAGGTGTATGTTAACATGCCAGACTCCGACAAGATTTTCTGCTGTTGTTGTTGTTGTTGTTGTTGTTCTTGTTATATTAATATGTTTATTGATGGTGTTGTAGTTATTGTTGCCATTGTTATATTTGCTGTTGTAATACAGCCTAAGGGGGAAACAGCGACGGCGGTTTGTGTTATCTGCCCGTACTACAGATATACACTCACTTACATACACTCTCATTGTTATTTGTTGGTTTGAAGGCAACAAATTCATGCTCCCAACTTGTCATGCCTCCTATCGGTACAACAACAACAACAACAACAATGTAAAGGCTTTGTACTTGTTTGATGATGATGATTTTGCTTGTTCGACGCTGTTCTAATGCATTTTTAGTGCCCAAAGTTGTTTGCCACTTCGTGATGGTTCGACTTCCTGTCGGATAAGCCAAAATTTAATTTGACTGATTACCCAAAGTAAACGCACATATTCATTCGCACACATACATATAAATATATAATACATTCAATACATTCATGACTCATAACGCCGTGAGTGAGAGTTACGGTTTGGCTAAGGCTACTACTTTCAACCACATTTCCCCCCAGTTCTCTTTTACATGTATTCTTCATACTCACATATACTCGCCTGTACATTTGTATATGTATCTACGCAGTTTCCCTCCGTTTTCACTCACTTTGGCACACACATCCATCATAAATTCATTATTCGTGTTCACATCGCTCAAAAACAGGACGAAATTATGCGTATCCATAGTTGCCGGATGATGATTTTTTATTGTAAATTCCCTACAATAGCTTTTGCAGTACAATCGGACATACACACATAGAAACGGTAAATAAAAGGTCGTGTGTTTGTCTGACTTGAGGTTTTGCGTTAAACATAATTATGTTTTCGATTTACATGAGTTCCAATGAATATCCTTGCACATAGTGGTGTGAGAGTGTAGTGTGGGAATATTTGAAATCAAAGATATATTAAAGTAAGTTTTTGATTATAAGAGATATAAATGAATTA
This sequence comes from Neoceratitis asiatica, assembly GCA_030068015.2. Classification (NCBI taxonomy): domain Eukaryota; kingdom Metazoa; phylum Arthropoda; class Insecta; order Diptera; family Tephritidae; genus Neoceratitis; species Neoceratitis asiatica. Next base: position 63,921,157 of record CM061526.1, read on the forward strand.
GTAGGTACTCTTCTCAATTCATTCACAATAAACTGAAACTCGTCGGTGGCCATATGGTTTTCGTTTTTAACTAAGCTTTCCTATGATTACAAACCCAAAAGTATAAAAGCAAATATACGAAGATAAATGCTCACATCCTGTAGAGGGTATTCAAGGCATATATTTAGTTAATTAGTTGGGAGGAAATGTTTTCTGTATAGCCAAAAAAAATTCCAAATTCAAAATTCATTGCATCACAATGGTATAAGGTGGCTTGATAAGTCAGTGGTTTTTTGAATAAAATAATTTTTTTTTCTACAAATAAGTGATTTATTTGTAAACATAGTCTCATTTTAGCTCTATATATTTAGTTAAACGTTTTTCCAATATTTGTAATCCGTCCAAAAATAAATATTTTCAAGGTTCCCAAAATAGTCATTTGTTTCTGTGATGATCTCTTTATCCGACCCTAATCTCTTACCGATTAGCCATTTTTTCAGCATTGGAAACAAGAAATAGTCGCATGAGGCTAAATCTGGAGAATAAGCTGGATGGGAAAGCAGTTCGTAGCCCTATTTATGAATCTTCGGCATGGTGACTACAAATGTTCCACCCCTGCATAGTGCTGATGGAACAGCACTTTTTTCGCCTAATTCAGTCGTTTCTGCTTCAAACCAATATTGAATCTACCCAAAGACTCTGAATAATATTCGCCAGTGATTGATTTACCTTTTTCAAGGTAATCGATGTGAATGGCGCCTCGTTGATCCCAAAAAATTGTAGCCATGACCTTGTTGGACGGCAGACCCTCCTCAGCTTTCTTTGGTGCACTTTCACCCAGACAAACCCGCTGTATTAAACACTCCTTTGGACTGGTTGCACCGTTGCACTCACGGTTGGTGTGTGAGCGATCGCAGCACTCACCGCACGAATAGCTTTTTCATGTTCATGCAAAATGTGCTGTATTCGCACAGTTGAGATACCTATAGCTGTAGCTACCTCGCACTTTTATTTTCTGATCTTCCAATATTATTACATGGATTCTACCGACGATTTTAGCGTGACGACCTTTTCTGGACGACATGAATGTTCGCCGATGCTTGCTCTGGTATGAGCACAACGGAACTCAAAAACCCCTTCTTAACCATTGATTTTGATGGTGTAGAATCCCCATAGTATTTATCAAGTCTTGGTCTCCGGTGATGGTTTTTTTACGCAAAAAATAATGCTTTATCCGCTCACGAAATTAACTTCTTTTTTTCCATTTTAGTTAAAATTCACGAAGTCACCTGCTTTCAATGGCTGTCAAACACAAAATAATGGACGCAATAAAGACAAAATTTTAGAGCAGTTTGAGAATAGTTTTGCCGGTAAGCCATTGGCTCCCGCCGCTTTGTTATTTTTTAAGCGGGAAATCGCTATTCGAACTTCTTCATAGTCGGCTGATGGCACCTCTATACCGTCGTCATTCATTGGGGTTTCGGGTTCGCCATCTCCGGGGTTTTCACTTTCACTGCCATTAAGCAGGTTGAAGAAGTGTTCCCTCCACACACTAAGTATAATCTAGACATCTGTCACCAGATTATCTCCATGGTCCCTACACAAGTTTGCTTCGGTCTGGAAACCTTCTGTAAGTCGCCGCATCATCTCATATAATTTTCGAGCATTACCCATGTCGGCCAGGTTCTCAAGCTCTTCATACTCACGCATTTCGACCTCTTTCTTTTTTCGTCTGCAAATGTGTCTCGCTTCCCTCTTCAGCTCTCGGGATCTATCTCACCCCGCACGTGTTGTAGTCGATCGCAAAGTTGCGAGGTAGACAGTCTGCTTTCTCTCCACTGCAGTTTGACATTCCTCATCGTACCAGCTGTTTTTCTTGTGTTGTTGAAAACCAATTGTTTCCGTCGCAGCGCTACGCAAGGAATTTGTTATTTCGTTCCACAGCTCTCTTATATCGAGTCGCTGATTAGTGCTCTCAGAGAGCAGGTGTGCAGGCCTAGATGTCTGCTGTGATTGCAGCTTTTCGACGAGTGTTTGTTCACGGGCCTTCTTTGCCGCACAGAGGCGGGTGCGTATTTTTGCTGCTACAAGGTAATGATCCGAGTCGATATTTGGACCTCGGAACGTACGCATTGATGGGTTCCAAACCCTACGCCCAACCGCAGGGGATTCGCCTTCTCTTTTTAGCTCGTCTCCAAATGAATGTTTGTTAGCTACACAGAGGATACTTGGTCTAAAACCGGAAGTCGTGAGCTGCTTGAACCATATGTAAAAGAATTATTCCTGGCCACTCCCAGGTGAATGGTAATCAGAAGCTTCCCTCACTTGCGTGAACTTCTACACATGGCCCCATCCTCCAAAGCATCTTTCTACGGCCATTTCATGTAGGCAGAATAATAAGTCATAAACGACTTTTGTTTGAACGAATCGATCTGAATTCCGATTGTTCTTAATTCATATAAACTTGATTTACAAGATATTAGAAAATGAAATCAATTTTTGTATTCAATTAATTTTTCTATAATTTTGGGTGCTGGTAGGACTAAGACCTTAACTGGTAGGTCTAAGACCTTAACCTTGCGAACCGTGTTTAAGCCACAGCAAAAATATTTACTTCAGAAAGGATTAGCTTCACTTTATCCACCCAGCGCAACAACAGGTAGTTTCTGAAAACACCGTGATTATATTGTCGTTTTTTCCAAATTTACCAACGGAAACTAAAATATTTTCAGCAACATATGTTAATATTTAAATTCAGAATACTAAATATAATTACATATTTATAGTATGCCCCCATAATGCCGATAAATACTTAAATGTATGTATGTAAATATGTCTGTTCTGTTTTGCAATTACATTTTGAGGCTTGTTGCATGTAAGTAATAACCACACGCGATTAGTAAAAATCTGTTTACACAAAACGATTATGTGCGAAAGGCGAGACTAACGCAGCAGCGCCAGCGTAAATCGGATTGTGGCAAAATGAATGCAAACATATTTGTATGTATATATAGAATATAAAAAAAAATGCAACTATGCAACCACAAACCGCAAATGGACCGCGTGGTATTTTCAGAATTTTCCAAATACGCAGTACAACCTTGCCACATATGCCAGCGCATTAAGCCAATTCATTACAAAACCAAAAAATCCCAGACGTGTGTGTATACGCATGCGCACAGTGCAAAATAACCAAAATGAGCCCAACCGAAGCTGACACTGACCGTGCGAACACTGACACCCACACAAGTCAACACATGACGGGGAAATACGCAATTTTCCCATATAAATATATAAATAAATAAATATGTATATACTTACATGAATATTAATACATTAAATATGGGCCGTTGCCGAACGGACCCTTGGGCCTATTAAAATGAGGCGTACGTCTGCTAATCTAAAACATATGTTGAGGGCAACAAAGCCGCAGCAGCGGTGCTGCGCACGGTGAGTGTAGAGGGATAAATATGTATTTATGTATATACCTTTGTATATATGTTTGTAAAGTGGTTAACTGCAGTAGTGCAGTGTAAAATTTATCAAGTTATTTTTGAAAATTAAATAAAATCAACAAAACTATTTTGCTCGTACTTGGGTGCGCATGCAACAAATGGTGGAAATTCCGCATGTACCATGTGTGGCATGCACCACAATTATGCCACGCTGGAGCGCAATAACAATTAAGGGTGATCCAAGTAGAGATACCTTTTTCAATAGCCGTTTTTTTACAGTTCACGCGTCAGTCGTGTCAATCTGTCATGTTATTTTTGTTCCGTCTTGCTTGGCATTTCATCATGGAAAGACTTACGCCTGGACAACGTTTCGCTCAACTTATTGTCCATATAATCGGTATACTGAGCGTACTATTCGCAACACCAGCATTCATTATTGCATAATATTTAACTGATTAGAACATCGAAAATGTGGGGATATGTAAAGTCTAAAGTCCATGCGGACAATCCCGTTTCGATTCAGGCCTTGGAGCAAAACATCACGCATGTCATTCGCCAGTTACCAGTCGAAATACTCTAACGTGTCATCGAAAATTGGACTCAACGTATGGATGATCTGAGACGTAGCCCCGTCCAACATTTGAAAGAGATAATCTTCAAAAAATTAATGCCCAGGAATGTTCTTTCGAATGATAATAAATATTCCCCATTAAATTTGAATTTTCTTTGTGTTTTTTTCTTTAAAAAGTAGGAAACCTCGAAATGGATCACCCGTTATATATATTGTACAAAAAAAAAAAAACAACAACAAGGGCAAAAGTGCGTTAAACAACCACAATAACACGCTGCCACATTATGTGGCATAAAAACACCGCGACAGGACATCATTACCGGGCAAACACACAGACACATGTGTAAAGGCTTTTACAAAAAGTATCACATTTAAGCCTATAGAATAATGCAACTATGCATATATTTACATGTTGTATGTAGTTTGCCGTTTGTACACTTGTTGTAGTGTCGCATGTTGTGTAGGCGTTGCAATAACATATGCCGCAAGCACCTACACTTTGTAATTGCAAAATATACTATATGTATGTATATATGTATATATACGCCTGTTTATAACTGTATGAATAAGTATATGTAATTATGTTCAGTTTTTTTAATGCTAACATTATTGTTCGTTAGTATGTGTGTTTGTGTGCGTTTGTTTGCGGCAATGTCCTTGTCATGTTTTGCATATTTTCCAACACTTTAATCAGCATTACATATAAACACGACCGTTGATGACAATAACAACATGATTGTTTGTTTGTTTGCTTGTGCATGTGTCTGTGTTTGCCTTTTGTTTGGTCCACCAAGCCTTTGCTGCAATTTTCCTCTGTAACACAGCTCCAGCCCCTTCGCACCACCGAAGTGGAGAGTTAATTGCATTTTTGTCTTCGGTCGGTGGGTGGCCGCCTCGAATGGTCGGTTTGTGAACAACTGTTTTTGCAGTTCGTTAAACTAACGAATTTTCATATTAATGTAAAATTTTTTCAATTATTTTAGTTGAATGCTCCACACCACAGAAGTTGTGTCAATTTAAATGCAGCAGAAATTGGACGTGAAATGGTAAGGTTGAGAATGAAACAAAATTTCAATTGATAAAATGAGCCTAAATCGCCTCTCTAGCTTTATTTTGGTCAGAAAAAAATCTACTGTCTAATTTTTTTTTGATATGGCCTTGCGAGTTTGCGCGCTAGGGTTGTGGCCAGCTACGTAGAAACCAGCTGCAATTAACAATACCTCGAATGAGAACTTCTAATTTTGCTCACGGCCACTGAAAAGGACTATGATTTGAGAACATGTACCTGTAAGGTTCGGAAATTGTGAAAGTGCTGCTGCCCAGCTGGTTGGTATGCTCGTAAGATTATAGACTGACACCAGCGTTATCCATGAAATATTGAAGGATAGAAGCAAGTAAGTCCTTATGACTTTTATTAAAGTGGTCATAAAAAAAGAGCACTGGTTTGGTGTTGTGGTGGGAGAGAGACTCTGTCCCGTTTAAGATGACGACCCCAAAGTTTAAAGCAGTATGAATTGAAGGCATGTACTTGGAATGTGCTGGTTGTTGTTCTTATTAAAATTTATGCTGCCATCCTCGCAGTTCAAGAAGTGCGATGGACGAGACAAAAACAGAGAAAGGTGAGCCATTGTGAAATCCCAATATATAATTCAATTAATACGAGCTGCAGAGCTAGTTAGACCAGGCACAATCTTCTACAAGAGTGTATAATTGTTGGTGTATGCCGATTATATTGATATAATTGGTCATAACAACCGCACCGTAAGTTCTGCGTTCTCCAGATTAGACAAAGAAGCGAAGCGAAGAGGTCTGGTAGTGAACGAGGGCAAGACGAAATATCTCCTGTCATCAAATAAATAGTCATCGCATTCGCGACTTGGCTCCCACGTCATTGTTGACAGTCACAACTTCGAAGTCGTAGATAATTTCATCTATCTGGGAACCAGCATTAACAACACCAACAATATCAGCCTTGAAATCCAACGCAGAATCACTCTTGCCGACAGGTGTTACTTTGGACTGAGTAGGCAATTGAAAAGTAAAGTCCTCTCCCGACGAACCAAAACCAAACACTACAAGTCGCTCATCATCCACGTCCTGGCATATGGTAAAGTTCAGGGGTCGACATCTGATGAGTCGGGTTTAGGAGTTTTCGAGAAAAAAGTTTTGCGGAATATTTATGGTCCCTTGCGCGTTGGCAACGGCGAATACCACAGACGACGAAACAATAAGCTGCACGAGCTATACGACGACATTGACATAGTTTAGCGAATGAAGAAATAGCGGTTACACTGGCTGGGTCATGTCATCCGAATGGGTGAAAGCGATACAGCTTTGAAAGTATTCGATGGAGTACCCGCGGGTGGAAGCAAAGGAACGGGAATACCTCCACTCCGTTTGAAGGCTCAGGTGGAGAACGACCTGGTATCACTTTGTATTTCTAACTGCGCCAAACAGCAAAGAGCAGAAACGAGTGGCGTGCTATTGTTATATATTTGGTGCTTTGTAACCGCTGAAGCGATTTTCGGCCGAGCTCCTCCTCCAATTTGTGGTTTTGCGTCTTGATGTTTTTACCAACAAATGGAGGGACCTACAGTTTATTCTAAGCTGCCTCCGAACGGCTGATGGATATTTATGAGGAGCTTTATTTCATGCGAGAAATACACTCGGAGGGCTTGACATTTCCTGCCGAGGGGCGACCGCAATTAGAAAAAAAATTTTCTATTATTTTGGATGTTGCTCGAACCTGGGCTCGAACCCAGGCCTTCCGAATGTCAGTACGCAATGCTAACCACTCGGCTATCGCGGCCGCCGGCGTGCTATTGTTGACAAGGCCATAATTGCGTAAGCGTGCATTCCAAGGATCTAACATAATCTAGAATTGTGCAATAAACACAAGAAAGGTTCGACGACGAATGACTGCAATCACCGCAGACAGCAGTGAACAGTTTTTTACTCGACTTAAACTCTTGCTTTCTGATACTACTCAATAAGAACTCGGCAACTGTGGAACGACGTTTCAAGCTCCTTACGGTCCGCTGCTACAATTGGTATTCGATAAGGTTAAGAGAATAGCTAGCAAGATGGGGTTTACCGTGTCGCGGTGGGGAGAAAACAACCTCAAAACGTTGCGATCGACCACAAAACTTATAGGGTAGGATAGTTCCAGAGAGTTCAAGAGGGAAGCGGGAAGCATTTTAAAACGAATCAAGAAAGGTCAGTTATTTTCAGCCTTGCCGAAAACTTTATAACTTTCATGAACGTATCAAATTTTTTGCCAATTCCAAAATTCGATATCGCTGATTTTCAATGTTAATATCAACTTGGAATACCAGTTTTCAAACTCCCAGATGCTTTTATTGGGGATTTTCGACGCAAAAAGTATTTCGATTTCTATGGTTTTCAGTACCATTATAGTCATAGGTACTTTTTTGACGGAATTATGAACCAAAATTCGAAATATGAAAAATCGGTATGGTCCGATCTGATCACTTAATCGTATAGGTGAATCTACCGACCAAGTTTGGTTGAATTATTTCAAAAATTGAGGAGATGACCGAAAACGGTAATCCTCGAAAATACCACAAAAAGATGTAAAGACTTACAGAAGATTTCAAGACCAAAGCATACTCTTATAGAAACCAAGGAGGCTATCTAGTTACAGATGTCCAGAGCGTACTGAGTTTATGGAGGGAACACTTCTAGAGCCTGCTGAATGGCAAAGAAAAAGGAACGCCTACATATAATTTTTTCTAAGTCGCCTCTGATCGGATGATATATTTTTATGAGGAGTTGTTTACTTGTTATCAGAAATACGACGGGTTGTCATTTCCTGCTCGAAGCAAAGCTGCAATTAATAATAATTTCCGTTGGCATTGCTAGTAGTCAACCCACTGAGTTCATTGTCTCTAGATTCACCTACCAGTAGAGACTTCTTTTTGGACAGATCACGCGTGAGTCGTGTCAAGCTGTCACATTATTTTTGTTCAGTATTGAACAACGTTTACAAATCATTCAACTTTATTACGAAAATTCACGTTCTGTAAAGTATGTATTTCGCACGCTTCGCTCAAATTATGATCAACATAATCGGCCTTCTGAGCATACTATTCGAAACATCATCTCAAGATCCCAGAATTCATTATTGTATAATATTCGAATGAGTAGACCACGTCTAGCGCGCAGTGAAGAAAATATAGCGGCCGTAGCTGAGAGTGTATACGAAGACCGTGGAGAGGAGATTCGGCGCCGTTCCTAGCAACTGATGTATGGAACGACTTAGCGCATTTTTCGTCGAGATCTTCTGGTGCAAGAACTGAAGCCGCTCGACCTTCTCAATGACATCGCTTCGCTCGATAAGGCCCATTTCTGGCTCAATGAGAATGTAAACAAGCAAAATTGCCGTATTTGGGACGAGGAGCAACCTGAGAAGATAGAATAGATTCAAGAACCGCCATTTCATCCGGAAAAAACAACGATGGAATCATTCATCAGGCCTTGGAGCAAAACTTCACTCCTGTTAGTCGCCAGATACCAGTCGAAAAGCTCCAGCGAGTCACCGAAAATTGGACTCAACGGATGGACCATCTGAGACATAGCCGTGGCCAACATTTGGAAAACATAATCTTCAAAAAGTAAATGCCAGAGAATGTACTTTCGAATGATAATAAATATTCCCCATTAAATTTGAAATTTCTGTATTTTTTTTTTCTATAAAAAAGTAGGTAACTCCGAAATGGATCATTTGCTACTACAACTCATTCGAAAATACATACGTATGTATTTTTTAAATATCCATAAATATACATATTCAAATATGTGTTTTTTAAATTAGTCAGCTGCTAGTAAGCCTTCCTTGTATAATTTTTCATAAATTAAATGTCTGTATGTACGTGTGGGTACAAAAACAAACGTCGTCTCTCATCTTATTAATATTTGTACAAACATATTCCTTAAATTCTAGTCAAATCGTAGTTACATATGTACTTTAATACTCGGGACCACCGAGACAGTGTAAACTAGTCCAATTAAAAAACCATTTTGGCGGATTAAAAAACTTCTGAATTTCTCATTGTCAGTTGTCTTAAGTTTTCAGCTGTGTCCTAACTACACTCGTATACGTATTTACGTTGATTCATGAATGCAGTCGAATTCGTTTACTTTTATTAGGCATTTCATTGCACCTTTTCAATTCTCAATTCTCAGTTCTCGATTCTCAGTAAATTTCATTGTGATCCCTATAAACAACGAGTAAATATAGTAAAATTTGTATATAATACGAACAGCTCAAAAATCTTCCATGATTAAATGCCATTTGTTATTTGACGCGCGGGTGTTCCGGCTCGGCCACATGCCCTACCCCGCTGTTGACGGTTGAAGTAGCGTGAAATCGATGTTTGGTAAATATTGAAATGCGGATGTGCGTTGTGACTTCTCAGTTGTGAGCTGAGTAGAACAATGCGCGCACAGTTGGTGGTACTTGCTCTCATTCTGCTGGACAACGACTAGACTAATCGCCTTAATAGAGACGTTGCTCGTAAACAGTTTCATTAGAGTTTAATTGCGAAACCACACAACGCTGACGCCGACGACGACCAGGCACATCTTTTTTTTCTACTTTTTTTTCATGCGCACAAAGTCGAAGTAACAACGGCTGCTGCCACATATGTCCTTTGTCCAAACATATTACGAAGATCAGCATCAACAATGGAGCGTAGTGGTCATAGGCAGGATGGTATGCGCATGTGTTTGTAGATGTGAGGCAGCGTAGAGGCGAGGCAACTCACAGCGTGAGTTGCGTGTGAACAATGCAAACGCAGCAGCTCATACATATGCTGAATGGTATGAATCTATCATAGATTCTTGTTGTTGTAATACCGATTTTAGTTGTAATTCATTAGTGGTGACTCTGCAAATGCACAGCTGACTGTAAAAAAAAATTCAAATAAAATCATAAAATTGTTAAATACTCGAAAGGAGACCAAACAATTGAGGTCATTTGAGAAATTGCTCACTTTGTATGGCAATTGCGTATGCATGTATGTTGCCAGATTTTTCGAAAAGTAGAATTATAAAACGAAGAAAAATATTTAAGGGAATTTCGGTTGTATATATAGTTGGCGCTTTCTAACCACTGAAGCGGATTTCAGCTGAGCTCCTTCTTCAATTTGCGTCTTTTTTTAAGTTTTTTTTTCCAGCAAAATGGAGGGACCTGAATTTTTTCTAAGCCGCATCCGAAGGGACGTTGAACTTTTATGAGGAGCTTTTATTTCATGTCAGGAATATACTTAGAGGGCTTGAAAATCTAGTTCTCCATAATTTTTAATGTTGGCCGAATCAGGACTCAAACTCTAGCCTTACAAATGGTAGTATTCAATGCTAACCATTCTCTTCAGGTGCTCATATATTTTCCTCACTTTAAAATAAATTTTGAAATTTCTTTCCATTCTTTTGTGATCAAGATCCATTAACCTTTGATAGATTAATTTTCATTGAATCAACAGATTTTGCAGTCGCAGATTATGAAAGACTATATTCTTATCTTACTAGCGTTGGCGTTGATCCATACGTCTCTAAAGACTATTAAGTGTTGAACATCCTTTACAGTGTTGAACATCCTTTACAGAGATAGCTTAACCAAACACACTATACATCGTTTGGGTACCTGATCACAGAGACATAGAAGGGAACTACAAAGCAGACGAACTTTCCAGGCAAGGTGCCACCAAGCAGATTCTTACGGGTAAGGAACACATTAGGTTGCCTTTAGCCAAATTCATACTGTTGCTACAGAATTTTTTTCTAGACAGTCTGTCTGAGACAGATCACGCTAAGGTTGCAATGTGAGGCGAACGTGGCCGAATGAAGTGAAGCGGTGAAGTTGGAATGCTTTATACTCTCTGTGAAAGGAAGGCAAATCAAAGACGATTGAAGTTCTGATAGGACACTGCATTATAGGACGGCATGCAGAAAGGCTGTAAGCCTCTTTCAAACAATGCTGTAGGAGTTGCAGGAATGACGCGTAGGAAGAGACGATTTTCCACGTGTAATGTGAATGCCATGCGGATATAGACTTAGGCTTTATAATTGGATGTTATGAATAGCCTTTGCCATGTGGCAGGAACTAAGCTGAGCGACCGAATGAATTCCATAAAGGTGTCCAAGTGAATGGCAAAGCAGCCATAGCGTCATGAGGTAAGAACAATTTTTTTGTTGGTATATTTTTTTTACTTTCTTTATTTCCACTTAATAAATATTCACTTCAGTTTTACTTCCTTAAGCGCCAACTCTGTATCAAAAATGTCGGCTAACTATCCTCCGCAGCATTTTCGCTTTCGTAGATACATATATAGCAACCTTTTTAATAGATTTATTTTCTAAATCATTGTTATTGTTGTAAATAAATATTTTGACTAAACACTTCAAATGCAATGGAAATAAAGTGAGCAGGAATAAGGAATTGCATGGAGAAAACCCCAAATAAAAGAATGCTGGCAAAGAAATGAAAAGGGAAAGTGCTTAGGAGAATAGAAATTTTTTAAATTTCTCATACTCAAATTGAATTTCTTACTCTTCAATCATAGCATACAAAAGACATTTCTACCACCATTTCGCAGATGTATCCAGTGCACGGAGAGACCCCAACACCACTCCTTAAGAACTGATGGCGTTAAATGCCATGCAGAAGGCCAACCAAGGCTAACAGATTAGGGGTTTCCGTTTCATAAATAAGACAATGCTCGAAATTAAATGACAGCCAAGCCAAGTGAGTAGTAGAGTGTAGTGAAAAAAATCTTTATTGATGCGTATTTATGCTCTCTGCCCACACTCAGTTGATGTCATTATGAAGATGCCACATTAAAAGAAAAAAAAATTGGATATTGATGGCAGGACGGCAAAACAGCAGGAAATCAGGATGAGCAACGCTTGAATGGTTAAATGCGTGTTTGTAACGGCATATGCAGGTATGTATGTATGTATGTATGTGCTGAACGATTGGAATCCGAGCGAAAAATGACTTCAATACGGTGCCAATCTGGAGAAATCAAACAATATGCCAAATGATAAATGATAATGGGTCATTCTCTCCTTTAACCACCACCACCACTCTCACAATGTTTCGCTATGAACATATGTATGTACACATTTAGCGGAACTTACACGCACTTATATTTGAAAAAAATAAAGTTAAATAGATACTAAATACCCAAACATTTGGGTGAGCAAAAAAATAAAGGACCTAACGACCCTAGCTCTCCTCCTGCTCTTCCTCTCTCTCTCTCCTTAAACTCAACTGACACAACATTCTTTAAATGATCACAACAAGACAAGAGCAAAGTATAGCAAATATTTATACAAAATGAATATACACACCAAAAAAAAAAAAAGGATATTGTATCCATTTGAGGGCACCAAACAAAAAAAAACAACATTTTAGGAGGAGTAAGTAAATAAAGAAATTTTACAATTGCAAAAAGGACAATGTGAGCAACCAAAAAAAAACTATAAATAAAATATTTTCTGACCCCTGGACCACACTCTTGCATACATACTCTTACTTACAAGGGCAGCCACTATGTTTGGGATGCCTTTGCAGCGTCGCCTTTACGGGCTGTGACCAGGATATGCTCGTTTTAAAACGCAACGGGCGGTCCCCAAAGTGACAAATGACAAATGTATTTATCTTCATCGATTCCAACAGCTTGTCCCAACCAGCTACGCAATATTCCTGTTAATGTTTATACTTATATACTCGGGGGTCATGCATATTTATTTGTATGTATACAGTTAGACGCATATATTTCAATATCCTGCAGCGCAGTCCGACATTGTGGCTATGAATTTGACCAGACGTGGCATTCGCTTCCTGTTTCCTTTTTAGAATTTTTTAAAAATTACAGCTTTGCTGGACGGACACATAGAGATGTACGAAATTTTGAGTCAACAAAATTTCTTTAAATTAAAAATCGGTCGAAATTTCAAAAATTTCTTATGTCTTAGTTACAGTCCCAGTACTGTACTGAACTCTTAGGAATATTTCTTTCCCCGTCACACAACTCTTCTGCTCCAACCCATTTGGAGGCTTGGGTCATGGTTAATAAAAAGGATATGCAGTGGTTCTTTTGCACGCCTATTCGGTGTAAAGGTTCTCTGAAGTCTAATTGCAGCAATCTCTTCACCAGACGATCTTTGCAAGCTATATTCTATTCTAGCTATATTCTCAACTAATTCCTCCACATGCTCAGCTGAGTTATGTTCTTGGTTTGAGACTCACCAACCACGTAAAATGAGCTACAAATAGAGTAATAAAAAGGCTGCGGTTGCCATGGTAGAGAAACTCAGTCATGGAATACTATCGTTCATCCCAGTGCACGAACGTCTGGCCACAATTCGCATTAAAAACGCGAGTTCTTAGCATATATCGGTTTGGCGCCCGCTTTCTGATGGAAAAGAAGGATTTTGCGATCAAGAATACTTTGAAGTGCGCTTAGAATGCACAGAATGTACGCTGCCATCGCCATGATATCAAAACCACGCTTGGCGACTTTAACGTTATGCAAAGAAAGCTAAACAAGTTCAGTCTTGAAGGCGAGCTCTCTCTAAATGGGCTAGGCTGATCGACTTACTCGGTCCCGAAGCAATTCGTGCTCTCTGAAATCATTCTTTAACAACTGGACATAAATAATCTACGAAGCGACATTACAAGCTCTCTACGTACAGCCGCCAACGAAACTATTGTGAAACAAGTTCACATCCGACCGCGATGTGAATAATGTGGCAAATATACCGAGAGCTGCATCAAGAAGAGAGATGCAATTGTAAACGAAAGAAAGAAACGAGAGAGAGACTAAAGGAACTTGATGAGATGCAACTTGAGAAAATAGAAGAAGAGATGGCCAACAAAGGAAATTCTCAAAAATTGTATGAAAGAGAGTCGTTCCATCATTCGATTGGCATTTAATTCAAATTTCATTATAGGAGAGTACTCTCTGCACATTCCATACGGGGTGAGGTCTCTCCACCATCTTTAAACAAGCGAAAGACTACACCCCACTGTCAACGAACTGATTGGGCCTTATCAGTGTGGGTTCAGAATTGGTAGATCAGCTATCGATCAGATATTTAGACCACGTTTTCGTCGGTATCATCGCAAAATGTATACGGCAGTGCAAAATTCCGCTAAGCAACAACAAAAGCTCTGTCAAGGGAACGCTTTTTCGTGTGGTGTCTGCAATTGACGCCATAAGACGAAGAAAACGAAAGTAGAAACGACTAACGCTCTTTCGTTAACTCGGCTATAAAGGTGGTGGTTCCGCCATTAAAGAAACAGAAGAAGAAGATAATTTCGTCTATCTTGGAACCAGCAACAAGGCCAAGAATGGACTACTTCATCCTCTCTCGACGAAGAGAGACCAAATCCATCGATAACGTTAAAAAAGGACAGCTGTGAAGACGGTCACAACTTATGTTAGAGTATATGAAGCGAAGTACATTGAATATTTTTCTAAATATCAATCTTCTTCTTCTTCTTTGGCGTAGGCACCGCTTACGCGATTATAGCCGCATCAACAATAGTGCGCCACTTGTTTCTTCTCTGTGATGTTTGGCGGCAGTTGGAAATCCAAACCAGGTCGCTCTCCACCTGATCCTTCTAACGGATTCCTCCTCCTATGCCTCCGCCAGCGGGTACTCCATCGAATTCTTTCAAAGCTGGAGCGCTTTCATCCATTCGGACGATATGACCTAGTCAGCGTAGCCACTGTCTCTTGATTCGCTGAACTATCTCAATGTCGTCTTATAGCTCGTATCCATCGTCTGCGGTATTCGCCATTTCCAACGCGCAAAGGACCATAAATCTTCCGAAAAACTTTTCTCTCAAAAACTCCTAAAGCCGACCCATCGGATGTAGACATCGTCCAGGCCTCTGCACCATATGTCAGGACGGGAATGATGAGCGACTTGTAGAGTTTGGTTTTGGTTCGTCGAGAGGGGACTTTATTTTCAATTGCCTACTCAGTCGAAAGTAGCGCCCGTTGGCAAGAGTGATTCTGCGTTGGATTTCAAGGCTGACACTGTTGGTGTTGTAAATGCTGGTTCCTAGATAGACGAAGTTATGACTATCAACAGTGACGTGAGAGCCAAGTCGCGAGTGTGATGACTGTTTATTTGATGACAGGAAATATTTCGCTTTTCCCTCGTTCACTACCATACCCATTTGCCTTGCATCTTTGTCTAACCTGGAGAACGCAGAACTTACGGTGCGGTTGTTATGTATGACCAATTATATCTGGTATATTTAGCTCTTCAGCTCGTATTTTTTTTTCCAGCATCACATTGAAGAAATCACACCAGAAAGAGTCTCCTTGTCTGAAACCTCGTTTGGCATCGAATGGCTCGGAGAGGTCTTTCCCAATTCTGACCGCGCTTCTGGTATTATCCAGGGTCAGTTTACAAAGCCTTATTAGTTTCGTGGGGATATCAAATTCAGACATAGCGGCATAGAGGCAGTTCCTTATCGTGCTGTCTAAGATAACTTTAAAATCGATAAAAAAAAGTCGTGTGTATCGATTTTTTTCTCTAGGGTCTCTCGAAGATTTGGCGCATGGTGAATATCTGGTCAATGGTGGATTTGCCAGGTCTAAAGCCACACTGATAAGGTCCGATCAGTTTGTTGACGGTGGGCTTTATTCTTTCACACAATACGCTAGATAGGACCTTACATGCGATATTAAGGAGACTTATCCCATGATAATTGGCGCAGACCGTGGGGTCTCCCTTTTGTTGAATTGGTCAGAACACACTTAGGTTACATTCGTTAGGTATGCGTTCGTCCGACCATATTCTGCAAAGAAGCTGATGCATGCTCAGCATGCTCCCTGTCAGCTCTTCGCCGGCGTATTTGAATAGTTCTGCCGGTAAGCCATCGGCTCCCGCCGCTTTGCTATTTTTTTAAGCGGGCGGTTGGAGAAGTGTTCCCTCCATACACTAAGTATACTCTGGACATCTGTCACCAGGTTACTTTCATGGTCCCTATATGAGTTTCCTCCGGTCTTGAAACCTTCTGTAAGTCGCCGCATCTTCTCATAGAATTTTCGAGCATTACCCATGTCGGCCAGCTTCTCAAGCTCTTCATACTCACGCATTTTGGCCTCTTTCTTATTTCGTCTGCAAATGCGTTTCGTTTCTCTCATCAGCTCTCGGTATCTATCCCACCCCGCACGTGTTGCGCAGTTTGACATTTCTCCTCATTCATTCCAAAGTTTCCTTATATCGAGTTGCTGATGAGTGCTCTCATTGAGCAGGTGTGCAAGCCGAGTAGAAAACCTGCTAGCTCTCTGATGTGATTGCGGCTTTTCGACGTCAAACCTTCATTGTGTTTATTGACGGGCGTTCTTTGCGGCACAGAGGCGTTTGCGTATTTTCAAAATCTAAATCTAAATATCAATATCGATATCTTTTTCATATTCTGATGGAAAAGAATAATAAAAGTTTCAGCAATAATTGGTAGTTCTAATAAACCTCTATAATCCTTTTTTCAATACAACCAGCTTCAGTAAAGAGCAGAAGTTATACAAAAGATTATTAGTTTTTTTTTCTTTCTAATTTATAAGTATAATGATCTTGTAAGGAAACGTGTATAAGAATTTTTGTCACGAATGCCTTATAGCTTATCTGACTCATATCGGTGTATACGTACTCGTGCTCATTGAAGTTTGTGACTCACAGGATAAAATGTGTCAAGTTAGTGAACACAAGAAATTGCAATAAAAAATGTTAACAAATGTACAAATGCTATGATATATAATATATAATATGCGTACTACATACAAATAAAACCTAAAGAGAAAAGTTGTTGAAGTGTCTGACGCCCACGTTGCACGATCGTCAATCACTTGTGCGTATAATGACGACACAGAAATGGCAAAACAAAATTAGTAAATTAAAGAAAAAGAAAGAAGAGAAAAATGTTACTATCAAAACTGTTCAAAAAGGACACACAAAAAAAAAACAAATATGTATGTGGAGAAAATGGCAAAAAAAAATCTGATTTTATTTGAAAAATCAATTGTATGGTGTAGCTGTCAGATTACAATCAAAACCATAATAAAGAAGAAATTTAATGTCTTCCTTCCTTCCGGATTGTGGAGATTCCCATCATGCGAATATGCGCGTTTAAGTATATGCACATATGTATATGTGTAATATGCAGCTCTCTACGTTCTACGTGCGCACCGCCTGAGCTGAGTAATTGTATGGCATAAGAACAGTGTGTAAGATTGTGTTACCACAGTAGTGTTGCTATGCTCAACAGCTCATTATGTTGAGGTGTCGAAAAGAGAAACATCGATGTTATCGAAGACATGTACTGTTGTACATACTATATATGTTTGTTAAAAGTCATAATAGCTGTTAAGTCAGGTGTTCATTTTGTTTTCTTAAGTTTCTATATAAGTATAAGTGTGTATGTATGTGCTTTATGGTTTGGTATAGTAGTTTACGTTGTTGTTCCTTTAATCATGAATCAGCAACAGGAACTTGGGAAATATGTGAGAAAAATAAATAAATAAAATAAAAAATTTTGAAACAGAAACGAGGGACGTAGGGGTATTTTTAAAATTACTCCCATGAAAAAGACAAGAGAATTGGTAATTAAAATAAAACAAGGAGACTTTCTCAGACTCAAGAAATCTGGAAGATAGCATTTGAACAGAGAGTGTCCATGAGGTATTTTTGTTAACTTTTCTTAGACTCGACAAAGAGTACATCTAAAGGACTACAGAAAACGTTTAAACTGTGTATGTCACCTTCACGAGCCATCTTCGTATTTAGTTAGAGCGAAGTCAGCTTAAATCTAATATATTTGATTTGTAAAAATTAACTGCTTGTTAATCGAGAACAATTTGATGGTTAAAAGGGAGGATTGAGGATCAGACCACGGGCGGTCATATCGAAGCCATTGAGCGGGTGCATTGTACATTGTGAGTACAGCTCGATTGTTTTGAGGAATAAGTGTTTTAATTACTTCAATCCTCATTGGTGAGCATCTCTGTAAGGCTGGGGTTGGGAGCGTATTGAAAAATATAACGTGTCAATATACATGCTCTGCACTCAACCCATCACCCAGCTTTTGGAGATGATATCTGCGGCGTTGAGACCCGACAGGGGAAGTAACAGTTTGGCCTCTCTGTAATCCAGGTGGTAGTTCGACCGAAATTGAAAACGATTAAGCGTTCCTCTAGGGTTCACTACTTTAGACAGTATTTGAAGTCGCTGACGGGTCTGAGCCATCTCACCCATCTTTTCATAGTGTGTTTTCCTATGTAAGTCTGTTTATTACATTCTTACATATTCTCACAGGTTCAGAGATTGACCAACAAGACGAAGATGAAGAAACCACACCCTTGTCAAAACATCGCTTGAGGACCTTAACTACTAACCTATCGCCTGTACGTCATCTTCATAGCGAGTCATCTTTATAGCCTTATAATGTGCATAACTTTCTTCCATTGAATGACTTCATCGTTATTTAACCACCACCTATAGGAGGCAACAAGCTCGAGATGGACCGAGTAATACTGGCACAAATAAGACCCGGATACTGTAATATACTTAGCTCCTCTTATTCAGACTCAACCCCGACGTACCCAACGTATGTCTACCGTACAATGAAAACACTCTTTTCTTTTGCGCCTAGCCTGTCGAAACAGCCCATTTCCCCAATTCCTAGGATTCTTATTACTAGGTTTTTCTCTTCTGTTTTATTTTTAACTGAAAATATATAAAGATTCATGAATATTCATTCAACATGGCTTGAGTACATTCAACAAGCATTTTCGATGCATACTTTTAGGTGAAAAGTTGAAAAGTCGTCAGCAAAAGCATTGAAAACACATATAACAGGGTAATTTCAAAAAAGCGCACACTATCATGCTAACCACACAGTGGATCAATTAATTGAATAAAATTTAAAAAATATTATGTTAAAAAATATCGAGTTCAGTAAATAAAATACAAAATTACCCTTTCTTTGCACAAAACATAAAAATATCCTGAACACAATATCACTTTCTAATCTGTGAATCGCACATGTCACAAATCTACGAATTTAACTTAATGGCTTTTAACTCCTTCGGGTTGTTAAATGTAGGCGATCCGAGAATTTTCAGTCTGTTTCTTACAAACACAGGATAGTTCATCAAAGAAGGAGAATCTTGAAAAATTCCAAGACTTACCCCGCAAATTCCCATCGGTATAAGTCAAGGTGCCCCTTAGTTGAGAAGCATCTAGCAACTGCGCTTTTTAAAGTGCTATCTCAGCGCGCGCTGAGTTGGTCCAATGCCCATCTGTGCAGAAACAGACCGCAAGTTGGCAGAGGAGCGCATATCCTTATGATTTTAATTCTGAAGTAATTAGAATATATTATGAGTGAAACCAAGGCTTTAAAAGCTGACTGTCTATCTGAGCCGAAACTTTCTACCAATGGATAATTCTCGACAGAAAACTCTGGCAGATTATCATGAGTTGGCCCAAGGCCGTAGTTGCTGATTGTATGTTTGAGCTTAAACCCTTAATTGGATAGATAGCTCTCGACAGACTACACCGGTACGTACCTTTCCATCAACCATCGACTCGTCCTTGAATAAGTTAGCTGCTCCGTCAAGGTCTATCTCCAACCAGTTCTTGCCTCAATGGATTATATACATATATATATATATATATTTGGCGCTTTGTAACCGCCGAAGTGATTTTTTTGACGAGCTCCATCACAGATTTGCGGTTTTGCGTCTTGATGTGCTTACCAACAAATGGAAGCCACCACCGAACGGCCGATGGATTTCTATGAAGAGCTTTATTTCATGTCAGAAATACGCTCGGAGGGCTTGACATTTCCTGCCGAGGAGCGAACGAATGTAGAAAAATTAATTATAATTAGTAATTTTGGATATTACTCGAACCTGGGCTCGAACCTTTGCCTTCCGAATGGTAGTACGCAATACTAACCACTCGGCTATCGCGGCCGCCCCAGTGGATTATATTAAAGAAAAAACCGGTCGTCGACAGCTCGGAGACACAATAGACACAAGAACAGCGGAATGTTCTCCGTTTGAGCCAGATTGATTCTGAATCTCCGAGTCCTAAAGCTAGTGACCACAGGCACTTTACTATACATGATGTTAAGCGCCAGGGTTGGAGAAGCTCGTAATTTCTCACAGATTCTGATTATAACCGCTTAGACTAGATTACAGTTATGTAGGTCGAAAACCCTCATCCCTTGTAGTATTGCAATAATATGAAGCTATCGGTGCTTTCTTATTTCTCTCCTCCTCGCCTTCTAGTACAGTTTCCTGCCTAGGATTGTACCTAATCCGAAGGCGAACCTACTCTCTCGAGGATATTGAGGAAAAATCGCCATCATGACCCTTTAGCTCTTGATCTACTTCTCCATAAAACTCTATCGAACTACGAATACGAATCATTTCCTTTGGTTAGCAAAAGGTCTCTTATAAGAATTTTTGTTAGAATTATTATTTTTTTTTATTGAAAATTTTCAACTTAAATTTTATTAAAATAATTTTGAATGCTTTGTATTAACAAAGCACTGTACTCTGTGCCCAAAGCACTTCAAGTATTGTCGTCTCTTCTCTTTTGTTTAGTAGTGTCGGTTCAGTGGGCGCGTTGCTCTTCGCAAGCTCCATAGCTCCTGTTGCTGTCGTTACACCATTTTCATTTCGTTCATCGTGATGGGGGTGATTTGTTATTATGTTGTTGGCATTCATGTTGTGAAAATTGTGAAAATTTTTAGCAAAAATCTAATGTTTGCGAAAATGTCGAAATGTTAAGGCAATTTTCAGCACGTGTTGTCGGTGTAATAAATTTTCACTTAAAAATTTTCAAGTATTTGCCACATCCGATGAATGAAAATTACACAGCGTGCTAATAGTAACAACTATGTATGTGTATGTATACATATATACATATATTTGAGCATATATATATAGTGTTGAAGGCATGAAAAACAATTTTAAATATTGATGAATATACAAACATACATAAATACTGTACTTCTAAATAGGGCGTTGTACTTATGTAGTTGTGTAACATGTCAAGGGGTGTCGGCGCTTAAACACAACATGTGACTCTGCTGTTCACAACTACATACATATTGACAAAAAAAAAAAAACGTGAGTTAAAAGCACGCCACACCGCCTCCTCATAGATGGGTCCGTTTTGTTTTTATTGCTATTTTAAAATTGTAACCCAATTCTGCTTAACACTTTTCAAAATTGTAGAAAGTCACATTATAATGCAATATTTTTATTGCCTCAAAAATTCAATAATTTACCAAACAGTTGTTTGCAAGGGTTAAAAAAGGAATGTACGTTCTATCCACAAGCTGGTTCACGCACTGACTTGGCAATCAACTAGAGGGTAGTTGACCCAACTTTTGAAATAAAAACTTAAAATTTCGATTGAAAATTTTCAAATATTTACAAATTGATTCTAATAAATTAACACTTTATGAATGTGAAATATTCGGGAGTGAGGGATTTTAGGAAAATCACATTTCTTTTTATAATTTTGTGCAATTTGTTCAGTGAAAATAAGGAATTGAAAAATACAAATTTAACGTGATCAAAATTTATTAAATAACGCGTGATCCATTTCATGGTTCTCTACTTTTTTTGAGAAAAACCCCGAAAATTCTAATTTGATGGGGAATTTTTATTATCATTCGAAAGAACATTCATTGGCATTTATTTTTTGAAGATTACCTCTTTCAAATGTTGGCCGCGGCTACGTCTCAGATGATCCATGCACTGTGTCCAATTTTCGATGACTCGTTCGAGCATTACGACTGGTAGCTGGCGAATAACACGCGTGATATTTTGCTCCAAAGCCTGAATCAAAGCGGGATTGTCCGCATAGACCTTAGACTTTACATATCCTCACAGAAAAAATCTAACGATGTGATGTCACACGATCTTGGTGGCCAGTCGACCGGCCCAAAACGAGAAATTGTCTGCTCAGCGATGTGTTCTCTCAATAAATTCATTGATTGATGCGATGTGTGTGATGTGAGGGAAGAGGCGCCGTTTTGTTGAAACCAAATGTCGCGGAGATCACGAGCTTTAATTTCAGGCATCAAATAATCGGTTATCATGGCGCGCTAACGATCGCCATTGACGGTTACGTTCTCACCGGCATCCTTTTTGAAGAAATATGGACCGATGATTCCAACGGCCCACAAACAACACCAAATCCTTGTTTTTTCTGGATGAAATGGCAGCTCTTGAATCTCTTCAGTTTGCTCTTCGTCCCAAACGCGGCAATTTTGCTTGTTTACATACTCATCGAACCAGAAATGGGCCTCATCGCTGAACAAAATTTAGCTCGGAAACGAAGCGAAGCGATGTCGCTTGGGAAGGTCGAGCAGCTTTAGTTCTTGCACAAGCTGTATTTTGTATGCTTTCAATTTAAGAGATCGAGGTAAAATGCGCCAAGTCGTTCCATACGTCAGTCCGATTTCCTGCGAATAGCGCCGAATCGACTATCCACGGTCTTCGTGTACACTCTCAGCTACGGCCGCTATATTTGATATGTCAGTGCGTGCTGGACGTGGTCTATTCGATCGAATATTATCCAATAATGAATGCTGGGTCTTAAGAGGGGTGTGTAGTACGCTCAGTAAGCCGATTATGTTGACCATAAGTTGAGCGAAGCGCGCGAAACACATTCTTTAAACGTTGTTCAAACGTAAGTCTTTCCATGATGAAATTCCAAACAATACTGAACAAAAATAACATTACAGCTTGACACGACTCACGCGTGTTCTCTCAAAAAAAGTTATTGAAAAAGGTACCTATACTTAGATCACCCTTTAATAAAGGAAAGCAAAATTTTTGGAACTTATCTCAAAAGGGAGTCGCAAATAGTATAATGTAAACGGTATTATTGCGAGCAGTAAACCGCGATTTTTCCAACAAAATTTTCTTGAACGACGAGGCACAACTCTCGTTCCGCATTGTACGAAAAAAAGAGTACTGTCTGGTCTTCTCTTGGGTCCGGAGCTGTGATTGGATCTTACTTGTTTGAAAGAAATTTCCCGGCCGCGTAATCTCTCGTCTTGAGAATGTCAATTGGCGACCGAGATCGTGCGGTTTGACAACGATGGACTTTTTTATGTGGGGCTACGCGAGAGATCGTGTTTATTTGGATAAATCTATAACTCTTGAACTCATGAAAACCAAAATTGATCAACTTATAGTTGACATTCCGCCGTCGGAGAAGAAACACTTGGTTATGTCGTCCTTCAAGACCAGCCGGATTAAGTTTTGATTGTACAGTATTACCCAACTCACTCCCAACCAATCGAGTACCATGTCTGGTATACATCGAAATGTCCAGAGCGACGTTTTGGAACAATTACATGTTTCCTAGTAGTAATTTTTCAAACATGAAAAGCATTAACTTTGGGATGTTTTGTCCACACGCAGGTAACAATACACATATCCCAATAGGAAGTCCTCTTTTCTCTGTTTAAATTACAAATGTAGCGAAGATTAATCAATAAACAAATTTCGTTTACTTGCAACAAACTTAATTGAATTTCCTGCACAATATCTGCAAATACACTTGCCATAAATTAGATCGACAACCGGACATGTCACCGTGAATTCAACTGTCTCCGCATGCGATTGAATTTATGAACATCCTTAACACGCCTACACTCTGTATTCAATTCAGGTAGATATGTGTGTATGTATGCATGTAAATGTTTTGCATTAATCAGACATACCTCAAGTTTACCATCATCATTCGCACTATGCCACTGGTGTATGTGTGGCATGCAACGGGATCGGTTGTCATCTTTACGAGTTTGCCTTTCCTGGGAAATCGAAGATCAAAATCCTCAAATGCAATCGAAATAAGTAAGAGAGCAACCAAATCAAATAAAACACACAACCAAACCTACTTATACATATATATGCTACATGGTTGTAACACGATGAGGCGTTAATCAATCTGCTGCCTTAATTGCAAGTAAACTGATGTTCCTGTCGTCAAGCGATCGCCAAACTGTTTAGTATTCCATTCCATTCATTGGGACATTGTTGCCGTTGCGTTGCTATGGGTATCTCATGCTTGATTTCGCCGTTTCACATATACATTTGTGTGTATGTTTATGTGGGTGCGTGTGATGCATGCATACATACATTCATTTATATACGAGTATGTTTCCAGAGCAATTTAATCGAATGCCGATCATGATCACTGCTGACGGGTTTGCTGAGTTGTTGTTTGTTGTTTGTTGTTTAGTTTACGCTAAGAAAACTCGGTGATGGATTGTGACAAGCGTTAAGTGAGCGCAGCAAATCGCAATAAAGTGCTTTGGAACCATAACTATTATTTGAACAACGTTAGTTTTGTATGATATTTATGTTAGGCGTGCTGTGAGCGGGTTCCATGGGAAAGTAATAAATTTTAAGCGACTCGCGTTTGCTTATTGGCATTTATGTATGTTTTGTATGTATCTGCTGTTGTCACTATACTACACAACTTTTTTATATTTTTTTGTTGTCATCAGTGCTGTTTAAAATATTTGCTTTTGCATGGTTTGTAGCGATCCGACTGTTTTGTCATCCGTCTTGCGGATTTCAAAATAAACATAAATAAAATGCATTAAATGCAAGATACTACATCATTAAAATTACAAACTTCGATCCATTTGAAGTTTACGACCACTTTTTGGCAACTGCACGGCTGTTAGTTTTCAAGTGCTCAAGAGTTAAAGATTTATCAACATAAACACGGTCTTTCACGTAGCCCCATAAAAAAAGTCCTACGATTTCCAACCACACGATGTCGGTGGCCAATTAACATCGCTAACACGAGAGATTACGCGACCGGGAAATATCTCTCGCAATAAAACCATATTCGTTCTCGTTGTGTCGCATGTGGCACCATCTCTTTGCCAATGATCAACTGGCTTCAATTGTTGTGTGAGCTGGACTTTTCATGGTTGTATGTGCTCTTGAGAACGTCGAGTAATAGACAGATTCGGGTCTTCTTACACTATCTGTAACCTATGTGCCACTTTCAAATTTTTCAAAATATTTTGTGTGAAAATTTTATAACTTGATACAACTGTTATGGCATTTGTTTTCTAGTTATACAAAATTGTCCAACATATGATTATTTTATGCGCTCAATTTCTTTATTTTCCCAATAAGCCCTTAACGTATGAGATTTTTTTTTTAATTTTAAATAATTGAGATCAATATGGAAGACCAGAGTTGGAAAATTAATTAAAAAAAAAAAGGAAATTTTCCTAATTGCGGTCGTTCCATAGCAGGAAATGCCAAACCCTCTGAGTGTATTTCTGACATGAAAAAAAAACTTGTCATAAATTCTGTTGGCTTGGAATAAACTGCAGATTCCACCCATTCGTTGGAAAAGAGAACAAGATGCACACTACAAAGCGCAGGTTGCGAAAGACGAGACGAATCGATTTACCGTTTGCCTGTCTACCCGTCAGTCAATGAAAAGAATAACTTCGTGATTAATAAAATGTTTAGATGAAATTTGATTTACACATTCATTGGGTTACAAGTATGGAGTCTATAACAGGTCATCACCTTTTTTTTGGCAAAATTCCCTTTATTTATTCAACATAGTTCCATTCAAGGGGGATACACTGATTAAAGCGACATAGTTCCATTCAAGGGGGATACACTGATTAAAGCGACTTTTCGATATCATTTTTATAGTACGATTTGTCCTTCGCTTCAAAATAGGCCTCTGTTTCGACGATCGCCTCCTCATTCGACGCAAATTTCTCCCCAGCGAGCACTCTTTTGAGATCTGAGGACAGAAAATAGACCCCGGTGGATACGGTAGCAATTCGAATCCTAGTTCATGGATTTTTGCCATCGATTTCACTGACTTGTGACACGGCTTATTGTATTAGTGAAACAGCACTATCTTTTTCTTCAACAGCGGCTGTGCTTCGCGATTTCGTCCTTCAAACGGTACAATAGCGCTATGTACTAGTCGCTGTTGATGATACTCCTTTTTTCTATGCAATCAATGATTGTGATTCCATACGCATCCCAAAATACACACGCCATAACTTTGTCAGTCGACTATTGTGTTCTTCCACGCTTTGGAGCGAGTTCATCGTGTGCGGTCCACCCAAAAATGATTTTATAGACTTTCCGTTATCGGAAAATAGTAAGAAAGGCAATCGATGGTCTTAAGAACAGCAAAGCGGATGGTCTATGGAAAAGAATGAAATTCGAATGCTAATTAAGCACTATTTTTTGCGAATAAAAAAAAACATCACTGAAACCAAGGAAAAACTTGATATATAACTATGATAATTTCTATAACTATATAATAATTTCAATTGTTAAGTAACGGTTTTCTAGGTTCCGTTGTGGTCGTACCAGTACAAGTGACACTGAACGTTCAGTTCGCTCAATAGAGGCCGTCGCGACAGAAATCGTAGATAAAATCCATGGAAAGATATTGACCTATCGGAGAATTGAAAAGCGTGAGATGGCTGAGGATGTAGGCAGCTCAACTGAATCATCACATTTTACATGAGTATTTGGACAAGAAAAAGCTATTTCCGCGATGTTATTTGCTTCGTTTTATTCCCGTAAACGAAATATGGATCCATCACATGGCACCAGAAATCAAAGAACAATCAAGACAATGGGTTTCTCCTGGTGAACGTGCAGCAAAGAAGTCCAAGGAGGGTCTGTCACCCAACAAGGTGCTGGCCACAGTTTTTTGGGATACCCGAGGTATCTTTCACATCGATTACCTTAAAAAGCGTAATATGATCACTGCGAATATCATTCAGAGGCTTTGGACAGATTTGATATTGATTTGAAGCAGAAACGACCGCATTTGACGAAAATGCTATTCTAGTAGGACCATGCACGGGTACATACGTCTATAGTCACCTTAGCAAATTGGGATACAAACTGCTGCCCCATTCAGCATATTCTTCAGATTTAGTCCCGTGCTACATGTCGTTGTTTCCAAACCTCAAGAAATGGCTGACCGCTAAGAGATTATGGTCGAAGAAGAGGCCATCACCGAAAAAACGCCTATTTTGATGGCCTTTAAAAAACCTAAAATTGGAAAACCGCTAGACTATATTCGTATGTAAAGAGCTAAAAGAGAACTATGTTGAGAAATAAAACATTTATTTGTTGAAAAAATATATTTTATTCAAAAAGTCACTGACTCATCCAACCACTCTCGTATTCAAAGACTAAGAGGTATGTTCAAAAAAGGTGAAGGTTTTGCTCACTGTTTTCTTTGATTATAATGGTGTGGTGCACCATGAGCTCCTGCTAAAAAGGTCGTATAGTTAATAAGGAATACTACAAGGAGGATATGAAACGTTTTCGTGAAGCAATTCGGCTCAAACAATCAGAATTATGGAACATGAACATGAACATGATGAACCAATCGTGAAATTCTGCATCACGGTAATACGGCAGCTCACACATCAATGTTTATTCGTGATTTTTGGCCGAAAACAAAACCGTAATTATGCCTCAACCACCATATTCACCAGATTTGACTCCCTGCGATTTTTTCCTATTCCCAAAACTAAAGACACCCAATGAAAGGAGAGCGATTTGTCACAATTGATGAGACCAAGTCCGAATCGAAGAGGGATTCGAGGATTCGGAAAAGTGTTGGCGCAAGTGTATTATATCCGAGGGGATTACTTTGAAGGGGACAAAAAATTCAAAATGTACATTTTCCTTTGAACTTACCTCGTATATTCCGCTAGCTTGAAATTTGGGTCGAGGGTAGGCTCTTCAGCACTTGCATTGAAGATATCCGAATTTGGTAAAAGAAGAAAGGTTAACAACAAAAGAGTGTAGATCTCATCAGTGCGGCTCTAGAATTTAGTAAGCTCATAATTAAGAAAGAGAAAGATTAGATTGAGGAGCCAACCTTGAAAATATTAGGCATGCTCGATGCTCGATTACAAGAATGTCTAGTGTTTAGGTTTCATAAAATCCCTAGGCTTATTGAGTCGATACAAATTGGACAATATCAAACTATGTCTGAGAGTTGGGATCGCAAATAATGGGGGAGTAACGTGCTATTGTGTACACTGTTACCATCTCTTAAATGGTGACTTCTTGAAATGGAACGATTAATATCTTACTTTGTCAATGACTTCTTAATATTTCAATTTCATATGTCCGGGCGCCAAGAAAATGAAAATAGGTTTGGCATAACTAAATAACGCATAACTAACATGAATACTCCTTCTTCTTGTAACCATCTTTTAACTATCCTACGTAGCATGTTTCGATGTAAAAAAAAACCTACATACATATGTTCATATGCTAGTACATACCAATCGAACAGACATAGCAAAAGTCGTCACTGTCAGCACTGACAATGTCACAACAAAGCTCAGGTCTCGTCTGTAACCAAATGTTACGATTTGACTGCAAAACCGAAGATAGTTAAAAGCAATAAAAAAAATACGACAAATGATACCCAAAACCTAAAAGGCAAGCAAAATAAAAAAAAGAAACAAAAAAATAAAAAATAACCGAAAATTAACTCCAAAAACTGAAAACTTCAAGCTCTGCGCTCTGGCGTTTACTGGCTTGGGAAAAATTAGTTCCAAGAAAATGTACCGGAATTCTATGGAAAACACGAGTTGCGCGACTGACACGAAACCAACAAGTAATCCGATGCAGCAGTGTCAACAGCGCGCCGCCCGCCCGCACGCCCGCAACTGCCAAAAACTCAATTGCCATTTAGCGGTGCCTGCAGCAGTTGTTCGCCTTGTCTCAGCAAAATTTGGCAAAGTTGCACTTTTTAAGGCAGTCAAGTTTGGACACATATACATACATACAAACATACATTCCACAGCAGATTTAGCTATAGCCAAATGTGTGTTTGTACATATGTACATGCCTATGTATATGCGAATGAGCGTTTGTATGTTAACTACATGCTGAAAAAGTTATAAAATCATACAGCAGTAACTAAGCAAAGTAAAATCAAATTTTATGATTTTCTGCTCGTTCATTTAGTACATGTCGCTTTGTTTTTGTTGAGCACAGCAATTTTTTTTTTCATGCAAATATTTTACTGTAGACTTTTTGTCAACATTTTCTGTTTTTTTTCATATTCCGACAGTCTCATTTTATTCAAGTTATTTGAATATTTAGTTTTAATATTGTTGGTGTAGTCTAACTCTAATTACTGTTGATTATAGCTGTGTACATACACATATACATATATGCAGGTATGTGTGTTTGTATGAGTACATTTGTGTATAATGTTGATTGTGTATAATGTCGCGGTTGTATTGCATGTGTTATATCAAATCACGTCGTCAACAATTTTTATTTTGCATTTCGTGCAAACTGATACTATGGGAATAATGTTTTCCAGGAATATGCTACTAAATTTTATTATACATACATAAATATGTATGTGTATGAATGGTATGGCAAAGTAAGACGAATAGAGGCAGCAAAATAGTTTAAAATAAACTTTTATTAAATTTTTTATGAAAAAAAAATTATTAATAAAATATTTAAAAAAAAGAAAAAATTTTAAATAAAATAAAATCAAATAGAGGAAAATATGATAGAATAAAAAAGAAATTAAATTAAATTAAATGAAAATAAATATAGAAAACGAAATAGTATAAGACATAATATATAAACAAAATTAAATAATTTAAAATATAATAAAATATTATAATTCATATAAAATTAACTAAAATATAATACAGTAAAATAAAATAAAATCCTATATATAAAACTTAATGAAATAAAATTATAATGAACGAAAAAATGAAAGAAATAGAAAAAATATTATAAAGAATATTATAAAATAATATTAAATTAAATTAAAAAAGCCAAAACAAAATAAACGAAAATAAAATAATATAAAATAAAATAAAATAAAATAAAATAAAGTATAATTAAATAAAATAGCGGATAAATAAATAGCGCACTTAATAAATTGAATATTACACCTACAGAATACATGGCAGACGTTGGCTTCGTGGTAAAGCACACGCCTGTGATGTCAGAATCCGTTGGTTCGATTACTGGCAAAGAAGTCTAATGTAGGGATGTGGTGATCTCCGAAACAGTTGTCACTTCTAACAAATTTTTCTTTGTTGTATAACAAAATATTAAATTTAAAAAGAGAAAATTCTTCACTTATAACCAAATTGAAATGAATGTAAATTTATTAAATTGAAATTAAAAAGGAAAAATTATATTTAAAAAAAGTTAATAAGATAAAAATAAGTAAAACAAAATATAAAAAAAATAAAAATTATAAATTAAATTAATTTTAAATTACATTAAATTAATTTAGTTAAAATAAAATGAAGGAAAATAAAATAAGAAGTAATTAAATAAAGCAAAATAAAATTCTATTAAACATTAATCAAATTGAATATTATTAAAAGAAAATTAAGATAAATAATATAAAAATTTTAAATTAAATAAAACAAAATATTTTTATATTATATAGGGGTTTCCAATAGGAGTGATATGGTTTCTTTAAAAAAAAACTCACACTAACTGTTAAGGAAAATCAAATGTTTTTTATTTAATGTGAAGTACAATCGGAAACAATTATGTTCTGAATATAACATCACTCAAATGGCCACCACGACTTCGTTTGCTGGAACGAATTCGATGAACCCAATTTTTGAGCACTCTTTCCACTAAATCAAGTCGTATGTCATGAATAGCAGTTCAATATTGACTTATAAAGCTTGAAGAGAGTCTGATTTATTGCTAAAGACCAATGACTTCAAATAACCTCACAAGAAGTAATCTAATCGCGTTAAATCACAACTTCTTGGAGGCCATTCAATGTTACAATTTCTTGAAATAATCGAATCTCCAATCCTTTCTCGAAATAATTCGGTTGTTGCACCTGCTGTGTGATACGTAGCCCCGCCTTCTTGGAACCAGCTGTTGTTAAGATCAACTTCTTTCAATTGTGGCCATAAAAAGTTGGTTATCATCGAGCTATACCGCTCTCCATTGACAGTAACGGTTTCACCAGACCAAAACCTACACCAAGCTGTCAATTAAGGTGAATGTAATGGTTGTTCAGGAATAATTTGTGGATTTTCTTCGCACCAGAATCGACAGTTTTGTTTATTTATCGCACCACTCAGATGAAAGTGAGCCTCATCGGAGAAGATAATTTTCTTGAAAAAATCGTTGTCGTTTTCAAGTTGTTCCAAGGCAAAATAAGCAACGTTGTTCTTGCGCATATTTTGCCATGATGAAATTATAAACATTACTGAATACAATGAAAAAAAAAGGAGAGATCATGACATATTAATAGTGGCCAAAACGACACTTCATATCAAATCATATCATCCCTATTGGAAAACCCTTTATTAGAATAGTTAAAATAAATAAAGAAAAATTAAATAATAGTAAATTTAATTAAAAAATACAAATATTCAATTAAAAATACAAAAAAAAATACAAATTACATAAGACAAGACAAAACTAAAAAAAAAAGAAATCACGGCTGCCTTCGGCCATGCCGAAGTCTATATACCTTTCATGAACACATCAAAGTTATTGAAAACTTCAAAATTTAATTTCAATGATTTCCAGTGTCAATATGAACTTGAATTTACGCCTGTATAATATAAAATTTCACGTTCTTAGATGCCTTTTTAGCGGAGTTTTTGACCCAAAAGCTCATATCTGAACAAATCGGTTGTATGGGGGCTATAAGATATCGAATTCCGATTCCAATGATTTTCAATGCCGATATACTAATCCATAAAATGTGTTAATAATACCAAATTGCATGCTGCTTAAATGGTTTTGATTGAGTTTTGACCAATAAACCTTACATCTGAAAATGGTGTATGGGAGCTATATGTTATATTTTTGCAATTTCGATAATTTTCAGAACCAATTTGCAATTTGTATATGTAGTATAATAAATTTAATGTTTTTAGGTACTTTTTTAACGTTATAAGCCAAAATTTCAAGTCTGAAAAATCGATTTTATATATGCTAGAGTAGTCCGATCTGGCCGATTCCGACAAATGATCGTTGAAACCTATAAATGCATCTTTCTACCAAGTTTGGTTGAAATATCTTAAAAATTGCGGGACTGGATTTCGTTCAAACATAAAGATTGACAGACGGACAGACGGACATCGCTAAACCAATTCAGCTCGTGATAGGATTGGTATGAATTTCTCTCATATAGGATCGGTATAAATTTCAGTTGGTCTATCGCTTTTTCTTATGGTACTTTCATACTTCGGATCAAAGTTAATATACCATTTCATGTAAAGGGTTTTCCAAATGTAATGTTTACAATTTCATCATGGCAAGATATACACAAGAACAACGTTTACAAATTATTCAATATTGTTATCAAAATAATCGTTCTGAGTGGTGCGGTAAATAAACAAAACTGTCGATTCTGGTGCGAAGAAAATCCACAAATTATTCCTGAATAACCATTACATTCACCTAAATTGACAGTTTTTTGTGGTTTTAGGTCTGGTGGAATCATCGGTCCGTACTTCTTTCGAAATGAAGCTTTTATGGCAACAATTTAAAGAAGAAGTTGATCTTAACAACAGCTAGTTCCAAAAACACGTGGCTACGTATCACACAGCACGTGCAACAACCGAATTATTTCGAGAAAGGTTTGGAGATTCGATTATTTCAAGAAATTGTGGCTTCCAAGAAGTTGTGATTTAACCCGATTAGACTACTTCTTGTGGGGTTATTTGAAGTCATTGGTCTTTAGCAATAAATCAGACTCTTTTCAAGCTTTATTAGTCAATATTGAACCTGCTATTCATGACAAACGACTTGATTTAGTGCAAAAAGTGCTCAAAATTTGGGTTCATCGAATTCGTTCCAGCAAAAGAAGTCGTGGTGGTCATTTGAATGATGTTATATTCAGAACTTAATTGTTTCCGATTGTACTTCACATTAAATAAAAAATATTTGATTTTCCTTAACAGTTAATGTGTTTTTTTTTAGAAATCATATCATTCTTATTGGAAAATCCTATACATGAAAGGTATAAAAAAAAATATCACTTTACCTTTACTGCTGTAACTCTGACATTGGGCAATTGAAGGTACTTTCAAATATTCACTTTGTTATATTTTCTAGCTTTGGCAATCAAAGCATCTGTATAATGCATGCCACAAAGTAATGTTAAGACTACATTTCAGACATTCAAGAATCACGGTATGAACTAGAAAACTGTGAGAGCAAGGCGATTGTTTAGAGATCGTTATTACAGGAACAAAGTTTGATAATATTTTTTTTAGTTACCTTAGTTATTTAGGCGAACATGGTGCAAATCCCATGGATTTAGTGAACGAAAGCGAATTTAAGTCTTTACTATCGAGAAACGCGACTTGCAGATATGTAGGGGGAATCATCTGAGAGCAGAGCTTGGCATATAAATAAACGAAGCTACCTCTACGAGTTACCGAGGCTGATTAAAATGGAATATATCTTCTAACTGCAATCTTGCAGGAAGAAACGCAGAGCTGGTAAAAAGTAAAGGTGCACACGAAGACGTTTTTGAAGCAAATATCTCATCATTATTTCCTGTTTAATTGGAGGTATCATGTATGGTATAGTTCTTAACCTCCTTCAAACGAAGAACTTGTCTCCTACCCCAAAAGCATATTGCATTGCGAGCACTCCGAACCTAAGTTATATTACAAAGTTGTCGTTTATGCTTGTTCAAAGATAAATAGAATCGTTTTAAGCTTCGACTTTCAACAGTGTTATGGGTTCCAAGATGCAAACTGATTGCCCGTTTGTTGAAAAGCTTGTCTTGTCTAGGAAGAAGATGCACTGAGGGAATCCACTCCCCGAAAGGTATTGTGATAGCCAACCTTACGTCATATACTTAGCGTGGAAAACGTCTTAAAATATCTAAGTGCCCTCCAAATAAAGTCTGTCTTCCAAATATCTAAATAATTTGGGTCAAAAGATTTTTCCTCCTCACCAAATAAAGCAAGTTTCCGCATTTCATGCATCTCGCTTA
This sequence comes from Neoceratitis asiatica, assembly GCA_030068015.2. Classification (NCBI taxonomy): domain Eukaryota; kingdom Metazoa; phylum Arthropoda; class Insecta; order Diptera; family Tephritidae; genus Neoceratitis; species Neoceratitis asiatica. The sequence goes on from CM061526.1 coordinate 63,955,255, forward strand.
AACGTTTGGTCCAATAATAATTGGTTCGTTCGCTTCGAATTTATCTGAAGGCAGCAACAAGAAACATTCAGTTGCTCCCATTAGGTCAGCCTCTAAAATATGACCTAACCAAAAAACAAATAGCATGAACACTCTGCAGGATTTGAGTAGAATTCACAGTTTGTTTGGAATTTAAAACAAAAAATGCGCACAAATCGCTACAAAACCACTTCAGAGCGGACGGCTGAAGTGCCAATATTTTCCATTCCTTTCAACGTTCCATCAACATCAGCGAAACGATTTCTATACACAACAACAACAGCACTAGCACAGCATTTCAAGGCGCACCCACATCACCATCGCATACGCACACCCACACACATATGCATTCATATAGAATTCCTGATTTTTTGAAATAAACAAATTGTTTCCCATAAATGGCAGCTGTTTATATGTACTTGTATACAGGCAAAAACATTTAATGATCAGCAAACGAAGGAGATGTAGCACAACAAAAACAAAAATAATAATAACAACAACAACAACAACAACAACAACAACAACAACAACAACAACAACAACGACAACAACAACAACCAAATTAAGAACGTTAAACAAACGAAAATCCACAGAAATCGGTCTTAAATGGAGCTTTCAATTAATTAACCCAACAAATGCAGGCGCCAGACCCAACAAAATGTATGTATTGTTGTTGTTCTTCTCATTTTGTGGCACTCTGTTATAGGGTAGTAGACGGCTCTACCTCTACCTGATGGTCAAGTTGTAATAAGTTGTTAAAACTTTTGTAGAAAATTTATGTTTTGATCATATCACAAAATTAGTCAGCAACCCAGAGCGCTTCACTTGGGTTCAACAATAACAACAATAACAGCAACAATAAGAAAAACAACTACAACAAAGACGACACAGGCAGGAAGTGGCGCTGAAGTGTTGTATGTGTGAGGTATTTAAGTGTTTCACGGAGATTTGGTCATTATTATTTACCTTATTGTTGTTGCTGTTGTTGTTGTTGTTGTCCGCTTATGTGGAATATGTGTTTATTTAGCTATAAAAGTACTAATGAGCGACAGTGCAGCGAGTTTTGTGGAACTGAATGATTTTGACTGATAAAAATAAATATTCCGAATTTTTATCCTCTGAGCAACAAGCATTTTTATAACGGTCATAAAAATAAGCCAAAATTTTATTTGTGTATCGATTGATTGCAATCATAAATTTAGCGCATAAATTAAGTAAATTTAACACAAACAAAAGCAAATATTTGTACGAACGAGCCTGAATCGTAAAAGAAGCGTTGACAAAATTAATGTTTTCATAAAGATTTTGATTTATGCCGCTGCGTAGCTTGGTACTACTCTCGCACAGCGAAGGGGAGCACGCATGACTTTAATGAAGACAAAATCACACACACCCACACAAACACACACACAAGCATTTGTTACATACAGCCTCCAACATTTCACGCATTCACCACGCACAACCGCCTCATTACGCTTACCATGCTCTGATGCCCCATGGTTTCGAGCAGGTTAGCCACCGCGTGAGGACATGCTGATGAAAACTATCCGCAGCATGCTCGTCAAGTCGCCATCAACCCATATCATTATTACCAAAGCTTTTAGTGGCAGCAGCAGCAGAATCGATCTCGAGTGCGTGCCCGTGTGTGCTTGTACCTGCCAGTGGCATGCCCAAACTCATCAACATCGCGCCTCGGCATCTCCATCAATGACTGCGAAACGGTGTGGACCGCCCAAATGAGGCAGGCAGTCAGTGAAGGCAAGCAGCTATGAAGCTCTCTAGTTCTTCCTTCTTCATTCATTGCTCAATTTAAATGCGCCACAAATGAGTGGTGCGGTACGGCCACAGCACAGCATGAGTAGCTGTGATTTGACACCTGGGCTGACAGCCTGAATTTGTGGAAAATTATTAGACTAGTCAAGCCAGTCAGGAGCGAACGTAGGTTCGCGTGAAAGATGTAGGCGCGGCGGAGTAACAAGCGCGAGGTGTGAGGCAATGAGCGCGCACACGATCGACTAACCGGCTGTGGCATAGTCGTTCGCGCCACTGTGTGCTGCCCTGATCGCGCGCGCGAGTAAGAAATAACATGAATAAAAAATATTTTTTTTCAGTATTTTTTTTATTTTTTAGATTTTTTTTCTTACTTTTAATGGTTATCATTGTTGGGCGGCTGTGGTTGTGGCACCCAAGGCGCTAATTTGTTGAAAAATTATGTTGAATGCTGCACATAATTAAGCGGCAAACGCGCGTGTTATATCTTATTCTTTCATATGTAATTTAGAAAAATTATTTCAATGTCTTCTTTGTATTCCGTTCAATCTTGATTGCGTCGCGATAACATCGAAAATAACCAAATTTTATTGCTATCAAATTGCGTTTGACTGAAATTTGAGATGTTGTTATTAAATTAGACGCTAATCGGTCATTATAAGATTTGAGCGAGAAGAAACTATTTATTTAAATGTGTAAGAATACACACCATTAGCTATATGCACTCGTGCATATACGTACATACGTTTGTAAATAAAGGGTGTTTTTTTATAGAGGTATAGAACTTTAAGTTGGCATTACTTTTCAAGATGGCGACCGATTTAACAGCTGTCAAGTGATTTATTCTCAGTTTGGTTTGGCAATTCATCATGAATAGACTCACGCCTGAACAATGCTTGCAAATAGTGCAATTTTTTTTTCGAAAATAATGGTTCTGTGCGGAAAACGTATCACGCACTACGTCCATTTTATCGTCTTATCGATTAAGCGCACTTCTGGTTGAATGGCTACGTCAACAAACAAAACTGCCGCATTTGGAGTGAAGGTAATCCTCAAGTGTATGTTGAAACACCGTTACATCCAGAAAAACTGACTGTTTGGTGCGCTTTATGGGCTGGTGGAATCATTGGTCCGTACTTTTTCAAAAACGATGGTGGACAGAACGTTACAGTCAATGCTGATCGGTATAGAGCCATGATTACTAACTTTTTCATTCCTGAATTGAATAACCATGATGTCCAGGAGATGTGGTTTCAACAAGAAGGGGCAACATGTCACACAGCTCGTGCCACAATAGATTTATTGAAAGACACGTTTGGTGACCGCCTAATTTCACGTTTTGGACCTGTGAATTGGCCTCCAAGATCTTGTGATTTAACACCGCTAGACTACTTTCTGTGGGGCTATGTAAAGTCATTGGTCTATGCGGATAAGCCACAAACGCTTGACCACTTGGAAGACAACATTCGCCGTGTTATTGCCGATATACGGCCACAAATGTTGGAAAAAGTCATCGAAAATTGGACGTCCAGATTGGACTACATCCGCGCCAGCCGTGGCGGTCATATGCCAGAAATCATATTTAAAATGTAATGCCACAAGATTATCTTTCGGATAAATAAAATTCATGTCAATCGAATAATCCATCGTTGTTTTATTGCAACTTAAAGTTCTATACCTCTATAAAAAACACCCTTTACATACATACATACGTTTGTAAATATATACAAAAGTCAATTGTAAAGTCACAGCTGTGTGAGAAAGCTTAGAGTAACTATAATACTTACTTTTCCGTAGACTACTGATATATGTGAAGCAAGTGTTGTCGATTACGAACTAAAAAAAATTCTGTATTTTTGGCTTAAAGAAAGTTGTGAAGTAGACTAGTAAAAATTAGTCCTCGTTTTTGTTAGATATATATTTTTAGTTTTAGTTAAGATTGGAGGATGTAGTCATGTGTAGAAGTTCGCGCAAGTGAGGATGGTTCTTTATTGACCTTCACCTAGGAGTGGCCAGAAATGATGCTTCTACATATGGTTCAAGCAGCTCACATTTTCCGGCCAAGTACCCTCTGGGTAGCCAAAAAAACATCCATTGGGAGACGATCTAAAAACGTGAGCAGTGAGCGAATACCTTGTGATTGTACGTAGGGTTAGGGACCCACCACATAAAAACTCTACTTCAATGAAAAATCAACAATTGCTTCGGATGAGAGCTCCCCCTTTAGATGCCGACTCCTGCGAAGGACACGATTAGAGGGCATGCATTTGGAAGGTCTGGTACCTTAATTGCGGAGGTGCCGTTGCCCAGCTGTGTGATGTTCTCGTAAGACTTAAAGGTGACATCACCGCCGTCAAAGAAATGTGTTAGACGGGACGAGTATGGAAGAAGTATGAAGCCATTTAAAGGAGCCCAAATTTCTTGTTGCATTTGTGATGGGAGAGAGACCCCCTATCACCATGCCATGGCATTCACCCGGTGGATTAACGTCTAGCCGCAATTCGCATCAAATTGAAGTTCTTCAGCATAGCACTGGTTTGCACCAACGCCCCGACAGAAGAGAATAACGATGAGACCAAAGAAGCTTCCCATAAGAACACAGAACGCACTTATGAGCGTTGCCCCCGCCACAATATCAAAACTGTGCTAGGCGATTTCAATGCCATGGTAGGTAAAAAAGGTATTTTTAACACAACAGTCGGAAAATTCAGCCTACACCACGAAGCATCCGCAAATTGGCTGAGCTTTATTGACTTCGCCGTGGCCCGAAATATGTAGTATCAAATTCCGGTACAAGAAAATACATCGTCCTACATGGCTGTTGCCGGATCCTAAAACGCGCAACCAAATCTATCATGTTATGTATGTATGTATGTATGTTCAAAGGAAAAGGTGAGGGCTTTTCTCACTGTTTTCTTTGATTACAATGGTGTGGTGCATCATGAGTTCCTGCCAAAAGTGCGTACAGTTAATAAGAAATACTACATGGAGGTTATGCAACACTAGCGTGAAGCAATACGGCTCAAACAGCTTCCAGCATTGGGAGAATATTCTTTGACCTCATCCTCATAGATAATATGGGTGATCAAGATGCGTGACTAATTATGTGGCTAAGACTAGAGTGCAGACATCTTGCAAGTCCGACGAGACTAAAATAAACGTTGTAGGTCGAAGGGGTTTCAATTATGGGGCTGCGAAATTCCAAGAGTGTTGATAGGTTGGCGGAAATTGAAGGAAGAATGTCAGCAAAGACTCTGTCAAAAGCATGGGCCCGTTCAGTATCCTAAGTAATTTTGGACTGTATAAATATTCATGGAACACATCACCGATTTATTAACTTGGCACTGCGGTAACGAACAAGAGAGAAAGTTTGGCTTTGAAAATATAGAAAAACTACTACCAAAATCTCGCATTGTAAGTCACCAGCTTTCCAAATTTTCCCATTCACACTAGGATAAGTAAAGCGCAAGCCCTGAGATGATTATACAACGAAAAGTTATATTCCTGCTCCATAGCGAAGGTGCATAGATGCACACCACACAGAGGAGCATTATCATTTTTCTTTTAGATTTTGGTGGGGAGGGGGTTAACAGCCATGCCTTTAGACTATGCAGATGACATTTCGTTTATTGCTAGCGGTGAATGCCTGACAACCATTAGCTCCCCTTCGAATCGGGTACTTAGAACAATAAACAAATAAGCTAACTGAGTATGACTCAGTGTCTAAACTGATAAAACAGATCTAATCATATGCATAAGTAACTGCAAAGTTCTAGCTTGGATCAAAACAAAGCTTGGATGGACTACTTTACAGCCGAAAGTAAGCATTAAATAGTTGGATATTGTGTTGGAGAGCAAATTGTTGTGACGAGAAGGCATTCAACAGCCCTATATATAAAGGATTTACAGTTTTAATGGGCCTTTGACCATTGTCGCTATAGTACGATTGAAAACTATAGAAAAAACTATGTTTCTGAAATGATTGGATTAGAGCTACCGTGTCACAACCGCTACGTGAAGGAGAAAAAGTAAAGCCTTCAGGTCAAAGAAAATGTGATTGTTATCACGTTCTCATCGCCCTACAGAAGTACTAGGCTTAGTTAAACAATGAAACACATAACGGAGTTTAAACTGCAAACACTCAAGACAATTGAACGTTTCTTGATTTATGAATTAATATTATCCCTTCTGGTTTCCCTCATAATATATACAAGAACTCGAGCCTTTAAACTACATACTTATTGTGAGGTAAGTTAATTATATAACTAATTCCAGGAGAAAAACACTAATTTCGTTCCCAGAAAGATTAAGCAGCTCCTTTTACTGTATTTTTTAATTAAAATTTTTTTTAAATAGACTTAAAGTCATTTAAAGTTCATCCCAAATTACTCAAAATCCAACTACTAGTGCCATTTCCACCAAAAAGGAAAACATCATGCTACCCAATAAGTAACTCATAAGCATCACTGAGAGTGCATCAACGAAGTCTATCAAAATTCCTACACGATCATATTTAATATGTTGTGAACATTAAAATATTTCTTGAAGTTCTCCGTATTGGGAATATAAAGGACAGCATATTTGCCTTAAAAATTGTTGTAGTACATACATTACTCAAATATGTTTTAATAAATGGAATAAACATACGTATGTATGCAGCCACAAAGAAATATTTCCTCATATAGAAACTCCACTTGCAACAATCAAAACGAAGGAATTATTTATTAAATTTGTGGTAAAATAAGGAAGACCGCAAAAAGAAATCTTTTAATGATGACAAGTTCACGAAACATAAAAATTATGATTGTTTTAAATTCAATTAATGCATTGTTTCTGCAACTCCCTCCAAAAAAAAGGAAAAAAAATGGAAACATAAATTCATAACTCCATAACTTCATGAAGAGCATAAGAAGCCGAAATGAGGTATAAGAAATGTGCAGGCGCACCGTGGACGATGGGTCAAAATGTATAAATTTTGGAGAAAAATTATTTAATTTTTGGCTTGTGGTGCAAAGAATCGGAAATATATGAGCGTTTCAAAATATGTGCTGCAGACTATTGTCATATCTTTGAGTAGAGGCAAACATGTTTCTTCGTAAAGTATTAGTGTTATCTAGACTTATGGGAAATCAACCGCTGCGCTACCAACAGGCGTTGAACGCCATTCACAAATATTCAGAAAATATGTACATCCCACTCTGGTAGTGAATGGCATTTTAAGAAACCAACTGCTATCTGTAACAGACGAAGTGGTTGAGCTATCGTACCCAAAGTTTATCCTACTATCAGTCCCAATGGTGTCTTTGCGTGTCCAAGAAAACCTTCACATACAACACCTCTTTTTTCTCTTGTCCAAACCTGTCGAAATATTTTCTATCTTCATCTGCGTCTCGTTAGTCCCCGCCGGGCACCTAGTGCGGAGAAATTTATGAATGTCTGGCCCATTGCCTTGTAAGTTGCGAGAAACGTTTCTTTGTCTTTTCAACAAGTGCTGGCGGCTAGCGCCTAGAGAGATGTTGAGAAAAGGGATCCAAAATCACAGAGGTCTAACGAGGCAGCTTGACCTTTTCTCTACTTTCTCTTATCTCTTAACCAGGAAGTGGGTTATGTACAGGTTTCCTGGTCGAATATATTTGGCGAAGTTTCCCAGCCAAATATGCCTTAGAGTTTGCATAAACTCATCGCTTTGATCAATATCATGCAAGCAAAGACTAGTATTTCAATAAGCTAAATTCTCTTTACATCGCACCGTAAGTTCTGCGTTCTCCAGATTAGACAAAGCAGCGAAGTGAATGGGTCTGGTAGTGAACGAGGGCAAGACGAAATATCTCCTGTCATCAAATTAACAGTCATCTCACTCGCGACTTGGCTCCCACGTCACTGTTGACAGTCACAACTTAGAAGTCGTAGATAATTTCGTCTATATGGGAACCAGCATTAACAATACCAACAATGTCAGCCTTGAAATCCAAAGAAGAATCACTGTTGCCAACAGGTGCTACTTTGGACTGAGTTGGCAATTGAAAAGTAAAGTCCCTTCTTGACGAACCAAAACCAAACTCTACAAGTCGCTCATCATTCACGTCCTGACATGTGGTGCAGAAGCCTGGACGATATCTACATCCGATGAGTCGAGTTTAGAAGTTTTCGAGGGAAAAGTTTTGCGGAAAATTTATTGTCCTTTGCGCGTTGGAAACGGCGAATACCGCACACGTTGGAACGATGAGCTGTACGAGCTATATGGCGACATTGACATAGTTCAGCGAAGAGACAGCGGCTACGCTGGCTATGTCATGTCCTCCGAATGAATGAAAGTGCTCCAGCTTTGAAAGTATTCAATGGAGTACCCGCTGGCGGAAGCAGAGGAAGAGGAAGACCTCGACACCGTTGTAAGGATCAGGTGGAGAGCGGTCTGTAATCACTTGGTATTTCTAACTGACGCCAAACAGCAAAGAGAAGAAACGAGTGGCGCGCTATTGTTGACGAGGCTATAATCGCGCAAGCGGTGCCAACGCCAAGGAAGAAGAAGAAGAAGAAACCTCCAACTAGATGTTCAGAAAATGCTTAAATGCTTTTCGGCTGAGCTACTCCTCCGAGTTTTGATAAGTGGCTTAATGTTTTTTCTGGAAATATCAGGATGTACAGTTTTAAGTGACCTCTGATTGGCTGATTGGTGGATGAACAGTTGATTTAAAATACGCTGCCGAGGTACGAATGATTTTTATATCTTAATCTGGTCAATACCATCTAGCTCTTACGCCCGCTTCGCTAACTCTCTTAAATATTCTACATAAACACCAAAACCGACCACTGTCTCCTTATAAAGTTGTGTGGTGCATGCCATGGCATACGTATCTGCGATATGAAATATGAAAAAACATGAAAAAGTTATGTTAAAATGTCATGCAATAATTTTATGATTGGCAATTTGGAATTTTTTACCAACATTGTCAGCGCATACGCACAGTACAGTAGTCTTTGTCTTTAAACTCTTACTATAAACTAAGAGGAACATCCATTGCGGTACTAAAATCTTTACTTATTTTGCACACTTCCCACTCAGCATCATAATTTTTCGGCAGTGGCGCTCGGCTCGGTTGCCAACAACCAACTGATGACGACTATCGTCGTCCATCAAAACCATGCAGCAGACGTCAAGAAGTCTCAGCGCGTTTCTGCGAGATGTAGCGAGCGATCAATTAGTGCGGCTTCTACTAATTCGTCGTTTAAAATGCAAAGCACGTACAGCGTGTGTGTCCTGGCATCCAAGCAACCGCCTTCCGTTTGTTATAAAGCGGAAAGTAACTATTGGAATTCGATGCGGCTGCTGCAGTGAAGCGAGTAGTTAGTGTCCTTGTTGTACACATGTCTCTGAACACAATTTTGATATGTGGACATACAGAGACAATGGCAGGCGGTCGCGGCGGGCCGCGCCGACGCAGTGTTGCTGGTGGTGCTTGCAGACGTTGCGAAAATATAATCAGTACAACAACTTGAACAATTTCGAAAACACGCATATTTTGGTGCCGACTACAAAATATGAATTCATTAGGGAGAGTTGGGCTGGAGAAAAAAATTCGAAGTTGGTTAGTGATTGATTGAAGAAAGGCTTCGGTTGAGTGTGCACACCAAATTGGCAGAAGCAGACGGGTATGGGCGATAGTGGAGCAAACTGCAATAAATTCTCTATGAAGACATCAATGTTTGTATATGACAGTTGTAGATTTTCATGTTTTTCGCGATGTTTTGAGCTCTGTTTGTTTGGCTACACTGTGCGACACTGAATTTACACATAGAAAAAAATTGCCTCGGATGAGCTATTTAACCACGGAGATGATTAGCTACGGCGGCGAGGAATTATTGAGCTACTCGAATAAGCTTTTGTGCGGTTGGAGGGCAGTACGTCAGAGAACTAGAATTTAACTGTGCTCCCTTCAATCCATAAAAAGGATATATTATCTGTCGTGAACTCCACTGTCAGCGAACTGTTGAGATCTTACCGCTGTGGCTTCAATCCTAACCATACACTCAGTATTGAAAAATACCCGAGGAAAAAGGATCGACATATACCGCCATTTAGTCAATTTAAAAGCAGCTTTCCATAATATGATATATTCATTTATAAAGGTTCCTTTATAAAGGTTCTTTTATAATCAGGAAGAACCTTTCCGAGCTATTCGGTGATAAACGAGATATATCATCTTCAACTTAATGCTGGAGAAAATAATAAGAACTGTAAAGCTAAACAAAAGAATACCCAATCTTCTATAAGAACTTACACATCCTATCGTACGACGCTTTTAGACCTGCTCTCTCCAGACAGGTCAATGCGAATAGGCTTGGTAGTAACCAAATATTTCTTGTCATCAAACAAACAGTTAGCACACTCGGATCATAGCTTTGAATCGTAGAAAATTCTATCTATCCTTGAGCCAGCATCAACACCAAAAATAATGCCAACCTTGAAATTTCACCAGTCTATCTCGACAAACAAAAATCATCTCAATATTCTCCGTCGAAGCGCGTCATGTTTGTCGTTAGAGGCGACTACAATCCAATAGCTCTCGTGACCGTCAGCTCTTTATACCGGAACGAACCGGATATTTATATGACCAAGGACTGTCGCCAAAAATCAATTTTTGAGAATATTTTTGCTGTTACAACAACAACGGTAGCAACAGCCGAGTGGTTAGCATTGCATACTACAATTCGGAAGGCCTGGGTTCGAGTCCAATCCAAAATTATGCAAAATTAATTTTTCTAATTGCGGTCGCCCCTCGGGGGGAATATCAAACCCTCCGAATGTATTTCTGACATGAAACAAAAGCTCCTCCTAAAAATCCTTCGGCCGTTCGTAGGCTGCTTAGAATGAACTGTAGGTCTCTTCATTTGTTGGTAAAAACATCAGGACGCAAAACCACAAATCTGTGGAGGAGCTCGACCGAAAATCACTTCAGCCGTTACAAAGCACCAAAATAGTCTTCGCCGATGTCATGTCTTCCGGAGGAGTGAAAACAAATTTCTTAAAACTTACGACTGTATGCCCCTCAGGTGGCAATAAAGGAAGGGACGATCCTGAGCAGGGATGAACTTGGTTTCACTTTGTGGTTGTTGCTATTTTTAAGGTGGATAGGTAATTCTGCCTAAGAAGAGGTAAAATAAGGCAACGTTATCGAGGTCATATAACGGGAGCTCCAAGAGATGATCAGTTTCGACGACTTCGGATCAGAGGGAGAGAATTCTTAGATGAGTTTGTTTTAGTAGAAATGCAAAGAAGCTGTTAGTATCATGCAGGCTCTCATTGCATGCAGAAAATATGTTGGTCAGTTTGGAGTGTGAATAGGTAGGAACTAAGTCGGCTACGGTAACCAGACCTCAGTAGCTCCCGTATTATTCGAGTCTCGCGAAGAAGCGCGAGCTCTTTGTGTGCTTTGGGTAGCGATTAGATTCTTAGAAAAGAGTCGACGAAGATGTGAATTGAATATATGTGAATGTCGCTTGGAACCTCTTGGTAGTACTTCGCCTCCAGTGACTGTGTACTATAAATAATGCTCATATTGCTGAATGGAGTCCAGTACTTCCTTCCAAATGTCTCTGGGGGCAGTTTTCTTTCAGACAGATGACTACAAGAATGATCCCTGCGGTAATATCTCAGCAGATACTGCTTGCAAAGCTCAGCACTATGCTGTCTAGTGTTGCTTTGTTAATGTTGCATAGGTCACATCAGGAGATTTCCTGTTAAGATTTTTAAGGTGGGTTCGTACGGGCTTATGGATTATTCATATGTGACTTGCTTATTCCTGGTGATCAAGTCGGTAGAGAGTAGTTTTTGACTGGAAAGTTTATTGAACGTTTTTTTCAAAGCTAACCATTCTAAATTTTAAATTCGTTTCCAATTGCTTTTAAAAACCTATCTCTATATGGCAAAGGCGTTTTCAAATTCAGAATGAATTAAAACTTTTAGTGTGATTTTAAATCATCCGTTTTTTTTTTGCACAGTGTAAACTACTAAATGCGCTATAGTTTGGCTCCCACCCAAAGCTATTAAGCGCCCTACAGTTACCAAATTTTATTAAATAATATAAGAATTTTTGAAACTTTTGAAATATGTCTTTCGCTGTTTCTGACCAAACCTGCAGCCCTAAATGCAGGCAACTATACAACAAGCACAGAAAGTTAAAAAGAAAGGAAAAGGGAGTGAAAATGTTGCAGTATACGTTCATTCAAAGGTAAAATCCGTTACTTCAGTTTTTTTTTTTTGGCTACCACAGGTTTTGACATTGTTGCTGGCGCCTGCTTTCTTTGTTGTTGCGCTGCAGTAAAATTCATAACCATAATAAAAAGCTAATTTTATTGTACTTACATACATACGAGTACAGCACATGTATACACACATACATATATCAAATTGTCAGTTTTATGATTGGAAATGTCATGTCTACTGTCGGCGGTCAGCAGCTACCTAACAAAACCAAACCAAACCAAACCAAAACAAATCGTCAACGAAGCCCTCCGTCCACTTACTTCACACGACAGCCGCCCTTCAAAGCGTGTGGTGCGTGCGTGCACTTTGGCGCTACTGTGAAGACAAACGTTTTGACAACATTTGATTTAACATAGGAAAATGCAATTAAAAATTTTATTCATGCTTCGCCATGAATACTCAACTACGGGTGTAGTGCATAGTAGATATTGACGTAAGGGCAGCGCACAATAAGCGCCACACCAAAGTTTTATAGCCACATTGAATGCGCATAAAGTGGCGTATTGATGATTGCACAACACAATCGAATTGAATCGAATATTCAGAGTTTTCAACGAAAGTATATAAAAACATTTTATATGGGTTTGTGATATACATATGTACGTACAACGAATTGTATTCATTCAAAAAACCCAATAAACACTCAAAATATTGTTGCTGTGTTCGTATGCATTTCGTCTAAACATATTTTTTGTATTTTATTATCAACTTACTGACCATAAAATTGTTGGAATCTACAAGTATAATAATTATTACTTAGAAATATGCATAAAGTTTAGTATCGAGTGAAAAAAAAACTATAAATTTGAAGCTAAAGCTATGTATTTGATTTGAATTCTTTTTCTACGAATTTTTCAGTTCAGAATACATGTTTTCTTACATTACTTTGAAATGAACTTGAACTATGAGTGCTATGAAAATCAATAAATAAATAAATATTTTTTAAAATTATATTACAACTAGTGAAACCCTGACTATTAGCCGAGTAGCTAGCAATGCGTTCTGCGAGCCGAAGGGGCATGTGCTCAAGTCCTGGTCAAAATTAACATCATACGAAACTCTTTATCTTGTGAAAGTACTCTGAAAATTCACATTGCATATAGTAAAGCGTGTTTTTTATAGAGGTATAGAACTTTAAGTTGGCATTACTTTTCAAGATGGCGACCGATTTAACAGCTGTCAAGTGATTTATTCTCAGTTTGGTTTGGCAATTCATCATGAATACACTCACGCCTGAACAAATGGGCCCAAAACGAGATTACCGAATTTTGTTTAGCGATGAAGCGCACTTCTGGTTGAATGGCTACGTCAACAAACAAAACTGCCGCATTTGGAGTGAAGGTAATCCTCAAGTGTATGTTGAAACACCGTTACATCCAGAAAAACTGCATGTTTGGTTTGCTTTATGGGTTGGTGGAATCATTGATCCGTACTTTTTCAAAAACGATGGTGGCCAGAACGTTACGGTCAATGGTGATCGGTATAGAGCCTTGATTACTAACTTTTTCATTCCTGAATTGAATAACCATGATGTCCAAGGGATGTGGTTTCAACAAGACGGCGCAACATGTCACACAGCTCGCGCCACAATAGATTTATTGAAAGACACGTTTGGTGACCGCCTAATTTCACGTTTTGGACCTGTGAATTGGCCTCCAAGATCTTGTGATTTAACACCGCTAGACTACTTTCTGTGGGGCTATGTAAAGTCATTGGTCTATGCGGATAAGCCACAAACGCTTGACCATTTGGATGACAACATTCGCCGTGTTATTGCCGATATACGGCCACAAATGTTGGAAAAAGTCATCGAAAATTGGACATCCAGATTGGACTACATTCGCGCCAGCCGTGGCGGTCATATGCCAGAAATCATATTTAAAATGTAATGCCACAAGATTATCTTTCGGATAAATAAAATTCATGTCAATCGAATAATCCATCGTTGTTTTATTGCAACCTAAAGTTCTATACCTCTATAAAAAAACACCCTCTATTTCCCAACGGCGCCACTTCATTGGTAAACTTCCCTTTTGGGATCTTTGAAAAAATTCAAATAAATATTTTTGCACATTTACAACTATGAGGATCAGTTGTTCAAACATCCTTCGTTTGGTTTTGATGCCAGCACAATAAAATCAGTGTTAGTGTAACGACCTCTTCATTCAATCCAAATCTTATACCGCCAAGTCATTTCTTCAAGTTTTTTTAATGAAGAAATATTCACATGGGTCTAAATGGGTAACATGCTGAATCGATATGCATTACACCTCATGCATCCAAAAAAAAATGTGGCCATGACCTTGTTCGCCGACAGGCTCACCTTAGCATTTTTGTTCAAGGCCAATATCTTGATTGTACTTTGATCTCTGGTATGGTGTGGTGGATCCATGTTTCGTTTACGGTAACGAGACGGCGCAAAAATTCGTCTGGATTGCGGTTGAACATCGCCAAACACTCCTTTGAAGTGGTTACACGTTTAAACTTGTCATCGTGTGTGCTTTTCATGTCTAAATATTCATGTAAACTATGATGTAGCCTCTCAGTTGACACTTCTATTCTCCGATCACTTGTACTGGGTCGACCATGACGGATCTCAGTAGACCACATTTTAACCAATGAAAAGCTCTCAATGGCTGGCAAAAGCAAACTAAATGACGCAGCCTGCTAAAAATTTTACAGCAGTGTTTTAATCGATAAAAATTGTTGAGAGCAATGTTGTATTGACAGTAACTGCGCGGTAAATTCAAAACTTAACTTACTTATCAAACAGCCGTCGTATCTGCCCCCGAGCCAGACTAACACCCCAAAAAATATTTCCTATTCAAACTCGCCTGGATTGCGACTCTCAACTAATCGTTAAATAACATTTTATACTCGAATTATGTTACTCTTAAAAATCAGCTGATGAATTTTTGTTCTGAAGATGAACTTTTTTAGTTCTCGACACTTAACAAACCCCTGCTCATCGCTTCATACGGACTGCGCTCCTTGTGCAGATGGGCGGGAGGTGGGTAAACCGTTGGGAATAATAATAAGCAATCAATCAAACTTTCGAATTAGACTTTTAACTGTAAGTCCCTACTTTTGAAAGCAAAATACCTGGACGAGAGTCACAAATCAGAGTAAATCTCGTTTGATAACACATCCTGTTGGGCCTTCTAGTTTATTTTTTTTTCTGCACACTGATTCAAATAAATATTTATAGAAGGAGTAAGAATTTCTCAAAAAGTCTAGAAGATGCAAATACATTCGTCCTACAGGCCCCAGCATGTCCATAACCGATGAAAACAGATTGAGAACGTGAAGAAAATAGTAATGCAGAATCGAGAAATCATTAGGAGAGAAGTTGCTGAAGATACTCGCATATCAGCTTCCTTGTGCCATGTAATTTTTGCTGAAAGTTTGGCCATGAAAAGTAAATAAAACAGCGGTGCTGAACCAAAAACTGTCACTCTTGAATTATTGATTATTTTCAGCAATGATCCTGATATGCTTAAAAGAGTCATAACTCGTGACAACTCATGAAATATTTTTACTACATCGAAACCAAAGAAAACCCGTTCCCATGGGAGATCCCAGAAATCACATTCCGAATAAAGCATTCTAATATTGAGTATTACCTTGAGGTTATGCTTCATTTTCCCAAACCAATATGAAAAATAGTAAGGCTTATGGAACAATTTGTAAATTTTTTCCTGATAATATACCTGCTCAGCTGTCTCTTCTGGTTTTTTGCTAAAGACAAACCCCTAATCGTGTTCAACATATTTGGACTCCTATGCTGTGCCGAAGATTGAGAGGACGGCGGAAGAATATGTAAATTTTTTCATAACTATCCGGTCTATAGGACAATTGGCCTGACATATAGATGGCGCTATTAGAAATCCATTTGATTTTTAGTTAGCCCTAACCTTCAAAAGCTGTCGAATAATTAGTTTGTGAATTATAGCACGTTGAGTGAAACAACTTGTGCTATTGGGAAAAAAAGGATAAAAAAGAATTTCGCGTGTTGATAACATATAGCTTTTTGAAGGTAAAGAATATATTTGGAGCAAACACTTGGCTTGATGACGAGTTTTCGAAATTAAATGAAATAGCAGGCACTTTGAAGATATCACCAGAACGTATACATCATATCATTCACGAATATTGGGTGGGAGAAAGCTCTGTGCAAAGTGGATGCCAGGCGAGCTCACTTTTGAACTAAAACAACGATGAGTTGATGATTCAGAGCGGTGTTTGGAGATATTCAAGCGTAATAAACCCGAACTTTTGCGTCGATTTGTGTCAATAGATGAAGCATTGCTCCACCATTTCACTCCGAAGTGAAATCGACAGTCATCCGAGTGGACTGCACTGGATCAATCCGCTCCAAAGCGTGGAAAAGTGCAATAGTTGGCTGGCGAGGTTATGGCGTCTGTATTTTGGGATGCGCATGGAATAATTCTCTTTGTCTACCTTGAGAAAGACAGGACCATCAACAGCGACTATTGCACAGTGTTAGTGGACCGTTTGAAGGACGAAAATGGCCGCATTTGAAGAAAAAGAGAGTGCTGATTTACCAGGACAACTCACCTTGTCACAAGTCAGTAAAATCGTTGACAAAAACCATGTATGTGGCTTCGAATTACTTCCGCATCTACCGTACTCTCCTGATTTGCCCCCAAAGACTATTTTCTGTTCTCAGATCTCAAAACAATGCTCGCTGGGAAGAAATTTTTGTCGAATGAAGAGGTGATCACCGAAACTGAAGCCTGCTTTCAAGCAAAGGACAAATCATATAACAAAAATGGTATCGGAAAGTTGGAGGATCGCTACAATCAGTGCATCACCCTTGAAGGGAACTATGTAATGTTGAGTAAAAAAATTAATTTTGCCACAAAAATGTGTTTTACTGTGGTAGGCTGTGGACTTTTCAATTAATAGAAATTTTCAATTGTGTGAATAAATCTTATGACAAAAACTTTCCACTCAACATACGGTAACCATTGCTATTTACATGGAGTTATGGAAATATATGTAAGTGTATGTATTTCCTCAATGCGCTTTTTTTTTGAATTTTTTAGCTCAAACCCATTCATAAATTCTTATACTAGTATGTAAGGAGAGTCATGCCTATATTTTCAAATCTCCAACACAACACAATAGATAAAATTCATATCAATGATATGCAAATCTTTAAGCACTTAAAACATTTTAAGCTCCATTTCGAGCGTAAGAGCTTAACTTTTCATACTTAACTAAAATTAGCTGTAAATCATTAACATTCAATATACGAAAATCACACAAATAGACAACCAAATAAGACGATCGAGAGCAACAATACAACTACTGATCAGTCACTTGCCGGAACAGTAGCAAATATGTTTAATAATCCTAATAAAGAAATATGTTAAATTTTATGAGAATTGTAAAAAAAAGTCAAAAAAGTACTAGCTCATAAATATTTTCATAATAAACTAGATGGACAATGTGATCAACAACGATGAGGATGACCACCAACATTGCGGCAGTCATTCGTAGATGCTTAATAAAATAATTTATTACTCCTCTGTGAGAGCTTAACATTTTTTAACTAAATACAATACAAATTGCTCATACAAAACACACCTAAGTATGGCAATGTCGAAGAATAAGATGTCTTGTACGGTTAGAAATAGAGTTATAAAGATGCCGCTTTATACGATTTTATGATTCAATTCCATGCATACGGTAGTAACGTGTAAGCTGACGCTCAAAAAAAAAATTAAATAATTTTTAATATGCCACAACACACATGTTTATATTCATACTTAAATATATGTCTATATAAAGGGTGATCCAAGAAGAGGTACTTTTTTCAATAGCCTTTTTTTTGATAGCTCACGCGTGAGTCGTGTCAAGTTATTTTGTTCACCATGGACAGACTTACACCTGAACAACGTTTACCAATCAATCAACTTTATTACGTAAAGAATGTGTTTCGCGCGCTTCACTCAACTTATGGTCAACATAATCAACCTACTGAGCGTACTATTCGCAACACCATCACTCATCAAGAAGACCCAGCATTCATTAATGGATAATATTCGACCGAATAGACCACGGCCAGCACGTAGTGAAAAAATATAGCGGCCGCAGATGAGAGTGTGCACGAAGACCGTGTAGAGTCGATTCGGCGCCATTCGCAGCAACTTGGACTGACGTATGGAACGCTTTTGCACGAACTGAAGCCGCTCGACCTTCCCAAGTGACATCGCTTCGATTTGCGGGCTCTTGAAAAATTCCAAGAAGATCCGATGCTTTAGAGCCAAATTTTATTCAGCGATGAGGCCTATTTCTGGCTCAATGGGTATGTAAGCAAGCAAGACTGCTGCATTTAGGACGAATAGTAACCTGAAGAGACTCAAGAGCTGCTTTTTTATCGAGAAAAAACAGCGGTTTGGTGTGGTTTGTGAGCCGGTGGAATCGTCGGTCCATATTTCTTCAAAAATGATGCCGGTGAGAGCGTAACAGTCAATGGTGCCCGTTATCGCGCCACGATAACCGACTATTTAATGCCTGAAATTGAAGCACATGATCTCCGCTTCGATTCAGGCCATGGAGCAAAATTCACGCGAGAGACCCCACGGTTTGCGCTAACTATCGTGGGATAAGTCTATTTACTATCACATATAAAGTCCTATCCAGAGTATTGTGTGAAAGACTAAAGCCCACCGTCAACAAACTGATCGCACCTTATCAGTGTGGCTTTAGACCTGGCAATTCCACCATTGACCAGATATTCACCATGCGTCCAATCTTGGAGAAGACCCGAGAGAAAATAATCGATACACAAAACCTTTTTATCGATTTTAAAGCTGCCTCGACAGCACGAGTTTTGATATCCCCACAAAACTTATACTGTTATGTAAACTGACCCTGGATAATACCAGAAGCGCAGTCAGAATCGGGAAGGACCTATCCGAGCCGTTCAATACCAAACGAGGTTTAAGACAAGGAGACTCTTTATCGTGTGATTTCTTCAATTTGATGCTGGAGAAAATAATACGTGCCAGGTACAATCTTCTACAAGAGTGTGCAATTGTTGGCGTATGCCGATGATATTGATATAATTGGTCATAACAACCGCACCGTAAGTTCTGCGTTCTCCAGATTAGACAGAGAAGCGAAGCGAATGGGTATGGTAGTGAACGAGGGCAAGACGAAATATCGCCTATCATCAAATAAACTGTCATCGCACTGATGACTTGGCTCCCACGTCACTGTTGACAGTCATGACCTCGAGGTCTTAGATAATTTCGTCTAACTGGGGAGCAGCATTAACAACACCAAAAATGTTAGTCTTGAAACCCAACGCAGAATCACTCTTGCCACTACTTTGGACTGAGTAGGCAATTGAAAAGTAAAGTCCTCTCTTGACGAACCAAAACCAAACTCTACAAGTCGCTCTTCATTCCCGTCTGGACGATGTCTACATCCGATGAGTCGGCTTTACGAGTTTTCGAAAGAAAAGTTTTACGGAAGATTTATGGTCCTTTGCACGTTGGCAACGGCGCATACCGCAGCCGATGGCACGATGAGTTGTATGAGCTATACGACGACATTGACATAGTTCAGCGAATCAAGAGACAGCGGCTATGCTGGCTAGGTCATGTCTTCCTTATGGATTAAAGCGCTCCAGCTTTGAAAGTATTCGATGGAGTACCCGCTGGTGGAAGCATAGGAAGAGGAAGACTTCCACTCCGTTGGGCGGATCAGGTGGAGGGTGACCTGGTTTGGTATTTCCAACTGGCACCAAAATCAAAGAGAAGAAACGAGTGGCGCGCCATTGTTGATGAGGCTATAATCGCGTAGGCGGTACCTACGCCAAAGAAAAAGAAGAATAAACATTCCCCATTAAATTTTAGTTTTCTTTAACAACGTAGAGAACCTTGAAATGGATCACCCTTTATATGTCTAGCTATGTATTGTCTGCGACAACATAATACTGCTTCCATATGAACACTCAACGAATCAGTTTTGTACGAACAACATCGCCAACAATAGGTATATTCAAAACAACAATTTAAAAACACGCTTAAGTACATAGAAATTGTAAAAAAAATATTTAAATTAAAAAATCAAAACTAAAATAGAAAATTTTAATGTAGAGCATACATTAAGGTGTAATCCAAAGCTGCTCTTTCAAGGGGAAAAATTCATTGTGACACTAAAAGCAAAATACTTTAAACCGATTAAGTGGCGATCGTGTTGATGAAGAATACAAATACTTCACATACATACATACATATACGAGTATGCATACAATGATCTGACGAACTGTCGTCGGTAGGCATCACTGCGCCTACAACTCACTATAATTATGGAAATATATGTACTTGTACTTATGTGCGTGACTTCAAATGAAAATATGACAAAGATATTATTGTGATCAAAATTATAATTTTTTTTTTGAATTTTTTTACTTTAATTTCTTTTATTCAATTTTTTTTATTCCAATTTTTTTGATATTTTTTTTATTATTTTTTTTCTTAAATGTCTATTTTTTTCATGTGAATGCTTAGTAATCCTCTGGAAGCATGAAATTGAGTTGTTTTGAAAATAATAGATCTGCGAGAGAAAAAAAATGTGTAAGCGTAGATTTGATCCAATTTCAAATAGCTTGACAACGTCGACGACAACCCGTTACAGTCATTAAGGTGAATCTGTGTAAGAATATTCATAAACATTTTATGAAATGCTTGTAGCCTACCTGTTTTGTTGTATTCATTTAATAATTTGACAATTCTCATGCTACTGCAATATGCCGAAGGTAACCCAACAGGAAAATGTTTAAGTTGGAATTTTTCTTACACATAACTAATATATTCATAATTACTTTGCTCCCGTTCTTCGTTGAATACGAGATTAGACAGTCTTCCGTTATAGTAAGAAACACTTAAAACCTTGTATAACCAAGAATCATTTCTTTTTAATATCCACAAAAAGTTGAATCATATGTGAGTGTCTTCATTACAATTATATTGCATTCAAAAATTCCACGGAGGACTGTCTTCCATGATCGTCTACAACTAAAGTCATAGCACACACCTAAATAATAGAATCAATTTTTTTTTTGAAGATGTTTCAATACCCGGAGCCCTGAAGCATAGTCACCTGTAGCATAAAAACCTATAAAAATCAAAATATTGCCCACCAGCTCCAATCTATTGTATATGCAACTTGATGACTAAACGCCGAGACGAATAATTCGAAAATAAAAAATAAATAAAAGTTACCTGCAACAGATCCATAGACAATAAGATGAATTTCATGGCTACTGGTTTTGAATATCTCTTACGACTTTCTGTCACTCACTTTTATTTTCTTTTACATTTCTTTTTTGAGCTGGCATACAGACATACATGCATACATACTCGAATACATATTCTAACCAGATAATAACTACGCGGCCGGCGGTCGACGATGCGTTAAATCTTTTACTGGCTGGGAATTACTATTGTTAAATGTTTTGTTATTTAAAATTTTTACTGAAAATCAAAAAAGGTCTTTTTTGACATACATCTATACATATGAATACATACATACATACATACATAAGATCATAAGGCGGTTGTCAGTTAATGGAGTAAACCGCGTATCAAACGCCTTGCCAAACGGTAGCAGTTTTGGGCACAGCATGAGATTAATTCGATTTTATTAATCCATATGTAACATACACACACACAAACACACAAGGGCACATAGCCGCAAGGGGGAGCTCGAGCATTTTTGACGCAACGCTTTCTACGCTACGCATACTCAATATAAAATAGCGGTATTTTCTTTATGTGTTTGGTTGCTGTGTTGGTATTTGGATTTGTTCGAGTCACGTCAGCGTCTCGAGAATGTGTGGCTTTGTGTTTAACTCCCGCCTTTTGATTTTCAATCAATGATAAAAAATATGCTTTATCCCTCAGTTGTATATTTTTGTTGTTGCTGTTGTCTTTTTTTTTTTTTTTTTTTTTTTAAGAGGACTTGTACAATGAATAAAATTTTTGAAATTCTTGCACTTCATCGAGTGTGTTGATTTACGTAGATTTTACTTCATTTTTTAATAAACAACTCGCTTTACCACGTCATCCCATCTTATTCTTCTTCTTCTTCTTCTTCTTCTTGTTCTTCTTCCTCTTCACATAATCAAAACACACACCCCACAATTCAGGTCAAGTATTTTGGAAAAGTGGCATGCAACAGACTCGTCTCGTCGTCTTTTGAGGTAAAAGCAAACTTTCAACGCTCAACTGCGCTGTCAGCGGCTTACGAGGCTGAGTAGAGTTGTTGACCAGCATTGCCACCGGAAACGGCAACTTTTGACGTGTTATTATTATGCTAATTCTTCAAATTCTATATTGCCATGTACTTGAGAATGCAATCTGCATACATAACATGTGTTTCCAATATACGTTTGTTCCATCAACTCTAACTGCACCGCCTTCTCCGCGTTTCCTCTTGCACCACAAAACAAATCTTTTTACACCACACTCTGCACTCACACTCAACACCAGCTTACATTTATAATTTAAATTTTACCTTAATTCATTCATGAACCATGAGATCTAGACACCGCTTTGCCATTCCATACCATTCCAAGCCATTCAATCTCATTGCCATCCCGTCCAAGCGTCCGTTGTTGGTCGTCCCAAGTGGCGCGCGCATACAAAAGAATAAACAATGATGACACGTTATAATTCTCTGGATTTACACGTCGAGGTGTTTCTGCTCTTTTGTTTTCAAATTTCTTCAGCTCCACTGCCATAACATGATCGTCGCTTGTCGTCCACTGAACAATTGCAAAGTTTTGGCACCCGTCGCCCCGCTGACGCATCAATTGCTTCTTTTGTTATTTGAATGTCGTGGACTCTTGTGTTCCTTTTGGACGCGCTCAATCGTGTCTGCATGTCGATTTTATGATGTGTGGCATTGTGTTTCCGTCTTAAGCGAGGTGGAACTGTGCTGTATGTAGTCGTCTAGTGTCAGTTCATAGGGTAGTTGCTGGTGGAGGGAGAGCTGGGCGTGGTAGTCCACTTGTACGTATTTGTCGTAGCGTGGCATGTTCGAAAGGTGTATATTATTACAGTAATTTTGTTCGAGTGGCCACAAATTATGCAAAATCAGTGTTTCTTCCCAAATATTCATGTCTTTTTCGCATACTTTTACCTTAATTTATGCAGATTTGTAAATAAAAGTGTTAATTAATTGTTAAATATACAACAATAAATGCTTGGACCGTATTTACTTTATGATTATACAGTTGTGGTATGTGTGGTGTTGGCACTCGGGCATTGTGGGGAGATATACTTTTACGCTCCACTAATTGTGTGTCGCTGAAATCGTTTTTATTTTTATTTTACCAAGTAAAAGTAAACTATTTTTATATAAATTTTAGTTCTGATCACAACTGTGCTGTTGGCAGTGGTTGTACAAATCATTATAGTCGTAAGCGTGTTGACAATCGTTCGTTTAAAAATCACCCAACTCATACTCGTATGTCGGATGATCAATATCGTATAAAAATACGATATAAAAATAATTGGAATTTGCAGTTTTGTAATCGATTAGTTTTTTATCCCACAATTTTTATATGGTTCGACATGGAAAAATCAATTTCAAAGAAGGCTAAATCAGTTGATAGTAAATAACGACCAAAAAATCGGTTAGATAGTTATATTGGGGACTTAAGAAAACTTTAATTTTCACTCCGGTATCTCATCGTCTGCGGTGTAGCTCTGCTTTTTGGTATACAGTTACAGTTGCAAGACTATAATACTCAATTCATAGCCTTACTGCAGTAACCCCACATGTGGAGTCTTGAATCATGGCTAAAAGACATCAAACGTTTTAATGGAGTCACTCCGACATACTCGGTTTATTGATGCACTGAAATTTTATAGCAGCGTCCGCTCACCATAGGTTCAGCTACCAGTGAGCGTCGGTCTTGAAGTCAGTGGATCGTTATATAAATGTGTTTATAACTCCTTCCA
This sequence comes from Neoceratitis asiatica, assembly GCA_030068015.2. NCBI lineage: Eukaryota > Metazoa > Arthropoda > Insecta > Diptera > Tephritidae > Neoceratitis > Neoceratitis asiatica. The sequence goes on from CM061526.1 coordinate 63,979,315, forward strand.
AAATGAGGTTGGCTTGGGAATGAGAATGGTCAACATACCACTGATGAGGGCTTCTGATCTGCAAATGCAAAGAAAGTGCTCGTAGTACACCCGTACTTCGTTCATTCTAAAACCACCTTTGATAACAAAAAAAGGAGTAGCAAACAAGGTTTCAAGTAAGGATGGTGAATGTCAGGAAAAATAAAAAGAGTTGTAGAGCGCCGAACCTCGAAAGGAATGAATGACTGTGGGCTCGGCAATAATAGCAGATGTGAAACGTGTGGTTGTCATTGAACTCTTTCCAAAAAGTTAAACAGATTTTGTGTGTGTTAAGTGGATTTGGGAATGGTTTTAACACACATTTTCCCCCCAGATACCTACCAGGAACCGACCCATTCGAAAAACAATGCTAATTCAAAAATTTTACGTGCTGAGAAACCTTCACCATTATTTTTTCTAGTTTTGATACATCAATTTGAATTTTTCGCTGAAAGTTTAACTATGTTTAAAACATATATAATAAATTCGGCTCTTTTTTCGAAGAACAATCTGTCAATGCTTGACGCGATGGGTACTGTAATCGCCAAGAGATTGTTCTGTTAAAACCATGTATACTAACCAGACTTTGAGGTTCTTCACGGAAAAAAAATATATCATTGCTTGCTGCGCTAGCGCCACAAGCGGTAGGTCAAGTAGGATCTGTAGACTAGTTTTCTGGTTAGTGTAGTGCGTTCAGTGATCAGTCGGCAATAAATTATAAAGGGCTAACTGTCAAACCAAAAATAATTTGTTTTAGCTAAAGTCCGGCATTTATGGAATTGGATCGTTCATAGCCGCACAACGCGTTAAAAATTTTTGAAACCTTCTACAGAAATGGTGATTCAAACATGGCCACGTTTCGTGGTTTAAGAGGAGAGTACATAATCGTCCAACTACTTAAGCAATTGGTAAAATTTTAAAGAAATTTTAAAAATCTGGATTGGTTACAGATATCGTAAGGCTTGTGCATCATCGTTTTGGTCGTTCCATCTCAATATCGCTGCGGTGTTAGTGAAAATGTCAAAAACTGGGAATTTATTACGGAACAATATGACGTATTTTGCACTCGGACTTATACCTACATCCATATAAAGTCCATCACACAGCCCGCACAACAACTGAAGCCAACTGACCATTAACAACGCCGTAGTTACGTTGATTGGGCGCTTGAACAACAAGCAGTGGACTGTGTTTTTTCCAACAAAATTGTCCACAGCGACGAGGCACATTTTTTACTCGGTGGATATGTAAATAAGCAAAATTCTCGCATTTGGTACTCCGAGAATCCTCAAATGTTTTAAGAGAGGCCATTACTCCCAAAAAAAAACCTAACTGTATGGTGCGCTCTTTCTCCGAAGGTGTGATTGGAAATTACTTCTTTGAGAACGATAACGGCGAGGCTGTCACTGTCAAATCGGAGCATTATAGCCGTATAATAACCAGCTTTTTTTGTCCTGCAATTAAACCACACGATTGGATAATATGTGGTTTCAAGAAGATGATGCCATTAATATTCAGGTCTTTTAATACGCATAATTATGAGCTAGTTTAGTGAAAGAGTGGGGCTATATGATGCAAACCGAGGCCCGATGAAGTATAAAATAACAGGAGGTGTACTGCAAGAGTCGGTCCTCGGTCCACTCCTGTGGAACATAATGTACGATGACATTTTTAAAATAAGAAAACCAGATGGAGCATCTATCGTTGGCTACGCTGATGATATAGCTATTGTAGTGGTAGCAAAACACTTGACAGACGTATCATGTATATGCAATGAAACCATAGTGTCCGTGAAAACATGGCTTTTAACAGGAGGTCTGGAGTTAGCAGACCACAAAACGGAGGCGTTGTTAATGACTAGCCGGAAAAAGATGGAGGCAATACAAGTAAGAGTATGTGGCTGCACGATAGACAGGAGGCCAGCCATTAAATGTCTCGGAGTTATTCTTAATCGCCGACTGAACTTCAAAAATCATCTGAAATACTCCAGCGAGAAAGCAAGTAAAGCGAGTAAAGCCGGTTCAGTTAACGCAAGGCTCGTGCCAAATGCGGGAGGCCCACGACAACAGAGAAGGAAACTTCTTTCGAGTGTCAGTTCATCCATCTTGATGTATGCGGTACCAATTTGGGCTAAGGACACATTGATACCTGTCTACTTGAGAGCACCAGCTTCGGTACACAGATTGGCGTAATTAAGGTTATCTTGTGCTTACCGGAAAGTATCAGACGAAGTCGCAAATCTGTTGGCTGGAAGGTGTCCAGTAGATATAGCAGCCAAAGCGGCGTCAGAAGTTAGGCGCAATCCAAGTAATTATAAAGAAATCATGCAACAGAGCATAAATGAATGGCAGGATGCTGATTCCAAGTGTTCAGCGTACGAAGGTGGTTGGGTTAAATCCGTAAGTGCCAGGAGGCAAATAGATTCAAAGATTCCTTACCTACCTGGTCGTAATCAAAAAAAAAAAAAAAAAAAAAAAAAAAAAAAAAAATTAAAAATATGTCACACAACACGAGCGAATATGGATTTATTGCGAGAGAAATTTCTCGGCAGCGTAATCTATCGTCTTGGTGAGGTTAATTGGCTACCGCGATCGTGCAATTTGACATGATTGGACCTTTTTTGTGATGTTACACGAAAGATTGTGTTTATGCTTGAGCTCTTGGAAACTAACATTCGTCAAGTTGTTCGCAACAGTTCTCAAAAGAAATGAGTTTTAAACGATGACAACGCATTTTTGAATGACTTAAAGCTTGGTGAGTATTTCGTATCACCAAAATCGAAACTCTGCTGCATTTTATTCAAGATTGCTCCGATCTTAGCGGAGATAGCTTAGCAGAGAGAATATTTTTTTAAATATTCAGTGTAAAGGTTTCTGGAACTTTAAACTCAAGGAGTCGCAGTAATAATGAAATTCTTTTCAAATTTCCTCCAATCCTCTAGCTGACAGTCTGCCAAGCCAACTAATATTCGCTAAAATTTCTGGGATATCTATTAAACAGATTTTTAAATTTCATTTAAAAAGCGATAAATCCTGGGGAACTTGTATTTCAATCATATATTTATATCAAAATGAAATATCCTGCGTATGTTGGCTGAACGGAATTCGAAACTATAAGTTCTTGTGTAATATTTTTTGGACCAACTGTTTGGGAGACTTTTCCATTAAAATCATAAATTTTTCTATTTTTGTTGCTAAAAAATTAGGAGAGACTTCAGGATTTCAAAACTTTGTTGAGATTTTTCACATTGCTTTGAATGTTGCCATCTTTTAAAAATTTAAACTCAAACAACAGTAAACAACGTCATAAGCATAACAGTCTATGGAAGAATCCAAGCAGCTAATACTTAAAAAAAAATCAAAACTACTCGATAAATCATGCAAACTGGCACTGTAAAGGGCCGTAGTATGACCATTCTTGTGCTAAAGAGCTAAATCTTGGATAGTGAACCAAGAAAACAAAAAAGAATTGCTTTCTTTCGAAAGAAAAATTCTCCGAAAAAATTTCGGCGCAGTCAGAATGGGATCTGTGAATGAAAGATAAGATGTAATGACGAACTTGACCACATAGTTCAGGGTGAAAACATCGAGCAATTTATTAAAACGCAACGAATATGTTAAGGTGAACTCATGGATCATTCAAGAGCTCAGAGGTGAGTAATGAATGCGAAACATTCACCAGCAAAGCCAGAGAGAGGAAAAACCAAGATGAATGACCGAATTAATCACCCCTGCACGCTAGGGGTTCGAGAATTTATCCGCGGTAAGGCATGCCTGTCATAAGAGGCGACTAAAATCCAATAGTTCCCGCGACAGTCGGGCCTTTATACCGGAACGACCCGAATTTTTCTCAGGCCAAGGACTGTCACTCCCGCAATATTCCCCGGAGCCTCATTTGTAGAATTTTCTGCGGTTATAACAACAACAACCACAACAACCGAATTAAATGAAAATCTGAAGAAATTTTAACTGAAAACTGGGGAGAGACAGCAAAAGACAGAGTAGCATGGAAGCGTATCGTTCAGCAGGTCAGCGCACACAGAGAGCTGTTAAGCCAAATGATGATAATGATGATGATGATGAATCAAAATGTTAATCAAATAAGTTGGATATATCATGCAAATAAATAACTGTAATAAATCAAATAAAATATTTTATAATTTTTTGCAAAGCTTACCAGCGTTTGAATAAAATATGCAGCACATTGGGAATTAGTGAGGTAAAGTGTGTTGAGACATGTTTTTCGAAATTCGTCGGCATACCTTAACGAAGAAATTCTTTAAAACCATTATTTTAAACGGAACTAACTTATGCCACATCTTTTAAATACTCTTTTGTGCTATTCTTATGCCCACGCACATAAATACTTATGCTAATTAGATACATACGTACATTCGTAAATTTATCTACCTACGCAAAAAGGTATTACATTTTTATTCTCCCTCAGCATTGCCACTGTTTCAATTGCCTTCTATTGTTTATAAACTACAAAGCTTAAAATATTTAACACTGTTAACAATTCAAAGGTTCCAAAACACACATAACACAAACACACACACACATATGCTTTAACCAATTTTTTTGTGCAGGTCGCACACAGTCGGTGGTCAAATCAATCGAAAACAATTGGAACGCCATAAAAAATGTTTAACACGCATTTAAGGCAAATAAAATCAGCGCAATTCACGCGCGCTCATCCTCCGGCTGTGGGGAATTATCTTCAACATTTTATGCGAATATTTGTCTAAACTTTAAAAAAAAAAAAAAGTAGAAGTCTGGGTGACTTGAAAAAACAATAAACAGCAGAAGTCTGGGTGAGACAATGCATTCGCGAAAGTGTCGCCCAATTGATTCATGGGAATATTTTTCTTTAGTCTTCTGTGTGATCTGCACCACTCTTCCAAGCGCACATCCATCCATTCCTTTATATACATGTAGTAGCTGTGTACATCTGATGCCGGGGATGTAGACAATGCTTGGCTCTGCGATCAGTAAAAAGTCACAATCTAAAATTAATTTCAGTCTGATTAATTGGATTGGATTGGGTGTCATTCCGAAGAATATGTACATATCTGTGTAATTGAAAGAAATTTATATGCTTCCAGCAAGACTTTTGAATTTATTTGTGACTTTTGAGAAGGAAGAATATACTAGTTGAAACTAAGTTTACAATATGTATGGACATGCAACAAATTACTTCATACTGATCCACATAACTACTTATAACGTTTCAAATAAAATACTCAACAGAAGATTTTTATTTTCCATTTCTTGGATTTCGAAAAAAATTGTAAAGGCTTTTTAGAAATCGAAGCTCTCATCTGTTTTTTACTTATGGTTTTGCAATTTTCATCAAGTGGATCCGACTTCTTTACGCGATTTTATTAAGAGATTATTAGATTTTTACAAATTCTTCAGGTTTATTGTCATGTGCGAATATATTGAAGGTATTCACTATTACTATTAAATCGCTGCTCTAGGTGTGGTTGAGCTTTCATCATCACGCCTGATAATCTTCCTAGGCTTGCCACTGTCCGCAGAGCCACTCTGCCACCTTTTGGATTATTTCTGCCTCTTAGATTCGCTCCTTCAATATTATTAGGATACTTCGAGTTTCTGGCGGTGTAATGCTCGTCCGGAGTACTATGCTTTCCTAGATGCGATCATGCCAGATACTCTCTACAACGCGACGAATCTCTGGATTATAACCGATGATTTATTTTGAGCTTACCTACTTTCTTAAAGAAAAAAAAAGAAAATTCTAATTAAATGAAAAATGCTTTTATCATTCGAAAGAACATTATTTGGCAGTTATTTTTTGAAGATTATATCTTTAAAATGCTGGCCATGGCTACCTTGAGTCCAATTTTCGATGACGAGCATTCGAGCATTTCGACTGGTTTTGCTCCAAGGCCTGAATCGAAGCAGGATTGTCCGCATAGACTTTAGACTTTACATATCACACGATCTTGGTGGCCAATCGACCGGCTCAAAACGTAAATTAATAGCTCACCGAAGTGTTCTCTCAATAAATCCATTGTTTGATGCGATGAGTGGGAAGTGGCGCCGTATTGATGAAACCAAATGTCGCGGAGCTTCCATTTCGGGCATCAAATAGTCGGTTATCATGGTGCGATAAAGGTCGCCATTGACGGTTACGTTCTCACCGACATAATTTTTGAAGAAATATGGACCGATGTTTCCACCCGCCCACAAACCACACCAAACCGCTGTTTTTTATGGGTGGTAATTCTTAAATATCTTCAGGTTGCTCTTCGTCCCAAATGCGCCAATTTTGCTTGTTTACATGCCCATTGAGCCAGAAATGGACCTCATCGTTGAACAAAATAAGGCTCGCAAACGTCGGATCTTCTTGGAACTTTTCAATAGCCCATAGAGCGAAGCGATGTCGCTTGGGAAGATCCAGTGGCTTCAGTTCTTGTACAACCTGTATTTTTTATACGCTTTCAATTTATAATCTCGACGCAAAATGCGCCAAGTCGTTCAATACGTCAATCCGAGTTGCTGCGAAAGGCGCCCAATCGACTCTCCATGGTCTTCGTGTACGCTCTCAGCTACGTCCGCTATATTTTCTTCACTGCGTGCTGGCCGTGGTCTATTCGGTCGAATGTTATCCAATAATGAATGCAGGGTCTCTCAATATAAGTTATGGTGTTGCGAATAGTACGCTCAGTGGGCTGATTATGTTGACCATAATTTGAGCGAAGCGCGCGAAACACATTCTTTACAAACAAAAATAACATAACAGCTTGACGTGACTCCCGTGTGATCCGCCAGAAAAAAGCTATTGAAAAAAGTACCTCTACTTGGATCACCCTTTACCTAGTGAACTCTTTTCCTGTGATTTGCCTTCTTCTTTATATCTCCTTCTTGTATATTGCTTTCCGGTCAACAACTATCTCGATATCTTTTCCAGGGCTGGTTAAAACTCACCCTTCCACGTAGAGCTTACCGAGGCTATGCTATCAAGTTCGAAGTCATTTTAGATCTTCTTGCTTAGATTCTATTTGTTGAATTTGTTGCTTTGTTTTCGTTAGTGCTCACCTTGATCTGTCGAGGCGGAATTAAAAAAAAAGTTCTCGGCAATGCGTCCAATGGTAAGGCCACCGTTACTCCTTTCAGTGGCCCGGTGTTGGGAAAAGTCCATAATACTAAGGCATATATTACCCTCCGTAGCTACGACTCTCAATACACCCGAGATTAAGGGATTGGCAGTTCTTGGTCGCTCTTCTCCAGGAGCCCTATGTAGCACTAGCGGACATGGGCTCTTATCAGGAAAGAACTGATAGTTTATTCAGCTAAACTCATATTTTTGGATATCTTTTGGTGAAAAAAATTACATACCATTATTCGGGAATAATGTAATGAAAATTATGAAGTTTGGATTTTTTGACATACAAAACATACATTTTACACGAAGCTTGCTGGAGACGATTGATCAACTGGCGGAGACATGAAAATTTCACATTCTCATACAAGACACCGACCTCAACCTATGGATTTACCAGCTCCATTCAAGGAAGTGAATAATGCACAAGAAACGCTTTTGTATCGTCAGTCTAACAGGCTTTGGAATTTTTTCGCTGCAAAATTGCCAAAAATTATATTCAAAACTAACGCGAAGCTGACTGAATTCTTACCAGTGATAAAGATGTTGATCTTACAGGATCAGGAAAATCTACAGGATCTTTACTCAGTAATATGTAAAAGGCTAAAAACACCTACTTCAACTTACTTCTAGACTAGAGACACAACAGGAGTAACGGTACAGAGTTTTGAGTGTATGTAGTGTATCTGGTAACACTATGGGTATAATAACGCTTATGTGAGATATCCTAAAGTGAATAAATGCAAGCCAAACCGGCTTACAATTAAGACCAGAGATATCGAAAAAGGATGCTTTGACAAACTCTTTTCTTATGGATGAGATCTTGCATTACCTACCTCTCTCGCCCAAGCGACCAAGGGTACCGTCAAGAAGACAACACAAGGTTTAACAGATCAAGAAACGACAACCAAATCAATTTGACATTTAGAAACGAAGGATTGTCATGTGGTATAACGGGAGATAGGGGCATTTTTTGGCGCAAGTGTGACCAGCGAGACTCAAACTGTATATTTCCACAGTGATAGGAGAGGAAGCTTGGCCAAAAATCGTTTATTTATCTGAGCCTAGAATAAAAACAAAGTAAAAATAACGAGCAAACGAACTTTTCGATTAAATATCCCTGAAATTAAGATAGGAACTTCTGTTGCACTCCACAATGAATTGAAATAGTCAATTTGTGGCAAATAGTTGAGTAACTATTGAAGCAAATAATAAAATCACACAGTTTGACAATTCAATGGAAATCAATGACGGCGGATGACCAACTACCTCAACGCGATCAGTTTGTAATTGTGCCGTTTCGATTACTTGGACTAAATGTCGAAAAAAAAGTATTTGGCAACTGAATGGAGCAACAGAAGACGGCAAAGAACCGAACTTTACTACTTTAATATTACACTGCCGTCCACACATACACAGACACACATGTAAGTATGTTAATAAACTGCATAGTAAGCATAGCCCACCGCTCACCTTATCAGCCACCATTCAGCAACTGAACAAGCTCTGCTCAATGAACGTGCTTTACTGTTGGCCGTTGCTGTTGTTGTTGTTGTTGTTACCGTTTCTACCCGCCTATAGAGGTGTAAAGCTACAATAAAATCAGGCAATAATAAGCAAAACATTCAATTTGAATTGCCAGCTGCTGACTGTTGTTGGGTATATTGTTGTTGTTGTTGCTGTAGCCAGCACACAAAATCACAGCAGAAATAAATTCAAATTTAATTGGAAAGATATGATGGTGACAATGACGACAATGCTCAGAGTATGTATGTGAGTATGTGTGTTGTTGATGGTAAGTAAAGCTCGTCGGCCGCATTGACGACTCGCAGCTCGGAGGGTATGCGAGAAAGTTGCTGCGGACTTGACAATTGCACTGATGATGATGATGATGATGATGGTGATGCCGTGCTGGAGATTTCACTCAACTACAACTCGACGGATTGACTGCGAAGCTGACTGTCGTTCACAATGGCACTTACATATATGTATATTTATATGCACTCACATCGGGTATTGACAGTTGTTAAACTATATATTTTTTTCATTTGTCGTGTTTGCTGATTGGCTGGCTTCTTAATTTGCGGAAACACACTTTACACCCAACGGCAGCAACATGACAACGCCCGGTCACATCAGATGAAGTATGTGAAGCGCCTTAGAGTGCGCCTGCAGCTCAGCTTAACACACAATCCGCCGTTGGCTTGCCAACAGCTATCCTTAGCTCCAGGCGCTGCGCCTATCGCAACGTAAAGATCTTGCCACTTCTAGCTCACTACGCCATTCTACAGAGTACAGCTGCCACAGTTCAAATTCGAGTTGTTGTTGTTGTTGCTGTTGCTCACGGCCTCCACCCACATGCGATCAGTGTATGAATATACGTACATTCGATTCGATTGCCGCCTCTTCGTCATCGCGTTGTCGAGTACACGAGTACACGAAATGCTACAACTTGTTAACGCGAACATGCGCATGCGCTTACAACTTACACGAAATCGTACAACAACAACAACTGCTACATTCAGAAGTAAGCAAGAGCTTAGCTCAGACTCAGCGGAGTATTATATGCTCTCCGATTGGTGCCAAAATTGTGTCTAGAGTGAAAGTGAACTCACTACTTTGAATATCTCAAATCTAAATTGAAGAGATGCATAGGTTCCGACTTCACCTCACCTCTCATTAGGTTTCCAACAAACTCTCTACGAGCTGCATTTCATCAGAGTGTTAATAGGTGGAGTGGCATCTCTGACAGTGGATGGACGTATTCTCAAGGGAGAGATCGGCAGTATAGGACAGAGGACATTGCAATGTTAGAATCACGTATCCACTTATGGTACGTTCATAGTTAGCTAAGCACTGGTCAATCTCCTTCTAAATTACCTTCAACTATGTTCCGAGCATAATTGTCTTGTCCAAGACGCATTCTCAACATCAGGCAGCGGAGAATTCCTAATTAGTCATCTGCTCGCTTGAATTGAAGATCTGAGGTCAGTAGTCGAGGAAAGATTGTCGAATGCTGGATAGGACCACGATCGACTACAACACGTGCGGAAGAGGGAAGCGAGACGCATTTGCAGACGAAAAAATTAAGAGGCCGAAATGCGTGACTATGAAGAGCTTGAGAACCTGGTCGACAAGGGTAATGCTCGAAAATTCTATGAAAAGATGCCGCGACTTAAAGAAGGTTTCAATACCATAGCAAATTCGTGTAGGGACCATGGAGGTAATCTGGTGACAGACGTCCACAGTATACTTCGTGTATGGAGGGAACACTTCTCCAACCTGCTCAATGGCAGTGAAAATGAAAACCCCGGAGATGGCGAACCCGAAACCCCAATCAATGACGATGGTATAGAAGTGCCATCACCCGACTATGTACAAGTTCGAATAGCGATTGCCCGCTTAAAAAATAACAAAGCGGCAGGAGCTGATGGCTTGTCCGCAGAACTATTCAAATACGACGGCGAAGAGCATGCGTCAGCTTCTTTGCAGAATATGTTCGGACGAAAGCATGCCTGACGAATGGAACCTAAGTGTGCTCTTAATAATCCAAAAAAAGGGAGACCCCAAGGTCTGCGCCCACCGTCAACAAACTGATCGGACCGTGTCAGTGTGGCTTTAGACCTGGCCAATCCACCATTGACCAGATATTCACCATGCGCCAAATCTTAGAGAATACCCGAGAGAAAAGAATCGATTCACACCACCTTTTTATCGATTTTAAAGCTGACCTCGGCAGCTAGATAAGGAACTGCCTCTTCGCCGCTATGTCTGAATTTGATATCCCCACAAAACTCATGCGGCTTTGTAAACTGACCCTGGATAATACAAGAAGTGATTTCTTCAATTTGATGCTGGAGAAAATAATACGAGCTGCAGACCTAATAAACCAGGTACAATCTTTTGCAAGAGTGTACAATTTTTGGCATATGCCGATGATATTGATATAATTGGTCAAAACAACCGCACGAATGGGTCTGGTAGTGAACGAGGGCACGACGAAATATCTCCTGTCATCAAATAAACAGTCATCGCATTCGCGACTTGGCTCCCACGTCACTGCTGACAGTCACAACTTCGAAGTCATAGATAATTTGGTCTACCTGGGAACCAGCATTCACAACTCCAACAATGTCAGCCTTGAAATCCAAAGCCGAATCACCCATGCCATTACTATGAACTAAGTAGGCAATTGAAAAGTAAAGTCCCCTCTCGACGAATCAAAACCAAACTCTACAAGTCGCTCATCATTCCCGTCCTGCCATATGGTGCAGAAGCCTGGACGATGTCTACATCCGATGAGTCGGTTTTAGGAGTTTTCGAGAGAAAAGTTTTGCGGAAGGTTAATGGTCCTTTGCGCCTTGGCAACGGCGAATACCGCAGACGATGGAACGATGAGCTGTAAGAGCTATACGACGATATTGACATAGTTCGGCGAATCAAGAGACAGTCGCTACGCTGGCTAGGTCACGTCGTCCGAATGGATGAAAGCGCTCCAGCTTTGAAAGTATTCGATGGAGTACCCGCTGGCGGAAGCAGAGGAAGAGGAAGACCTCCACTCCGTTGGAAGAATCAGGTGGGGAGCGACCTGCTATTTCTAACTGGCGCCAAACAGCAAAGAGAAGAAAAGAGTGGCGCACAATTGTTGACGAGGCTATAATCGCGTAAGCGGTGCCTAAGCCAAAGAAGAAGAAGGAGAAGAGATCTACGATTGGTCACGCGAGTCATCGTCGATTTGGAACTGAATAAGAGATATGTAGGTTTACTTCTAAAATTGGAAGGACCTATAGTTTTAGGCCACCTCCTAACAACTGATGGATTTCTATAAAAATCTTTTATTTTTAAATCAGAAGCACTCGGAGGTACTAGGTTCCCTGCTTGATCTCACAAAAAACCCTTTTAATTGGTCTAGCCAGTACTCGAAACCATAATCTTCCAAAAATTCGTCCACAAAATTAATCTATCCTGTACAAAAACTTGCGTTGTCTACAACAAAAAAAAGGAAAAACAACAACTGATATCGCTTGCTATGTTGCTGTTATAACTGCTGTTGCTGTTCGCTCCTTGCAATTGTTGCTGCAGTTAAAATTAAATGCGAAATTGTTGCGCGTGATGTTTGATTTAACGTAAAATCGTCGTCGTCGTAGCGCATCTTGCAATACCGCAGAAGACTTCAGCACCACTCCCTGCCTGATCTGCTGCTTGGTGTATTAAAGGGATTGTCAGCTGTGGTTGTTGCTTTTGTTTTCGATTTTATTATGTAGATACATAGAGTTGCTGTTGTTGTTACATTTTATGTTTTGCATTTCTTAATTCTTCTTTTTTTTTGTGACACAGTTATTGCTGTTGTTGTTATTGTTGTTGTTGCCGTGCATGTGTCGTTAAATTTATTGGTTGTAAATAAATGAGGGTCTCGTCTCTTCAACATGCAAACTGTGCAGAAAATTAAAATTCGACAGCTGAGAAGTAAAAATTACACGACTTGTAATATAAATGAATTCTCTATGGTACGAACACTGGCAGGCGTGAGGTGCAGAAGTGACTTTAAGTAGTAAGTAGAAATCAAAGCATTGCTTCTTGAGCTTTGCATTTATTTTCATGTTAGTCCCGGATATGTAGGAAATCGTTTTTGTCTCAGCCGCGTTTTACATCTCAATATATGAGGCTTTAATGGAAATTGAGGTTGTACCCTCCAAATTAACATCCATAAAACCATCCATAGCCAAGTACTATAGGCATGGTGAAAGATTTTTAATCGAAATAGGCACGTTTCAGTGAAAACCAATATAAACTCGAAATTATACATGACTTAAGACTAGGTTTCTAAACTTTTTTCGACGGCTGTTCGATAAGTCAGTGTGTGTTTTGCATTTGCCGTTACTGCAAGTACAACACTGCTTCGCTTACGTCAATTTTTATCGATTAAATCTAAAAAAAGTGAATTTACTGATATCCGTTGTGGTCGTAACAGTACAAGTGATGCCGAACGTTCAGATCACCTAAAAGAAGTCATCACGCCAGAAATCGTCGAAAAAACCCATGGAATGTCATAAGACGACCGGAGAATAAAAGTGCGTGAGGTGACTGAGGCTGTGGTCATCTCAACTGAGCGGGTACATCTTATTTTTCATGAATATTTGAACATGAAAAATCCAACCGCACGATGAGTGTCCCAATTTCTAACACATGACCATAAGTAAACCAAACATACCAGAGGCAAAAGAACAATCAATACAGCAATTTTCTATGGATGAATGTGCAGCAAAGAAGACCAAAGTGAGTATGTTGGCAAACAAGGTCATGTCCACAGGTTTGTGGGATGTGCGAAATGTCATTCACATAGGTCACCTGAAAATAATTCAGATGGTTACCTGATTATTCAGAGGTTTTCGGAAGATTCGATATTGATTTGAAGCTGAAACGACCGCATCTGCCGAAAAAATGCTGTTCCATCAGGACAATGCGCGGTTGTAGTCATATTCACCTTGGTAAAAATTCATAATTAGGGCCACGAACTACTACCCCATCCAGCTGATTCTTCAGATTTAGCCACCTGGGACTATTTCTTGTTTCCTACCCAGAAGAAATGGATAAGGAGGGCAAGAAATTCTGGTCGAATGAAAAGATCATCACAGAAACAAATGTCTGTTTTGAGGGCCTTGGAAAAACTTATTATTTGGAAGGAATAAAAAAATTGGAAAAACGCTGGACTAAATGTATGGAAGTAAAATGAGACTATGTTGAGAAACAAAACGCTTATTTGCCGAAAAAATTATATTTTATTCAAAAAATCACTTATAATACGGCATTCAAAGTCCTAGGCAAATGAGCACCTTACAATATATGCTGAGCTTTTTTCATTTGAGATATACTTGTATATCCCGATATTTTCCAACAAATGCTACTGGAGCGACCCACAGCTTTTTTCCGCCGAATCCGAAAGGCTGATGGATTTCTAGGAAAAGTTTTTCATTTGCCTGCCGAGAGGTTGATGCTATTTCCTAAAAATGTTCTCCGTACAGCAACGTAACTATTATAAGATTTTGATATATCTCTCTGTATAAAGAAATTTCCCAGAGAATTTGAAGTCGGAGACGGAAGACGGTGAGACGGAATGTCCCGCTGTCATGCTCTGCAAGATCAGCATGATAGTGTGTAATAGCATAACAACTTTTTGCTTCCACGGTCTCCAAAGGACTTCATGACAGTTGTACGTCTAATGACAGACCACAAGCTACTGGTAACACATTCAAGCAGAATGGGCACTATTAGCAGTGGCGTATGTAGGAAGTGTAGCAATGGCGGCATGAGTGATACGTTGGAATACCTACTGTGTTTCTATCCGACGTTGACATCTTACGTCACCTGAAATTAAATTGTACCTCCCTGTAAGCTAGCTTGGTAGTATAAAGTAACCTGCTTGCATGATAGATTGGTATCCCAAAGATATTTCGCAGATGTAAACATTCCTGTCGAGTTGGATAATCTGAGATTGTTAAAAATATACTGGGCAATTTTAAAAACTTGGTGTGTGCTATGTCCATCAAAGTGCATTACCTTCACAGTCACCTTAACCAGTCACATTTAGTGAAGAATAAGGCGAGCGGTTTCATCAGAATCTAAAAACTAATGAAGAGAGGCAGATGGCATCAGCTTATGATGTCTATCTACAGTTGGTAAATGTAACGTTATTCTCCTACTATACGACATTCCCGAAAATAGCGTGAGAGGAAGTTTTTACCTACAAAAGAATTTCATAAATGTAGTTTTTGGTGTAAACATTGGTTATTTCATTACAGTATGCTGGCACCAAAACCACTTGGAACCACTTGGAACCACTTGACATTAAATATATCGGTTTTTCCTTGAGCTAACTGACCGTGGCGGGTACTGGTTTTGACGTACTTCAGCGTGTTATCTTAGAGGACATAGTCTGGTAATTGGCGGGTAAGGTAGAAGTGGTGAAACTTACTAGAGTTAATGCTGGTCTAAAAGCTACAGCCTCGAAAAATTGCCTTCGAAATACGCCAAAATAATTATATTCAGTTATGTAATACTTTTAATTAACTAATTAAATAACTAATATATATAAAGGTTGGTTCACTTCGAGGTTCCCTACTATTTTAAAGAAAAACCCCAGAAAATTCAAATTTATTGGGAAGTGTTTATTATCATTGGAAAGAACATTCCTTGGCATTTAGTTTTTTAAGGTTAACCTATCTCAAATGTTGGCCGTGGCTGCGTCTCAGATGGCACATCTGTTGAGTCCAATTTTCGATGACTAATTCCAGCATTTCGACTGGTAACTGGCGAATGACACGCGGGCTGTTTTGTTCCAAGGCCTAAATCGAAGCGGGATTGTCCGCATAGACTTCAGACTTTACATATCCCCACATTAAAAGTCGAGCGGTGTGATATCACACGATCTTGGTGGCCGATCGACCGGCCGCACGAAAAATTATATGCTCACCGAATTGTTCTCTCACTAATTGATTGATGCTATGTGTGCGAAAAGGCGCCGTCATGTTGAAACCAAATATCGCGTAGATCACGAGCTTCAATTTCAGGCATCAATTAGTCGGTTATGATAGCGCGATAACGGTCGCCATTGACTATTGTTACGACCGATGATTCCACCAGCCCACAAACCACATCAAACCGTTGTTTTTTTTTTCTGGATTAAATACAGCTCTTGCGTCTCTTTAAATTTGCTCTTCGTCCAAAATACGGCAAATTTTGCTGTTTACATGCCCATTGAGCCAGAAATGGGCGTCATCGCTGAACAAAATTTGGCTCGAAAACGGCGGATTTTCTTGGAACTTTTCAAGAGCCCAAAGAGCGAAGCGATATCACTTGGGAAGGTCGAGCGGCTTCAGTTCTTGCTCAAAACTAAATTTTGTACACTTTCAAATTAAGATGTCGACGTGAAATGCGCCAAGTCGTTCAATACGTCAGTCCAAGTTGTTGCGAACGGCGCCGAATCGACTCTCCACGGTCTTCATGTACACTCTCAGCTGCGGCCGTGTGCCGGACGTGATCTATTCGGTCGAATATTATCCAATAATGAATGCTGAGTCTCAAGATGGGTGATGGTGTTGCGAATAGTACGCTCAGTGCGCCGATTATGTTGACCATAAGTTGATGGAAGCGTGCGAAACACATTCTTTACATAACTTGAAATTTCGTAATAAAGTTGAATGATTTGTAAACGTCGTTCAGGCGTAAGCCGTTCCATATTGAAATGCCAAACAATACAGAAGAAAAATAACATGACAGCGTGACACCACTCACGCGTGATCTATCAAAAAAAGTCTATTGAAAAAAGTACCTCTACTGTGACCAACCTTTAGATACAATTGTACCTTTAACCGAATCGTATAGCTCTACATTGATGAAGATTATTATACCAAAAGAAATTTTATATAAAAACAAAAGATGCACAAATGCAACAACATTTTCATCTAACTAATTCCACACAACATTATTTTGTTATTTCGTTGCCCCTCCAAAAAATGACGTCATTTTGTTGACAGTTGTCACTTCAGAGAATTTCGTTGATGTCTTTGCTAAAAATCTTTTGATCTTTAATTTGCCACTTAAAGCGAATTAAAATCACACACAGACTATGCAAGGTGTTTATGCATCGCAAACGCATTTAATGCCGTGAGGATGAGTGGAACGCAAATGACGCGAATGCAACGATTTCATATTAACTACGGGAAGGAAGCCACCCAACGCCACGTGCGCAATATACCACAAATGGGGTAAATAAAGGATGATGAGACAACTCAACAGCAATATATAATCATTGTCGTCAATAAGCAGTCGGTATACAGGCAGGAAAAAGAAATCATAAAAAGATTTTTGCAACCAAATTAATTAAAACAAAAAAATTATTGTTGCCTACTGACTGTTTAGTTGAGTGAATTATGGACTTGAAAAATAAAAATAAATAAATGCAAAAAAATGTTTTTTCCGAAAAATAAAACATAAACTTTTTTTCGGTACACTTTACCTTTCTATAGCGAGAATTTCCATATTTTCTTCTTTTTTGCGCGCAAGCTCTACACAGTAGAGACGCAATTCACTCACCTTGAAGCTGAGCCAGCCGTCAGCCTACGAGTGCGCACCTACATACGTAACATACAAACGCTGGGATTGCTTTTGCAGCGCTGAATTTTAATTATGCATTAAATGCATTTCGTGTTAAAAATGCGGTGCCACTTTAATATGGCAACAGCCAGAGCGCTACAAGAGGGTGGTGGCCTTTTGGATTTACTAGAAATGTGCCTACTGAAAAATTGACCGATCCATCCATCGACCAACTTACGCTCATCCTATGTTTGACTATCGGCACGGCACGGCACGGCACTTGTCGTGCGCCAGCATTTCGATTTCGATTCTGATGATCGCCGTCTTTACTGTCTGTCTGTCCAAACACCATTTGTCTCCACAAGCCTTTTGATCGTTGATGTTGCTGCTGTCTTTGTTGTTGCTATTCGCGTTGTTGTTGTTATTGTTGCTATTTGTATTGTCGTTGTTGTTGTTGTCATCATAATCAGCATGCAGCGTATGCCGTTTGTTGTCAGCGACAATAATATTTGTTACTTGTTGTTGTTGCCGCAAAAATTTGCATGCGCAAAATGCTTTGTGAAGGTGTTGTCTGTATGATTTATGCGTAATATATTGCATCGCATCATTATTTGTGTTGTGGTTTTGTTCTAACTGACAGCGTTGATGTTTCTGATATGTGCACGCGGAAAAAAAGATGAAAAAATTCAATAGCCAACAAAAACAACTTCAACTGCATGGTGTTGGTGAATTGAGTGAATTATGTGATTAAGGGAAAAATTTATGTATAAAATACACCAAAACTTTAGTCCTGATTTGAATAAATGAAAACTAAATTTTCAGCATTGAACAAGTAAGAAGCACTCATTGGCTGGAAACAGAACGTTAGGTCGAGCTGGACATAATATTCCCATACTAGAGAAAGCATGTTGTTACTCTAAAATAGCTCAGCAGTGATCAGGAATCTAGGTAACTATAAGCTTCTGCTTCGTCGGAAACTTTCAAAACTGGAGTGTGGTTACACTTCCAAAGCTGTCTTTTAATGAATTATGAACTCTTTAACTTTTAATCACTCGAGAACTAACATTCGTCAAGCTATGGTTCATATACCGCCCAATATTTGCCAAGAAGTAGTCCAACGATTGGAAGTTTGCACAAGTTCATGGAGCAGTCATTCAAAAGGTGAAGTATTTCATATACAAAGCATGATTCAAGCTTTAGTAATTTCATGAAAAATCTATTTTTTAATGCATTTCATTTACGTTTATTTTGGAAGCCCTAAATGTAAAGCGTGAACCAAGTAGAGTTACTTTTTTCAATAGCCTCTTTTGACAGATCACGCATGAGTCGGGTCAAGCTGTCATGTTATTTTTGTTCAGTATTGTTTGGCATTTCATCATGGAAAGACTTACACCCTAACAACGTTTACATATCATTCAACTTTTTTACAAAAATTAACGTTCTGTAAAGAATGTGTTTCGCGCGCTTCGCTGAACTTCTAGTCAACTTAATCGGCCTACTGAGCGGACTATTCGCAACAACATCACCCATCTTGAGAACCAGCATTAATTACTGGATAATATTCGACCGAATAGACCACGACCAGCACAAAGTGAAGAAAACATAGCTGCCATAGCTGAGAGTGTACACGAAGACCGTGTAGAGTCGATTCGGCGCCGTTCGCAGCAACTCAGTTGACCTATGGAACGATTTAGCGCATTTTACGTCGAGATCTTAAATTCAAAGCGTACAAAATTCAGCTTTTGCACGAACTGAAGCCGCTCGACCTTCCCAAGTGACATCGCTTCGCTCTATGGGCTCTTGAAAAGTTCCAAGAAGATCCGACGTTTTCGAGACAAATTTTGTTCACCGATGAGGTCCATTTCTGGCTCAATGGGTATGTAAACAAGCAAAATTACCGCATTTGGGACGAAGAGCAAACTTGAAGAGATTAAAGAGCTGCCACTTCAGCAAGAAAAAAGAAACGGTTTGGTGTGGTTTGTGGACCGGTGGGATCATCGGTTCATATTTCTTCAAAAATAATGCCGGCAAGAACGTAAGCGCCAATGGCGACCATTATCGCGTCATGAGAACCCACCATTTGATGACTGATATTGAAGCTCGTGATCTCCAGGACATTTGGTTTCAACATGACGGCGCCACTTCCCCCACACATCGCATATATCAATGCATTTATTGAGAGAACACTTCGGTGGGCAGATAATTTCACGTCACATCGTGCGATATCACACAGTTAGATTTTTTCCTGTGGGGATATCTAAAGTCTAAAGTCTATGCGGACAATCCCGCTTCAGGCCTCGGAGTAAAACATCACATATGTCATTCAGTCCAGTTACCAGTCGAAATGGTCGAACGAATCATCGAAAATTGGACTCAACGGATGGACCATCTGTGACGTAGCCGCGGCCAACAGCGGAAAGAGATAATTTAAAAAATAAATGCCACTGAATGTTCTTTCGAATGATAATAAAAATTCCCCAATTAAATTTGAATTTTTGGTTTTTTTTTATTTAAAAATTAGGGAACCTCAAAATAGATCACCTTTTAGAACTTGATCTTTTCTCTTCCAAAGATGGCTTTCCTTCTCAATTGCGCAGTACAAAGTACCGCAGCAAATATTGGCAAAAGTGATTCTGTGTTAAATTTTAAGGCTGAAAGCAGAACTAGCAGCGCCGATAATATCAATAGCATCTAAGTCTGTCAGCAATTCTTCGGTACTATAGAAATTATGCCTTCTCTGTGTAGCTCTGCAGCTTGTTGTTTTAATTCTCCAGCATTAGGTTGAAGAAGTCTCACGTAGAGTCATCTTGTCTGAAACTTCACTTAATGTGTAACGAACACTCGGAGGGGCTCTTCCCGATTTTGAAGCATTAGTGAATGTTGGCCAGCGTCACTTTACCGAGTCGTTTAAGTTACGAGGTGATACATATAGTTAACTCTTTTACGTACTATCGAATGTTGCCTTAAAACCGACAAGGCGGTAGGTGGTGTGTGTCAATTCCTTTCTCAAATGGTTTTCCATGATTTGACACACGGCAAATATCTGGTCAATAGTATTGTTGTATACAGATACTCTATTCAGAATACTTGTACTTATTACCCGATAACTGACTTAGATTGTGCAGTCTTCCTTTTTTGCAGATTGGATAGAGCACCCTGAGGTTCCAATCGTCAGGCATACACTTGTCCCACAAAACTTTGGAAATAAGCTATGTATACACTTTTTCAATTCCTCTACACCCCATGTGAATAGACGGGCAGTTGCTAATCGCATTTATGTAATAATCGAGTAATTGAATGTGTTTTTCATCCTCATCGATGGGGGTAGAGGCTTAAGGAGTTAGGCCACTCTAGTGGGCCACAAAATAGGGTTTTTTGAGATTTTTTTTTGGGGAAACTATTAAATAAATATGATTTTTGACAAAAGGTATTTATTATACATATAATTAACTGCTTATAACTATTTTTTAAGAAAAATTAATTTAAAAATGGCGGCTATAAAGCGTTCTCGCTAGGATATCTCCATTTTTTTCGGGAACCACGGCCGGACACGCAGCTATTGTATTTTTATTTTATTTTAATAAATTGTTGAATGGTTTCCGCTTGTAAATGGCAAATGCTACAGAAGTACGTATTATTTTTCAATATATGAAAAGGTCTCTAAAGGAAAAAGTAACAATTTGGACTAAAAAATTGTTCGAAATTAGTTAATAAAAAAAAACTGTGCAAGGTACTTCTGTAGATAATGTATTTCTAAAGATGTTGTCAAAAAATTTCAAGTGAATCGGTTGTAAATTGTTTGAATTAAGTTTCCGGCCAACTTGAGAAAAGCAGTTTTGAGATAAATGCGTTTAAAGTTTTGAGTATGCCTTACATACTGAAACAGATGCTAGAACTAGAGAACGCAAATGGAGCATTTAGAAATTTGTATCTATCATAATCTTTCGGGATAACATTTTTGAGACCATAATGTATCATTTGAAAGAAAAAAATTCTTTTTCCGAAAATTCTAGAGTGGCTTAACCGCTTAATTAGAGAGCTTAAGTAAGAGAGAATCGCTTGTGGAGTGCTGTTGGTCTCAGATATCTAGACAAGTCAAGAGGAGATGGCGTACCTGACGCCCCCACTCCCACCGATTATAAGATACTCAACTGGTTCAAACTCAACTATTTAGCGTGATACTGGTTGATTTATCTTTCTCATATGCCATAGACGTACACTGTGCTTTGGTTAGGCGATATCCTTATAATTCATTACTTTCTGTTAATTAATTCTTTGAAAATATAGTTAATAAATGTTACATAGAGTATGTCCACATATGTTTTATATATGCCAGCATTGGACGGTTCGCTATAAAATATTTAAGGGCACCACATAGTATGCCATTCGCATGCAGCCACATTTATTTACATTATAATCAATTGATGCAACAATGCAAAATTATATTCAAGGCCTTCACAGTTCATATCTCGCATAAATAAATTACTAATTTAAAAAAAAAATAATGACAGCTTAAGTAAAAAAAAAAATATTTTTAAGCTCCACAACTCAATGCAAATTAACGAATTAAGTAATTTTATTGCATTTTTTCACAATCAAAAATGGTAGCCAACCATATTTGTAGACGCAAGGCTGAGGAGTAAATGTCTATAAAATATTTATGAAAGGCAGCAATTAAGAAATTAAAAAAAAACCGCCAAGGAGAGAAAATACAAATCTCTACACAAAATTCCCTACCAAATGAAAATGTTTCGAAATATAGTTGGACTTCTAAAAATTTCAAAAGCTTTTTCTCCAAATTGATTGCAGTCGTTACAATAATTCTATTTACAAGCGAGTTTTGCAAAGCAACAGTCGTGGCGTGTATTTATAATCAGCTGATGGTCCCAGAACAGCTGAACTGACTCTTTTTATTCACATGGCGTGTTGAATGACAACTCTTATACATAGAAATGTTAATGTAAGAATTACTTACATGTAATTTGTTAGTATAATTTATTTGGCCTTTGTACTACTACATAGCAACTGTTAATGAATTAATATTGGCAATAGCGCGATTGCAAAAAAAAAAAAATTATGAAGGGACTAAGTTCAGTTGAAATCAAATATAAATAAATATTTACACATTCACACAGTGTTCTTAAATTAGCTCAAGCATTTCGATAAACAAGATCTTACTTGAGCAGGAAAAAACAAGAAATAACTGCTGCCTTTGGCCCTGCCGAAATCTGCATACCTTCCATGAATATATTAAATTTATTAAAAATGTGTACATTTGTAGAAAACCGCTGAACAAATCGGTTAAATGGAAACTATATTCTATACTCGTCCGATTTCAATGATTTTACTACCAATATACAGTTCATTATATTCAAAAATATCTAATTTCTTTCAGATGAACATTATTTGGCATTTATTTTTGAAGATTATCTCTTCCAAATGTTGGCCTCGGCTACGTCTCAGATGGTCCATCCGTTGAGTTCAGTTTTCGATGACTCGTTCGAAAATTTCGACTGGTAGATGGTGTGATACTACAAGATCTTGGTGGCCAATCCACCGGTCCAAAACGTGAAATTATCTGCTCACCATTGATTGTTGCGATGTGTCGTGTTGAAACCAAATGTCGCGGAGATCACGAGCTTCGATTTCAGGCATCAAATAGTCGGTTAACATAGCGCGATAACGGTCGACATTGACGGTCACGTTCCCATTTTTGCAGAAATATGGACCGATGAACCACAAACCGCACCAAACCGTTGTGTTTCCTGGATGAGGTGGCAGCTCTGGAATCTCATCTGGTTGCTCCTCGTCCCAAATGCGGCAAATTTTATACCCCTTGAGCCAGAAATGGGCCTCATAGCTGAACAAAATTTGACTCGAAAAAGTCGGATCTTCTTGGAACTATTCAAGAGCCTATAGAGCGAAGCGGTGTCGCTCGAGAAGGTCGAGTGGCTTCAGTTCTGTACTGTGCTGTATCTTATACGCTTTCAATTTAAGATCTCGACGTAAAATGCGCCAAGTCGTTCCATACGTCAGTCCGAGTTGCTGTGAACGGCGCCGAATCGACTCTCCACTCTCCGCGGTCTTCGTGTACACTCTCAGCTACGGCCGCTATATTTTCTTCACTGCGTGCTAGGCGTGGTCTATTCGGGCGAATATTATCCAATAATGAATGCTGGGTCTCAAGATGGGAGATGGTGTTGCGAATAGTACGCTTAGTAGGCCGATTATGTTTACCAGAAGTTTAACGATGCGCGCGAAACACATACTTCACAGAACATGAGATTTCGTTATAAAGTTTAATGATTTCTAAACGTTGTTCAGGCGTAAGTCTGTTCATGAGAAGATGAAAATCAATACTAAGCAAAAATAGTATGACAGCTTGACACGACTCATTCGCGGTCTATCAAAAAAAGACTATTGAAAAAAATGTCTCTACTTGGTTCCCGCTTTAAAACCACCTTAGATACACGAGCTCTAGCAATGAGATTTAGTTTTTATATGTTCCCTGGGTAATAAATATTATCAGAAGTTTCTTCTAAGCTATTCCGATTTCCTTAATTAGAGGAATATGTGAACTCAAGTGAGGAAAATCTCTCGAAGCATTCTTTGAGCTGCTTTGTGGGCTACCTACCTAAAAATCCAACCCCTCTTAATAATGAACTCGTACTTGTTCACATAAGCTAAGCTTTAGTCGTTTACAATTCCTTGTTCTACTTCTGCAATATTGCCTTTGCGGTTATTCGTCCACCTTACCCCTGTTAAGGATATATGTTTTCAGAAAATTTGGAACATCTTCGTCAAATACAAACCAATTGGCTAGGAGTTGATCCCCAACTGCGAAAAACTCTCTATCGTTGAGCAGATGGAGTTGATAGTTAGTATAAATCCCTACTTTTTAATTGAGAATTATCGATCTGTAAACTACACCTGATTGAAGATGAAGTTCCACACAGGCTCTCCACGCATTGTTCTGAAACTACAATGGCATACTCGAAGGAGCGGGTCGCATCTGCATATGATCTTTATACCCTCATTGCACCTTCAGTAGCCGGGCTCCGCTCACAGATTTCCAACACTTCTGGTACATCATCGGCATTCGCAGTTAGCCGCTAACGAGAGGAGTGAGTTTTCCGTGATTTTTAGCGATTCATCCATCTCGGTCATCTAGAGACACCTTTTGTGGTTTATAGCAGTTCGGTTGGCTCCAGTGGCCAATAAATGCTCGTTGTGTGCTGTGCCGCTACTAACCCCGATATATTTTCCAGCTTTTATGTTAGGGTCTCATTTTTGTTTTGAGAAATTTAAAGAGCGTAGCTCGTCTGAGAGTGGAATTGAGATACCTGTCGCAGCAGAAGTTGCGAGTGGATTTCCACTTTCGTGGGAACTACCTGGAGTATATCCTATTATTAATGGGCCTCAGGTTAACCTTATTGCCAAGATGGATGACTTTATAGTGGTAATTGTCATTCCATCATACTCCTGATTCCCGAGACGTTTATTTAAAGCCGTCCTTGTCTTTCCCCAACTCGTGCTTTGGACCAGTAATAGTAGATTTCGGGTTCTCGTTTTTGTTTGTTAAGTAGGCAGGCTCTTTTCTCTCCCGTGTGGTACCGCAATCCTTACTGTATCAGCTCTTCTTTTGACCTTGCCGAAAAGTAATTGTCTCATTTGCAGCTGTAAGTATGGAGCTTAAAATACCGCTACTCAGTTCTCGGATATCGTTTTGATGATTGCAAGATTTGTAGAAAACCATCTGAATGTCTGTTGTGATTGCTGTTTTTCGACCACATTTGTACCTTCCCTGTATTTGTTGAAGGGCATTATTTGTTGTATAGAGACGGGTGAGTATCTCTGCTGTTAGAAGATTGTAATCCGAGTCGATCTTAGGTCCTCCATGCTAGAACTAGACACATGTAAATCGTCTAACACAACATAATCGATCTGGTTGCAAGTTTTCGATCCGGATGCAGCCACGTAGCTTGATGAAGTCGTAAGTATGCTGAAGTCGGTCAGCCTCAACCCATTCGGAGAGGTTTCCTCATGAAAGTTGAATTTTCTGACTGATGTGTCCTGAAGTCAAAGTCGCCAAGCACAATTTTGGTATCGTGGCGAAGTAGCACGCTTATATATGAGTACATATGTAAAGGGTGTTCCAATTAGAGGTACTTTTTTCAATAGACTTTTTTTGACAGATCACGCATGAGTCGTGTCAAGCTGTCATGTTATTTTCGTTCAGTATTGTCTGGCATTTTATCATGAAAAGACTTACGCCTGAACAACGTTTAAAGGATGTTTTTCGCGTGCTTCGCTCAACTTATCGTCAACACAATCGGCCTACTGAGCGTACTATTCGCAACACCATCACACATCTTGAGAGAGACCCAGCCTTCCTTATTTAATAATATTCGATCGAACAGGCCATGGCAAGCATGCAGTGAAGAAAATATAGCGGCCGTAGCTGAGAGTGTACACAAAGATCATGAAGAGTCGATTCGGCGCCGTTCGCAGCAACTCGGACTGACATATGGAACGACTTATCGTACTTTACGTTGATGTCTTAAATTTAAAGCGTACAGAATACAACTTGTGCAAGAACTGAAGACGCTCGGCCTTCCCAAGCGAACCCGCTTCGCTGTATGGGCTCTTGAAAAGTTGCAAGAAGATCCGAAGTTTTCGAGACAAATTTTGTTCAGCGATGAGGCCCATTTCTCGTTCAATGGGTATGTAAATAAACAAAATTGCCGCATTTGGGACGAAGAGAAAGCTGGAGAGAATCACGATCTGCCATTTCATCCAGAACAAAACAATGGATTGGTGTTGTCTGTGGGACGGTGAAATCATCAGTCTATATTTCTACAAAAATTATGCCGGTGAGAACGTAACCGTCAATGGCGACCGTTATCGCGCCATGATAACCGCCTATTTGATGCCTGAAAGCGCAGCTCTTGATCTCCGCGAAGTTTGGTTTCTACAAGACGGGTTCACTTCCCACACATCGCATCAATCACTGGATTTAGTGAGAGAACACTTCTGTGAGCAGATAATTTCACGTCACAAGATCGTGCGATATCACACAGTTAAATTTTTTCCTATCTATTATCTAAAGTCTAAAGTCTATGCGGACAATCCCGCTTAGATTCAGGCCGTCGAGCAAAACATCACACATGTCATTCAGTCATATCCAGTTACCAGTCGAAATGCTCGAACAAGTCATCGAAAATTGGACTCAACGATTGGACCATCTGAGAAGTAGCCGCGGCCAACATTTGAAAGATATATTCTTCAAAAATTAATGACAAAAATACTCTATCGAATGATAATAAACATTTCCCACTAAATTTGAATATTCTATGTGTTTTTTTTTTTAAGTAGGAAACCTCGAAAGAAAAACCCTTTATATACAAATAAAAACTGATTGCCACTAGATATTATGAGTTTGAGTGCGAATTAGTTGTAACTCAATATACTATTTGGCGCTTAACGGACAAAAAACATTATAAAAAAAACTGATTTATACAATCGAAACGACAAATCGAAAATTTGCAATACAAAAAAATAATCGCTGACGGCGGCACACTTTTGCTTGCACAATTTTGGCAGTGGAAATGGTTAGCGGCGCGCCAATTTTTTATTTCAATTTAATTGATATTTTTATATAATATATGTATGTGTGTATATAGACTTCTGTTTTTGCCAATCTTTCCGTTATTTATTATTGACTGTTAAACGCGGCAGATTTGCATTTCGCATAGCGCAATTATTGTACAGTTTGGCGACAAATAACGGTGAATTAAAGAAAGCTGACAAAATTTGCTGCTGGCCGGACGACGACAAAATTGTCTTGCTTTTTTCATGACACAATTTCATTTCCATTCACTAATTATAACAGTTATTTACTTGTATAATACATACATACAGACATACAGATATACCGACATACAGACATATATATGTAATGCAATTGCGGTTCTGCTGCATTCAGCGCTTTTCCATTGCCATTTTCATTCATTAATGCCATGCATTTTTGCTAATCTGCTACTTTCCTGCAAGCGTTGTATTTAAGACGTCGTTTTTCTTGTTGTTGTTGTTGTTGTTGGCGCATGTTTTTTTGCTCCGTACTTGCTGTTAGAGCGTTTTGTGTTTTGTGCATTTCCGGTCGCTGACATCGAATAAGACAGGAAAACACGTTTACAAAACAATTTTTCGCTTGCAATAAATTTTTATTTTAATGGAAATATTAACAACAACAAGAACAAGAACAACAAAAACAACAACAACAACAACAACAACATGAGTAGTATAAAGTAAACATTTTTGTCTTTTCCCCTTGAATGCCAATCGCTTTTACATTTTTTTTTTCATTTCTTTCAATCGCTTGCATTACACATTAACAAAAATACGCGCCATACGTCCGTCCGGCGCGGGTCGGTCCATCCGCGCTTCGCTTACTCAGCTCATTACCGTTTCATAAATTTTTATGTAATAATATTGTTGCCGATTGATTGTCAATTTGTGTCAATAATGTGTGGCAATATATTGTTAACAAACATGCATATGTCCATACATGCACGCATACATACATACATACATGCACACGTTGCCATAACATAAACGTCATATTGCGCACACCGCACAGCCGTCCGTGGTCACTTGCCACTCAAGAGAGTCAGCAATCAGCAGTCAGTCAGCAACAATGCGATAACAACTCATTTTACAATAGTTGTTGTTGTTGGTGTTGTTAACGTTGCAATTATTGTGCCACATCAACCGCTAAGAGGAGGGTCAAAACTCCAAAGGCTAGTTGATGCTGCCGCTATACTTGATTGGTCGCCTGTCTGTCAGACGCACATCACAAGTGCTTCTTCTAACCACCCAACCACCTTCCGTAGTGCCGTAAGAACGTGTATTACACATCCGTCGTAGCCACTGAGCTCCCTGCAGTGCAACATTCATCAGCGCTGATTTATGCAAGCTTCTTCTTGTTCTACATACACATGTATTCAAACACGCATATTTGTTGTTGTTGTCAATGTCTGTCAGTCAAATCTGGTCAGGTCTGGTCCTTCAATTGACTAGCGGAATGAACTGATCGCTTTATGTCCCAATTAATGTCAAATGTGAATAACTATAACATTTGCAATTACCGCTTTCAGTGGTCTAGTCTGTTGCAGGCCATCGAGTTTGCTTTCCACTGAATGTCGGAATTCAAGTTTAATTTTAGTTCCTTAGAATATACGAGTATGTAATAAGCTACTCACTTTCTGAAGCTGATGAACAACGAGTCTTTCATTAAGAAGCTTCTCGATGCTAACAATTGCGATCCCCTTGGCTGCTGCTAAATTCTATAAATCTTGCGGTAGACGATCTACGCTAGAAGACTTCACAGGTGTGCTTTAATAGAATGCAAAACGGCAATAGTCTTCCATTTTCTGCAGGGTCAGCTATTTATGACTGATTTAATCTATTAAGGAGCTGCAGGGAACTCATCTAACTCGTCCGGCTCGTTCTAGACATGATATCCCATCCGTGAGTATGGTTTGGAATAGGAAATGGACTACATCGGGACGGCAAAGATGAAGTTGATGATGATGAAGTTGGTTCGTTCGTTCAAGGTTCAACTCCTAACCACAAGCGACCGCACTCAAGCCATTGAAAAATCGGCAAGTCGATACCCGCCACACTTGGGGGAAAGACAAATAAATGTTGTCAGCAGCCTACAGGACTATTGGCCGGGCGGTCATAAATTACAACACACCCTATTTGGACGATCTGTACAAGTGAGACGCAGATTATGACTAAAAATATTCTCAGAACTCCGCTTTAAGGATCATAACAGGAAATCCTCTGATGTCTCAAGTTGATCATTTAGATAGCAAGACATCTATACTCCAATTTAAAAAGCTGTGCATGTAGTGTTTGCTGCAATGCTACCTGCTTGAAGCAGAACTGCTCTTCAGATCCATGAGAATGGAGATGCTCGACTTTACAGACTCCATTCAACAGCACCACTGGGCGCCACTCACAAAGACTCAGTCAGAGCCTTCATCAATTTTCTTCGAGTTAATGGCAAAATTGGAATCCAGCTACCATCCATAGGACACGTAGAGCTCGAACGGCCTTACGAGACCAGAGTTATACTGGTGCAACGTTGTCCTGGTCCTCCCATCGGATGAGTTCCCCGATATCGACTGGGTTTTGCTAGTGGAATTATCTGTAGCCGCTACAACAACAACAACCCATTGCATAGTATCTTTGTGTACAATAGGGGACCTTAATTGTACTTTCGTGCTTAGTTGAGGGTAGGCAGCTTCTCGCGGGAGTATTTCACTATGGTCATGGCAATGGTCCTTTATGGCACTACGATTGGTACTCGCAGCGCGGGAACAAACCGAGTTAGCGAAACTTAAACGACAAGAATGAAACAACAGTGTCAAAAGCACCGGAAGACTTCACTCAATAGCCCACAGGCAGAGACGATGGATTGAAAGCGCAAAGAAAAGATAGACCCACCTTTTGATACCTCAGTTAGTGGTATAGCTAAGCAGAAAGCATGGAGAGGTGGACTTCTATCTAACGAAAGTTTTCACTGATCATGGTTGCTTTAAAAGCTACCCCCACCGCTTCGGCAATGAAACCGGCTCCTACTATGGAATTTGTGGTCCAGTATTCGTAGAAGCCACCGAACATGCAGTATTCATCTGCCCGATATTGGTATGCACAACGGGATAGCGGCGAAGGCTGAACGAGGATGTAAGGGCAAATTTATCGCCGGAAGCGTTAGTAAAATGTTTGGTGAAAAGCACAAATGCTTGGAATAAACCTAGCAGCATTATAGCCGAAATAATGTGCCACTTATGGTGAAACGAGTAGCAGAGCCGAAGGCGCGATAACAGTGTAGCATAGACGCGCACTCATATTGACCAGGTAACTTACGTGCGTGGTACATAGTGACGAGTACTCGAACCCGAATAGTTGAACAAAGATAACGACGGACGATATCATCTCAGACTAGTGAGCTATTAGCTCAAAAGGCCTCCTGACGAAATACTGAGAGATAATACTAGAGGTTACCGTACGGGGAGTTGATGTAGCGTGTTATAGTCTTACACTGACGGGATTAAGGCTTTCAATGCTTTCCAGCTCCACAAAAAAAATAACGAATTTTATTTAAAGAGTAAGGTTTATATGTTTATGGATATTCATCGATTTATGGATCTGCGCGCATTGGCGGTGAATACCGCACACGATGGAACGATGAGCTGTACGAGTTATACGATAACATTGACATAGTTCAGCGACTCAAGAGACAGCGGCTACGCTGGCTGGGTCATGTCGTCCGTCGTCCGAATAGACGAAAGCGCTCCAGCTTTGAAAGTATTCGATGGAGTACCCGCTAGCGGAAGTAGAGGAAGAGGAAAACCTCCACTCCGTAGGAAAAATCAGGTGGAGAGCGACCTGGTATCACTTGGAATTCTATCTGGCGCCAAACAGCAATTGTTGACGAGGCTATAAACGCCTAAGTGGTGCCTACGCCTAAGAAGTCGAAAAAGAAGAAGAAGTTGCACTGGCTAAATCATATCGTACGTGCGATAACAATCTAGCTCGGAAAATTTTCGACCCAGTGCCCACTGCTGAAAGCAGAGAAACAAAAGAACAGCTCCGTTGCTAACATCAAGTGCAGAAGAACCTAGCCGAACTTAATGTCAACAATTTGCGCCGATCGGTAAAGAGAAGAAACGGATAACGCGCTATTATTGAGTCGGCTGCAACCGCGTAAGCGTCGTTTATGTCAATCAAGAAGAAGAAGATGTATTGATATTCATTTTACTATGAAAAGCCGGCTGCTCAAGGAATATACATGCAAAGAGGTAATTTCGAGGTGGAATCACAATGTAGTTCATCGCAAGTCGAGAGAAACTTGGCAAAGATAGTACCGAAAAGCTCCTATCGAGTGTGTGCTATGGACGTTCCATGTATATGAAGAAGAAACAGTTGGAAATACGATGAAGATGAAGCAACCATTTCTTCGAACCACCCTGTCTACGTTGCAGTAAGCTTCGAAAACTCAATCCCAGTTTTTGAAGGACATTCCTTAGGGATTTAAGTAAAAAATATACAATAGTAGTCTCGATAATGTTATGATGAGCACATGCTTGAATCTAAATATGTCGTTGAACACCGCATCACACTCCTATCTAACTGCTTAGCACTGTAGTGTCTTTCGGCCCTTTAGGTAGAGCTTGGACTGTAAATCTCAATTTCTTCAGCATTGTTTTTGGCATTAAAATACAAAAGCTGTTCGAAGGAATCTTAAGCCCCTGTAGAACGTTCCATTTGTAAGTGAAAAATCACGATGCGCATCAGAAACTCTGGTTCTATAGCAGTAGAACCTCTACCATCAAGCGCTTAAGCGGCTATAAAGTGCCAATTATGTTCATATTTTTGCAATTAATTTCATGCAGATACAGCAAAATCGCTACAAGAAATGTGTCATCGTCGATTCTGATATATCGACAGCGACACTGGTTGCTACTACAAGAATGCCTTCAGCAGATACTCCTTTCATACCCAATTTTAGATATTGCTTTTCTTCAGTTTTTAAGTGAATTATAATCATTTTTGATGAGTCGTTGAAATGTTGAGATCAGAACATAACAAGTTTATTAAAAGAATTACTATTAGCCTGAAGTGGTTGTTAATAATGTTTCATATGTTGCAACAACATGTTGTTGTACGCACACAAAAGGACATGAAATGTAACATGTCATACACACACAACTCGATGAAACACAAGTGCAACACATATCCCGCACATTCATATTTACGCACAAGCGACATGTAGTAAGTGACTTTAGAGCCGCCGAGCCTCCAAACAGTCAACCAGCCAGCCAGCCAGCCAGCCAACCAGACTGATAACTTCGTCACAGGCGCCGCAGCGCCCAGTGTGTACAAGTCAAAACAATTGCAAACATACTGCTCAACAAGCTGGGAACAAGCAATGACAAGACAACATACATTAAATGTTTTTCTGTCATAAAAGTGACTTCGGCATGTCGTATACGCTGGCAACTTCATCTGCAACTGCATCTATGAAGCTCTGTGTACCAATTGTCTTGGCTCAAATGGTCAGCCGGTCGATCAGAAGCGAGTTTCTCACACTGCCGAGCCGTTAAAAGCCACCCACTGTACTCACTGGCCTCTACATCGTACAGATCCAATGAATTTATGCTGCTGACCACAATCATTCCGCTGACTACAATGCCATCTCTGGCGATCTTCAGCGATCTTCATCAGTATCAAAATCTCCTTTTTCTTGTCAGATCAGCGCGCATCAATTGTGCCATGAAATATGACAATTGTAAACGTTTGTGCGTTGTTGTTGTTGTTGCTGCTGTTGTTATTTAGTGACGAGCGGCTGTCGTAGATTCCGGCGGGTATTAGCTCACGAGTTGTGCGCGCTTTCTAAAAGGCGATCTTCATAAATCAAAAATTGCTGCAGCATTTTTTTTTTTGTTTTTGCTCACATTGTAGTTGTTGTGTGTGGCAGTTGTTGTTGTTTCTGCTGTTGTTGTTAAGCTTTTAATATTTTCGCATCATGTTTCCTCTGCAACATTCAAGTATTCCCAACACGATCGCCTGTTGTTTGATTTTCTTGTTATATTTATGTTCGTAATCTTTTATTTTTTTTTCAATTCTTTTTTGTCATTTGATTTTATCTTCTTCATGTCATTTGTTTAAAATGAGCACTTTGTTATTAGTTTTTTTTGTTTACCATCTCGATTATTAGCAAATATGAGTTGATTATTTTCAAAACATTTAGCAGCAGTTTATGGCAAGATTTTTCCACTATGTCGACAAAAACAATACACTTGAGAGCTTATAATGGAGAATTCAGCCCCAAAGGGATTGAGATTTAATTTTACTCTCTGTAATTTTTTTTTTTCAATTACAAAAAATGCCAGATGTTGAAATGTTGTTGAAAGGTTAGGAGATGCATATACATGAGATTCCTAAAAACAGGTCTCCGTACAGTACATTACTTTTTGAAATCATTTCATATTTTTTAAACAATATTTTTCCTTTTTATTTTAGGGTACACCGCTCTAACTCGCACAAAATTCACGAGCAACTGAGACTGGATTGTAAAAAATTAATTAAGAAGAAAATAAATTATTGTATGTATGAGTTGTATGTAGGGTTTTTTATTTTATTTTTGTTGAAATATTCCTTAGTCCTAAAACACTGATTCCAAATGAACTGCCGTCGGCAAAACAGCTTCCGTCACTATTTCACGAAAAATACTATTAGCCACTCTGATGTTTTCTTAGTGTCAACTTCAAATAAGTACTGCCAAATGTAATATAAAGGTCAGCTGTTTCTTGAATGGAAAGGAAATTTATGTTTGTTCAACGTTCCTACGTTGGGCACCAATTTTTTGCATCCTTGGGTGCTACAGGCATAAAATTCTTATTATCGAGCAATGTGAGCAACTCGGCGGAATAAAAAATTTTCAATCTCGTTAACATTGCGTACTATGATTTGGAAGGCCAGGGTTCGAGTCCAGGTTTAAGCAACATCCAAAATTGCCGGAAATTAATTTTTCTAATTGCAATCGCCACTCGGCAGGGAATCTCAAGCCCACCGAGTGTATTTCTGACATGGAATAAAAGTTCCTCATAAAAATCCATCGGTTGTTCTGATTTGAGGAGAAAGCGGCCGAAAGTCGCTTCAACGATTACAAAGCGCAATATCTATTCAACAATTAGTTTCGGAGGCAGACAGATAGAGTATTCCGTTCCGCCGTGGACACTGAAGCGCTGGACTAACATTGTCGAGCACAAGCTCTGTGAAGAATGATGAAAATTTCAGAAGATAGCTCCAGTTTAGACTTGATAGCGTCCTGAAGCATAATCTGAACACGCCGTTAGACTTTTTCCTGTGGGGATATGTAAAGTCTAAAGTCTATGCGGACAATGCCGCTTCGATTCAGGCCTTGGAGCAAAACATCACGCTTGTCATTCGCCAGTTACGAGTCGAAATGCTCGAACAAGTCATCGAAAATTTGACCATCTGAGACGTAGCCGCGGCCAACATTTGAAAGAGATAATATTTAAAAAACAAATGCCAATGATAATAAACCTTCCCCATTAAATTTGAATTTTCTGTTTTTTTTTTTCTTTAAAAAAGTAGGGAACCTTGAAATGGATCACCCATTACTTCACCAGGGTCTTGCATAGGTGAAGATTTCATAAAGTTTTTGAATGCTTTTAGTGAATTTTTCTCAGACTTTATCCTCTAAGATTAAAGATGAAACTTCATGGCATAAGATTGTGCATTAAGAAAGCAAAAGTGATGATCGATTATTTTGTTTAGGAGTAGCACTCGGACAAATCGTTTGGGGTGAGATGAAGAGAATTAAACTCACCTTTATATTGATGTCATGCTGTCGGATCGTGATGAGATCTGGAAAAAAGCGAAAAATTCTACGATGGAAACGATGGAAGTCTGTCCTTCACATAAACTGAAAAATATTATTTCAAAATATGTGATAATACTATTTATCGAAGTGGGAACTCATATTTTAAGTGCGCAACAGCTTTTCATACCCTGGCAACCTACGTATTGCTTTATAGGATATTTTCTTCATACTGTGTATTGACTTATGTGTTATTTAATGCAATAAAAATTATCAGTTTGCCTCACGATCAACAATATTTTATTTTTTTTAACAGACATTTTATCCCTATGGTATCAAATTATTCACTAATCGATAGAACTTTCCATTGCCTATGAGGTATAAAAATCGATTTCGAAGAATAGTTTATATTTACCTAAATCATTTTTATACCTTTCATATACATGAAATGTCACCGGCATTAATACCCATCGTATCACATTGACGAGCTGAGTTGATTTAGTCATATCCGTCTATCCGTCTGTTTGGTTTGAACACAAACTAGGCAGTTTTTGAGATATTTCAACCCAACTTGGTAGGTAGATGCACGATCACTTGTCGAAACCGGCCAGATCGAACCTTAATAGCATATATACGACCGATTTTTGAGTTTTGAAATTTTGGGTCATAATTCCGTCATAAAATTATCTAACATCCCAAAATTTGGTATACTACATATATAAGTACATAATGAATTGCATATTGGTTCAGGAAAACCTCGAAATCGGACTGATATAACATACACCATACACCAGTTTGTTCAGAGGGAAGGCATTGGTCAAAACTCAGTCAGAAAAGCATCTAGGAGCGTGAAATTTGGTATTCTTCACAAGTAAAATAAAATAAACATTGGGACTGAAAATAATCGAAATTGGACTACCAAATCATGTAGCCCACATACAACCGATTTGTTCAGATACGAGTTTTTGGGTCAAAAACCCGTCAAAAAAGCATCTAGAAGCTTGCAATTTGATATTATGCACAAATATTATGAAATTCACATTAGTATTGTAGATCATCGAAATCTGAATACTATATAATATAGCCCCCATCCAACTGATTTGTTCAGATATGAGGTGTTGCGTTGAAAATCCGACAAAAATCTATCTAAGGGAGTGAGGTTTGGTATTCTACAGACGTAAATTCAAGTTTATATTAACACTGAAAGATATCAAATTCGAATTTTGCAATTTGCAATAAATTTGATAAGTTCATGAAAGGTATAAGGACTCCGTCATGGCCGAAGACAGCTCTTCTTTCGTGTTTTTTAAATGAAAAAACGAAACAAAATAATCTCAACAAGGTCATCCAGCGGTGGGCAAAAGGAACGATGACTTAACTCTGTATGGATCAACAAATCTTGGTTAATCCGCTAAATTTATGTGCTCATTTCACCTTAAGCTTGTAGTAGATCTTAAAGGAACATGTGTATTAACATATTTTGAATTATTATTATGACAAGAAGGTGTTTTTCGGATAAAAATTTCAAAATCAATCGATTTTAATTTTTTTTTTTAACCAATATAAATTCGTTGCCATTAAGTTGGGCTGATTAATGGGTTAGAGAGGTTGCGCTGCAGTAAGCAGGAGGCACAAGCCTTTGTTTATAGGACCGGTAAGCATTGTGAGGAACTTTCGAATATAACCTGATTATTTTTTAATTAGCAAATAGTTCTAATTTGTGGAATGTACTTACGTTTGACGAAAAGCCTTCCAGCATTTTTCTAAAGAAACTTGCAGAAACATATACAAATAGTTTCAATTCAACTATAATTTGCCCACAAATAATTTGCATATCCCCAAAAAAAAATTCAAAAAAAAAATTTAAATTTTTTCTTATTTCTTTTATTTATTAATTAATTTTTTTCTTGTTTTTTTTTATTCATTTTTCCTTTCAATTTTTCTGTTTATATATTACTTTATTTTGGGATTAATTCTTTATATTGCAACTAATTACTGCTTTTCATTGCCATTACTATAATCAAAAACACTCCTCACTGTGAGTATGTGTGTGTGTGTGTTCTACTGTCTCAATCTTTTTATCACTGTGGGTGTGTGTGTGTGTGGTATGTGTTTCTTTCTCTTTTCAACAACAACAATATTCTAAAACATTTGCCATTTTTCCCAGCGCAAAAACAAATGAGCGCTCACATACGATTGATAACAACATCGTATTGCTTATCAATTCATCAAGCAATGTGTATGTATAAGTATGTATACGAGTATAGAAACATTTGCCTTTTTTATTTTCCGCTTTTATTATCAGATTAATGCGTTGTCACAATGAGATTCATCGTCACAAAGCTTTTATCAAACGTTCAGAGCGCTCATTTATTAGTGCTTGACTTGTTGTTGTTGTTGTTGTTGTTGTTGTTATTGCTGCTATTAATGCTTACACTTTTGCGTCGCTTGGCATTGTTTTTTCATTGCTAATAGCAAAAAAAATGTAATTAAATTATAAGTACTACAATTACAATGGTACAATGCGTTGAATGCTCAACTGTATTTTATTTTTGTTTTTTCTTTTTTTTACATTAATTTATTTGCATTTATTTTATTATATTTTTTTAAATTATAATAATTATTATTTTCTCACTTATTGCATTAGTATAATTATATTTAATACATACTGCACTGATTTAGGATTTTATTTATATGTATATATATATATATATATATATATGTATATTTATTTATATAGGTAAGTACGTACAACTATTAATTACATTACATTACAATTCACATTACATTACTTGTTTATGACTATAATTATTCACTTTTTTCACATTTTTATTTAAGGTTTAAATTTTAGTTTTTTTTAGTTTTTATTTTTTTTATTTTTATTTTTTATTTTTATTACAACACACATGTTACTTACTAAATACTAAATCATTTATTTATTATAATTATACTGTAATGTATAATTATATAATAATAATTGCATACATGTATGTGCTAAATAAAACACAAATTATATATGTATATGTATACATGCGATTATTTACAATTTACAAAAAATATACATTTTTTCTTCAATTTCTCCTTATTATTATTATTTTTTTTTCTTTCTTGTAATTAACATTTTTAATATAAGTTTAAATTTAAATGTTTATATTTTGTGCTTATTTCTTTAAGTTTTTTTGCTGCTTTTCACACCTTAAAGCTGCATTTAAATTCCATATATTTTAAATTTATTTTATTAAAGGATAAATTATTTTACAAACGACAGGAACAAAAACGTTTTTTAACTTAAAACAACAAAAAAAAAACAACTTAGAAAACTAAAATATATTAAGTAAATAGTGAAAAGAAAAAAATTGAGAATTTTTTTTATACGAGTTTACTGCACTTTGATATGTTTTCTTTCAAATTAAAGAAAAAAATTAAAAATTATTATTTCTTTAGAATACGCTCACTGTGTTTCAGCTTGTGTGTTGATGTTTTTTTATTTGAATACCTGTTTAATATTTTTTTATAATTTATTTTGTTATTTTTCTATGCATTTTCTGCTATTTTTACACTGAAACAATTTTTTTCTAATTTATTCTTTATTGTGCTTGCTTTATTTTCGTTCGGTGTATTTCGTGAAATTCTCTCTTACTAACTGTTACTCTCTATAAGCTCTGTTGCATAAGTTTTATTTGTTTGAATTTCGGTAATTTGTTTTTCACAGTGTAGATACTATTCAATATTATTTTACTTATATGTATGTATTTGTGTAGTTTTCGCAATTTTCTTCACTTTCACAAAATGCAGCGTTAGAGAAGGTGAAAAAAAACACTATTCAACGACCATCCTTTAGTCGACCGAATGTAGTTAGACGCTGCCCTCAAACTAATATTTTAAACTTAATGTATAAGTACATACATATATATATGTACATATTCATATATATGTATGTAAACTGCATATTTTTCCCGCTTAATTTTTCACCTCTAAACAAATACTTTTTTTTTGGTGTAAACGTCTTCATCAAATGGACTTCCGTCGTACTCACCGCTTGCGCTCAATTAAAAATTATCAAATCACATGTAAATTATTGTCCGATAGTAGAAATTCTCAATTTCGTTGCGCACCCACCACCAGCAGCCCACCTCATCAGCTCTCTCTCTATCTCTCTCTCTCTCTCTCTCTCTTGCCCAACTTACGGCCGCAACGTGACTTTGGGCGCCTGCTGTTGCATGTGCTGCTCACGAAAGGCGATCAACGAACGAAAGGCGGACATTGGCGATGAGGCGGCGGCGGCCGCAGCCGCTGCTGCTGCTGGTATCACATGTGTCAGCGTATGCATGTGCGTATGCGTATGGGTGTGTGTTAGCGCTGTTGGAGTTGCTGCTGCTGTAGGTGTACTGCTGACGAACAACATCGCCGACGATGTAGCAGCTGCTGTGGGCTGTGTTGTTGCATTAACACCGGACAACGTTGCTGCTGCTGCTGTTGTGCTAGCTGTTGTGGTGGTAGCGCTGCTGGTTGGTGGTGGTACATTCAATTGTCATGGCTTGCCCGGTGATAGTTTACCCGAATTGGAGGAGTTCGATGAGGATGTCGAATTGCCCGAGATCGGACCCATATGATGATGAGTTTGTGTGAGACTCATCGATATCGGTGGCTGCACAACATCGCAACCTATCGATGAGGATGTACTGGAGGCTGATGGTGAAGCGCCCGCTGGTGGTGGCACATGTTGTGGCGCGTGATGATTACCCGTTGTGGTGAGACTAAGTGGCGCAAAGGGTGTGCCACCGGTAACGGCTGCCTTCCATAGCAACGGATTCATGCTGAGTCCATTGTGCGCTGCTAAACTGGCATTGAAGTTACGCTGATGCTCGAGAAATTCCTGCGATGGGCCGGTAAGACCGGCGGGCGCATAAAAACCGCGATAGAGATCGGGCCGCACATAAGGTGAATAATTTGGTATGCGCGCCGCTAAAGGCGACAATATCTTACCGGGTGAGACATGCTGCGCGGGATGACCATATAAAGCGGGATGTGTGGGTGGTAATTCACCCAGGCCGGTGCCGTGCAAGCCAATACTGCCGGGTGGGCTATCCTTCGCGGAGGAGTCCTTACCATCCTTAGAGGCCATATCCGCCAACGACCATATACGCGGTTTCGTCGTTAAACTGGCGCTTGTGCTGCCGCTGCCAACACCGGCACTCGCCGCTTGCAATGAGTTTTGCTGCGCCTGCTGATGTTGATGCAGCAGTTGTTGTTGGTGATGGTGGTAGGCAGCGATGTCGGGTGGTGAACCAGCTGGTGGGCGGAAATGATGATGTAATGCGGCGGGATGGAATAGTGGATGACCACCGCCTGGCATGCCAAGAGGGCGATCATAAAGATCAGGTGAACCATTTGGCGAGCCGGGGCGCGAACCGGACCACTCACTGTTGTTGCTTTCACCAGGACGATCACTTAAGTCGCCAAGGCGATTCGAGCGCTCCTTATCATCGTTCGAGCCGAGACCAGAGTCTTTGGCATCTATGTGGATGAGGAAAAGAAAAAAGCAAGAAACGTTGGATAAACCGAAATGTGTTATTTATGCAAAGTTAAAGGAGAAAGTGGCAGTAGAAGTTATATATACTCTATAAACAATATTTTCTAGCAACTCACCTAACAAATCGTTATCATCGGTGCTCTTATGATCGTCATCATCGAGATTTGCATCATCGTCATCGACGCGATTTCTCGGCTCCCACGTCATCTTATTCTCTTTTTTCAGTCTTCTTCTCGCATTCGCGAACCACGTCGACACCTGCGTCAACGTCATTTTCGTTATAATTGCCAACATGATTTTCTCACCCTTCGTGGGGTATGGATTCTTCTTGTGTTCACTTAGCCAGGCCTTCAACGTTGAAGTGGTCTCGCGGGTGGCATTTTTGCGTCGCGCTCCATTCAAGTCGACACCATAACTGCAAATAGAGTAGAGAAAACGGGAAAAGGTTAATGCGGCTTGGATTTATGTACCATTAGTACATTATGTTTGTATGTTATAAAGTCTATAAAATTGTTGAAATACCCATTATTTTGAAATGGTTTCAGATGCCAGGGTGTAAATGAGGGCGCTTTTCAGTGTTGTCGACACGGCTGAGTGCAGGTGATTACTATTAAATATAATGCGACATAAGGCGATTAAGAAACATGCGACTTGCAACAGTTTTCAAGCGTCTATTAGACATAATAGGCAAAATTATATTACATACTCATATATACAGCAACGGCAATAACACTCTGCCGACGCGCGTTGGTAGTAAAGGGGTTTAGAAGTTGTAAAGTAAACGGTATACAAGTATTTGCAAAAGCTACTAAGAAGAATTTGTAACACATGAGCATATTTAAGGCTATTTTACGCTTTGGATCATCTTTTTCTACTTTGAAAATTCTTTTATATAATTTATTTTAACTGAATTTAATTTTATTCATTTTTTATTTTAATTTTTTCATTTTTTTTTTATTATTATTATTTTTTTAATTTAACTTAATTTATTGTATTTAATTTTATTTTATTTTTTAATTTTGTTTTCATTTTATTTTTTATTTATTTATTTTTCATTTATTTTATTTATTTTTTTTATTTGTTTTGCTTTATATTATTTTATATTATTTTCTTTAATTTATATTATTTTATTTTATATTAATCTAATTATTTTATTTTATTTTATTTTTTCTATTTTATTTTATTTTATTTTATTTTTCTTTACTTTACTTTATTTTATTTGGTTTTATTTTTTATTATTTTATTTTATTTGGTTATTTAATTTTATTAATATTATTTTATTTTATTTTAGTTTTTTAACTTTACTTTATTTTATCTCAAAATTTTATATCTTTTTTTAAATTTTCGTTTTCATATCTTACTAATTTTTTTTTTTTTTTTGTATTTATATATTTTATTTTTATTTTTTTATTAATTTATTTTTTAATTTATTTTAATTTTTTTCAAATTTAATTTTATTTTATTTTATTTTATTTTAGTTTAATTAATTTTTTTTCTTTTATTTTAATTTTTTTTTTTCAATGTTTCATATTTTATTTTATTTTATTTTATATTATTTTATTCTATTTCATTTTATTTTATTTCATTTTATTTTGTTTTAGGTTATTTTATTTTTTTATTTCATATTATTTTATTTTATACTGCTTTTGTATTTTATTTTATTTTTTTTTTTGTTATTTTACTTTAATTTAATTTATTTTTCAGAATTTTTTTTAAATTTTTTTTTTAGTTTTATTATATTTTATTTTATTTTATTTTATTTCATTTAAATTATTTAATTTTATTTCATTTTATTTTATTTTATTTTTTATTTTATTTTTATTTTATTAAATTTTTTTATTTTTTTTATTGTTTTTAATTTTAATTTTTTTTTCAATTTTTTTTTTAATTTTATAATTTTTTATTTATTCTATTTTATTGCATTTTTTTTTATTAATTCTATTTCAGTCTGTTTAATTTTTTTTATTTTGCAACAACTGCCGCAACAGAGCATAAATTTTATTTTATTTTAATTTTATTTTTATTTTTTTATATTTTTTTAAATATATTTCATATTTTATTTTATTTCATTTTTTTTTGCTTTATATTATTTTATTTTTTTATTTTTTTTTTTATTTTTTTTTTTTTTCTCTTAATTATTTTATTTTTTTATTTTTTTATAGATTTATTATATTTTACTTTATATTAATTTATTTTATTTTATTTTTTTATTTTTTATTTTTTATTTTTTATTTTTTATTTTTATTTTTTTATTTTTTTTTATTTTTTGTGTTTTATTTATTAATTTTTTTTATTTTAATATTTTTTTTATATTTTTTATTTATTCTATTTTATTGCATTTTTTTATTAATTCTTATTTCATTCTGTTTCATTTTTTTATTTTGCAGCAACTGCAGTAACAGAGTATAAATGCGTACTAACATTAATATGTACATATGTATGTTTGTTAGCGAGTGTCTGTAGCAATATTAAAACTTGTTTGGTATTACATTAACGACGACATGCTGCTGCTGCTGTTGCCAGACTTATTAAATTGCAAGACTGGAATAAAGAAAACAACACGATAAATAAATGTAAAAGAAAACATAAAAAATAAACTGGCAACAGACAACTAAAAACATGATTCGCAACGATTTTAATTGATTTTACGCACAAAGCGTGAGGTAACGCACTGTGCAACACAATACATCACGGTAGGTACATACATATGTCCAAATGTATGTGCGCTACACTATATATACTGATAAAAGTAAGTAAGTATATATGCAACACACCATGTGGGCAGCACTGTTCACTACACCAAGCCGGGCGTGCAACACCTTAGGCGCGAGATGTGACGGCGACTACTTCGGCGTACAAACCACAAAATTTGGCGGTGCCTGGCATGTGGAAGCCACGGCCAGCACGGCGGTCAACGTTTACGCGCAATTTGTGGTCATTTAATAGGCGCCGCGAAAAAAATGCAATTAAATTGTGAATAAAAAAAGGCAAAAATAAATTGCAAAAGAGATCAAATAAAATGGAGCAATATTAGTAAAAACCTTCGTAAGTCAACAAAAAAATTCCTTGCACACACACACATAAATATGTGTGTAAAAGCAAAAAATTTCAAATAAATTATAAACCAG
The DNA here is from genome assembly GCA_030068015.2 of Neoceratitis asiatica. NCBI lineage: Eukaryota > Metazoa > Arthropoda > Insecta > Diptera > Tephritidae > Neoceratitis > Neoceratitis asiatica. The sequence continues at coordinate 64,022,633 of CM061526.1, forward strand.
AGCTATTACAACATACATATATTATTGAACAGAGTAGGGCGCAGTTGATTGGTTATTTGGTGCACACCCAGCCAACCGAACGTTAGAGAGCGAACATTTTCGCCATGTAATGTTATGTACTCGTCGTTTTCAGTGGCTGTGAGTATGCTTTATTGGTTGCTCACTGCTGCTGATACGCAATTTTTGTGCATTGCAATAAAAAACCATAACAAAAGCAACAACAACAACGACTACTGTTAGTATAAAAATTTGTTCGTTGATATACACATGCACATACATATTTATGTGTATCGATTTGTGTGTGCATTTGCGCTGATGGCGCACATTTGTTTATTATGGCCTTTTGTGGTTTTGTGCTGGTCAGCTGGTCAATGTGTTTGGTCAATCAGCTAAATGTGGGCTGGGCTGTATTGGGGCAGTTTGCATAGCCGTCGGCAAAACCACCACTCGTATGTTAACATACAAGCAAGCAGACAAACACGGCATTTTGCATGCTCTTAACTTCATGCATGCTGCACATGCGGACATTATATGGGCGTTTGCAACATTTAAGCAGGCCTAAAGTCATGTACATACATACATAGGTACATGAATGAGTATTTATATACCTTTATTGTTGGCACTGTGCGTTGCTACAATTTTCCGCCTTGTTGCAAGTCTATTATATGTACTTGTCTATTTGTATGTATGTATATATCTATATGTGTAGAGGTATGGCTGTTTACCACTGTTATGGCTATTTTGGCTACGCTTTAACCACATAATTGCTGTTTTAACATGAAAATGGCTTGCTACTGATGCTGTTATTACATGCACAAGCATATCGACATGCATCGGTATGTATGTGGATACAGTTGCATGCAGTAATGGCTGTTTCTGCTCGAAATGTATTGAATTTTGGTTAGCAAAATTTACAAGTAAGTTTTTAGCGCGATGGCGAAGCAATTAAAGAGATATGTCGATGAATCATTTTTTTTAAATTAATAAACAACAATAATAATAACATTTTTTATTTATAACTGAATATCCATATTTAGAAGTGAAATTAAATGAAAAGCTAGCAGAATTTAATGGGTAAATACCCTAGTCGAATTCAGAGAAAATGAATTTTGAAAATGATTTAATTTATTAATTTAATTCAGGTTTAAGTATCTAGAATGTTGTAATACAGCAGTTTTTGATTAAAATTTATTGTAAACTGGGGACCTAAAAATTAAAAAAAAATTTGCTTTTCTTTGTTTATTATCTCTATGAACTAAATGTGTCTCATAAGCGCTGCAATCTACAGTAAACTCGTATGTATAACTTCATGTAGAGTGTGAACTTAGAATTCACTGGAATTAATGAGACACACCTGCAACACACTGACCAAGATAGTAAGCAATGTCAGTGCCATAGAGAGATTTTGTGTATGGCTTAATTAAATTAAAATTATTTGCATGCTTCGCATTTGTCATATTTGACTATACATATGAGTGTATATAACATATACTATGCACAAACATATGTACTTACATAAGTAGGCTGACAACTATTTAGTAATCATCAAAGGCATTTCGGGCAGGTGTTACAAGAAATTTTTTCTAAGTTTCAACTATTGTTTAATATTTTATAGTATTCTACGTAACATCAAAAAAAATTGCGTTAACACCTGACAGGAAAACGTATCTACTCGTATAAGCCTAAAACATATATAGACACATACAAATTGGCGCAATGTGTAGTGTACGTATTATGCTTATATAAATAACGTGTGTGTACACATATTTTAATAATATATTTTGTAACATTTTAAAAGAATACATTTTTGCAAAATTGTTTATGTGTTGCCACCAGGGCATGTTTCAAGTCAAAAAATTTGTAAACAGAAGTGGAAAAATCACATATTAACATATGCTTTCCGTTTTAGTACGATTTTGACTTTGTTGCATTTCCGGTGTTAGCGAACAAATATTTAAGGTTTTTTTTTAAATAAATTATAAAACAATATGCATGCGGAAATGACAAAAAATGTAGAAATATATGTAGTTATATATGTGTACATATACAAATAAATATATATTTATGTATGTATGTATATGAGTAAGTATGCATGTCTCTTTGTATGCATATAAAACAAGTGTACAAAGGTATCTCAAAAGTGCACAGTACACTTTTGCATTAAGTGACGGGATATTTTCAATTGTCTAATTGACGTCTGTTGAGGTGTGAATTTGTGTCAAGTAACTTGAAGATATCTTCTGAGTATGCAAATAAATGCGTAATGTCAATATACATCACAAATGCGCTTGTATAGACATATAGTTATAAAAGTAGGCATATAGAAATATTAAATTGAATATTTTTTTCTATTTTTGCTATATAGTTAATAAATCATTTACAACATGTCCTCTTTTAATTTAAATTATTGTTGTTATATATATATATATATGTTTTATAAAAATTATTCATGCACTTCATGATTGTTGAGTGCACACTTCAATTTTTTATATGTTTTTTTTCTATGCAATATTATGCTAATAAGCACATGTACATATATGTATACATTAATAAATTGCTATACAATTTTTTATTTATTTTTTTTAAACAATTCATTTGGCTTCTTTTAATTGAATTTTTTATATTTTATTTTGTAATTTTGATTTTTTTTTTAATTTTAATAAAGAATTTTTTTTAAATTTTTTTTACACTTTTTGGTAAATTTTTTTTTTTTTTTTTGTTAAATTTTTTTAAATTTTTTTCCTACCCCACTTGATTTGTTACTTTGTTTGTAATTCATCAACTTCTTTACGAGCTTGTGTTATATTTATGTATGTACACTCTTGTGCTACTTGTACATATGTCAATTGTATTTTATGCGCATAAGGAATTAAGCTGCTTCCACACTTCGGCCACAATATTCTTTGATTTTTACAAATTCTCGTGTATTATTTTTCAATTTTTATTTAAATTGATTTTTTTCCAATAACTGTTGAATACATACTTATTTACATACATTCCTATGCACATATTAACATATTTAAAATCATACATTCTCCTCTTTTACCTACAATGCTTGCCAAGCGTCGTATGTTGTAGGCACATCAGCCATGCAAGGCACGCAGACGCAACCAACAACTATGCGCGCATATATGTTGTATTAAATATGCATGTATGCGTGTATGCTTTTGTGCGCTTCTATAAACGTTTGCCAATGCAGTTAGTTAGTCACACTCAACTGGCAGGAAATATGCATTTCAACCACAAAATCAATAGCAACAACAACTGCAACTATTACACGTACGGCAGCGGCGTTCTCTTTTTGAGTGGCGGCTCAGCTACATCATAGCGCAACAGTAGAGCTACACAAGTAGACCGCCTACGCGTAATTTCTTATATTAATTGTATGGTTTTTTTTTGTATAAAAATTCCACGCTTACATATTCAAGGCAAAATTTTTATATCTTTTTTTTTTTGTGTTTCTGCACTTTTCTTTTCGAAGTATACACTTCCACGCACATTCGCTTTGCGTCTTTTACGCATTTAATTTTATATAATTTTTTGTTTAATTGCATATTCAGCATTTATGCTTATCGACAAATTGCTGGCGCTGCAAATCTGCAGTTAATATATTTACACATACACATATGCATACATATATGTTATACGAGTGTTTGCGTAGCAAAGAACGTCGGTGGCATGACGACGAGATAGCTGTGGGTGGGTGGTTGGTTAGCTGCTTGCTTGGCAATGCGTAGGCGCGCACGCATGCGCAACACTTACTGTAGTAAGAAAAAATATCCAACAAAACAGTTTTGCATAGCTAAGAGAATTTCCATTGTTTGCGTTTGTTTACTGAGTTTTCTACGATTATTATCTACTGGCGCCGTCTACTAAATAGCTGCCGCTCGGCTTATTAATTTTTTGTGATCGTAAAAAAATTTGTTGGCATTGGCATTTATATATGTAGATAAATATTTTTTTTTTTTTAATTTTTTATTATTTAAGCACACAAATTACTTTCATGTATAATATAAAGCCATAGTTGAAAGTTTCTTGAAGAAAGCGGCATTTTTGAAAAATTATTACTAAGCGTTTAATTTCTAAAGCATGACTGTAATGAACAGTATTTTATATATCTATAATTTGTGAGAATTAAATAGGGAATTATATAAATATTATTATATTTTGCTGGTACACAAACTTCGTGCTCAGAATTTATATATATTTTTTTTTTGTATTTTATGCAAATATGTTAGCATATACCTAGATATGTATTAATATGTAGGCATTTGCATTAATTTATTTCTATTTTCCTACCAGCCCACCCCATCATCTGTCATGCGCTGTTAATTTTCATCAACATTTTTCTTTTCTTTTTTTTTTGCTTCAGCCCGCATGTCATGCTAAGCTTATTAAGATCTACAGCTCTAAAAAAAACAATAAAATCATCTGCTCATATTTACTGCTAAATGATGAAGTTCAAAAAGCTACAAACACACATATACAAGTATATGTGTCTACATATGCATGTATCTTGCAGACGCATAATTTTATACATATTATTGTGACAAATGGGACCTGTAAAATAAGGGATGCTTATATAACTACATATGTACGTACGTATGTATATCACCCACAAAAGCTTCTTGCATTTACACTTTACTCTCGTCCGAGTATTTATGCTTTAAAAGCAAAATGTTGTCACTCAATTTGTACCCATCGACTTTATTAATTCGGAAGTTGGACGTATTATCATGCCATGTTGGTGTAATCCATCCAGTGAAATATTCTCCCTCAACACATTGATTTATTTAATTGAAAGATGTCGTTAAATAAAAACTTGTCTTTTTTACATTTACTTTTTCAATTTCGCTTTCCACGCCATGCATACCATGCTGGTTGCTTGATATTAAATTTGTTGTTGTATTAATTGTAAGTAGAAAATAAATGAAAAATGAAAGTTATGGACGTGTGGCAAAAAGTGGGCGTACACATTCCACACATACATACTATCTATATTCACATATAAATGCAGTAAAAATTTTTTTTAAGAACGGTAATTTAAAATTCCTTTAATTTTTGAACACATTTAAGCAATTAAAAAGGAGAATAGTCAAGCGTTAGCTTATCTGGACTATTTGGAGAGGCATCTTTATGGACTTCTCTATGTCTGGAACTACGCTCATCCGCAAATTTCAATTTCTACTATTTTTAAAAAATTCTAAACGTCAAAAAAGATTATATAAATTTTTATTTCAAACATCACCATTTTGAGACATTTTTTTTCGATTTTTCTGAAGTTCTAGACATTGCGACATTCCTCTAGGTTAATTATCGTTTTTGTTTCAGATTGTTAGAAGAACTGAAATCGTAGGTATGGCCACGTGACAATTTTTCACGACCCCTTCATCATTTGTTAATTCGTGGAATTAAAATTTTTTTCTTTCAGTTTCCTTTAGTATTTTTCTCATGTTAATAAATAACTTATAAAAAGATGAATAGTAAAAATATTAATTTCTTTCTTTCTTTCATCGCTTCTGATCCCCTTAACTGAATTGATTTATTTTAATTCAATTTTACTTTATTTATTTTATAATAATATATATAATAATGAATTTAATCTATTTTACATTTTATTATTTTATTTTTTGTTTTGATTTATTTAATTTTATTAATTAACTTTATTTTATTTAATTTCATTTAAGTATATATTATTTTATTATTATACATTTTATTTTATTTTATTTAACTTTATTTAATTTAATTTTTTTTCTTTACATCTTTTTTTTTAAATTTAATTTTTTATTTCATTAGACTCTATTTTTATTTATTTAATTTCTTTATTTTTGTAAAATTTTTTTAGTTTTCATCCACTTCGTTTCATTTTTATTAATTTATTTTATTTAATTTTATTTTTCTACTTAATCATTATTTTTTGTTTTATTTTCTCTTATTATATAATTTTTTTTAAATTTAATTTAATATATTTTTTTAAGATTTTTTTCATTTTTTTATTTATTTTAATTTGACTTCATTATTCTTATTATTTATTCATTATTATTATTATTTATTTCATTATACTTTTATTTTTTATTTATTTTTTATTTTTTAAATTTTTTTTTTTTTGAATTTTCTTTTTCCTCTTCTTTTTCGTAGGTACCGCTTACGCGATTATAGCCTTGTCAACAATAGCGCGCCACTCGTTTCTTCTTTTTGCTGTTTGGCGCCAATTAGAAATACCAAATGATACCAGGTCGCGCTCCACCTGATTCATCCAACGGAGTGGAGATCTTCCTCTTCCTCTGCTTTCGCCAGCGGGTACTCCATCGAATACTTTCAAAGCTGGAGCGCTTTCATACATTCGGACGACATGACCTAGCCAGCGTAGCCGCTGTCTCTTTATTCGCTGAACTATATCAATGACGTCGTATAGCTCGTACAGCGCATCGTTCCGTCGTCTGCGTATCCTAAAACCGACTCATCGGGAGAAGACATCGTGCAGATACAATATTTGAGGACGGGAATGATGATTGGTTTTGATTCGTCGAGAGAGGACTTTACTTTTCAATTGCCTACTCAGTCCAAAGCAGCACCTGTTGGCAAGAGTGATTCTGCTTTGGATTTCAAGGCTAAACATTACTGGTGTTGTTAATGCTAGTTCCCAGATAGACGAAATTATCTACGACTTCGAAGCTGTGACTATCAACAGTGACGTGGGAGCCAAGTCGCGAATGCGATGACTGTTTATTTGATGACAGGAGATATTTCGATGTGCTCTCGTTCACATACTCGCTTCTTTGTCTAATCTAGAGAACGCAGAACTTACGGTGCGGTTGTTATGACCAATTATATCAATATCATCGGTATACGCCAACAATTGCACACCCTTGTAGAGCTCTGCAACTCGTATTATTTTCTCTAGCATCAAATTGGAGAAATCACACGATAAAGAGTGACCGTGTCTAAAACCTCGTTTGGTATCGAACGGCTGGGAGAGGTCCTTCCCAATTCTGACTGCGCTTCTGGTATTATCCAAGGCCAGCTTACATAGCCGTTTGAGTTTTGTGGGTTATCAAATTCAGACATAGCGGCGTAGAGGCAGTTCCTTTTCGTGCTGTCGAGGCAGCTTTAAAATCGATAAAAAGGTGGTGTGTACCGGATTCATTTATCTTCCGCCACTTTGTTATTGTTTTAAATTGATTTTAATATTATATTAGTTTATAAATTTATATTTGATGATATTTTATTTAATTCAATTTAATTTAATTTAGTTTAATGGAATCTAATTTAATTTTATTTCTTTTTATTTTACTATATGTTTTTTATTTAATTTAATTTAGTTTATTTGATTTAATTTAATTTTATTTATTATTTTTGTTTTATTTTCTTTTAGTTTACTTTTTTAATTTTTATTTTATTTTAATTTTTTGTTTTTTTTTTTTACTTTATGTAATATTATAGTTATTTTATTTTTCTTAGTTTTTCCTAGGTCTACGACAAAACTTTTTTTTTACTCACCTATTAAATGGATAACCGAATGCCGCATCGTATGGATGATATACCGATGGATATGGCCATGGCGCACCGCCAGCCACTAAATTCTCTTTCAAATCCATGCCAGCCTGAAAAGGAAGAAGAAAATATGCTATTATATGTAAACAATGAAATTTATATTATTATAAATTTAGTACTTTATTATACAAAAATACTCGTACAGAAGATTAACAAAAATTATTTTAAACAAAATTTATTTTCATAAAATGCTTCAAACAGTGATAACAATGAACTGCCCGCGACTCCTTACGCATTTCATTCATAACAAATTACCAAAACAAAGTCATGAAATGCTTATTTTTATAAACAAACGTATAAATGTTAGACATATATACTTATGGACATTAGATCGCCCATTTGTTATAGCTATTTAAAAATTTGTAGTTTTCAATATTTATAAATTTGTGTATATTTTTGTGAAAAACCTTGAACCCAACGCTACTTAATTATCATGTTTAACAAATTAACAAATTTTTATATTGATAATTTCATGCAATGAATTATTGCAGAGTATTTAATATAAATTTAAAACACATTTAACTAAATATGTATGTATTTATATATATTATGTATGTACACAGAATGCGTATGTTATCATGTTCTTAGTGGTCGCTATGGTCGCGATAGTGGGGGGCAATGGTGCTGCATTGTTGCATGCGTCATTCGCTTGACCCCCATAAATATGACAAGAATAAATTGGCGCGACTGTCAAATGTGTACGAGTTTTACTTTGTTTGTTTTATTTTGACTTTTATTAAAAAAAAAAAAATTCATTTTTTTAAGCGATTTTTATTTAATCTATTTTAATGTAAATATATATATATATAAATATTTATAATTAAACGTTGTATTGTGGTTTTGTTGGTTCAATTCAATTGTATGCTATTAAATAGCGTTGCGCGTACACTTAGCAAGTGATAATTGAAATAAAATAATGAGCGCATAAATTCTAACAAGGCAATTAACCAACACAACTTGTATGATTTGTTATTTTCGAAAGCGCTTGTGCGCGGGTAGGTGCGACGAGTAACGGTTGATTATTATAAGAATTTGTTAAGACAAGTTTTTCCTATTTTCTTAAACGCTCACTCGCCCGTGGCTGCTACAATTACATTATATAATGCTATTAACGCGTTAATACATACATATACAGTGGCGGACAAAAGTCTACATACACCGCCTGTATTCGTTGTGTAGAAAGTACTATCACTTTGTTGAAAAATGTAGGTATACAGTTTTATTTTAAATCCTTTTCCAACCACATGTATTAAAACAAATTTATTCTCTAACATAAAATCAAACAATTATGGTGAAGAAACGCAAAAATTTCATTGGCAAAAGTCTACAAACACCACAGGTTTACTAGCAGGTACGTCGATATGCTGTGCTGTGTTAGGTACCATTTTTTTACAATTTTTTTTTTAATTATGTTAATTTGCTAGTATTGAATTTAGTTGTGGTTTAAACACAGTAGCATCAACAATGGCTCAACGAAAAGAAATATCCATTGACGTCAGAAACTTGGTTATTCAGCACAGAAAAGAGAAGAAATCGTATGGTGAAATTTAAAAAATTTTAAACTTAAGTCCACCAAAGGTACAGACTATTGTAAAAAAACTTTAAAAAAAATTGATACACCAAAAAATAGCAGCGTGTTGACCGCCCAAAGAAGCCAACTTGAAGAGACATCAGCTTTATTCTGAAGGAAGTGACTGATGATCCTAAAGTTAGTGTTCCAAAATTAGCCGAAAATATCGCAAAGAAACTGTGTCCTTCCAAGAACAATTCGAAGAGCTTTGAACGATAACGGTTTCCACAGTAGACCCCCATGTAAAAAGCTTCTTATATCTGGAGAAAATCGTAAACTTCGCTTGGAGCTCACTAAAGCACATTTAGACAAGGGAATGGTGTTTTTTGGCAAAAAGTCTTATTTATAAACGAATCGAAGTTCATTATATTCGGCAGTGATGGAAGTGCAAAAATTTGTAGAAAAGAAAACACTGCACTTAGCTTCAAAAATATAGTACCAACAGTAAAGCATGGTGGCGGCAACGTAATGGTTTGGGGAGCAGTTGCGGCTTCTGGAGTTGGAAAGCTTGTTTTTATTGAGGGCAATATGGATCGATTCGAATATAAGTATCTGTTGGAAGCTAATCTGAAGCCTTCAGTGGACAGTTAGGAGCTTGGCGCAGGCTGGATCTTTCAACAGGATAACCATCCAAAGCATACGGTCCATATTGTTAAGTATTGATTGCTTTATCATGCTCCAAGGCAACTACACGCACAACCTCAAAGCCCAGATTTGAATGTTATCGAATATGTCTGGGAGATTTTTGAGCGAACGAAATTAGAAAAAATCAGATTTTCAGCTCAGCATTACTCAAAGAATGTTTTATTGAGGCTTGGGACAGTATTACTCCCTCAGAATTGACAAATTTAGTAGCTTCGATGCCACGACCGCTTCAAGCTGTTATTGCTGCGAACGGTGGACCAACGAAATACTAAAAAGTTCAAGTTACCTGATATTAACCACAGTTTTTGCGCTAAGATAAGCTATGTATGTAATGTATGCAGACTTTTGTCATTGTTGGATTTACGCTTTCTTTTGTCATAGATCTACTATTTTATGTTAAAAAATGATTTTTTGTTTGTTTTTTATGATAATTGAAAATAAACTGTGTCGTTAAGAATTCCAATAAACTTTTTGGACTTTCAATTCAACGAAAATAAGGTGATGTATGTAGACTTTTGTCCCCCACTGTATATGTATGTATGTATGCATATATGTATATTTGTTAATATTATTTGCACATTTACTACAATATGGTGTGACATTTTTTTCTTTGTTATTCCACTACATATATGCTGTGAGTATGCCGATTATTACTTCAAAAAAAAAAAAAAAACTAACAAATTAATTAATGCGCAACACAAAAAGCGCTATTTTTGCTTTGAATGAGAGTTAAGAGATTATTTTATTAGTGAGTGGCTGTGTTGTGCAACAACGGATTGACAGCCTGTCGCATGGAGGAGGCTATTGTCATTCACGCATTTGTCGCTGCTGATAAGAATAATAGAATATATACCCTCACAAATGTATATACATTACTAACCATTGACGCATTGAAGACGGAATGCAAATTTTAATTTAATGATTATTTTTAAATATAAATATATATATATATATATATATATGTATACATTTTTTTGTTTGTTTGTTTGATTGGTCACTTTAAGTACACTTTTTTTAGTTTAATTTGCTTCTTAATTTTTTTTTTTTTAAATGCTGCTCAAACAAATTCAAAACTCCTCATAATACCTTTCTGCTCACCCTTTAACGAATGTACTCACAAACAGCTGCGTTGTTACGCTTATGCGTGTGCGAAACTGTGTTATCGTAACTAAAGAAGCAAGTAGTTACAACAACAACAACAGCGACAGCAAATAATATTAACAACACGTTGAACACATTTATTGCGTGATTTGATTTTAATGCGTTGATATAAATTTCACTCATGTTGGTTGGGGTTGTTGTTGCTGTCGTTATTGTTGTTGCTGTTGCTAGTCCAACTACTGCTATTACTAACGCAACAGACAAAGCAACAAGCTACATATACACACTCATATATTTACATTTGTAAATATGTATGCTCTTGTGCGCTTATGAGCAACCAACCACTCACCATGTCCATGTCCTAAGGTGCATGCGTAGCAACAACATAAATTGTATGCCAACAATAACAATACAAACATACATAAGTACGTATGTACATGCTAGTGTGCATACAACAGCATAAGCAGCTACTGTTGCACGTCCTTCAAGCGACACGCAGTGTTGCAACAATTACAAAACCAACAAACAATAATATACTGCCTGGCGGCTGATTGCTGGCTGGTGGTGATGGTGGTGGTGGTGTTGGTGGCGGTGCATCGAATTTTGTTGTTGCTGCGCCTCTCTTGAGACCTTTATGCTGGCCAAACAAACAAAGAAAGCAATAACTATGTGTACAGCAACAACAACAATAACAACAACAGCCGCATCGAATCACTAAATACTCGACTCTGTGATAAACATTAACAACTTTCGACATGTTGCTGCTGCTACTTTTGTTGCTGCTGGTGCTGCTGCTGCTGTTGTTGTTGTTGTAGTTGTTGTTCCTACTGCATAACTGCCTGCTTACCACCACTTTACTCTGCTGTAGCGTGTTATTCTTTTGACAACAACAATGCGCTACGTAATAACAACACTTACTTACCTGGCGAAAAACATCGACAACAATGATCTGAGCACATTGAACAAATGTGGCATGTTGTTAGTTAGTTGTATTGTGTTATGTTCTTATTTATGTTTTGTTGTTGTTGTTTATAAAAATATTGAGTTACTTTGAAAGGTATACAACTACAATGTAGCGCTTAAAATAAAATTGCAAAAAAAAATGGAAAAATATGTATTTTTTTTTTTAACAACTAAAGCACACTTATGCTTTTTGACATGTTCGAGCTGCATATAAAATTGCTACCAGCATGTTGCAACAGTGGCATTAGCTGCACCGCCAACCCAACAAGTATTGTGGTTGTAGATCGCCGTTGGTAGATATTCTCGCGCTTGCGTTCAGAATTTATTTGCTGTAAATGTGATAAATTTCGCATAAATACTGTTGTTATTGTCGTTGTTGTTATTCTAGTTAGTTGCTGTTGCAGTTGCATTTGTTTCTGCGTGACTGTTTGTTCCTCTGTGGTTTTTCGCTTCTTCTACTGGTATTGTTACCAAGTTGTTGTTGTCGTACACCAGCGCGTCCTGCTACTGCTGCTATCGTATCGGATTTATGAATGGGTAGCGGACATTGTATGTAGGTATGTGTGTACTCGTATGTATAAAAGTGTTTGTATTTTTGCAATCGGCACGCATTTCAACTCGTTTAAACCTCTCTTTTTTTCAAGTGACAGTTTTATTCTGTTGTTACTCTTATTATTGTTCGCCTTTCGACACTTTTCAGCGATCACAGCAGTCTAAAAAAATATATTTTTCTTCTTATTTCTTTATTTATTTTTCGGAGTGTATTTTTATCGCGAAAACATTTCAAATTAATTTATTTAAATTAAATGCCGCTACTTCTCTTGCTCGCAACGCGCCTTCTTCTCGCTCTCACACAAACAAACATTCTGTAATATTAACATTATTCGCTGGTAGCGGTGTGTAGGTACTCCTTCGATCTTGCATAATATATTCGTACTGTGTATACTCAGATTACATTTTGTGATATTTTTTAGTTGTATTTGCATAAAACTTGTTGTGCTTTTTTTTTTTTGTAATCTCTTTTTTCTTACTTCTCATATTTAAATAAGTGCATTGTTTGCAGTCGAAGATATTGTGTATTGGATGTTCGTTCGTTTGATTGTAGCTTTTGCTGACGTCGTGTGCCGTTGTGTGGTCCAGCAATGCTAAATGTTTATTGTAACATTAGTATGTATACTTAAGGGCTGTTAATGCTAATGTTAGCTTCGGGTATGTAAACAAATACGTTCGTTCTTATCAGCATTGCGATTTGCTAACAGTGCGAAATGGCGTTCGTACTTGAATTACTGTAAATGTGGGGGTATACTCATTGCATTGGGAAAGAGAATAAAAATAAATAAAAATGCTAGAGATTTTATATAAGCAAAGAATGTGCATTATTTCTTTCAAGTAATGTGGGAGACTAATAAATTATAAAAAATAAATAAAATTTAATGTTTTTAAAAATATATATAATTGCAATTTAATAATTTAAAATTTAATAATTCAAAAAACAGTTACGTGATTTGTTGTTTTTGAAGATTTTTCTTTTAATTTCCTTTAAAAAATTTTTTTTTTTTTGTATTTCAGCTGCATCTTTGCTTGTATCGGTAGCGATGAGATCGTTAGCTTAACATAGAGTTGAGCATTGAGGCCATGGCATATTTCATGTTACAAACTTACATATTTTGCCACTATTTTTTAACCCAAAAAACAATTGACAACAACAACATCAACAACAACAACAACAACAACGCAAAAATATTGGCCGGAAATCGAAACTCGTTTTCCGCAGACACGGCCAAAGTGAGTATTACACATTAAACAAAGGTGAAGGAAAAGAAAATAAATAAATCGGCACACAGCAATCGACAATTGTTAAAGCCAGACAGACAAAGCCAAAGACACACAATAAACGGTTAGTCATATACTAGTATGTATGTATGTACATACAGACAACGATTTACAAAACCGACAATGTTGCAGCAGCGACTTAAACGAGATGCCACCAAAGCTGATAAGGTGCAAACGTAATGCATTGCACCAAAGCCAGTTGCACCAATGATATTGCAGTGGCATAGAAATTCATTCAGTAAATTCCAATGCACCCAATGTGCAGCATATTTTTGCAGCAACAACAACAACGTCGTTTTAACTGCTTGGCTTACGATTAGACAGACATTACAGTTTTTGATGCGCCACACTGATAGGTATGTATGTATGTGTATGTGTGGATATGTGTGCCAGCATAGATGGCGGCAATAACGGCAACAACTACAAAAAAAAAGCATGTTGCAGACACATTTACAAGCCAAAAACTGCAGACGAATTTATGTAGAAACGCATATACATACATGCATACACACATATACATATATGTATGTATTTCGTTTTTATTGTTTCATATTGTGTGTCACAAAGCCAAAGAGTGCCAGTGATTTGCTAAATGACTTGTAGTACTTGTAGTTTCGGTCAAACTGTATTGTGTGTATGTCAACTTTTCAATTTTAACTATGTACATGTATCGTTTTTTTCTTTTTGTGTGCTGTATTGCGCATGTTGTGCTGTCGCCGCCACACGCTGTGCCACTTTTAACACCAAATGCTTAGGAGAGAAGTGTTTTTCTATTTTTTTTCAATTTTTTTTTCCAATTTTATATGCATGCAGTATTTTATACATTCTTATATTCAAACATACGCACAAATATTTATGTATTTTTTTCCCCCTCAATGCGCCAAACATTTCCACAATTTTGTTATTGCATTGACAACAATGTTCGTTTACCTGCGTATTCGACTTCTGCGATTAACGACAGCGATAATGCAATAAGCAAATGTGCAACAATCGAAGGAAAAAATGTTAACAAAAAGGAAGAGAAAAAATGCATAGTTTCAAAATGTATTGTCAGCGCTGACACAATCTTGCGAAAAATAGTAAAATTAAATAAGTAAAAATTGTAAAAAAACGAAAAGAATTTTAACACTTTATACATATTTCGTTTTAGTAAACGTTTAATGTTTTACATGCATTGAGCATAGTTTTCGTGCCTATCGTGTGTCGCGACCCGCATTGACACACACTGCGTACCCTGCGTACCCTGCGTACAATGTAATGCTGGTCAACAAATGCTGGTGTTGCAACGTAAAAAACTCTGTCTCGCTGTGCCACTGTCAAGAGCTCCTCGCGCCGTACATTCACTACGGCTGCTTGTCGATTTTTATCAAAATATTTTTATACTATTGTAGTTTATGTTTGAATGTGGTAATAAAAGTAGACACGCATTTTTTCGAAAAAGAAAAAAATACACAAAAAAAACATTTTTAAGGTGCGAAGTGCAAAATATATTTACATTTTTTTGTATTTTAATTAAAAAATATTTTAGTTTTAGTAATTTGGTATGCATTTAAAATAAATAAATAAAACATTTTAAAAAAGTTTTATTAATTTTTAAAATAGACTTAAACAGCATTTATCATCAGACATATGTATTTATTATATTTAAAAAAAATTCCCTTAGTGAAATTAAGAGAAAATAAATTTCATAAAAAATTTACGGTTACATTAAAGAGCTTTAAAAGCTTATAAAGCCATAAAACCAGTGAACTAGATAAAGGAAAAATTCTTCGTTTTTAATATTTAATACTTTAATTTTAATTTTTTTATTTTTTATTTTTAATTCTTTTTAATACTTTTTTTAATTTTTAATTATTTATTTTTTATTATTTTATTTTTTTATTTTTAGTTTTATTATTTTCTCCGCTTCGAAGTTATTTTAAAGCAATTGCGAAATTCCACTAATTTCTGTAATTTTGATTTAAAAAAATACAATAAAAACAAAATAAAAAATTATTATACATAAAAATTTTAATTGTTAAATATTTTTGATAACGATATATGTGTATATTTTCGCAAGACATATATTCTACCAGTATGTATAAGGACTTATATAAGGAGGTAATAATGTATTTCCTATTCTCCAACTACAACAACAACAACTCCCATTCAACAACTTCAAGTGCTTGCCACAGCTGTCGAGCAGACAAATAGCAAGCGACGCAAAACACCAAAATCACACACCTCTGCAAACAAGCAAAACTTTTAACCCAAAGATGGATGAAAAAAAAAATGAAAAGAAAAAAGAACAAAATAAAACATTCACTAAAATTTTGATAACAACTCACAATGGGAAACAGCAACAATGCATATGAAGAGTTCAGCAGAAAAAATCTATAACCGCGTGGGTGGTGTGTACACCAAAAGTTAAGTGAACACACAAAAGAGGAAAAAAAATCCATAAAGTGTAAAGTTTTCAATACAATACAACGAAAAAGATTTGAAATAACAAACAACAAAAGTTGGAAAAGTACATATGACTTACATACACATATTACATAAGTGTATAATATACATATGTAGCATGAAGCATAACATAACAAATTTATATGAACACTTATGTTGCCAAACATTGTTACACTTTTTATTGTTGTATTTTTTTATTTTTTTTATTTTTGATTAGGGTTGCTTTCTTGTGTCTCACAAGGTGAAAAGTTGACAAATCAGTGCTTCGAACTAAAGAGGAAAGCTTTGCGTGGCGACCTCTGGGAGATAACATTGTTCGAAGTGAGATGCTGGGGAAATATATATATGCATTTTATAGAAATGTACATATAATGAAGTATTCGAGAGCGATTCCAGGCATACATAACATAAATATTTAGATTTAATTATTTATATCTGTATGTTACTGTTATAAAAACCAATTTTTAGAAAATAAAATAGTTTTTGGTGTCAATATGAAAATTTGCTGAGATTTTTTATACATACATACAAAAAAAAATTAAAACAGAGTAAATCAAAAACCACCTACATTTGTACATACGTTAATATTTATTTGCTCAATAGCGAAAAATTTCTTTGTAAATAGTACCTACAGCAGTACCCAAGTTATATGTATTGGAACAGTCAAAAAGTCAGATACCTTTTTTGTGTGCTATTTTCCCTTCCGTTAGCTCCATTTAACACTCCTTTGAAATCCCTACCCTCCACTTCAACTATACTAAATACCAACAACCGTTAGAGACGCCCAGTTGAACTCAAAGCATCGGACGCACGCTTTCTGCTCGCGCTCAAGTGCCGTTGGAAAGTTGAGGAGAAGTGTAAATTCGTACAAACGAACACCATGCACACACACACTCAGAGCACCACTCGAACTACTACAGAGTAACAAGCGGTATTGCGGAGAACAGAACAGAACAGAACTCAAGTATGGAACGTTGAAAGAATTACGATTTGTTAGGAAAAATTAACAATACAACCCTTAAACGCCAACTATGAGTATGGGAGGAAAATAATTTAGCTGTGATTGTTGTTGTTGTGTTGGAAAAAGTTTATTTGTACTTGATGTGTGAGCAACAATGACAAGCAATGAGCACAATTATACATTAGATACTACATATGGATGCGAAATTGATAGTGTTTGTTGGTATGCACGTATGTATGTGTGTAAGGTGCATACTTTGCTACCGCTAACAACTAAATACATATGTATGTGCATATGTGTGTGCATCTACTATCTAGTCAATAATCAAAAACTTATGCGTGCAAAGTGGAATTTTAGATAAACACAAGACGTCTCTAAGAGGGCGCCATTGGGCATACATTCGCACCCACTTGGCTGAATGAGGCAAATCACTCAGGCACTTGACATGTACATTCAGTTTGATATGTAGTTGAAAATTTCGTAAAATAGTTTTTATGCCACCAAAACAAATTTAATGGTAACTAAATATAAACAAATCTGTATTGCTAATGTGTCAATGAGTTTTTTTAATAAATATAAATACATATATATTTACATATATATATATGCACATATAAAACACCTTTCCAATTTAATCCAAATTCAACTTGCTCATTCATACATTTTCACTTGAATTTTTTTTGTTTTTTTTTTTTTTGTCCTTACTTCCTTTAAATTTTATCAGAAATATTATAAATATTATACATTTATGCCCTTGCCGCTTGCCACTTGCTTTGTCATACGCTTTGCCGCCAACACACCACCATCATTACCACTGCTGCTGCTTGCCTTGCAGCAACAACATCTGCGCCGCTTATTTCCGATCTCGAGTGAGCTGTCATCCGTGTGTTGACAAATTTATTAATAAGGCAATAATAAGATGTGGCAAATATGCACAAACACAAGAACAAAAACAAACAACAAAGTAAGTGACAGCGTTTGGCGGTATCTTTGAAATTCACCCTCGCACAAAAAAACAACAACAACAACACAGGAGTAGTAGAGCAATGATAGCAGAAAAGTCATGAGAAAAAAGCCGCGAATGTCAAGGGAAATTTCAATGTGTCTTATGGGTCTTGTGTTCTGCATAAATATACTTACGCGTGTATATAGTTGATTTGAGTATTTCTACATAAATAGCGTGTATGCACGCACAACTCTCTTTTACGTCGTAGCAGCAGCAGCAACAGCAGCAGCAGCAAGTGACAGCCACTTGACAGCCCGTGTCAGAGTAATGATTTCCCTGCGACAATTTGACACTTTTTCTCTTGCCGCTATGTGGCGTCTTGTTAACCATTTCATACATTACATTACAGCAGAAGAAAAATTATGCGCATTTAAAGGTGCGTTTCGTTTTGCTTCCTTGAAAGGGAAAGTCAATGCCGCATAAATGACTAATTATGGCTGAGATGATTTATACTGTGGAACACGTTGGAGATATACTTGTAGTATAATATTGCACACTCCCTCCTATATAGATATGTATGTATGTATATTATTTGTATGTAAATAAGTAGATATTTATGTCGCAAACTAATTAGAGGCAGTCAGCCACGTCCGATTTGCACATTTATACAAGTGACTTGTCATTTTGGTAATCAACAGTCGGCAGATGCCAAACATAACGTGTCTACAGCTGTCAACTGCACTTAACAGCTGTATGGTTTGGTTGAAATGTAATGTTATTGGTGTAGAGGATTGTCAGAAATTCAGTGAGTGCAAGCCTGTTAATGCATGAAATGCGTGAAATTATTAATTATTAAAATTGCGGATGAAATTATTTGCCAAAAGATGAACTGCAAACAAGATTTATTAATCTTGTGCCATTTTTGTTTTGTTTTAATTTTTCTATTATATAAGCGCAGTTGAAGTATTTACTTTAATAAGAATAGTTTTTGGAAAGAAATGGTCTTGCTCAATTTGCAAAAATTTAAAAAATTAAATAAAAAATGTATAAATCTATTAAAAAAAAGAAATAACTAGTTCAAGATTATTTATTTAGGTGATTAAATAGTTCAACAATTAATTTTATTTTATTTACTTATTTTTCTATGTAAAATTGATCGAAACAGGAGGCCTAACATGTGCAGTACACAGTAATTGCGCTGTTAACATTTAACATTTCCTCGTTACATTACTCTGTACAAAATACTGTGCACAATAACTTCGAGTGATCAACATTTTATTGTAAAAAATAAATAACTAGCTCAAGATTATTTATTTAAGTGATTAAATGTAGTCGAACTTTATTATTTTATTTTATTTTATTTATTTATTATGTAAACGAGATCGAAAATGTGTAGCTTAACCTGTGCAGTAAACAGTAACTGCGCTGTTAGTACTAACATTTCCCTGCTACTAGAAACATCATTCTGTTGCTCTATCACTCTATGCAAAAGCTTAGAGCGATCGGTTTATCGCGGTATAGTAACTCGTATATGATTTCAAATTACCACTACATATTGCACATACATATATGCCGATACTATGTATACACGCTACTAAAATAAACTAATTTTAAATACTTTGCGGCTAAAACTCAACTCACAAAAAAAAATTCATAATAACAGCGAAAGGCTATTGGCGTGAACTAACATTTCAACTAACAATTTTTACACATATACACCTATGTGTATATGTATATATATATATGTATTTAAATATTTGCTAGACTATAGATAATTTGATACGATTTGCGGCATAATTTATTATTCACAATTAAGTATCGAACTAATCGACATGTTGTTAATATATGTACAATTTAAAGCCGCAAATGGCATGGTTCAGCGCATTAACATGAGCGAGAAACAACCGATCATGTTAGCTGAAAGCAATGTGACAAACAAACACCCCCAAGCTGTGCAATGTGTTGTTTATATTCATATGCACAAATTTGCTTATATTATATACCTATGTATATATGTATGTCTATATGTTATGTATTTAGTGATATTAACATGCAGCCACCAGGCAAATATTGTAGTCGGTACCCAGCGGGCTATTTTCAAGTTTTCAAAATGAATTAACTTGCTTATATAAACGCATTCATGCAAGCAAGTATGTTTATTTTGGAGTTGATATAAATTGTCGCGTTAATGCAACGCTTTATATGCAAATGTGCCACATATTGACTACCACATTTTTACGCCACATCGCGCTGTTTTGGTCATATTTTTATTTACTTATTTGTATTATTAACCAAAAAAAAAAAAAAAAAAATTTAACCAATAAATATTTCAATAAATCGCTTTTAAGAAGTAAGTGAAGTTAAGAAAAATAAATAAATAAATAAAAATAAAACAATCTGTATGTACTAATAAGTGAGCTGCCGAAAGGAAAAAAAAAGAAAAAAAACTTGACGTGCTAATAGTGTTGCTTGTAAATTGTGTAATTTAAATTGAATATTAAAACGTTCACATAATAACTAAAGCAACAATTTCAGACATTTCTATAGAACAACTAATTTTATGAGTGCAAATTTTAAATTTATACAATTTTTTTTTCTTCTGAACATTTTAAGTATCTAATGGAGAACTAGATTTCTAATTCGAGTTTAGTTTTTTTTTTTTTGCTCTCGCTTTCAGTGACTTATTGTTCAGGTTAGATACAAATGTATCTAATTCTCAAATGAATTATTATTTCTATAGTCTGGTATAACAATAGAAGTGGAAGCGATAATTTGTCTATTTAGAAGAGGTGTTAGAATATATAAAGTGAGCAAGCATTTATATAGAAAGGTATTTATATATGTTTTTAAGACGTTTATTGAAGAAGAAAAAAAGCGTGAAAGTAAAAAATCTAATTTTAAAACTATTACCTATGTGTGAATGTGTGACATAACAAATGTAACACCTCTCAATAACACACTTGGTATGGCTTATGAACCTCTTTCTGCTTTCAATATTATTATTTTTTTTATTCTTTCGTTGCATTGCGTAGGTGTAGAATTCATTTGAATTTCAAATTCAGAGCACAAAGTAAATGAGAAAACATTTTAATAATAAAGAAGAACAAGAAAATCGATATTAAATGAGAGAAAATAGCAGTAACGTAAAAAACGTTAGTTATGATCGTTGGAACCGATCGTGCTAATAGCTTTTGGGTTCCAGTAAGTGTCCGGCAGCTACTTTGGTATTCAACTACCAAAAAGGAAACCACTTTGCAGCTGTTGTTACATTAAAATTAAAATTGGACTTTCAAAAACCGTTTAACACACTATTTATTGGCTCAATATTAAATGTTACAATATTGCAGCAAGCAAACAACCACAACAGCAAGACACCCGCAATTGACGTTCAAAAATTAAAAAAAAAAATTTACAAAAAAAATATTCATATTTAACACGCAACACAAAATGAAACTGCTCATAAACATTACAATTAATGTCACTTTTGTGTGTTTTGGCATTTTTGTACGGATTTAAGTCAAATGTTTGGCTTAGGGCGATCAGTCGATTGGTTAGCTGGTTAGGCTTCTGTATTGCTTGTTGTTGTTTTCGTTTTTGTTTCTTCGATGATTTTCTTCTTTATTTTAAAACACTTTTATTTTTTGTTTTGTTTTATATTTTTCTGTTATTTTTTTAAATTTTTTTATTTTTTCTTGCTTTATTTCTTCTTCCTTGCCATATTATCAACTCGCTCAGTCTCGACCAAAAGCTGCTGACGAATTTATGATACAATTTCAGTGGTGAAAGAAATTAGAGATCGTTAAAAACTCAAGCGTAGTAAAACAAATTTATTTATTGTTGTATTTAAAATTTCAGTTAGTTGGCTTTGCCGCTCTTCTTCTACTGTTGCGGCCATTGTTGTTATTTAATGTTAATGTGCTTGTTGTCATTTTCGATGATCGTACTATAAAGTCATTGTTGTTGTTGCCGTTAGTTTCTTTCTTTCAGCGGCTGCAATATTGTTGCTTTTATTCTTTTCTTTAATATAACATTTTTATTAATTTGTTTATTGTTATTGTTGTATTTTCTTAGCTTTTATTTAACGACATTGTACATATGTATGTATGTATTTATTTCTGGCTGGCTAGCTAACTTGTTATTTATGTCGCTAACGAGCAAGTCATAAAATATTTTGTTATATTTCTGCCTTTTGTTTCGCCTTCAACGCGCCAATATTAAACAAAACTCCTTCTTTCCAATCTTCAATGAGCACATTAAAAAGTTAACAACAACAAAAATGCCGAAATGTTTTAATTTTCGAAATGTCGATTTTTATTAGATTGAAGAAATACAATAAAATGCGTGTTATGCAAAGAACATTTCCATTTTTCTGAAATCGATCGAAGCTAATAAAATATACATACTAATAAATATGTAAATTGTTTGCATACATACTACGTGACTGTATGTGTTAAGTTTTAATATTTATATATGTAGTTAGTTAACTATTTAAGCTTTGTTCTTTTTTTTTTTTGTCTTGTGCTTTTAGTTGATGGATTTCTTTGAGATTTTTTCTATTGATTCTATTCTAAAACACCTGAAATATTTGTGGTAATGAATACAAGTATATACTTATGTTTGTATGTTTGTGCGGTTATACGAACAAATGTGGGATTTTTGGTTCGACAAATTACTTTTATGGATTTTTATAAATTTTAATTTTATGATACCACCATGCAAATGAGATTGAATTTTGCTGATAATAAACGCTAAACCTGACTAGTTTGCTGACAATATCTGAATCTAACGGAGTTTTACTTTTATTTTCCGTTATAGTTTTTTGGTTGAGTCTATGGCCTTCATTAGTTGTACGAATTTGTTAATTTTTACTTGCTTTAAGTTTAGTAATAAATATTTTGCTCAATATATTTACAAAAATTATAAAAAAATCTTATTAAATTTTAAATCTTAAGTAGAAAAGGCCCTAATAGAAAAATAAAACAAATAAAGTAAAAGATAAGTAAATATAAATAAAATACAATTAATTAAAATCAATTAAAATAAAATAAATAATACAAAAAAAAAATTAAAATAATATAAAACAAAATAGAATAAAAAATTAAATAACCTAAACAACAATAAATTAGATCAAAAAATTATTAAATGAAAATAAAAATAAAATTAAAAATGTTAATATATGAAAATGAAATAATTTGTGAAGAATCGAAAAATTAAAATAAATAAATTAAAGTTAATTTCGTAAAAATAGAATACATAAAAAAAACAAAATTGAAATACAAAAATTAGCATTAAATAAAAAATAAAATTATATGAAAAAAAATAAAAATAAAATAAAAAATTAAATCATATCAAATACATAAAATAAAATGAAATAAAATAACACTAAAATTAAATAAAATTAATGAAATAAATTAATAAAAAGAATAGAAAAATTAAATCAATCAAATCAACTAAACTAAAATAAAATAAAATAAAAAATAAACAAAATAAAATAAAACAAACAAAAATAAATTAAAATCAAATGGAATAATGTAAAGTAAAAAAGAAAATTACTTAACCAGAAATAAAATAAATTAAATTACAATATACTAAATTAAATTAAAAGAAATTAAAATAACCCGCTCATTCGTTGTTGTAATTTTTTCACTTCCCAAAAACGAAATTTGGTCTGATATGTCTCGAAAAACTAATTAATGTTATTGAACAGTGACCTGAAAGAGCATTTAAGAACTACGGAAGAAGCTGTCGTACAAACGAAATTTTCTCTAACAATAAAGAAGCTAAGGCAACGCCTTCTTTATTATATTTTAATATTTGTTAGTAGATTAACAAAAAAAAAAAAAATAAATAAAAAAAATACATTACGACGAGTTTCAAGCTATAGATCAAGCTAAGCACTTGATCGTGAATATGTAGAAAGAGGGAAAAATCAAAAACAAGAATGAGTTAACCCGGCACACACGTAGCCTGATGGTTTAACCATTGGCTTGTGCTGTGGACATCCCAACTTCGGATCAAATTCGAACAAGGGTACCTGGAGGAACCATGGGTGGTTTCCGAAATAACTATAACTTCTACCGCTCAGACTATTATTTTTGTAATTTTTTCTCTTTTCCCAAAAACAAAAAATGTGGTCTGATACAGCTCCAAAGACTAATAAAATAAAATAAATAATTTTAGTTTAAATAGAATAGTAATATGAAATACAAAATTAATATTAATTAAATTAATTGAAGTAGAATAAACTAAAATAAAAACTAAACAACATTAGAAAAAATAATTTGTTGAATTAAATTTTATAAAAAATTTAACTAAAACAAAATAAAAAATAACATAGCATAAAAAAATGAAATAATATTAAATAAATAAATTATATTTAATTAACGTAAATGAAATAACATAAAGAAAATGAGATGAATAACATCAAATAAATTAAAAAATTAAACAAACAAACAAAATTAATACATAAATTATAAAATAAAACAAATTTATCATACAGTAAACGAGATTAAATTAAGTAAAGAATACATTTTTCTTATAAACTATTTAGGATAATTGAACTCAACCTATCCTACACCGTTTTCGAGAAGATTGACCCTTTATTTGCATGATCCTTTGCGAAAACTCTCACGTTTCATTCACTTTGCTTATCTTTTTTTTAAATTTAAGTCATGATTTAGATAAAAGCTCCCATTAATATAATAAACATATAAACAATAACTCGCCTGTCTAGGGAAAAAGATCTGGATAGACGATAGCGACCACAGTAATTTATTTATATTTGATAATTTTATAATTGACAGAATTTCGATATATCGCGTACCAAAACTTATCTTGTGGGTAATTTATGCTAATGCAGATGGTCTTTCTTCGATTTAAATGTGGAATTCTCAATGTCTAGGAAATGCATGCTACGGTGCACGGATAGCAAATTTTTCCTATCCATGCAATAGCACAACAACAAAACACGTACAAGAAAATATGCTACGATAGGAGAAATATTCTACATCCAAGCCTATGTATATTTATTTTCCATATATTGCAAGAAGAAAAAAAAGCACCCCTGTGCCGTGTGGTTGTTATTGTTTCACTTGAATATGTCACAATTTTTCAACGGGGTTACCTTTGATCTCCAGCATAGTTCCATGGGAAATACTTGCTTAGTATGCCTTCCTAGACATAAAGAATGCCTCTAATGTCAAGTCCCCGAAATTACAATCTCATTGAAAGGCCTTTTATCCAAGTTTTTTTACACATTATACCCTGTACATGAAATGGTATATTAAATTTGGTCCGAAGTATGTCAGTACCGGAATCAGAAGAGATAGGCCCACCGAAATTTATACCAATCGCATCAGAATGACGAGCTGAATTGATTTAGCCATGTCCGTCTGTCCGTTTGCTGTCTGTTTGTTTGAACTCAAACTAGTCCCTCAATTTTTGAGATATTTAAACCAAACTTGATGGAGATGCACCGATACAACGTTCATTTGTCGGAACCGACCAGATGGGACCACTGTAGCATATAAACGATCGTTTTTTCAGATTTGTAATCTCGGGTCATAAATCCGTCAAAAAAGTACCGAAGAAAATTTGGTATACTACACATACATAGTGAATTGCATATTAGTACTTAAAATAATCGAGATTGTAAAAATATAACATATAGCTCAGCTACATTGATATTTTCAGATGTGAAGTTTTGGTCAAGACTCAGTCAAAAAAGCATTTAGGAGCACGAAATTTGGTTTTATCCACAAAAATTATGAATTGCATATTAGTTCTGAAAATCATCGAAATCGGACTGCTATATCCCCCATACAACCGATGTTTCAGATATGAGATTTTGGGTGAAAAATCGAAAAATTCGTCAAAAAAGCAGCTAAAAGTGTGAAGATTGGTATTCTACAGATTCAAATTCAAGTTTACATTGACACTGAAAATCATCAAAATAGAATTTTGTAATTTGCAATAAATTTGATATGTTCATGAAAGGTATAAAGACTTCGGGATGGCCGAAGGCAATCGTGTTTGCTTGTTTTTGTTTTAAGACTTAGCTAAGTAGTTTCGATAATGGCGATTGTACAGTAACATAACTGTTATTTTGATATTTGAAATTATGAATATTGAGATATTTTTTCAATTTTGTGATAATCTGATATTTTTAATTTTTTTCAATCATTTTTGATTAATTGTTTTATTTTTCCTAAAACTTGCTACATGAGCTCCTTTAACCCGAAAAATTGATCAAATTTCCTGAATATAAAAATATAAAAATTTCTAGAAATTTTGCCTCTTTCTTTTCGTTTACTTTCATTTGACCACATACATTTATTTGGCTAGATAACCAAAAAAAATAAAAAATATTTCTATAAAAATGCCTTGAAAATATGTCTTTAAACAATTAAATTTGTTTTGTTCTTTGCGCTGTAGGAGGCGAATGTGCGCATTAAATACCGCACATAACAAAAAAGATGCCACAAATGTCAACGAAGCGAACTCATGCCACATGCCAACGCCATTGCGCAGTGACCACGCCGAACTGCGAAAGTGGCTTGCAGAGACAACAACAACAACAACAAAAAACTATACTTATATGAATTGCATTTGAAATATATGTACATATGTATGTTGTTGTTTGTGTTGTATTTTGACAGGGCAAACAAATGTTTATGCGGTAGCGTTGGCATTGCATGGCTTGTTGCATGCCACAAAAGGTCGCCGCACAAAGACGTTGCACAAAAGACTAGTAAAAAAAAAATACTCATACACTATATTTCTCCTCAGCCACATTCAGTATTACCTCGTTTACCAACCAACAAGCCAGACTAAAGGCAAGCCTGCAAAGCGCATGAAATATTACTAAGCACAGATAGAGAGGTCAAGGAGCGTTACTTAGCTCTAGCAAACTACACTATCGAATCGTCTAAGGAGTTGGACGACCACCCTCGGCGTTGTAATGAAAGCATATTGCAGAAAATTGCAAAACACATTGTTAAGCCAAAAGCTTTTGTTGTGAGTAGCGACGACGTCATTTTTACTGTGGTTGCTGTCGCTGTTGTTGTTGTTGTTGTTGTGGTGCAACAGGGTAAAGGCAAATTTGTCGTAGACGGCGCATATTAAAATATGACATCAAATGAGCAACGACAACAACAAAGACAATGCATACAATTTCACTCAATACCAACAACAAAAACAACAATTTTTTTATAAGTTGAACTTATAAGGTGTGTGTGCTCAGAATTTAAGTTCAAAGACTCATATTTTTATATATTTACAAACATTATTCAACTAAAAGTCATCGCTTACCGGATTCGCATAGAACGGCGGTTGATCGGCCGCCATACCCGATAGATACGCAGACATGCCTTCCGGATAGACGCCTATGGGCACACCACCCGGTCCTGTGACAAGTCCACCTGCGGCCGCCAAACGCTGATAGCTAAGTATATCATATTGACACGAGCAGAGCGTTTGCCCACTAACGGGATCCGTGTAGATTGTGCGTCCAGTATCACAGCAACGATTTGAGCCCGGCGTACCTGGCGGTGGCGGCACACCGCCCGGACCGCCAGCTAAACCTGGTGGCAGACCCGGTGGCGGTCCACTGCCTGGTGGACCACCTATCACCGAAACCGTTACACCACTACCCGGTCCACTTGCGCTGAGACTAGCGCCACCCGGTATACTACTACTGCCATAGGGTGTGGCTGCTGCTGAACACGGCGATATGGAACGTGCACCCGGCGGCACTGTCGATGTTACTGCCATCGGATTTGTATTGGCGCTGTTGCTGTTGTGTAGATGAGCAGCAGCTGCAGCAGCGGCAGCGGCGGCTGACGTGATAGTTAGCGGCGTTGCTGCTGATATGGACGTGCTGCCCTTAGATAGTGGCAGGACGTTGTTATTGTTGTTGTTATTTATACTGGTCGTAGTAGTAGGTGGCGGCACAGCGCCAGCTGCAGCTGCTGCAGCGGCAGCGGCGGCGGCGGCAGCAGCGGCAACAGCAGACGCAACCGAAGCGGTTAGAGTGGGTTGCGGTGCGTTGGCAGCAGCAGCAACGGTGTGTGTTGGGGCGTTCGTACTAAGGTTTGTGGGGTGTTGTTGGATCGGCACGACGGGCTGTGCGGTGGCGGTTGTGGGCGATGCAGTCGGTCGAGTTGAAACGGCGTTCTGTAAAGAGAAAGAAAAAAATTGAAATAAAAATAAATAAATAGTAGCAATGGAAGTAAGAAGAAGAGCTTTGAAGGTATGGGGTGTTGGTAGCGCATTTAGGGCTTCACGCTTGCCACCAACAACCAATGCAAATACAAATAGTCGTTTATAAATATAAATAGAAAATTTAATTAAAAATGCGTGTACACTGTTATCAGTGATAGGCAATGCACGAGACGTAAACGCGCTGATAAGCAACTTCGAAAGTCGTCAATAATTTGTTTTTATTTTCTTTAACTATTCTCTTCTTGCTGCAGTTATTTGTTAAGTTGTAGCATTGACAACAACAAATCAAACTGAAGTACTCAAATAAGTAACTCAAAGTACTGTAGTATACTTAAGTAAATAAATAAATGTATATAAATACAAATGTGTGCTCAAGTCTTGATGGGCCTTCAAAGGCTTGGCCGTTTGCCGACAAATCATGTTATAGATTGACAATACTGATTTAAATTACACGTATCGAATGAGAAGGGCTAAAAAACAAACAACGAAGGCAATGCCAAAGGAGTGAAGTATCAGTACCAAAGTGCAACATTGCTAGTTTAAGTGCAA
This sequence comes from Neoceratitis asiatica, assembly GCA_030068015.2. NCBI lineage: Eukaryota > Metazoa > Arthropoda > Insecta > Diptera > Tephritidae > Neoceratitis > Neoceratitis asiatica. Next base: position 64,051,421 of record CM061526.1, read on the forward strand.
CAAAACTGCCATCAACCGACTTTGGCTGAGTATGTGCTGCAATTACTAGTTTGTAGCAAGGGGTTTAGCAAAAAAGAAGTGCATAACGAAGGGCCTTTTGAAACCGCTGACCATGTGGTTATCTTAAAATAGATCGTAAAGGTGAAACATCGAAGATTGCATTTGCTTTGCAATTGGCAACAGAAATGTTCAGAAAGTGGGTTCGAACAGGATTTTATTTGAAAAATATCTTGGATTTTACGAGTGCTCTAGGAATTTAGCTACTTTTGAATTGCAAATCATATGCGTTAGTATTGCCTGCTAATGAGCTGCGCTATTTATTGTAAATAAAGAAAAAGTCCTTGGGTATATTTACCGATTGGTTGTAAAATGCAGCTGCGAAATTGAGAGAGATAGGAGAAGTAATCTTTTTCCAATAAATCATAATTTCGTCAATCAAATTTGGAAGGAAAGTAACCGAAGTATTTTGCGTCCTTGAAATTCACTATTTTTCTTTTATGGGAATATAAAATATTATTATTGAGTACATAGAAAAGTCTTCTTGCATTGACTATAATTATTTATGATATTTTTCAATTTTCGATTAGCTTCATAAATCCATCAGTGTAGAACTTCTGTGGAATATTAGCAAAGAACTTGTCCAGCAGCTCTTACTTCGACCAATTTTTTACCATCAAGAGAGTTTAGCAGAGACAAAAAAAAATACTAGCCACACGGTGATAGGTCTGAGTTATATGGTGAGTGTACCAGAACTTCCCAGTCAGGCTCCGTCAATGTTGATTGTAAAAATCACATAACGTATTTCCTCGGAAATTTCATTCAATATTTTTCTATACGAAGCTTTAATTAAAAAATTTAACTCAAGAAATTTCCAATTTCTGGAATTCCGATAATTACTTTTAATATTTAGGTATTTTGCTTTCACCGGTTTCTAAATTTTTTTGGTCTGTTTGATAAAAATGCACAAATTTTAGATACTTCCTTATATCACATCACATTGTATTATATTATATTATAAAGGGCGATCCATTTCGAGTATTTCTATTTTTGTAAATAAATAATACAGAAAATTCAAATTTAGTGGGGAATGTTTATTATCATTCGAAAGAACATTATTTGGCACTTATTTTTTTTAAATTAGCTCTGTCAAATGTTATCCGCAGAGACGTAGCCTCAGATGGTCCATCCGTTCAGACCAACTTTCAATGACTCGTTTGAGCATTTCGACTGGTAACTGGAGAATGACACGCGTGATATTTTGCTCCCAGGCCTGAATAGAAGCGGGATTATCCGCATAGACTTTAGACTTTACATATCCCCATAAGAACAAGTCTAACGGTGTGATATCAGACGATCTTAGTGGCCAATAAATCGGCCCAACACGTGAAATTATCTGCTCGCCGAAGTGTTCTCTCAATAAATCCATTGACTGATGCGATGTGTAGGAACTGGCGCCGTCTTGTTGAAACCAAATGTCGCGGATATCACCGGCTTCAACTTCAGGCATAAAATAGTCAGTTATCATGGCGCGATAACGGTCGTCATTGACGGTTACGCTCTCACCGGCCTCTTTTTTGAAGAAATATGGACCGATGGTTCCTCCGGCCCGCAAATCGCACCAAAGTGTTATTTTTTCTGAATGAAATGACAGCTCTTGAATCTCTTCAGGTTGCTCTTCGTCCCAAATGCGGCAACTTTGCTTATTTAAGTACCCTTTGAGCCAGAAATGGTCGTCATCGCTGAACCAAATTTGACTCGAAAACAATACTTAACAAAAATAACATGACAGCTTGACACGACTCATGCGTGATCTGTCAAAAAAAGGTTATTGAAGAAGGTACCTTTACTTGGATCACCCTATGTTATTTAATTTTATTTTATCTTTTTTATTGTATTTTGTTTTATTTTAACTTAAATTCAATCAATTTTAATTAGTTTATTTTTATCTTTTTTTCGTTTAAATTAAAATATTTTTTATATAATTTAATTTAATTTTATATAAATTAATTTTAATGTATTTTATTTTACTTTATATGCTTTTATATTAGTTTATTTAATTTAATTGAATTTTTTTCATATTTCTATTTTGTTTTGCTTAATATTTTGTAATACCTTTCATATATTTTTTTATCTGAATTTAATTTAATTCAGATAAATATATCATTTTATAGTTTCTTTAATTTTTTTTTTATTTTTTTTATTTTATTTCTTTTTTATTTAATTTATATTATTTCATTTTATTTTAGTTAATTTGATCTCATTGGATATGATTTGATTTTACTTTTTTAATTTTTTTTTCAACTTATTTTAGCTTTTTATATAACTTTTTTCTCAGAATCTCAATATGTCTCTTCGTTTTTCATGAAATTAAATGTTCCTTATAATCTTTCCAATAATTTAGCTACATTTGCTAAAGAGAATAACTGAAACTTTTGAGATTGAGTGCAGAAGGGCGTGCACCCAATGTACTATTCATCGAAATTCGGAAGCAGAGACGTGTCATAGTAAGGAGTAGGCCTTTAGTTCAGTTTCGCATACTACTATTAGCTTAATTTTAGTTTAAAAAATGTATGAATTTCTTCTACGCATAGATATTTATTTATTCATGTTTATTCGCTTTCAACAGCGCAAAATAGTACCCAGAGCCCAAAGGAGTACTTCGAAACCATAATTGTTCCCCTTATACAATTATACGGCATACATACATATGTACTTGTACGTGTGTGTAGTTTTTGTATTTATTTTTTATTTTTCTACACTTAGCCGGACTTTCTGGCGGCGGCATTTGTTGACACTAAAGTTGATATTGCAGTTTGAAATTGAGTTGTTTCAAGTGACGACTGAAAGTGTTTGATTTGTTATTGTTTGTAATATTACAGCTCATGTTTTCGACGATTTTACATAAAAATATGTGTTGTTTATTTTTTTAATTTTTTTTTGCTATTTATTTAATAAATATTATCGTTACAAATATGGTTACAAGCGAATGTAGCTGCATAAGCCTGTATGTACACATATGTACATACAAAAATATGTATATATTTGGTTTGTGTGTTTTCTATGTGAAAATATTGTAAAATGCGACATTTTCTTACTGCCAACAGCAACTTACATATACAATTTACACAAAAATAAAAACAAAATACAAACAATATGAACTTATAGCAACAATATATATAAAAAAAAATTAAAAAAAATAAATAAATAAATAAATCAGCACTAAATACACGCACAATCGACTTCAACAATCATGGCTGGTAATCAGTTTGATTGAACATGCTTTGAATCTACCGCTCCCATTCGATTTGTTCGATATGCAGCCATTATGTTATCGGCGCGTTACTTTTGCCATTTGTGTTGATATCATCGGTGTAATCTGTGTATGCGCTGCTGCTTAATCAACTAATAGTTCAGCCAGTTTGCTTTACTTCATTGGTTTTTGTGTCAATATTTGTTGTTGTACAATAACTATGTATATGTCAACCATTTTAAATTCCGTCCATATTTTAATGAGTAGATATTACTCAGTGTACATATATATGTATGTACATATATGTGGCTGCAATTGTTCAATATTATTATTTTTTAATCGCATTTAACCACTTGAATATGTCACTTTTTAAATGAAACCACTTTTTCTCATCATCAAATAACTCCTTAAGAAAAAAAATATGCGTCGTAAACGTTTGATATCTTTTGGATTAGACTTTATTTTCCTGTTATCAATTGAATATTGGCATAAAAATGGGTTCCATTTCCCAGCGGTGGATGGAGATGTAAATAGAATGGAATGGGTATTGTATAAAATTGTTTGTACCAGGAAAATTAATATTTTATTTTACATTATTAAGAATTATTTATGCAAATATTCTCCAAAATACTATTATATACTATATGAGAGTTTGAAAATTTATTCACTATGTTTATCTTCTAAATTGTTTATATTTTCTTTGAATTATATTAAGTTATACTCAACTACTGAATGGTGGTTTCAAAATGGTTATTAAACAAAAAAATACTGTAAAATCTATTTTTGATTGCTTTAAATTTTCAATTATTATTTTTAACATTGTAGAAGAACTTTCACATTATTATTAAAAAACACTAAATTAGAGAATTAAATTTGTTTTTGTATGAAAATACTTTAAATTCTCTTTCCTTGAATACTTATCATTTTCAATTATTATTATTTTTGAAGGTTAAAAGAAACTTAAAATAGTTCTTGGACAAAAACACTTCAAAGTTTTTTGCTTGATGACTTGCTTCTTAAAATAAAGAGTTTTCCAATAGGGATGATATGATTTCTAAGTGTCGTTTTGGCCATTTTTAATAAGTAATGATCTGTCTTTTTTATTGTATTCAGTAATGTTTATAATTTCATCAGGACAAGATATACGCAAGAACAACTTTGCTGATTTTGTCTTGGAACAACTTGAAAAAGATAACGGTTTTTACTAGAAAATCATCTCCTCCGATGAGGCTTGCTTTCATCAAAGTGATGCGGTAAGTAAACAAAACTGTCAATTCTGGTGCGGAGAAAATCTACAAATTATTTATGAACAACCATTACATTCATCCAAATTGACAGTTTGGTGTGGTTTTTGGTCTGGTGGAATCATCGGTCCGTACTTCTTTTGAAATGAAGCTGGTAGCACCGTTACTGTCAATGGAGAGCGGTATAGATAGTATAGATCGATGATAGTCAACTTTTTATGGCCACAATTGGAATAAATGGATCTTAGAAACATTTGGTTCCAACAGGACGGATCACACAGCACTTGCAAAAATCGAATTATTTCGAGAAAGGTTTAGAGATTCGATTATTTCAAGAAATTGTAACATTGAATGACCTCCAAGAAGTGATTTAACACCATCAGATTACTTCTTGTGGGGTTATTTGAAGTCAATGGTCTTTGGCAATAAACCAGACTCTCTTCAAGCTTTAAAAGTCAATATTGAACTGCTAAACATGACATACGACTTGATTTAGTGGAAAAAGTGCTCACAAATTGGATTCAAAGAATTCGTTCCTGCAAAAGAAGTTGTGAAGGCCACTTGAGTGATGTTATATTCAGAACTTAATTGTATCGATTGTACTTCACATTAAATAAAAAACATTTGAATTTCCTTAACAATTAGTGTATTTGTTTTAAAGAAATCATATCACTCTTATATGTATATTTCTAATTTTTTTTTAAGGAAACTGTCCGATATTACTAAAAGTTTAAATAAAACAAAAAAAATTTTGTACAAACATAATTCAAAGTCCACTTTTAGATACTTCACATTTTAAATTATTTTTTTTCGTTTTAATTTTTCAAGAAATTTTTCGGATATTAAACTTGTTCAGTTGCAATAGTAACTCGAAATCTATTTTTCAATATTAAATTTATATATTTTTTCCAATATTTGAAGAAACATTTCCGTTATTACTAAAAATTTAAAAAAAAAAATTGTTCTTGTACCAAAAAATTTAAAATCTGTAATGCTCCAAATTTTATATTATGATATTTTTGTATAATTAAAAAAAAATGTTTTTACGAATAAATTAAATAAAAATGTTTTTGTACAAAAGTTATAAAAAACTTAATTTTAATACTTTAAATTTTGATCTTATTATTACTTATTCTGTTTAAACAAAATTTTTCGCGTGTGCTTACAGAAATTTCTATTTCCTTTTTTTGTTCCCATATCATCCAAATCAAAGCATAAATAATTTTTTTCTCAATTAAATCGATCCACAGCCTGGAAATCATCATTCATGTAAATCGAACCATAAATAAGATATCTAATAGGCCGGTACATGATCTGCTTCCCGGAGAGAAAAGCAGTGTTTTTGCTAATCTCACCAAAATGGTACATATGTACCAAATTTCAAGCAAATCGAAGCACAAATACGATTTTTTTCGAATAGGTCAGACCCAGGCCCACCTCCCAAATTTTTATGATATCATTAAAATTTGCTCTAAAATATTTACTTATTTTAGTTTTTATTTGCAGCTAAGTTAAATTTATACTTGACCCCAAAAGGAGTAACTTTCAGTTTTATTTAACTATTTTTTTATAAAATAAATAACTGAAAGTATTTTTTTGTATAAATATCACTTAATTATTAAAATTCTGCGCTCAATATATCTTTTAAAACATATAAATATCTGTCTTCCATCTTCTATTTAGCTATTTAGAAAAAATAATTAAAAATAACTTTATAAACTAATTATTAATAAAAAATAGCACTTTTCTTCGCTACATAGATACATAAAAATATTTTGTTTTTTATCGAAAATTTATATGTAAATAGTAGAGCTCCAGATACCCGGGTATCGAGCATTCTGAGCAACTCGATGCTCGTTCGATACTCGCCCATTGCTCAACTGCTCAGCAGAACAAAAAAAAATTAATATTGTTTGTCAAAATTCCTATGGCGTTTCAATGATTTTTACATTTTGCATAAATATAAATAAAATTATTAACAGGGGTTTTGAGAAAAAAGTCAAAGTTTGCAAATAAAATTCTCTACTTTTTAGTTAATCATTTGATAAAATAATTTACAAAATAAAATAAAATAAATATAAAATTTGTTTTTATATGTTTATCTGTATAAAAATACAAAAATATTTTCCTTATACTATTCCATTAAAATTAACGCTTATAAAAACACTAATTTAATACATATGAATGTTCCAATAAAAAAAATTATTTATTTCTCAAACATTTCACTTCAATTTATTTGCTATATATTCTAAGCAATAAATAACTGCGCTCACATTTTTATTTTAAAATTATTTTGAAAACATTTCTTTTAATAAAAAAATGCAGCCAAAAATTAGAAAAAATATTATATTTGACTTCAGTAAAAATATTGCTAATAAAAATCACTATTCAGTAAATTCTTTTAACTTTTGTTGCAACTTTTCAACAAATTCTTTTCAAGCATTTTTATAATTAAATTTTTATTAAGCTAATAAAAATTTGTGTGCCACTCATAACTATGCCAAAAAAATAATGTTTTCTTTTATTTTTAGCACAATAAAAAGTGTACATAAATACACCTAAGTGAGATGAATGCTATGTTTAACGGTTAAAGCACGCGCTTGTTAATAAATTACGAAAAAAAATTAAAATTCCAACAGAAACAGAAGATTTCTATAGATAATGTGCAACCAAGATAAGTTAAAGTTGCAAGAAGAACAAATGTTTTATAGAATTTTGGTGTATTTAACTGAAGAATTTAAATTTTTTTAATTTAGTATTTTTTTATATTTATTTTTATTATTTTTTATTTCTGTTTTATTTAATTCTTTTCTATCTATTCAACAATTGTGGCTTATTTTAAGCACAAGGCTAAAGAATTTCTTTAAAAAAAACTTCAAATAGTTTTTTTTATAAACAATTTATTTAACAAAAGATGCTGATCTTGTATGTATGTATGTAGGTATGAATAAGTCGACCAAGAATGCCATTGCATGTAAGTACATTTTAGTGAGCGTTACTTGTACGCTTAGGTAAACATATGTAGATAAACATATGTATGTATAATGAACATCGCTAAAAAATGCAACAAATTGTAATCAACTCTGAGGCAAAACAAAAAGAAAAAACAACAGATAAACACATTGGCAGCAACATCTATTGAACTGCCAAGAAGAATGGGAACGGCCACGGCGCGACTGTAGACTGATAAGCGATACATGCGCACGCTTGAAATGCCGTTGGAAACACGGATAGAACGCGCGGTGGCATCAAATTATGTGAAACTGCCAACACTTGTACTTGAACGCCCCCAATGATATCAGTGACAAGTTATATGTATATGTATGTGTGTTATAAGGTATGTAGCTGCTTGTTGTAGGTGTATAAAAATATCTCCTATCTCGATAGCGTACGAGATATCAAGCTGCACAAGCTGACAAAACAGTAGCGCATGTTTTTTGCCATGTCAATGGCGGATACATTTGCAACACATATACGCACATACATATATACATATTATGGCAACACAGCCAACAGCAGCTGTTGTACAACATGAAAGTTGTAATTAAAAATCAATTCGAATGCCAAACAGTTCGAAGAGTAAAAAAAAAGATACAGACTACACAAAAAATTTAAAAAAATGAAGAAAAATTAAAATGAAAATTGCGCAATTAAACGTTTACGTTGATAAAAAAAAAAATTACAAAAAACAATTGAAAAAAAAAGGAAAAGGTTAAAAAAATCGCCGTGTTTCCTTTATAATTTCACATCAAGCCTGTTATATATACATATGTACTTATGTACTGTAAATAGTTATGTAGTGAAATGGAAACTCTTTGAACATTAAATTGGCTCGAATTTAATTGAAAATGTGGCATTGCCGTTGACATGTACATATGTACGTATGCATGTAAATGAGTGGCATATTTGACTGTATGTACATATGTATATTGTAATTGCAACACAGCCTGCATATATACATATAAACATATAAACCTTTTATTTATTTTTATTTTTTAATATTTTTTTTTACTGCATTTCTTCCGCATTTTCTCCCACTGTGCCAGCCATGATTTATTGCAGTTCGACTATGTAAATTAAAGTTTTAGCACCTTTCCGTCTGTTCTTTGGCTCACATTCATAAGAGTAGTTATTGTTATACTTCGTCATGAGGGTGAGTGAAATAAAGATTATATCTAATGACGGTATATGAGATCATTTTGTATAATTTTAATGTCTGTTAATTGCTATTACTTTCTTTTTTAAAGGAATGCCAATATTTTTTGAAAGCAATATGAATTTTTTGCTCTGAATTTTTAATAAATATAATTTTACATGAAATAATTTAAAAATTTAAAAGAAATTATTAAAAAACATACATATATATATATTTGGTTTGTTGTAATAATCACATTTCAAAGTTAATCAATATCCGCATTTGACAAATTTAAATCAATTTTTTAATTTTACAAAATTTATAATAAAAATTTGAAAATTAACGGTATTAAAAATCTATAAAATTTATAGATAATATAAAAATTTACAAATCTTTATTTTACATTTTTATCTGGGCTTGTTGAGTTAGCGAAAAAAATCCAAATACTACAAAAATCAAATTTTTCACAAAAAAAAAAAAAAAAAAAATATGACAGAGTAATGTTTAAAAATTCCATTTCTGACACCGTTAATGTTTTTTCAGGAGCACCTCGGGGTAGTCATCTCTGCCCGATTCTGTTTTCACTATTTATAAACGATATATCTTCTCTGATAAAATTTTCAAAACTTTTAATATATGCGGATAATGTAGAACTTTATAAATCTTACACTTCGGCAAATGAAGCTATCTTACTGCAAACAGACATAAACAGCATGGTTGAATGGTGTAAAATACATCGGATGCCCCTAAATCTAAAGAAATGTAAAGTTATGTGTTTCTCCCAAAGAGCCACACAGACATTTATTCGCACTATAGATAATTACAATTTGGAACAGTTTCACAGCTTTATTGACCTGGGGATCACTATGAACCCTAAATTGAACTTCACACATCACATTGGTGTGATAGTCAACAGAGCCAAAGGCATCTTGGCTTTCGTAAAACGGTGGTCAAAGGAGTTTAATGATCCTTATATTACTAAAGCTTTGTATGTAACATTAGTAAGACCTATTCTTGAATATGGCTCGGTGAATTGGAACCCGAGGTGTCAAATCTACTCTGACAAGATTGAGTTTATTCAAAAACAATTCATCCTATTTGCCTTAATAAATTTGCATTGGGACTCTCAGTACAATCTTCCTTCTTATACTAGTCGTCTGAAACTTATCAATCTCCCTACTCTCACCAATCGTCGGGAAATTCTTGAGGTAATTTTCATGGTTAAAATAATAACAGGTCCAATTTCCAGCCCCGTTATTATCCCTGAAATTCAATCTAATGTTCCGTTTAGAATGTCCAGACATTTTGCCCCTTGTTTCTGAAAACTTGTAAAACGAATTTTGAATTTCACGAGCCTTTGCACTGTTTGTGTCTTAATTTCAACGCTCATTCAAGCACATTTGACATATCTGACTCGCTTTTTCATATTAAGAAAACTATTTTGTCGACTCTCAACTAATCATTACGTAACATTTTATATTTGAAATAATTCTTAAAACTCAGCTGATGAATTTTTGTTCTGTAGTTGAACTTTTTTAGTTCTCGACACTAAACAAACCTCTCATTGATCGCATTGATGAAAAATAAAACAAGTTCCGTACGTCATGCGGACAGCGCCCCCTCGTGCGGATGGGCGGGAGGTGGGTAAACCGTTGGGATAAATAATAATAAAATTCTAAAAGTAATTTGGAAAACCTTTAGATATACATATGTATGTATGTAAATTTACTTTGAAATATTATTTAAAATGCATTCTTCTCTGCAATGTGTACTTTCTACACAGAGTTTATCAAACTTTTTAAATTAAGTTTACTTTTCGCGGGCAATTACTCTTGTTTTATTGATACGGTTTATAAAAAAAAGTTCAAATAAAAGAGAAAATTTTGTTTTCACTGTGAAAAAAATTTACAAATTTCTAAAAATTATTGAATTTTTCCTAATATAATATATTTTTTTGGGAATATCAAAATTTTTTTAGCAACTTAATTTAGTTAAGGGTAGTCTGGTCTCAAATTTGGATTTTTTTTTGCATATTTTTTTAAGTTTAACTATTTAAAAATATATTTGTGAAATGCGTTTTCAAACTTCAAATTGTTTTTGGAGATATATGTAGCTGTTTTGCTGTCGCGGCATCCATACCGGTTCGGCCTTTACGTGAAGCTTTAAACGCGTTATTCTCGAAACTGTCTTTTTCAAAACGATGCCCACGATTTCTTAAGTTCTACAGAACCAATTTACTTGAAAGTCATCTTTATAGACTTCTCTATGGTTGGAACTACGCTCATTACTATTTTAAAAAAATTCGATAAGGCAAAAAAAGGTTAAATACATTTTTTTTTCAAACAGTCGACATTTTGTGAAATTTTTTTTCGACTTTCACACAGAACATAGCTTCTGCGACTGCAAGCAAAAATTATTTTAACCTGAAAAATACTGTTACGATGGGAACAGTTTTTGCTTCTCCTGAATATTTCAGATTTTTTGAGTTGTGACATTTTTTGATTTAGTGTGTGATATGTATGTACATATGCTTATCAAAAATCAATAGAAACAGATTTTGAATACGTACATACACATATACATATAAATCTACATTATATATTTTCTACGTGCAATGGTAATAAGCAGTGACGACATAGAGTTAAAATATAACAATATTTAAATGATAAGAAATATGAATCAAGAATGATGAATGAATATGAAAATTTTAATAAAAATTAACAAAACAACAACGAAAAGGGCCTTCGAAATAAGCTCTTTCACTTATAAACAGGCCGCAATAGACAAAAATTGCATTAATTTGCTGATTTCTCAATGAAATATGGCGCTAGCTGTATATAGATGTACGTATTTTTGTAACGGAAGACAAAAAAATTATTATTTTTATCAAAAAATTCTGCTTATGAAGCATTAATTTTATTAAAACACTTTTGTTTTTAGAAAAAAGTGCATTTATTGCCAAGCAAGCAGTTTGGCTTTAATTTAAATTCAAAAAATTCACTCCTTTTCACATAAATTATTTCATTAAAATTTTATATCATGATTTGATTAAATCATGCACAAACTATTTTATAACTGCTCAAAGTAAATTAATTTTCTTCTTCTTCTACTTATGAGAAGCTTATGAGATGAGTAAAGAAGTAATAAAAAAATCAATAGAGCGATTAAAATCACTGCCAGCGTGTTAATGCTTTTATTTCCTATTGCTAGCTGTATTTCCATTTCCATTATTTATGTATTTTCTATTTCTTTATTCTTTTTTTTATTAATTTTTTTTTCCTGAAAAGTAGTTTAACGCATTCATAACTCCGGTTAAGGTTAGTAACAAAAAAATGCACATAAAATGCTTGTGCTCATTAAAATGGCGCAAGGTGTGCATATAATGCACACTAAAAGTGGATTCTCAAAATTTAAGCCGATTTTATGAGTAGCTTCAAATATTACTAACTACAACTGAGCGCTGTAAGACACGTGCTTTCGGTGTGAGTGTATTTTTGATGAAGCACCAAAAGTACAAGTATATATGCGCTTATACATATATGCACAAATAGAAAACGAATATAGAACGAAGAATAGAAAAAATTCAACATATAATAATTTATTTTAATTTAAAAAACTATAATTAAATTAAAATTATTAAATTTTGGTTGGCTTAATTGACTTATGAAAGTAAAGAAAAAAAATTATATATAAAAGTTTAGGAAAAAATTAACATTGTGTACATAATTCACAAATATTTCTGTAAACACACACATGCAAACTCTATGCAAAGATTTTTTTTTTTTTGTGTAAAGCTGCTTGACTCTTTCATCAAAACTGGTATCTTTCATATTTGGTAATCGATTAAAAATTAGTTTGATTAATTGCAATTTAATCAATGTGCATTCATTAGTCATTTCCATATAAAAAATAACCAATTTTGGCCGTAAAAGGCAAAAAGCTTTTAGCGAAATTTATGGTTGGCGATATTTAAAAAAAAAATTTTTTTAACAAAAATAAAATATTTGCTTCTAATCAATAACTTTTCACTTAATTATCTAAAAAAAAACTTACTAAAAATTTTTTTGCATATGTGTAATAGCTAAATATTTTAAATTTGCTTAGATTTGCATACCAAAACCCTGAAGAGACAAGAGCTATATACGTACAAATTCACATATAAACTTTTAAAAGCTCATAAAAAAATTTCATCTAACTAATAATGTGAATATTCATATTGATAACTAAAGCAATTTGAACTAGAATGCTATAAAACTGTGTACATTTTCTAAAGTGACTCTCTATTACCAAAGTGACTCTCTATTGCCAAAATGTGGCGCGTTATGAATTCCTTTCACCTGGACTGAAATGTCAACAAGGCATATTGTCTGCTCTTCGTCGTTTGTGTGAACTATTCGGAAAGAAGTCTGACGAGGAAATGTGTTGGTTTCCGAAATAGTTAGCTGTAACTTCTATCGCTCAGACTGTTGTTGTAATTTTATCACTTTCTCAAAAATAAAATATGGTTTGATAATAGCTAAAAAAAAATAACATTATTGAACGGTGACCTGAAAAAAGCATTCGCAAAGAGGTCGGAGTTATAGAAATATAACATAACGGTTTTTAGGCAACGGTGATGCACAGTCTCTTACTACATTAAATCTTTGTGAGTTGTTCGCAGAATTAAAAATTAAATTTTTATTGTTCCATAACCACCATATCCATCTGATATGATTCCGCTATTCAACTTATTCAAATTATTTTTATTCTTCTAAAAAATACACAAAAATTTCCGCAATAGTAAATATTTACATTAAATATAAAACCGCATTTAACTCATTACTCAAAATGTATTGTTTTATTTAACTCATTACTTAAAACGTATTGTTTTCTAACAATCAACAACATTTCATGGATACAACCATGCGAACTTTTGAAAAAGAATTTTAATTTTTTTAGTATTCTCATTATTTGCAAATATTTTTCGGCCACTTAAATGAGAAAAATATTGAAGAAATAAATCGTGCTGTTAAAATTATTTTTAAGAGAATTTAGTCAATTTGAAATTCAGAAACAATAGCGATAAAATTGAGATGCGACATCATTTTTCTTTCATTTTATGGTAGACAATTTTTAAGTCTGATAAATCAAAATTTACTGAAAATAACAAGAAATGAATGGTCATATATGTATGAATATATGTGTATCTACAATACACCCAAAAATATATTAATTTTGAATTTAAATTCCTTGCTTTTTGCGTTAAACATTCTTGTTATTATTATTTCGTTGAATATTTCTTGATAAAAAAAATTTTTTTTAAATATATTTTTCGAAAAAATGTTAGCCAAAGTCTTTCAACATTCTTCTTATTATTTTTTCGTTGAACATTCCTTGATGAAAAAAAATTTTTTTTTTATATTTTTCGAAAAAAAGGTGGCCGAAGTCTTTTAAAAAAAATTATTTCTTGAAAAAGTTGTTCAATTTGATGTAACCAATAAGTTCCCCAAAGTACTAGCTCTCAAGTTAGATGAAATTTTTCCAAGTCGGTTCACTATTAGCCAACTTTTGACCTATTTTAGAGGGCCACCTTTATGACTTTCTAAGTTGCTTAGCAAAAATACTAAAAATATGTTGGTAACATTTCAATTTTAGCATGAAATTAAATCATATGCCGAGTTTCAGCCAAATCGAGGCCACCCTGCAGAAGTATGTCGCCTTTAATGCATGTATTTTTATTAGTTTTTACGTTTTCCAGTGAGAAATGAACCTATTATTGTACCGCCAAAATCTCTAGCGAATAATATAGCTGAATTCGGTTACAGTAATTACTTTTGCATTAGCTTTCTTGGCATTAAACAAAATTTAGTTAAAATTTGAAAGAGTATTATTTCCGAAGAAAAAAGAAATCATGAAAATTATATACGCTTATAGAACCGCTGCAGCGATTTCGGCCAAAATTCATTACAACTACTTTTCAAAACTATTTATAAAATTTAATTAAATACAAGTTATACGCACCATTACTAAACACACACCACTGTCATTACTGTGCACTGTCATTTAATGTTATGATTTTACGAAATTAAAAATAAAATTAATATCTACTAAAACAGATTTTCTATGCAGGCGTCTGCACTAAAACCGCAAGTAGTTATTTATTATTCAGAATTTTCTCTCGCTTGCGTTAGTTTTGTTAAACATTAGTGATTACTGTTGTTGTTTTTTCCTTATATTAACACACTTAACGCACTTTGCGGGCAATCACCGAAAATTAGTTGGAATAATTTTTGTGAAAGTAATTAACTTTTTTATTTACTGTGTTTTTTTCTTCTTTTAATTTATCTGAAACACCGCATTCCTTGCGTTTAGTTAATCCCAATTAGAGGATAAACACATTTGTTTCACACGCTTATAAGCAGTTATGTATGTACATTTACCGGCGGCGGCCAACTTTTTACACACACACGCGCCTGCATTAATCTTTCCTTGCACTTTTACCGACGCAAAATTCCAATCTAAAGTCTTCTTGCCAAAGCGCGCACTCGCTGTTGTGTTTCTTGTTTCGTTTCATAAAATTCGTATATATTTTTTTGTGTCAAAATTTTACGTTTTACGCTAGTTAATCACGTTTAATTGTAGAACGAATATTAGTTTTAAAATTTTAATTTAATTTTTTTTTTCATTGAACACTACTTGCACGAGCGCAAATTGGTCAATCAAAACTGCGGTGAGTGAATGATGACAAAACGTACTGATTGACGACGGTGAGCCGGTGTGCGAGCGCACTTATTAACCAATATACAATACACACAATAAATAGAGTAGCTAGTTAACGACGGCACTGCTGCTGCTATGTAACTAACCAACAACTGACTTTTCGTTCCACGGTTAACGACGGAGCGAGCAAACGAGCGTACAAGCGTGCGAGCATACGTACGAGCGACACGGTACGACGATGCAAACAATCTGCGTAACAGTCAAAAGTAGACTAACATGAATTTCCAACATGAGCAACTACAAAGTTGTACAACAAATGGGAATTACAACACGACGACACGATGATGATGACGACGACAACAACAGCAAAAAACCAAGCTATAGCCAAGTCAGCCAAGGCACGGCAAGGCAATGTATGTACAACGACAACGACAACGAACTACGACATCGACATCAACATCAACATCAACAACGACACGATGTACAGCCACAATAACAAAACAGCTACAAAAACGACAATAACAAAAACAACAGCAATAATAACATAAAACAACCAATGCTATAACAACACCAACAACAGCAGCAGCAACAGCAACAACAATGAAAACAGCAATAGGTAGTCGTAGTACAAGTAAAGCAACGATAATGGTGATAGCATGGCTGGCTAGCTGGCTGGCTGACTGGCTGCTTGACGGGCTGCCTTCAGCGCAGTAGCTCGCTCCGATGATGATTATGGTGGTGGTGATGGTAGTGATAGTGGTGGTGGTGTTGGTATTTTGACTTCACTGCGTTGTTGGTGATGGTGGTGGGTTCACTTCAGTGCTACTATGGCAATACTCGTAGCAATAATGAGTGTCAAACAATAACAGCAACAACAACAACAACAACAACAGCAAACGAATAGTAGATACATGAGAGTACATCAAGAAAACAACAGGCAATCGCAGCAAAAATACATACAAATACATGTGTACAAATAAGCTGGCACTCAAGCAAATGCACATACACACACACACACACATCCGTACACATCTCCGCACATGTAAAAGGGGCTAGGGAATATCGAAAGGTTAGGCAGTGAACGAATTTACACACAGATACTCGAATACATACATAAAAATAAAATAAATTTCATTGAGCGCGTGCTATGCACACACACATAGAGAGAAATAACAGTCAGAGAAGGAGAAAGAGCGCCAGAGAAAATATATGTGTTTACTCAATGAGAGCGCTCGTGAAATGCATAAAAACTGGAATGCATTTGAGCGGTGAGCAATGTTGTTGGAGAATTCAAGCAAATACAGTATGTTTGCAAGGGTGAAATGTGGCGTACATATATACAAATATATACATATATAACTATATATAGAGAAGTATAAGTATATATTAAGAGAGTTTAAGCAAAAAGTTAAATACAGCACATGTAATAAAGAGTAACAGCAATCAGAAGCAAATTGAAGAACAAGAAGTGGATAAAATGCAACAACAACAATAAATGCAATAGCACAAAATATCAATAACAAATGGTGATAATGGCAAATGAGTATGTACACTACAGCATAGTGGAGTTGGACAAGAAGTTTTAGTGTAAAATTCAACAACAATAGCAAAAACAACAGCAAATAGCAAAAACAGTAGCAAAACAATATGCTATGCAGCGAGCGGGGAATTGGCAATACAAGTTGCAACTGCATACTATGTTGCATACATATGTACATACATATGTATATTTGGGATTGCGCACCGCTGTCGGAGGGTGTTAAAATGTGGTATTTGTTAAGTCCAAAGTGCTCAAATAGGAATAACCGCACTCTTGCAGGAAGAAGAATAAACGTACAAAAATATAATTATATATAATAAACTTTTATACATAAGTATGTATATACATATGTATGTGTGCAGTTTGCATGCAACTAAATGCATAAAACCTGACATTTATTACAAATAAATTAATGCAACAAAGTAGGAATTGTGTATATTTAAGAAGAATATTAGCACCAGTATGTGGGGATTTTGAACCATGTATATCTATTCATATATTACATACGTATTTACGTTAATAACATATATTTTTTAATTTAGAATTAAAAGCTATTTAAATTCTTATAATTAGCAATTATAAAATTATCTCATATTACCTGCATTTCTATGTCCATATGTAGATTTCTAGTTACATGATATGTTTATTGATAATTTTTATTGATTTCTAAAGCCTTGTAGACTATGAAAATATTCCTATCTTTCAAGTTTTCTATACTTGAGTTGCAGTTTATTGATTGTAAACGACTTTTTTACAGGCTCGTCACCTAGATTGTAGCTCACGAAAATATATCAATCATTAATCAAAATTTTAGAATTTTATTTCTAAGGAAGCTGAGAGATGTGCCATAGAAAGCCGAGAAAAAGCTCAACAAAAACTGTATCGATTACTTCAAATAACTTTTTTACCCAATCAGAGTACTATGTTTCTGTAGAAAAAAATTATGTTATTCTTAGTAAAAACATTTTCAAATCGTTGTAATATTTGCATATATGTATGATTATGGCGCTTTGTAATCGCTTCAGCGGGATTTTTAGCTGAGCTCCTCCTTCAATTTGTGGTTTTGCGTCTTTATGTTTTTACCAAAAAATGGAGGGACCTACTGTTTATTCTAAGCCGCCTCTGAACGGCCAATGGATTTTATGAGTAGCATTTATTTTATGTGAGAAATACCCTCGGAGAGCCTGACATTTCCTGCCGGTGGGCTACCGCAAATAGAAAAATTAATTTTCTATAATTTTGGATGTTGCTCGAACCTGGCCCTTCCGAATTGTAGTATGCAATGCTACCACCCAGCTATCGCGGGCACATTGGGCATATAAAAATTCGTCTGGAATGCTTTCAATAAGAAAGAACACAGATTTTTTTTACAATTAATGTTAAATTTGTTGATTAATAGTTATATTTAAATTTGTGAATTTCTTTGTATAAACAAATGGTTGAAAAAGATAGATATTTTAGGCAAACAATTTGAATTTTTAAGAAGGTTAGAATCTCAATTTTTAGTTTTTGTCCTCTACAAACCAAAAATATGGCGAATATTGAGCCTCAGAAACAACGTATTTTAATCAAATATTCGACAAAATAGTGTCCATTTGGAAAAAATTAGTTTTCGACTGAGGTTTCCGCTCCCAATTGTTTAATAAACAAATATTAATAATTTTTTTGAAGAATATATTTAAGAAGGTTTGTAAAAACTTGAGACCGATCAAACAAGCTATTTTAAAGAAAACTGGATCACCCTCTTGGAAAATACGTTTTCGAGAAAAATTTTCTAAAGCTTCAGAGAGTTTACATGAAGCTACATTTTTTTTTCATATGCAGGTAATTACCACAAATATTTATCAGATTGCAAACAAACAAAAAATGGAAAAGGAACAAAATCGAATATCGGCCGAGCTCACATTCCGAAATCAGATTTTAGACTTTTAATAGTACCCTGATCTGTGAAGCGCATATATGTCTAAGCTCCGTTTTTAATAATGTCGTACAAAAACTGTAAAGGTGCTCTAACTTCTCGCTCATACCTTCCTCCATGTACTTTTTATCTCCGGTTTTCTTGTTTTATGGTTTCATAAAGATTTAAAATCAACACCAAAAGATTTATTCAGCCATAAGTAGCATCAAAATGGTCTTAAACGAACAGGAGTCACGCCCTCCTCTAACATAATGGCGGGTTTTCAAATCTACAACGATAGGTATACTTCGCTGTGGGACCTCAAGCATTAGGCAGCTTTCCGATGAATGAAAAATTTCAATGAGGTGTGAATGTTATCACATCAGAAATATACTTAAAAATATTAACATTGATCGCCACAGGTCGACTGCATTTAGAAATATTTTGTTCTGGTATGGCCAGGACCGCGGCATATGACCTTCAGGCACATGGCACGTTTTGCTACTTGCTCGTCGCCTCCGAATGCAATAGATACATATGTATATACATATGTACTTAATAATATGTATATATAATAATATGTATATATGTACTTAATTTAAATATAAGTATAAATTTGGTGGATTAGTTGGTTGAAATAGTGAGGTTAAGGATCTGAACGCAACGAAAGCACTTATGCCATGGTGCTCCTCTGTTACTTAAGTAAAAAAAAATCGCGTTATATGTTACCTATTATATTTCTCAACATAAATCATTTTAAATTTCATGGTTAAATAAATTTAAAATTTTTTTATATTTATTTTGAAAATCCTGCAAAGCCGTCGGCTAATACAAATCAATAGCAAACTTTTTATTTAAGTGTATTTTTCTCATTGCTCTCCCACAATATGCCAGTAAATGCGCATCCGACGGTGTATTTCGTAAGGATAATATGGAGAATGTGAGAAAAGTTAGAGAAAGTTGTAAGAAAAATATAACAAAATATGTAATCCCTAATTCAGACTCATGCCAAGCTCCTTTCAGCTGCACTTTCATAGCACCATTACTACTCTATAATATGCATATGTATGTAAGCTTGTTCTTCTTCCTTTTTAATTTTTTTGTTTATAAATTTGCTCTCTTCAGATTTGTTTCTTATTTTAACCAAAGCAATTTTTGTTGTTGTGTTGTGCTTTTTTTTAAATTTATTTATAAGGAGTGAGTGGTATGTAGAGAACGCTCATTCATGCTCACCACGAGAATGTATCTACAAGATATGTACTCGTTAAACACCAACAACAACAACAACACAACAAAACAAACGTGTATGTATTAACAACACTGATACAACAAACAACGACAGCAGCGTAACATCGGCAATAATGATAATCATTAAAGTGGGCAGGCTGCCGCTGCTGTTTGCCGCTCTACTATCTCAGTGCATGGTATATTAACAATAACAACAACAAAACTAAAAGTCAATTGTACCAAAAAAAAAACAAAAAAAAAGTTAAACGGACACCGGGCAGCAAATAATCGAATGAAGATCCAGCGGTGAACCGGTTATGTTGCCCATTCGTATGTGTTAGCCTTTTTGTATGAATGTTTGTGTGGTGTGTGTGTGTGTGTGTGTGTTTACAGCACAAAACTGTATCTACAAGATACTACATAACAATCGTAGTCGTCGTGGTCGTCGTCGTCTCATATCAACTGCGGCCATAAATAAAATATCTACAGACAGCCAGAGACATGCGAGAGCACAACAAGGAATGAGTGACGACGAATGAGTGCGAGCGAGATGCAAGCTGTGACAACGAAAAATCGACAACACGAATCAAAAGAAGCGTTGAATATGAAGCAGAGCGGTTAGATTGTTGGGGAAGTGGTGGGTTGGAGTGGCGCTGTAACAGAGAGCCCGTTGCTGTGTGTGTGTGTGTGTGTGTGCACACTGGGCGTTGAGCAGTAGCGACAGGCAAAAGCAAAAGGAAGCAATATGTAACTACTGGTCGCGCGGTTTTGGCTGGGGCGGTGGTTGAGTGATTACACTCACACACATCCATGCATATATACACACGCTGTGTAAACATATCGTACGTTGCGGTGGGTGCGGCGCGGTGCACACGGCAAGTTAACTTGATATCGCGCAAGTGAGCGAGTGAAAAAGAGAAGAACATGGAAAAAATTAACTTAACAACTAGAAAAATGGCTGTTATTGCATGTTGCGCTGTAAATGCCGCTGCCACTGATACGGCCACTGCTGGCGCGCGCGGTAGCATAAGCACCACGGCAACGAAACATGAAAACAATAACTACAACACGATTATAGATAGACAAACGTGCATACACACGTAAGCACAAGCACGTTGAGGGGGGTGATGGGGGGCTGCATAGTATGAAAGTATGTTGTTGGTAGCTTTGTAAGCGCAATTGAGTAGACTATGTTGCGCTTAGTGGCGTTTTTTCTAATTCCTTGTTTTTATTTACGGTTACTACATCTGCTGCTACTGCTGCTGGTGCTGCTTCTTCGCCATGCATGTGCATTTGTTTTGTATATATACATATGTATGTATGTATGTATGCATTCTCTATTAGAGGGGAGCGTCCATGCGCGAATTCGCAATGAGTAACAAGAAAAATTGGAAGCAGCGAGACAACAAGCGAAAACAACAGTAGCTACAACATACAAGTATTTTCGAGTTCACACACCGACACACACACACACACACACACACACACACACACAGGCGCAGAACTCTTACGTGTTAACACAAAAAGGGGTGGGCCAACGCGTTTTGCCAGCTGAAATGTTGTGCTGATGGGTCCTCTTCTCAGCGTCGCTAGTCGTCGCATTTGCCATTACATTTGGCAGGGGGCAGTGGCTGGCGTGCGCTTAAGCAATCGCTGACAAGCATTGAGTGAATTTCCTTCTTTAAATATCTACTTTGCTTTTTTTTGTTGCTGTTTTGCTTGCGCGACAATATCTCCTAAGCGTTGTTGAAGTTGTGTTGTTAATGGCGTGTTTTGTGCGTTTGTATGAAGGTTTTTTTTTCCAATTTTAATATATATTTTTTTCATACATTATTTCACCTAACCATGTGGTTTAGATTGTAGTAACGCTTGTTATTATTTGTTACTTTGGGTTTATGCTGCTGCCACACGCTGACTGAGTGACGGATTCGAATACTGGCTATGTATGTACTGATGCATGTGTATCTATGTATATACCGATTATACTGCTTAAAACATATTTTTGTTTGTTTGTTGTTGCTTATTTTCAATTTGTTAATTTTATATAATTAATGGAAACACCAAGTGACAATCGGAATGCAGTTGATTGCTGTGCGCGTTTGAATGGCAAACTTTTGCAGTTGATCCTAGTCATTTTTTAGTTTTAATCATTTTGTTTCTAACTAAATGCTGCCAATACATGTCATTTGTGGTGATGCCATTTCTTGTTATTGAAATTCTTCAATAATGTCCTTATATCATCTTAAAAAATTATTTTGGAAAGAAACTATTTAAGAGATTATACGCAGTCGTGAGACTAAAAAAATACGAATTTTTAATTTCTTATAGAGACAGTTTTAAATTATCATTACAAGTGATGGTTGTTAAAGTAGAGTCTATTTTTGAGTATACAATAACGTGCCGATCATATAAACTATGAAAATAATGTGTGTCGCTCTTGTAAATAATGTTCTCAACGACCTACAAACATAAAAAACTTCAAATGTTGTTAAAATGATGTCTAATTGCCAACAAAAAAAATCGATTTCGACTGAAAATTTTGATTCCAATTGTTGTTTAAAAACTGTGGCATATATTAAAAAAGATTGTGCAATTTTTGGAAACCGATAGATTGAGCCATTTTTAAGTATTCGAGATCACCGTCTTTGAGTATGACGTTTTGAGAAAAATGCGTTTTAAGCCTGAGGGACAGTGTACACATTTTTTTTATTTAAACTCATCTACTTATGTATATCTTCGAAAATATTTATACGGTTCATTTCAAATTTTCAGATAATTCCAAAGTCCAAAAAGAAGTTTTTTTGTTGAAATTTTAACTGCATATAACCTCGTAATTGTTTCACTTTTTTCTGCAGAGTGCTTAAGCTAAACATAAAATTGAAAAAGAAAATCACAATAAAAATATAACCCAAAATTATTAATTTCTCTCAAATAATATTTTTTAAGCAATAAAAGCATTATTTTCGATGAAAGCTTAACTTAATAACGATGGCTTATTTCAAATTCTTTATTGTATTTGGCCATACAATACTTAATATTTAGCATTTTAATATTTGATATTCGTATTGTAATAAAATTATTTCTTTTAAGGAGTGCTCAATGTTTGTTGTTTTATATATATTTAGGATTAATTTTCACCTGAAATGTAGAATCGGTTGGGATCGTTGCTTTTCAATCAATTAAATTGAAGAAAACAAATTGATTATATTGAATTTTTCTTTAAACTTTTACAATTTATACACTAAAGATGTTGAAATAAATAATGATGAATAATGATAGAAATTGTGGAGCTCAGCATATAAATATTATAGTCCAGTCTGGATATAACGAACTAGCTAATGCAATATAAGTTCTTTATGGGCAAGTTGTAATCGACATCAAGACTGAAAATGATTAAAAAAATACTTTTTTATGCCTCATTAGCCACTTAAGCGAGTGAAATGTTTTTATCATTTATTTTTTCACTTTAAACGAAAAATTTATGCACTTCATGCATCTGGTAATCTGAAAATTTTCTCCTATTTTCTTCACCCGTTCGATAGTCTCATCGATAATCAAAAATGTAATCTAGACCTTCGCAATACATTTTTCTACTTTGGGAATAAAAAATTTTCCAAATTATTCTGGTAAATAGTTGGATTTGATCTTGGACAACTTGAGCAGGTCGGTTAAAGCAAAATGACGTATGAAAAGCTGTTCTCTCCATATTCTCAAAAGTCTAGCCCCATAAGGTGACTTAAAAGCATCTCTTCAACCAGTTTTTTGCTTTAAAAACACCCTCTAATTTTTTCAGAATTTCATGCTTTTTTTTGTTTTTTGCCTTTTACTTGAGTATTTATCCGCTAATTAAAACATTTTTATTTTGCAACAAATTTTACTTATTTTTCTCAATCTTTTTTCTCTTTTTTGGAATGAAATTTTTTGATCTCTATTGTACACAATGATTTACTGTATCCAAGTTTTTTGAGTATTCAATGGACAATCAAATTTTTTTCCGTTATATCTAAGTGTTAGCTAAATAATGAAGTGCCATTCATATCCAGCCTCCAAAAAAACAAAAAAACAAAAAAAAAAAAACAAAAAAAAAAATCCGACTGAG
The DNA here is from genome assembly GCA_030068015.2 of Neoceratitis asiatica. Taxonomy (NCBI): domain Eukaryota; kingdom Metazoa; phylum Arthropoda; class Insecta; order Diptera; family Tephritidae; genus Neoceratitis; species Neoceratitis asiatica. The sequence goes on from CM061526.1 coordinate 64,075,512, forward strand.
CGCCGGGCTGTTTGATTTGTGATTTTTGCACAGAATGGTAGAAATCAGTTAGCTACAGTCAGAGAAAAACAATTCCGTCGTTGCGACGTCATAGTAAAAGTCATTTCCAAAGCTTAAAATCTTATATAATATTGAAATATAATTCAACAAAACTACAAGTGAGTAATATTTTTGGGTATTTTTTTTTTAATTTTAATTATAAAATAACTCTACAGTTTTTAAATATATATACATTTTTTTCACAAAATTCCATTTTTCAACTGTGCTTGCCCAGGTAATACGACCTTCGAAAATAATTCTAAAAAAATAAATCAAAAACATTAAAAATTCTTAAATAACCCGCTTCTTTCTTTAACCTCAACAGTTGGCGCAACATTGCCCATAACGAATGCCTGAGGGTGTTGGCAATTACATGTCTACGTTTACAATAATTGCATGGGATTTAACTAATTCACATTTCGTTAAGCACAATGTAAGCTAGCTTTTACACACGCACACACACACACTTGATAACAGCAGCAGCAGCAACAACAACAGCATGAACACATGCCTAGTTAAAAACAACCGCCTGTACATAGCTACATGGCATACTCGTAGTGTAGTAGCGAATGTAGCGGCGATATGTTGATGCGATTAAGTGGCTGCCTGTTAAACATTAAATGGACGCAAGTAAAATCAAATCCAAAGGATGTTGGCGAAATGCGAATACGCGCAGTACACACACACACACATATATATATATATATATATATATCTATTTGTAAATGCTGCTGCTGGTACTTAACGCATATGTATGTATATACGCTGGTAATTGCTAAAAGATGTTGCAACAAATGTGTACAGCACAAGCAATTGCATGAGCATATGTATGTAGTAGCAACGGTGGCCGATCTGGCGAATTAGTAGCTGTAACAATAACAACAACAAAATAGTGGCGTGTACATGTATGTGTATACATTGTTGAGGGGAACGTGGCCATGGCGAGTGATTTCTTTACATTTTATTTTATTTTTTTAATTTTTCTATTTTTCTTTCAACTTTCTTGCACTCCTCATAGATACTAAGATACTAAGTATGTATGTTTGTACAGCTATTTACTCGTGTATCCTAGCTGTTGCAATTTAACTGGTGTGCAGTACATGTATCTATGTTGTTTGCTTGTAACTATGCTGGTTGGTGGGTTGCCACATCATGCAGTGTAGGCTAGAGAGAGAGCAACATATATGTGTATGTATTTATTTGTGTTGAACACGAAGTGACGACCATGCTATGCTTAGTTATAAGCGCACACCCAGTTAGTTACATGCATACATACATACATACATATGAAAAAAGGTATGTCTTCCTCTATTGTACTTACAAATTCAAAAATAATGAAAGGTAAAACAAAAAGTATGGAACTCTGTGGGTAGAACCACTAAGCAACAACAATAAAAGCTAGAGCCTTTATTGTGCAAAGGTGTATAGAGGTACCTACATACATACAAACATACGTTTGTATTTATTTTTGAAGCTTATTTTCTTCTTCTAGCCATTTATTGTAAAACCGACGGCAGGAAGAAAGGCTCTAGATACCTACCTACAAGTAGTATTTGTTATATCTCAGATTTATGCTTTTATGTTACATATTTAGCTGTACTTAATATAACCATTTTATTTATAGTTTAGAAAAAAAAATATTTCTTCTTAGTTTCATGAATAAAAAAATTGATTTGTTATCAGGAAACACCACCTTTAGGACTTATTGAGTATAGCAGGTACATATATGAGAAGTACTTCTAAGTAGTAATTAAGGAATCTAAATTATTAAATACCTACAAATATAAGGTTTTCCAATAAGAGTGATATAATTTCTTAAAAAAAAAAAAAAAAAAAAAAACACTAATTGTTAAGGAAATTCAAATGTTTTTTATTTAATATGAAGTACAATCGATACAATTGAGTTCTGAATATAACACCGCTCAAATGACCTTCACGACTCTTTTGCCGGAACGAATTCGATGAACCCTAATTTTTGAGCACTTTTTCCACTAAATCAAGTCATATGTCATGAATAGCACATTCAGTATTGACTTTTAAAGCTTGAAGAGAGTCTCGTTTTTTGCTAAAGACCAATGACTTCAAATAACCCCACAAGAAGTAGTATCTAATGGTGTTAAATCACAACTTCTTGGAGGTCATTCAACGTCACAATTTCTTAAAATAATCGAATCTCCAAACCTTCATCGAAATAATTTGGTTGTTGCACGTGCCGTGTGACACGTAGCCCCCTCTTATTGGAACCAAATTTTGTTGAGATCAACTTCTTCCAATTGTGGCCTTAAAAAGTTAGTTATCATAGATCTATACTGGTCTCCATTGACAGTAACGGTGCTACCAGTTTCATTTCGAAAGAAGTACGGACCGATGATTCCACCGGACCAAAAACCACAACAAACTGTCAATTTAGGTGAATGTAATGGTTTTTCATGAATAATTTGTAGATTTTCTCTAGAATTGACAGTTTTATTTATTTACCGCACCACTCAGATGAAAGTGAGCCTCATCGGAGAATACGATTTTCTTAAAAAAATCATTATCGTTTTCAAGTTGTTCCAAGGCAAAGTCATCAAATTCGCTACGTTTATGGTGGTACAATAATAAAATTTTAAACGTTACGGAATACAATGAAAAAAATGTCAGATTAGAAAACCCTTTATTTGAACACATACTTGTACATTGATGCATATACACATAAATACACAGGAAATAAATATTAAGTATCATTTACATGAAAAATAAAAAAATTGTTTATTTTGAAGATACTTATAACTTGATCCCCCGTCGGATTATTTCTTTCAATAGTTTTGAATAATAAATACTCGTACCAGATTTATGTAATTTGAAATTTTCTAAGGTGTTTCGACTACTGAGGTGCTGTGCTTTATGAATTTGTTTTTCGTTATTAACATAACGGTTTTTGAACCACGGTGAAGTACATTCTCTCACTTCCACAACTAACATCATCGCCTTACCAGACTCCGCATTACTTCTGGCAATTTAACAAGATCAAAAGTACACTCAGCAAAATCTTTTTTAATCGATTTAGAAGTGTCAACAAGAATCCCTGATTTTTCTTCTTCGACCTGGTTTCGAAAGTACACGGCTGTATTTTGACATCTGTTAAACCTAATAATCTGTTAAACCAAAAATGTCTTGCTTTAGTTAAAAATCTGAAATTTATGAAAATGTATCGCTTAACAACCGCACAACGCGTGAAAATCTAATCTAATCCAACAAACGCGGCCAAGTTTCGTGCTTTAAGAAACTATTATGGTGCACAAAATCCACCAACTACTCACGCAATTGGTAATAGTTAAAAAAAAAAAAATGAAGAGACTGGATCGGCTACAGATAATGTAAGAAAGTGTAGCCGAAGACTCGGATGTGTCTATTTCTCCACGCCCTCAAGAGCTGAGAATCTCTTACGGCACATTATGGCGTGTTTTGCATTGAAGAGAGTCTATTACAACCAAAAATTTTACTCTCTGGTACGTTCTTTGGTCCGGATGTGTGATTGGACCTTAATTCTTTGAAAACGAGAACGGCGAGACTGTCACTATCAATTCGGAGCATTATGGTCGTTTGATAACCAACTTTCTTGACCTGCAATTGAAGAAATTTCCCGGCCGCGTTGTCACTCGCCTTGGCGATGTCAATTGGCTACCGAGATCCTGTGATTTGACACCGTTGCATTATTTTACTGGACTACACGAAAGACTGTGCTTATGCGGATAAACCTTTTCCTCTTGAGATTTTGAAAACCAACATTCGTCAAGTTATGATTGAGATATCGCCCAATATGTGCCAAAAAGTGGTCGAAAATTACCTCAAACAGATCGAAGTTTTCAAAAATTCACGAGGCGGTCTTTTGAGGTTCAAACTTTATGATAAAAAAGGAATATCATGAAAAATTTGATTTTATTGCCGTTTTCGAAAAAAAAAATTTTCGACATTAAAAAACAATTTCTTTTCTCAGAACTTTGCGAAGCGATAGACCTAAATTCTGGATGTGCTCTAGGTAATAATAATAGCTTTTAGGAAAGCAATGGAGAGCTATGCAAAGCTATAAAACAATCAAATTTTCTTATTTTTAATGTTTTTAAAATGATCCGATATAGACTCATAAAATTTAAAACTAATTTTATCCAAAAAAAAAAAAAAAAAAAAAAAATTGAGCAACTGTTTGGAAAGTTAGTAAAGCATTTTTCTATAAAGGCCTCCTTTTAATATATAATTTGTTTTTATTTCGCTTCTAAACTTTAGTTTTATATTATAATTTCATTCAAACATCGACTCGACATTTAGATACTATGACATAACATCATTTCACATGCCACCATTTTATTCTCTAGTATTTTTTCGCTTATTCACAGTTTTTCCCACATTTCAACTAGTACTCTACCACACCCCTAATGCCAATGTGGATGTACGAGTATGTCAGACGATAAATGTTGCAACAACTGTGTTGTTGGTTGGTATATCTGCATGTTATTTTTTATTATTCCCTACCGCCCTATTGCTGTCTAAATTTATCTTAGTCTCTACGCACATACACATGTACATATGTATGTATATTTTCACTACACAGTCAACGTTTAAAGGTTGCATGGTTTGTTGTTGTACTCGTAATCTCTACACTCCCGTTAGGCTAACACATACTTTTTTAAAGTGTATTTTGTTCTTGTTGTTGTTGTATTGGATTTTCTCGGATGTTTTTGTTTTTGTGCGCTTCCTACCGTTGCTTTTTATCCACCTTTTTACTTACTTATAAATACTTATTTGTGGTATTTCGCTGTTCAAAATTGATTTTATGTGGTTTTGCTTATCGACATGCTCGCAGTGGCTAATGTGCTTTCATACCCCCCAAAAACAAAACACAGAAAAAACAAAAAAACGAAAAAAAAGTTTCCCCGCATTTGACGCCTTCGCTTTTTTTGTTGTTGTGTCGTCATTTGGCATTTATTTATTGTCTCAATTGCTTGAAATTGCTTTTCTTTTCAATGTAATTGATGCATGTAAATGATTTTGAATGGTTTTAATTAAGGTGTATCGCTTGCCATGTTTGTATGTATATGAGAGCGGATCTATATACTTTTATTATTGACATATGTACATATACAATATACATATATTTTTTAAATTAAACACATTTATATGTGTGCAGATGTATATACAAGTATATATGCATTGGGTATGAGATAAAATACAAACGAAAACTCTTCTAAGTGGCCTGAGAAGTCAAATTCCAAGTGAATTGCCACATATATAACTTTTTACGTAGCAAATATGGACAGTGTAACGTCTGGTTTTAACAGAAAGTTCGAACTCAGTTTTTACAGGAGATAAAAAACAACTTATATCAAAAGCAGTTAAATTTTCAAAATATAATTTAAACAATTTGAATGAAGCGAAAAATCCTAGAAAACAGATAAGCAATGACGACGTGAGTACGAAATATAATTCGATGAAATCTACTTTCCTGAGCACAACTCTAATTGAGGTGAAAAAAATTTGAGGTGAAAGTTTAACAAAATAAATTTTTCTTTTTGATTTCCTAGTATATTCGGGAAAAATAACTTACATGAAATAAATGCGTAAGGAAATATGTATGTATAAATCATAGTAAGAGAATTAAAAAAAATAATAATTTTCTTTTCTCGATGTGATTAAATTTTAATTTATAGCAGTAAAATAGTATTTAGCATTTAGAAAAAATTTAGTTATTCCCTTATATTCACCACATATTCATCTAATTTACATTTTGCTTTCAACAGCGTTATTATTTCTAAATAAAAATCTGATTAAGTCCACAAGGCGATAAGAACTAGTGAATCAATTCCAGGCGCGTATCGAGAGTATAATTTCAGGTAATGTTAGTACAAAAAATGTCTATGTGTCTGGCCTCTATCTTTCACTGAAAAAAATCTAAATTTACTAAAAATTACGAAAATTTATTTGCTTTTATGTAAGTTTATTTTCTGGGATCTCCAAAACTACTGGGCAGATTAGAGCTAAAAATTTGCCAGTTTGTTTTTATGGTACTCGTAAAGGTTTGGGAGATGGACCAGAAACAGGTCTATTCAAAGAATCGTAGTTGCTATTTTATAGAACAATTTGAACAAAAAATCAAAACGAAATGTGACCAGATCTCTTGCATGTAATTGACGCTTTGTTCCCACTGATGCGTTTTTCGGCCAATCACCTCCTCCAATTTATAATGTGTGTCTTGAGGCTTTTCCAACAAATGGAGGGACCTCCATTCTGTGAACGGCTGATGGATTTTTATGAGAAACTTTTATTTCATGTTAGAAAACTTCTTGCAGGGTTTGACATTCCCTGCCAAGGTGCGTCCCCAATTAGAAAAATGAAATTTCTACAATTATGGATGTTGGTCGAACCAGTACTCAAACCCTGACCTTCCGAATGGCATTACGCACTGCTCGGGTGAAATTTTAAAACATTCGCTAAACTAAGTTTTTATAAAAAGCTTACTCGAAACCGATAAACAGATGTCAATGAAATTTGTACAGCTTTTGGAAAACATTAAAAGCTGGTGCCTGATGGAAAGATTTTTTTAAATATCAAATTAAATTTTTTTAATAATTAACTAGTCGCTTGGTAGTTCCTCGAAAAAAGAAAGGCCTGAGGACGCCATTTTGTTTATTAAGAAAAGGTTTCCATAGGACAAAAAATTATTTTTAAAAAAATTTCCTTCTAGATTTTTGATTATAGATTAAAATCTCCAAGGATTTGTGATTTTTACCGGAAGACATTTTTTTTTTAAACTGGGTTAACTCATACAGCCATTACTTTTTCAAACTTTCACAAAACTCAAAACACTAAAGCGGGAACAACAGGAATGTGATAATAAATGAGTCAATAGTGTGCCTTCGAAAAAATCATTTTTAATAAATTTTTTTTCTTAGTTTATTTTCCCTCTATCTTTCAGCCAAATAAAATTTTACTGTTATCTCCCACCAATAAGTCAATATATCATGTAGTAAACGAGGAGAGTCTTCTAGGGGTTTCGTTGGTCAAAATATTATAATACTTTCAGATATTTAAGAATTATCAGTCGTATATTTCAAAAATCAAAAGGTCAAATCAAAAAAATTTGAAAAAATGTAAAATTAACAAGTAAATTGAAAAGTCTACCCCGGCTGGCAAAATTCACTTTTTATTCAACATAGTTCCCTTCCAGGGTTATGAACTGGCTATAGCGATCCTCCAACTTTTCGAAACCATTTTTGTAGTACGATTTGTCCTTTGCTTCAAAATAGGCCTAAATTTCAGCGATCACCTCTTCATTCGACGAAAAATTTCTTCCCAGCGAGTATTCTATTGAGATCTGAGAACACGAAAAATTCGTTGGGAGCCAGATATGGAGAATAGGCTGGATGCGGAAAAAATTTGAAGTCCAATTCATATATTTTTGCCATCGATTTCACTAAATCGTGAAACGGTGCATTGTCTTGGTGAAGCAGCAATTTCTTTTGCTTCAAATGCGGCGCTTTCGTCCTTTAAAGAGTCCAATAATGCTATGTAATAATCGCTGTTGACGGTCCTTGCATGCGCATCCTAAAATACAGACGTCATAGCCATGTCAGCGGACTGTTACGGTTTTCCACGCTTTGAAGCGGGTTCATCGTATGTAGTTCATTTGAATGGCTGTCAATTGCACTTCAGAGTGAAATGATAGAGCCATATTTCAGCCCATTGTCACATATCAAAGAAAAAACTCGGGTTTATTACGCTTGAATGTTTTCAAACACTGTCCCGACTCGTTGGTGTTTTTGGTCAAAACTGGGATCGCCCGGCACCTATTTTACACAGAGCTTTCTCATACCCAAATATTCGTGAATGATATGATATACACGTTCAGTTGATATCTCTAGAGTGCCTTCTATTTCATTCAATTTCAACTTACGGTCGTTCAAAATGATTTTTTTTTGGATTTTTTTGATATTTTCGTCGGTAATGACCTCTTTTCGGCGTCCACTGAATTCACCGTCTTCAGTGCTCACTTCACCACGTCTAAACTTAGCTACCACTCGTTGGTGATTGATTTTCTTGGGGCAGTGCCCGGAAACTCGTCATCAAGCCGAGTTTTTGCTTCAACTGTATTTTTGAAGGTTATGGCTAACTAAAAAGTATTAAATAATTACTTCTAGTAACGCCAACTGTGTGTCAGTCTCGAGACTTTTCAACTGAACTGTTAATTTGCAAAAATTAAAGTATTTTCATTGTTAAATTATTCTGTTGCATATAACTATTTTCTAAAATACAGGCCAAAAAAGTTGTCGAAAGTCGCAAAAACACTGTTTCAAAATGCAGCCAACTAAATATGTATGCATGCATGTACAAGTAGTATGTACTAAGTATCAACGATTCGCTTAATAACTTCATAAACGGATTTACATTTACATTTACAATATTCCTTTGTTACAGAAAAGCAGACTAGCAGTTGCAAATGAATATCAAATGAATATAGATGTACGTATGTATGTATCTATTCCATATGTACTTGTTAAAGCAGAAAAAACATGGCCCACAAATGCCACTGAACTGAAAAACATAAACTAAAAACTAGCAACAATAGTGTAGACAAGCGAAACAGTTAATACATGCAATGTAGTACATACATACATGCATGTATATGTATAAGAGTTTAGTTGTAGCATGCACTGCAGATAACAAAAACGAACAACAACGTGAAACGTTAATAAAACTAAACATTTGTGGCAATAACATCAACAGCGAATATCTTTGAGATACTAAAAAGAATGTTCACATGCTAGCAACACCAGCCTCTCAACAATCTAGAAATAGAAAAACCAAAGAGGCAAGTAACTGCACTCACACACAGCTGGAGCTGGGGCACATTAATACAATCATGTAAGGAGGCAGTGAAGAGGTACAGCTATTCGAGCTTGAGTAAAACACAAAAAAAAAAGGAGAAAGAGAGCGTGAGAGAGAGAGAGCAGGCGGCACAAGGAGGGGAAGTGCCAACAAACAGCAGCCGTGGAACGCCAGCCAGTAGCTGCACGATATTGCCATGCCTTGTGTGTGAGCAGGATAGCAATTGTTAATAAAATATTGTGAGTGAGAATGTTTGTTTGTAAAACTGTATTTTTGATAGATGCTGAGTATCTTATAGTTGGCATTAGGTTATCTTGCTGCAAGACGGAGTCTCTCTCTCTCTCTCTCTCTCTCTCTCGCTCTTTCTCCGCATTAACACACCTGAGTTTATTTGTGTAAGCTATTTAGATATGCATATGTATGGTAAAGGTGTGTTTTGTATCTATGTGAGAAAACAGCTGCATTTATTCATACATATCGACATATCAGTGTGTGTACATGCGTAGCAATTATGGGTTGGGGTATGTACTAACATATTTAGATTTGTTTTACCTTCAGTTTTTTTTCTCTTGCTTTTTGTTTATTATTATCTGTGGACAACATTTTTTTGTATGTAAAGCGCATAAGGACAACTAGGTACAACACGGGATAAGTAACACGGATAGCAAGCAATATACGACATTTTAAACTTGTGTACAACAACTAAAGTGCGGCACATTGAGGGTTTAGCAGGATTAGGCCGTACTTTGGCCGTAGATTGTGGGTTCGGCTTGTAGTGTATGTTATACATATGCATATATGTATATAAAGTATGAATTTATAAATACGTATAACATACATATATATTTTAATATTGGATTGCCATTTTCGTCTTAATGAATTTACTTTGCGCTTAGGTAAGTTTTTACATTTGTTGTTTCAGCGAAAATTTACCCTCCAATATCGGAGCAACAGAAAAAGGAGGAAGATAACAACGTATGTAGTAAGTGAACAGCGCTCGGCCCTGATTTCGATCTGCGCAGATTTACACCTCGTTTTTGAAGCAGAATTCTACTAATTTTAATTATAAAACGACGTACACGCCGATTTCGAAACAAGCTTTCTGTATAATATTTATTACGATGATGAAATATTATGCTTGGGAATACATTTTTGGAAATTTCTTGCACCCAGAATGTGGTAGTATCAAAGGGAAATGGATATAACCTTATTTTCCATTAGAAATTTAAAATTTCTGTAAAAAAATAAATAAAATAGCTTTTAGATAGAAACATTTTTTTTTTTCAATAAGGCATCAAAAGTCCTTTATGTGAAAAGTATATTTCATATCAAAAAAAAATATCCTAGTAGCCCCTTAATATTTTTTATGTATATTTAGCAGTTCTTGACCACACCAACAGCTAAAATTAACGAAAATTAATTTAAATAAAAAATAAGGTAAATTTTTCTAATTGTGGTAGCCCTTTAGCAGTAGATTTCTGACATTAAATAAAAGACCCTCATAAAAACCCATCAACCGCTTTTAGAATAAACTGTAGGCCCCTCCGTATGCTTGGAAATATTTCGTGGCGCACACCACAAATTGGAAGAGGAGCACATTCGAAAATATACAGTCTTTTGGATACGCAAAGAGATTCAACTACACAAAATATTATAATCTTTTATTTACTGCCACAATATATAATCTTGACTCCTTGACCTTTTGAGATACCATCATTGTAAAATATTAGTTTCATAGGTATTTTAGTTCCTTTCATTATACATATACATAGGGTTTGACAAAAAAAAGTTTTGGCGTTATGAAACTTATTTTTGGAATAAAAAAAGAAAGTTCTTAATAAAATATTATTATCTACATATGTATATATGTATGTATACATATATATAAAAATCAATGCAAATTTTGTTAAACGCCTATAAGTTGAGAACCACACGATCAAATTGCACCAAATTTTTTAGAACTTATAAAGGGATATTAGAGGAAGGTTAATGCGTATAGGTTCATGAGATTGGCGCAGCCGTTCCAGAGATATGGCCATTTTAGTGGTCCAAAATACACGTACATTACGTTGTATGTGGTGTTGAAAAAGAGAGAAAAAGAGTGAAAAAAAATAAAATGAAAATAAATTTAAAAATAAAGATAAAAATAAAAATTAATAGAGAAAAGTTTGAAAAAAAAAAATTTTAAATCAATTTTTTTCGTTTCGTTTTCCAAAAAAAATTGAAATTTCAAAATTTCAGTTAGATTTTCTTGAATTTTTTGGTAGGTGTAGCAAAGTACGCTGGGATCCGCTAGCAATATTATGAGATATTCAGCAAAATGACATGAATATGCTCGAATAGAATGTTGACTCTTAGTAATTTAAGTTAAAAATTGGTTTTAAATTATTTTCAATATGACGTACATATGTGTTAATTTTACTAAACTCAAAATCCTATAGAAAATGGAAAGAGGAATCCAAATTTTTTTTTTCTTCAAAATTGTGCCAGAATTTTTGCTTGCTTAAAAAGGGAAAATATCAAAAAGGTTGACGAAACTTAGTCTATTTTTGAGGAAAGTTTTGAAGCGATACCGCAAATCCAAAATATAGATTAATCGATTAAGAATGTACTGAAAATAAATTATTTCTATGATTTTCGTTTTTTTATCGGTTCATTCGAAAACGGTAGTTGATAGAGATCTAAAACTTGCAGCATCGGATATTTTATTTGTACTTTCATATCCTGAAATAATGAATCTAATACATTTCTGGGATCGATTCACTATAATTATCGTCCTATGGCCTTTGTAAAGTTTGTTTCAATAGGTCCACGCGTAAGGTTTGCAGTGCTACCAAGTATTTCTAAATTAATTTTCTAATAACCATAATTCTATTCACGCATATTCATGTCATTTTTATAAATATCTCATATTTTGCACGTCTTTAGCCTCAACCAAAAAACTTTTGGGTCGATTTCTGACAGTTAGGCATGAAATTATACCATCTTCTGATTTTCAGCGAAATATATGACCATGAAACAGAAAATCGCCATTTTTTATGCTTTGCAAGCTTAGTATTTATAGACCATGATACAACAGTTATAATACATTATTTAGAAGAGATAAATATGCCAATAGGGGAAATGGATTTCCAAACGAGGGAGAAGATTCTTATCTATTTACAAGATTTGGTATATTAACGTACTAAATTTCAAGCAAATCAAATTTGCTCTCTCGTTCATCTGAACAATATAAATATTTCATAGAAAAACATTAATTTGAAGCTCGATTTTTTAATGGAGAGGGATCGGTCTATTTCCGGAAGAGAAATAAGCTACCAATGTACCAATAACAATAAATAAAAAATTTTCGAAAAAATTATTCTTTCGTCACATCATAATTGTATCTTCATAATGGCAATAACAAACACAACAAACAAAGAATTAACGAAATTGGTCAAGCCGTACACGCATAATGCTGTGATCAAGGGAAGTGGAGATTCATTTTAATACTTGTATATGTATGTATATAGAGTAAAAAGGATTCCACAAAATTAAACTTTAAGCAATTAATTTACACATAATTGTATGTAAGTACATGAAATCTGTGTAAATATATATGATAATAGTCATATATGGTAAATTGTTTTTATCATTTATGTACATACTTATGTTTTTATTCATATCCTCTGATGTAATTAAGTTAAGTAGAATATTAAGTGTTATGAAATGTTATTGCATATCGTAGCGAAGATAACAATCTCAGCTTGTAGATATTCGTTTTTGTGAAAAAAAAAACAATATCACAACAACGAACGGTTTATTGCAGAATTCTTTTGATAACATATATTCATATTTTTTGGTCCAGCACTGATCTTTGTTAAAGAATTGCCATAAAATTTATATATAGTAATAAAAGGGAATTTTATTGAAATACTAATAAAAATATTTAATTGATTTTTTATAATTTTTTTCTTTATTTGGCTCTTTTTTATTTTGCTATTTTAACTCCTCTTGCTCCTTGCCTCCTTGCTCCTCTTACAATTTTTGGTGTGCGTCACGATGTTTTTCCAACCAATGCAGGGACTTACAGTTTATTCTAAGAACGACTGATAGATTCTTATGAGAGGCTTTTTATATCATGTCAGAGATACGCTCGGAGGGGTTGACATTCACTAACAAGTGGGCGACCGAAATTAGAAAAATTAACTTAATTTTTATTTTTATTATTATTATTTTTTTATTATAATTCTTAATCCCAACGGTTTACCCACCTCCCGCTCATTCGCACGAGGGGCGCTGTCCGCATGACGTACGGAACTTGTTTTATTTTTCATCAATGCCAAGTCACGATGAGAAGAGGTTTGTTTAGTGTCGAGAACTAAAAAAGTTCTACTACAGAACAAAAATTCATCAGCTGATTTTGAAGAATTCTTTCAAATATAAAATGTTACGTAATGATTAGTTGAGAGTCGACAAAATAGTTTTTCTAATATGAAAAAAGCGAGTCAGATCTGTCAAATGTACTTGAATGAGAGTTGAAATCAAGACGCTAACAATGCAAAGGCTCGTGAAATTCAAAACTCATTTTACAGGTTTTCAGAAACAAAGGTCTGGATATTCTAAATCGAACATAAAATTTTATTTCAACGAGAATAAGGAGGCTGGAAATTGAGCCTGTTATTATTTTAAACATGAAAATTACACTAAGTATTTCTCGACTACTGGCGAGAGTAGGGAGATTGATAAGTTTCAGACGACTAGTATAAGAAGGAAGATTGTACGGAGAGTCCCAATTCAGATTTCTGAAGGCAAATAGGAGGAATTTATTTAAATAATTTTTTTGTAATTTCAGATGTTGGTGTGTTCAAAAACCTCTAAATATAGATTTAAAAATATTAAGGTGATACGCGTATATATTTTTTAATACGAAATATACTTTTCAAGTAAAATATCTTCGATTACTAATGTCTTATCGCAATTTTTATTCTAAAAGTTCTAATTTTATATATACTTTTTTGCTAATAAGGTAGCCATTTTATTTATTTTTTTACAGAAAATTCAAATTAAAATATAATAATATAAAAGGAAAAATATAAAAATAAAATAAGTAAAATAAAGTAATATAAACTAAGTAAATCCATAAAAAAATATTAAAAAAATGATTTAAATTATAAAAACAAAGTATATTTAATAAAATAAAATAATTGTCATAGTCAACTAAATTAACTCGGTCATATTAAACAATTTGCTTTTATGAATTTTCTAATATTTTCAAACAATTAATAGTCAATTATGTTGCCATTTTCGCGGCATATGATCGTTGATTTTTATACATTAATTTCAAACCGAGTTTCAAAAATACATCACATGATCAAAGCGAAAACTTCCCAGTCACATGTTTAATACAATTAGGATAAATCAATATTTTGAACGATGTGAATTGATTGCTGAAAATTATATAATAATAGCAAAAACTTAAATATTATTAAAATCTTTATTGAATGTTATTGAAAATTTTTTTGAGCGCTCTACATTTATAACTACAAAATAAGTGTTTTTTTTGGCAATGAATATAATTTGAAGCTTATACTAGTTAATTTTAAATTCTTTTTAGTATTATTTTAAAAAAATTACAAAAAAAAATTTCGTGAAAGTAAGTTTTTTATGCAAGGACTTTGTAGAATCAAATGACCTTGAAAATATATAATATTTTATATTAGGAAAATATGTGCATATATCTTTTGCCAAAATTTCCAGTAACTTACCTTAACCTAACATATAAAAGATGATCCAAATATAGGTACTTTTTTCAATAGTCTTTCTTTTGACAGATCACGCGTGAGTCGTGTCAAGCTGCCATGCTATTTTTGTCCAGTATTGCTCGACATTTCATCATGAAGAGACCTACGCCTGAACTACGTCTACAAATCGTTCAACTTTATTACGAAAATTCACGTTCTGTAAAGAATGTGTTTCGCGCGCTTCGCTCATCTTATGGCCAATATAATTGGTCTACTGAGCAACACCATCACCCATCTCGGGACCCAGCCTTCATTTTTGGATAATATTCGACCGGATATACCACGTCCAGCACGCAGTTAATATAGCGGCCGTAGCTGAGAGTGTACACGAAGACCTTGGAGAGTCGAATCGGCGACGTTCGCAGCACCTCTGACTGACGTATGGAACCACTTGGCGATTTACGTCGAGATTTTAAGTTGAAAGCGTACAAAATACAGCTTGCCGCTCGACCTTCCCAAGTGCCATCGCCCTTGAAAAGTTCCAAGAAGATCCGACGTTTTCGAGCCAAATTGTGTTCAGCGATGAGGCCCATTGCTGGTTCAATGGGTATGCAAACAATGGGTATGCAAAATTGCAGCATTTGGGACATAGCGCAACCTGAAGAGATTCAAGAGCAGCCATTTTATCCAGAAAACACAACAATGGTTTGATGAGGTTTGTGGACCGGTGAATCAATAATTCATATTTCTTCAAAAATGATGAGAACGTAACCGCCAATGGCGACCGTTATCACGCCATGATAACGGACTATTTGATGCCTGAAATTGAAGCTCGTAATCTCCGCTACATTTGGTTTCAAACAAGATGGCGCCACTTCTCACACATCCTACATATCGCATCAATTAATGGATTTATTGGGAGAACACTGTGGTGAGCAGATATTTCACGTTTTGGGCCGGTCGATTGTCCACCAAGATCGTGTGATATCACTCTGTTAGACTTTTTCCTCTGGTGATATGCGGAAAATCCCGCTTCGATTCAGGCCTAGGAGCAAAACATCACACCTGTCATTCGTCAGTTACCAGTCGTTATGCTCGAACGAGTCATAGAAAATTGGACTCAACGGATTCACCAGCTGAGACGTAGCCGCGGCCAACATTTTAAAGAGATAATCTTCAAAAAATAAATGCCAACGAATTTTCTTTCGAATGATAATAAACATTTCCCATTCAATTTGAGATTTCTGTGCTTTTTCTTTAAAAAAATGTAGCAAGCTTTTAAATGAGTCACCCTTTTTTATTTAAAATATTTTCAATTCTATTCCGAAGGTCGTTATAATAATAAAATTTTGCTACATTGTGTATCGAAGATTAAGAAAACGTAGTGTACGTATTCTTTAAAAGGGACGAATATTGGCATAAATCTCTGCACTTACTTGGAACTCTAGTAATTATTCTCCAAAAAATTTTTCATCACGATTTAGCGACGGAGTATCTATTTAGGGCATGCCAGAATGAGCAAGGAAAAATGAGCATAAAGCGAAAGGAGATAAGTTCTAAAAACAGAAAGACACCAAAAAATAACTTTATTATTACCTTACTTAACATTCAACATTTACGATTTTTTCCGTCGAAATAACAAAGCAAAAAAACTATGAAATTGCTACAACGCAGATCATATAAGTGTACATACATAAATAAAGGGTGTTTTTTATAGAGGTATAGAACTTTAAGTTGCAATAAAACAACGATGGATTATTCGATTGACATGAATTTTATTTATCCGAAAGATAATCTTGTGGCATTACATTTTAAATATGATTTCTGGCATATGACCGCCACGGCTGGCGCGGATGTAGTCCAATCTGGACGTCCAATTTTCGATGACTTTTTCCAACATTTGTGGCCGTATATCGGCAATAACACGGCGAATGTTGTCTTCCAAATGGTCAAGCGTTTGTGGCTTATCCGCATAGACCAATGACTTTACATAGCCCCACAGAAATCAGTCCAGCGGTGTTAAATCACAAGATCTTGGAGGCCAATTCACAGGTCCAAAACGTGAAATTAGGCGGTCACCAAACGTGTCTTTCAATAAATCTATTGTGGCACGAGCTGTGTGACATGTTGCGCCGTCTTGTTGAAACCACATCTCCTGGACATCATGGTTATTTCATTTCAGGAATGAAAAAGTTATTAATCATGGCTCTATACCGATCACCATTGACTGTAACGTTCTGGCCACCATCGTTTTTGAAAAAGTACGGACCAATGATTCCACCAGCCCATAAAGCGCACCAAACAGTCAGTTTTTCTGGATGTAACGGTGTTTCAACATACTTTTGAGGATTACCTTCACTCCAAATGCGGCAGTTTTGTTTGTTGACGTAGCCATTCAACCAGAAGTGCGCTTCATCGCTAAACATCGCGAAAATGGTCGTAGTGCGCGATACGTTTTCCGCACAGAACCATTATTTTCGAAATAAAATTGCACTATTTGCAAGCGTTGTTCAGGCGTGAGCCTATTCATGATGAATTGCCAAACCAGACTGAGAATAAATCGGTCGCCATCTTGAAAAGTAATGCCAACTTAAAGTTCTATACCTCTGTAAAAAACACCCTTTATATATATATATATATTTCATAAGTTTTTTAAGATTGCATTATACATATGTATTTGTATTCCACCATTTTACTGTCAGTTTGAAAAAAATTGATATAAAAACCGCTTCATATAATTTGAAGAGTGAGAATAGCATAAAATATATATGTACATAGTATATAGAAAAAATTATGAGTGACACGCTACAACAAAAACAGCAATTTATTTATAAAAATCTTTCATAAGAATTTTTTTTGTTGAAGTTCTTGTTATTGCTGCTGTTGTTGTTGTTGTTGCTTGTGAACTTGCCTTACGGTGTTCATAATAAAGTTGCATGCAAACTACAACTACAACTACAATTGAAGCATAATACATACATACATATTCACACTAATGACTCGCCTTGCACGCCTGCTATCTACCACACTGACATCGCATAAACCGTTATTATGCTTCGCCAGCGTATAACATGGAAAAAATTACAAAGTAAAAATACTACAGCCAACGGTAGCCAAATTTACTTAGTCTATTGCCAACTTTCTAACACCGCCTTTTCCGCCACTCGCTGCCCTTCGTGCGTTCGTTCGTTTGTTGGTAGCATTGCCCTGCTGACTCGTTGGCGCGGACCAGCTAGTAGTAGCTGATGTCCTTGTTTGTCGTTACATAAGTAAAACATATCACAGTGTGATACAAAACTTTTATGACAACTTTTTTCACCAACTTGTTACTTGTTTTTTTTTCTAATTTTTTTCTATTTTTTTTTTTTTTTTTTTGTTAGCATTTTTTCACGTTATTTCGCTTAGCTGTCGCGGCCGCCACCCAACATGGCTTCCGTTGTTCGCCTGCTGTACATCCTGTGTGACAACGTCTGCACCGCCTGCCTGCCTCGTGATACATACATATGTACGTGAAGAGAGTTGTGTATCTCTATATGTAAGAATGTTAGCGGAAAAAAAATATATATATATTTGCCCTTCGCCTTTTTTAAACACTTCAAACGTTATTTTTCCGCTGCTACAGTTTAAATTTTATTTAGCATTGTTTTTTTTTTGCCACTTTGCACTCTGCATTCCTTCTTTAGTCATCGTCTTTTATGTTCATCGCGCACTTTTTCGTTTTGGAAAATTTATGAAATTCGTGGCGTGAAATGAGCTGTGTGCTACACACACACTCACAAACATACATCGCGTGTATGTATGTATGTACATACATTCCCATTCCGATTTACATCTTTGTGTCACTTGTGGGTGCGTTAACAAAGTGTATCATTGAGAAATTTGTGTATCCTTTGAAGCATAAAATGAGCAGCGCATATTTGTAAATGCCACAACTCACCTACCGTTGCTATCATCTACTTATACATACATCAAGGAGGGCAGATGTCATATAAAAGATGTGCATTTTTACGATGCTTACATTTTATTCATACATACTCGTTCATACATACTTATTAAAAATTGAACGCTTACTCTTATTAACGGTGGTGGAATTTTTCAAAATGTCAGCATTTTAAAATTTAAATTTCGAAATTAATCTTGCTGTTTATTGTTTTTTTTTTCTTTCTACTTATTAGTTTGTTTAATATGTATGCAAATAAAATGTGATTGAAGGAAATTACATTGGAATTGTACAGTCTCCGTGAAAGACGTTGATATACAGTGTTGGTTTATTTTAAACATTTCCCGTCACACGAAAACCATTGATTAGGAATAACAAAACTGAAGAGTTAACTTGGAGTTTAATAAATAATCCATAACACGGGGACTGTATGATATAGTCCTCTGAGTTCGATAATTTTCAGTGTCAATATATAGTAGAATATTCGTGTGTAGAAACCGATATTTCACACTGCTAAATGCTGTTTTTGCGGATTTTTAACCGAAAGCTTCATATTTGAACGAATCGGTTATATGAGGGCTGTATGATGTAGTCTCCCGATTTCGGTGATTTTCAGTATCAATACTTAGTTCATCATTTTTATGTGGAAGACCGAATTTCATCTCCTTAGATGCTTTATTGAAATATTTATGATCCAAAATCACATATCAGAGCAAATCGGTTGTATGGAAACTACGAGGTATGTTCAAAGGGAAAAGGTGAATTTTGATTTTTCGCGGGCTTTGTATATTCGATTATTTTCGATTAGTAGTTTGTTTTTGACAACAGAAGAGATTAGTCACGTTTTTGTGTGCTCTTCGATATGTGACTTTTGAAAGAAATGGATCAAATAATATGAAATAAAATGTTCCAAGGTACTTGAAATGTTGACTGTAGCATTCGGTGAGTCTGCTTTGTCTCAAAAAAGTATTTATAAGTGGTAGAAGCGCTTTAAAGAAAGCCGAGAATATGTTGATGACGATGAGCGCCCTGGAGGTCCAACCGCGTCAACAAGCGAAAAAAACATAGAAACAGTGAAAAAAATTGTTCTTGAAAATCGTTGAATCACTATTATGGATGTTGCAGAGGATGTTGGCTTATCAATGGGCTCATGCCATTCAATTTTCTCGAATGTTTTGGGCATGATACGTGTGGCAGCGAAGTTTGCTCCGAAATTGTTAAATTTTGAGCAGAAGCAATGTCCCAATAGTATCACTCAGGAGTTGTTGAATGACATCAACAACGATCCGGGTTTGCTCAAACGGGTCATAACTGGTGATGAAACGTAGGTATATGGTTATGACGTCGAAATCAAGGCCCAATCATCCAAATGGAAGCTGCCAAATGAGCCAAGACCGAAAAAGGCACGCCCTGTTCGATAAAATGTGAAGGTTTTACTCACTGTTTTCCTTGTATATAATGGTGTGGTGCATCATCACTTCCTGCCAAACGGCCGTAAAGTTAATAAGGAATACTACAAGGAAGTTATGAAACGTTTGCGTGAAGCAATACGACTCAAACGATCGGAATTGTGGAAAAACGAATCGTGGATTCTGCTTCATAATAATGCATCAGCTCACATATTAATGCTTATTCGTGATTTTTTGGCCAAAAACAAAACCGTAATCATGCCTCAACCACCGTATTCACCAGGTTGGGCTCCCTGCGACTTTTTTCTATTCCCTTAACGAAAGAAACCAATGAAAGGAAAGCGTTTCGCCACAATTGATGAGAACAAGTTAGAATTGAAGAAAAGCTGAAGGCCATACCGAAAAGCGCATTTCAAAAGTGCTTCAAGGATTGGAAAAAGCGTTTTCACAAGTGTATTAGTTCTAAGGGAAATTACTTTGAAGGGGACAAAATATATTTTGATGAATAAATAAGTACTTTTCAAAACAAAAACAATGAAAAATTCACCTTTTACTTTGAACACAACTCGTATATAAAATAATCATCGATTTGGTCGGTTCCGAGAAATGATGAATACATTATAAAAATACACCCGCATAACTGAGTTTCGTTGAAATATCTCAAAAACAGAGAGATAAGTTTGCGTTTAAATAGACGGACAGACGGACGTGGCTAAGAAGAGATTTTCGATTTCAGTTTGGTCATGCAGTAAATAAAATATCTGCATGAAAAAACCAAATGGACATAGCACATAACCTGAAAAGTCTCGAGACTAACATGTAAATGACTCTAGTTTCGATGCATTCACCACTTTTCCAGTCACTACTAACCTTCAAAAGGAAGTTTCTACAATTTGATGATCTTCTATTCATTAAATTGTGAGTTATTTTGCTAAGAGTCACATACTACCTTTATTCTTTTCAAAAAATTGATTAAAAATATTATCGTGTTTAGTTTTTACACTGCTTCTTGATGGAAAAATATACCATTAAAGCGAAGCAAGGGGTTGAAAGGTGTTATAAGAAACTCTGCTTCACCAGGAACAACAGCAAAACGTAGATTTTCTGAATTTAAATGTGGTTATAGGACACCGCTGATACAGAACACATTGATCGTCTAAATCAAATGGTAACATCAGAAAACAATCATTTTGAATGAACGAAAAATGAAATTGAGTGAGTTACCTGATGTCGTACAGCAATCAAAATTACATGTTGGCTTTTTATTGCATAAGCAAAATTATTGGTTGTAGATATTGTAAGGTCAATGGCCTTTTTCGTTTTGCTCGTCACACCTAAAATAATGCTGCTGTGTAGTCGAACACTCGAATGTGTCTATTTCTCGACATCCTCAAGAGCTGGGACTTTCTTACAGCACATTATGGCGTATTTCGCACTTCGACTTCTACCTATATCCATATAAAGTCCAACTCACACAAGAACTGAAGCCAAGTGAGCATTCACAACGCCGTAGTTATGTGGATTGGGTGATTGACTAAGAGCAGTGGACTTCGATTTTTCCAATAAAATTTTCTTCAGCGGCGAGGCACATTTCTCACTCGGTGAAAATGTAAATAAGCAAAATTGCCGCATTTGTGGCTCCGATAATCCTCAAATAATTGAAGATAGGTCATTACAAAAAAAAAAAACATACTGTCTGAAGCGATCTTTAGTCCGGAGATGTCATTAGACTTTACTCTTTTGAAACGAACATGACTTTCGCAATATGGGATTCCAGCAAGGTGGTGTCACATGCCACACAACACGATCGTATTTGACTTTATTGTGATAGAAGTTTCACGGCCGCGTAATCTCTCGTCTGGCCGATGACAATTGACCACCGAGATCGTGGGATTTGACACCGCTGGACTTTTTGTGGGGCTTGAGAACCAAGAAGTGATTGAAAATTACCTCAAACGGATCGAAGTTTGTAAAAATTCACGAGGCAGTCCTATGAATGATATAGTGTTTCACATATAATGGCAAACTTTATTATAAAAAAGAATTT
Organism: Neoceratitis asiatica; assembly: GCA_030068015.2. Taxonomy (NCBI): domain Eukaryota; kingdom Metazoa; phylum Arthropoda; class Insecta; order Diptera; family Tephritidae; genus Neoceratitis; species Neoceratitis asiatica. The sequence goes on from CM061526.1 coordinate 64,097,532, forward strand.
TATGAAAAAAAAATTTAAATGCATTTTATTTACGCAAAATGCATAAATCTGTATTACTCTTAAGGTTATTATTATTCATTAATCTTGTTGGGGTAGCTGGGGTAGCTCTCTGTCATCACTTATATTCTCTATCGAGTCGAGTTTTAGACCTTGTAGGGGTGCAAGCTAATACGGTTGGGATTCTAGCATTAAGCATGACCTGCGCTAGACCAAAACGACTTCTAAGACAGTACAGCATAGTATGCGAAACGAATTCCGAACCTTCCAAAAGCATATAAACAGTAAGCAAAATAGATATTGGCCATTGCTTTGGCGGGCTAGTTACCCACCGTCAAAACCTAAATTACAGTCGATAAAGAGCAAATGAGTCCCGCATGACGGTTGAGTTGCCGAATGGAGGAATATCAGAGCATTCATTGAATCCATCGGATTGTTGGTGAGCTTTTTCTGGAGCGTATAATAAGCATATCTATTGGGTTATGTCTGAATGCTGAACTTCAACAATAATATATTTTTTTTTTTTGAATGTTGGTAAGTAAATAATTTGATTAAGGCCCCTTCAAAACTCAGTACGAATATATAATTTTCATAAGACATATAAATATATTTATAATTATTATATATTTATATATTTATAAATAAATTTTCTGTATATATGTACTTGTATACTTATATAAACCTCATGCCAGACGCATTATTATTTACGCCACAAACACTATTGGTTACAATTACTTATTCAAATATGTATGCATGTATGTACTCGTATTTAGTAGTGAAAACGTTAAATCAAACATAAAAATGCAAGCCGACTAAGGCCTACCACAGTTAAGCCGATTATAGAGGCAGAATGCTGTTTGGTGGGCTAAAACATACAAAAATTTGTGCAAGCAGACATATTTAACTATTTACACGCTTAAAAAAAAAAAAAAAAAAAAAAAAAAATTAATAAGAAGAGAAAAATTTCTATAGCAAAAACTCCGAGGTTGAGTGACTGACCAGACCAGTCGTTGCTAGTAACTACATACCAACTTTGCTTATGATAACACAGAAAAACTGAATTTCATTATTTGCCACTTTTGCTTATTTTCCACGTCTCTCATAATTTTATTCACACCTTTCTTTCTGTGTGATAATCGCGCGAAAATGAAAAATCTGCTCAGCAGCAATTCACAATTCCCAGGAATGTGCTAAATTATTAGGGGAGCAATAGAAATGTGTGTACATACATATATATAAATATATATTTAGCCAAAAAAAAAAATGAAAAATACCACAAAGATGACAATGACAATGGCGGGCGACTGACTGATGCGTAGACTCGTAAATTAGAGGATTTCAAAACGCTTCTAACAAGTTCATCTACTTTTATGGCGCACATACATACATAGATATTTCATAGAAATAAATGGCATTCATTTACATACATCTTACTATACATATGTATGTTTGTGTATATATGTACGAGTATGATTACTTGTATCTGGAGAAAAACGTTTTGCCATTTAAGTTGTTATCCTTCAGCAGCGTGTTTAGAGTTATTCAAATTTGTAGAGCGAACAGCAGCTAAAAAGCATAACTGAGAGATATAAGAAAATTTCAAAAATAAAAAAAAATCATAAAATCTGCTGGCAAGCAAGTTGAAAGTGGAATGAAGTCAAGTCCTTAGAGTAAATTGTTTTCCGCCGGCAAAAGAAAAATCTAATTTTCTAACTTCTTCGTTTTAAAAAATGTACTTTTACGAGCGCAAATTTCATAAATACATATTTTTCACGGCCAAACAATTTCTTTACATACTTATACATGTACATATGTATTTCAAAAGAACACAACTGCTCGCTGTGTTGTTGAGTGAGGACAAAGAGGGTGCAAATTGTGTGTTTATATGCAAAATTGAATGATGGTGGACGATAGAAAAGGTGTCAGTGGAGAACGAAGAAAAGAAAGTTGCAAAAAAGACGGGGGAAAATGATGATAAAGACGTTATGGAGGGCATAACATACCAATAACGGAGCATTTTTTTTTTTCTCAAAACTAAACCGAAACATCACGAGTTTCAGGCAGAGTATGTATTTATGTATGATAAAGTAAACAAGGGGCGCAGTGGCGTATGCAGCAGCTTTCTAGCATATTCATACTATAAACATTTATATGTATATATGAAAGTAAATACATATAACAAACAGTCTTGTTGGCTTGCGAGGGTTGTTGACTTTGTTGGCATCATTTATCATAAGGACTTAAGGCAGTATTTTTTTTTTGCTTCTCTTCAAAATACACATTTTTTCGAGTAATATTAACACAAGAGGAATTTAATTCACTTGTAAAATCGCTATTTCAACTTTTTTTTTTTTTTGCCACAGACGAGTATTTTTTGTTTGTTTCTGTAAGCTTCTGGGTGTGATTATAGCTCAGCTTGCTGGTGTGTGAAGCTGTTAATGTATAAATGGAGTTAATAAATATGCAAAAATTAGTTGAGTTATTAAAAAGAGGGAGATGAATTTGAGTATATTAAGTGGTGGAAAAGATGTTTAGAGAAATGTATGAAAAATGCACATAACTGAAGTTATTTTTGAATTTTTATTGCTTCTTCGGAATAGTCAGCTACATTACACCTATGTACATAACGACATTAATGTAAACTAGTATGAATTTTAATTCTAAACTATTATTTTGAAGATGTAATCATACTAATTCTCCGCGAACAAGAATTATTTTAGCATTTAAAAGACAAAGATTTGATAGTTTGCCGCAGAGTGGTAGTATTTTTCTGTAATATGCTGCGATGGTATGAAAAAGTTCTATTTCAGCGAGTGATGTTTTGCGTAAAAATTCATACTAGTTCCACATTTGGAAAAAAAGAAAAGTCATAAAATATTCGAAAATGATTCCGTATTTCTGAATAACCTATTCATTCAAGCCTTGGAGGAAACAGAAAACTCACTCCTCCCGTAAGTAACTAGTGATGCAAGGACCAATGATATAAAAACAGTGGCAGGGAACTGTGATGGGAGCACGAACGTGGCGACCCACAGTTTCCTTCAACTACGCCATTATACTGAGGCACGCGGAAGGAGTATGCCATCTGAGAAGAAGACTTAGCTGGAAACGACGTTTAGACTTTACAGTCATATGGGTTAGGTGGGTTTCTGAGGTAAAAAAAAGAAATTTTCACTATTATATATATATATATATATATATATATATACAATCATGTATTCTATTCAACCAATTCACCATATTAAAGATATATATTTAAACAGTATTTTGGGAAATTTTTATTCAAAAATGTCGTAAACTCAGCCGTTGGTACCTCATCTCCCTTGACGTCTCAAAAGAAAATGCTCTCGCCACGGACAGCATAACTCATTATTGGTTCATCTAAATTAAAAAATCAAAAATATTTCGTTATTACAAGGATAAATCTCGTAATTGTACGAATGGAAGAAAATATTAATTTTTTTTTTGGATTAAATTAAATTTTCGCCATGGATCGAAAAAATTAGTTGTAATAAAAAAATTCTTCGTTCAATGGCTGGATAATGTTATTACAAAGATATGTGCCGAATATGAACAAAATCGATTTATAATTTTTCGAGAAATCGTGTCCACCGACCTAAAAAATAGAGTTTTGAGATAAACGTGTTTAAAGTTTCAAATTGACACAGATATGGCCTGATGGGCGAAACTTCCAAAGGGTCTATCTCTTAGCATTTTACTCAGATCGATTTGAAATTTTAGGAGGATATTTTAAATATATTGTATAATTTAATAAAACAAAAAAAACCATTTTTTTTTAATTTTCAAACCCACCTTACCCTTAAACTGGCGATCAACTCTGCCTACGGAGAGAGACCCAAGGAGAGATGTTCCCAAGCTTTTGAAAACACATATATTCAGCAGAATTGGGTAGTTTTTATGTGGACTGAATCAATCTTGAATGTGCTGTCTAGGCAGACGAAGTAATTGTGGGCGGATATGTTTCATCGCGGCGATACTGTGGGAATAGACGTAATCATGTTGCGTGTCGACCAGAATTTTAAAAAAAAATTTTTGAATATATTGGTGGTTGAGCAAACTTCCTTTTTTTCATATCCCAACTTGGGGCTGTGAACCATCAGGTGTGGATAAAAGCTCCGCAGGAGAGATGTCTGCTTGAGGGTGTCCCCCTGACCCGTCGTAGATGGAAAGAGACAGTCGTTGATCGATCTCAATCGACGTCTGCTTGCCTTCATAGGCAAAGGTCAGATTGATATTGTGTTAGTCCACGAAGCTAGTACTTCGTGGAGTAACCACAGCTAATTTTTAAATATTTTATGCAAATTGTAGTTCCAGATCAATGACATGCATAGTTGGCAAAAAATCTTTTAACTTGACGCTTCCAGCCGTTTTTTCAACCAGGGATGTCACAGTAGTAAGGTTGACTGTGTTTGCTTTTCGATGTTTCAACAAGCTAGAAGATAACCAAATATTATGAAAATACAGATATGAAACGTATTACACAAGTTTAAAAATCTGATAGGCTAAATCCAAATATTTAATCCGGCTGACAGTATTGGTTTTAGTTTCCGAGTTCTTCTGGGATGGCTGCATTGTGCTCTCGAACGCAATACTCGTAGCATAGCTTTATAAATCATTCAAAGAGTATTTAAAAGGTGAGAGCTAACGAAAATATAGGGACAGTGGTTGTTTTTCACATGGTATTTTCCTATCGCCTCTTCATATTAAACTGGGTATTATCGAAAATATCATCAAAGCACTTATCCATAAAGGATCGGCTTTTCAGTATTTCTTTGATGATGATGTCATAAATGAAGATCAAAGACTGAATAGTTTGTCGATCGATGATAAGCGACTATAGCTGGATTCTAATACGTGAAACGCATCCCAATCAATACAATAGACTCAGTTCCACCTCTCTTCATTTCTTATTTGTTACTTTTAATTAAATAAAATCACCATTATTTGTCAGAAATCGTAAAAAATTTAGTTATTGACTATATAAACAACTAGAATCAATTTTAAAATAGGGAGTAAGGTCTCTGATCAAATATCCTTTGGATAGCCAAAAAAAAAAAAACCGTTTGGAGGTGAGCTACAGTGAAAAATAAGACGTCATAAATTTAAGCCCATCGCTGTCCATAGCCACCTTTCTTAACCAGAGATATGAAAACAAAATAAACGCCGCATGGCACCGAATTATAGATATTTAAGTTTTTACTTGTACAATTCATAACCGTATAATTTACAACTACTAGAAACAAAAATTTGCATAAAACTTTATTTCGGTAATACTTCTTGTATATACAAATGTATATTCAATATTCGGGGATCGCCCAAGGTAAATCAGTAATTAACTGTAATTTGAAATATTATCGCTAAACATTTACATGCCTACAAATGCATATCTACACGTTTTTATATATATTTTAATCTATTTTCACAGCACAAAGAACTAAAATGGCTTAGAAAATTTTCAAACACTAGCCGAGCTCACTTTCACAGTTAAACAGATTAAATTGCTTTGCACACTTTTCAGCTTAGCTACTATTTAAATGCTAAACTCATTATCGCGCACAAAGAAAAAGGAAATAAAAAATAGTGGCAATGACATAAAGTGATTTGTTTGAGAACACAAAGCACGGGTTTATACATACATATGTACATAAGTTTCTAATTATTTACAACCAAGCGTATGCGTACAAACATATATAAGTATATATAGAGTTATTACAAATTTTTCACCATGTTGGATGCAGTATAAAATATTTGTTCAACACCATCCGATGCGCTAAATAGGATAAAGGATAAATGTGACAAGCTAGAGAAAGCAGTAAGCTGCAGGATGCGCCATTTGGTTGCAGTTTTTGACCTAGTTGGACTGTAAAATAAGGGTAGGGGTGTACGTATAACAGACCAATTGAACAGTTCCCGGTCTTCCATAGTAAAACAAATTTTTTTGGAAAAATTATAAAAATTTTTTACTCAACATAGTTCCCTTTAAGGGTGATACACCGATTATTATATCGGCCCTCCAACTTTCAATGGTGATACTTTGATTATAGCGACCCTCCAATTTTTCTAAACTATTTTTGCAAAGGGTGATCCAAGCAGAGGTACTTTTTTCAGTAGCCGTTTTTTTACAGATCACGCGTGGGTCGTGTCAAGCTGTCATGCTATTTTTGCTCAGTATTGTTTGACATTTCATCATTGACAGACTTACGCCTGAACAACGTTTACAAACCATTCAACTTTATTGCGAAAATTCACGTTCTGTAAAGAATGTATTTCGCGCGCTTCGCTCAACTTATGGTCAACATAATGGGTCTACTGAGCATACTATTCGCAAAAACATCACCCATCTTGAGACCAGCATCCATTATTGGATAATATTCGACCGTATAGACCACATCCAGCACGCAGTGAAGAAAATAAAGCGGCCGTAACTGAGTGGGACGACGAAGACTGTGGAGAGTCGATTCGGCGCCGTTCGCAGCAACTCGGACTGATGTATGGAACGACTTGGCGCATTTGACGTCGAGATCTTACATTGAAAACGTAGAAAATACAGCTTGTATAAGAACTGAAGTCGCTCGACCTACGCAAGCGACTTCGCTTCGCTCTATGGGTTCGCAAAAAGTTCCAAGAAGATCCGACGTTTTCGAGCCAAATTTTGTTCAGCGATGAACTGCTAACTAAATTGTATATAAACAAGCAAAATTGCCTCATTTGAGACGAAGAGCAACCTGAAGAGATTCAAGAGCTGCCGCTCATCCAGAAAAAACAACGGTTTGGTTTGGTTTGTGGGACGGTGGAATCATCGGTCCATATTTCTTCAAAAATGATGCCGGTGAGAACGTAACCGTGACCGTTTTCGCGCCTTGATAATCGACCATTTTATGCCCGAAATTGAAGCTCGTGATCTCCGCGACATTTGGTTTCACCAAGACGGTGCCACACTTTCCACAGATCTCATAAATTAATGGATTTAATGAGAGAACATCTCGATGAGCGGATAAATTCACGGTTTAGGTCAGTCGATTAGCCACCAAGATCGTGTGATATTGTTAGACTTTTTCCTGTGGGGATATGTAAAGTCCAAAGTCTATGTGGACAATTCCGCTTCGCTCAGGCCTTGGAGCAAAACATCACGCTTGTCATTCGACAGTTACCAGTCGAAATGCTCCAGCGAGTCATCGAGAATTGGACTCAATGGATGGATGGACCATCTGAGACGTAGCCGTGGCCAACATTTGAAAGAGATAATCTTCAGAAAATAAAAGCCAAAGAATTTCTTTCGAATGATAATAAATTTTCTTCATCAAAATTGAATTTTCTGTGTTTTTTTTTCTTTAGAAAAGTAGAGAACCTCGAAATGGATCACCCTTTTGTACCATTTGTCAACTATATTTTTTCCCCTCGAAAAGCAATATCTATCAACACGCGAAATTCCTTTTCATCGATTTTTTCACAATAATAAAAATTGCTCCACTCAAAATATTGTAATTCACAAAATAATGATATGGCAGCTGTCAAATTCAAATATGCGTCATTTGAAGGTTTGGGCTAACTAAAAATCATATGTTAATCATTAACTCAAGTGGCGCCATCTATGTGTCAGGACGATGACTTTTCAATTGACCTGTTACATATATACGCGTAGAATAGTAGTTTGAAGTTTATGTGCATAAATATACACAAAAATTAGTTTAGATATACATATAAGTTCATGGTTACATCTGTCTATCTCTTTGGTGATTTAACGGCATGGTATGGCCCGTAATTTTTTTTTTTTTTTTTGATAGAAATATTGTCGTGTTTTCAATTTGTATATTCACTAATACATAAACGGCATCGTAATATTACTTATATACGTACATATATATGTACACATGCATACCACCCATGAATTTTGAAAACTAAGCAAATTTATACTTACTCAGCAAATTCCATGATATCGAAATTTGGTTTCGCAGCAAAATTTAATCCAGATCAGCAATAATGGCAGCCGACCAACCCCCTCGGCGGCTACCCGTTGCGTTACTGCACATACCCTAAGCATATTGCACATATATACATATATATATTCGTACATGCATACATATCATGATGCTATATCTAACGATCACTTTGTATATATGTACATACATGCATATTTTTCGGGGTGAAAATTGTTCGCTCGCTTGCCAAATGAAATAAATTCCGAAAGCGCAACCATCATTAAATCTAGGTACCCGAATTAAGTGGGATGAAAAGGAAGAATAACGAAAAATGAAATAAAAATAATAAAAACCATAAACGCATAAACGCAGAAAATATTAGAAGCAAGGATAACAACAACAACAACAACAATAACAACAACAAGGTAACGGGATACAACATATATATTTGTATGTACATACCTACCTAAATGCATACATATGTAACAGACATATGGACGCTTGTATGCACAACTTAAATATGAACACTAACAACTTCGATATCAAAACAACACGCTTAATAAAATAATGGTTGCCAATTAAAATTTCTTTTCCACAGAAATATGTATGTATGCTTGTATGTACTCATAGGTATTTATTCGTAAAAGGGCGAATGCGCGTTGTAAATATTTCCAGTTTTATAGTTATTATTATTATAATATTTTTTATTTTTTTTGTTATACGCACAGGATCACTTCCGGTATGAGTCGAGTAGCTACAGTTTCGACTGTCTCACCCCATCACTACAATCTGCATGACGAAATTCGTTGTAAATACATATGTACATATATTTGTGCGTGATTTGTAGGCCATTATTGTAATAAAAATATTTTCTAAGCTTTTTTTGTTGTTGTTGCGTAATATTTTATCCCAATTAATACTACTGTCGGAGATTGTTTGATCAATATTAGAATTTTCCGTTTTATATAAAAACTAGCGGGCCCCAGCGTGCTTTCCTACACCCATAAAAAATCAAAAAATCTAATGTAAACTGCTAGCTTTGTATGAAGAAACGACAACAAATTATTGATTTAATCAAAAAATTTGTACTCTTAAACCAGAATTTCTTTTTAATTTTAATTTTGTTTTCATTTTTTCACTCTTTTTCTCTCTCTTTAAACGTCCAATTTTCACTAAAATGGTCATATCTCTGGAACGGCTGCGCCAATCGCATGAATACTTCACATTAACCATCTCCTAATATCCCTTTATTATTCCTAAAAATTTGGTGCAATTTGATCTGATGGTTCTGTAACAACTGTAAGCAACATAATAAGCGCTAGTATGTCAAATCGTTCTGAGTGTGTATAACACAGAAATGTCAAACTTGATGGCAAAGTTCTCAGTTGCCAGATTGCAATATATGACTTATTGTAGATTTTGCTTTGAATCTTCTCAGCCCTTGCTTCACTCATCATGTAGATATATATTTTAATTTTACATAAGGATATTTGTGAAATATTGTGGATTTTTATTTCACTTTGTCAGAGCAGGAGTATGGAACTCAGAATTATCAAACAAATTCTGTTCTGAAATGTTGTTAATTCTATGTTCCCATGGAAAGACATAGATATGTATGTACATCTGATGTGATCTGGTACCAATTTTACGTTTGTGCATTTCCCAAAAAAAAAAAAAAAAAAATAATAGAAAAAAGCAACGCACAGAATATGGAAACAAGATAAACATGGAAAGTTAAGCATACTCTTGTAATGTTTAACAGAAAATATTATTAAAATCGTGTGAGGGGACTTGCTCACGAAGTTACGTCCGCTCTAAGGGTGTGGGCTAACATTTGAATGTAGGTAACCTTGTCTTTGATGTAATAAATGTCACATAAACGTGAAGTTAGTATCCTGAATGCTCACAATTTGTTACCATAAATTTTTAGCGACCTATTCGATTATGTTGACTCACTTCAGACTCATTGGCTGGGTGAGCATATATGAGTAGGGAAAAATCTTCGATTAGACTTAAATAAGAATTTGACCCAAAAATGTACAAAATCGAATCTGACTAGACGGCTTGCTAGGATTCCGTAAGATTTTTTCAAATAGAAGTTTTTCAAACATTTCAATTTTTTTATTTATTAATTTAATATATATTTTATGATATTTTTTTATAATAAAGTGTGATCTAAGTAGATTTACTTTTTTCAATAGCCTTTTCTTGACAGATCACGCGTGAGTCGTATCAAGTTGTAATGTTATTCTTGTTCAGTATTGTTTGACATTTCATCATTGACAGACTTACGCCTGCAGCACGTTTACCAATCAATCAACTTTATTACGTAAAGAATGTGTTTCGCGCGCTTCGCTCAACTTATGGTCAACATAATCGGCCTACTGAGCGTACTACTCGCAACACCATCACCTATTTTGGGACCCAGCATTAATTATTGGATAATATTCGACAGAAGAGACCACGTCCAGCATAGCGGCCGTAGCTGAGAGTGTACGCGAAGACCGGAGAGAGTCGATTGGGCGCAGCAACTCGCAGCAACTCGGACTGAAATATGGAACGACTTGGCGCATTTTACGTCGAAATCTTAAATTGAAAGCGTACAAAATACAGAAATACAACTTGTGCAAGAACTGAGTTCGCTCGATCTTCCAAAGCGACATCTCTTCGCTCTATGAGCTCTTGAAAAGTTCCAAGAAGATTCGACTTTTTCCAGCCAAATTTTGTTCAGTGATGAGGCCCATTTCTGGTTCAATGGGTATGTAAACAATCAAAATTGCTACATTTGGGACGAAGAGCAACCTGGAGAGATTCAAGAGCTGCCGCTCATCCAGAAAAAACAACGGTTTGGTTTGGTTTGTGGGACGGTGGCATCATCAGTGCATATTTCTTCAAAAATGATGCCGGTGATGCTTGAAATTGAAGCACGTGATCTCCGCGACATTTGGTTTCAACAAGACGGCGCCACTTCCCACACAGCGCATCAATCAATGGATTTATTGAGAGAACACTCCGGTGAGCAGATTATTTCGCGTTTTGGGTCGGTGGATTGGTCACCAAGATCATGTTATATCACACCGTTAGTCTTTTTCGTGTGGGACTGTGTACTTCTAAAGTCTAGAGTCTATGCGGACAATTCTGCTACGCTCATGAATTGGTGCAAAACATAACGCGTGTCATTCGCTAGTCACCAATCGAAATGCTCGAATGAATCACCGAAAATTGGACTCAATGGATGGACCATCTGAAACGTAGCCGCGGACAACATTTGAAAGAGAAAATCTTCAAAAAATAAATGCCAAAGAATGTTCTTCCGAATGATAATATATATTCCCCATTAAATTTGAATTTTCTGTGTTTTCTTCTTTAAAAAGTTAGAAAACCTCGAAAGGGATCACCCGTTACAATTTTTAATAAAGTGTGGAGTCGTTCCTATTGGAAGAGGCTCCGGTCTTAAAAGCAGCTGTAATTTTTCATAGAATTCTTATTTTTTTCCCCTTTGTTTCCACCTTTTTTGTTTGAAGCAAAACTCCCCAGTGAAAATTGTTGGAGCGTGAATAAAAAAGTGACAGTAAAATATCATTCAAATGGCATTAGGAATGGTGTTCCGAAAAATATCGAACATAAAAGCGCCGTTTTGTCACGCCTTTTGCCTCATTTTTATTAGCACCAAACGTGCGAAGGCAATAACCCACGAAGAAGAAGAAGAAGAGAAGAGTAGAGGTGTGTTGAACTATGGCGCTACAAGTAACATAATGTTGCACAACAGTTACTCTGGTAACATAAATTTAAGCGAAATATGTGTTATCGCTGCCAATAACACCGGTAGCAACAATGTTACAACAACAACAACATCAACAACAAAAACTTATTAACACAAATGGCATGGTTCATGTTTTAATACAATACATAAAATAAAGAAAATTAAATATACATATTTAGGTGTACATTACATACAAATGTATGTATATATGTATATGTATATGTATATGTATGTATGCACATCTGTATCTGAAACAGTTTAGTTGCTTACCTCACTAGAGATACTTAGTGACTAAACGACTAAAAGTTCACATTACTTTGGCACGACATTAATAATAGCAACAACGACAAAATTACAAAATTTGTTGTTGTAAAAACAACAACAACAACAACAACAACAAAACATATTTTAAATCACGCCATGTTTTTTTGCTTGTACGAACGCCTGCTAAAATTTATGTTTGTTGTATTTGTTATTATTGCCATACATACACGTACACACATACCTACTTACGAGCGTTGTGTCGTGTGATATTTTGGCATTTTGCGTTTAACATTGTCGTCGTGCGTTGTAGATTCAGCGTTTTGTCCAAATGTTTAATTACGCATTCGCACGCCAACTTTGGTGCCAAAAGGCTAGAGCTACGTGCAACAACAACAATGAGTACAACACCATGAGAGAAGGAGTGTACGCATGTATATCAGGCGAATGTTAAAACATTTTACAACAACTCAAATAACATAAGATATTAACAACAGTTTTGTAATTCTTGTTTTTTCATTTTTTTTCTCTTTTTTTTTTTGCCAAAATATTTCGGTTGGAGTTCATACTATGTTAATGAGACCGAAGGAGGCTATTAATGGCCTAAAACGGGTTGAGTTGCAGTGGCGCCTTCAGAAGACTCCTACATATACATTTATAGTTATAACTTTAGCGCAGTGGCGGCCGCAACAGTCTAGTACAACTATCATGTCGTGGGTAAATGGGTTCGAATATCAAAAATTAAGAAAAAAAATTCAAAACTGCGCTCTCAGTTGGACTGGGAGAAAAGCTCCTCCTCAAAATTCGAATGGCTACGGAGGTGGTTTAGAAAAAACAACAGGCCCTTCTTTTTATTGGAAAAACATCAAGACCAAATTGGAGGAGGAGCTTTACCTAAAATCACTTCAGCAGTTAAAAAAAAAACAGATGAATGAGGGCAAGAAAAATAAGTTTAAGTGCAAACCAGTCAATAAGTTTCGGATGACGTCTTTCAGCCGAGACGAAACCGAAAATACTCGTATAATTGCTCTAAAGACAAGGCACAGTTTCTTTTTTCTCTGAGCACTATGTGGCGTTTGAAAGAGAAAATTCGTCGAGACCAGTTTTGAGGAAAAAACTCATCGATTTTACACTGCAATAACAAACCGTTACACAAGGCTATCATTGTGAACGAGTTCCAAGCTAGAAATTCTTCAAGTATCACTGAACATCCAACGTAATCACCTGATATGGTTTCGGTAGACTATTTTCCTTGTCTAAAATTAAAATTAAAATTCTAGGTACCCGTTTTCAGTGAATAGAAGACAGAAAAGTTCATCGCGGCGAGAAGTTTGGTTAATACTGGAAAATGTTTTGAATGCGATATAATAAATTTGAATTTAATAATTAATATTTTTAGTTGTATTGATCAAATCCTTGTACTTTTCTGACTTCGACATAACATATGCTTGTGCGAATCGAGCAATCATAAAAAAATTAAGATTTTTATGAACTTCTTACTAAAGACAACTTCTTGCAACAGGATAAAATAAAGGTTGAGTTCTCAAATGACTACGTGGCAAGAAACTTATTTTTCGAATCTAATCAAGAATTCGCGTCAAAATTGTTGAGACTCGCTATAAAAATGATGATTCAAACTTGGCCACGTTTCGTACTAGAAGAGGAGGAGATTATGGTGCACATAATCGTCCAACTACACAAGCAATTGGTAAAATTTTAAAGAAATTTGATGAGACTGACTGGATCCGTTGCAGATATTGTAAGGCTTGCACATCATCGTTTTGCTTGTTTTACTTCAAATATGGCTGCTGTAAGTGGAAGTGTACCCGAAGAACCCCATATGTACATTTCTCGATGTTCTCAAGAGCATGACACATTATGGCACTTGGACTTAAACCTACATTCATATAAAGTTCAGTTCACACAACAACTGAACCCACTTGATCATTCACAACGCCGTAAGTACTTCGGCTGCTTCAACAACAACAACAAAAATTCTTCAGGAATATTTACTCGGCCGGTGGATACGTAAATAAGCAAAATTGTCGTATTTGGGGCTCAAAGAATCCATTTACCTCCAAAAAAAACCTAACTGTTTGGTGCCCTTTTTGGTCTAGGGGTGTAATTGGACCTTATTTCTTGTAAAACTATAACGGTGAGACTGTCACTGTCAATTGGTGAGGTCAATTGGCCACCGAGATCATGCGATTTGACAACGTTCGACACTTTTTTGTGTGGCTACGCGGAAGACCATGTTTATGCGGATAAACCTTCAATTCTTGAGCATTTGAAAACCAACATTCGCCAAGTTATGGCTGAGATATCGCCGAAGATGTGACACAAAGCGGTCGAAAATTACCTTAAAAGTTCAAAAGATGGTCATTAGAATAATTTAGTGCTTCACTTATAATACCAAAGGGCAAATTTTATAATAAAAATAGGAATTTAATGAAAAAAATTATTTTAAATATTTTGAAAAGCGCAAAATGGATAACTCTGTATAAAGCATGTCATTTACTCACTTTGCTTCTTTTACACTTTGTTATCAACTTCGTCATTTAAATTCGAATTTTTGATAAAAATTTATCTTCATTGCGTTATTCGAAGATATCTCTAAGTTAAGTATTCTCAACTTATAGATTTCTACTTTTAGGATTCATAAAAATTAATCCTTGCTGAAGCAAATATACTTATGTATTTGGCTAGTTGGTGCTGAACCAATTGTTTTGAAAAAAAAACCGTGAACAACAGAAAAAAAGTAGTTGAGAAAAAATTCACAGCAAAAAAAGAGCATGCGAAAATTCTTTAATCCTATTAGAGAAATAATTCACTAAATGCAGTTACAAAGCAAGCAAAACACATGTCAACAATGAACTGAAAAAAGAGCAAACAAATTTAAGGGGATGGTGGAACGCACAATTAGCTGAAAAGGAGTTGTTAAAAAATTTAAAAAAATATGCTCTGCATGTAGACACTATGTAGAGGCCTGTGGCTGAAAAACATTCGACTACATACATATGTATGTTGTACATACATACACAGTTTACATACATCAGCCATAGAAACTGAGGTTGCGTAGAAATTAAAAGCTTAAAGCTTATTAGGCTGGTTCAAACTAGTTATTAGTAACTAGCTTTGCTTTAAAGGAAGTTTTTTCTTTAGTTTTTTAGAATATGATAGTTTCCAAAAGAGCTCTGAAAATATTACAAAAATTTACTTTCCAGGGCAGTAATATCAATATATGTATATATCGCGTACGCCTGGAACTTTTTTAAGAAACGTAGGTGGCACATCAACATATTTTCTAGTAAGAAAGTTAAGCCCAAGAAATTTAAACAAAAATTGGAAACAATAATTTTAGTATAAAATTTACATATTTAATTTTTTTTTTATCTGACTGCAAGGAGACAAAATTTGCTGAATTCAAGGAAAGAAGAAGCAAAAAAAATAATACGTCAAAAATTAATTAAATAATGTTCTTCATAATTTCCCTTAACGTAACTTTGTTTGTATGTATTTATTGCATCATTTCGAGACAAAGAAGTGAAAACTCATTATGGTACTTGTAAAATGGTAATGAGATTGGAGAGCATGGTCAAAGACGAATGCCACAATTGCGGAAGAAGTGTATATATATGGGCTCGCAATATACAAAATACCCTGCAAGAAATTCGCAACTAATATTACTAACCTAACGTAAAGCCTTTCTTTTTCTACGAAATGTCCTATTAATCATCGAAAATTATTATATGGTTTTTCAAAATATTCTTCATTAAAATCTATATACTTTTTCATCCGTTTTGAACGAATTGTCGAGGTACTTTTGCCACGCTGATTGAAATATTTAAAAAACATAGCTTCTGAATGCATCAACCACCTCATCTAACAGTCTAACGGTGTGATATCACACGATCTTGGTGACCTATCGACCGGAACAAAACGTGACTGATGGGATGTATGGGATGTGTGGGAACTGGC
This sequence comes from Neoceratitis asiatica, assembly GCA_030068015.2. NCBI lineage: Eukaryota > Metazoa > Arthropoda > Insecta > Diptera > Tephritidae > Neoceratitis > Neoceratitis asiatica. The sequence goes on from CM061526.1 coordinate 64,113,471, forward strand.
GCTGTCTTCTTGAAACGAAATGTCGCGGAGATCCCGAGCTTCAATTTTAGGCATCAAATAGTCGATTACCATGGCGCGGTAACGGTCGCCATTGACCACGTACCCGACGTTCTCATCGGCATCATTTTTGAAGGAATATGGACCGCTGATTCCACCGGCCCACAAACCACACCAAACCGTTATTTTTTCTGAATGGAATGGCAGCTATTGAATCTCGTCAGGTTTTTCTTCATCCCAAATGTGGCAAGTTTGCTTGTTTACATACCCATTGAGCCAGAAATGGGCCTCAGCGCTGAACAAAATTTGGCTCGAAAACGGCGGATCTTCTTGGAACTTTTCAAGAGCCCATAGAGCGAAGTAATATCGCTTGGGAAGGTCGAGCGGCTTCATTTCTTGCACAAGCTGTATTTTGTATGCTTTCTATTTAAGATCTCGACGTAAAATGCACCAAATCGTCCATACGTCTGTCCAAGCAACTCGGACTGACCGGAGCCGAATTGAATCTCCACGGTCTTTGTGTACACTCTCAGCTACGGCCGCTTTATTTTCTTCACTGTGTGCTGGACGTGGTCTATTCGGTCGAATATTATTCAATAAATAATGCTGGGTCTCAATATGGGTGATGGTGTTGCGAATAATACGCTCAGTAGGACGCTTATGTTGACCATAAGATGAGCAAGCGCGCATAACACATTCTTTACAGAAGGTGAATTTTCGTAATAAAGTTAAATGATTTGTAAACGTTGTTCAGGCATAAGTCTTTCCATGATGAAATGCCAAACAATACTGACAAAAATAACATGGCAGCATGACACGACTCACGCTTGATCTATCAAAAAAAGGCTATTGAAAAAAGTATCTCTTCAGGTAACCATTGGCGTGAAAGTGCTTCGTGCGCGAACAATTTTTGTTGGATTCGGTTCATCTTGAAGCACCCATACAGTCGACTGCTGTTTACTTTCAAGCTCATACGTGTAAATTCGCGATTCATCACCTGTTACTATGTCATAGACATGTTTCGAAGCTAAAATGTGATAGCGTTATATTTTTTAAGATTTCTCTCGCCCGTAAGTCAAAATTTTCTGAGTATGAATAACATCAAAAATGTCAAACTTTACGATAAAGTTCTCAGTTGCTAGATTGCAACTGTCTATATATCATCAGAAATAAATAGATTTTTACATTACTAAAAGTAATCAGGCAAACATCACTTCTGTTGAAAATTACTTTCCGTGAGGCTAAAGAACTTTCCTGCCTACCTCAACTACTTGAGCAGGTGGATGTGGCATACTGTGTGTTCATATTGTATTAGCATTTTCCGAGTACTTTTTGTTCATTCTCATTTTTGATTATCCGATTTTCATTTTTCATTTCTCATATTTTCACATTTCATTCTTCACATACTTTTTCTCTGTCTTCATACACAATAAGTCTATATATTTTATCATCTTTGTAAAGATTTCCTTCCGCTTTTCTTTGCATGCTTTTCAGAGTGACACATCCCCATTCCATTGTATGCTCTAAATGGTTTTTGTTTTCCTCGCTGCTGTTTTAATTATGTTGTTGTGTCTTTTTCATAATTTTCAATGAAATAAAATTTTCCGTAAAATTTTTTTTTTTTTTGAGAAAATTTTTTGTTTTCTCACATTTTGCGTGTCCTCCATTCTCCATTTGTCCATTTGACTGCCTTTTACCTCATTCTTGCAGCCACAACTGTTGTTGAGGTGCTGGCATGAGCATGAGCATTCCGCTCGCTCGCTGAACATTTTACCTTTTTAACTCGCTGCAATTCACTTTGCCATTTTTGTGCGTTACGGCCGGCTGTGTTGACCGGCTTGTAAGATCAGCCGCCGCTTTCAATCGGCTTATGCTCGCCATGTTTATGCATGTGCACATTTAATGCGTTTAATTTGCAACTTTTTAATCAGCCTAATCGGATTTGCACTGACAAACTTGTAACGATTCAATTCGTACATACATACATACATATGTACATAGCCACATTCCTAAATGCATGCATATGCACATACTCGTATGCAGGCTTTGCTTTAAGAGATTTTAGTTTTCAATAGTGAATTTTTCCTTTGTTTACTAATAAAGAGGCTAATCGATAGTTTCACAGGATTATGCGCCAGGTGAATTGTAAAATTCAAAACAAGAATTAATTTTTCTTTGTTGTTGTAAAAAATATGCTCATAAGTTTATTAGTGCTAATCGTCTCAGAAATATCTCAATATTTTAAACATTTCCCACGATTGCTTGGGTAACATTTGTGGCCTTTAATTGGGTCTTAACTATGTTTTTTCCACCCATTACATTTCTAATTTTAGTCGGTAGTATTCGGTAGGAGAGACGAAATATATGAAAAGAGTATATTCAAAGGAGAAAACCTTCCGAATTTTTTTCACGAAAACATTCGAGGTGTATTCAAAGGAAAGAGTGAAAATTTGAATTTTTGTTAAAAGTACTTATTTATTCATCAATATCTATTTTGTCGTCTTCAAAGTAATCCCCCTCGGATATAATACACTTGTGAAAACACTTTTTCCAATCCTCGAAGCACTTCTGAAATGTGCTTTTCGGCTGAAGACCATCTCTTTCTTCAATTTTAACTTGTTCTCATCAATTGTGGCAAAACGCTTTCCTTTCATTGGGTTTCTTTTGTTTTGGGAATAGGCAAACGTCGCAGGGAGCCAAATCTGGTGAATACGGTGGTTGAGGCATGATTACGGTTTTGTTTTTGGCTAAAAAATCACGAATAAGCATTAATATGTGAGCTGATGCATTATCGTCATGCAGAATCCGCAATTTGTCTCTCCACATTTTTGAACGGTTGAGCCGTATTGCTTCACGCAAACGTTGCATAACTTCCTTCTAGTATTCCTTATTAACTGTACGACCTTTTGGCAGGAACTAATGATGCACCACACCATTGTAATCAAAGAAAACTGTGAGCAAAACCTTCACATTTGATCGAACTTGGCGTGCCTTTCTCGGTCTTGGCTCATCTTGCAGTTTCCATTGGGATGATTGGGCCTTGGTTTCGATGTCATAACCATATACCCACGTTTCGTCACCAGTTATGACCCGTTTGAGTAATCCCAGATCGTTGTTGACGTCATTCAACAACTCCTGAGCGATAGTAATGCGACAAAACATTCGAGAAAATTGAATGGCATGAGCCGATTGATATGCCAACATCCTCTGCAACTTCCCTAATCGTGATTCGACGAACAATATTTTCCATTTTTCGATGTTTACTTCGCTTGTTGGCGTTGTCGCGTTGTCCAGGACGCTCATCATCATCCACATCTTCCCGGCCTTCTTTAAAGCGCTTGTACCGCTTATAAACACTTTTTTGAGACAAAGTGGACTCACCGAATGCTACAATCAACAGTTCAAGTACCTTGAATCACTTTATTCAATTTTTAACGCAAAATTTAATACATATTCTTTGATTCATTTCTTTCAAAAGTCAAAAACCGAAGAGCACACAAAAACGTGACTAACCTCTTCTGTTGTCACAAACAAACTACTAATCGAAATTGGTTCCTAATGCCAATGTGTCAGATTATAACAAAAACAAAATATGGATAACCGAAAAGTCAAAAGTCACCTTTTGCTTTGAACATACCTCGTATATTCGTACATAACTTACAGAGCTTTTGAACACTAGACTTCCGTCGATTTCCTTTTCCCACACACTGAGCTCGAACTCTATAACGATAGATATTGAAGCGATCTCTTTTCCCCATCATTTAACTACGAGAATGTTCGAATGACAGCCCTGCATTCATGTTCTAGAGGAATCTAATTGAGCTATTCCCAATCCATAAGATTATTCCATGCTTTATTGCTGTAAGGTACAGTTCCGCTAAAACACTGATACTCTTTCCTTACATTTTTTTGGGTTTCTATTGCGAAGGACCTTCTTCAGCGGATCTCTTCACCGAAGTGAAGATATTTATAACGTTGATACTAATCAGCTAAGTGCATGCCATAACTTCTTTCCAAAATTTTATCGGATGCATTCTTGCCTGACGATAGGAACTTAAGTGTGTCACCCACTGTCTGTCAATCTTAGGGTCTTCCCGAGGGTATTGTGTGAAAGATTAAAGTACACCGTCAAACGAACTGATCAGATCACATCAGTATGGCTCAAGGGAATATGAGAAACTTAGTCGATTTTGAAACTGAATTCGTCAGCAGAAAATAAAAATTGACTGAATATGTTATACGTTCTTATATACGTTATACGTGTTCCTCAGATCTGTTCTTCCATGGAATTTTTTTCTTTACAAAACCAAAGAGGCGGTGGAAGGTAATTGATCATATCCAGATTGCAAAGCAAGGGTATAAAGCGGTTTCCAACCCTCACTACTTTATACTTAAAAGAAACGGATTTTAAAGTAAAGATGGAATGTTTCGAATGCAAACGTAATTTGCCACTATCCATAATAGTACTACGAATATCCAAGCAGCAAGCATTCTGGAAAATATTGTTCTGTATAGCAAATTGAAGGAACACAAATAAATAAATTTAAAATAGAAGGAATTTCAGAGCTTTTGAATACTAGATTCTATCTTATTTTCCCTCCAGAGCTTATGGATAGGTTTTTAAGGGCTTATGAATGGATCACACAATGGCTCGTGTTTATGATAAAGACGAATTCTGAAATATATCCTACGCATTTTTAACTTTTCTTGAATATGAAATAGTATATTAGCTCCTGTTCGAAGTATGTAAATATCTACTCCATAGATTTAGGTAACATGATTGTAGAAGTTAATGAAAAGGTAGCTGAGATGAATTGCGATACCGCCGCTAGTGAGCCTGCCGTTTACAACTGTAGCTAGAATAACACTTAATGTCCTGAAGCAATTCCAACTTGCTGGTACTAAGCAAAGGAGAACTTTGTATTCGTGTAACCATAAGTAAGATAAGGTATAATCGGCAGAATGAGAAGGAGAAGAGTTAGCCCCATCAAAATTTGAAAAATACATTCATGAAAGATACAAATACTTCGAGATGGCACATTCATCGGCGAGAAGAATAATAATTGAGATCTACACAATCCATAACAACGGTGATTCCATTATATCGGTTCGGTTTTTCTTCAGTTGTTTTTTGCATAGGATAGGAGACTAGCCTTGTCTGTGGTGGGATTCATTATAAATATTTTAAGTATTTACGTTATTGCCTAATAAACTTTTTTTTGTTAAAGACTAGATAACTTGCTAATTAAACGACGAATATTTTGAAGTTGTTAGCCACATTTCCTACATTTAAATAAATTAGCAAATCACATAATCGTTAGTGCAAGTGACAAAATGCGACATATCGTATAGAAAAAAGATACTGCATTCCATTACTGGTTGCCCACTAAACGTAATATAATTAGTGTTTTTACATGGTAAAAATTTATTTTCAAAACTCTTTCAGGCCTTCAATATCAAAGAATATTGAACCATTTAGACTTAGCACTGCAGCTTGGGTATCTTGTTTACCATTGGTTTATAAAAGTGACTAAGTGGAGAGTCACCTTAGCTGAAATTTTGTTTGACTCCAAATGACTCGCCTTTGATTTTTAAGTAAACTGCTGGCGTTATTGAGGATTAGGTTACATAGCTATTATAAGTTTCGCAGGAATCTTTAAACATAATGCCTACGGACCCTTCAACGACAACAGGAAAAAATATGGGGGTACCCCCTTTCTCTCGGATTACTTTCAAGTTAATAATTTGGTAAATATTCGCCATGGAATACGAGGGCTGTTTGATAGGTCAATGACAGTTACTGAAAATACAACAATGTTCAACATCAACTGCTATCGATTAGTAGACTGAGTTCTGTTTTGATCGTTCAAGTCGCCCAAAAGAGGTCGTCACGCCAGAAATCGTCGATAAAATTCATAGAATAATATTGAAATTTTGGAGAATAAAAGTGCGTGAGGAGGCTGAGCCTGTGGGCCTCTCAACGGAGCGGGTATATCACATTTTACATGAGTATTTGGACATGAAAAACCACCCACGCGATGGGTGCGGTGATTGTTCACACACGACCGTAAGCGCAACCATGTAACCACATTAAAGGAGTGTTTGACGATGTGCGATGTTCAAAAGCAAACGAAATGAATTTTTGCGTCATTTCGTAGCATGGATCCACCGCATGACACCAGAGACCAGAGAACAATCAAGACAATGTGTTTCTCCGGGTGAACATGCACCAAAGAAGGCCAAGGTGGGTCTGTTGGCCAACAAGCTTATAACTACAATTTTTGGGGATGTACAAGGTGTCATTCACGTTTATTACCTAGAAAAGGGTAAAAGGCGCACCACTGAATATTATTCAGAGATTTTAGACAGATTCTATATTGAGTTGAAGCAGAAACGACCTCATTCGGGGAAAAAAGTAGTGCTTTCCTATCAGGACAATGCACGGTGAACACGTTTGTTGTCACTATTGAAAAAGCACACGGTGGTACTCGTCTCCATAAGGAAAATGGACGAACATGCTGATCCCAAGTGTGCACAAATGGATAGAAAGACAGCATGGTGAAACCAACTTTTATCTCACCCAGTTCCTCATTGGACATGGCTGCTTCCGCGAATATATGCACAAGTATACGCACGCAGATCATAATTACTGTTTGCAATGCCATGATGAGATGGAAAACGCAGAGCATATTCCGTTATACTGCGGCAGGTTTCAAGAAGAGCGCAAGCAGCTAAATCATTGTATAGGAGGCACATTGACCCCAGAAAATCTGTTGAAGGCAATGCTGTCCGACAAACATACATGGACGAAATGCGCAGATATCATTACTGGAATAATGAAGCGTCCCGGACCTTGAAGAGCGCAAAGCGCGCCGTGACATCGCACGTTGAGTGACGGGACAGAATAACGTCCAGTGCCTGCCCCGCGAAGTAATATCGGAATTGATAGTACCGCGGGGGTCCCACAGGCCCAGCCTTCGAAGGAGGTTGGGTTTAGTCCGTAGGTACCAGGAGGCAAATTGGGCATGCGGTTAGTACGGGCTACTCGTATCTATGAAGATTACTTGCCTACCGGTAACCAAAGTAAAAAAAAAAAACTATTGAAAAAAAATTCATAAATTGCACTAAGAAATGCTATTGTCATAGAGAAGAAGCTGGACGGGAAGAGATTCGTTTTGAAGGAAAAGGTCATTAAAGAAAAAAGCCTATTTTGGGATCCTTGGAGAAACCTATTTTTTGGAAGACATACAAAAATTGAAAAATCGCTGGACAAATGTATAGAAGGAGACTATGTCGATAAATAAAACGCTTATTTGCCGCTAAAAAATTATTTTATTCAAAACGTCACTGACTTATAAAACCACCGTATCAGTATGTATCAGTGTGTCTTTGAGTTTGATAAACTTTTTCCTTATCTAATTTCGGAAGGATCTGCTAAAGAAGGATTACAGTTATTTTTTCTGTCTCTATCTTCTGTGCTGAATTTATACTCCATTAAATTTTTTGTAGGTATTTTTTTTCCATAACCAAAGAAAAGTATGTACATTTTGCGAACATATGAGAATATTTATTTCTAATATTTATTTAAGTATATTTGATATTTTTCGGTTTACCAACCAGCCGTTTAATGATTTTCTCAGCTATTCTGTTCTTTTTTTTTTTGGCTCTGCGTGCGTGTGCGCATACAAAAACATTTATACAACTTAAGGATTTTATGTATATATGTATTTATGAATACAATATGAATTTTGGGTTTTAACATAAATAACAGTTCATAAATGGTTTTTGCATTAACTTCTCACGCAAACAACGGGCGTGTTGTGGCAAATAGCTTAAATAGCGCATAGAGCTGCGCATATGGAAAAGCCTTTGAACACGGCTGCGCATGCGCATACAGTACTGTAGTACTGTAGTTCATTTTGCGCCTGTGTGTATTTAGGATACTAAATAAACAATTTTTGGTTGAAAAGCGCATTGATTTACAGCCTGAGCTGATGTGTGATTTGATCCTGCGGTTAATGCGTTTGTTTTGTCAAGGATTTTCTATTTTCATATTTACACTCTTTTTGTGGTTATTGTGTAATTTCCATTTTTCACTACTCTTTCTGCTCTTCTGTTTCTTTCTTTGTATTTTTTTTTTGCGGTACGTTAATGAATGTCATTGCAGAAAGTAAATAATAAATAAATAAATATTTAACCGCTTAGCCAGACAAGTTTGTATAGATATTGTTTGTGCGGATAAAAGACTAACAAAAAAAATTATGTGTTTTCTATACGCTAATGTGTTAAGGAAATACATAAATATCGACACATACATACTTATATATATACTTTTTACAGTATTTTTTTTGCTGAATATAATATCCTAAGCGTTTTATCTGCCAAAGAGGCCACAATCGTTAAACGGCTGAGCATTTTGGAATTTTTTTGTTCTGTTTTTTTAAACTATTTTAATTTTTTTCATCTTTCTTTTTGTCATTGCATTCACTTTTGTGCTGGTAATTGCATCATTTAATCCACTTAAGACGCACGCGCAACGCTCCCAGTTGGTTGCTAGCATCCTCTGCGTTTATGCATATACATATGTATAAGTACATACATACATACACACGTACATAAATTTAGTACCGACGGCAACGCTACTGGCGACTATGGCGTCGGCACGCGTTGCCATTTAGGCGCAATACAGTTAAAAATTTAATAATTTCCGCCGTTTTATTAAGTTAATTACGAGTATTTGATTGGAACGAATGAATGCCTGTGTGCGGCAACAGCGCAACAGAGGCGCGTAAAATGTCGACGGCACGCGGCTGGCAACCATTTTTCTCTCTCCCATTTGCACCGAAATCAATTAGTTCGAAGCACAATTAATTTATAAACAGTTTAAAAAATTTCCAATATGGCTGTGAGCCGATACGTGAAGAAACGGGTGATGCATTTCGAGGTTCTCTACTTTTTTAAAGAAAAAAAAAACACAGGAAATTCAAATTTAATGGGAAATGTTTATTATTTTTCGAAAGAACATTCTTTGGCATTTTTTTTTCAAGATTATCTTTTTCAAATATTGGCCCGGTTTACGTCTCAGATGGTCCATCGACTGGTCATGGCGCGATAACGGTCGCCATTGACGGTTACGTTCTCACCGGCATCATTTTTGAAGAAATATGGACCGATAATTCCACCAGCCCACCAATCGCAGCAAAGTGTTGATTTTTTATGGATGAAATGGCAGCTTTGAATATCTTCAGGTTACTCTTCGTCCCAAACGCGGCAATTTTGCTTGTTTACATATCCACTGAGCCAAACGCGGCAATTTTGCTTGTTTACATATCCATTGAGCCAAAAATGGGTCTCAACGCTGAACAAAATTTTGCTCGAAAACGTCGGATCCTCTTGGAGGAGGAGAGCTCATATATCGAAGCGATGGCGTTCCATACGTCAGCCTGAGTTGCTACGAACGGCGCCGAATCGATTCTCTACGGTCTTCGTGTACACTCTCACTTACGGCTGCTATATTTTCTTCACTGCGTGCTGTACGTGGTCTATTCGGTCGAATATTATCCAATTAGGAATGCTGGGTCTCAAGATAGGTGATGGTGTTGCGAGTAGTACTCTCGGTGGGCCGATTATGTTGACCATAAGTTGAGCGAAGCTCGCGAAACTCATTCTTTACAGAACGTGAATTTTGGTAATAAAGTTGAATGATTTGTAAACGTTGTTCAGGCGTAAGTATTTCCATGATCAAATGCCAAACAGCACTGAACAAAAATAACATGACAGATGGACACGACTCACTTTTGATCTGTCCAAAAAAGGCTATTTAAAAAAGTACCTCGACTTGGATCACCCTTCACATACAATGCATTCAACTAGATTCTTGTATATATCACATATTTATATTTGTATGTGCTTTTATGTCTAAAATTTTAGATAAGCTGCCTGTGGTGCATTTGGTTTTATCATCCAGTTTAATGAATTCAATACACTCTTTTCGCGCTCCATTTTCTTTAACTAAATTTATTGAGATATTTATACACGCGTACAACTTACTCACTTACTCTAAGTATATGTACTCTTAACTACATACAATAAATAACGCCATATTGTTTGCCACAAATTTACGCTAATTGAATGCCCCCATATTGATTGACGTTCGATTGTTTGATTATTTTATACTTCTAATTAAAATTTATGTTTTTGAACGATGTTGGTAAAAAAATATATTTTGACACACATACATACGTTCACATATATACATTCACGTATATATATATATATATATATATGGCGTGATCAGCCACACTTTAATGATTAAAGCATCTTGCTATATTTTATAATAACACTCCAGACCCGACTACACGTTGTTGTGACTTTCTGTATTTTCTCAAATTTTTATTCTAATTGCTGTTGCAAAGGGTCATAAAGGTTCCAATGAACCAATTTATCTGTCTGTCGGTAATCCCTTTTCGGTAGAGAAATGCTTAAGGCAAATTGAACTTTTTTCCTGATCTATGATCATCCAAAAATTTAACCCAATCGTAGCATAAATAACTTTTTTTCTCAATTAAATCGGTAATTCATTATTATTATTAATTAAACATACTTCATTGAAATATATATAAAGGATGATCCAAGTAGAGGTATTTTTTCAATAGCCTTTTTTTTTTTGACAGATCACGCGCAAGTCGCGTCAAGTTATTTTTGTTGAGCCGTGGAGGGTCGATTCGGCGCCGTTCGTAGCAACTTGGACTGACGTTTGGAACGACTTGGCACATTTTACGTCGAGATCTTAAGTTGAAATCGTACAAAATCCAGGTTGTGCAAGAACTGAAGCCATTCGACCGTCCCAAGCGGCATCGCTTCGCTCTATGGGCTCTTGGAAAGTTACAATAAGATCCGACTTTCTCGGACTGAATTTTGTTCAGCGATGATTCCCATTTCTGGCTCAACTGGTATGTAAAGAAGCAAAATTGTCACATTTTGGACGAAAAGCAACTTGAAGAGATTCAAGAGATGTCATTTCATCCAGAAAAACAATAGTTCGGTGTGGTTAAATGAAATTTGAATATAATAATATAACCCTGAACCTGAGGTTATTCTATAGTTTTGCTAATTTGAAACGAAATACTTCATCCATGAAAATGAATGTGATTTTTAAACAATTGCAGATATGTTCGCAGACTTTTTCGAATCTAATTATACGCCGAGTACACTTCCAACCGCACAATCAGTTTCTTACTCTTACAAATTACACTCCCTCGACTCCTCTAAATTGTTTGCCCATCTTAACACTCTAAAAAGCTCATATACATGCGGTCCAGATAATACTGTATCTATCTTTAACAAACATATTCAATGCTTCAAAATATACAAGCAAAATATATTTTCCTCGTTATAGAAAGAGTCATACATTTTTACTACATAAATCTGGTAGTAGATCTTGTATCATAAACTATCGGGGTATTGTCAAGTTGTTTTATTCCCAAAATTTTTGAAGCTATTATAACCGACCTCACTAAGTGTCATCAATTATTAACACTTAACAACACGGGCTTTGAAAAAGTAAATCCACTTACTTAAATGGATTTCATCATATTTGATTCGTAGAAAGCCAAGAGTAATTTTGAACTCTAATACTTCACGTGAAATATCAGTAACATCTGGTGTACCTCAAAGCAGAAGTTTCTGTCTCTTGCCATTTCTTATATTTATTAATGGTCTTACAAAAGTAGTTTTTCATTCTAGAGCACGCATATAATGTCAAACTCTTTAAATCAGTTCGTTCTATATGAGATTGAGAACTTTTGCAATTTGACCTAAATAATTTGGTAAGGTGGTGGTGTGATGTGAACTGTATGTCGTTAAATTTAAACAAGTGTAGATGTATTGCCTTCTCTAGAAAATCTTTGCAATCCTTTGCCTATATGATTCAAAATCACAATTTTCAACAAGTTGCTGACTTCATTGACTTGGGTGTCACAATGGACCCTAAGCTAGATTTTAGAAATAAGCTAAAGTCGCACTCTATACGGCAGAGGGTCGGTCAACAGATTCATTAACACTCGGCGAACGGCGTAAATAGCAAAAATCTCAAGTAATTTTGCGAGTTGTCAAGTAATACTGGATCAACTAAGATCTTAATATTTTAATAGACTCCTAAGGGGAACTAACAAGTGTTACAACAACAACAATATCAACTACTTAGAGGAGTCAGGTTCTTCTCCACCTGATATTTCCAATGGATTTTAGGTCTGCTTTGATACACATAAAGATTTTTAGATCATTCGCATACAGCAAGAAGTATTAATTCTTAAAATAGATTTCAACATCATTTATGAAAAGAATAAATAATATTGAGCTAAAAGTTCTACACTGTGGTGCCTCAGAGCAAGCTTCAAAGAAAAATGATTTCGTATTTTTGATTTCAACCAAAGATCATCTATTGGAAATATTTATTCCATCCCAGGATAGCCATCATTTTATGCCATCAAGCAAACAGCCTGCGTACTCACTTCTTGGTTACCACGGGTTTTTGGTGTAGGAGTTTGGGCAGTGACAAGATCCGATGGAATGATCTTAAGAGTCTTCAATAGAAAAGTCTTCGAGAACGACAATTGGATATATGAGTATGAGCTGTATAAGGGAGAACCATCGCAAAAAGATTGTGCTTCGGTTTGTATCTCCAGTAGTCCAAAAGTAGAAAAAAAGAGAAATTACTGGCGTGTTATGCTAGACTTAGCATTAACCAGCTAAGAAAAGGCCCATAATCACATTAGTAAGACAACTTATGGAATTCAAATTGATTAAATTGGCAGGAAACTAATTCATGCTCTTATATAAATCACCTCTCTGAACGATAATAGTTCTAGAGCAGTTTTTTAATCTTGCTTTCAGAACTGAATTTAATTTTTTCAATATATTAAGGTGTTTAGTAAATCACCGCTTTTACTGACTTAAATTGGTCTAGTTTATCTTAAAACTAGTTTATTTAAGCGTCTATTTTTATCTACAGCTCCGGATACATTGTTGCAATATACAAGGGTAATTTGTTAAGTCAGTGACTTTTTGAATAAAAATATATTTTTTTTTTGGCAAATAGGCGTTGTATTTCTCAACATAGTCTCCCATTCGGAGCTCTATACATTTAATCCAGCGTTTTTCTTTTTCAATTTTTATATATGCTTCCATATAATGTTTTTTTTTCAAAGCCCTCGAAATAGGCGTTCAGGCTTCTGTGCTAACCTCTTCTTTCGATTCTAATCTCTTACCGCCCAGCCATTTCTTTAGGTTAGGAAACAGGAAATAGTCGCAGGGGGCTGGCTCTGAAGAATATGCTGGATTGGGTAGCAGTTCGTAGACCGATTTATGAATTTTCGCCATGGTGATTACATACATGTAATCGTTCTGATGGTACAGTACTAATTTTTCCGCTAAATCCGGTCGTTTCTGCTTCAAATCAATCTCGAGAATGCGCAAAAGCTTTGAATGAAGCTTCTCACTGATCGTTTCATCTTTTTCAAAGTAATCAGTGTGAATGTCACCTCGTGCATCTCAAAAAACTGTGACACATGATCTTGTTGACCAACAGACCCACATTGACCTTCAATAACGTTCACTAGGGGAACCCACTGTCTTGATTATTCCTTGGTTTCTGGTGTGGTGGATCCATGTTTCGTCTACGGTAACAAAACGATGCAAAAAATCATTTGGATTTCGGTTGAACATCGTCATACACTCCTTTGCAGCGGTTACATGGTGGCGCTTATGGTTGTGTGGGAGCAATTGCGGAACCTATTGCAAGCATAGCCCTTTAATACCGAAATATTTATATAAAATATGATACATTGGTTCAGTTGAGATCCTTACAGCCTTAGCCATCGACACGCACTTTTATTCTCCGATAGTCCAATCTCATTTCATAGATTTTATTGAAGATTTCTGCCGCGGCGACCTCTTTTGGGCGATTTCAACGTTCGGCGTTACTTGTACTGGTATGACCACATCGAAGCTCAATAATCTACTATTTAACCAATGAAAATAATAGTGTAGGCCCTCAAAGTATTTATCAAGTCTTTCCTTGTTTTCGGCAATGCTCGTTTTACGCAAAAAGTAATGCTTAATCAACACTCGAAATTCACTTTTTTCATATTCGTTAAAATTTAAGAGGTCGTCTGCTTCAGTGGCTGTCAAACACAAACTAAATGGCGCAGATTTCTCAAAATTTTACAGCAGTCTACTAATCGATAACAGTTGACGGGTGTAGTGTTGCATTTACAATAACTACGATGGAAATTCAAAAAGTCACTGATTTATCAAACAGCACGCGCAACATACATATTTATGTGCTCCAAATTGGTAACGAAAAGTTTTGCGTGACTTGCTGAATTATGGAAACCATTTCACTGTCATAATAAATTTTCAAACATGTTCTTAATTTAAATTTATTGCAAACCAATCAATTTTTATGAAACACTCTAATTTCTGAATATCTTAAATGCACACATTCAACGACAGTGTACACAAGCCACAGCCACACCAAAAAACCGGTTGCAATTTTTAATAGCGCCACTAAAATATTGCTCCAAATACGCACAAATGCACATATTTAAATTGTACAAGTTTCACCGCTACCAAGTGATCACAGAGAGAAACGAGAGCTTGAAGCGTATGTGTGTTGGTTTCAAATGTCAACAACATAAATTCGTTCCGATTATGCGACGCATGGCGATAATGAAATTAATAATAAACCAAAGCAAGCAACAATACATTAATTCTGTCACCAAATCAATGCAACAACAACAAAAACAAAACACATTACACACAGTCAATCGAACGAACAGCAGCAATAAACAGCAGCAACTACAACAATTTGTTGTCACATACCGATATAATAGTGTATTCCAGATTTTTTAGTATACCACTGATACATATACACACACATACATACATATGTATGTACATTCGAAGTAGTAAAAGCAGGCGGCTGATAAAAGTGCGTTAACTATTTTCTTTTATTGATGTAAATCAACGACAAACCGAAAAGGTAGCCAGCCAAACGACAAAATTTGTTGCTTAAAGTCATCGTTGCACAGTGGACCAAAGCAACATATACTCGTATGTACATACATAACATAAGTGGCGATAAGCAAAGCACTCTTCACCCATATAGTGGTGACATAGATGTTTTGTTGTTGTTATTGCTGTTGTTAAGCTTTGCCTTTATCAGCGCGCTACATATTTATGAGCGTTCATTCCGTTGGCGTGTTAATGGTTAAATACATACAAATTTAAGTCACTGCTGCTGCTGCTGCGCGAATACTTTTTGGCTGATAAATATTCAAATGAATGAATGAACTCGTATGGGGATTTAATGGCACACACGCGGAAAACATGACGTTAATTAATTTTATTTCATTTCTTAAACAATTCTATGGCAGTGTGTGTGTGTGCGTATGTGTGTGTTTTGAGGTGAATTTAATGCTTAATTAGTTGACAAAAATTCGTGTTTTTTTTATTTAATTTATTTTATTGTTTTTTGTTTTACTACCACTTCAATTTACCACTTTGCCGCTGGTATGAAGTGTTGGTTTGTTTTGTGTTTTCGTTAAAGCAAGAATTGATCATGTTTTCGGTGATATGGTGGATAATAAAATTCGTTGAATATCTAATTAACGGTATGGACGAAGAAAATATGGCAATAAATTTAGAGAGAAGTGAACCGAAATGTGTAGAGCACAATGAAACTTGATATTTCGAAGAATTGATTCGAAGTTAATTTTCAAACATAAAAAGTAACAGTATCTGGGAAGAGCTTTTATTATATTAAAATATTTTTCGAAATGGTTTTGACAAGTTCGATAAACGTATGTTTGTCATGTTTAATAATAGAATAAGCCTTTCAAAGGAGTACCAAATTGAGTGCTTCCATATATTCTTGATTTTATTTGTTATAGGCAAACCAACAAATCTTTTTTTTGCTCTTAAGCACCATTCGTCTGAGCTTTCCATCGGCGAAGACGGCTGACTACCGTATCGAAAGCGTTTAGCGTTTTCGCCTATTGCCTATTCAAATTCAAATTTAAATCAAATTTATTATCATGCGAAAGAACATTCTTTGGCATTTATTTTTTGAGTTGAGTCTAATTTTCGACGACTCGTTCGATCATTTCGACTGATAACTGGTATATGGCACGCTTGATGTTTCGCTGCAAGGTCTGAATGGAATCGGGATTGTCCACATAGATTTTAGACTATACATTTCCCCACAGAAAAAAGTCGCACGGTGTGATATCACACGATCTTGGTGAAATAATAATTATCTGCTCACCGAAGTGTTCTCTCAATCAATCCATTGATTGATGTAATGGGTGGGAAGTGGAGCCGTCTTGTCGAAACCAAATGTCGCGGAGATCACTAGCTTCAATTTCGCACATCAATTAGTCGGTTATCTTGGCGCGATAACGGTCGCCATTGACGGTTAAGTTCTCACCGGCCTCATTTTTGAAGATAATGGACTAATGATTCCACCGGCCCACAAACCACATCAAACCGTTGTTTTCCCTGAATGAAATGGCAGCCCTTGAATCTCTTAAGGTTACTCTTCGTCCAAAATGTAGCAATATTGCTTGTTTATATACCCATTGAGCCAGAAATGGCCCTCATCGCTGAACAAACTAAGACTCGAAAACGTCGGATCTTCTTGGAAGTTTTCAAGGGCCCTTAGAGCGAAGCGATGTCGCTTAGGAAGGTCGAGCGGCTTCAGTTCTTACATAAGCTGTATTTTGTTGCTTTCATTTTAAGATCTCGACGTAAAATGCGCCAAGTCGATCCATACGTCAGTCCGAGCTGGTGCGAACTGCGCCGAATCGGCTCTCCACGGTCTTCGTGTACACTCTCAGCTACGGCTGCCATATTTTCTTCACTGCGTGCTTAACATGGTCTATTCGGTCGAATATTATCAAATAACGAATGCTGGGTATCAAGAATAGTATGCTCGGTAGGCCGATTATGTTGACCATAAGTTCAGCGAAGCGCGCGAAACTCATTCTTTACAGAACGTGAATTTTCGTAATAAAGTTGAATGATTTGTAAACAATGTTCAGGAGTAAGTATTTCCATGATGAAATACCAAACAATACTGTACAAAAATACAAAGTAACAGCTTGACACGGCTCACGCGTGAGGCTATTGAAAAAAGTACCTCTACTTGGATCACCCTTTAGATTTTGTAGCACCTGTTTCCGAAATCCTTAAACTATGTTAATTTCGTCGTATATCCCATACAGATCTCTTCGCTGCTCTTAGTAGCCAAAAGTCCCTACATCTACCGCTAAATTTTCTCACGAAACCAGCTAAAGCCGACTCGTAGGATGTCGTCATCGTTCTCACTTTGACCCTACACAGCAAAACAAAAAAAATGAGTGCCGAGATCTATATTTCTATTCGTCGAGAGAGGATTTTACTATACCCATTAGCATCCCATTCCTGTATATTCCATTGTTCAGCGTCGATTTACACAGCTGTATAAGTTTTAATAGGATACCTAATTGAAGACGGACAGACTAAAGCTGTGTTGGTGTGTATCGGACTTTTTCCAAAATTAAGTGTATGGTGAACGTCAGACCAATGGTACTTCTACCAGATCTGAAGCCATACTCATAAGGCTTAATTAATTCGTTGATTGTGAGCTTTAATATTTCACACAGTATCAGATAGATCATCGCTATTACTATTCAAACTTCATCATAGTCGAACGACAGAACGTCTCTACTTTCGCTGCTGTTATTATAGCAGCAAAACTATTCGCCAGAGGTATTTGGCGAAAATTGTTGGAGTGACAGTCCTCGACTGGATAAATGTTGTCATTCCGGTATTAAGACCCAACTTTTGTGGAAACTATCAGATTATAGTCGCCTCTTTCGATAGGTATATCTTTTCCCGGGTAAATACTTGCAGCCTTAACCCGCAAGGGTTTATATTCCATCGTCGTCAGCTCGCTTTTTTAATTATCACAAAAGATGATCAAGTCTTGAAATTTTCTTTTCGTGGCATTACCACTGTTAGCCATCTTCTCAAGCTGTTTTGTACTCATGTATTTTGATCTCTCTCTTTTTCGGTCTGTGTTTAGCTTCCCCTTTCAACTCCCGATCGCATGTCCGATACGGCATGTATTGAAGTCGATGGCAGCACTTCGAGGTAGGCATTATGATTTCTTTACTCTGTTGTTCAGAAATCCTCATCGTACCACCTCATCTTTCGAGTTTCATTGACGGCTGTTTGTAGAGCAAGAGTGTAAATGGAACAGAAACCCATATGGATAGTATGTTGTGATTGTATCTTTTTGACGTCGAGCTTTTTTTCTTCCTTTTATTGGCGCACGTCATTTACTACAAGGAGGAGAATGTGTATCTTGGCTTCGATGAAATTAGGAATATTGATCTAAAGATCTCGGACGGAATGTAGTCCCTCTATCACAATATGATGCATCTCGAGAAAGCCATTCAGCTTGATGAATTTCTTTATGCGGGAATCTGATACTTAATCAGATTAGATCACAACATGACTTTCTTTCTTTCCAACAAGATCCAAGTCGTTTGATGTATTTTTTATGTTGAAATCTGCTATTACAGATAACCATTTTTCGGTCACTGGTGAAGTCCAGCGGCCTCAAGTCATTTGCGGAAATTTCGTTGTGGATTTTGCTGGCTGTTTTGATAAAGATACCCTCTTTAATCTATTCAAGACCCTCATGGAAGGCATATTTTTGCATATTATTTTTCTCTACCGTCGGTGTGTGAGCACATATCAGTGATTTTGCAGAACTTTACTTTAGAGCAAATTATGACAAGACATTGGTCCACTGCTGTCAACGATTGAGATGGACGACAGAGAGAAACTTCCTTTAGCACAAATCCGATACTATCAACTGGACGTGTACATCATATCATTCATGAGTATTTGGCTACGAGAAAGCTCTGTGCAAAGTGGGTGCTGCGCGAGTTTACTTTTGACCAAAAACAACGACGTGTTGACGATTCGTTGCAGTGTTTGGAGATATTCAAACGTACTAAAACCGAGTTTTTTCATCGATATGTGACAACGGATGAAATATGGCTCCACCATTTCACCCCGAAGTCCAAATCGCTAGTCATTCGAGTGGAATGTACACGATGAACCCGTTCCAAATACTGTTTCATCAAGAGAATGCACCGTGTCACAAAGTCAGTGAAATCGATGGCCAAAACCCATGAATTGGGCTTCGAACTGCTTCCGCATCCACCTAATACTCCAGATCTAGCCCAAGCGACTTTTTCCTGTTCTCATATCTCAACATAATGCTCGCTGGGAAAAAGTTTTCGTCGAATGAAGAGGCGTTCGTCGAAACTGAGGCCTATTTTGAAGCAAAGGACAAATCGTACCATCAAAATGGTATCGAAAAGTTGGAGGGTTGCTATAGCCAAGGAAACTGTGTGTTGTTGAATAA
Organism: Neoceratitis asiatica; assembly: GCA_030068015.2. Classification (NCBI taxonomy): domain Eukaryota; kingdom Metazoa; phylum Arthropoda; class Insecta; order Diptera; family Tephritidae; genus Neoceratitis; species Neoceratitis asiatica. The sequence goes on from CM061526.1 coordinate 64,132,951, forward strand.
AAAAAATTTTTTGACAAAAAATTTGTTTTATTATGGTAGGCCGTGGACTTTTCAATTGGCTTTATAAGTGTGGTTGGACATTTCCAGAGTTCATCACGCGGTTGGAAGAAAAGGAGTTGAGTATGGTCTCGCAACTGTAAGTAGAAATTAGAACTACAATTTTAAAAGTAAGTTAAACAGTTTCGTCAAGTGGTTTGCATTTAAATGTGGACTGTGGTCATCCTAATGCCTATATGTAGAGAACGTCTACATAAGCGTATCTACAGACATTTCCAGAAGTACATACATATGTACGCGCTTAAGACCAATTTAAACCACAAAATTGCTAACCCAAAGTAGAAGAAGAAAAAAGATAGAAGAAAAAATCCAACACTGACATCATAAATTAATGATAATCACATTTTGTTTTGACAACACCATACGGATATCCTTCCGTTAGGTCTTAGTCTAGGTAAAAATACAAAACAACTGCATTCATCATATGTTTAAATGGCAAAGGACCAACAAAAAAAAAGGACAATTTAAGTAAGAGCAGAAATAATGTCATTGCCGAACAATGATGAAATGCTGTGACAGCATCAGCACTTTGTCAGTATTGCAACAATGATGCAACAAATAGATACTACTACCATATGCATTCATATACATCTGCATCTACATCTGTGTATGTACGAGTGTATATACTCCTTATACTGTATTATTGTATTTATAGCCAAACTCTGTTTACTTTGTATTTTCATAGTTATTCAGTTGTTGTTGTTGTTCCTTTTATTGTTGCCCATATGCGTGTGTGGCAATTTAACGACAATAATTTTCTCTATTTTCTCTCTCGATTATTTGATTTGTATTGCATTGTGTGCATAACTATTGTGTTGTACATTGCACACTAAATGCATTTGTATGTATGAATGCAGTGCAAATATTTATTGTGTGGCGACAGTTTTGTGCAAATGTGCATCCTTAAATGCACATACACATCCATACAAACGCAATTTTGTACATACGTGCGCATGTAGACTTAAATACATTGTCATAAAGGACATTTTTCAATTTTACAACAGATAGAGCGCATGTGTGAATATGTGTGGCAAATCAATGATTTAGGTGCGGAGTGTTTGTATTCTACATGACTGTACTTGCGTTTTCAACGAATTTGAAGCTCTTAACTAAAATTCTTTTATTATGCCAGATGACCATGTTAAACTTTTTATAAAAACTATTATATTTATCTCATAGGAAAGAGGTATAATATTGTGTTTTAGATTTTAACACTACATGGCGTTCAAAACCTTTAACGTGGTTGTTGTTGTTGTTGTTGCCGGAAGTTGATTATTGGTGCTGTTGTTGGAATGACAGTCCTTACATAATAAAAGTACGTATAGTTTCGGTTCAAAAAACCGCATATAGTGAATTTTGAATTTGGCTAAAACTAAAAAAAAAAGGTCTTGAGTTGAGATAGGCGCAAAGTACCTTTCTGACAAAGCTGTGGGATTACTGCCACCCTCTGAAATGCGAGAGCCAATTGATGTATTTTATAAAAGCTATGAGAGGCAGTGTTCGAAAGACTCACCCTCTTCTTCGTCCCTACAATTGAGACAAGAACCATTAGATTAGTAAGCCATTATCTTGCCTTAAAGCCCCATTAAACAGTGTCCTGTTCTTAGGCTCATCATTCTACTGATGGAAAACCTTTCTAGAAGCATTAAATGCCTTAATCTTTTAGCTTTCAACGCTGCCTGGTCACGTTGAAACTGATCTCGCTCACTCATATTATATTCGCTTTCTTAACAAAGTTGGATTTAACAGTTATTTTGCCGTGAACAAAGTCTGTGGCAGAGTTCCCTGGTATTTTCCTGTGTTCGGGCACCAAGATCATGGCTTTGTTGCGTTTTTTTTTTTTTTTTTTTTGAAAATCGGCTTAGATTACTTCTACTTTTTGTCCCCACTTTGACTTCGAAATGCCTTTTGTGCCAAATAATGATTTGATAGTCACATGCTCATATTCAAAGATAAGAATCGGTGAGCGGATTTCACATCCTACGCTGTCGCCGAGCTTTGAGCTGTTTGTAAAGACAATAACTACGACTTTCTGTTGCAGAGTATTTGTGTTTTCCAATTCGTGCCTCTTCGGAGGTTCTGTGGCAAAGAGATTTTCAAAGCAAAAATTGGCAGTGGTGTAGTGCAGAAAAAAAGTTCCTTGCAAACCACTTGACGAAACTGTGAGGAACTTTAAAAAGTGTAGTTCTAATTTGTACTTACAGTTGCGAGACCATACTCAATTCCTTTTCTTCCGACCGCGTGGTGAACTCTGGAAATGTCCAACCGCACTTATAAGGCCAATTGAAAAGTCCACTTCCTACCATAATAAAACAAATTTTTGTCAAAAAAAAGTGAAGTTACTGAACGCAACTCAACGAATTGCGCTGTAGTCCGTTTGAAATATGCTGTGTAGGTACCGGGGGAAGGAAATTGAGAAGAGTTTCCAGTGCTTTTGGTAGAACTCTTAATTGCAAAGTATGGAACTCTTTATGTTTTAAAATAGAACGATTTTCCGTCATTACTTGTCAATTTTGGTTTTTCGACATGCCGGTTTCGTAAAATCGTTCTATTTTAAAACAACTTACCACCCTGTCGGAAGATCAAAACAACAAAAATAACTCTTTATAGTTTCTAAAATGTCCGCTTGACAGGCGTTAAGAGTAGTTACAGCCCTCTCTGCCGTGTTTTTTGGCTCCAATTCTGTTTACTATAGGTAGAAAAAGTGTATGCCTATTTTGTTAGTTAAGTAGATGTGACTGCTGTATCACCAGGAATTTCTTGTTATTATGCCTTTGGGCTCTTCTCTTCGTTATAACAACTACTAAGGTAAGCATCAATATTTCTGTATAGTGTTATCATGATTTCAAATTGTCGCAATCATCGTTTATATATTCAACATCACATTGAGGGATGCTTAGTAATTTTAGTTTGTTTCTATTCTGTTTTTCGAAGTACTGTAAATAAAAAAAGATTTTTCTAGTAAATTCCTCAAGGAATATGGTCATGTGAGAGAAAATACAGTCAATCTGAACATCCACAAGAACCGATCATTATTATGAATAGCTTTCCGCAATATAAATACGGTTTGCGAGCAGGGATAAGTCGATTATGGCTAATAAACGTATTTTCTAACTTGATTTAATCATTACCAAGCGCTATAATGATTATCTTAGCTTAGAAATGATTAGGGGTATATATATTCAACAAAATTTATTGAGTTTTTGCCTAAGAGTCAAGAATGTAACTTTTTGTACTTTTTGTAGCATTTCAAACATAATTAATTCGAAATAAATTTTGCTTTGTTAGAAATATGAAACAGCGCCCAGTTAATAGTTGAAAAATTAACACACAACCAAAAGTCAAAGCGAAAGGTGAATAAGAAAGAAAGTGGTAGGGTGTGCACGTCACGTGCTCATTAAATAGAAATTTTCATATTTAACTAACTATAATGGATAAATAGATAATATTCAAAAAAAAAAAAACTGAAATAATAACAAAATATTGAACAATCAGCAACCAAGTGTGTATTTGCTTTGAAGCAATAGGTTCCAGTGGAGCCATCAGGCAGCTGGTTAACTCAAGTGATGAAGCGTGCGCAGGCATGAGCGAAGAAGGAGTAAGCGCAAGTGCCAAGGAAAGCAAGCAAATGGAAAAAAAATCATTTAATGTGCTTTATGAGCTGTGGCGAAGGAAAAATATTCATTTAAATATTTTAATTGATGAATATGCGTAAACTCTTAAAGGCGACCAATGTACGATGCTCGTGCATATGTACGTCCATATGTCCATATACGCATTTATACACTTACTGTGTATTGATATGTAGCAAAGTTTTTTTCCGTTAAAGAAATAAATCATTATTTGATTTGAAATTAACGAATTTATTGAAAAGCGAATCACACGAACAACAATGTTGAAGTAAAAACTAAGCGGCGATTGAGACACCCGACAACAGCCAACCAGCCAACCAGCCAACCATTCAACTGATTTTACATTCCTCAAGCATTTATTGACCATACAATAAATAATATACGTACATATGTTTTTAGATCTGCAGACACACTTATGTATGTACATAGTATGTATATATACATGTATATATGAGTACATTTATAATATTTATGCAGATGAAGGCACATGCTCTTTTTAATATTTTGATTTTGTTGCTTTTTTGTTTCAATTGTTTATTCACTGCCTTTTAGTGCATAACAAAAGCTTAAATAAATACTTGCTTCACTCGAAAAGTGTGCCCACTTGGCTTATATATTGAAATTAAAGGTTTGGCTTTCAGTTTATATATACCTTCTACAGATTTTATATATATGCTCATCAGTTAAAGTAGCATAACTCAAATTATTGGGAAAGAGAAAACTTGTTTGTTTTTTAAATCTAAATTTCTGAACCGATACGGGTTTTATTATAGGAAAATATCAAATATATAAAATTGACGTTTGATAACCGTTGAGCAGATTTTTGGCTGAGCCATATTGTGGGGTGCATTTTAATATTTTCTCCAGCAAATGGAGATACCTACAGTTTATTCCAAGCAACCTGCCAAAGGTTAATGAATATTTATGAAGTGCTTTCATTTCATATAAGAGATTAACTCGGAGGGGCTGAAATTAGCTATCATAATTAGAAAAATTGACTTTAGTTTTATTTTTTAGTTTTATTATTTAAATTATTTTGCTATAATTTTCGATGTTGCTCTCTCTAGTAATCAAGCCCTCATATTAATAAGCAGCGCTAACGTCGAGAAGCACCATAAATCCTTTTTCCCGAGAACTCCTGATGCCGACTCATCGCATGAAGACATCTGCCTTGCTTGTATATCATGCAGCTAGAGGATAATGATGAGCGACTTTTAGTTCTTTGCCTATGTTCGTCAAGAGAGGACTGTATAAGTACATGTCAATTGCCTACTCAGTCCACAGTAGCATTTGTTGACAGGACAGGGAGATATTTCGTATTTTCTATATTTGCACTATCCACGGAAATACGAGGGAGGGCAAATTGCAAACCGTCTCAATCCCGAATTCCGAAAATGTTCTGTGTCAAAAGCCTCCTATTTTGAAGCTAAGAAACGACCAAAAATTTTTTTCTATATTTATGTGATGATTTTTGGTAAAGTGAGTTCATCCCCATTTTCAGCTTATTTAGTTTAATTTTACTATTATCTAGGAAATATATCTCAAAGAAGGGTCTTCTAGAAACGAGAGATATGTCTGTTCATGTTGGCATTCAAATCATAGTGATACAAAGCATGTCGCATTGAAAGTCTAGAAGTCTTAGAAGTCAAGCCGATATTAAAATTTTACGACCAGAAGCTAATATAAAGCTAGCTATGGCCCTTTTACAAAATTTGTTTGGATGAAAGCATGATTTATGCAATAGAAAAGAACCATGAACTGTTTGTTTCAATTATCACGGGATAAGAACTCGGTTCATTGGTCATAACAACCGCTACGTAAGTTCTGTTTTCTCCAGGTCAGACAAAAAAGCGAAGTGAATGGGTCTGGTAGTGAACGAGGGCAAGTCGAAATATCTGCTGGCATCAAATAAGCAATCAACGCATTCGCGACTTGGCTTCCACGTCACTGTTGGCAGCCATAACTTCCAGCATTGAGCAAAAGAGAGGAGACATTGGTAGAATCACACCTTCATATTCGGTTTGAGGGTTTGCCAGAGTCTTTTTACATCGTCTGTATACAAGAAACGCAGCTGACAGCGGGATTCGGTCATGAGGCAAATTGTTAGCTATATAAATGTGCGAAACAAAGAGTTGAATAAACAAGGCTTGGATGAGAACTTCCGCTTTTGAATATTACCACTGCAAACCTGGTATGGTATATATGGACGATGTCGCTCCTCCGCTAGTTTTTATATTCGTAAGATTAAGACTGATTACATCATCAACAGAAAATTGCAAGGGATCGTACTAAGACGTAGACGAGTAAGTCCTTGTTGCATGTACTACAACAACCATATAAAGGAGCGCAAATTTGATGTCGGATTCGGTGTGGGGGAGAGACTCCGCCGCCGGATTCTATTATTTCAGCACAAAATACGAACTCTATGCAGTTAAGAACGTCTTTCATAGAGAACTGTGGGACAGTATTTCAAACTTTCCACGTGCAATCGCCAATGAATCAATTGTTATTCGGCAAGGTCGAAAGGAGAGGTGGTGCGATGAAGATTGGCCGAAAGAAGAGCGATCGATCGCAGCGTGTTTTCTCTCGGGGATATATCGAAAGTTGAAAAGGGAAGTGAGACACATTTGCAGACAGAAAAATAGGTAGACTGTAAGGTGAGTGTGAAAATCTTCGAAATCTGACTAAGAGGGACTGGATAAGAAAGTAAAGTAAATGGCTCTGGTATTCATTCAATGAGAGCAAGATGAAATATCTCCGCAATTGAATAAGTAGGCAGAGGGTTCGTGTTTGGGATCGCACGTAATTGTTGACAGTCATAAATTTGAAATCGTAGACGATTTCACCTATCTAGGAAATAGTATCAACACCAACAGCAATATCAGCCGGAAAATCCAACGCAGTATTAATCGTACTAACAGAACTACTTTAGACTACGTGGACAAAGGAAAAGTAAAATCCTCTCTCGACCAACAAAAGCCTTAACTTTATGAAACGCTAATCATTCCCGTCTTGATGTATGGTGCGGAAAAGCGTAGTCGATGACGACATCTGATGATTTAGTATTAGAAATTTCGAGGGAAAGGGTTTGGAAAAGACGTTTGTTCCATTGCATACTAGCGATGGTAAATACTGTAGTTGATAAAAAACAAGATATACTTCGGGACTTGAAACGACGCTAGCTATGTCTTGTCTTTCGAACAGATGAAAAAAACCAGATTTGAAAGTATTCCATATATTAGCTGCCAATGGAAGCAGAGGAAAAGAAAGGCCTGTGCACCGTTGGAAAGATCAGAAGTGGAGAAGAACCTGGCTTCGCTCTGGTGTGATGAGTTGACGCCAAAAACTAAGAAGAAACCACGTGGCATGCCATGTCAGTAAAGAAGAAGGAGGCGCTCTGTTTACCCCCTGCGGGTTAGGGGTTCAAGAATTTACGCGCGGTAAGGCATGCCTGTCGTAAGAGCCGACTAAAATCCATAGTTCCCGCGACAGTCGGGTCTTTATACCGGAACGACCCGGATTTTTATCCGGCCAAGGACTGTCACTCCCGCAATGTTCCCGGAAGCCTCATTTGGAGAATTTTCTGCGGTTACAACAACAACAACAACAACAACAACAGGTGCTCTGTTTAGCTTATGCCGTTGGATAGATACAAGCACTAAAGCTTTGAAAGTTTACAATAATGAACATGAAAATATGGAGTTTTGAAAGTTTTCAATATATAACATGCCGATGGAAGTAGAGAAAAACGAAGGGTCAGGTGGCGAAGGACTGGGTTTTACTTGGTGGCTCCAGTTGTTTCAAGTTTAACGTAAAATAATTTCGATAATGAGTTTATGGCTTAGGTGTTTTTCATTTTTGTTTTAACTACATACTGGAAGCTCTATGAGGTGCTTACTATCGAAATTAACATTTGCAGCTCATATGCATACATATGAGTGTGTGTGCGGGTGTTTTGATTAATGAACACGATGATGTGGCAGTCAACAACAAAAGTGATTGAATTATAATAAATAAATAATGCCATCGACAGTCAGCTATTCCACTTACTTACGTATTAACATCATACGTGTATGTGTAGACATGTATGATACTTGTACCTAAGATACAAGTATAGTATAAGACGCCAACAAGTGGCCTTGTTGCAATGTATTATAGCTTCAAGTCACTTTGAAGAATGCTGTTTTGACTACTGCCTGATTCTATTGCCACGCAGCTGACTTACTAACGACTGATGGAATGAAGAAATGAATGAATGCCAATTGAATGAATGACTGTAGATGAATTTTAATGCATCAAAAAGCATTTATTATCGCTGCATCATCATTGCGTTACAATTGTTATTGCTGTTGCAAGCTGACTTTGTATTACAGTAGATGTTGTTTTTGTTGTTGTTGAACAGCTTCTGCATGCTTCAAGTTGGCAGCCCAGCACTTGCTGTTGATTGTTGTCTGCAGCAGTCTATTTTCAACGGTTGCAAGTTATTTTAACTGAATGTTGAATGACTTATCAGGCGTATTGTTGTGCTTACATTAGCCTACGTAATGAACAGTACTTGAGAAATTTTTTCTATAAGCCCTACTTGGATGGCTTTCAATAGTTGTTCTTTTCGGTCCGTTGCATCGGTTCAAAGTGCTACTGAGGTTGTAGTCATATTTTTCAGCTTCTGTCTCGGCATTGATCATGGCAGTGGCAATGTGAAGGTGGAGTACTTGATCAAGACACAGCGTGGTGTTGATTTTATTTTAAAGTCTGATGTTTGGCGTATGAATGTTTTGAGTAAAAATCTAGATTTCTTGAATTCGCTAGCTATGTTCCCTGGGCGCGTAGAAAAGTTTATACTCCAAATAGAATTAGCACTCGGAAGGTCTTCAAAATTACTGACATTAAAATTCTTCGGGTCAAATTTGATCCAAGAAACAAATTTATAGTGTAGAAACTAACTTAAAATACTAGAATGCTTTAAAAGCTTTTCATATTTTAGTTACTAAATAAAGGTTATTTTTCGAATCGTTTTACTCTTTTTTAAATAGAATAAGGATATCTTTATTCAAAAACAAAATAAATAAATAAAATCTTATTCAAGTTTTTAATTTCGCTGGCTATAAATAATATAGATTAATGCAGTTTGACGATCTAACTTAAAACATAGCTCCCCTCAACTTCAATTTGTTTTACATTTTCGACTAGGAACTAAGTAGAAGTCAAGCTCACCGAGAGACACAGGCCTGGTTCTCACATAACTTGGGCTACAAGTATGGACGCTATTGGATATGGGTGAACTTCACACTCCCATATAACGGTAACTTTGTAAAAGTACGGAAATCACACTAATTCAAAACTTCAATGTACAACTAAAGGCAAATTTGTTAGGAACGACATGTGATGTGGGAAAAAATATTGGGTAGGCGTGGCGCCACGTACTTTTCGATGAAGGATAATATCTTAAAAACTACTTTACAGAGGACAGAATTCGATGAAATTATACACTTATAAATCCCATAATCTAGTATGAACACGAATTGAATATGGGCGCAATCGGTAAGCAATTACTTCTCTGTCCCACATAAAGGACTTTATATTTTAAGCCTTTATAAACAGAACTCAACCAATAATAAAAAATGGACGACCTTTAATTCTTAACTGACCGGTGGACTTATGTCCAAACCAATCCAAAATCTAAACTGGCTCATCTACACAAAACGCCAAAAATTACTTAGGCGCCATCCCATTTTCTCCGCGTGTGTAAGCTATATAACCTCTTTCCATATCCAAATAGTGATTGTCAGTTAAAAATTGGTGGTAATTCACATCAGTATTTAATAATTTTTTTTTTTTGTATTTTGTAAACTCGTGCCTAATGACATCTTACAGGATGTTGTCAAGGTCCAGGCTCTACATTAAATTGCAAAATATATAAAGGATGATCCAAGTAGAGATATTTTTTTAATAGCCTTTTTTTGACAGATCACGCGTGAGTCGTGTCAAGCTATCATTTTACTTTTGTTCATTATTGTTTGGCATTTCATCTTGGAAAGAGTTACGCCTGAACAACGTTTACAAATCACTCAACTTTATTATGAAAATTCACGTTCTGTAAAGAATGTGTTTCGCGTGCTTCGCTCAGCTTATGGCAACACCATTACCCATCTTGAGACCCAGAATTCATTGTTGGATAATATTCGACCAAATGGACCACGTGCAGCACGCACTGAAAAAAAATATAGCGGCCGGAATTGAGAGTGTACAACGAAGACCGCGGAGAGTCGATTCGGCGCTATTCGCAGCAACTTGGACAGACGTATGGAATGACTTGGCGCATTTTACGTCGAGATCTTAAATTGAAAGCGTATAAAATAAAGCTTGTGCAAGAACTGAAGCCGCTCGACTTTCTTGAAAAGTTCTAAGAAGATCCGACGTTTTCGAGCCAAATTATGTTCACCGATTAGACCCATTTCTGGCTCAATGGGTATTTAAACAAGCAAAATTGCCGCATTTGGGACGCAGAGTAACCTGAAGAGATTCAAGAGCTGCCATTTCACTGAGAAAAACCAACGGTATGGTGTGGTTTGTGGGCCGGTGGAATCATCAATCCATATTTCTTAAAAAATGATGCCAATGAGAACGTAACCATCAATCGCGCCATGATAACCGACTATTTGATGCCTGAAATAGAAGCTCGTGTTCTCCGCGACATTTGGTTTCAATAAGATGGCGACACTTCCCGAACATTCCATCAATCAATGAATTTATTGAAAGAACACTTCGGTGAGCAAATAATTTCACGTTTTGGGCCGGTCGATTGGCCACCAAGATCGTGTGTTATCACACCGTAAGACTTTTTCCTGTGGGGATATATAAAGACTTAAGTCTATGCCTGCTTCGATTCAGGCCTTGGAGCAAAACATCACGCGTGTCATTCGCCAGTTACCAGTTGAAATGCTCGAACAAGTCATCGGAAATTGCGCTCAACGGTTGGACCATCTAAGACGTAGCCGAGGCCAATATTTGAAAGAGATAATCTTCAAAAAATAAATGCCAAAGAATGTTCTTTCGAATGATAATAAATATTCCCCATTAAATTTGAACTTTCTGTGTTTTTTTCTTAAAAAAAATAGCGAATATCGAAATGGATCACCCTTTATATAAGATAAGCGGCTTGTGGAGTTTGATCGCTATTCATCCATGTAACTAGGTAAAACTTTTGACGGTAATTTACCTGGAATAAGAAGAGAATATTTTCGGGCACGTGGCTAAAGAAGTCTTAATTTTCTGATGATATCCTAAGTTTTCTCAGGGTCGTGAGTTCGAGTTGTTATCGAGCCAATATCCAAAATTATAGAAGAAAAAAAACTATTTTCCTTATTGTGGTTATCTCCAGGTAGAGAATGTCAACCTATTCTACTATATTTCTGACATGAAATAAAAGCTCCTCATCAGTTGGTCTGCGGCGACTTAGAAGAAACTGTGGGTCTCTGTTTGTTGGAAAATACATCAAGAGTCACATGACAACTTTGGGGAAAGAATTTGTGCAGAAAATCATTTCAGTGTTTCTAAAGCGTTAATTACTTAAAAAAAAATACATATAATCCTTGGTGTTCAACCAAAGCCACAAAAATGCACAGAGAACTACTCCTCTCACTTATTGATTTGTTAGAGTTCTTCAATATTTTTCCTTTTTGTGTAAAATTTGCATAGTGCGTCTCAAAGAGCATATGAGTAGGTATGTACACGATGCAATCTTCAGACTGCACTGTACACGCACGCACGCAGTGAAAATTCCTGCAACGCTGTGGCAAATGCCTGCGGCTGCTATTAACAGCAATTAACAATAAGTGTCAACATGACTTTTGCGGGCTGGGAATTAGTCGCGTGCATGCGTTTATGGTCAAAGGTCAAGTTGGTACTAATGTACATATGTACATATGCAAGTACAGGTATGCATACATATGTGTAGGGTTAAGCATTTCAGTTGTTTCTTTGTTTTTAACCGCCGCCGTCGCCGCCGCCGCCGACGGCATTGCACACGCTTAGCTGCAACAATGCTTAAAGTCGCAACCAGGTTTGTGCAAATATTCAGTTTTCTGGTGTACCAAAAAAAAAGAAGGTCTGGAGAAATTGGAAAATCGATATGTTTAGCGGCATGCAAGACAAACAAAGACATAAGTCGATTTGCCGAAACTTGTAAAAAGCCGCCGTCCGTTTTCAGCAAATATGCAAACACACCTTTTACAACACTAAAACAACTCAGTAACTGAGTGGAAAACCGAAGCGAACCGCAACCACAACCAACAGCAGCAAGCGATATTCAAATACAGCAACAAATACTAAATTCATTATTTGCATATCCGCCAGTCAGCGGCAGTATCTGTGTGCCAACAGCCATAGCAGCAGCAGCAAATACGAAATAGCAAATAGCAATAACAACAAACTGAAGCCAAGTAAGTATTTGCCACTTAGTCACAAATGACAGGACGCGCACGAGAAATCGTTTAAATACTTGCGTTGCATGTGCGCTTTCCACTTCTTCTGCTTCTTCTTCTTCGTCTTTTATTTCTACCCTGCCACACGTCAGCTACTTTGCAACAACCACAACAACAACAAGTACTAGCTGCACAGCTGTCGCATTGCAACATGCGTTTTGTTTGTTGTTGCTTTTATTATTGTTGCCGCGATCATTGCGTTGCGATCGTCAGTCTCGTACACCCTCCCTTGTCAGCCGTCGGTAAAGTCGTCTCGCCGTCTTTTAAGCGCTTAATAGCGATACGCCTTGGGAAAACTCAATAATCCGTTAAATGTGTGCAAACAGACAAACAAAGTGTGAGTAAACAAGCAAACAAATGGATTTGCTTAGCCATCGCATGCCACCTTGCCTTGCCACACATTTCGCTTCCTCTCGCTTCAATACAAATATGTATATGTACATAGATTGAGTATTTTCTATGTTTGCCCAAACGGTTTCGATTGGTGTCCCAAAGCAGTTGCTGCTGGAACCGTTGCTCAGTTGCTGCAGGATGCTAGAGATGAAAATTTGTAATTTTTTTCGGAGTTCCGGAGCTCGATGTATGAGATGGCTCTAGAGTTCAAGCTCCGACCGGTTGCCACTTGACAGGAAATATTAATACCTCAATACCTATTATAAAAATCTACTTTGTTAATGATGCGAAAGACCGAAAGCATGCCTTTGAGGTGCTTGAGCTTGGCTAGAAGAAGGAGGCAATTTGATATAACCTAAGATTGCTCATATAATTATCATCTGCGAAATCTTAAAGAAGACCCAGGAACAAAAAATCTACAGGAATCAATTTTTGTGGACTAACTGGGCTTATGGACCTGGAGTTAACTATAGTAAGGGTAAAATAAGTAAAATATTTCCTTTAACCAAAAAAGCAAATAACACGTCACAGAGGAGGCACTAGCAATGGGTTATTCCTCTTATGGAGGTTTTTTCGCCACCTGACGGTGCCCAGTTCTGCATTTCACAATGCCACAGCGATGGACTACCTTCAAAGTCCTCAGTCCTTTGTTTTGTTTGTTCAACATCTTGAGGATGGGATCCGTCGATATTACAACCAGCATCCTCCTGACAAAGACATATGTGTTCACGGGCTTGAGGACATTTTCACTGCTCCGAAAGACTTTACACCATGGAGCGGATGCCCGCGATGTTCTCGATGGAGTGTTAGCCAGTCTGAAAACATCGATTTCTAATTCTAAGTGAGCTGTGTCTACCCGGAAAACAGACCTGCTTGGCGATGGTATCAAGATGAGGTCAATAAGACTGTCGCTGAACGCCTGCTGTTCAGAAAACATGCCTCCCATTAGTCTCTCAGTGTCAATTATAGCATAATTAAAGTTAAGGACCGTTTCTGCGTACGACTAGCTGTCCCTTGTTCCTTCCGCTGCTGGAAACAATACCTCGCCCACTGGTTTCTGAGGCAGTTCGTCCATAACTAATCCTAACCGCATGTCTTTTTTTTTATCCGGGCGTATCATTTCAATGCATCCGCCGACGTTTTCCTGTCTCTGAAGACCTTACGTCATTTTTGCGGTTAGACCCACTGAACGGACATGGCTGCTTTAGAGAATACCTCAATAAGTACGGTCGCGATGATGAGACAGATTGTTCTTTCTGTGGTAACGGTAGTGAAAACCTGAAATACGAAGTACAGACAACAGACATAGAGACTCTTATTAAAAAACGGGTGTCTCCAAAAAAAAAAAAAGAAACATTGCGCTCCACGTGATACAAAGTAAAATCGTGTGGAATAAAGTGAAAATTTGGTGCGTAATTGCTCTCCAGGACTTTAGAATAAAGGAACGGCAACGCAGTAGCGAAAACAGAAGACATAGCGGAGGATAGATCAGAAAGTTGTCCATGAAGAGCCAATCTTGGCTAAGCCTGTTCCTCATAGAGGCGGTCCCGTAGGACCAGTGAACTGCGAAGGAGTTAAGGGCTTAATACGTAGGTGTATTGTTTCGCAGTTCCAGCAAAGTGAGATAACATTTACTGGGCGTGGTCCCGAAGGAGGTGTACTCTTAGCGAGCAGTATAATTCGTGGATGCCGCCTAGGACTGACGGTATCTATGAAAGATTACCCGTTCGGAAAAAAAACACTGTTAGTTTGTTTGATTTCGGTTGCCAGTGCGCGAAATTGGAGCGCTGCACGTCTACTGGCTCCGGAGAGTTCAACACACCTTCTACCAGGTTTCATACCTCATGTACGGTTAAGTGTGCCATGATTAGCACGTCTGGGAACGGGGTTGGGGCTTTCAGAATCTGTGTCCCTTCCACAACCGAAGCTCTGGAATTCGCTTAAATTATTGATTGACAGCTTTTCAGACCGAATAGTTTCCGTCATCCTCTTACTTCTCGAATCGCCTACTGGGAGTCAATCCGGTTGTATCGTCAAACCCCTCTCGTTTCGAAACACGGTCTTGATGGCGACTATGGCAGAGTTCTGTCCTAATGAATGTTAGTCTGTCCAGAAATCGAGCCTGTGACTTTGTGCACTGCTAACCACTTGACTAATGCGGCCGCACTATACTTACGTGTGCACATTCCATTACATCAAATATCTTGAATGACTTTTCAAAAATTGCTTAAGAAGTAATTAGCAATATCACAACTTTAGAATTACAAAACTTTTCCAAATTCAACGAAATGCAAAATATTTCATTTATTCATTTATTTGCGTGTAGTTGAACAGATTTCGGAGCGTCATATCGGAAAGCCATTTCAAAATATTATTATAATTTTTTTTTGTTGCTCGGATCACCGAGTTTCAATCAGCTGCTCTGGCAATGTTGCTATTGGCGACGACATTTAAGTTGTTCATGAGTTTTAATTAAATTTTAATTGAACATGACGTATTTATGAGTATGACAACGCGTGGTTTTAATTGCCGTTAAATTCGCTGCTACCACAATAAATGTTCACAGCTCGTAGCTCAGTAAAAATGAAACTCCCCGTTATGTTCCTCTGCTGTGGCGCCAATCCAGCCTACTCCACGTGCAGTAAATGCTTTTGAGCTTTATTAGCCCTTCACCTTAAGCCTTAAGTACGTTCACACGTTGAGGGAGGGCAGCCGGTCGCACGCATATTTTTATTAAGTGCTTTGCACTATAGGTATGTACATATGTTTGCAAAGACCTAAGTAAGAATGTACTTGTACACATGTACATATACTTATAAATATATATATATGTATGATGCGTAAAGCTATTTGCCTACAAATAGTCCTGTTTAAGAGAATGTAATTATTTTTTACATAATCAAGCATACATATGTACATACTTACGTATGCATAGTAGTACAACAGTTTGTACATTCTTGCATATTTTACATTTTATTCATTTACATTTTTGCTGGTGAACTTTACGCCGAATTTCAAGAATTTTCTGTTTGGTTTTTGTAGCTCAAACAAGTGAACTAATCAATGCATGAGCTGGTGGAACAACTTGACTTGCGTATAAACATACATATAGTACATGCATTTGTATGTACGTAATAAGAGTGATCCATGTCGAGGCTCCCTTCTTTTTTAAAGAAAAAGAAAACACAGGAAATTCAAATTTAATGGGAAATGTTTATTATCAGTCGAAAGTACATTCTTTGGCATATATTTTTTGAATATTACCTCTTTCAAATGTTGGCCGCTGCTATGCCTCAGATGGTCCATAGTTGAGTCCAATTTGTGATGACTCGTTCGAGCATTTCGACTGATAACTGACGAATGATACGCGTGATATTTTGTTCCAAGGCCTGAATCGAAGCGTGATTGTCCTCATAGATTTTAGACTTTACATATACCCACAGGAAAAAGTCTAACGGTGTAACATCATACGATCTTGGTATCCAATCGATCAAAACGTGAAATTATCTGCTCACCGAAGTGTTCTCTCCTCAATAAATCCATAGATTATTGCGATGTGTGGGAAGTGTGAGAAGTGGCGCCGTCTTGTTGAAACCAAATGTCCCTAAGTTCCCGAATTTAAATTTCAGGCATCAAATAGTCGGTTATCATGGCGCGATAACGATATCCATTGACGGTTACCTTCTCACCGGCATCATTTTTGAAAAAATATTGACCGATGATTCCACCGGCACACAAACCACACCAAACCGTTGTTTTTTCTGGATGAAATTGCAGCTCTTGAATCTCTTCAAGTTGCTCTTCGTCCCAAACGTGGCTTTTTTCTTGTTTACATACCCATTGAGCCTCAAAATTTGGCTCGAAAACGTCGGATTTTCTGGGAACTTTTCAAGAGCCCTTAGAGCGAAGAGATGTCGCTTGGGAAGGTTCTTCTTGCACAAGCTATATTTTGTGCGCTTTCAGTTTAAGATCTCGACGTAAAATGGGCCAGGATGTTCCTGCGAACGGCGCCGAATCGACTCTCCCCGGTCTTCGTGTATACTCTCAGCTACTGCCGCTTTCATGATGAAATGACAAACAATACTATAACAAGACCGCTTGACACGACTACTGCGTGATCTGTCAAAAATGAATAGCCTTTTTTGACAGATCACAAAAAATTGGATCACCCTTTAAATACTTGTTTAAATAAATAAGCGAGTATTTATGCCAATTTTAAGTTGACTTCTTACGTAGTAGCTTTTAATTATTTAACAAATTCCAGCTGTTGCATTGGCAATGAGATTTTAGAAATTGCTAAATGAAGAAATAAATTAAAAAAAAAAAAACAGCAAATTCCTTACCGAAAATAAGCACGCTTCAGGTTATTGACACTGGTAAAATTAAAATATTGTATGCTTGTACATACATACGTATGTACTAATTAATGTGAGTATTTCAGGTATTACAATATGCGCACCTAAGTTTAATAGAAATGAATATTCTCCAAAAAAAAAAAAAAAAAAAAAAAATTAGCTGCGTTCTTGTGTACCCAACCTTCAAAAGAACATTATGTCGCTTATTACATTCCATGCCAAGCAACAATAAGTTTTTGCACTTCATCTAAGGGATGTAATGAGTTGCAGTAATGCTTCTGGCATTGTATGAGATGCCTTAACCATTTCGAGTGAAACCTTGGGTCAAGGCCGAAAAAAAGAAGGAGCATTAGTGGAGCCACTCCGACATAACCGGCTTAAGACTTTACGAGAATCTGCGGCCTCGGATGAAAGACCCCACTTTTGATGACCTCTACCACGGTAAATGTAAAAAGGATTATAGTTTGAGAGCATGGAACCTAGAATATCCCTTTCATTAATTGGGAAGGTGCCGCTGCCCAGCTGGCTAATGTCCTTGAAATATTAAATGTTAACTTTACCGCAGTCTAAGAGACGCGATGCACGGGGCAAGGGCGGAAAGGTCCTTGTAACATGTCCTACAGTGGTCATATAAAAATGCGCAGATTTGGTTTGTGGTAGGAAAAAGATTTCGCCGTAGAGTACAATCATTCCAAAGATACTTTCTATGGTCGCCTTTAAAGCACCTACGAGCGCTGGACCCGCCAAGATGTCAAAATCGTGCTTGGAAATTTTAACGCCAGGGTGGGCAAAGATGGTATCGTCGGAAAATTCAGATGATCGACTTCGCCGGGATCCAAAATATTTTCGCACCAAGGCCGAAATGCTTGTGAAGCGGGCCGAGAGGGGTAATTCTCGAAAACCCTGTGGGAAAATGCGGCATCTCAAAGAAAGTTTCAAAACTGAAGCCTTCTCATGCAGAACCCAATGAAATCATTTGGTAACAGAGGCCCATAATATATTGAGCTCCAGCTTGCTGTATGGCAGTGAAAGTGAAACATCCGAAGGGAGTGAATCCGAATTCCCAACTAATCGCCTGGGGAACAACAAAGCGGCGGTCGCCGATGGTTGACTGGCAGAGCTATTCAAATATGGCGGCAAAGAGCTGGCGAGATGCATGCATCAGGAACATAAGTATTTGTGTTCAATTCACAAAAAACGAGTCCCCACAATCTGCCTCAATTATCCTCTCCTCAAAACCCCTTGAAAAGAGGTTCGACACACACCAACTCTTCATCGATTTAAAAGCAGCCATCGCAACTGCCTATTATAAAAGTAGATTAGCAATGAAAGCTCTTTCCTAAACATCACTTTGTAGGAAATCCAATTTCTTAACCGTTAGAAGGAGAAACTATAACTCATATTGTTGGAATGATAACCGGAAGTGATTGCCCAGCATAACTTATCAAATTAAACTGACTACCAAAACGTGGATAACCTTGCTCCTTTAACAAGAAATTCTCGGAACTCACTATGGCGTAATTAAAGTCAGTATAACTTGACGTAGGAGGATGACGGAAACTATTTCCTTTAAAATGCTGTTCAATTGAAACATTGAAACAGCATGAGCGAAGATTTAAACGTGCATGTACCCACGAAATAAGATATCGTAGCATCAGGTGCAGCAGAGATATAGTCTCTAGAGTCCTAAACCTCTTCACAGATAAGACCACTCTTCAAATTAGATCACACCAACAGAGAGGGTGAATCCTGGCAAGAGAACTGGTACACGTTTCGCTTCCACTAGACACCAAGCACGCAAAAAGCGTGTGCTGGTAGCCGGAACTAACCAAATTATCAGTGGGATTGGGTCAAAACCAGACGTAAACTCCCATAAGACTGGATTTTTTTTTTGGATTTCGTAGAATGCAAGTGTAACAAGAAGAATGAGTCCAACAACAACCAAAAGACGCAACTGATAGACCAACAGCCTTAGGAACTACAGGGCGAGAGGTGGATTTCTACAGCACAGTAAAGAACAGAAGTTTGTACCCTGAAGTGACCCGTATCTTTAATTACGTCATTACTGACGCTTGGAGACCCGGAGGTAGTATGTCGCCTTAGCAGCATACTTAGAGGAGGCGGAAGGTAGTGACGGTCCTTTTCATCTCATATAATGTAAGGCATGCAGTATCTGCTGAGATGCTAATAGTGGACCTATTTCTTAAGGTATATGAACTTGTTTAGGGTACCACCGAGTTCCAGATGAAAAAGATCTAAATTTAGAGTATTCAGTTCGTCGGCATTCTATTAACAATTTCTACTACTCTCTCCTTTTAAAAATCGGAAAAGTTACTAAGGGCTTTTAAGAGAAAGGTGTTGTGGAAAATTTATGGTCATTTGCGCATTAGAAACGGCGAATACCGCAGACGATGTGACAATGAATTATTTGAGTTATACGACGCCATTGACATAGTTCAGCGAATCAAGTAACAGCGACTACGCTGACTAGGCCATGTCGTCCGAATGGACGAAAGCACTCCAACTTTGAAAGTTTTCGGTGCAGTAGCCGGTAGAAGCAGGGGTAGTGTAAGACCTCCACTGCGTGGGAAAGATGAGGTGGAAAATGACTTGACTTCGCTTGCTAAGTTACCTTTCCAGACTCAGGCAATTCCGATATAGCTAAAGTGCAGACAATGTAACTGGTTAAGCTTAAGCCGTCCTCTGGCTACAACTACAACAACTCATAATTATGAAAACGACCTTCCCATACTTTAGATAATTGTCTGAGGAAAAAAACGGATCTGAGGACAACAGAAAGCACAAAGTAGTTATGCTTCTCATGAGGAAATACTCACTTCTCTCGTGTTTCTTCTTATCACCTTCCACCCCTTATTAATTGTACTGTATATAGAACCCATTTTTCTAGGAACCGATTTGGTCTAATGTTTTTATCTTTCTATAATTTGTTCCAAAAAATAATCCATTTTAGAAGGATAGAAATCCCGACCAATAAATGGGGATCCATTTCGAGGTTCCCTCCTTTTTTAAAGAAAAAAGCACAGAAATTTCAAATTCAATGGGAAATGTTTATTATTATAGGGAATTCTTTTGCATTTATCTTTTGAAAATTATCTTTTTCAAATGTTGTCTTAGATGGTCCATCCGTTGAGTCCAAATTTTCGATGGCTCGTTCGATCATTTCGACTGATAACTGGCGAATGACAGGCGTTATGCTTAGCTCCAAGGCCTGAATCGAAGCAAGATTGTCCGTATAGACTTTATACTTTACATATCCCCACGGGAAAAAGTCTAACTGTGTGATATCACTCGATTTTGGTGGCCAATCGACCGGCCCAAAACGTGATATTATCTGCTTACCGAAGCGTTCTCTCAATAAATCCATTGATTGATGTGATGTGTGGAATGGGGCGCCGTCTTGTTGAAACCAAATGTCGCGGAGATCACGAGCTTCAATTTCTGGCATCAAATAATCGGTTACCATGGCACGATAACGATATCCATTGACGGTTACCTTCTCACCGGCATCATTTTTGAAGAAATATTGACCGATGATTCCACCAGCCCACAAATCACACCGAACCGTTGGTTTTTCTGGATGAAATGACATCTCTTGAATCTCTTCAGGTTGCTCTTCGTCCCAAATGTGGCAATTTTGATTGTTTGTCAGACGTAGGTCTTTTGATGATGAAATGCCAAACAATACTGAAAAACAATAAAAATTAGAGCTTGACACGACTAACGCGTGATCTGTGCGCGAAAAAAGGCTATTGAAAAATTTACCTCTACTTGGATCGCCCTTTACATCACGGCGAAGCAGAGAATTTCGGGCTCAAAATGTTATTTAAAACTTTCGAACTGCCACATAATGGAATACCACAGGAAGTGATGTCCTCATCAAAAAATGCTTAAATTCAAATTCGAGATAAACAAAATATCAGCAAATACTTGTACGAGTTGCCAAATCACGCGATATTTCGATAAGAATCCGTTCACAGTGAAGTTATAAAACTAAAACTAAACACAAAACGCCAATTAAATGTTGTGGCAAAAGGCTGCCAAGGACGACGATACACTCAGATTTGTGAAGCACCTAGACTCACTACACCTCACACTAGGCGCACCAAATGGTATGCGCGGCGATATGGGGCGAAACAGTGGTGGTTCGCCGGTGGACTTGCGGTGCAGTAACATTGTTCGCAACTACAAGTAATTAATTTTACCACTACAAGGCTTTAATGACTCCTCTAAAAACTTTTCAACTTTTTAGCCGACAAGTGAACTGCCGGACATGCCATTATTGTTTGTTGGTCGGACTAAAAGCTTTACCCGCAGTTGTTGCAGGGAAAAAATTACCGAAAAAAACAAAAAAAAAAAAACAAAGGTAAATGCGAATAAAAGCAGCTATGTAAGATTGTAAATATATAAATTCTTAAGTTGGTATTTTATTATGTTCTTCTGGCGACCAAATGTGGCCACAAGACAAAGCGATCGACCCAACGACCAAAACAGAAAGCGACCGAAAATGTTCATGGGGCTAATGGTTGGAGGTAGCCTAGGGAGACTGCTTTCAAATTCAAAGTCATAGTTGTTTTTGTAGTTGTTGTTGCAGTTGTATACTCGTATTTGTATAATGTGGCTGTAAATGCAAATGCTTGAAGGGTGACATACATACTCGTATAAGCTCACCTAGGTAAAGATACATACATATAATCGCACATATGTATGTGGAATGGACTGACTACAACAAAGTGTTTGGCTGGTTTGTTGTTATAATTTCAGTTTTAGGGTGTAATTGTGCCCCGAAAGAGTCATAAATGTATTTGCCATTTAATGGACTACAAATACACCGTGTACTTATGTATGTACATATGTATGTACCTGTGCGGTAAAATGTTAGCCACGCGAACTTTATGCAGACCACACACGTTGTTGTTGCATTGAATTTTGTGCGAGTATATCGTATACGAGATATGGCGCCTCTATGGAATTAAATGGATACCCCATGCCACCAGCGAGTGCGCTCGCTAACCCCTGCAGCAGTCCGTCGGTTATCGGTTTGCCATTGCGTCAGTTATGATTGCATGCAACATCAAATTGAAATGCGAGTATTTTATAGTAATAAAACTATAAAATAATAAAAATGTGAAACACTAAGAAGTACAAGCAGCATTGGAACACACACGCGACTTGCGACCGCTCTGGCTTTGAGATAAACTGAAGTTGCCTGGCAGAAAAAGTTGTGCTCAGGATTTTCGGTACAAATACCGTTGCATAATAATGAGTAGAAAAGCTGTTTTAGCCTAGGTTCTGAAGGTCCTTGAAAATCACCGCAGCTTCCTCGCTAGCTGAGCAAAAGACGTCGCTCCTATCACCGTCATGGCTGGATACCTAGGCTAGGATGAGTGATCCAGTAAAAAAGGCTTGAATGCAAAGGCAATATACAAGACGGCGGTCAAACTTCAAGAGCGACTTACTTAGTGGCAACTCCAACTGGCCGAAGGAAGAGCAGGAAAGGTTGTCTTGGGCTAAGAAGAAAATGGAAGAAGTACGGGCATACCACATGACACGACCGCAACTTATGTCCACGGATCCGAAATTCGCCAAGCCGGAACTAGTATGGCAGCAACTAGTAATAGCAGCTGAAATAGAGCTGTTCGCTGAGAGCGAAACAATACGAACTGTTAATTGGTCAAAGTGAAAGAACGACGCTATAAAGTGAAACATCCGGCCCCGTTGTGAGACCCTTACAACGTATAGGGCGGCCGTAGCGGCTAACTAGAGAGCCAAGATGCATTGAGTTGTGACCGTAGCAACCTTCAGAGGCAATTGACTCAGCGCTGGAGCCCAGCGGAGCTTAAACTGCTCGATCTCGGAAAATGCTTGGCTTAATTTTTATTAAACTCGACTCTACCCACCTACTGCGTTGGCCTGTCTTCAAGTAAATTTCTCAAATAGCCTTGTTGTATGTAAGAAGCGGTTTTAACGTGTTTACCGGCTATATGAATCTATCAGATCAACAGCCATGGAATTTCTTGCAATACACTTGTGAGTAGGAACTCAAGCAAGGAACTCTCCTGCCTGACTGTCGCAGGAGATGAAATTATATTCCCCAGCTAACCTTCTCTCCAGTTTGAGCCGATTGTGTGTATTGCAATGCTACCAGTCGAGGACTCATAGTTGCTTACCCATTCTTCTCTACCAGGATCCATTTTTATCTTCAACGGAGAGCTCTCAAATAAAGCATGGGAATTTGAGGTCTAGTCTTAGAACTTCATTAGTAGTGTTTTTAGTAAGTGTAATGGATACGCACTGTAAGATCTTGAGGCTTCAAAAATATTTTTACCAATAGGGACCGTAAAGACATGGGTGATAAGATAATAGTGAACAGCCCAATTCTTCTGAATAGAAATCTCGAGCTAAGATTATAGAGTTTCAGTGAGAGAACACCGCTTTGAAGAGTTCATCTGTCTGTAAACTTAAACAGCCATTGCTCCACATTGCAGTTGAAAATTAATTAGGTTCACTCATAGGCTCATAAATGCTCCAAAGTAGATTTTATGGATCCTGACAGTATGTTTTTGAAATTGATGTAGACACTGCTGCTGTAATTACAGGTCGGCGCCAATTGGACAAACCAAGTGAAGCCCGGTCCTTCTCAACTTAATCTTCCCATGGTGTTCCACTTTCTCTAAATCTACCGGCGAGTATTGCATCGAATACTCCCAAAGCTACAATGGTTTTTACCATTCATATGGCAAGATTTAACTAAAGTCACTCTGTTGCAATTCTAGAGAGAAAATAGTCCCCTCCATAACAAAGAACTCGAAGAGTCAGAGGTTCTGAGTATGCAGATTTACTATAGTCTAGTGGGTAATAGTGTATGTATCTATGAGAGTGGTCACGAATATTAAAAGTTTTCGCACCTCGGCTGAATATGCTAACTCTACAGTAAGAATAGAAGTATTTTTATAAAGTATCCGAGAATTCCTCCGTGAAACCGGAGTCGGACAAAAAAATCCTGTAATCCATGAAAGCCTACCTCATTTCATTGATTTAATTTCACATCTCATACATACTACGCGAGACTTCGTTCCACACTGAGCCCATATAAACACAAAAGACTAATAAATTTAAAATTTAAACTACAACAACAACACTAAAATGATCAGAATATAAAATTGAAATAACTTGTTGCAAATTTTTTGTCACCATTTACGGTTGAACAAACAAAAGGGAACAACAAAATGACTACATCAGTGCACGGCAGTTAAGGCAATAATAAATAAAAACAAAAACAATGCCATACATTTGGCGACAAAAACTAAACAAAGCAAAAAAAAAATAGAAGTTAATAAAAAAAACAACAACAACACTGACGGAAACTAAAAAATCGTTAACACTTTACCTACCGCGCTTTTTAGGCGCAAGCGAGTGACAATCGAATGCGATTGATCTGGTCTTGCTGCAAGCACACACTACAGCAGTACAGCCATTTGGCTTTGGCTTTGGCTGCCTATAGCTGTGGAGCAGCAGAATAGCAGTATATGGGAAACGTTTCACACATTCAGCGCGCGCGTCAACGGTGTCAACGCCGCAATTGCCTGTGGCGGCCCTGCCGACTTTTCACCTCCTCAATTGCCACTACGGCAAAGGCAAGCGAGGTGGCAATGACAATCGCGACCGGATGTCCCAAATCAGATTTTATTTCACCTTTTTAAATCTTTCTTGTCTCATTTTTTCAATTTTAATTTTTTTATTTTTTTATAAAGACTACAAACGCCACTCGTCCAGCAGATTTCGTTTTGGTAGTTTGGCGGCCTTTGTCTTTCGTTGTTGGTTGTCTTGATTTTGGTATTAATCCTTTCCTTTCCATGCTTAATGCAATTTCGGTTTGTCTCGTGTGTGTGTGTTGTGGAGCCTGCTTAGCGCAAAAAAGTGCAATACGAAATGCATACGACGGAAACCAGTTATGGAGATAGATTTTGTTTCAGCTTTTATTGTGGCGCATTTTTTCATTCATTTCACGAAATAGTAGTTGTAGTTGTAATCATTTACAGCCCCCAATATTCATTCATGACATTAAAGATTTACTGAGATTCAGCAAACTCGCTGCTGATTTTATGTCCGAGTAAGTACCGTAGAGACTTCCGTGAATAAATGTTCCGATAAAGATGCAGCCCACAGTGTTCTAGTTTTATACACTTACGAGACGGTTGTTCGAGCCTTCGAATACTAACTCAGAGACTAGAAATGCACCCGCCTGTGGGGAATAGAGAACGTTCATCTATAAAGCAAAGCTCATCGTCGTAAAGCTGCTATCACAAAAGAGAGCTAGAGTACTTTTGCTCACGCAGAGGAGTCATTCACAATTCGGTATAAAGGAACTACCGCACAGTTTTTCAAGCTCTCTCCATTGCCTTCAATATATGTTTACGACAAGGTCAAAACCGGAACATTATTTCTCTTTGAGAGTACTGACAAATCCTACTTTATTCATTACTATTATTTTTTAATACAGTTTTCTCATAGAATCCTACTTTATTTTGAGAAATTCTAATATTTCTCAGTGTCATTTTTATAGTTCTAAAGACAATGGAAGGGTTAGTTGTAGAACAGAATATTCGTAGAATCGATTTTTTGGGGTCTAAATGAATTTAATCTTATCTCGAGTTCAATCCGACTATTTTTCCTGTGGTGTGCTACTATGTTGTAAAACTGCCGAAGAGACAATATTTATGGAAAGGCTGGAAAGTGTTTTCAGATTCTCAACGCTCAGTATCAACGAACGAATTTAAAATAACACCATCTGTTGGTCTTCGTACAATTTGAAAATACCACCGGCGAACAAAGTGACAAAAAACAGGACATTCCTAAATACAAGGCTACATATCTGAGAACAATGACTTATGGGCACTGTACCGTATCTTTAAAAATGAGATGATGGAAAAGTGAAAAAAAACAATGAATTGACCCGACACACACGTAACCTAATAGTTTAACCATTGATTCGTTCTGTGAACATCTCAAATTCGGATCCAATTCAAACATGGGTGTCTAAAAAGAAGTCTAATGAGGAAACTTAGTGGTTCCCGAAATAGTTAGCTATAACTCTTACCGCTCAGAATGTTTTTGTAATTTTTTCATTTTCCCCAAAAACAAAATATGGTCTGATACTGCTCGAAAAACTAGTTAATGTTATTGAACAGTGACCTGAAAAAACATCTGAGAATAAACTACGTTGTTATTGTCTGAATTTCGGGAAATCCCTCGCAACTACAATATAGTCAGTTGAATGGTGCAAAAGTCTCAAGTTTTCAGAGCTTTCTAAAATAAAGAGTGGAGTGTGTGCTGGAGCTTTCTACGCCAAACCGGATAGAAGAAAGTCAGTTAGGCCACCAAACTACTAAAGTATCCTTCAAATTTTTTGCTTGGAATATGCTTTTAAGGACTTACTTGCATATACCGATGTCGGTAGCACATTTTAAGAAAGCGCTTAGAACACCGGCAGAGAAAAGAGAAGTTCAACTTTTCAGTCCTAATCGAATTTTGAGAACAAACAAGCGCATGCAGTATATTGAAAATTAAGTGCAAAACATATGACGCGAATATAACCAAGTTGTTACAAGCGACAAAGAGTTCAGACTCCAGGCCGATAGTAAGACTATTAACGGGTCCTTGTCTGTTGGCGTCCCATGTCTTCACATTCCAGATCTAATTGATGACAATAAGTCCGGGAAGTGCAGAAAGTGTGTGGAGATAGTGGAGTACGGCCCTCGCCTGACAGAGGTTGATCATATTTGGTGAGGAAAAACTGATGAATCTTTTCTCAACAAGGAGGTAAGTCTAAAATGTTTGCTTCGGTTTGCTAAGAGATTGTACTGATTTTCACAGCAGGCACTATAGTAGTACAGAGTTTGGGTCGTACCTAGTGTTTCTGTGGACACTATAGAGGCTCCCCAAGTAGCCAACCCGTCCAACCTAACCTAACCTCTATCCAACTTGATTTTTCTTTTTCATTTTCATGCATTTAATTCCTTTGGAAGGCTTAGGTGTAAGTACCTAACAGGTGGATTTCACGAATCAGCTACTTCTATGCAGAACTGCAGCCGCGAGCGTAGGAGGATTAACTCGCTTTTGATAAAAATGATTAGGGAGAAGGTGGAACGTATGAGAACTCAGAGGATTATCTAAGGTAGTTCAACTAAAGAGTTTTGTTGTATAGGATGAAATGCACAAATGCTAGTATATTCTCTTAGTCGATTCTGCAGAAGATGCAGGAACGATGAGGGAATAAAAAGATATTTAATCTTTAATGAAAGTGCCCTGCTTCGGGCAGGGCTAGACTTCGATATCTGAGAGCACCCTTGATTTATCTAAAATAGTGGTTGTAAAAAAAATTTATAAGAAAATCGAAGCGGACGGTCAGTAAAACTTAACGAACGTGACATTATACTTGAAAGTTCATACACTAGTTAGTTGATTCGTAGTTGAGGTTGCTAGATCACAGAACCTTGATCCAGCGCACTTTCTGAAGCTCTGCTGACTCATTGGAATGCTACTGGTGGGGGTGTAAAAATGGGTTTCTTTCATCTACCCAAATATTCAAACCATTTGGAGCGTTTTATTAAACCGATGAGAACGTTTGCTAAAGGAAGTTCTTCGAGACAGTCGAAAGAAAATTAACTGATGAAACGACGTAAGGCCGCAATGAGAGAGGTAGAAGCAATGCTCTACCGATTCCTCCTCGTTTAAGTCCCTGCTGCTGCGATTGAAGCCATTACAGAAGTAGTCCATCCTACTAATGTGAGTCCCCATCAAACGAGTATCATGAGTCTTCATCAAACAGTGCCTGGTTTAGAAGGAGAAGAGACTTTGTTTTCTCTTTTTCGATGAATAACCAGATCTATGTGGTTACATCACATGTGGCTTTATCCTTTCACCTCTACTATTTTCTCTATTGATGAAGAGGTTTGCCGTGGTTCGGCCTTATAGCTAGCTAGTCGGCCTCACAAATGCCTGGTGTGTCTCGGTGTCTTTGAACCCAAACCAGGGACGTTTCCAATACATTCGAGAGTTTGTTTAAAATTTTGATTCATCTCATTGCCAACTATTGAGAGTCGCTGCAGTGGGCAGAAAGTCCTTTGCTCATGTGGATAGCAAATGACACTAAATTAACTCCAAAACCCACGCTGTCGACGGGTTTTAGGCCATCGGTGGAGCTGGCCACGATCCTTTGATCCAAAATTGTTTCTCATTGAGATTTTTGTTGTTGAAAAATCATTGTCGAAACATAATAGTGAGGGGGTGCAGTTCTTTCCTTCCAAGAGCGGTGTAGAATTTAATATTTGGGTGTGTCCTGTACTGCAGTTTCTTCGTGGTTGAGTTCCATTTAGCCTTATGGCGTTGCTGCATGCATACAGCTCACTATACAGGTCTGATGCGAGAAGATTAAGAAGAGTTTCGAGAGCTTTCGTAAGAGCTGATGGTAGCGCATCTGTAAAAATGATAAGGCCGTCCGGTGAACTTACTTTAGCTTGCTCTTGAAAGTACGTTTGTCTAGTGCTCACCATCATACAGTGACTCTATAGAATAATATCACTCTTATTGCCGCTTTGTAAAGTTAGTTTTCCTACTTCTTCCTATCGTAATTCGGGTATAGGCGAGTGTACATTCTAAGATATACCTAAGTGTATGAGCTCAATAGAAGGAGTGATCTCGATGCCTTTGAGTAAGGTCGGTTGAAGAACAGATGGGTGTCCCTTCGGTCTTTGAAATATTTACATCGAAAACGCAATCGCTGCACCAATTGCTTACTATGTGAAGGAAATTTCGAAGGAGATCACTAAAAATATCAATTTTTTTCACAATTACATTCACTGGGCTTCATTTAAAGAGTTCTTTGTTCCGAAATCAAAGGGTCAACTTTGTCTCTTCTTTTCCTGCAAATAATTTGCATTTTTTATCCAATGCCAGAAATCACTCAACTACACCTCCACTCAACCGAAAACGGTATCAATACCGCCATGAGGTGTGAATTAATTTGCTCTATTATTCAGCAACTTTAGGATATTGCTTAAAACAAAAGTTAAAAAATATAATTGAAATATATATATAACACACACTGACGTGCATTTGTATTGCGCAAAACCACACACGAATCACGCGCACATCGATCTGTGGCTAGAGCTCTTCCAAGAAACTCAACGTGCCAATCGGTTGGTGGCAGTCTTGCGCCACACAAGCCCTACACGGAGTCCCTAATCCGTCGTCGTTGTGCTGCCGTTATCAGCTTGAAATCTTCAAAATTCTCGATGATTCGTCCCATTCGTCGACTGGTTCACCCAGGCCAGGCGCGCTTTGGCTGTCAATACATTAGCTCTGCGGTACAATGTTGACACTTTTCAAAGTCCCTACGGATTGCACATACGCCGCACACAAAGCAACAATCAATAAAAAAAATAAAAATCAGCAATCACATTGCTGTGGCAACAGTCATTCAGAATCCGCATGACCGGCCAGCAAAATTGTTTCATTCATTCTTTGGTTGTTCTTCTGCCGGTGTTTCTTCTTATTGTTTTATTTTTTCCAATTTCTGCTGGCTGGCCCATTACATTCTTAGGTGTCTCAGTTTTTTCGACTATTTCGTTGCCGCTGTCAAGTTGTTGCTTCGTTTGTTTTTGCTTCGTTGTAAGCTTTTCATGAATGAAACCAGTAGTCACGCAGTAAGCGATAAGCTCCGTCCGTAGTCGCTGTGCAGTCAATCGGTTTGTTGTATGTGTTCCTTCCTTTTTCATTGCCACCTTCACCTTACACTTCTGTTGTTGTTACTGTTGTTTTTATTGCTTTCTTGACAAACGGAAATTGTTGACTTTGCTGATGAAGTGACACAATCAAAAGCAGACAATATTACCAGCGCTAAACAGAAACGAATACAAAAACAACCCCAATAACAACAGAAACAACAGCAACAACAGTACTGTGTAGTAAAGCCACAAAAACGAACACATTGATAACCAGTCAATACAGCAAGCAAACGGTTTGAGCGCCTTAAGCCATTTTGCTCCTCGAATCGGTTCACCTCAAACGTGAAGCTCTGAGATTATTGTCTTTTTAATGATGAGGCATTCGAGCAAATCAACACAGTATTGCAGGACAAATCCGCTTTCGTTTTGCTCATATCTTGTTGGCAGACTTTTGAACTTTTTCTCTGTTTGTTTTGAGATGTTCCAATTTTTCGTTTCTTCATTGCTTGACTTTATTCGTTAGTCGACTGCTAATCAATACATAGAATGACTATTGGAATTATTAGTTTGGGACTTATAGACTTCATGAGCTTCTACTCTATTGACTTTCTTATTATTTTTATGTTTTGAAATCCATGACTAAAGTATTCGTATACATATATGTTTCAAAAAAAAAATGTTAGAATCAGTTGCAAAGATTGATATGTTTTGTTCTTGAACCACGAAGACCCCGACTGAAGCCAAGAAAATTTTGTAAGATTTTCGATTTTTTGAACTGGAAAACATTCTGCATGTCTTATACGGTAATCAGACGAAATCCTTGCTACAAGTCGCCACAAGGTGCTTCAGCATTTTGCTGATTTCCATTGTCGCTGGAATGAAAGAGGAGGACAACACAACACAACACATACAACAAAGATACTTGCTACGAAGGCTTGGAATGCACATACATATATATGAGCGATGCCTCTGTCCTGAGCTGATAAACTTTGCCAGGACTCGAGATATGGTAGTCTGAAGCTCTCGATTCTAGCAAAATAATCTCCTTAAAGCTTTTGGAATCACCAGCGGGGAGGGCTTGTAATCGAATCGACATGTTGTGAAAGATGGAAGGCAATTCTTCAGTGTTTTATGTGCGTATTCTAACATCAACTAAAACCATAAACCAGAGAAGGCCTTAATATTCTAGGTCGAGCAGACAGGCAAGTGGATTTTAGCTCGATCTATGCCCTGCTCATTCGTTAAATACTCTACACAAGAGAACCGTGGAACTACGTATGATGAGAATTGTGGAATGAACAAAGACCATTCATCTCGTAGCGCATGCTTTATGGGAGAGAATTCCAGAATTGAAAAGAGATGCGACGCACATTTTCAGACAGAAAAAGAAAGAATCTGAAATATGAAGAATTTGAGAAGATGACTGAAATTGCATCAGAAGATGCGGCGTGCGAATTAAAAACGAATCACATGAAGATCTAGAATCAGCAGCCTTAATTAGAAACGTCTATGACAAAGTTCGAATAGTGATTGTTTGCTTGAAAATAAACAAAGCGGCGAGAACCGATGACTTTCCGACTGAGCTATTTTTATATGGCAACTGAGAATTATGGCTGGATGGAAGCCTGCCCGACGTTTGGAACCTTAGCCCATATCATTCTTCTCAATATCGTCTAGAAAGTCCAATCTAGGTTATTGTGTGAAATATTAAAGCCCACTGTTGGCGAGGAGATCGGAATTTATTAGTGTGAGCTTAGACCTGATAGAACCATCTTCGTCCAGGTATTCACCATGACCCAAAATTTGAAAAGACAGAACGAAAAGAAGCTTTGTCTGAATCTGGCATCTCCACATTTATAAGCCTGTGTAAACTTACACTGGACAACATCAATACCTCCATCAAGTTCGAGAAGGATCTCTTTGAGCCATTTGACACCAAAAAAGGCTTCAGAAAAGACAATTAGTGCTGGTGAAAATAATAAAAGCTACAGAGCTAAATAATTAATACACAATCTTCTATAAGCCTCAACAATAGCGCCGTTAGTTTTGTTTTTTACAAGCTGAATAAGGTAGCGAAGCGAAGGGTCTAGTAGTGATCAAGGCCAAAACAAAATATATCCTGTCATGAAACCAACAGCCAGCGCATTCGAGTATTGGCTCACATGTCACTGCTGACACTCAGAGTCGCCGAAAATTTCGTCTGCTTAAGAACCAGCATATGCACCAACAATATTATCGGACTTAGGATCCTAAGTAGAATCACTCTTGCCAACAGGTGCTACTTGGGGCTGACCCTCTTTCGACGAATAAAAACCAAACTGCCCCTATATATGGGGCAAAGGAGTGAACGATGTCAACATCTGTTGAGTCGGCGAATACCACAGACAACGGAAAGATGAGCTGTACGAGTTATATGACGACATTGACCTAACTCATGCAATTAAGAGACATCAACTACGCGTCTTATGCCACGTCGTCCAGATGAGTAAGAACACTCCAGTTTCGAAGGTATTTGTTGGAGTACCCGCTGATGGAAGCAGATGAAGAGGAAGAGGAAGCCTCATATAAAGAGTGGCTTATTTTCATTTGCAGTTTCTAATTGCCACCGAACAGTAAAAAGAAAACGCTACTGGTGTGCTATTATCAACTTGGCTATAATCACGTAGTCGAGGCATACCTAACCCATTTAAGACTAAGCAGTCTAAGCGGGCTGCACACCTGATACAGGCCAAGATATTTTCCCCAAAAACATTAAATTTTCTTAAGTAATTTCAATTCGAACATGACAAAAGTAAGCAGTTTTATTTGTTTTATACGAACTTGAATAATTTAATGGTTCCACATTTATGGGTATGTAAGCACATAACGCTTTTACGAGCTCTTGTTTCCTCATTAAATACCTACATACTCATCCATACTTACGTTTTATATGTGGCTCCCACACACACTGTACATTGTGTATGCGATCAATATGCAGTGTTGAACATTTATTAATTATGTTTTTAATGTCAGTCACACTAAAAAGTACATTGCTCATGATATATGCAGCTTTCGCCCAAAAAAAGGGCCCGCCCAAATAGATATTACCACCAAAAATCCCAAGTTGGATTATCTTTTTTTTTGGACATTGAAACGAACGGATCAAACGGAAAAGCCGCAACACAACAAGTATTTAGCAGTCGGAACACAACTGCCGCTCACACAGCCATTCGCCGCGCGTCATTCGTCATTCAGTGGCAGCGTCGAGTGTACTCGCGAGTAGTGTTGTATAAGTATGTTCACGGGTCGCCCACGCTGTTGGAGGTCTATGGGTTTGATGAAAGGTCGCGCTACCGCTAGTATTGCTTACGCACTTGTTGTCGCCTTCCACACGCTGCAAACATGTCTATGCTCAACGGACGAGGCAGGCGCATGCGTACGTGGAGAGAGGAGAGTGAGTGTGTGAGTAAACATGGCGCTGTTTTCTGCATTTTATGGGTATGCAATCAACAATTTTGACATTTATTTTCTTTTTAAAAAACATACGTATCTATATAGTCAAATTTATTTGAAGTCTAAAGATTATTATCGCTCCAACCATTAAAGGGTTTGCCATGAAAATTAACGAGCGAAGAAATTCAAATATTTCAAACGAAAATTAAGTGTGGAAATGTGTAATCAATAGTTAAAGGCGTTGTTATATGCGATTTCGCATAGAAATTCACAACAAAAGTGAACAACAACTATGCCTCTGACCCACCAACCTTCTTTCCTCCTTCGACTTGTTTAATCGCCTAAAGTGCACTACAATTTCCAATTATGGTACCGCTGTGTTTAGCCACATTTTTCTTGAGTACACATTCTGAATAAAAAATTTTGATATTTATAATTATTATTATTATAATTTTTTTTTTTTTTTTGACATCAAATTTCTCTGCTCACACTCGCTTACTTTCAAGTATATTTAATAAAGCAATATCGTTATACCCTTCGTGAGCACAAATATAATTTTGAAAGCAGACTTTCTTCGATAACATATTTGTCGAAACCGAACAATTTACATGCTTTTGATATACTGCATCAAAAACAATCGTTCAAAAATCAGACTTAGTGGGATAAGAACATGAAATTTGGTATGCTGCACATATATTATATATATAGTTCTGACACTGAAAAACAGCAAGATCGGAGAACTCAAACATATAGCTCCTATATAATAAATTGTTCAAAAATGAGATTTTGTGCAATTACTAACTCATTTAAGCAGCTAAGAACGTGAAATTTTGTAAACTGCATACAGATTGTAAATGTAAATCTGAAAACTGAAAAATACCCCAATCGAACAACTCTAATATATAGCTCCCATACAACCGGTTGTTCAAAAATGAGATATCTTCTGTTTACTGCTTTATTTAGGCAGATAAGAGCGTGAAACTTGGTGTACTACAGGCAAATAATGTATATAATTGTGAAACTTAAAATCATCGAGATTGAACAACTATTACATATAGCTGCCATATAATAATTTTTTCAAAAATGATATTATGTGGGACAATTATTTAATTTAAACATATACGCTCGTGAAATTTGGTATATTACACACAGATAATAGCTGAAATGTTGATACTAAAAATGATCAAGATTGAACACCTATAACATATACCTGCCATACAACCCATTGTTCAAAACTAATATTTTTTGCTGATTACGACCTCGTTCAAGCAGCCTTGAACATAAAATTTGGAGCTATATGCTTCCATACAAACGATTTTCCATATATAATTTAATATATAAAGGGTGATCCACTTTGAGGTTCACGAAATTAAAATTTAATGGAGAATGTTTATTAACATTCCAAAGAACATTCTTTGGCATTTATTTTTTTGAAGATTATCTCTTTCAAATGTTGGCTGCGGCTACGTCTCAGATGGTCCATCCATTGAGTTCAATTTTTGGTAACTGGCGAATGACACTCGGATGTTTTGCTCAAAGGCCTGAATCGACGCGGGATTATCCGTATGGAACTCAGACACAGGAAAAAGTCTAACGGTGTGATATCACACGATCGTGGTGGCCAATCGACGTGAAATTATCTGCTCACCGAAGTATTCTATCCATAAATCTCTTGATTGATGGGATGTGTGGGAAGTGGCGCCGTCTTGTTGAAACCAAATGTCGTGGAGAACACAAGCTTCAATTTCAAGCATCAAATAGTTGGTTATCATGGCGCGATAACGGTCGCCATTGACTATTGTTACATTCTCACCGACATCATTTTGGAAGAGATATGGACCGATGATTCCACCGGCCCACAAACCACACCAAACCGTTGTGTTTTCTAGATGAAATGGCTGCTCCTGAATCTCTTCAGGTTGCTCTTCGTCTAAAATATGTCAATTTTGCTTCTTTACATACCCATTGAGCCAGAAATGGGACTCATTGCTGAACAAAATTTCACTCGAAAACGTCGGATCTTCATGGATCTTTTCAACAGCACATAGAGCGAAGCGCTGTCGCTTGGGAAGGTCGAGCTGCTTCAGTTCTTGCACAAGCTGTATTTTGTACGCTTTCAATTTAAGATCTTGACGTAAAATACGCCAGGTCGTTCCATACGCTAGTGCCAGTTGCTAGGAACGGCGCCGAATCGACTCTCAGCTACGGCCGCTATATTTTCTTCCCTGCGTGCTGGACATGGTCTATTCGATCGAATATTATCCAATAATGAATGCTGGGTCTCAATACGGGTGATGGTGTTGCGAATAGTACGCTCAGTAGGCCGATTATGTTAACCATAAGTTGAGCAAAGCGCGCGAAATACATTTTTCACAGAACGTGAATTTTCGTAATAAAGTTGAATGATTTGTAAACGTTGTTCAGGCGTAAGTCTCTCCATGATGTAATGCCAAACAATATTTAACATGTAACTAACATGACAGCTTGACACGTCTCACGCGTGATCTATCAAAAAAAGCCATTGAAAAAAGTACCTCTACTTGGATCACCCTTTACATATGCTATTGGAGAGAAAGATATTGTTAAGGTTCCAAGAGCTATCACTGAATTAAGTTTATGTCAGTGGTAAGTTAGTTATATATCGTGAAACCCAAATGGCACCTTAATATTGGGAAAATTTATAAAGAATTATTAAAATATTACCAAAAAATCCATGTAACCCACCTAAATACCCCAACAATTGGGTATGTCCGGTATTTCAGTTTATCAGATTGCTGCAACTATTTCTAATAAAATTCTTTTAACAATTTAAAAATATATGCACATAACATACATACATACATATCCGAAACTCACTGACCTAAAAAATTTCAGTTATTTCTATTTATGAATATTTATGTCGGTAGATTTGCTTTTGATGTTTTGTGATTGATTTGCGTAAGTGCACAGTTGTAACTGCATACATACATATGCGCCTACAAAATCATATTTTTTGGTTTGACAACTACTAGTAAGCATGAATGTACATATGTACACAATGGATATTTACGATTATTTCTAAGTAATTTGAAATTTTAACAATAAAATTTTCACCAAAATGGTGTGAATGAGGCGGCAACAACATGTGTCTTCGCTATGATTAGGTAAAACAATTTTCTGTTTTTATGCATATTAATTGTATTTAAATGGTATGTACATACGTACAAATATATCTAAATACGTATGTTTATACATGTACTTTGTCACGTAAGTATGCATTGTTTTTGTTGTAAGCAAAGCCAATGTAAGAGGTATGTATGTATACTCGTATTTGGTAGACTTCCTGTCTGCCCGTGAGCACGTTGGCACGTCACATTTTTGGTTAGCTCATCGAAAAGAATTTTGAAAATAACAACAAAAGACAACACTTAAAAACGAAAACTTATTGCTAAACGCATATTTATGTCGTTCAAATGGGAAATAAATGTGCCAAAAAGTATACAAAAAATTATAAAAAAAAATTTAAAAAATATTTAAAAAAAAAATTTTACGTTGGCTATAGAAAATAAGTAAGAAATGCAGTTTTCGGTTAATTTATTTTTATTTCCCAAGTTAAGCATTTATGAAATGATGTATATATATAAAGGGTGATCCAAGTAGAGGTATTTTTTTCATTAGCCTTCTTTTGACAGATCACGAGTGAGTCGTGTCAAGCTGTCATGTTATTTTTGTTCAGTATTTTTTGGCATTTCATCATCAAAATACTTACGCCTGAACAACGTTTACAAATCATTCAACTTTATTACGAAAATTCACGTTCTGTAAAGAATGTGTATTGCGCGCTTCGCTTAACTTATGGTTAATATAATCGGCCTACTGAGCGTACTATAATAGATAATATTCGACCGAATAGACCACATCCAGCACGCAGTGAAGAAAATATAGTGGCCTTAGCTGAGAGTATACACGAAGACCGAGGAGAGTCGATTCGACGCCGTTCGCAGCAACTCGGACTGACGCATGGAACGACCTGGCGCATTTTACGTCCAGATCTTAAATTGAACGCGTACAAAATACAGCTTGTGCAACTGAATCCGCTCGACTCTCCCAAGCGACATCGCTTTCGACGATTTCGAGTCAAATTTTGTTCAGCGGTGAGGCCCATTTCTGGCTCAATGTGTATGCAAACAAGCAAAATTGCCACATTTGAGACGAAGAGTAACATGAAGAGATTTGTGTGGCTTTTGGGGTGCATATTTCTTCAAAAATAATGCCGGTGAGAACGTAACCGTCAATGGTTATTTAATGCCTGAAATTGAAGCTCGTGAACTCCACGACATATGGTTTCAACAAGACGGTGCCACTTCCCATACATCGCATCAAACAATGGATTTATTGAGAGAAAACTTCGATGAGCAGATAATTTCACGTTCTGGACGGGTCGATTGGCCACCAAGAGCGTGTGATATCACAACGTTAGACTTTTTCCTGTGGGGATATGTAAAGTCTAAGGTCTATGCAGACAATGCGGCTTCTATTCATGCCTTGGAGCAAAACATCACGCGTGTCATTCGCCAGTTACCAGTTGAAATGCTCGAACAAGTCATCGGAAATTAGACTCAACGGTTGGACCATCTAAGACGCAGCCGGGGCCAATATTTGAAAGAGATAATCTTCAAAAAATAAAAGCCAAAAAATGTTCTTTCGAATGATAATAAACATTTCCAATAAAATTTGAATTTTCTGTGTAATTTTCTTTGGAAAAGTGGGAAACCTCGATATGAATCACCCGTCATATAGCTTAACAGAACTACGCCTAGAGTACTACTCACATTTGGAGGATTTATTGCCAGTACTTTGTATTTCTTTGCGAAGAGAAGAAGTTCGAATTTGTTTGGGTTGACGCAGACCCATATCTTTAAGATATTATCGATACTTCTTAAGGAGTCCTTTGTAAGCCAAAGCTATGTAGTGCAAATATTTTACTTCTTGCGCATGTCGGTACGTGCCAAAAGCCTAATAATAATAATGGAGGATCTCATCTAGAAGTGTCACTCTACTTACGTAAGTATACTCCTGATATCCTCTCATGTTGAATAACACAGTTACCATATATGAAACGGATTTCAAAGCATGCGAGAAAATATTGCTGCAAGTTCTTTATACATCTTTTGTCATTGAGATCACTTTTCCCTGAAAAAAAAACTATTTACAAGTTCTCGTAAAACTTCGAAATTTTTTTTGGTTTTGCTTCCGTAAAATATTGTAGTAGAGGAAGTCACATTGGCTATAGATATATAGAGCGCCAAAAGCGCACAAAAACAAACCGGTTTGGCGAAATCCAATGCACAAATTGGTCTATAAACTGCCTGGAAGGCGAGTTATTCCGCCGAAAGTTCGTGCCAAATTTTCAGGCATTTCCATTGTTGCGTCTTTAAAGTTTTTTCCAAAAAATTGAGGAGACTACAATTTCGGCTTTTTTTTTTAAGTGAGGAGCTTTTATTTCTTCTTCTTGTTCTTCTTCTTCTTCTTCTTCGGCGTAGGAACCAATTAAGCGAATATATCCGAACAATAGCGCAGAGCTCGTTCCTTCTCTTCACTGTTTGCCGCCAGTTGGAGATACCACGTGAAACCATGTCGAATTTCCACCTCATCCTTCCTACGGAGTGGAGGTCTTCCTCTGCCTCTGCCTCCTCTAGCAGATACTGCATCGAACACTTTCAAAGCTGGAGGACATGACTTAGCCAGCGCAGCCGCTGTATTTTTATGCGGCGAACTATGTCAATGTCGTTCCATCGTCTGTGGCTTATCTCTCGAAAACTTCTAACGCCGACTCAACGGATGTCGACATCGTCCAAGCTTCTGCACCATACAGCAGGACGGAAATAATGAGCGACTGGTAGAGTTTAGCTTTGGCTCATCGAGAAAGCACTTTACTCTCCAAAAGTACTATCTCCAAAGTAGCGCTTGCTGGGAAAAGTAATTCTGCGTTAAATTTCCAGGTTGACATTGTTGATGTTGTTAAAGCTGGTTCCTAGATGGACGAAATTACCTATGACTTCGAAGTTATGACTGTCAACAGTGACGGAGGGACAAGACTCTTGCTTGCTTAATGACAGAAGATATTTCGTTTTGCTCTCGTCCACTACCATACCCATTCGTTTCGCTACTTTGTCTAACCTGGAATAATTGCGATTGTTATGGTCAATGATATCAATATCATCGACATACGCCAGCAATTGTACACTTTCTTACTTACATGTCAGAAATAGCCTCGCGACCGAAGTTAGAAAAATTAATTTTCTATAATTTTGTATGTTGGTCGGTCAGACCAGAACTCAAAGACTGCAATTCTAACCACTCGGCTATTGCGGCTACCAAGTAAGTATGTATGTATGTAAATAATGCCACTCATATGCTAATGTCGCCAAGTGAATACAAAAATCTCAAAAAGCGACCTTTTCAATAAAAATAAATAAAATATATTATATGTTGTGATTGCTGTTTTTATTGTTGTCAACATACCATACAAACCCAACATACACCTCAATAGTGCTGTGCTAGGCATTTAGACCCTTTATTATATAATTATGTTGAGTGTTGTTAGGAATTTTAAATTAATTACCTTTCGGCTACTCTTTGGACATATGGCCCCACACAAAGTTCCAACTATTCGTTAGTTGTCACACGGTTGCTCCCGAAACAGGTAAATTGACAGTGAAACAAACATATATACATACATACATATGCACTACTGTATTCAATATTCATATGTTCACGGCGAATGGTTTTGAGTATATTCACAATGCGCTGAAGGGGGGAAGCTACTTATAGTGTCCGTCGCCCACTCTTAAGCCGAAGTACACATTAATATACACATTTCTATGTATGTATGTAAATATGTTTGCTACGTGGATGACACGAAATCTATTAAGGAATTGCTGACATAATGTGAATGTAATGTCGCGATTTGAGCTCATATGTGACCTTTTTTTGCCTTTTGAATTTGTAGTTTTTTTTTTTCGTGTTTAATATTTGTTGGGCAAACTTCGTTTTTTTTTTCTTTTTAGTTTTGTAATTCTTCTATTGGACACGAACATATTTTCTCCTAAATTTATGATTTTTCAACACTTCATTGCCTACGAAATGAGTGGAATTGTACAAAAGTGGAAATTGTAGTTGTTTGTATGAAATTTTGTTTAGCAGTTAATGTTGAAAAAGTGCTCAACATCGAGCCATGAAACTCTAGTGTTGGTAAATACTTAAAGCAACAATCGCTAAAGTCTATGACAGAAACGATGACCGAAAACTTTTGCACGGTGTAATACAATTCAATCCGTTAAAATATTGGGATTCGGATGGAGGGCAAAAACTAAAGGCTAGGCTTTCAGTACTACCCAATACTGTTCAAATGAAAAATGTACAGGAATCAATGGAAAGGCAGCAAGCATCTTATCAATGAATATCATTTGAGTTAAAACTAGTTTAATATTTCAATAAATATAACGTGATCCATTTCTAGGCTCCCAACTTTTTAAAGAAAAAGAAAAAACAGGAAATCTCAAATTGAATGGGGAATATTTATTATCATTCGAAAGAAAATTTTTTGGCATTTATTTTTTGAAGATTATCTCTTTCTAATGTTGGCCGCGGCTATGTCTCAGATCAGGTCCATCCGTTGAGTCCAATTTGCGATGACAAGTTCGACCATTTCGACCGATAACTGGCGAATGACACGCGTTACGCTTTGCTCCAAGGCCTGAATCGAAGCGAGATTGTTCGTATAGACTTTAGACTTTACATATCCCCACAGGAAAAAGTCTAACGGTGTGATATCAGACGATTTTTGTGGCCAATCGACCGGCCCAAAACGTGATATTATCTGCTTCTCTCAATAAATCCATTGATTTATGAGATGTGTGGGAAGTGGCGCCGTCTTTTTGGAACCAAATGTCGCGGAGATCACGAGCTTCCATTGCAGGCATCAAATAGTCGGTTATCATGGCGCGATAGCGGTCGCCATTGCCGGTTACGTTCTCACCGGAATATTTTTTAAAGAAATATGGACCGATGATTCCACCAGCCCACAAACCATACCAAACTGTTGTCTTTTCTGAATGAAATGGCAGCTCTTGAACCTCTTCAGGTTGCTCTTCGTCACAAATGCAGCAATTCTGTTTGTTAAATACTCATTCAGCCATATATGGGCCTCATCGCTGAACAAAATTTGGCTCGAAAACGTCGGATCTCCTTCGAAATTTTCAAGAGCCCATAGAACGAAGCGACGTCGCTTGGGAAGGTCGAGCGACTTCAGTTCGTGCACAAGTTGTGTTTTCAATTTTCAATTTAAGATCTTGACGTAAAATGCGCCAGGTCGTTCCATACGCTAGTGCCAGTTGCTAGGAACGGCGCCAAATCGACTCTCAGCTACGACCGCTATATTTTCTTCCTTGCGTGCTGGACGTGGTCTATTCGATCGAATATTATCCAATAATGAATGCTGGGTCTCAAGATGGGTGATGGTGTTGCGAATAGTACGCTCAGTATGCCGATTATGTTGACCATAATTTGAGCAAAGCGCGCGAAACACATTCCTTATAGAACGTGAATTTTCGTAAAAAAGTTGAATGATTTGTAAAAGTTGTTCAAGCGTTAGTGTTAACATGAGAACTTGACACGACTCACGCGTGATTTGTCAAAAAAAAAGGCTATTGAAAATAGGACATTTACTTGGATCACCCTTTACAAGGCTATCAGTCAAGGTATTGGAATTCGGAGAGAGGGTAAGGACTTAACGCAAGGTTAATAGTGCTGACCGTTGAAAAGGAGCAGTAGAAATGCTGAAAGTCTCTTAACAATGCTTATCATTTGAGTTACAAGTTGTCTAAGTTTCTCATGCATATGTTCATATTCATATTTCCTTAAAAACTACGCTCTTTCTGGAAAAAAGTAATAATTTACAAGCATTTGTCTGATCCCAGAACTTCTAGCACAATAATAAAACAAAAGTGAAGCGAATTTCAAGAAAAGTCGTAAATTCAACCTTTTAACGCTCATCAAACTGTGTTGATGAATTCACATTTTATTGGCTCATCATATTTGACCCTTTTGTGGGATATACACTCTACACCTTGCTAGAAGCAACGGACAGTTTTTCTATTTACTAACCGATCGCCCACAACACCGCCTCTCTTTTGCTGTGTGTGTTCGTTTATTTTGTTAATTAATTTTCACATCGTTAACATCAACACATCATCATACAGCTATCATCATTACCACTTTTTAAAGAGCGCCTGCATACATATGTATGTGTGTAAGTATAATCAACTGATATACTATGCATGCATAGTAGTATATTTGAGTAGCACAAGTTATTCTATTATTTATTTCCTTACAGTAGTCACGGACAGCGCACAACTAAAGAGGCAGCATAGCACATGAATATACATACATATTTACAAACATATACAACTGTTCATAGTCACACCATCATTATCAACGCCTACGATCTCTTAATTATGAAAGAAACACTATTAAATTGTACAAAAAAAAAGAAAAATAAATTTGGGAGAAAAATGAGGAATTGGAGAAATGAAAAATATTCGTGAATAATAAAGAAAATTTTAATTTTCACTTCCAAGGAAATGCACTCGAAAACCCGTCCGTCCATCTATATGTATGTTTGTATATTAATAAAAATTATTTTAGTTTATGTGCGCATGCAACGAAGGAAAAGGTGCCACAACTAGCTATGCGGTGCGGCAACCTTTTCTTTTTGTTACTTCCGTGTTGTTGTTGTTATTCATATTGCCAGTTAACAGCCGTTCTTTTTTTGTTGCTATTTAAGTTATTTTCACTCGAGATA
Organism: Neoceratitis asiatica; assembly: GCA_030068015.2. NCBI lineage: Eukaryota > Metazoa > Arthropoda > Insecta > Diptera > Tephritidae > Neoceratitis > Neoceratitis asiatica. Next base: position 64,175,893 of record CM061526.1, read on the forward strand.
TCAGCATTTGAACATCTAATTCGCATTCATAAATTTCGCATCGGTATATATATATATATATAAATATTTTTTTTTTTGGTAGACGAAATTCTAAAAAATAATAAAAAATTAAATGAAACGGCATTCTTTTATGAACATACCTACATATATATATATATCTATATAAATATATTAAGACCATTGCAGTTGTTATTGCCCCACCAAACAACGTCGCTTTGGCTACTGTTCTTTCATTGTCTCACTACTTACTTGGCGCTCGTGGTCTTATCAGGTATTTTTTGTTGTTTTTGTTGTTGTTGTTGTTCTAAAAACCATTATTGGCGTTAATAATGGCCTATAATGAGGCCTCCTAACAATTTGATGATTTATGTATGTACATATATGAGACTACGCCAGCGCGCGTTTATACGGCTTTTAGCTCTTCACATAATCATTATTATTATATATGTATGTATGTATGTATCGTTATGCTCTTTCTTTATCCACCATTCTCTATCATTTGTCTGCCGGGGTTTTTTTGTTTTTGTTTTTGGGTCACACAATGCGCATGTGCTTTGGCCTTTGTAATAAAAGCGGCAAATTGTAGCGTTTAAAAATAATTTTCCACACCTGCTTTATGACACACACTTCGCGGCATTCTCTTTTTGGGACGCGCTGACAGCACGGGATGCGTGAGTAGAAACGTATGTGCATCATTTCATGAATTTTCGAAAATTATTTTGTAAATTTTTGTTAATTGAAAATGGTAGTAAAAAATCATTTAGCATTTGCTTCGCACATTAAAAATGAGTTAAATTCAAAGGCAACGGAAGGGACCAGGATATGCTGATTAATTGGCTTAGTATACATACACATACTTATATATTGGTGCACTTTCGCTATTTTGGATATATTAGCTCATCTGGTATTGCTTCCGTATCAAAGGAATGGATTAAATAATGAAAATTAAGAAAATATCCTAGTACAAAATGCAATGAACAGGGTGATGCATAGGCAATATATTTATTATTTTGATTATATTAAAATCAATGCAAATCCTTTGAGGGGATTTCTGATAGCAGTAAGGCTCTATCAATACCCAATAACAAGAACATCGCCCTACAATTTAAGCAAGGCTTTAAGGAAAATACAGACGACTTTTCAAAATAGGGCCTATACGAGCGATTAGAACACACTTATGAATGCAACTTATGTGGAATGTTCTGACTCTATGATCATCCCACTTAATTCTAGCACAAAAATATCAATCATGCTAACCGGCTGTAGCCGGATCGAAACACCTGAGACTCAGCGTCAAAATTATGACAATAAACAACTGCAATTACAGCAAGTCACATTCGACGGTCTGTACTCATTCAATCTGCATATAACCTCTCTCACTTACAAAGCATTCAGCCCTCATCAATTACGCCGCACTGATTTGGGCACCGAGGAATAGTACCGCTCAGATGAAGAAGCTAGAAGACCGTCTGTGAGGATTGTAACGTAAATTATCCTGATGTCGCTTTTACAATACTTACACAGTGAAGCATCTATGCTCCCAGCTCACTTTGTAAGCAATATCTACGGGGATGCTTCCGTAGTGACCAGCATTTCAGACACCTACTGAAAGTCGAACACCCACTTTAATCCATCAGGAAGAGAGTAATTGACCTGAAGGGCGCCACTCAGCACTACAGGACATAACCGATGACTGACTGGCTGCGTTAACACACCCTAGACACCATTATGAGACAGTTCTTTAACTAATTGTAAACTCTCTACCAATTAATACAGGCACAATTAAGGCCCACATACTGTATTAAACTCAATTCTTACCCATTCAGATTAGACCCTGACCAATATTTAGGTGGTTTCGAGAGTGCAGGGCTGTCTTCTGACATCTGTCAAATTTAACTTGCAAACCAAATATGTTTTGTTTTAGCTAAAAGTCAGGCATTTTGGAAAATGGATTGCTTAACAACCACGCAATGCGTTAAAATTGTTGAATTCTACAATAATGGCGAATCAAACGTCATCACGTTCCGTGCATTAATAAGAGGAGATTATGGTGCACATAATCGTCCAACTACCCACGTAATTGGTAAAATTTTAAAGAACTTTGAAGAGACTGGATCGGTTACAGATATTGTAAATTGTGTCATCGTTTGCTCGTTCTACTTCAAATATCGCTGTTGTAAGTGAAAGTTTAGCAGAAGGCCCAACTATATCTATTTCTCGATGTTCTCAAAAGCTGGGACATTCTTACGGCACACTATGGCGTATTTTCCATTTGGAGTTACATCTACATCTGCATAAAGTCCAGCTCACACCACGCCTGAAGTTAGCTGACCATTCACAACGCCATAGGTACGTTGATTGGGTGCTTGAAAAAAAAGCTCTGAACCGCGATTTTTTCAACAAACATTTCTTCAGCGCGAGGCGCATTTCTCACTCGGTGGAATCCTCAAGTAATTGAAGAGAGGTCATTACAACAACAACAAAAATTTCTGCCTGGTGCGCTCTTTGGTCCAAGAGGTATGATTTGACTTTACTTCTTTGAAAACGACAACGGCGCGATTATCACTGTCAATTCGTAGCGTTATGGTCTTATGATAACCGACTTTTCTTGGCCTGCAATTAAAGAACACGACTTAGACATAATGTGGTTCTGGCTTTATGCGAGAGAAATTTCCTGGTCAATTGGCCACCGAAATCGTGCGAAAGACCTTGTTTATGGAGATAAACCTTTAACTCTTGAGCACTTGAAACCCAAGTTAAGGCTGAGATACCGCCAAATACGTGCCAAAAAGTGGTTGGAAATTACCACAAACGGATAGAAGTTTGCTAAATCATTTCATTTGAATGACATATTTTTTCACATATAATTCCAAGGTTCAAACTTTATAAGAAAAAAGGAATTTCAGGAAAAAAAATGTTTTAAATGCATTTTATTTACATTTACTTTGGAAACCGCTAAATAGATAATCCTGTTCTTAGTGTTTCTCATCTAGAACCTCCCTTCCTTTTGCGCAAATTCGTCGAAACAGCTTGTTTCCTGGGCCTCCCGTTAGATGACCTTGATGGCATATACAGACTTTACCTGCTTCTAGTTATTGAGCAAGCTGCTACAACAACAATAACAATAACAACCCGATAGCCAATCTCCTATGTTATCCCTATTGTTTCTAGCTTTACATGTGAATACCCCCGAGATCCTCTTATCACAATTAAGATACGTACCCTCCTTTGCAAAAAAGAACGTCCGTCAATAAACATAAGAAAGGGTTTGATCACCACATCGGGTCTGATGAGCTTTTATTCGAGAACTACTACACAGTATTAGAAGATATGAGACAGAAATTTAAGTCCTCTCTTACTGGCACCATAATAAAATTGTAATCTTTGAAGATGAGAATTTTGCACTGCTGCCTAACACATGCCACTGCTATCAATGATGTTGTGAGCTGCAAGCTGTTGTTAAGCATGATGAATAGATACGGCAACTTGTTAAAGGCTTCAATACCGTAACAGGACTGATATACATATGTGAACTGGTTACTTGTATTCAGGTAATACTGTATTTATTTCCTTTCTAGCTTGATAAACTGTAACGCTAATGAAGAGCCCAGAATTCAACTCTTCTCTCAATCCCATCATGCTATTATGACGAAATTCGATTACACGTCTGACGAAAAACGGAGTTAGGTCCACTTTGCTTTACTGACAGATATATTCAAATATGGAGAAGTTGGCAAAGTGCCAGCATCAGCAGGTCAGTAGAAGTAAGCCTTAAGAGTAAAACTTAAATGCAATCTTTCAAAAATATGTAAAAAAAATTGAATAAATTAGAAATAATCTATATGTATACAAGTCTGAGAATATGACAATAGTTCTTGAATCGCCTATAAGAATTTTTAAGCAATGCGCTGGAAAACCTTTTAGCTCTTTAGCTCTCTCTCATACTGATGACAAATGTATGAGCATAAAATTCCTCTATAAGCACATGTAAATGTATATAAATAGGAGAGTAAGCGCATGTAGAGATATGTAATTAAAATAAGCAATTGTATTTACACACGTACATATGGTGTATGTATGTGTGTATGTATGTACATTTAAGTGCTTGTATGCAGTTAACATTTATCTGCCCGCCCGTCGATTTGCGCATAGGAAGCGCTTGGCACATTAACAATTGCAAAAATTTGCATTAAAATTCAATAAACCAAACATGTTTACAAGCAAAATAATTTCGTTTTGAAAGCAAACAAACGAATGTACAACAACAACACTATATTAAAACAACAACAACCGCAATAATAAACAAAAGCCACAACTAAATGTGTGTTAATAATAACAGAATTGCTGTCTTCATATTTGGCTTAATGGCAATGCTACACGCTTAGCAAGCAATGCATATGTGCATATATAACTACATACATATATTACAAAAAAAAAAAAAAAACAGCTACACCAACTATTAAATGTACAACCTTCGCGAGGCGTCAGCGGCAACAGTGGCGGCAGCAAATAACTTTCGCACCCACATTTAGCCAACGAGGAGGAGGTGCTCGGCGCTGCAGAAGTGTGGAGGGTGAGCAGGAATTGTCTGCGAATTGTTGAGGTTAACGCTTCAATTATTTTTTCCCGCTAAAAATAGTGTAAAATATGCATTAAATAAATAAAATTTCTGCGCCAACAATTTATGGCATAATGAATTAGTTGTGCCTTTTAAGTGATATCAGAGAAAGAAACATTAATATATGTATGTATGTTAGGTGAGGGCGGTAGTTGTGAGGTGACAGCAACATGTTGTTAAAATGCGATTGCAATTTCACCAGCGCTGAGCTGTAAATTACATTTGTTGCACAGTTGCATTGCTGAGGTTATGAAGAACTGCTGTCCCACAGTGGCAGGCGACGGCAACTGTGTGCTGATTTCTTCAGTTAGTTTGAAAGTACATACGTGTAACGCTTAGAGTGTTTATTTGTTAACCTTCTTTTATTGTATTAATTATAATATGATAAGTCAAGCAAAATAAAAAATAAATATAAATAAAATAAATTAATTTAAATTAAAAAAATAAAAAATAAATAAAAATGAAATAGAAAAATATAAACCTAATTAAACAAAATATAAAAATAAGTAAAAAAATATGAAAAAATAAAAAAAATAAAAAAAATTAAATAAAACAATACAAAATAATATATAAAAATTATAAAAAAATAAAAATATAAAACAAAATAAAATAAAATAAAAACAAAATAATAAAATACAATAAAATAATATAAAATAAAAATATAAAATAAAATAAAATAAAATAATATAAACAGAAATAAGATATATAAAGTAATATAACATATAAAAAAAATAAACTAAATAAATTATTAAAAAAAATTAATAAAAATTAATTTAAAAAAAAATTTAAATAAAATTATTTAACACAGAAAAAACAAAAATAAAGTAAAATTAAAAAACAAGAATAAAATAAAATAAAATAAAAATAAATAAATTAAAAAAATTAAATTAAACATAATAAAAAAATGAAAATAGAATAAAATAAAATTTAAAAAAAATAAATAATATAAGATAAGAATAATAAAAAAAATTAATTAAAATTTAAAAAAAATATATAAATAAAAAATAAAAATATAAATTAAAAAGGAATAAATCAAAAAAATTAAATTATAATAAATTTAATATAATTAAAAAAAAAATAAAAAATTAAATAATATAAAATAATATAAAAGAAAAAAATGAAAAAAAATTATGTAAAATAAAATAATGTGAAATAATAAAAAAATGAATAAAATATAAAATAAAATAAAATAAAAAATATATAAAAAAATTTAAAAAAAAATAAATTAATAGCAAAAAATTAATAAAACTAAATTTAAAAAAAAATTAATTAAATTAAATAATATAAAATAAAAATATAAAATAAAATAAAATAAAATAATATAGAACAAAAAAATAAACTAAAAAAAAATGAAATAAAACAATATAAAATATTATTAAAAAATAAAGAAAAATAAAATAAAATATATAAAATAAAATAAAATATAAAAAATGAAATAAAATAAATTAATATAAAAAAATTAATAACAATTAATTTAAAAAAATTAAATTAAATCATCTAACACAAAAAATAAATTAAATAAAGTAAAATTAAAAAAATAAAAATAAAATAAAAAGAAATAAAAATAAATAAATAAATTAAATTAAATAAACATAATAAAAAAAAAATGAAATAAAATAAAATAACTTCAAATAAAATAAAATAAAAGAAAACAAAAGAAAATAAAATAAAATAAGAATAAAAAATTAAATAATATAATATATTATAAAAAAAATTAAAAAAATTAATAAAATAAAATAATATAAAATAATATATAAAAATAATACAAAAATAAATTAAAATGAAATAAATCAAAGAAACTTAAATTATAATAAAATAAATATATAAAATAAAATAATATAAAATAAAAATAAAAAATTAAATAATAGTAAATAATATGAAAGAAAAAAATAAAATAAAAAATAAAATAAAATAATATAAAATAATTAAAAAATTTAATAAAATATAAAATAAAATAAAATAAAATAATGTATAAAAAAAATAAATAATATAAATTAATATAAAAAAATTAATAAAAATAAATTTAAAAAAATTAAATTAAATTAAATTTAAAAAAATTTAAAAATAAAATTAATTTTAATTTCAAATCAAATCATATCGAATTTAATCAAATGAAGTCAAATCAAATCAAATCATATAAAACAAAGTAAAATAAAAAAAATAAAAAAAAAATAAATAAAGGTAAATAAAGCAAATTGAAACAAAAATGACAGAACGAAATAAATTAAATTAAATTATAATGAATGGAAACAGAATAACAAAATAAGACGAAATCAAATTAAATGAATTTAAATAAAAATTAAAATAAAGTCGAGTAAAGTAAAACAAAATAAAAATTAAGTTAAAACTTTTAAATATATAAAGTAAATTAAAAATTAAATAAAAATAAATATAAGTAAATTTATCTGAGTTTAAGTATTTTGAACCACATCAAATGCATTTAGACTTTATCTGTATATTTTTCAAATAATTTTCTTCATCTTTTATTATCACCAAACGCATCACCCTCTGAATACATATATAAAATACATATATAAAATTTCGTGTCATAAATTAATTAAAAATTCGCAGACAACACGGAAATGTGATAATCCGTGCATTAACTACTACCATCCACACTCTACTTAGTTACTAACAACAGCATTATGTGTAAATGCTATTAATAAAATCAACAAAATCGTGCATTAAACAAAAACTTCATAAATAAATTTATCGCAAGAGAATGCAAAACACAAATTACATTGCTAAATGAGTTACTTAAGCTAAATATGTTGTTTGTTTTTTCTTAATCGCATCCCACCATCTCACCACCCGCACTCTTCATCGCTCTAACATACTCAATGCTTTTGTAAATACTCTTTTACAACGACCAACTCTACCTTGGAATTTAACTAGACTCAACAAATTCCATAAATTGCAAATGTTTTTTTTTTCACAATGTACGCATTAAAAAATGTGTAGTTAAGTACAACAAAGTAATTACTGCTTGCAAAAAAGCCTATAAGCGGCTTAGGAAACATCGGCTAAAGTACAGTGGAATTATTTCATGAATTAAGCTATTAAATGATGGTTAAATCATTTAAGTTTTCTCAATATTTTAAGTCCCATTTCCAGCTCCATCTCTTTAATGTGACTGATAATCGTAAAGGTCTAATTTGCATCAATAGTATATGTAACCCGCACCGTAAGTTATGCGTTCTCCAGATTAGACAAAGAGGCAAAGCGAATGGGTCTGGTAGTGACCGAGGGCAAGACGAAATATCTCCTGTCATCAAATAAACAGTCATCGCACTCACGACTTGGCTCCCACGTCACTGTTGACAATCACAACTTCGAAGTCGTAGATAATTTCGTCTATCTGGGAACCAGAATTAACAACAACGACAATGTACAACGCAGAATCACTCTTGCCAACAGGTGCTACTTTGGACTGAGTAGGCAATTGAAAAGTAAAGTTCTCTCTCGACGAACCAAAACCGAACTCTACAAGTCGCTCATCATTCCCGTCCTGACATATGGTGCCGAAGCCTGGACGATGTCTACATCCGATGAGTCAGCTTTAGGAGTTTTCGAGAGAAAAGTTCTGCGGAAGATTTATGGTCCTTTGTGCGTTGGCAACGGCGAATACCGTAGATGGAAGAACGATGAACTGTACGAGCTATACGACGACATTGACATAGTTCAGCGAATCAAGAGACCACTGCTACGCGACGAAAGCGCTCCAGCTTTGAAAGTATTCCATGGAGTATGCGCTGGCGGAAGCAGAGGAATAGGAATGGTATCATTTGGTATTTCCAACTGGCGCCAAACAACAAAAAGAAGAAACGAGTGGCGCCCTATTGTTGACGAGGCTATAATAGCGTAAGTAGTGCCTACGCCAAAGAAGAAGAAGCATATGAAGCTATTTAATCCTCTCCAATGGTTTAGATGCGGACTAATTCGTAAAGAAGTTCATCGGGCTCTTCACTCCACTCAACCATCGCTCGAAGTAAGTAATGAAGATTTCCAAGATCAGTATTAAGATATCTATAGAACTTTCGCTTTTCATTCATCTTGAGACTATTGTTTCGCAAGTGTAGAATCTTCTCAACTGCATAACGCATAATGGTTCACTATTGTAGTTACCATATGCAAGGTCGCGTATTGAAGTCATGACCATAGCCAACATCCAAAAATTATATTAAATCAATCAGCCTTTCGGAGACGACTTAGAAAGAACTGTAGGCCTTCCATAGCTGAAAAAAAAAACATTACAAATTGGTGGATGAGGTTAGCTGAAAGTCGCTACAGCTGCTGCAAGTGCCAATTCTATATATACTTCATCCGGTACCCAACCGAGCACCACTACGAAAGCACTATTACCCAAAGAACCAGTTTTCATTAAATTCGGCCCACTGTGCGACGTGTTGGAATTCACAATAAGTAGGCCTTTTCGAGCTGTTCCACTTTTACCACATTACATGTTGTTTTCATAAATACTCTTGTTTATTGTTTATCATAATTTTTGTTCTTTAACTCTTTAAAAAAAAAAATTACCAAAAAAAAAACCTTACAACGAATGCGTTGTTTTATTGAAAACAACAACAATACTATTTTCAATCATAATCATATGTCTGTATATATAAATTTTTGCAACACTTGCAAATTGCATTTTATATGTAGCGACATGTAGTATATACAAACATTCATACGCTTAATTGTTGTGGGTAATAAATATATATATATACATACATAAATTTATATAGAGTGTAGTGTATACATATGTATTACAATAACAATAACAAGCTCGGCATAAAAATAGCTGAGTAGTAAAATTATAATTGAAATAATTAAAACAACATAATTAACTGGCTGTTAAATATATACAGACAAATACACTACTGATGTTATATATATACTAGTATAAGTACAACGGTGCAGCGGTAAAGGGGTAGAGAGCGTTCGGATAGTGCAAATCAGACGATTCGCAGACACTTTCACATAGACAATTTGCAATTCCAAGCAGTTAAACGCTTGCAACTACAGCAACTGTTGCATTTTCAGCGGCAGCGGTGAAAGGTGAGTTTTGGATGCAGCGTTGCAGCGTAGAGACAGCCGGTGTGGTGATGAGGTGACTGAGTGCATATGTTGGACTCATTTGTAAAACACGCAAAAGGTCAGTGGCGGCGGTGACACACTGCCATCATCGCCACAGCACCAACAGACATACATAAGCACATACATAGTGATATTTTCATGCATGTATGTGCAGTTGTGTGCGCTTGTTGCTCATATGTGCGTGTTGATGACATTCGTGTGCGTTTAAGTCGGCAGCAGCAACAACTATTGTTAGCTGTTTAACGACCAAACCAACACTACAACAAGTGTGAACATGCATACATATGTATGTATATGTAAGTGTGTACATATATTTATATGTATGTCCGCAAAGTGTTTAGTTTGCTGTTTTAACACTTGTTTTTGTTGCTATTGTAAGAATGTACTGACATACATAACATACATATGTATGTATTAAGCAATTGCATCCGTTGTTTTTTTTTCACTTCTATTTTCACTGCTTCCACATGAAATTGCATGCCTTAATTGCATTTAAATTGCATTGAGAATTAGAAATTAATTGTTTGAACCACAAAACACTTGCTGCGGCATCTAAAAGCGCCAATGGGAAAATTAAAAGTTAATTCCGTCCGATGGGAGCAAATACATTGTTACATATATAGAATACATATTAGTATTAGCATTAGCAGTTGTAAATCATCTGCACGCGCTCTGGTCATTAAAATATTTAGAAAGTTTTATTCATGAGTGTAAATGCCCTTGATGTCATTCCCTTTCCGATTCTGGTAATTTTCATTATGAGTAAGCTTCTGTGGAACTACTCCCACATATTCGGTTTAAGAATTCGCTGAAGTCTGATTCGGAACTCACGAGCCCCAACGGAAAAGAACAATAGCCGCGGATGAGAGACCCCACTACTGATGACGACCCCTGCAAATGTAGTAAGCATGGGGACGTGCAACTGGAATGGCTGCTGCCTTAATTGGGAACGTGTTACTGCAAAGGAGGATGGGGCCATGTGTAGAAGTTCACGCAAAGGAGGAAAGCTTCTGACTGCCATTCAGCTGGGAGTGGCCAGAAATGATTATTTTACATATGGTTCAAGCAGCTTACGACTTCCGGTCTTAGACCAAGTGTCCTCTGCGTAGCCAACAAACATCCGTTTGGAGGCGAGCTAAGGTGAGAAGGCGAATCCCCTGCGATTGTGCGTAGGGTTTGGAACCCACCACATAAAAAATATACTCCAATGAAAAATCAACAAATGCCTCGGATGAGAGACCCCCTTTGATGACGATCCCTGCAAACAGGGTGAGCAAAGAAGTTATCTGTGGCATAGCAGCCGAAACATCTCAACCTGGCTATGACGGATCACACAAACAAATTCAAAAAGCTGCAGAGCTGTCACTGGATAGAATATCGAGCAACCAAATGTATTCAGTGCTGTAGGTGTGTTTACGTAGAATCTAACATAAACTGACATAATTATCTGGCCATAGCGAAGATACGCAATCGCCTCTGTGCAGCAAAGAGCGCCGTCGGCAAACGCTAGGAATTTTCGATACCGAAAGGCTGCCGCCATTGCAGTCGTCCTGGCTTTCTGCTTGATTTACACCCCTGCTTTCGGAGAGCACTCATAAGGAACTACATATTAGGAAACTGCATTTCAAACCTGATATGTACCGACGAGGAGGAAGAGGATTTCGACAATAGAGCTGATACGAAAACCATTATCGAACAGCAAACGAGAGAAAACATACCGCTTCCCTTGCAAATTTTCGATCGACCATAACACGTGCTGGGTGCGATAGACATCAGGAGAATGAAGCATATCCCTATAAAAATTGAGAAGCGGACCGACAGAGGTAGTGCTTGAAAATTTTATGAAAAAAGTGGCGACTTATAGAAGGTTTCAAGACCGAATTTTTTTCCTATATAAAAGAGAATCTGGTGACTGACGTAGAAGTTATGGAAGAAACACTTATCCAACCTAATTAAGTGTAGAGAATATAAAACATCCGGAGATGGCAAGAACGAAACCACAATGGTGATTAGCACGGCGACAAACTCATAGGAAAGGGGAGCCCCTCAATCTGTTTAAATTATTGTGGAATTAGATCTTGCCTGGAGTTTTCACTTAATATTTACAATCCGCCAAACTTTGGTAAAACATCTGTGAGCAAATAATAAAAAAAAAACGCCCCCTTCTCATCGCTTTTTATTCTGCTGTCGTGCTATGCAAGAAGAGCAGCCACCTCTTTGTCGAGTCAATCTACAAGAGTGTACAATTCCTGACGATGGTCAGATATTCAGATCATTGGACTCTCCTCTTACTTCATCCAGACTGGATATGAAAACAATGAGAATGGGACGTAAATGAAGACAAAACGAAGTATCTGCTGTCCTCAAGCAAACAGCATACTCGCCTTGTCTTCCACGTCAATGTTAACAGTCATAATTATGAGGTAATTTTGTCTAACTAGGATGCAGCATTAATACCAAAAATAATGCCATACTTGAGATCCAGCGCAGAGTAATGTAGGCAAAAAACACATTAAGTACTCTCTAGACTATCAAATATCTAACTCCATAAGTTGTTCTACATTCCGACCAATAACGTGAGTGGACTTGAGGATTTTCGAAAGATTTACGGCTATTTACGCTTTACAAACAGTAGATATCGAAGTATATGGAACGCCGAGCTGTTAGATAACTATTTTCGGTGACATTGAAATAATTCAATGAACAAGAAGAAAACTGTTAAGTTTTTCTGGTAACTTCCCTGAGGTAGATACATATCCCCAAGTATTGTGAGCTTACGATACAAGAGTAAAACAATTCCGTTGTGATCGCACCACTACAAGTGACGCCTAACGTTCAGGTCGCTCAAAAGAGGTCGTCACGCCAGATATCTTGGATAAAATCCATGGAATGATATTAGACGATCTGAGAATAAAAATACGTGAGAAGTGGCTGATGCTGTAGACATCTCACATTTATTTGAATATTTGTACATGAAAAGGTTATTCGCGCTATAGGTGCCACGATTGCGTGTGTAACCACTTCGTATGGCGATGTTCAACCGCAATCCAAACAAATTTTTGCACCGCTTCGTTACCGTAGACAAAACATGGATTCATTACACCTCACCAGAGATCAAAGAACAATCAAGACAGTGGGTTCCTCCGGGTTAACATGTGCCAAAGAACACCAAGGTGGGTCTGTTGGACAACAAGGTTCAGATTTTTGGTATACACGAGGTGTCATTAACATCGATTACCTTGAAAAGGTTAAAACTATTCCCGAGCTATTATTCAGAGCTTTTGGAAAGATTCGATATTGATTTGAAGCAGAAACGACTGCATTTGCCAAAAAAAAAGAAGAGAAAATGCTGTTATATCAGAACATGTGTGTAATCACCATGGCAAAAAAATTCATAAATTGGGCTACGAACTGCTACCCAATTTAGAATATTCTCCAGATTTAACTCCATGCGACTATCTCTTGGTTCCAACCGTGAAGGCATGCGTGGGAGAATGCGTGTCAAATGGAGAGCTCATCACAGAAACAAATGCCTATTTTGAGGATCTTATTTTGGAAGAATATAAAAATTGGAAAAAAGCTGTACTAAACGTAGAGAGCTACACGAAGACTATGTTGAGATATAAAACAATTATTTGTCGAAAAAAAATATATTTTTGCCAAAAGTCACCAGTCTTATCAAACCATCTTCTTATTATCTCCTAAAAATTAATTATTTTAATTATTTTTTTGTAATGCTGCATGTAATTGTTTGTGGTCATAAGTAAGGAGCTTTATTCAAAGTCTAATTTTGTTAGAATTTTTTTGAATTGAATATTTTGTTATATAAAAAAATTGGTAGAAGTGACAGCTGTTTCGGAGATCACCACATCTCCTCATCAGACTTCTTGTGCCAGGAATCGAACCGACGGATTCTGGCGAGTGCTCTAACAACTGAGCCAACGTATGCCATGTAATCTGTTGCTGTATTATTCAATTTTTTAGTAACCAACAACTATTAAGTGGGCTAATATTTAGATGCTAATTTTACTTAATTTTAATTAAGCGAGTTTTTGCAATCCTGCATACATTCAGGCATTAATTATCTGAGAAATGTATATAATTAGGATTGCTTGTCGGGATTGACTTATGTATTATGATTGTTTTTTAAATTAATTATTATTATTAATTAATTATTTTAATATATTTCATTTTGAAATTGTTGATTGTCTTGCAAACTGTTGAGGATGCTCCTTCTCCAAATGTTTTACTCTAGTTGAATGCCTTTGAGGTTGCTTCTTAGGAGCGTTGTCGGGCGGTTATAGTTACATAGATGATGTAGGGAATGACAAAATTTTAACGTTTTTCTTACTGGACTTACCTGCTACATACGCAAAAATTGCCTTTTTAATAAGATTATTGTTAGCGTAACAGAAATTACCAAAAATAATACCAACATATTTCAAATGTCAAAGAGCGCAGCAAATTTTTAAAGCAAAAAGCCCTGGCACGTATTTATATATAGAGTTAAAGATATCAGAACGGCAAATTAAGTGGACCATTAAATTACATTTTATTGTAAGACACTTACATAAGTACATATACACTTATGTGTATATTAACATAAAATAAAAACCTACAATTGGAGTTGGATGCCAAGTGTGGCTAATTATCAATGGCATTCCTGGCAGCTAAACAGTTGCGCCACAAACAATTTAACGCGTCTGCCACTCAGCAGTCAGCGGCCTCAGCCTCTTGGTTGCCGAAAAGAGCCACAATCAACCAACCAACCATTAGCACCTTCATCAAGCTGAGTTCAAACGTCAACAATGTTAAGTGCATAAATAGATATATGCATGTGTGTGTGTATGCATGTATATGCGAGCAGTTGCATGTTGTTAGTGTCAGCTGCTGTTGCTTGCTTTGCTTTGATAAAGTATTTGTTGCAACGTTGCTGAGGTAATTGCTGTACAACATTAAACCAATAGCTGTTGTTGTTGTTGTTGTTGCTGTTTGGCGCGTAAGCAGTTAAAATGATTTCCATACGAGCGAACCGCTTACATAATTACCGCGAATGTAGCAGTAACATTTTCACTTGCAACAAGTGATTGGTAGGTGAGAGAGCGAAAAGGCGGGTCGGTAAGTCGGCATTTCGGCTTCAAACAGGCAGTTGAGTGTATTTCAACTCTAATGTGCAATATCAATTTTAGTTGTTGATGTTGTTGTTGTTCTTCTTCTTCTTCCTTCCTCTTATTGTTATTGTTTTTCACTTTAGTTGCTTCCCTTTGTTTCTGCGCCCCACAATGTCAAACGTCGTTTTGTACGATTTTGTTCCGAGAAAAGTCATAAAATTACAGCGGAACAATGGCAACAAGGTGTAATGAAGGCGTTACGCGTTTACCATACTAAGCAAAAGACGTTAGGTAGGACCAGCACAAGCGTCAGAGTTGTAGCAATGGCATTAGCGGCGGCGGTACTTAGCAGCAACCGTTGCCAGGTTATGGTAATAGAAATAAAATTGTTAATTGCCGGTTGTACGCTCTACAAGGCGGCTAAGATGCCGCGCATATGCTGCCACTACTTGCTGCATTTGTATATGAGAAAGAAAAAGAAAAAATGGAAAAAACGCACATATATTTCCATGGTGGAGGTGACGAAGTGGAAAGAATTGTTTTTGTGCTCATACTCATTTTGTTATGAAAAATAAATTTTCCCACTTGAAAAATTGTTTTTGTTCATTTTTAGAAAGCTTTTAGCTGGAAGTTATGCCTTTTTGCATATGAGCTTGCAAATGGCAAGTAAAGTGCTGTAATTGCGGCTAAAATGAAAATATGTATGCATATGTGCATGTATGTATCCATGTCTTTAAGTTGGAACACATCCCTGTAGTGAAAAGGTAGTGGGTAGGAAAATTTTTTAGTTAAATATTCTTCTTCTTCTTTGGCGTAGGCACCGTTTGTGCGATTATAGCTTCATCAACAATAGCGCGCCACCCGTTTCTTCTCTTTGCTGTTTGTCGCCAGTTGGAAATACCAAGTGATACCAGGTCCTTTTCCACCTGCTTCTTCTAACGGAATGGAGGTCTTCCTCTTCTTCTGCTTCCACCAGCGGGTACTCCATGGAATACTTTCAAAGCTGGAGCGCTTTCATCCATTCTGACGACATGACATAGCCAGTGTAGCCGCTGCCTCTTGATTCGCTAAAATATGTCATTCTCGTGGTGTTCCTCGTACAGCTCATCGTTCCATCGTCTGCGGTATTCACCGTTACCAACGCGCAAAGGACCATAAATCTTCCGCAAAATTTTCCTCTCGGAAAGTCCTAAAGCGGACTCATCGGATGTCGGCATCGTCCAGGTTTGTGCACCTTGTGTCAGGACGGGAATACAGACAAAAACCGCTGGATGGGATGGTGTACAGAGAGGCCATAAACACCATTCACCCAATTTCCGTGAATAGTGTTCTCGGAGTCCAATCACCACCCATCACTGAACAAGATCTTCCTAGGGCGACCCGCCTAACCATGGCACAATTAAGGTCTGGATATAGTAGCAGGCTCAACTTCTACCTAACCAGACTCGACCCTGACATACGCAACACATGAAACGCATGCAACGAATCCCCGCACTACACTAACCACCTCTTTTCATGCCCACTCAACCCGACTCATCTAACACCCATCTTCCTCTGGTCCGAACCCGTCGAAACAGCACGTTTCCTAGGCCTTCCATTAGATGGCCACGATGTCTAAGACTGGACCTACCTCAATGTAGACGGGGTTGGCTAACCGTTACAACAACAACAACGAGAATGATGAGCGACTTGTAGAGTTTGGTTTTGGTTCGTCGAGAGAGGACTTAACTTTTCAGTTGCCTACTAAGTCCAAGTCGCGACTGCTAGTATTTAATTAGTAGGAAACTGATGCATAGTCGGTCAATTGATAGCTCGAAGGGCATGTATTTGGCGGTTTCTAAAAGCTGAAGCGAATTCGGCCGAGCTCGTCCTCAGATTTGTGGTGTTCGCCGTGTTGTTGTTATTTTTTTTTTTTTTTTTCAACAAATGAAAGCGAACGGCTGACAGATTTTTATAAGGAGCTTTTATTTCATGTAAGAAATACACGCGAAGTGCTTGTAATCCCTGCCGAGGGGCGACCGCAATTAGAATTCTTTTCCTATAAATTTCGATGTTGGTGCAGCCTGGCCTCGAATCTGTCCTTCCGAATTGTAGTATGCAATGCTAGCCACTCGACTATCGCGGTTGCGATGTCCTTGAACAACACCGTGTTAAAAATATCAGTTATTTACATGTCAAATAGATGGTAGATGTACTAGTTAGTGGAAAAATGGAAACTAGTTGGCTTCTAGCTTACAATTAGTATTTTTCCCTACAGGGATATAATAGTGTTGAAGGTGTCGGTGATTGAGTTGCTACTTGTTTTGGTTTTGTCGTTATGCTTCGGAACTTAACTGAGCTATGTATTTGATGCATTTGTGTTTTATTGCTGAGTGAGTGAGTGAGTGATCGTGGGAAACATTTAAGGAGTGAAAATTTATGGTATTAGCTTATTGCGATCGCATTTACATAGAAACAAACAAGGAAGGGTTAGTGCTAGTGGAACCAAGTTGCAATTTGTTAGAAATTTGTTAAACTAGGTTACACTGGCTGGTTGCTAGGTCTTACATAGAGCTGCCGGTGCTTTGTGGTGCCAGATTGTGGTTAACTTGAAGTCGACGTGTAGCAGTCTTCATAAGTTTAAGAGCGCTCTGGCAACTAGCTTTTAGAGAGTTTAGTTTAGCGACAAACGTACTTGTATAGCCACTGTGAGGTTCTTATGACCTTCTCGAATGTGCGAACGACTACGTGTGCCTTATAAGAGCTACGAAATTACGCAATTTATGTCCAGGCGCCCAGATCACGGCAGTGTTGCATTTGGTAGAGAGTTTGTTCAGTGAATTTCTTTATTTTTATGTCCTTTTTGGCATGATATTTGTTGCGGCTTTGGGATATAATAGCAGCTTGAGTGTCAGAGTATATCATAATTAATTGTCCTTATACTGTAGATTTGAGCAGCAATTCGGCGGTTTTCATGATTGCAATGAGCTCTGCTTGGAAAACGCTGCAATATTTATTGAGAAAGTAGATTTTACAAGCTCACCTTGCCATTGAATTTTGAGATGTCTATTATGATAGCTATACCTCTCTGATTCAGGGTGGTTGTGTTTATGGAGGTGGTGTAATCCAGCTCCTATGGCAACTCTGTAATTCATCCAAGGTTGAGTTGAGTTCAATCTAATCGCGTTGTAGGTCGCTTGTAGTTTACCTTATAAGTCTTGTGAAAGAAAACTGAGGAGAGTTTCCAGGACATTTGATAGCTTTGGGCTTTGCTCAAGACCACGCTAGAACACCACTAGCGTCTAACTCATGCCTGACGCCTTGGATTTTCTGCATGCATCATTCTTAGTAATGCCCATTCTAGAGGCTTGTGACGCCAGAATGCTTTATCATTAGGCCTACAACCGAGCCGCAGTCTTTTAGTGATCACGTGCGCATACATTTTCTATATCGTCTTTCGCTACACTTTCATGTGATATTGGCAGCCTTGTAAAGCTTTACGCCGTACCATCTCCTCTGATCTTTTAATTCGTTATTCCATCAATGTCTTTAAATGAGTAGTCTTTGGCAACTTCTTAGTTTCCCACAATTTCTGGGGTAATATGAAGTGAGTTTTTTGCTTTAATTGCTGCCTGGATATATCTTTTTTGGGAGGTTGAAGTGTCTGTCAGATAAATCCTGAGCTTATTTAGTCTATTATGTCTACTATTCCCTTGCTTATTGAGTTATGACAGAAGTTTTTGGCAGAGAATTCAGCTGTAGCCGCCAATATTACGGCATATATCACTGCGAACTACTGTTATGGTAACATATATCCGACCCATTGTAGAGATCCCCGTAGCTGTTTACCCGCTGCTGGCAGTCCTCCAGAAAAGCGCTTTAATGGCTCCAGCCGATTTTATAAACTATCGCTGTTGGGTTAGGGGTTTCCCATTTTCTGTGTTTTATTCATAATTGCAATTAAACAGAAGAGTGTTCTGGACAAGTGCTCCCTCCATGAACTCAATATGCTTTGAATATCGGCCACTAGATCGCCTTTCTCATTCTAATACGAGTATGCTCTGGTCTTGAAACCGCTATTTCAAAAAATTTTCTCTTTTGCTTTTTAAATGCATGAAATCGCGTATAAACTTAGATCCGAAATGTTTTAATACCAGAAGGAGGAGATGTAGCTCCTTTGAAATGTATGTATACCGATCGGATTCGAGCAGAGTTGATTTAGCCATGTCCGTCTGTCTGTGTGTGTGGAAACAAATAAGTTCTCAGTTTCTAAAATATTTCAAGCAAACTTGGCAAGAGGAGATATTTTTATATTTATGCGATCATATGTAGGAACTGGCGATCGTATATTCATAACGTACTACCGATTTGCTCAGATCCAAGATTTTGGGTCAGAAATCTTACAACAGTTCATTTAATAGCGTGAAACTTTTATCTATTATACTCAAGTGTGTGCAAGCAAATATTGACGCCGAAATTCATAGATATTGGAAGACCATACCCTATACAGATATAGCTCAAATGTAACCGATTTCTTCAGATATGCGGTTTTGGACGAAAAATAAATAAATATTGGTTCTAAAAACTTTTGAAACCGAAATAATATATCGTATAGCCGCCCTACAACCGATTATTCAGATATTACAATTAATAAAGGGTGATCCAATTAGAGGTACTTTTTTCAACAGCCTTTTTTTTTTTTTGACAGATCATGCGTGAGTCGTGTCAAGCTGTCATGTTATTTTTGTTCAGTATTATTTGGCATTTTAACATAGAAAGACCTACGCCTGAAAAACGTTTACAAATCATTCAACTTTATTACGAAAATTCACGTTCTGTAAAGAATGTGTTTCGTGCGCTTCGTTCAACTTATGGCCAACATAATCGGCCTACTGAGCGTACTATTCGCAACGCCATCACCCATCTTGGATAATATTCGACCGAACAGACCACATCCAGCATGAAGTGAAGCGGACGTAGCTGAGAGTGTACACGAAGGCCGTGGAGAGTCGATTCGACGTCGTTCGCAGCAACTCGGTCTGAGGTATGGTACGACTTGGCGCATTTTACGTCAGATCTTAAATACAGCTTTTGCAAGAACTAAGGCCGCTGCACTTTCCCAACCGACATCGCTTTGAGCCAAATTTTATTCAGCTATGAGGCCCATTGGCCCATCTGGCTCATTGGGTATGTAAACTTGCCGCAATTGGGACGAAGAGCAACATGAAGAGATTGAAGATGCCATTTCAACCAGAAAAAACAACGGTTTGGTGTGGTTTTTGGGCCGGTGGAATCATCAGTCCATATTTCTTCAAAAATGTAATGATAACCGTCAATGGTGACCGCTATCGCGCCATGATAACCGACTATTTGATGCCTGAAATTGAAGCTCGTGAACTCCGCGACATTTGGTTTAAACACCACTTTCCATACATCCCACACATCGCACCAATCAATGGATTTATTGAGAGAACACTTCGGTGAGCAGATAATTGATAATTGCAGATCGTGTGATATCACACCGCTAGACTTTTTCCTGTTGGGATATATACAGTCCAAAATCTCTGCGGACAATCCCGCTTCGATTCAGGCCTTAGATCAAAACATCAAGCATGTCAGTCGCCAGTTACCAATCAAAATGCTCGAACGAGTCATTGAAAATTAGACTCAACGGATGGACCATCTGAGACGTAGCCGTGGCCAGCATTTGAAAGAAATAATCTTCAAAAAATAAATGCCAAAATTTGTTTTTACGAATGATAATAAACATTCTCCATTAAATTTGAAATTTTTATGTTTTTTTTTTTTTTGAAAAATAGAGAACCTCGAAATGGATTACCCTTTATGTTCATGAAATATACTACGAGGGTGATCAATATGCCTTACCTTACAAGAAACCCAATTATATTAGTGCATATACATACAAAAATAATTTTTTTCTTTCTATATTTGTATACCCATAACCATCCTTGAATGTGTGAAAGTGGCATTGTTTATTGTTATTGCTCTTGCCGTCGCTGTTGTTACTGTCAATTCGCTGTAACATTAAAGACCATGTCTTGGGCCAAAGTGACCATTTGACTGACGTTTGGCGACACCAAGTCATGACGATCGTGCGACACAAGCAGCACCAAACTACGGGTAAACGGCGTGTAGCCGCGACGCAACGAGACGGACGCAATGTGACGCCAAACTTTAGCGAGGCTACCCACAGAAGTCACTGTTACCGTCAGTTACGTTAACGCTGATTGTGGCGCTGCAAATGTTGGTGATTTTTTTTGGAGGAAGGAATACATTTAATACGCGTGCGCGCATTTAATAACACGCAAACAGGCACACATGCATCCACTTCCATGACGAACAATATTTTATAAAAAAAAACATACTTACATTTAAATACAATTCATACACGTATATGTATGTATGTATGTATATGCAATGAAATTGTAAATTTTTAAATTTATTTCATTGCATGAAGGCTACCGAAAACATGAACCACCACTGCTTGCTGCCGCCACCGTCATCGTCACCGCCACAGCCACAGCTGTTGTTGTTGTTGCTATAGTTGTTACTGTTGTTGCTGCTGTTGGCATGCAATTCGCCGGTCGGTACGTGATCGGCCGCTTAAGGCGCAGATTTAAGTGGAAAACACATGTAGTCAGCTGCTAATGCCACTAATGCCGCTGCTATGACCAGCTCACAAACCTCAAAATTCAGCTTGTTGCTTTTGTTTGTTGTTTTCATTGTTAGGCCAACGCATTAGAATTTCATTAACGTCGCCAGTTCCACACATTTACTTATTTATTTATTTATTTATTGCCAAATAAAATTTAATCAAATAAATTAATGATTGAATATGAATTTTGCAAATGAAAAAAAAAAACTTTAATGAATGGCAGAAACAAGCTAAAGTATGAGTGGAAAAAATATGAATTATGAATGAATGTTTAATTCGAATGTGGTTTCGAATACGTAAATATTTTATAATGCAGCGGATACATAGCGGCAGCTTGTCTATACAAGTCTGTAAAGGAATATAATTTATGAGACACTTTTTGTCGTTTTTTTATACGATAACTAAAATTTCCTCTGATACGAGGGTTGCCTTACATATTTCTGGATTAGAGAAAAAGAAAACAAATTATAATCATCAAAAATCGCTTTATTTTTATTTCAAAATATTCTCTATAAAGATTTATAGAATATTTTATGCGTTCGAATCAGTCGCCATATCACTTTTGCCACGCTGATTGAGGTATATCCAAAATATGCGTTCTAACCGCGTTACGCATCTTAATGTGTCGAAAAACGTTGACTTCTCAGTTTATTTCTTACGCATGGGAGTAAATGGAAGTCTTTCGGTGCCAGGTCAGAACTGTACTGTGGATAAGTCATGAAATCGTTGTGCGATGAGTGAGAACTCGCTTTGTTGTAATGAAGAGTTATCCATCTTCGGCGGTTGTCTTTCCTGATTCATTGAAAGACAACTGACAAACAAATGGTTGTTTAGCACTCTAAATTTATTGTTCCGCCTTGTCCTAGTAGTACAGTTGCGACATATCGAATATTTCCAAAAAAAAAAAAAAAAAAAAAAAAATACTGGCAACCATTTGCTTGAAAGTGTTTTGTTCGAGAACTACTTTTATTGGATTCGGCTCATTTTGAAACATCAATACAGTCTATTGCTTTCTTAGTTTCAGATCCATACGAATAGATCTACGATTCATCGCCTGTCACCAGGTCTTTAACGTACTTCGAAGTACCTATCGTATTTTTTTAACAATCAAATCTTCTTGTAATATTTAATGTATGTTGATCCCACTAATGCCTATGGTTGCCTCAATCTCAGGATAGGTCGAATGACGCACAGCATCAATGGTTTCCGGAAAAATAACTGGACGAAATTGACGAATTGAGTATTTATAACATCAAAACTGGCAAACTTTACGACAAAGTTGTCAGTTGCCAGATTACGATGCCAGGGTTGTCAAATCCCGAAATATAAAGCGGAACCCTCGTACATATTCGATAATCTTAACGAAATAGAGTTCTCATCCTAATCAGGAAAAATTGTCCTTATTAGTCTAACCTTTTCTTCCTAGAGATAACTGGAGAAAGTAGTGCAAAAATTATTTGAAGCATTAAAAATCAGAGGTCGGAGAGATTGCGTAGAATTCTTCACGAACGGAGATTACACCACGCTCGCGTTGCCTTCGTGCGAGTTCTTACTATTTTCTTCGATGCCATAGTTCCTTAAAGATTGACTTTTACACATGACATACTCTGGAAGGATCATTGTTATAGTAAATGTTCCATAGGTGAATCGTTTGTGAGGGAAGAAATCCCGCGACTACCTACGTGGCATTAAATCAATGTAGTTGGCTGGGTATGTTTCGTTCTGTCTTTATCTCTCTCTCTCTCTCTCTCTATCTTTGCGTTTATCGACTCTGAGATTATCGACCCATGAGGCAACCTTCAAGAATCTTTTGCAGAGAAATCCTCAGTAAGGTTTAAAAGCTTTAGATATATAGCATCTCTCCGTAGTTGCCATTTTAGAGTGGACATTTTGAAAGATCGACCGACTCTATTCCGAGAACAAAATTTAACTCCGAAATGTACGCTGAACGAACGAAGGCATGCATCCCATTTTTCACCAAATGTGATAGGGTCCTATCAATGTGGCTTTTGACCGGGAAAACCTACAACTAACCGAACATTCAGCTTGCGCCAAATCTTGGAAAACTCAGTTAGATCGTGAAAAAAGGTAGACACATATCACCCCTTCGTCGATTTGAAATCTCCATTCGACAGCACGAAGAGGAATAACACCTACGCCGCTTTATCTGAGCTAGGTATTTCTGCAATACTTTAGGCGCTGTAAAAACTAACGGTGAGCAACATCAAAAGGACTATTAGAATCTGTTCTGCTTTCTCCAAACTGGCAAAGAATGGGAAGCGAAACATCTTCTGCTATAAAACAAACAGTCCACGCGTTCTGGTTTTGGACTACTGCTGGAAGGATAGTTAAATTGACATATATCAACAGTCCAGTTTTGAAAGTTTCCAGTTTAAGCAGAGGTCGAGGAAGAACTGCACTACGCTGAAAATATGAGGTTCAGAAGGATCTAGCTTCACTTGGGGCATCCAATTGGCGCCATACGACTAAGGAAAAGAATGACTGGTGAACTGTTGTTGACTCAGATATAAACGCGCCAGCATTGCCATCCAAAAGAAGAATGATAGACCTTGTTGTTTTCCTTGTATTAGCAAAATCATTTTACCGTATGGGTAGTCCAAATAGGTGGAGAAACCAAAATTTTGACCATCCTTTAAATTAGTTTTGACTTTTTAAACCGATGTTTACCTTTATTGCAAGTAATCGGGAATTTTACATTTAGATTCCATACTTTAAGAAATCCAGTATTGGAGGGCTTTGACGATCGAATTTTATTTACCATTACTTTTGGGACTGGACTAATACTGAACAAAGTGCCAAGAATTTAAGAGAACGTTAGTTAAAGATAAGATTTTCAAATGAGTTGAGGAGTTGCCCGAAGAACAGCAAGATTAAAGAACTACAATAATTTACAGGAATTTCGTGGAGCCATCAATAAACGAGGAATGAAAAAGGTAAAGACGATTTACTTACTGGCGTCTCAAGCATCCTGTATTCAAGTAGAGAAAACACTCCTTCAGCATACTTTGATGGAAGACGAATGGAACGCCCAAATTTAGCGTTTCCGAACCCGAGATATCGGCTTGGAATGTCTAAAGACACTACGCTCGAACCAGGAAAAAGTGAAGTTTGGGGCTTAGAGTAGCTCCGTCTTCTCTTAGCACAAAATTTATTTCATTCGATTGCTATTTTTTACTTAAACCTGGCCTGTTTTTTATATTTATTTTTCCTTCTGGATTATGATTATGTTTGATATGCTTTGGAGCTGGGAATTCTCAGCTGATGATTGTAGCGTTCAACTACCTAAATATGTACGTTACGATAATACTTAGTAGAAACTGGTCGAATAGCTAGCTGATTTTCAGAGTACCTTCCTCTCCCACTACAATTTCATATATTTCTTTATATATTTGGAGTACACTCATTGTACTCCCCAGCTTAACTCGACTACGTGCTATCGAACAATTCGCTCGATTTGAACAACTTAATTATTTCTTATTTGCCTCCATCCATGCTTGCCCATTCCCATTAGGCTGGAGCTTGGTCCATCGTAGAATATTTGATATAAAATCTGAAAGATATGATATGAACGTTACGTCATCTTCTGTGCACGCTTTGTACTCAGCAGTTTCAACTGTGCTTAGTTTTTGAAGATGATTCGAGTATATCAGGGATAAATGTCTCATCAATACACCAACAAGGTTACCGAGTACTAGTAACATATTGGTCTGTCTTTAATCCACGTTTGGGGCTTAAAGATCTTAGACAGTTACCTGTGTGCGTGAGATGGTGGACGTTTTAGAGTGAAAAACAAAAACATTGAATATATCAATGCTTAAAACCTACTCCTTTTCGGGTGCAAATTAAGATCTTCCGACACTTCGGAGCTCGAAAGCCCACTAAATTAGTTATTATTAGACACTTCGTTGTGCAGTATTGATAGGGAAAGGTGGAACGCCTGGAAAAGAGAAGTGAACTTAATATAGAGGGATAGATGTTCATCAGAAGGATCGTTGGGTTAGTTGTCTACCGTTAAATAATTATCAGGCCTCGAATCATGAAAAAATGCCACCAAAAGTTGGAAATTATTTAGTTAGCATCAAAATGGCCTGAAAATCAAGAAAAACACGTTCTCACTTTCTAAAAAGTTGCCGGCAACAAATGGCACCACACACCACATGACGTAATGTTGCAGCTGATCGACAAAAAATATATATCGCGTTAACACTATGCATTTCAAATGACAACTTCCGGTGGAATATTATTATTATTGTTGTAGTAGTTGTTGTAGCCACTTTTGATGTCACACACACATGATTAAAGCCAAAAAAGGCTGACGGACAACTAATAAAATATCAATAGAACTGACGAAAAAGAACCACAATTGATGGATTACAATGACACACTTGACACGCATATACTCGTACAAACACAGCCACATAAACACACCTGTATACAAGTATATGTGCACATATATATGATTACATACTAGTATAGCGCGAACGAATGCCTAAACACTGGATGATGATGATCATTGACGATCATTGCGCGTTTGATTGCTGTCATTTGTATTATTTATTGGCCTTAATGCGCATTGTACTTTGGCATGTTATTGTTTTTAATGGTTGCCCAAGAATGGCAGTCGCCATGCGTAATGCACATGAATTTCGAGTGGTCGAATATTATTATTTTAGACGCCTGACAGGGATTTAGAGAGTGATCGCGCGCGTTGATCGTATGATCGTATGATCGGTTGATTGCTGTTTGTTTGTTCGATTTTAGCGTCTCATTGGTCATTGGCCGTAAAGCGATTGTAGCGTTTTTGTTGTTCGCTTTGTTGTTGTTGTTGCAATTAAAACACACAATACCTAAATAGCTAATGTCCCAACACATTTGCACGTACTAAGCAAACAAAAGCGTTTTATTTACTAAAACAGCCAGCGAAAACTTTAAGAATACGCGCTGGTCTTCAATATTAGTGATGTAACGAATATCAGCTTTCGGTTGGTAGGTTCGCAATCTGCGATTAGTTTTAAAACTCAGAAAGTGAAATATTTCTTCTGAACTTTATTAATATTATCTTGCTCTGTTGTGGACATGTAGACGAGCATTATCAAGCCTCCCCAAATAGTCGAGCTCGCGATGGTATTTGCTTACACCACTCCTACTCATACGTTAGATAGCTAAACAGCTCTGTGGACTTGAATTCAGCCCATCTCAGGTTTCTTTGGCACAGAATATTCCCAAACAACATCGCATGTTGGAACTTCAACAGCTTTCATTCAGGTTGTCTTCGGCTCCGAACTGGTATGAGTGAGCTCTCCTTCATAATATCACAATTAGAAAACACATGAAATGCAGCGTACCTCACATGGAATGCCCGGAACTAGTTTTGTTTGAACTCACACATGCAATTTCCACTTCAATTTCAATTCTCATAGACCTCAACCTAGAATATTCCCAGATAATTTAATTCGGAATTGATTCTAGTCACGAAGGAATTAAAATTACTCTGGTTGAGAAATCTATGTTTTATTGTGTTGTATTGTACTCAGCATGTTCCGTGAGCAAAACATTAAGGTGAGCACCACAACGGGATGAGAAGACTTCAAAGCATGACTTAGACGTCAAAGGATCTTAAATGGCATCGAGAGTGATTTTTTTCTAATGAATCACCATCACAAACGATCGATAACTTCGGTTGGATTAATCTTTTACCATACCTCTGATGCAGGACTATTATGTGATATATATATCTACCAACTTAAAAATCTCAAATCTCAAATCATTCTTATTTTACTGCCTTAAAATCAATGACAACAGCTCTGTCTTACAGAGAATGTGAAAACATTTGAAGGTAGCAAATAGACAGCAGCCTCCTAAGAGAACGGTGAAAATTTACAAACCATCTCAGGAATATAGATAGATTTCCCTGTGTCCCCTCGATTATACGGATGTACTAGGCGAATGTAAGGGAAAGGAAGCTGGCACCATTGACAAGGCTGTTACTCAGGCAGCAGAACACTGGAGGCATGGAAGCACTTTGAGTGGGTCACCAATAGAACAAACATTAACTTGTGTTGCAAGGGTAAAAGATAATTTAGGCGTATTGACAAGCCATCTAGTTAGTTGGTTGGTTGTTAAAGTTGGTCAATCACGGTATCTTAGCCCCTTGTCCCATCGTGATACCTATGGTGGGCATGTGAAAACAAGGTTACTTTCACTTTCCTAGTTGCTCAAACCATTTAATATTCTTGTCGAAGCAAGTTCTGCAAAAGAGTCAATATAAAACCTATCGAGGAACCGATGTCGGGTCGCACTGTTGACTACACAGCGGCGAGGTAATGCTCTACAGATATCATAAGAGAAGTTATCCATCTTTCTACCATGAGTTCCGATCAAACAGTGTCCGGCTTAGGAGTGGCACTGGCTTTGTTCTCTTTTCTTTTATCAATAGCCAGATCCGTCTAATCACATCGCATGTGGTTTCATACTGCTATCTTCTACTTATCCTACTGGTGAAGATCTAGTTTAGAAGGTACTTTGTTTAGGAAAAAGGTATGCCCACTTCGTTTGCAGAATTTACTGTAGTTAGAAATGTTCCCCTTCCAGATAACTCGACGGCCTCACAATTTCCCAAGATCTCATTTTGTTCGACGGACGCATATTTCGCATACAGTCGATATATGAGCGTATATTCCCTGCTATTTCTCCATGGTTATGGTAATGACGTGCAACTCGCAATGAAGTTTTTGATAGAAATCTGGATGAAGAAGATTGAGGAGAGTATTCAGGGATTTTTCATGGAGTAATGACAGCCGTCTGCCGAACTTTTTTCAGCTTGCTTCTCAAATAAGCTTTCTCTGGGGCTGGTCACCAGGCAGTAACTCCACCGAACAACATGAGTCTTATTAGGGCCTTTTAGAGCCAGTATATAATATAGGAACCGGGTGGTTAGCATTGCGTTCTACCATTCGGAAGGTCACGGCTCGAGTCCAGGTTCTAATTGAAGTCGTCCCTCGGCAGGGAATGTCAAGCTCTCTCCAAGCATATTTCTGACATAAAATAAAAAGCTCCTCATAAAAATATATCGGCCGTTCGGCTTAGAATAAAATGCAGGCCCCTCCGTTTGTTGGTAAAAAATATCAAGACACAAAGCCACAGTTTGGAGGAGGAGCTTGACCAAAAATCGCTTCAGCAGTTACAAAGCCTCATATTTTACGGATGGAGATTTTGCAGTCGTATAGAGCTTTCGTGCTTCTATCTTTCATATTTTAGTTCCAGATGAGTTTCGTTTTTAATATTTGACCTCAGTAGAAATAGTGATCTCGACGCCGATAAGTTAACAGTGAGACACGAAAAAAGAAGAGAGAGAACACCGCCTTGTGGTGTGCTTCTTTTGACATATCTGATATGATATGAACGTTACGTCCTAATTTAGCTAAGATCAGCATGTTTTCAAAGGGATATCTCATGAATTTCACCAAGTGTGCCCCAAAACCCATCCTTAGGTCGGTTGCCCAGTGGGGACTATCACGGTTTAGACATTGTTAAAAGACTCCTTAATATCGAGGAAAACGCCTAGTGTGTACTCTTTAAGGGCGAGACTTATCTCACTCCTCGTTACAATATCGTGATGAACGGTACCTCGGAAGAATTGGTCTTTGAGTAGGCGCACTGGTTACCCAGATTTATCTCTTGGCATATATGAGCGTCTAGCATTCCTTTTAAGATTTTTAATAGGAATGTGCTATATTGAACGAAACTCTTTCGGACTTATATGACTAATTCTGCAGCCTTTTGCTTAGGTAATGTATCCGATAAAGAGAGACTTTGAGTACATTGACGGGACGGGACGACCCTTTTCTCCAAAATTTAAATAGACAGAATCAGCTGAGTGAAAAACAAGAATGCGAGTATTCGTTGGTATTCAATCTACATATGCGGATTTCTTAACATTTTCCATATTGGCTCTATCCACAGTGTAGTAGAGGCAGTCAAGACGTGAACAAAATAAAACAGTTTGTCGAGTAAAGTGAACTGTTTGGGAAGGTTTTGCTGAAACCCAGCAGAAAGTACAGTGAACCCACGTAACAGCTCAAGAGACATTTCAACCTTCTTCAACCTATAACCAATCATTTAGAAATTCCTCTATGTGCCTACTATTCGGTTTCTTCTTTTCTTCAATGGTAGTCCTAGAGTTCGAACTTCGACAACTCCAATAAATAGAAAATTTCTTTACCGAATCCAGTCTCTAAGAACACAGCTCCGCAATAACTCTACTGCTTCTTAAGCTCTTAGTTCGTATGTAAGTATGTAGCATTGTGGGTAGCACCTATTTTGTTTGCGTAGCTACAGGTGCATAACTGCATGCATTTATGACTCGCTATCTGTAAATCTACATGCAATATTTGTATGCACTTTTGTGCGCGTTTATTTCCTTTTTTCCCCATTTACTTACTTATTTTCCATATTTCGATATTTCGTCGTATGCATATTTGTTAGCGCAGCGCACATGCGTATTTACGCGCATTACGCGCAAACGAATGGTGCGTCATTGTGCCTTTGCCTTCGTTTGACCGTCCGTACGTCCGCACGTCCGTCTGCCCATCCGTCTTGCCATCTAAGGAGGAATAAAATTTTGAAAAGTGCTATGCATATGCACTTCTGCGGTAGACTGCCGCATTGCATGCGTAATAATAATCTGCACCTGCACACCTGCGCGTCTTGCTGCTAACTCGCATTGCCGAATCTAGATGTGGCACCGAGTAAGGCGTTTTTTAATTGCAGCGACATGCACAGACTGCAAATCGTTGCACTACTCGCGTTCACTGCACTCGAAACGCACACACACAAACACCAAAAGAGGCCGGGAGGTAGGAGGATCGCGAGATCGATCGATCGCAAACGATCGATGGATGGCTGGTTGTTGAAATGTGCGCTTGGAAATGGCAGTGTACACCGCCAACGGATTTGATGAAACGCCAAGCGACGCGCGCCGCGGCAATTGCAATGCGATTTTCACTTTTTGTTGCTCATTCAATGCGCGCGCGTCGTATGCCGCAACTGACGCCATTTGTGCGTGAATATTTTCTTAGAGGTGCGCTGTATGTGCTTGTGTTTTTGTTTTAAATTTTATGTCAATTGACGCTGCTTTGCCTTGACTCAGCGCACGTTAACGTCATCAGTTGGGGGCTCCTCTGCTCAGAACACACTGCTGTGTTGTTTTGCTTGCGTTGTTACATGGTTGTTGTCCTGTTTGTTGTCGTCAGTCATTTTACGTTTGTGGCACTAAAATAGGAATCTCTTCACACCTTTGTTGGTAGCGTCGAAGAGTTGAAGAGACAAATGCGTAATGTTTGCGTTGGGTTCGTTGCCAATCGTTCATTCATTTCATTGTGTTTTTCTTCTTCTTCTTCTTTTCGCATTTAATCTCAACATCATCTTGCCATTTATGGCGCAAATCAATCGCCACATTTGTTGTTCAATTGTCACTATTTAACTCAGGAGTCAGCAATTACGATTGCATTTAGCATCATGCGTCACGTCCACTTTGGAGTGATACTTGTACCACTTTCACATATACTCGTACATACATATTTTTTACATCGCATCTCTGCAAAGCTTTTCCCATTCGCCGTTTAGGCCATGAATGAATCTTGGCATAATTGCTGCCACCGCAGCTTAGCTCAAACATTGAGCAAATTACATTTGATCAATGTGTCAGGAAAACGTCTGAATTTGGTATTCAACATGTCTCCTTCAATCGCCATTACTATTTTAGTTATGCATCATAGGCAATGCTTCCTCGCTACGTAATATATTAAGCTATTATTGTTAAGTTAGAAGTAAAACTATATATATATGGATTAGGTCAATTTCCACCATTGCGTCCATGTCGTGCAGCTTGGAAACGTGAGAAACTCTAGAGCGAGACACTGTGGCCAACTTGTGTGGGGCTTTTGAAAAGAGTTAAAAGAGAAAAAGCTTTAGTAGATTTAATACGGTTTAAAGGCTCACCGAAGTCAAGTTACAGAGTTTGCTCACCATGTGTTGAACAACTAAATCTAATCACGTAGCGAGGTTGTGCTCTGAGTTTGGTGACCACCACGTAGACTACAGCTCGGCTGAAAAAGAATATAATGGCCCGGGTGAGAGGTCGCCCTTTTGATGACGATCAATGAAAACGATTTAAGGACATCAATTCTACAACTGGAATGCTCGGTCCCTCAATTGGAAAGGTGCCGCTGCCCACTTGGATGATCTTCTTGTAAGATTAAAGGCCACCATCACCACCGTCCAATAATTACGACGAATTGGACAAGTAAGGACACAAATAAGTCGATGTGGCATGTATTTCTCCGTACATATTAATAGACGCAAATTCGGTATCGGATTCGTGGTGAGAGAGAGACTCAGTCGCGAATACCTTATCGCTCATTTACGTCCGCGCCCTGACAATTCAGCCTCCTCAACAAAACTTCCCCAAATGGGTGGAGGCTGAACGACTTCGCCGTGGTTTGAAATGTGATTGACTGTAGTACTAGTTTCTAGCACAAGAAAAGTCATCAACCTACTTTCGGTTACCGAATAGAAAACCCCAAAGCAAAATCGATCATGCTGGGATAGTATTTGCCAGAGTGTTATGGATGTACACTCTGTAGTCCAAAAACCGATTCGAACCATCATCTTGTCAAAGTCAAGCTGCTCATTAGCTCTGTGCAGAGAATAATAATAATTGACATCCTCGCTGAGGAAATGAAAAGGATGTATTTAAGACTCTCAGTTCTAAATGTGGCCGTTAATCGAAAGTAAATCGCTGCCGAAGAAGAGCCACTTATAGCTCTTGGCATGAGCGATGGAATAATTCTGCGAATGGCAGATGGACTTACGAGCTCATTCGCAATTCCTTGCAGGACATGGAGCTTTCAAGAAATACCTCAACAGATTTAGTCATGACAATTCGGCAATGAAAGCAATTTATTAACTTATATGTTGCTTTCGCCTGAAAATTGGCAAAGAAAAGAATGATTTCGAAAGTCGTGTATACAAGTTTAAACAAACAGCAGTAATTTTAAGGCGCCAGGACCTTTAATAAAGAACTTTGCAATGTGGTGCTCTTTGCGAAGTATGACAAATATGATAAAATGCAAAGCTAATCCGGATCGGAAACTCGTCTTTTCCGACCACACTTAAAAACCCATCAGTTGGGCAGAGCAGAAACAAGGACTTTTCGCCTGCTCTACCTTGATTTGTGGCACTCTTGATAACGGGAATGTGGAGCGGAAACTAGGACTTTCCGCCCGCAGTAGAATGTAATAGACTACAGACCAGGCCTCTCCAGCTATTCAGGCAGCGTGTGTATCGCAGCTCGTTGTTAAAGAAACGATGTAATTTGACGAAAAATTAAAATAAATATTAAGCTTACAAGTGGAATGTGGCATGCCAAAACTCAAAACTCTTCCATGATAACGAAAGCGAAAATGAAGTAATTTTTCTTGCAAGCTTGTCTCCCATCTCAATGCATGGTTTGTTACTATGTCTAGCCACCCATGCTGGTTTAAGAGAGCAATGTTAAATCATCTGGAAAAATTATCAGCTATTTTCGATTTTAGTGTTGCAGAATCTAGGGCACTTAATGCGACCTGACTATACGAAAATAAATGAATACGATTTCCTGAGAGTATAATTGAGCTTCGAGCCCATAACTCAGTGGGGAGTAAATCCAAGAGCACATTCATAAGAACAGTTGCTCCAGTCAAATTTATAGTAAATTTACTTATGCTTTATTAGGTTCAGACTTACCCTATAAGCACTCAACCATTCAGTCAATAAACTTACATATATTTTTAACTACTACTTTTTTTGAAACATTTTAAGTTTTCCTACTTTTTCAAAGAAAAAACACAGAAAACTCAAATTCAATAGGGAATGTTTATTATCATTCGAAAGGGAATTCTTGCATTTATCTTTTGAAGATTATCTCTTTAAAATGTTGGCCGCGGCTACGTCTCAGATGGCCCATCCATTGAGTCCAATTTTCGATCACTCGTTCGAGCATTTCGACTGGTAATGACACGCGTGATGTTTTGCTCCAATGCCTGAATCGAAGCGGGATTGTCCGTATAGACTTTAGACCTTACATATACCCACAGGAAAAAGTCTAACGGTGTGATATCACACGATTTTAGTAGCCAATTGACCGCCCCAAAACGTGAAATTATCTGCTCACTGAAGTTTTCTCTCAATAAATCCATTGCTTGATGCGATGTGTGGGAAGTGGTGCCGTCTTGTTGGTTATCGTGGCGCGATAATGGTCGCTATTGACGGTTACGTTCTCACCGGCATCATTGTTGAAGAAATATGGATCGATGATTCCACCGGCCCACAAATCACTCCAAACCGTGGTTTTTCTGAATGAAATGGCAGCTTTGAATCTCTTCAGCTTGCTTTTCTTCCGAAATGGGGCAAGTTTGCTTGTTTACATATCCATCGAGCCGGAAATGGGCTTCATCGCTGAACAAAATTTGGCTATAGCCTATAGAAGGGAAGGTCGAGCGGCTTCAATTCTGGCATAAGCTAAATTTTGTACTCTTTCAATTAAAGTTCTCGACGTAAAATGCGCCAAGTCGTTCCATACGTCAGTCCGGGTTGCCGCGAACGGCGCGGAATCGACTCACCACGGTCTTCGTGTACACTCTTAGCTACGGCCGCTATATTTTCTTCACTGCGTGCTGGACGTGGTCTATTCGGTCGAATATTATCCAGTAATGAATGCTGGGCCTCAAGATGGCTGATGGTGTTGCGAATAGTACGCTTAGTAGGCCGATTATGTTGACTATAAGTTGAGCGAAGCGCGCGAAGCGAATTCTTTACAGAACGTAAATTTTCGTAAAAAATTTGAATGATTTGTAAACGTTGTACAGACGTAAGTCTTTCCATGGTGAAATGGCAAGCAATACTGAACAAAAATAACACGAAAGCTTGACATGACTCACGCGTGATCTGTCAAAAAAGGCTATTGAAAAGTTATTTCTACTTGGATCACCGTTTATATTTAATTTTTTTTAATTTTTTTATTTATAACTAAAGCTAAGCGACCTCTATGTTTAAGTAGTTACACAATTAATTTATTTATGAATTTTTCAAACAAATATGTATCTCAAATTACAAATTCAAAAACAATCTTATTTTCCTTAAAAGCGCAACGCAAATCTCATATTTTATGAGTGATTCTTATCAATAGCGTGAGACCAAACTAGTGATATCACAACAAAAAACAACAAACAATATATGCCCTGAACTAGAGTGACACTCTCTATCCTATTTTCCGCGATAGCGATTTCCCACTCAATGTCAATTATCCGATACTACACCTGGATCCATACTAGTGGTAAACTAGTTGATTTATGCAAGCTGATTGCCTTCTGGAGAGGAAAAAAGTGCCTACAGCGAATTTGGAACCCTAAGTCCCATATTTTTTCAGACCTAGTGTTTCTTTGATTACCTGTTTCGAGCTAGGTGCTTTAAATACTTGTTTAGATTTCAGAATTAGAGATTTGATATAAATACCATTGATTTGAAGCACTAGCATCTATACTTTCCATGCACATGCAATGGTATATTCACTTTGTTCAGAAGTATGAAAGTGCAAAAAGGAGCAAGAGAAATCACCAAATCGTAAGACTATGACATATGGCCTCTATATAACCGATTTGTTGAGATATGATAATTAATATTTTATCCGAAAATGCAATACCATGAATTTAATATGCTCATGAAAGGTATAAAGTTTTCGACATGGCCGTAGCGATGAAATCAAATGCTAATGAGTGCATGGAACTTGGTTTTACAATAAAATACCAAACGAAAAAGAGAATTTTGTCAATAAACTTTGCATTTGCTTATCGCGCTAATGAAAACCGAAAGACAATCCGACAACAATTGCATAGTCAACCACACCCACCAAATGTCACACTAATAGTGAGCTGATTTTTAGTAATTTTGTTGTTGTTGTTATTTTTTTTTTCGACCTGCTCACCTCAAGAGACACACCCATTTGTATTGTTAAGGCATCAATTACATGCGTACATGCCACGATATGCTACTGCTTCTAAAGGAGCAACGCGCTCTCTAAGTAGTTGTTGTATTTTGGTACAACATACCAATAACGGTCTATCCAACACTTCAACACGAAAGTAAAGTGCATATTTCTTCGTATATATATATATTTGTTTTTATCAATTTATTGATGTGATGTACACTCTGCTTAGATGGGAGATTTCATAAGTGCTCCCAACACATTACCCCTTCTTTGGGATACACTGTGAGAAATTAATTATCGTTGATAATTAAAGAAAAATAAATAATAGGCTCGGAATTTGGCTGGTCAGAATTCGAAACCATTATCCGATAGTTCGCAGAATGCAATGTTACACACTAAGCTACTGCCACGGAAAGTTACCACCAAGGAAGGCTAGGTATTATGGAATAAGGATTAACAATCCTTTCAATAGTTCAGAGTATCAGTTACTTAAGAATACCCATAAATTTTTTGATAAAAATATTTTAAAGGGAGTCCCTACTCAGTTGGGCTTAATTACAAGGATTGCCTTTGCATGCAAAGATTCGGAAAGAGAAGAGTCGTTAGCTGGTGGAAAAAATAAGTTTCTCGTCCTGTTGAGCATCTGCTTACTTCCACTTCCAAGTTGACGGCTAAGAACAAATTTAATTTTCAAATAAAATATTCTTCCATATTTCAGTGCTAACCACGTATCTGTGAAGATGACACCCTTTTATATCTGACAACTCAATTCAGTTAATAAAAACATGAGAGCCAAGATGCCTATCTGCATGCCGCCATTGCAATATGGGTTAGACTGGGTTTGCAACCTGACTGTGTGTATACCAGTCAGGTCATCTACCAAAAAAGTATGAAAATTAGAAGATTTTTGATCTAACATTATCCACCCTAGACCGGCAGACGTGGTGTTAGCTTAGCACTCTTCCAGTTTTATGAGTTCGATTTGAGAACGAGCTAGTGAGAATACTTCGTACAAAATCTTTAAGAATTATGTTCTACTAAAACTTTGAAAAACTTTAGCTTCGAGGCATCTGGTGTGATGTAACCATAAGCTTTTGTTTTATATTACCACGAGCCCACCGTCAATTGTTTTTACAGCATATTTTCTAGAACACGAGGTCAAAGTCATGCAACAGCTTATAATTCTGTTATTCGTAAGATGTAAAAGGAAAAGTTACGCGAAGTCCTTGGGGGCTCAGATAGCAATCTCAATCTCAATTGCTCCATACACGGTTTAAAGTGAACAAATTATTCCCTGCTTGCTTGAGTTTGCTCATAATGATCTCAAGAATTAAATCCAAATGATTCTTAGTTAGACATAACCTTCAAAAGAAGCGTGTATAAATTTTAAATTTGACAGCTGTCGGAGCTGTTGGAACATTAATTGGTGAATTATAGCATTTTGAGTGGAGCAACTTTTGTTGTTGCGAAAAAAATGGAAAAAATACAGTTGAAGCAAAAACTTGGCTTTGTGACGTGTTTCCGGATACTGCCCCGGGAAAAACAAGCATCAAGGATTGGTATGCTAAGTTTAGACGTGGTGAAATGACCACCGAAATTGAATGAAATAACAGATAATTTAAAGATATCAACTCAACATGTACATTATATCATTCACGAATATTTGGGTATGAGAAAGCTCTGTGCAAAGTGAATGATCCGTGAGCCCACTTTTGACCAAAAACAACGACGAGTTGATAACTCGGAGCAGTGTTTGGAGATGTTCAAGCGTAATAAACACGAGTTTTTTCATCGAAATATGATAGCGGATGAAACATGGCTCCATCACTTCATTCCGAAGTCCAATCGACAGTCATCCGAGTGAACTGCGCACGAGGAAACCACTCGAAAGCGTGGAAAACTGCAACAGTCGGTTGGCAAGGTTATGGCGTCTGTATTTAGCGATGCGCATGGAATAATTTTCATTGAATACCTTAAAAAAAGGAAGGACCATCGACAGCGATTTTGCATAGCATTATTGGAACGTTTGCAGGATGAAATCGCCGAAAAACAGCCACATTTGAAGAAAAAAGTGCAGTTTCACCAAGACAATGCACCATGTCACAAATTAGTGGAGTCGATGGCATAAATTCGTGAATTGGACTTCATATCCACCGTATTCTCCAGATTTGGCCCCCAGCGACTATTTTCTGTTTTCAGATCCCAAAAGAATGCCGTTGCGAAGAAAATTTCGTCGAATGAAGAAGTGATTGCCGAAACTGAGGCTTTTTTTTAAGGGAAAGACAAATCGTACTACAAAAATGGTTTCGAAAAGTTAAAGGATCGCTTTAATCAGTGTATCACCCTTGAAGGGG
This sequence comes from Neoceratitis asiatica, assembly GCA_030068015.2. Taxonomy (NCBI): domain Eukaryota; kingdom Metazoa; phylum Arthropoda; class Insecta; order Diptera; family Tephritidae; genus Neoceratitis; species Neoceratitis asiatica. Next base: position 64,213,772 of record CM061526.1, read on the forward strand.
AATATGTTGAATAAAAAATGAATTTTGCGAAAAAGAATGTGTTTTACTATGGTAGACCGGATACTTTTCAATTGACCTGTTAGGCAACGTTCATTTTAAGGGGAGCTGGAAATTTTTCTAATTAAGGTTGGAGTCAATATTTTTTCGATTTACATTCTTCAGAATTTTCTTTAGGGGTCTAGTAATGCGTCTCATGTTCTATAGAGCCTCGAAAAATCAACAGGGGCTTCAAACAGAACCATAATACAATGGGAACCGATGTCAAAACTCGTAACCTGGCTTTTAGATAGAAGCACATAAGGCTTCGAAAAGTTGATAAATATTGAAATTTCTGATCTCGACATTATATCTTGTCCTTCTAAGTTAAAAAAAGAAGACATTGTTTCGGGTACAAAGCAGATGCATACAACGCCTATACTAAGTGCTTAGTACCAAAAGCAAGTCCTTTTTTTAAATTAAAAATTTAATAAAATTGTTCTTTTATCAGTAAGAAAATTTACTGCCGCCCCGAAGGGTTAATGAATTTTTATGAAAAGCTATAATTTTCATTTCAAATATACACTTAGAGATAATTCCTGTTGAAAGATAACTTCATTTGCAAAAATTTACAGATACTGGAATGCAGGACGTGAATGACTGTTACCGATTCGACTGACGTGAAATAATATTAAAATGTTTCATGTTCAAAAAATATTTATTAATTTTTACAACTTCGAATATTTTTTCAAATAAATTTCTTATTTAATAATAAATTTCTATAATATTATACAAAAGTATGTATATTTTGACACCCTTTTTATTACTTTTATGTAGATCTTATCTATAGAAAATATGTGCAGTTATCAAAACAAATTTCTTAAGAACTATTTCATAAAAAAAATTCATTAGAAAAGAATAAAAAAATTACTAAAAAATTTCAGAAAAAAATTCAAAATTTACATTCACAATAGTAGTGGTTCACTACCCAGAGATATGTACATTCATGCACAAATATTTTCCCTATTCATGTTCTATACTCAGCGCTACATGTTTTTGCTTCTGAATTTCATTTTTTTCTGACAACAAATCTTACAAGACAATGAGCAATAAACAGCAAAACATGTTCATAAAAAGCTTAGAACATGTCAGGGCGCGTAATTAATTATTGCTACATAATTGATAGTTCGATAGTTCAACCGACAGCGATGGCAGTTTAGAATGAATTTTTGATATTTTTTGAAAGTTGTCACACCAAAATTGGCCTTTTTTTACAGCAAAAAGCAAAGCGTTAAAAATGTTTTTGTTGTAAATATTTATAAATAATTGGTGGTTAGCGTACCATGCTTGTTTACTGACTTGTCAACGCGAACAATGCTGCCAAAAGTGGCACGTGTGCCCAAAAGAGTAATTTCATTGAAAAAAATTGAAAAAATTTTAGAAAAAATATTTGAAAACTTAAAAAGAAAAATTCAAATAGAAACAAACTGTGTAAATGACTGTCACAAAAGTATTGAACAGACATACGCATAATAATAATAAATTTTTTCTGCTGCAAATTGTAATTTTTGGAATTACCATTCAAATCAATTAGTAATGAATGTTGAAAAAATGTCTTAATGAGTTAGAAATTTCACGCTTTCATTCATGATTGTATGTACGAGTATAGTGTATAAACACGCCGTAGAGAAACCTATTTTCATTCCGAATTTACATTGATGGATCACCAAATCTGAATTAAAGTTTTTTTATTTTTAATTTTATCTTTTAAGCTAATTGGTGTTAAGTACATAGAACAAATATATGGCATCTCTTGCTATTCCGTTGCGAAGTTTATTGAATAAAAAAGTGTATTTGTTGGACTGAACAGAGACGGAAGGAGTTAAATGCTTGTTACAACTACTTATGAGTATATATGTATATCAGAACTCTGTCCAAGACTGGGCAATCGCAGAAAAGATGAAAAATAGTTTCTTCGTCCTAATAATTCTTACAGCTTCTACAGCATTCTTCAAGGGGAATACCCAGCCTCTCTGCATGTCGCTTATCAAGCAATAGACAGTCTAGATCCCTACTAGCGCGGATATGTTCTCTCTTTTAAGATAATAAATTTCGAGTCAGCTCTTCTGTTCACATTTCGGCTAAGTTTCCTCGTCCTGAGAGCTTGCATATAGCTAAAGGCCGTTTTCGTTTACTTATGTACGCTACTGAAACCCTCCATGTCGCGCACTTACAGTCCTTCATAGGAGTAAGATATTTATTAAAGCCGCCAGTGGGTTGTTTACACCTGAGACATCCAAGGCGGAAGTAATAGTATAAGGTAAAAAAAAACTCTTAAAATCTCCCTATATACTCTACTCTATGTCGTGAATACAAGTCATTGAATTTTTCAGACACCCCTCGTAAATTATCTATAACAGGGAAAAAAATAATTTTCAGCTATAATAGATTTTCCCAGGGATAATTCCATGTGACCTATTCGGAAGGCCTGGGCTTGAGTCCAGGTTGGAGCAACATTCATTTGGAATGCTATGGAAATTACTTGTATCATATATGAGGTATATAGATGGATGCAAGGACCTTAGTTCACCTTGTCTATTCGCTGATAGCGGCGGCCGCGATAACAGAGTGGTTAGCATTGCGTACTACAATGCGCAAGGCCTGGGTTCGAACCCAGAACCGAGCAACATCCAAAATTACAGAAAAAAAAAATTTTCTAATTGCGGTCGCCCATCGGCAGGGAATGTCAAGTCCTCCGATTGTATTTCTTAAATGATATAAAAAGCTCCTCATAAAAATCTATCGGCCGTTCGGAGGTCGCTTAGAATAAACTGATTAGATCCCTCCATTTTATTTAAAACAACGAGACGTAAAACCACAAATTGGAAGAGGAGCTTGGCTAAAATCGATTCAGCGCTTACAATACGGCCTGTCAGTATGAAGACAAATCATCCCGAATTGGGACAGAAAACAGTTGTGCGAAATCAGAGGTAATGAGAGTTCTCAGTTTTGAGTTATTTTCGTTCTAGATGGTACTATAGCAGTTGTAAAAATTATGTGGAAGGATGAAAAATCTTTAACTTATATTCTACGTGGCAGTCCTGATTATGCTTATGATTACGGTAAGAAATTATTGAAATTTAATTAGGAAATCGAAGTGGCTGAATGAGATATAGGTTGAATATGTGATCAATGGTATTAGCTATACTAGCTGTCCAGTCCTGAATGTACCAGTCGGTGGGTGGGGAAGCTGAAAAATGGAAAGTCCTGCATTATGGCTTCTCTCAGTTTCCCATACTGCTGCTAAACCACAAAAGAAATAAATCACTGGCATTCTATTGTGGATTCGGCTGCAATTGCTTAAATTACACCGAAGTGTTTGTATCTTTCTTGAATATATTAAATCAATTGAAAATTGAAAAATTCGATTTCGATGATTTTCAATGTCAATATTAAATTGTCATTGCAGTATGGCAAATTTCACACTCTTGTATGCGTTCTTTATGGGGTTTTGACACACAACAGGTCAATTGAAAAATCCCCGGCCTACCATAAAGATACAATTTTTTTTTTGGCAAAACTCAGTTTTTTTATTCAACATAGTACCCTTCAAGGGTGGTACACTGATTATACCTCTTCATTCGATGAAAATTTCTTCCCAGCGAGCATTTTAATGGTGGATTTTCAGTACTAATATTTATTCGAATTTACGTGTGTAGGATACCAAATTTTATGCCCTCAGATGCTTTTGGGCTTCAACTTAGCTTAGATTCTTCATTAGTTTATATAATAATTTTATAAAAAAAATTCTATCTTTCAATAACTTGTAAGTCCATATGGTTTTCAAAAACCGCACGATATTTCCCTATAATGGAAATTTCGGGTCATACGTCATTTGAATACAAAGCAATCAATGTTAATTTTCCACTTATAAACAACAAACAATATTCAATCAATATAATACATATGTATTTATACTTGATTTGCTTTGAAACTTACCTTAAAATAATTTTTTGTTGTCGTAGGTTGTAATATCACCTTTGATTGCGGCACGTTGTATGACATGATTTTATATTAATGCAAAAACACGCTGGTATGTTATTGTATTTCACAATTGAATTAATTGCTTATTATGAGTTAAAGTGAATTAAATTGAATTTATAAATGAAATGTGCACAATTTGTAACAAATTCGTTTCAAATCGAATGCGATTACACACACACACGCTAATATGAACGCCAAATATACACATGAGTACAACACTGTACTTGTACATATGCATATGTATGTGCATAAGTACAACTCATAGTTAAGTCATAAATTTCGCAAATGCCTACGCAAATCACTTCACCGTCAATGCGAATTTCGCCTACATTTTCATATTAAACAGACCAGACCGGCGGCAGCGTAGCAGACTGCATAATCAATCATTAATACCATCAGACAATCATTTAATCAATGCAATGCAAGGCAACGCATAAATTGCTAAAACATTGTATTTGAACACAAAAAACGATTACATGTTTATGTGAACTTATTGACGCAATGTACTTGACTGCTGTGAAATTATATGTATGAATTTCACTCGATCACACACACTTGCATTGTATGCGCACACAAAGCGATCAGCGCCTACGATCGAATAACACAACACCGCAATACGAACACTTTCTTCGTTTGAACTTGACGCAGTCACTAATCGATGATTTGTATGACAAATGTGCATTGCTGCGCTCGAAGACGTGTTCATACATATTTACATTTTACTGTATATACATTTGCGTTGCATATGTTTAGCTATGTCTTTTGTTGTTTCGTAGAAGTTTGTAAAAAAAAGCATAAATACAACTTTTTAACAACTATAAATGCTTGTATTAGCAAGTTTTTTTTTGTTGTTGCACTGTGCACACCACTGTGCACACCATGTAAGCAAATGAAAAAATTGTAGAAATTTACATATTTATGTATACCCGTATGAATGTGAGCTTTTAAATTCATTCAAAATTCCTTCTTTGGTTCAATAAAGAAAATTTATTTTTGTCAACTTCAAGCGATATTTGTCTACTTTCTTTTATTTTATTTCTTTTTCAAAAGAAGCTCAGTAAGCAAAAGCAGTTTATTTCCTTACGCTTTGCAGGAATATTCCGAGTTTTATACGTAATTTTGGTTGATCTGGTAGGTAATCATATTCTTTTACTATCGTCATAAATATATCTAGAAAAAATTGCCAAATAATTTACCTAAATTAAGCTCAAAACCCTGTTCACATAGGCGTTCAATTAGCTAATAGAGATCGTTTCAGCAACTAAACTCCTAATTGCAACAAAATAAGCCGCATATGAATTCTAATTAAGTAACTAATGAAGGATGAAGCCACGTGTACTAGTTCATAAAACTGGGATATATTTTTGACTGTCATTCCCCTAAAAGTGGTCAGAAAGGAATATGTTACATATATATATATACATATATTCCGAGTTTTATACGAAAATTTGGTTTATTGATCTGGTAGGCAATCATATTCTTTTCCTATCCGCGTAAATATATCTAGAAAATACTGCTATATAATTTACCTAATTTTAATGCAGATTGCTGTTCACATAGGCACTTAATTAGTTAATTGAGAGCATTTAGCAAATTAAACTTCTAATTTTATCAAAATAAGTCTCCTATAAATTCTAATTAAGTAATTAATGGAGGATGAAACCACCTGCAGTAGTCCATAAAAACGGGAAACATTTTTGACTATCATTTCCCTGAAAATGGTCAGAAAGGAAACTATTACATATAGTTCAAGCAGCTTGGGATCTTAAACCAAGTATCCTCTAAGTAGCAAAAAATCATATGCTTATAGGTGATTTAAACAGCGAAGGCAAGCCCCTGTGACTGTGCGCAGGGTTTGGAACCCACCAAATCAAAAATCTGCTCCAATTAAAAATCACAATAAGCCTCGAATGAGATACCACCCTTTCGGTCACGACTACTTTATACATTTTATGAATCACGTTTTGAGGTTATGCACCTGTAATGTATGGTTCCTGAATTGAGAGAGTGCCGCTGCCCCGCTAGTTGATGTCCTCGTAAGACTAAATGGTGAAATCACCGCTGTTTAAGACGTGCAATGGACGGGACAAAGGTGGAAGAAGGCGAGTCCTTTTGAAATCTACTAGAGCCGCCATATAAAAGAGCGCTAATTTGGTGATCGATTTGTGGTGGAAGAGAGTATATATGGACGAGTTCATCGATTAATCTCGTTGCTTAAACCTCCCAACAAAATTCACAAGAAAGCGAAGTTCTGGGATGGGATAGATACTGAAAGCTGAAGAGAGAAGTAAGACGCATTTACAGGCAAAAAAGGAATGAGCCTAAATGCATAGGTATGAAGATCTTGTGAAACTCTACCACAGGAATAATGCTCGAAAAATCAATGAAGAGATGCGGCGCCCTACAAAAGGTCTCAATAGCGCAGCAAACGCAAGTAGAAACCAAGGAGATAATCTGGTGACCGATGATCAGTGAGATTATGAAATTATGGCAGTAAAAGGACAACACTCAATATCACATATAAGGTTTTATCGATCGTATTGTGCGAAGTACTGAAATTCCACCGCTAACTGGCTGATTGGATCTTATCAGTGAGGTTCTAGACCTGGTAAATCTACCATTAACTAGATGTCCGAAATGCGTCATTTCGAGGAAAAGACCTGTGAGAGAAGAATCTATAATACATACCAACCCTTCGTCGAATTTAAAGCCGCCTCCGACAGCACGAAGAGGAGCTACCTCTACTACGCTATGCCTGAGTTTGGTATCCTTGCTAAACTCATACGGCTACGCAAACTGACGCTCACAATACCAGAAGCGCTGTCAAAAATGGGATGGACTTCTCCAAACTGATTCCAAGATGATGACTCTTTATCCTGTGACTTTTCCAATTTCTTGCCGGAGAAAATATTAAGAATTGCAGAACTGAAAAGAAAATCTCAGATATTCTATAAGAGAGTACAGTTGGTGAAACATGCTGACGATATTGATATCGTTGACCTCAACGAGAGGCCGTTCCCCTAGACTGGGTAAGGAAGCAAAGCGATTGGGTATGGTAGTGAATGAAGAAAAGACAAAATATGGTGCTCTTAGTCGTCACTGTTGATAGCCATGATTTTGAAGTGGTTGATAAATTCGTCTAAATATAAACCAATAAATTAGGCTTGTAATCCATGGTCGAATCACTCTTGCCAACGTGAGCTTCTTTGGACTGCGTAGACAATTGAAAAGTTTATTCCTCTCTTGATAAACAAAAACTAAACTCTACAATTCGCTCTGGTGAATGGTGCAGAATTGTGCACAAGTCTTCGAGAGCAGGGTTTGAACGATGAGCTATACGGGCTTTTCGGCGACATTGACACAGTTCAGCCCTACATCTTTGCCAGTATTCGATGCAGCACCCACTGGTACACGCAGAGGAATAGGAAGACTTCCGTTAGGAACAGATGGAGAACGACTTGGTTTCAGTTAGTATGCCCAGTTGGCACCAAATAGCGAAAAGAAGAAAGGAATATCGCGCTTGACTATAATCGCGTAAGTGGACCCTAAGTCGATCAAAGAAAATTCATATTTTTCGTTCATGGACCTTTCAAAACATACTCAACACGTACTTCAATAAAATAATGTTTCAAATATTACTTTTCTATTTATTTAATTAAATTTCCTAAAATCAGTGAGAACCTCGAATATTCATTCAATACTTAAATTGCTTATCAATTAACTATATGTGAATGGTATACCACAGCGAAAGTATTCCAAAAATATGTATTTCTTTAAATAATATTTCACAATTATTTTGCCATTATCGCGTGCATAGCAATTCCGGAAATGTTCCCTATACATATATACCGGATGAACTATTGGGATCACCGACAAAGTGTCGACGACAAAGAGGATGGCCTAGACGACAACAGCAAACTTATGGCTAACAGCCAAGGGTAGCGAGACGAGACGGAATGGAGTGCGTGTTTAACCAAAGTGGTTTACCAACATTCATATCGCTGATTTACGCTGAGTACATACTTACATTCATACGCATGTGTGTATGTGCATATAATGCGCCAACATATAATGCTTATGTAGCGTTTGGTTATTATCGGATTTTGTATCTGAATTGCAATTTCATTTTATTTTATTTGCGCATTTATTTCTCACCGACTGACTGTACGTATTGACTAAGTAAACTGGCAACTCGCAACTCGCAGCTCGCAAAGTATCGAATTTCAATTAAAATTGCAACGCAGCCAAATGCGAAAACATGTATTTGAGTATATATGTATTTGAGTGTGCATGTACATATGTAGCCAATGGCAAAGTGGTTGGTTGCTTGCGAATATTGTTAACAGCTTATAAGTAACTGTTAAATTCTTGCTTGACAAGACATTAAAGCGCAAACGAACATTAATTTGAAAAGAAAGTTGGTAAATGAAATTAAACAATGAATGAAGGCGGGAAAATGGAGTATCAGCAAGTTTTTCGATTATTGATTTTTTTCGTTTATAAATTTCACTTTTGATGAATAAAAACGTTCATTGAAGAAAGAAATAATGGGAAATTATTGGGCTGATTTTTTTTTCTTAGTTTTTAAATTTTGTTTTCATCGTTTTTTGTTGTTGTAATATTCATAAATTTTTTGGAAAATAATCGCATTAATGCTAAAAAAAATTATTGTCTGAATTTTTACCGACGGTTTTCACTTTTTGCACACATAAAATAGCATTCACCACCTAAAATAATACAAAAAAAAAATAAAAAATAACGGGAAAATTCAAAACACCAAATGAAACCGCAAATTCGTTAGCTTGCACGCCTATATCAGCTTATCTCGCCGATATGCCTCTGCATGCATGTGTATATAAAAACGCACACATACACATACGCATACATATGTATGAATGTCCATTTATCGCATTCGCAGGAGATAAGCATAACAAGAACAACAACAACACTAGCTATCAATTTAAAACAACTCGTTTTGCAACATCTCCAATTTACTCTTCACTACTCTACTCTACTCTACACTTTCCTCCATTTCTCTCCACAAAACTTTCCGTAAGCTCCATGGAAAGGAGCACAACACACCCGTTGTAAACCCGCGCGCGTTTCTCACGAAACCGTCGTATAGTGAATGAGCAATAAAATATTGTAACAACACCGTTTGATATACCGACCTGATATGGCGGCGTCCCGTTCGGCGTCCGTCCGTCCTTTCCTCCCGACTAAAGCTCATAAACTGAAGTAGAAGCCGCAGTGCTGGCAAATGGAAAGCTGTAAAAGCAAAAGCAAATGCAAAATGTTTGAGAATGAAATGCAGAAATGGAGAAATGCAATTTCGTTAAGGAAAAAAAAAGAGTAAAAAAAGTTGCAAAAATAAAATGCACAAACAACAATAACAATGCAGACAGTTGGCAAATGCAAATACAAACCAAAGACAAGAAATGCATTCACGTAACGAATGGTTTGAGCAAAAGAGAATTTGTTAAAAATTCATGCACAGCGGCAACATTGGTTGGTCGTCGGTCACCGGTGGCATGGCATGGAGCATGAGCGGCACAGCTGTTGGTAGTAGTAATGCAGAAGACATACTAAAGTGCAACGCGATTATTACAATAACAAGTGCTAATTATGTTTACCATGATGATGGCGTTTGCCTTGACAAAAAGAAAGAAGAAATTTGATACTTTAAAATATTTAAGTACGAGTATGTATGTACGTATGTACATATATGTGCAATAAATGGTGCTTTATAACCGCTTAAGTGATTTTTCGGCCGAGATCCTTTTCCAATTTGTGGCATGCGTCTTGATGTTTTCTTCGATATAAAAAGAAGAATATGTCTTTTTTAAGAGCGTTTTTTGTTATTTCTTATCAGAATTATAAGAATATTTTTTGTTGAGAGGCGACTACTTTTGGAAAAAACCTTTCTGTGTTAATAATATTGTTGTAGTTCTTCTTCTTTATTGGCAGCAAGCTATGCTGGTCAAAGTTCAGCGGTCCGCAACTGTCCTTATAATTGGGGCCCTTCCATCAACCCATGCAAAGCCCCTAGAAACTCTTCTAGACTTTGTACCGGTAACGCCAAGTGAGCTGCAAAGAAGTTAGAATTGGTCCAACTCAGCCTTGAAGAACTTTAAGTATAGGTTACGTCTGAATACCATCTTCCAAACAATCTCTGGAAAAGGTGAACTAAAGCTTCTTCCTCTAACTACGGTTTTGATAATCTATTTTTCACTGGAATCACTGAGACCAACGAATAATAATGAAATATTTTAAATCAAAGAGCAATAGCCATTCTTACGTTCAGCTCAAATCTCAATTAGTGCCTCCGAAGCGTCTTTCAAGCAGAACTTGCTGCAATTAGGGAAGCCGATAAATGACTGATTAAATCTACGATCCCAAACCAAGATACAGGCATGTTGTCATCATAACATATCTTTCAATACAATTTTACCAGGTTAAAAGTGAAAAATAAAATGTAGAAAAGCTATGAAATGCTACACGACTATTACCTGAGTATGAAATATACTCGTACTGCGTAGCTCACCAGAGTGCAAGTCGCAGAACTAGCCTAATCAATACGATATCCGCAAACGATACGGTCCACAGCAGCGCAGAGACTAAAGCTCCATTTCACGAAAAAGGCCGATAGTTGATAGCTTAATGCAATCACGTATACCGTGACTGGACAGATCTGAGTATTGTTTGACACTGAAAGGACAATGTACTCCTTCTTCTAGACCATTTTACCAACGGAATTACAACTAACATAATAACATGATACTGTTTATAGGCACTTCACAGCAAAAATAGTGCTTTTTTTGTTGCAACTGCAGGTATAACACTACTTCGATTGCTCGGTTGAGTTAACCACAGCAACCGTTAACGATCTCTCATTGTTTAGACATATCAAATGGTTAGTGAATAAGAAAACAGATTGGATTCTTATAGTGTTTTCTCGATGGACCAGCAGGCGGAAGAGTGCTGGTCACAAGCCAGCAGCCACTTTAACTGAACTCAAGTCAAGTATTGGTTATTGAGAGAGTTGACATTCTTTGAACGGACTAAACACTTGAGAATCGTGAGAAGCTTTAAATCTCAGTCGGTTCTAACGACAGAAATGCCTTTATATACCCGAGTCCTCAGCAGCACTACGCAGTTTTTTTTTTACACTTGGCATCAAATGTATACTAGAAATAGCACGATGACCCCTAAACCGGAGTGAAGGATCATCACTAAGTGCTATATTAAAGCGGCGATTTCTTCATTCACCGAAACATATCAATGTCGCGGTCACAATAGCCGAGTGGTTAGCATTGTGTACTTCAATTCGGAAGGCCCGAGTTCGAGTCCAGATTCGAGCAACATCTAAATTATAGAAAATTTAATTTTTCTAATCGTCCCTTTACAGGGATCGTCAAGTATTCCGAGTGTATTTCTGACAGGAAATAAAGGCTCTTAATAACACTCCATCTGCGGTTCCGGCGGTGAAATTCCCTTGGCTATTGCAGCCGCCGAGAGAGGACTATACTTTCCAATTATCTACGGAGACCGAGGAAGTATCTGTTTCTTTATTAAGGTCAATTGTTGCTGATGCCAAAATATGTGAAATCGTCTGCAACTTCAAAGTTATGACTTTGATCTTATACTCCACCAAGGGAGAGGTCCAAGATGCTAGTACTGACTTTTTGTTTGACAACGGAAAATCGACAAAAGTCTCTACCGATTCGCTTTGTCCCTTGTTTGGTCTAGAGCATGCCAAACTACTGGAGATGTTGTTAAGAGTTAAGAGCATACGGCAGATGTTGTTACGTTGTATAGTCTTCAAAACAATTTCTTCTTCTCGTTAGTTATTTGATGGTAAATTGCAAGCGCAATTTCTATTTGCGCCGAAGTTGGCTTTGAAATATACGAAAAGGTTTTATGTGTCGATCCTTTTTCCTGAATTTCCTTAAGATTTGAAACATGTAGATGATATTTTTTAGATGAGCTTCGATGAGTTTTTATGACGATTGGCTTTAATCTTATACACAGTAGTAGGAAAGTTTATTTAAGGACCATTTTATTAAATATTATAGTCTACGCAAATGAAGAAAATGAACTAATGCAGAGCACATTAAAGTTCTAATCATCACATCAGCTTTCGATCGATCATCGACATCACATTTTAATACTCGTGGACATTCGGCTTCCAACACACAGGTAGTCCTCTATAGGAGTCATAAATGTTTTAACTTCGTCATATCGAGTGATGGGGTATCTTTTGGTTTGCAAAAATTAAATTTAACATAAAACCGTTTCAGCAACTCAACTTATAAAATCAGAAGATCCGACTTCCTTAAGAAACAATTCAAGAGACAGAATTAGTTGAATATTCAATTGCTCCAAAAAAATCTCAAAGTTAGATATGTATGCATATCATAAGTAATAAATACTTCGTTTTGTATGAACATTGAATTCATTAACTCATAAAACCAATGTCTATTTGCATGAAGAACATATTAAAATTAAGTGGAAATTTATTTTTTGTGGCTTTTGGGTTGACAGTCAATGGTCAGGTTACAAATTAGTCACAAAAAACCAGCCAACACAAAATACCCGGCTCCAAGTTAACACATACTCGCACTCCTACAAACACTTTTACATATTCACTTACTAAATAATGACTTTGTAAAACACATGTGTACATACATACATACATACATATCCAAATCAGGTTGTGGCTAACTGCAAACTGATGTTTTAGAAGTTAATTCCTCGGCGGTGGTAGTTGTTAAAAGGGGGAGTCGAAATGGCGAACAAAAATCCACACAAAAAGCATGTCGAACATTTAAGGTTGTTTGAAGCGTAGCAAAACAGCGGTAAATCACACACACACACGCACACACACACTGATATAACGCACAATGCAAGTCAACTAATGACATGACGCCGACATGTAGGCCAACAACAACAGCAATAGCAAGTCAATTGGCGAGACTGTGGGTCTGCTGTAACTGTGACAATGTCAAAAGCTCAACTAGCCGTTGAGCCACTAACCACAAAAGCAGGTATATGTATACTTGTACATATGCATGTCTCTTATATGTAGTCCCTGACCACAAAACCCGCTCCTTCGGCAAGCGGCCAAAATGACAAAAGCACAAATTAACTCATGTATACACACATACTCAAACATATCTACATATATAAATTTGTGTCTTCTATTCGGCTGGCGTGCTTCAGCCACTTAACCTAGCTGCTATCCATTCCACTGTGCCATTTTGTGACATTCAATTTAAAATCTCAAATTTCAAATTTCGGACATTTACTCATCACTAAATTGTCGTAAAAGTTCGGCACTATCGTACGTATGTATGTATTAAATGCATATGTACTTATGGGTATGAAGGATGTGTTAGGATAACAAGGATTTCCATGTTATTTTGTGTTTTTGACCGCAGGCTCTGTAGGTAAAGTGACAAAGCTGTTGACGTACGCGTGTATTTTGAGTCCTGGCGGTTGACTTTTTGACAACTATTAAAAACTTTAAATGTTTACAAGGCGCACAAGAGTGTGAGGTTAGCCGGAATGATATAGGAAGGTTGTGCTTCAGCACTCTTTATCTGGTTTTAATGCTTTTATATGTATAAATATATATTTTTTTTATTGATTCTCTACGAAAGGGTTGGCTTGGTTAACAAATTTTTAATTTTCATAAAGTAGAAATTATTATATTCTATCATCCTCGTATTCCTATGGACCATGCGGAGATTCCCTTGTATATTTTATAGAAAAATATGTTTCATAATCATATCCGGTCCTCTCGCACTTTTAACAGCAGCTCGATCATATTTCTTCTCTTCACCGTTCAACTCCAATTGGTAACACCAAGTGAAGCTACATCATTTTTCCAGCTGATCTTTCCTACCGAGTGCAGACTGTTCTCTTTCTCTGCTTCCACCGGCCGGTATGCGGTGAAAACTTTCAAAGATAGAGTTTTGTCGCTCAGTGTATTCGCTGTCTTCTAATTCGCTGAAGTACTATATCTATGGCGTTGTAAATCTCGTACAGCTCATCGTGCATTCGTCTGCGGCGTCTTCCTCATTGTGACTGCGCAAACGACTAAAAATCTTTTGTAAAACCTTTTACTCGAAAACTTCTAGACCCGACTCATCGGATGCTGGCATCGTCCATGTTTCGGCAGTATATAGCAGTACGGGAATGATGAGGAGGTTTTAATTTTTGTTCGTCGAGAGAGGAATTGTTCGTCGAGAGAGGAATTTACTTTTCAATATTATTGTGGGTGTTTATGATGGTTCCTAAATAGACGAAATTGTGTATCTCAAAGTTAAGACAGTCAACAGTGACGTGATAGTCGAATAACGAATGCGATGACTGTTTGTTTGATGACAGAATATATTTTGTTCTGTCTTCGTTCACTATTCACTATAACTCTTCCCTTTAATGTCCAGCACGGAGAAAGTGGACGAATTGCGAAGTTTCTGGAACCGATGGTGTCAATATAATCATCTAAAACCCCGATAATTTGCACAGACTGTGTCTTTAAAAAGCTCAACCTATCAAACATCGGCCCAGCGCTTTGTTATTCTTCAATCAAGAATCGGGCGATCACTATTTGTTCTACATCGTAGTCAGATGATGGACCGTCTATACCACAGTCATCGATTGGACGCTCTTATTCGCCACATCCTCTGTTTACTTCATCACTGCCATTCAGCTGGTTGGGGAAGTATTCCCGCCATAACCTCAGTATCTCCTGTACATCGGTCACCCAATTACCTACCAGAGTATCCTCCAGTCTTGAAACCTTCCTTAAGTCTCAGCGGTGTGAGGTCTGTAGTCTGTTTTCTTTCCACTGCAATACGATATTCTTCAACGTACCAATTGTTGCTGAGATACGTTGGGAGTTTGAGCAGCCACTTCACAGTTTCCTTATATCAAATTGCTGATTAGTGCTCTCAGAGAGTAGAAGTGCAAGTCGAGAGTAAAACTGATTGATGCCAAAAGTCGAACATTCATTCCTTGTGCTTGATCTAAAACACTGGAAGCATGTCTTCTATCTATCACGATATGATCGATTTGGTTTCGCGATTCTTGATCCAGCGACAGCTATGTAGCTTGAGGAATTTACTTGAGCCGGAATCTAGAACGACAGACACCCATATTTCGAGACCCGGTGAAGTCGATTGAAGATGTTTAAACATGGAGGCTGAATTTTCCAACTATTGTACCGAAGACACCTGTTCACTCTGTCGTTGAAGTCGCCAAGCATGACTTAGTCATCGTGCCGGGGGCCGCACTCATAGGTGCGTTCTAAGCACTAAAACTACGTTTTAATGCGGATTGTGACGAGGCGCTCGTCCTGACTCAAAAATGGAGTCCCTCCTACCAACCAGCTGGTCAGCGGCACCTACCCAAGGTTCCACATGGATTGGTTAAAGCATTTCACACAAGGGTTGCGCTCACATATCCAAGGTATGTGACGAGAACGCATGGCGTTGCAACTGAAACTGTACATCTAGAAGCAGGACTACGCACCGTTACACGTTGTAATTGTAACAAGTTCAGCTTCTCGCTGCAGGATCTTCCTGTATTTCATATTATCTGTATTTTTATTCATAAATATTTACTTAAATTGGTTAATGGCCATGGCTGTGATAAGGACTACATATGCGCTATATTTACTTTATGTTTTTCCCCTTTCCTCCGCACTTATGTATCTTATATGCTTGACGCTTGAAGGGTTTTGTTCGATGATGGATCCACCGACGTATTATCTGTCGATCGAATATGAAAGAATAAAATTAATAATTTCTTTTTAACATTCGCGAAGTGCAAGAAGGCGCGCGATAAAGAGCGCGGGGTGTTGTTGTTCAAATCATTTGTACGTGATAAAAACCTACTTGAAGATACTCGAAAAGACATTCCATAGAGTTGAGTTGCTCATAACATTGCCGTTGTGTCGGCTGGTGACTACTTTATCGGAGGGGCGTTACTTATCGACACGCCATACATGTTGGCGGCAACATGAAACGTGGTTGGACAACATCGTCGATGATGGACAAGCATACACCAGCGTACAAGTAGTAGTGAATAGAGTGTACAAGTACTTTTGTATAAACAAAACAAACAAACAGCAACATTTAATAAACAAAACAACCATGAAAATCAAATCGAAGTCGAGGTTTATTTGGCGCAATCGACAAGCTAAAGAAAAGTGAGACAAGACAAACAAATGCATATAGCAATAAGTAGACATATGTATGTACGAGTGTATATAGTTGCATATATTTATGCCTTCATGGCGTTTATCGTTAATAATTATGTACAATATATTTAATGCAAAGAATTTCACCTCGATTGCTAACTGTTAAGTTGGTGCTGATAATACCAACAATGAAAACATTTTTTGTGCTTTCAAGCAGCGCAATTATTGATTGACATATTTTCAGCAGTTTTGTCAAATATTTAATTCAGCAAATTAAGTTTCTTATGCCTTAACAGCTCGACGGCTTCCGCTTGTTTGTTTGATCTTATCGAAACCAAATCAAATTTTTAAATTCCTTTTGAGTATTTTTGCATAAGCTAAAGGGCAGGGTTGCTGTCGACTATTTTCAATTAAATTTTGGCAAATTATTTTGCTCATTCGCATTAATTCGAAATAAATAATCATGGAGAATACAATAAACTTTATACTGGAGGTCTGCAACGATTCTCTTTAAACTACTCGCTACACGTTCACTCGAAGGAAAGGGAACATAAAAAAGATCGCATAACACTTATGAGTAATTGAATTATGTTATTTGACGATACTTTACACAGCAAAATGTCTTCCGCTATTCTCACATAGGACCGTTAATCTTCCGCAAAACTTTTCTCTCGAAAACTCCTAAAACTCGGATGTCGAGGTCGTTCAAGCTTCTGCCCATATATCAGTACGGGAACGATAAGTGACTTGCAGAGTTTAGTTTTGGTTCGTTGAGAGAGGACTTTACTTTTCAATTACCTACTCTGTCCAAAGTAGCACCTGTTGGCAAGAGTAATTCTGCGTGTTGTTAATACTGGTTCCTAGATAGACCAAATTATCTACGACTTCGAATTAGTGACTGTCAGCAGTGACGTGGGAACCAAGACGCGAGTGCGCTGACTGTTTATTTGATGACAGGAGATATTTCGTCTTGCCCTCGTTCACTATCAAAGTCATTCGCTTTCTTTCTTTGTCTCACCTGACAACGCAGAAGTTACGGTGCGGTTGTTATGACCAATATCATCGGCATACGCTCACAATTGTACAATATTGGAGAAAATTGGACCTGGTATATTTAGCTCTGTAGCTCATATTAGCTTCTCCAGCATGAAATTGAAGAAATCACACGATGAAGAGTCACCCTGTCTGAAACGTCGTTTGGTATCGAACGACTCAGAGAGGTCCTTCCCAATTCTGACTGCGCTTCTGGTATTATCCAGGGTCCATCCTAATAAGGCAGCTTTAAAATCGATGAGAAGGTGGAGCGTATCAATTATTTTCTTTCGGGTCTTCTCCAAGATTTGGCGCATGGTGAATATCTGGACAATGGTGGATTTTCCAGTCCTAAAGCCACACTGATAAGGGCCGCTCCGTTTGCTGACGGTGGGCTTTAATCTTTCACACAATACTCTAGAGAGGATCTTATATACGAGTTTACGGAGGCTTATTCCACGATCATTGGCGCAGACCGGGGGGCCTCCCTTTTTTGGATTAGCTCTGCCGTTTAGCTTTCGGCACCCGCCGCTTTGTTATTCGGGTGATAGAACATCTATAGCAACGTCATCGATTCTGGTTTAGGATTCGACATCTTTATCTTTCCCTCCCATTGAGTATGTTGGAGAAGTGTTCCCTCCATACATTAAGTATACTCTGGACATCTGTCACCAGATTACCTCCACTTCATACTCACGAATTTCGGCCTCTTTCTTGTTTCGTCTGCGTCTCGGATCTCCCTTCAGCTTTCGGTATCTATCCCACCCCATACGTATTGTAGTCGATCTCAAAGTTGCGAGGTAGGCAGTCTGCTTTCTCTCCACTGCAGTTCGACATTCCTAATCGTACCATCTGTTTTTCTGGCATTATTAAAAACAATTGTTTCCTATATTGCGCAGTCTTTGCTGCACATTCCATAGGATACCTGCCCTAAGACCGGAAGTCGTGAACTGATTGAACCATATCTATAAGAATCGTTTCTGGCCACAACCAGGTGAATAGCAGTCAAAAACTTTCCTCACTTGCGTGAACTTCTACACATGGCCCCATTCTCCCGTAGATACATGTATGTTTGCAAATTACATACCCTTTAGGCATTTACATTAAAAATATTATGCATTCATACATACATATATTTTAGCTAATACTCGAAAACTTCACGTAAAGGAACATCTTCTTTGCGGAAATTTTACAGATTGGTACTTTCATTTCATGCACCTCTATTTTTCGGAACATGTTGTTGGCAGAATATTTCACTTACTTACTCGATGCTCAATATCTGCACTTCTCTCCATTATTCGTGATCTTGGTAAAAATACGGGTAGGAATCGTACTCACAAAAAACTTCACAGAGAAGCAAAATACATTCTGTTGCAGACCTCTACAGAAAGATTTTCATTTACATTTTCATAATTTTTTATTTTTATTTACATATGGAAAAATACTAATAAAGACATAAATTCTATGGATTATACGTATTTCTAGATAAATGATTCGAAATGAACATAATTCAAGACAAGAATCAATAAAGAATAATTTGCTAATTGGTAAATCTTACTAATCTTACCAATCTCTTAGATAGAATGTTGAAGACTTCAACTGGATCGACATTAGTGTCTAAACGAATTTAAATTATAACCTGTGCACTGAGCCTATCATGATCCATTACACTTCGGGTTGGAGTTTTTATGCTCTTCATAGTAGAAAATGATCTCTCGACGCTAGCTATTATTACAGGAAGTGTATCCTTAATGGTATGGATTAATTTCATAGCGCGAAAATATGTTCAGTCATAATACTCCAAGAGTTTCAAAACTTCATTTGAACAATCGTTAGACGATATTTTCACACACCGCTATCTTTATTCCGCTTTTACCGCGGATGATGTCATACTTTCTTCGAAGTATAGTGCTAACTTGTTCAATTCGTCCGATTTACTTACTGCAGCAAATCCTAGAAGAAACAATTCTAGGTTTAGTAGTAGAGATTCATTTTCAAGAAATATTTCACACATAACATATCTCTCTGAAGACGTGTCTGATATGTAATATCCTTATTGTATATAATTCTCAATTAAAACTGCCCGTTTCTGTGCTTAATTAAATTTTTTCGAAATACACAATTGGTTTCCTCTTTCTGTGTATTAAAAAATACATTATTATTTCTGGTCAAAACAAAAAAAAAATGCGCTTGAAAGGTGTTTTTTGTATGCCATTATTTCCGTTATCAAATTGCTGCGCAATTAACAATTATGTAGATATCTAGGCGCCAATGCAATTATCTTAAAAATAAATTTGTTATTTTAAATTGCTTTTTTTCATCCACAATTTAATAAATCTAATTGTTTGCTTCACATTTTATCCAAACGCATTGCATTTTATCTGATTTAACTTAAATTAATTAATATTTTAACTTGGCGCCATTTAGAAACATTAAGTATACCAAACGAAATTGTTATGCCTTAAGAATTAATATACGAGGCTGGTTTGATAAGTCAGTGACTTTTTGAGTTAAATTTTTCCAGGACCTCAAAACAGGCTTTTTTCTGTGATGACCTCTTCCTTCGGCCTGAATCTTTTACCTCTCAGCCATTTTTACAGCTTTGAAAACAAGACATAGTCGTATTGGACTAAATCTGAAGAATAGGCTTAATGGGGTAGAACATGCGTAATGGGGTGCGTAGCCCAATTTATAATATTTTTCCATGACGAGTACACATATGTGCACCTGCTTTGTCCTGATAGAACAGCCCTTTTTTTGCCAAATGCGGTCGTTTCTGTTTCGAATCAATATCGAATCTGTCCAAAAGCTCTGAAAAGTAATAATATCTCGTGCACCACAAAAAAAAATTGTGGGCATGACCTTGTTATTTGACAGACCCACCTTCGCCTTCTTGGTGCACGTTCAGCCGGAAAAACTCACTGCCTTGATTGCTTTTTTTTGCCTCTGGTGTGGTGGGGTGAATACATTCGTTGGGATTGCGGTTGAACAACACCCCTTTGAAAAGGTTAGACGGTTGCGTTTATGGTCGTATGTGAGCAATCGCAGCACCTATTGTGCGGATATCTGTTTTATGTCCAAATATTCAAGTAATCCGATCCTCCAATATCATTCGTTGGATTTTATCGACGATTTCTGGCGGAACGACCCCTTTTCAGGGACCTGAACTTTCGTCTTCACTTTTACTGGTACGACAACAACGGAACCCAGTAAACCTTTTCTTAAGCATTGAAGTTGATGGTGCAGAGTAGCCATGGTATTTATTAAATGTTGCATTGGTTTCGGTGATGTTTTTTACGCAAAGAAAAATGCTTAATCGGCAGGCAAAATTCGCTTTTTTCCATTTTCTTTAAATTTCAATGGCTTTCAAACACAAACTAAAACTTTTACAGCAGTTTATTAAGCGAAAACAGTAGACAGGAGCAATGAGTTAGGAGAGTTTGGTGAAAGGGTCTTCAAGTGAATAATGTGAAAGCCAACTTTGAATGAATAAAAGCAGTGTGTAACTCTTATTGTACGGATTAAAGTAAACATAGAGTCCTAATTCGTGATAACATAGTTATAATGCATTTAAAAGATGAATTAAAATTTATAAAACTTTATATCGTCTTTCATGCTGTCAAGAGTTCTATGCTGGTAAAATTTCATAAAACGAATGGATTATTCAAATCCGATAACTATAGTACCAAAGCGGTTAACAAAAAATATTAGTACTTAAAAGAATAATACCATTGTATGCTTGATAATAATTTTCAACAATATATGAAAAATTTAGCTTATTTACCATACCTCCTAGCTCCATATTCAATTATGTATATTGTAATAAATTAAAAATTTCTTAAAAACAATATTCTATTTGCTTGAATAAGAAATTTTTAATGATGAATGAATTTATAAGTAGTTGCGATGCTCAAAATATATTTATTTAATTAATTTAATAACCGACTTTTAAAATATATAATAATTTATATACTTATACAAGCTAAGGAATGAATGAATTAATAATTGTTATCTTTCCTTAAAACTACTTTTTCATAAAATACGTCGTTGTTAATATTATTTGAAAATCAGAAAAGCTTTGAATTTATTATCATTATTTTTTCAATGTTTTGGGTTTGAAATAAAACATGAAAAAAAATGATCGGATGGTCATAAAAAATATTTTATAAATTAGAATCAAATTTTCTAATTAGAATTTAAAAAATCAATTCATTATTATATCAACTAAACTAAATAATTAAATAGACACATTGACATACATATATTTCGAAAGTACAAATTTTATATATACATATGTATATATACATATGTATATATTTTTTTTTTTGAAGATTTCAACCACGAAGAACTTCTCAAATTAATAAAAACCTCGACTTTCTTTTGAGAAGTAATTTCAATTATCAAAATTAGAAAATTTATTGATTAGGTAATTAGTTGAGTAAGTTTAAGTAGTTTAAGTAATTTAGTTTATTTTACTGCAAATCTGAATTCACTTCACAAATTTATAATATTTTAACCTGAAAAAAATTAATATATACATATGTATGTATAAAAAAATCCGACCACAATTACTAGTAATAACGTATTCCTCAACTAAGTGCGTTTTTCTTTTAAGAACTAATTTGATAAAGTTTCTTAAATATTTTGTAGTTTGAAAATTTTCCACTTAAAAATATTATCAAAACATCAATTTTAATGATTTGAATGGAAATTTAATTTGGAAAATTAAGCAATAATATCAGGGAATAAAATTAATATAATAAAAAAATCTTCCTTAGTATTTTTAAGTGATATCTTTCTTGTGTTTTCTCTTCTGTAGCTTTTAAAGCCTTTTTTCTACTCTTCAGTGATATCTATGAGAACATTCCTATAGGAAGTACCCTGTATTAATAATGTCTGCCTAATGTATTAAAGTTTTGTGAATACTAAATGGCATGTAATATCATGGATATAAGTCCCCAAACGCCTTTGCGAAAAACTTCAGAGTATGACTGCAAATATATTAATTATGTTTTGATATATTCCTGTTATTTCTGTCCAAAAACCTTGTTATGGATGATCTACTAAAAATCCCGCATCTGCTTTAAATTTGTTAATAATCAGGCTTTTTCTATCTTTAACAAAATCTTTCCTTTTTTTGTGGAATAAAATAAATGATTTAATATTTTCAAAACATGAAGCTCCTACACTAGAAATTATTTAATTTTACATGAAAGCTGACCGTCCACTGAAATTTATGCTTCGTACATTTATCTAGTAAATAATTTTTTTATTACAAATGTCATCCTGAGAAGAATATTTTTCGTTTAATAATTTTTCTATTCTATTTTTTTTTTATAAAATTTTCAGTGCTCCTCTGGCTGAAGAAAACATTTTTATTTGGTACTATAGAAAAATCGAAACGGAACTACAATTTCATCTGTGAGAATGAGTTAACATAGTAATAAACAAATTAATAAACCATTCAAGTAGAAAACAGCTAATTTCGAGTTTTTTTTAAAATAAAATATACAAACAAGTAAAAATGCTTATTTAATAAATTTATTTCAATACACAGAAGCTCTTACTTTTAAGTGTAGACGTTTATAATATTTAAATAACTTGGAATCAGTTTATTCAATTGATGAAAGCTTATATATATATATATATATATATATATATATATATATATATATATGTATATATATATATTAATTAGTCTTTTTCTCATTAATACTTTAGATACATTTTATTCACCATTGTATCATTTCCAGTTACAAAATGAAATAATTATATTTTATATTAAAATTTTAGTACAATAAAAATGTCAGATTTATTGAATCAATAGAGAAATTGTTTAAAATTAAAATCTGCGTATTTTTTCGGGTCTTCAATAATTTTTCCTAGACCTTTTTAAATGTTTTAAATTTAATAAACTCTTTAACTCCACAAGTCATACTTTTCTTCTCCGCTACAATTGAAATACTTGCATAATATATTCAATAAATTAGATTACAAAAAAGGGTTGTGTGAATTAGAAAACTTAATATTTTGATCCTTTTTAAAAAATAAATAAAAAATAATATATGAGTTTTCGTAGCTTATAATAAAAAATAATTTAATCTCAATTCTTTAAAAACATTTATTTGTTTCTAATATCATTTAATCATTTTATAAACACATAAAAACAAATTTATGTAGCGTAAACTATCTCAATATTGAAAGAATTTTCTAAAAATAATTTAAACTAAATTCTTTAAAAAAAATTTAGAAACAATTATCATTTAATCAAAATAAAAATTCAAAAAAATTAAAAAAATTTATATTTCGTGAACTAAGTCAATATTGCACGATTTCATTTCTCAAAGCACTGAAAATCTTCAAAAATATTTTTGCGCAAACAACCAATAGCAATAAAATTCTCCGCCGCCATCTCTGGTTGACTGTTCACCACCAGACAACGAGAATATGAATAAAGCAAATTTGTGTAAATGCAAGGAGCAAACACAAACAATTAAAGGGAATGAGTACATTTGTATGTGTTAAATAAAGAGAAACACAGAGAGATTATAAATTTATAAAGAGAATGCGAGCATGCGCGTAGAAAGCAAACGAAGCGATAAATAGCACCAAAATATATAAAAAAAAACTAACTGCAAATGTAGTAGTGTGCACATTTCTCCTTCGCTCAAACTCAACTAAATGCACTCACACCAGCAATGAAAAATCTCTCACACGCACACATATCAACAAAAGTATCTGACAGATAAATTTCTACTGTTAGAAACTGCTTTGCGTACCCATAGCGTGAGAGTAAGGGGGATAAGAGATATGTTAGCTCTTGGCTTATGTAGCTGTGCCGCTTACGCTTTCAAGCACGTAAAACAAGATCAGCTGAAGTAAGCAGCCATTTTTGGTGCAGGCGTACACTCGCGCCACTACATCAACCGCACCAACACCATCATCATCATCACCTTTTAACTACAAGGCACAACAGTAAATGTTCAAAGCGACCGGTTGCCGGTTTTTTGAGCAGCTGACAGTCGCATTCTGCAGTGGCTTTACTTTCACACACTTTGCTTTTACTTGTCAGTGCAGAGCTGCAATGAAGAAATACTGGGAAATTATTTCCTATTGTTAACTTTGAATGTGCTGCCTTATTAAATGTTGGGAAAAATGAGAAGTTTACAGTTTTTTTATTTAAGCATATATATGTACGTGTATGTATATGAATTGTTTTTGGCATTCTTTTGGGTCGATAGTTGGGGTTGCGTGATTTTATTTAGATTGTATTTAGGCTGCCTGTTGGTGCCGCTACTGTGCAAAAGCTCCATTGATATGTACATGCATACATATTTTGCTAGGTTACGTTAGGCTTTCAGCATTGCTTTGCATTTTAACCCTAGAATGCCATGAAGATTCTATGAGTATGATACTTTGCTTTTCATATACCGGTAGAAATTGAGATGACTCAATTCTGGTTCGGAGTTGGATAGGAAGTACATTTTCGTATTCAAATGATATACTAATTTTAAAATATGAATATACCTACTTCACTTTACTATACTTAATTAGAGTCTAGCTAATTTAGCGCCACCTAAGAATATTTCCTTTAAATTTCATGAAAAATTTCACAAAACTCGATTTTAAACAACTTTTTTTTTTTTAATTGAATTGAAAGGACTGTGGACTTTTAATAAACCAATTTTTATGGTTTATTGAAAAAACTACATAAATAAATGACCAAATTTTGCCCACCTACTTTTGAAGGAATACTGTTTTCGACATTTAGACCGAATAAATTTAATTACTTAATTTAATTGAAAAAAAAAATTACCTGATGGAGGATTTCTTAAGCGGTTAGGTGGGCTTGAAAATTAAGAGAAAAAAAAATCGTTTTTTTTTCTGTCATTAAATTGTACAATATATTTAAAATATTCTCCTAAGATCTTAAACCGATCGGAGTAAAATTCTAAGATATAGACCCCTTGGAAATTCCGCTCATCAGGCCATGTCTGTGTCAATTTGAAACTTTAAACGCGACACGATTTCCCAATAAGTTATAAAGCGATTTTTTTTTAAATTTGGCACACATCTTTGTAATAACATTATCTAGTCACTGAACGAGTCTAGTCATTTTTTCTTCTTATTATTACAACTAATTTTTCGAGCCAATGCATCGTCACGCTTTTTTGATAAAAAAATGTGAACTCAAATTAAATTTTTTGTTTTTTCCTTCGTCTAATAGCGAGATTTATTCATGTTTTTTATATTTTTTACTTTAGATGAACCAATAATGAGTTATGCTGTCCACGGCGAGAGCATTTTCTTTTGAGACGTCAAGGGAGATAAGGTACCAACGCCTGAGTTTTCGGAATTTTTGAATAAAATATTTTACAAAATACTGTTTAAATATGTATCTTTGATATGGTGAATTACTTGGATAAAATATATGATTGTATATGTATATAAAAAAATTGGGAAAATTCATTTTTTTAACCTCTGAAACCCACCTAACCCCTCTATGAGTTCAGGTTAGATTTTTTGATTTTGTAAACCACTATAAAGGACGTTGAAATGCACTATGTGGTTTTACAAAAAGTAAATTTAAATTTTTCTGAGAAATGTAACTTTTTGGAGAAGCTCTTGTTCATTTCTATAAAAAAAAAAATGTTGTGGCTTTATAACAATTTTATATAGCAAAAATTTTCTTAAGAATTAGTTTAAGGCAACGTAACATAATAAAGGAGAAATGTTTTGCACTCAGTTCGTCTTGAAAACCAAATTTCCAAAAAAAAAACACTCCACGTTATATTAAAGGACAGTATTTCTGAGGCTTCCATCCACTGTTTGATTGTCATTATATATTCAAAAGCCTGGAGTCAGGAATTTCGTTCTTTCCGAAATAAGTTGATTTAAAAATCCTCCAGAATTACAATTTTTGTGCTATCAAATTGTTAAAAATCCGGAAATTTTCAAGACAACATTTTAATAATTGTTTTGAGTGGAAGACCGCTCGTTTTTGGGAGCAGTGAAGAAATACAAAGAATAAATGCTTCAAAATTATCGATTAACAACTAGAGAGCATATTGTTAGGGTTAGCATTTCGTTTTGAAAGATGCTTGGTACCTGAGGAAAGTCAGATTTCGCTTGGTTTCAAAAACACTGAATTTTAGTGTTAATAACAACGTCTCACGTAGCATTGATTCTTGTAAAATTTTTCGCCAAAAATTCAACTCATATTGTGCAACAACAACGGTATGCGCCTAATCTAGCTCCGTCTGCACCGGGGTAGCCATTTTGAGTCGAATGAGGAGATTGAACAAAAAGTGCTGAAGGGATTGAAGGTTATTCTCGCAGATGAATTGGAAAAACGTTGGCAAATGTGCATTGCATTGGACGAGAATTACTTTGAAAGCAATGAGATAGACCTAGAAGCTATAAAAGTCACCTTAGAAAATGCACACAGAGTTATATTGCAAGCACGTCAAAATTAATTTGTGTAAGAAAAAATAATTTTCATGAGAAAATATTTACGCATTACTCTCAATGAATTCAATTTGTGTTTAGAAGAAAGTCTTATTTGTATGACTTTTTGACTATTAGTCTTATTAAAACGAGTTCATAGATTTCAAAGAAATCTTAGTAAAAACTAAAAAAAATAATACTTTCGATAAAAATTAAAATAAAAAAAGTAGAAAGATTTCATAAATTAAAAGCAATTAGTATATAGAAAGTGTGAGCGTCACGTTTGGGAAAATTAAAATAAAATTTATTAAAAAGGAAATAAGATAGCATAAATTTCATACATTATATTCCTCATATAATTTGATGTTTGGATCACGTATTATTTGTATCATATTAGTGCTGATAATAATGCCAGTTTTTTTTTTTTAGAAAACACTTCTTTATATATATAATCATCTACACCACATTATATAAATCTGTTCTTCACGGGTTAAAATTTCCCTCAGTATGTACCTACTTACATACAAAAAAATAGGCATAACTGCATGAATTTCATTGGTTCAGCCGCAAAAGTCAATGGTGGCGCTGTCCCTAAAAGCTTTCGCACTTACTACCGTTTAACACAACTATGAAAATTAGCCAATAAAGCTTTCTGAAAATAGTTATACTATGCGGAAGTAAGTGAAGGAAATGATGCAGCAAAGCTTTTCAAAGCAATCATAAACTAGCAGAAAAAGCAAAGAAATGCACTAAAAAGCTCAGAAATTAAATTTTAAAATTTCATGGCACCTATGCACTTGTTTAAATGCCGACAGGGTTGTCATCACGCCAAATTAAGTTATAAATAGGAGAAGGAAAACTTTTTAAATAGAAATTCGAAATATATTTTTGCATGAATACGACACGAGCAAGTAACGTAAGCTGGAGGAATCATATTAGGGGGTATTTTGTCCACGTTTCCTTGGGTCGAAGTGGATGTATTATATCAATTCTTACATATGGAGCACTGGTTTGGTGGCCAGCAAAAGAGAAACTATATCAGAAAATTAAATTGAATACAGAATACAGTAGCCTGTAGATATGTTACAAGGTCTGTTTTTCATGTCTGACAAATACACTTCATATTCAATAAAAAAAAAGTCATCCTTGAAATCATCGGTTGAAATCAAAAGAGTTATGGATATAGTGATATCCTGAACCAACACACAACAACTTTTGTATAAAACCGATTGTATCCTCCCAAGATTGGAGCTCGATAGTTACTTCTAGGTGAGAATATAATCTAAACATGAATGAAAAATGGAAAGCGGGTCCAAACTAAGCTATGGAACGTTGACGGTGTACAACAAATATTTTCCAAGCGAAAGTACTTGAAAAACAGCAAATTTGTGGAGCTTTCTTGAACATAGAAATCAACCATATACACGGACAGCCAGCTGGTTTTATTGTCTTCAATAATAAATACCAGCGTTGTCAACAATTGTAGGAAGCCTTTGATCTATTTGGCAGGTTAACTTCACTTACCCATAAACTCCTTTCCCGATAATAGTAACATTTTTTGACAACGAAAAAGTTGACGGGAGCCTCTTTTGGCGAAACTGAGGCGATGTGAATACAATGCCCTTTAGGAGGAGAGACCTTAACATACAATATGAACAAATACCTCAGAACAGATGGAAATCGTTATACAAATGGCAAGACAACGTAGCTGATCTCGCCCAAGTATGACAGGTCGAAATCTAAGTGCGTATTAAACGGGGCGAGAATATTATTGACTGACCGAGGAGCCGCTATAACGAGACTTTGTCGCTTTGAAAAACAGGAAAATTGATAGCTGTCTTCAAAAACCTTAAAATATATAATTATAGGGCTATCCATTTAGTGATTGCAAGATTAACTCTCAAATCAAACATGTTTTGTTTTAGTTAAAAGTCAGTCATGAAAACGGATCTCCCAACAACCGCCCAACGCGTTAAAATTTTTGAAACCTACTACAAAAACGGTGCCTCAGACGTGGTCACATTTCTTGCTGTAAGATAATATATAATTCTCCAACTCAAGCAATTGGTAAATGTTTAAAGAAATTTGAAGAGACTGGGCGGTTGTAGATATTGTAAAGCCTGTGCATCATCGTTTTGCTCGATCCACACCAAATATCGCTGCTGTAAATGAAAGTATAGACAAAGAGCGAACTGTGTCTATTTCTCGACATTCTCAAGAGTTCAGACTTTCTTACGTCACATTATGGCGTACTTTGCACTTGAACTTACACTTACATCCGTATTAAGTCCAACTCACACAATCACACAACAACTGAAGCCAGTTGACCATTCACAACGCCGTAGTTTCTTCGATTATATGCTAGAACAACAGGCAGTAGATCGTGATATTTTCAAAAAAAAAAAAATGTTTCTTCAGCGCGGAGGCAGATTTCTCACTCGGTGGATTAGTAACTAAGCAAAATTGTCGCATTCAAGGCTCTGAGAATCCTCAAATAATTTAAAAGAAATCATTACAGGAAAAAAAATTGTTTGGTGCGCTCTTTGGTCCGGAGGTGTGACTGGACCTTACTTCTTTGAAAGTGAGAACGGCGAGACTATCTCTGTCGATTCCGAGCGTTTTGGTCGTAGGCTAATGGGCTTTTTTTTTGGTCTGCAATTGAATAAAACATCTTGGACAATATGCGGTTCCAACATGATGTTGCCACATGCCACACAACACGATCGAATTTGACTTTATTGCGAGAGAAATTTCCCGACCGCGAAACCTCTCGTCTTGGCGATGTCATTTGGCCACCGTGATCATGCGATTTGAC
Source organism: Neoceratitis asiatica (assembly GCA_030068015.2). Taxonomy (NCBI): domain Eukaryota; kingdom Metazoa; phylum Arthropoda; class Insecta; order Diptera; family Tephritidae; genus Neoceratitis; species Neoceratitis asiatica. Next base: position 64,243,294 of record CM061526.1, read on the forward strand.
AACGTTCGACTTATTGTTTGTGAGGCTACCTGAAAGACCATGCTTTAGAGGATAAATATTTGACTCTTGAGCTCTGGGTAAACCAACATTCGTCAAGTTATGGCTGAGATGTCGCCCAATATGTGTCTAAAAGTGGTCGAAAATTATCTTAAACGGTTCGAAGTTTGCAAAAATTCCAAAAGTGGTGAATGATATAGTAATCATATATACTTGTATTCATATATAATGCCAAGGTTCGAACTTTATAATAAAAAAAAGGAAAACGAAAATATAAAAATTTAAAAAGGTCTTTCTATACCGCTAATTGGGTCGACTCGAGGTTAAAATCTTTCGAGCAGCACTTCTACCTCGCTTTCTACATAATTTTATTATTAAAACTACTACTTTTTTGGTTTTCTAAACAATATGAAGGAATGAGCAAATATGCTTTATCAGTAAATATTAGTTTTTAAAATAATTTATCTATTTAATTAAATTTTTAATTTTACTTGTCAACACCTTCACTGCTATTGAGTGTTACATACGAGAATCGGCGGCAACTTCAAACGATTTTAAGCGCCCATATATCTTCAACTAACTAAATATAAACAAACTACAAAAAAATATGTACTCGTATATACATATTTATATAGGTGAACATAAACGAATATGTGTAGATACATGTAGCGCCATTAAAAGTGGAAAACTGGTAGATATGTACATACATATAAATGCTGCTTGCGATGGCGGCGATAATAATAAATAAAATAAGAAAAAAATATCAAAAAAGGAAAAAAAATAATAAAAAATAAACAAAAACACTACAACAACAATCAGAAATAATGTCGCAACATCGATATTGTCGCCGACAATATTTAATGCCTACATACATACATACACACATACATACGTGCATACATACGTACAAGTCAAAATTATAAGCGCGCTTGCCTACGTGCTGTTGTCATCACACGAAGCTATTGCCTCATTTGTTGCAATTGCCTTTGAAGCGTAGCGCCAGCCAGAATCAAAGCCGCTCCAATCAAGTCTCCGAGCAGAGAATTTATTTAGCCCTTTGAGGCTGTGTAGTGATTTTTATCGTTTTAAGCTGCGTATATGTGTATGTATGTAGATGTGAACGTGAAGAATACGATGCGAGTCGTTCTTTAAGACTATGCCGTAGAATGTTACAACACTAAATACAATTTTTTTTTTTTTTTTGTATGAAAAAAGTGTGTGGAGACGAGCAAATAAATCTCTCATTTGACTAAATTTGTTTATATGCGCTTACATACATACATATGTGTGTATATATGAGTATGTGTGTTTGTGTATGTATGTTAGTCTGAAAGGCTTATATCGATCTGTCTGTCGTTGGGTGATGAATCAATTTGAGAACATTTGGCGCGCATCGTTGCAACATTTCGATCAGATTTCGATTGCGTCAATTGGCGCGGCGGCGTCGACAATGCCGACGCCGTGACGCGGCCTAAAAAGAGCGCGCTGTAAAGAAGATTTAGTAGCTTTGCATGTCGCCTGTTTTAATCACACTTTATTTTTAATATTTTTTTTTTCTTTTTTTTATTGCGCATTTTCGCCTTAACAGCCGATCGATCAAAGTGGTTATGCAAAATCAGTTTTGCTTTTCTTCTAATTTATTTTTTACATTTTTTTTCTTTGCCTTGACATGATTTACTATCCAAATACGCCCATTTTCACTTGCAGACGGTTAAGTTGGCTTAGCGAGTTATTTTAAATTTAAATTTAAATTCAATTTACATGCCTCTTTTCAAACGATTACTACTCTGCATCTATATATGTATGGCAAAAGGGTAATATCTCTGCTCAATGTCACTTTCACATTCCATGCGTATTTAATCGATAATTAAAGCTAATCCATCAACTTGCCAAATGTCAGTTGCACTCGCGCGCCCAACTCAAGCGTTCGCAATGACAAAATTATGAAATGACAAAAAAAAAAAATAAAAATGATATTCTTTGAAACAAAAAATTGTTTTCTTTTTAAATTTGCCTACCAGCAATGTGCTTACGCAAAAAAAAATTAATATAAAAATGTGTTTCCGTAAAAAGGACACACAAAATCCTTGTACAACACATCTGCATGTCGAAAAAGTTCAAACACGATGATGCGCTCAAAGCAACCCCAAAAGTAGCCAAATTCACTGCGCTAACAAGCAACCCTTAGTTATGTTAAGATGACACTTGCACATGTATGTATGTATGTTAACTAGGTGCGTACATTTGTATATCACTGAAGCTCATAAGAGCATTCAAATTTGCTCATTTGCCTCTTTTGCATTGATGGATATGAAAGGCAAAATTTGTTCTGCAGCTCATTGCTTTTATGTTAAATAATTAAATGATGGATGTTTAAAGAGTTTAAAAAATCATTATTGAAATGTATATTTCAGGTCTTCCCATTTTAAATTTTAATTATTTGCCCTTGGATTTATTGCTGTTATCGGGTTTTCTTTCATAAAGGAATATCTGGACATTCAAATTTCGAAATATGCATTTAAAAAGCTCTAGCTTCTGTGCCGAATTAACAATAGGGCAAGTCGTTTCTTCATTTAGTTATTTGGCATCGTTGGATACACCAAGTGAAACTAGGTTCTTCTGCACAAAATCCTTCCAAAAGGAGTATAGATCTTTCTCTCTTCCTCTGCTTCCACCATCGGGTACTGCATTGAATACATACAAAACTGAGGTATTTTCATCCACGTACAACGTGAACTAGCCAGCATGCCACTGTCTATTAGTTCGTTGAAGTCTGTCAAAGTCGGCGTATATCTCATAAGACTCAACGTTCCTCATCATCTGCGGTAATCGCTCTTTCGAAAATTCGTAATGCTGATTCATTGGCTGTGGTCATTGATTCTGTTTCGGCAATATATAGCTGTTATTCGTTCGTCAAAAGAGGACTTTACTTCTTAATTGTCTACTCACTCCGAATCTGCAGCTGTTTGCAAGAGTGTTTCGGTGCTGGATTTCAAGACCGACATTTTTGTTTGTGTTGGTGCTGGCTGAAAGATAGACGAAATCATCTGCAACTTTAAAGTTATGACTGTGAGCAATGAGAGGAGCTATTTAGTCATATCCTCGCTTACTACCAGTACAATTCGCCTCGCTTTTTCGCTCGGTATACGCCCACTCTTATTGAAAATTGTACTTTCTCTGTTTAGCCTGCCACTATTATTATTTTCCCCACCGGTTGGAACAGTAGGATAACAAATTGATGGAGTTTTCGTATCCCTCCCACAGAGCGCGATTTCGAAAATTTCAACATTTTTCTAACAACATAAATCAAATCTTTCTTCAGGTCATTGTGAAGTCATTAATATTAGTTCTTGATATTTTTAAATTACAAAAAATCAGTTCTAGAAGAAATCAGGTCTATATCAGTTCAAAAGATTATTCTCAAGTTTTGAAGTATCATGTCCTAAAATGATGAGTTCGATAGCGTTTTGAGGCTGATTCACTTCATTCATACGACGTTAGGTTTTTCGACTATTTTCCAAAAATGGGGAAAAATTTTACAAATTGTTCTTCCACAGAAAAATCGACAAAGATCTCGTTATTGACGGCGATACTGTTTACCTCGTATAGAGTCAGTCATTGTTGTACCATCAAAAGTTATATTAAAAAAATATATATATTTTTATTTTTATTTATTTTTGTAAACATTTTATTTATTTATTGAATCTGTTTCAACTTCGGAAGCCTCACAATATGTAATATAACCTTTTAACTGAACGAAGCATAGCAGCCCATGAACAGGTTTATCTCTTCTCTCCAGATTATGGTGAGCCCGTTATAGTTCTTTGAGTTTCCGACTGGAATCTTTGCAGAATATCAATATTTGTCGCGCAATCTGAACCCCATAAGTGGATCCCATACATCCATATCGGCTTTATGATCGTAGGACTTTGTTGTCCAGATTGAGATTTTTTGCTTAGAATCCCATGTAATCCAGCATATTTCAGTTTTTTAGCGGAGATGTGTCATCTTCAGGTGAAGCACCTGTCAAAGTGAATTCCCAGATATACAATTTCGTTAGCTGGACAAAGGTCACGTTTTTGGCTTTAATGTAAACGTGATGTGTTTGCCCTTATTTTCATTGACTTTTATCCGCCATTTTGTTAACCATTCTACAATTAGTTTAATAGTTTAATGTGCTGCTCTTACACTTTTGTGGTTGTAATAGGACATTTGTGCCGACTTATTATACCAGTATCATCTGCGGTGAGCAGTATATACAATAATGGACCAAGAACATTCCTTTGCGGAACATCTGCACTTATTGGGTAATCCTCTGTTATATATTCATTTACTTTTATAGTGAATCGCCTGTTTGATAAGTAGGATTCAAGGATATTAGAAATAATTTATCCAATTTAATTTATTTAATTTATTTAATTTTTATAAATAAGTACATCATCATCAAAAGGTTTATCCACATCAAGAAAAACCGTCGAGCAATACCCTCTGAGTTCCAAAGCCTTTCCTTTTTCGTTGGTTATACGATTTACTTGTTCAATTGTGCTGTGTTTTTTGCTTAAGCCAAGCAGATGTGTTGGAATAATGTTATTTTCATAGAAAAAAGGAGAAATTTTTGATAACAAGACTTTTTTGAAAAATTTGGATAGGCAAGGCAACAGACTAATGGGTCTATATGATGGCTTCAGGCTTGCGTTCTTACCTGGTTTAGGTATCATAATTATTTGCGACTTCTGATATGCTTATAAACATTATCCTAGCTTTATTATGAGACTAAAAAGCTTTGCGAGAATAACGAAAGCAATGCTTGGCAGTTCTTTTAGCTTATTTGGTATGATATGATCGTAACCTGAAGATTTTTTTGGATCTAGAATGGCAAAAATCTTATTTTTTTTAGCTCTGAAACAGATGTTCCGCAAGAAGCATTGTGTTTTGGAACACTATGCTTCAGTGGCAAAGGTGCATTACCTGTAGCAGCATTTGACTGGAATACCATACCGAGGTTGCTCTGCAAAAGAAGTAGCCTTTTCTTGTTCAGTTCTGACCCTGAAACCGTTACGTGGTATCAACAGCGCTGCAGTATTTACTGGTGGCTTAAGATTTTTGCTAGCTTCACAACGCGATATTTTAGTAGAAACGTTTGGGGAAGAAAAGGATAGGAAATTTTTCAGAGTTTTTTATTCGCAGTGTCTTAATACCATTTTTAACACTTCATTTGCTTTCTTAAGTCGGACATTTCCATCGGGCGATCGATGCCTTTGCCTTTCACGACGCAGGCGTCGCTTGTTTCTAACAAGCAATTCGGTTTCGCTGTTAGTTTTAAGTTTTCTGGTATTTGTTTTTGCTAGCATAGTTTGAGTACTTTGATATCAATGTGAGACTCACTCTCACGACTGATAGTGTATTTTTATATTTCTGTTCTGGGTGTCGTAAAACGAAAAGGATGCTGCTATTCAACTGTTTGTTCATTTAATCTAACAATTACTGAGGAGTAATCAGATGAATGAGAACTAGTTACAGCAAATAACATACCAAGGTCCATACGGGCAAGCCTATTAGTATTAAGTCTAAAATGTATGCAAATTAATAGCTTCCACCCTTCTCAAAGTTTTTATTTCATAATTTTTATTACAACCTTAAATTCAATTTATTCAATTTCAGTAAACCTATTGAGTAATTGCTCCAATAATATAAAAAATTTATTAGCTATAAACACATCAGATGGCACACCAACTAACCTTGTATGTTTTTTTTTCATAATTTTCTTAATTTTTATTTGCTCTGTGAATAATTGCGTTACAAATGTGTGTCCATTTGTATGGTCAAAATAATAAAATATTGTTGCAACAACTGACCAACAAACTGGACAGGCCACGTACGTGCAATAGTATATACATACATGCATATGTATGCTGGTATATCAGAATGTGTTTTGCTGCAGCCATTTAGAGAGCCACTTATCATCCACAACCTGCCGGTGCTTCCGGTTGTCCAGTTGTCCGGTTGTCCAGTTTCGCTATGGTCACTCACTCGGCTGGCAGGCATGCACGAGTATAAAAATCATTCAAATTAGCGTAAAATTCAACCCTGTCTGCATTGCATTGCTCTTACTTTGTACTCGGAATGTGGGCTCTTTTTATTATGGTTTGACATATTGTTGATAATTTGTTTGCCGCGCTGCGGTTCGATTCGCTGCTTCCGTTTTATTTATGTACTACTCGATTTCTGGAGTGTCCCCACATGGTTCTTCATCGATCTTAGTATTATATATGTACGTATGTAAATATATATATTATGCTTTTATTTTTTCTTCTATCGCCTCCTTCGTCGCTTTATTCACATTTATTGTGTGGCATTTTTATGTTCGCCGTGTTTTTATTTAATTTTATATTTATTAATTTGACAGTTGCGCCATCATTTGACCATTTCATTGTTTGACAGTTTTGTTGCGTCCCGTTAAATTATTGCGTTCACAGGCAGTTGAAACCAAAAAAAAAAAAAAAAAAAAAATAAGACGCGACACCCTCTGACATCCATTCTACAAATGGGTCAGTTTTAGGCACTCCGTGCACTTTGCATAAATTAATTTTAAAAAGTAAAAGGCAAGCAACGAACTGAATTTACCTTTATCAACTTCATAAAAATACATACCTATGTATGAATGCTTGTAAATATGTTTGCATCTTGACTCACACATACATATTCAAGAACCCATGCAATTAAATATTCCTTCCAACATTGTTGTTGCATTCATTTAAATGTATTTTTCTTAACACATGTTTTACGTTGTTGTCGTTTTCTGTTTGAGATAATCCAAGTCTATTTTGGCAGCTGCCGAAACAAACAAAACGCTGCTTAGATAGTCGCATGGTACTACAAGTACACAGAACATAAAGATATATATGTAAATTGTATTTTGGGGCATAAAACGATTGTACTCCACTAATGCTCACCTCAGTTAGAAAGGTAAAAGTAAATTAAACTCTAAACGTAGGCAAAAAAAAAAAAAAGATCGGAATTTGAAGAGAAAAGTAAAAGTATTTTTCTTTAATTAACCCAACAGCTCAAAAGTTAGTCACGATTTAAGATAAATTGAAAAGCGGTGTAATTGGTTGTAGATAGCTATGGACGAGGGCTGTTTGATAAGTCAGTGAAGTTTTGAATTTGCCGCGCAGCTGCTTCCGACAATTGCTCTCGATTAATAGAGTGCTGTAAAATTTAAAGAATGCTGTGTCGTTCAGTTTGCGTTTGCTAGCCATTGAAAGCAGGCGATCTCATGAATTTCAAGGAATATGAAAAAAAGGCAAATTCGTGTGCTGATTAATCATTATTTTTTGCATAAATAAACCGACACCGAAACCAAGGAGAGACTTGAACTAACGAGTTTTTACGCTGTCTCGTTACCGTAGATCATAGATGGATATACCACACCACACCCGGGACCCAACTACACTCAAGACAGGTTTCTCTAGATGAACGTGCAGCAAAGAGGGCCATGGCGGGTCTATCGACCAACAAGGTGGGGCCATCACGGCATCATGGCTAAAAATCATAAATTGAGCCACGCACTACTACACCATCCAGCATGTTCTCCAAATTTAGAAACCAACGACTATTCCAAGCCTGAGAAAATCGCTGGGGTCGAATAAAGACGTCATCGAAGAAACAAACTCCTATTTGGAATACAAAAATAGAAACCGCCAGACTAAATGTATAGAGCTTAAAGAAGGCTTTGTTGAGAAATAATACGCTCATTTACCGTTAAAATTGATTATTCAAAAGGTTACTGACTTTTCAATCCACTCTCGTAATTATCTTGACAACCAATCAGTTGCTTATATAAGGTTTTCCAATAAGAGTGATATGATTTCTGTTTAAAAAAAACACACACTTATTGTTAAGGAAATTCAAATGTTTTTTATTTAATGCGAAGTACAATCGATACAATTAAGTTCTGAAACATATGACATCATTCAAATGGCCTCCACGACTTCTTTTGCAGGAACTAATTCCATGAACCCAATTTTTTTTTGGAGCACTTTTTCCACTAAATCAAGTCATATGTCATGAATAGCACATTCAGTATTGACTCTTAAGGCTTGAAGAGAGTCTGGTTTATTGCTAAAGACCAATGACTTCAAATAACCCAACAAGGAGTGGTCTAATGGTGTTAAAACACAACTTCTTGGAGGCCATTCAATGTTACAATTTCTTGAAATAATCGAATCTCCAAACCTTTCTTGCAATAATTCAGTTGCTGCATCAGCTTCATTTCGAAAGAAGTACGGACCGATGATTCCACCAGACCAAAAACCACACCAAACTGTCAATTTAGGTGAATGTAATGGTTGTTCTTGAATAATTTGTGGATCGTCTTCACACCAGAATCGACAGTTTTGTTTATTTACCGCACCACTCAGATGAAAATGAGCCCCATTGGAGAAGATGATTTTCTTAATTGCAGAACGATTATTTTTGTAATAATATTGAATAATTTGTAAACGTTGTTCTTGCGTGTATCTTGCCATGATGAATATATAAACATTACTGAATACATTGAAAAAAAAACAGATCATGACATATAAAAAATAGCCAAAACGAGACTTAGAAATCATATCATCCCAATTGGAAACCCTTTATATTAAAATTATGTCAAGCACAACCCTCGTTTCCAGTTTTACCGTTTAGGCAAGCAGATTAAGCTGCTTTTTGGCCGTTTTGATCCAAATCATCGAATTTAGCTGCTTGGTTTAAGATTTATTTTATGTACTTTTTATTAGAAAACTAAATTTAATGAATTAATAAACACGCCTTCATAAAAAAAAATAACACATTCGCTATATAACCGCAGAAGTGATATTCAACAGGGCTTCTCCTTCAGTTTACGGTGTGAGTCTTGATATTTCCCCAACAAATATAGCGGACCTACAAATTATTCTCCATCTGGTGACTAACAACTTTAAAAAATTGATTTAAGGACGTGCACCTACAAAGTCCGATTTAATTGGTGCCGCTGCCCAGCAGGTTTATGTTTTCACAAAAAGTAAGGCTGGCATCACACCCCATTTTAGAATATGCGGTGGACGATACAAGAGCGTAAGTAGATACATAGGTCTTTTATTACAATGAGCCCATATACAGCAGCCCAATTTTGCTCTTGAGCTATGAGCTCTCCCTCATTGTGAAAACAAAATCGCACTTGCAATTTTAACTCCATGGAGGGCAAAGAAGGCATCTTTGGCCCAATGGTCGGAAAATTTATCCTACACAACGAGTCTTCCCTAAATGGTCTGAGGCTGCCACGAAAATGTCAATCAAGCTACTTGGTGGTCACCGGATCGAAATACTAAAGAAACAAGACCGACCATGTTGTGATATACGGCAGATACATCTTCAATGTCTTAGGCGCGCTCCATCCAAGATATGCATTCACCTCTGTGCAGTCAAAAAGCATGTCAAGATTTGAAGAAGAAAGCGATACGCATTTACAAAAAACACACAAAAAGAGGCTGAAATGAGTCAGTATGAAGAACTTAAGGAGAAGGCTAACAGGAAAATGCTCGAAATTACTAGTAAAAAATGAGGCGCCTTTCAGACGATTTCAGTACCGAATTATATTGAGTTTGGGAATTGGAACACAGCTCCCACTTATTTAACTGCAGTACAAATGAAAGTCCCAGAGACGGTTAGCCCGAAACCTTAGTTGATAACTACGATATAATGGTTCCATTACTCGACTATGATGAGCGAGCACATGGCTTACCAGTTACGCTTCTCAAGCATGGCTACGAAGAACTGACCGTATCAGTTTCTTTGTAGAATATGGTAAAACGAAAGCATGCTAAACGATTGGAAACTGAGTATACTCCTCCCACTTCACAAATAGTGGGACACTGCTGTCTGCTTCAATTATCGTGGGATAAGCCATAAGAGAGTCTAGAACCCATCGTCAACGAACTGATTGAACCTTGTCAGTGTGGCTTCAGACCTGGAAAATATACCATTGACCATATATTCAACATGCGCTAAATCTTGGAAAAGACCTATGAGAAAAGCATCAGCACTTTGTCGATTTTGAAGCTGAAAATGACTTCTCTGAACCGTTCGATACACAAACAGGTTTCTAGCAAGGTATTCTTTATCATGTGACTTTTTTAACTAATTGCTGCAGAAAGTAATACTTGCTGTAGAGCTAAACAGAGAAGGTACCATCTACCAAAAGAGTATGTTGACGCATGCCGATGATACTTGCATCATTGGCTTCAACAAACGCGACGTTAGTTCTGCTTTCTCTAGACCGGGCAAGAAAGGAATGGGCCGATAGTGAAAACAAAATATCTCCTTGTCTCCCAAATCACTGTTGATAGACATAACTTTGAAGTCATTGAACCAGCATAAGCAACAAATTCTACACAGAATCGGATGCAAAATACCGCCTTATAGAGTAGGCAATTGAAGAGTAAAGTCCTCTCTCTAAAACAAAAACCTGGCTGCACTTGGTGTCTCCAATTAGCAATGAACGGGTAAAAAAGAAACGAAATCATGCAAGCGGTGCCTGGGCTGAAGAAGAAGAAGAAGAAGAAGAAGAAGAAGAAGAAGAAGAAGAAGAAAAGTTTAAGCTCTCCAAAAACAGTGATTTTAAGAATTAAAGAATAATAACAAAAGAAATCACAATCTCCAAAAATATGCAATCAAATCAGTTGCTTAGTTGGAAGCTATCAGATAGGACCGATATAAGTTTAGAAAATATATCAGGTTTTTTTTTAAATAGAAAATCTGGAGTCTATTGCGCGAATACCACTAGGTAGCAGCACTAAGTTATGAAGAATTTATTCAAAATGAGTAAAAAAAAATTGACTTTTTTTATATTAAACAAAAGTTTTAGAAGCCAAAATTAACGTTTGTGCCTTACGTAAAGTACAAGAAACATGAGTTTCTTGAAAGACACACAGTGAGCAAAACCTTCAACTTTTCCTTTGAACATACCTCGTATATGTACTCATTTTTAACATCGACTCAAGAGACATTTTCTCAAGGAAATCCCTCTTTGGGAATATTCATATTCGCTTAAGTGCATGCAACTTCTTTAAACATATATATTTCGTTCAATAAGATTTTGACATGAGATTATGAGATATATTTTTTTATGTATTATTTTATGATCTAATTTGTGCCACTCAGTGGATATCTTTGCGACTTTTATAAGGAAGTATTTTCTAAAATTACAGTTTAGTTAACAATGTTCTCACCACAGTTCTGAATTCCCCAACATCGTTTTGTTTTGAATAATCTTATCAGATTACGAGTATTTCTTTCCTCGAAGCTGCGACTAACCCTAAAACATATTCGGCATTCCGACCAAACGATTCACAAAGTCCTGCGAAAAACACGTTTTCTTCATTTTCATTTATTACTCTTCGATTTATTCGGGAAACGGTAAAAAATATATGCACGTCTGAAATTTGCGACATTGAAATGCCTTTTTAATACAATTCACCACTCCTTTTGGTCGATTTCCTATACCTACCATCTAAAACTTTTATTTCCTTACCCATTTTCGATCGTGCTTCTCCCCCTGATTCTGAAGAAGGAGATGTTGACATTCGCTGCCGGGAAACGATCACATTTATTGTACAAAAAAAAAAAAAATTTCCTATAATTTGCAATGTTGGTCTGGCCAGAATTCAGAGCCGTGACTTTTCTCATCATGGTAACATGCAACGCAGGCAAACTGTGCGTAAAGAGGACTTAAGCTTCACAGTGGAAAAAATTTGGTTCAAAAAAAGAAAATTCACCTCAGGTGAGGGCTAACAATCTTGCTGATCTTCTAAAGACAAACAGTATCGGTAATAAAATAACTTAATATATTAACAACCTATTGCAACTACACGTACATAATAAATTGTGCTGTCAAGCCGAGGCTTAATCAAATGAAAAAAACTTTTTCTCTCTCTCTCTTTCACTACTAATCATCATTTTCAACAAGTGTACAGGCAGACAAACCGATCATGTCACCATATTAATGGCGCTGACTGGCTGACTGACTGACTGACCACTACATTTATGAATGATCATTATTTTGGTATTTTGGTATTTTGGTATTTTGGTAGTAAATTTAATTTCATTTCGCTTATCTTATCGCGATTACGGTGTGTGTGTCCTTTCTCTACGTAGGGAGCCCTGTATCCATTACATATTTCCCATAGACTAATCTAAGAGTGCAAGCGCATAAACATTTATACACATATATATGTGTACTCGTATTTAACCCAAATTATATTGGACTGGACGACATGAATTACTCGACGATATTGACGATAACAACAACAACAATAACAACAACAGCAATCTGAACAACAGTGATTACATTATATGTTAAGTGAGGAAATGCCAACAGATTTATGGCAATTTTTGGCGCCAGTGCTCAAAGCGAAAATAAATGTGTCCTTTATTATCCTGGCAAGCAATGTTGTGATATAGTGGGGAGATGCACTTGTTTGTGTATGTTTTTTTTTTTTGGTTTTTTCTTCTTCTTGGTCATTTTCTTGACTCAGTTTGGCTTATCTGATGCAACATGTTGGCACAGAGACGAGAGGAGAAGGCACAAGGCCTGCCTAAAAGCAGGCAAAAACAAGGAATCATAACAGTGATAAGCACCGAGTGACGCGCCAAGTGCTGTCAACTATATATACACTGTACATATATGTATATAAGGGAGTATGTAACAACAATAAGATATTAGGCAAGGGTTCACGCTGGAATGCCATGATTTTAATTGTAGTTTCGGACACACGCAGAGTTTTTGAATTTTTCAATTCATTTTTTCATTTCTTTTAATTGTCGAATTTTGTTGTTTTTTTTTTGAGATTTTATATATTTTGTAAGTTTTTTTTGAAAATTTTATTTTTCTTGCTAATTTTTTTGCCTAATATTTACAACACTGATTTAGGCATTTTAGATATTCGTTACGCTTGTGAAGTGCGCTCGTTGTCTCATATCGTGTAGTACAAGTATCCTTAAGATAAATTCGTTACATATATACTCATCTTTTGTTGAATTAAAGGCAATGATGAAAATTTTAGTGCCTCATAATCGGCCTACAAGCAAAGCTACTCCAAAAAAAAAAAAAAAAAAACAAGAAGTTGTTGTTAGCCTTTTTTGTTTCTGTCTGTCCAACCAAAAGACTTTGCGGTTTTGCAGTTTATGACTTGCAACGACATACATATACATTTGTATGTATGCATGTATATTTAAAGGTAGGGCCACGCAGCAGACAGCTTAAAACACAGTACGATTGTAATTTAATATTTCTCCCAAACACATACATTTGCACTTGCAAACATTTCGCATTTGCTTAAATCACATTAAGGATATTTCGGTTCACAACGCAACGCATTGCATTGATTGTTCGCTTCGCTGGCCGACTTACCAACTTAACAACTTACCGACTGACCGACTTGGTCCACTGTTTGCTTGCTTCTACTTACCGCCGCCTGCCATACATCCATACAATCTACCTGCCACAAATTGTCGCATCACCATCGCCAATATCGTCATCAGCTCATCGTTCTGCTCATAATATTTTATAAAGACATGCAGCCCATAAAGCTGAGCGGCGGCTTCCTTCCATACTATGGCCGTAGATGTATGTATATATGTAACATGCATATGTACACCTACAAGTAAATGGCGGCGAGCGAATTGACATGATTTCTTCTTGTTGTCCATTCATGTTCATTCGCGCAGTTTAGATTTCTTTTAATGGCGCATTCAAATCCAAGTCCTCTTCTCTCCGATAATTTCTTGCCATAAATGACGGTTGTACGCCTTTGTTATCTTTATGTTTAAATTTTTTTTCCTTTTTAAATCTTTTTTGCATTAATTTTTAATATTTGTATCGAAATGAATTTGTCGCTGACTTTGGTTTTTCGCGTCGCCTTGTTTTCGCCTTGCGTCTCGCCTTGCATCTCGTTGCGCCGGTCGATCGGTCGGTGAGTTGACCGCTCATTTTATTATCACTCGAATAAACACGAAACATTTGTTACCAATCAGCGTTTTAATTTTATGCTCTTGTATTGTATTCAAATACATATGTTTATTTGTATATGGCTATCATTATGTGGTTGGAGATTTGTAGTATTATCTACATACGTACATACATACCTTTCATATATATATAAATAAATATATATTTTAATTTTTGCGCAGGCCTGTTATACATTATTGTTCTGAAACCCACAAAAAAAAATTAAAAAAATGAAAACAAAAAAATCAAAAATCAAAAATACTTTTGAGCTTTTAATTGCTATAAAAAATATATATATCTGCCTTTAAGTATGAATACATATATATTCTACACCTCGTCTGACCGCAAAAATTAGCTACATTTTATGTATTTATACGTAATTATGTCAAAATCTACCGCACTTTTCGCATGAATATCGCATGTAGATCTTACTTTAATGTATACTTTTGCATTCTAAAGCTATAAACCATTAACTATTTAACTGCGTGTCTTCGACAATCGAACGTTTGTTGTACTTTACGCCTGGCAGAAATAATAAAGGGTGTTTTTTATAGAGGTATAGAACTTTAAGTTGGCATTACTTTTCAAAATGGCGACCGATTTAACAGCTGTCAAGTGATTTATTCTCAGTTTGGTTTGGCAATTCATCATGAATAGACTCAAGTAAGGCGTAGATTCGTCGAATGGGCCCAAAACGAGATTACCGTTGTTCTCGATTTTCATAAGCGAATTTTGTTTAGCGATGAAGCGCACTTCTGGTTGAATGGCTACGTCAACAAACAAAACTGCCGCATTTGGAGTGAAGGTAATCCTCAAGTGTATGTTGAAACACCGTTACATCCAGAAAAACTGACTGTTTTGTGCGCTTTATGGGCTGGTGGAATCATTGGTCCGTACTTTTTCAAAAACGATGGTGGCCAGAACGTTACAGTCAATGGTGATCGGTATAGAGCCATGATTACTAACTTTTTCATTTCTGAATTGAATAACCATGATGTCCAGGAGATGTGGTTTCAACAAGACGGCGCAACATGTCACACAGCTCTTGCCACAATAGATTTATTGAAAGACAGGTTTGGTGACCGCCTAATTTCACGTTTTGGACCTGTGAATTGGCCTCCAAGATCTTGTGATTTAACACCGCTAGACTACTTTCTGTGGGGCTATGTAAAGTCATTGGTCTATGCGGATAAGCCACAAACGCTTGACTATTTGGAAGACAACATTCGCCGTGTTATTGCCGATACACGGCCACAAATGTTGTAAAAAGCCATCGAAAATTGGACGTACAGATTGGACTACATCCGCGCCATCCGTGGCGGTCATATGCCAGAAATCATATTTAAAATGTAATGCCACAAGATTATCTTTCGGATAAATAAAATTCATGTCAATCGAATAATCCATCGTTGTTTTATTGCAACTTAAAGTCATATACCTCTATAAAAAACACTCTTTACTTAGTGGTATTCTTCCCAATAGACTCTCGAAGTTCTATTAAAAACATCTGATATTTTTCTAAACTTATATCGGTCCTGTCTCATGGCTTCCAACCAAGAAACTGATTTATTTGGTTACATTTTTTTTGAGGCTCTGATATCTTTGGTTACGGTATAATTTAATGGTATCATCCAAAACCGTTGGCATAGAATTCTAACAAAAATCACTGTTTTTTGATAGCTAAAACTTTTTTCTCCTTCTTCTTCTTTTTTCTTCTTCTTCTTCTTCTTCAGCCTAGGCACCGCTTACACGATTATAGACGAATTAACAATATCTCGCTATTCGCTTCTTTCTTTAGCCGTTCATTTCCAATCGGAGATACCAAGTGCTGCCACCTTTACCACCTGACCAGCGGAGTGGAGGTCTTTTCCTTCCTCTACTTCCACTAGTTGATACTGCAACGAATATTTTCAGAGCTGAATTGCTCTCATCCAGTCAAACCACATGACTTTGCCGGCATACCCAATGATGTTTCTTGATTCGCTGAACTAGTCAATGTCGCTTATATCTCTTATAGCTCTTCGTTCCTCAAATCATCAGCAAAAACTTTCTATCGAAAAATCCTAATGCTGAGTCATCGGGTGTTCTCAGCGGCTACGCTTATGGGCCATGCATTAGGACGGGAATGATTAACCATTTGTAGGGTTTGGTCTTTGTTTGTCGAGAGAGGACTTTACTTTTCAATTGCCTACTCAATAAGGCAGTAATTTGTGTCATTGAATTTCAAAATTGACATTGTTGTTGGTACTTATGCTGGCTCAACGACTTCAAAGTTATGACTGTCAACAATATCATGGCATCCATAAGAATGATGACTTCTTGTTTGCCGGCAGGCGATATTTTATTTCCACTACCATACCCATTCTTTCTTACCCAGTCTAGAGAAAGCAGAACTAACATCGCGTTTGTTGAGTCCAGTAATGTGAGTATTATAGGCATGCGCCAGCACGCTCTTTCAGAAGCTGGTACCTTCTCTGTTTAGCTTTGAAGCTCGTTTTATTTTCTTCAGCATTTAGTTAAAGAAATCAAACGATGAAGAGACACCTTCTCAGAAACCTTTTTGGGTATCGAAAGGCTCGGAGAAGTCCTTTCCAGCTATAAAATCGACAAAGTGGTGTGGTGTGCGCCGATTTTTTTCGCATGGGTCTTTTCCAAGATTGAGCGCATGTCGAATATTTAATCAATGGCAGATTTGCTAGGTCTGAAACCACACTGATAAGGTCCAAACAATTCGTTGACGGTGAGTTTTAGACTCTCACACAGTACGCTCGTTAAGGCCTTACTTGCGAGGCTTATCCCACGATAATTGGCGCAGATTTCGGCGTGTTCTTTTTTTTTGTGAATCGACAGGAGCATACTCAGGTTCTAATCCTAATTGGGCGTCCTACCATATCCTTCAAAGAAGCTAATACGTGTCAGTTCTTCGTCGCCTTTTTTGAATTGGCAAACGCTATTCGAACTTCATAATAGTCGGATGATGATTGAACCATTATACGAGTACAAGTATGAGTTTGAAAATCACGTTGTATGAAACTAAGGTGAAGTAGGACTACAATGAAGCAATATTATTGCGCCAAAATGCAATTCGTTCCAGTTTTTCTCATAAATTTTTTTTTTGTTCAACTACAAAAACACTTAGTACTTCTATTGCACTTTGAATACTCATATTTTAAAAGTCATTAAATGATAATCAACAAAATTGAAACAATTTTCGCATAGCGCCAGCCGCACAGCAGCCACACAGCCACACAGTCATTCAGACAGTCATAGCAATCTTCTAAGCCCAAAGACCAAAACAAAGACACCACATGTGGTCCACACTAACGTAATATTATAGGCATAGCAGCAGTGATATGTACATATATTCGATCAGCCAGGTAAGTCGAAGGATGAAAAGGAAAAAAAAAATCGAAAAATTAAAGAATAATAAAATGACAAACTATAGTTCGGGTCAAGACACTATAAATCATGTGCAGTCTAACAGACGAATGAAGATGGGTTGCTTGTGATGGCTAAGGAGCGAGGCACGCCGCAGCGAGACGAGGCAATGCGAGACTCAAGTCAAACTCTAATCACATGTGACAGTGGGTAAGTGAAGGAGAAGGAAACAAAAATACAATATTTGGGAAATAAAATGAAATGCGATCACTTAAACGTCATTCAGGTATTAATAAATGTCAAAACATGCGGAGACAATGGACGCAGCACAGAAGAAGAGAAATATTCGTATGATATACAGAAGTAGACTGACTACAACAACAGCAAAGGGGAAATTAAGAACAGTGAATGGGTGTAAACAAAGCGAAGTTAACTACAACTCAATTGACGGACGAAGATTGCGCACGCAACGAGCAAGAAACTACGCAAAACAGCGGGACGTCGGTTAGAGGGTCGGAGCTCCAGTAGCGAAAATGTTGAGAGGGAGTTCGAATTGGTTGAATGGAATGTGCAGTTGTCTTTTGACTGCATATGCATACGTACATATGTTGGTTTGTATATATTATAAGGCGAAGAAAGTGCTATTTTGACATTTTCTCTAAAAGAGATATACTTTATGTGTATATGTACGTATGTAGTACTTTCATACGCTGCACCAACTAACTGAAAAAAAATTTTTTTCTGTGAAAGAAAAAAAATTCGAACTCCTTTTTTTTTGTTTTTGGCTTCTTACATTGCAACAGACATGATTTTATTGTTTCTATTGTTGCAAAACCCCTGCTCTGCCACTATGTTTCGTTTTGCCTTTGGGAAGACTTTTACGCGTCTGGCGAGCATCAGCGACCACACAGGATGACTGCAGCATTTCCTCTTACTCTTACTACAACTACAACTACTGTCATGTCTTTGAGTGAGCATCCTTTTGGGCCAACCATTGCATCCGCTTACTTCAGTAAGTCCACTATGTGCGCTCGTACTTTGGCCACCAGAAGCTCTCGAAGTCGTTCAACATATTATGAAAACAATTGTAAAATTCATGTTGCAAGATCGTGCAAAACTCCAACAAACAGCGCCTACAAGAATCATCGCGTGGAGTGTGTGCATGGCATGACAGGTGGCGCCAGCCACAAACTACATGCATACATATGTATTAACATACAATTCCTGATAGGAGCGCACCAACGCGACATAATCAAGCGCTCATACTCCTAATAGTCGCGCTTTGTGCCGCACCGTTGGCGGCGGCGTCTAAGTTCTTTGCTGCATCGCATTCATATGACTTACTTTGCATATTGTTTTCATGTTGTTATTGTTGTTGTTGTTGTAATTGTTATTGTTTTATGATTGCAAGCAAACAAAAAATATGTTTATGATGACAATGGTAGCACACGATCGCGCATACGAATTCGCTATTGTTTTGTGCCCTCAGATGTGTATCTCTATTTGTACTTTTTAACTTATTGTCATATGGGATATGGGTTAGGAGTTGGCTTCTCCTAACCAAATGTTCCATCGTCGGGTTATCGAGCAATTAGGCTGATTTGAATATTTAGCTCATTCACATGGAGTACACCAAGCAGTGTTTCTACTGTCCCTTCACTACCTCATACTCTGTTATACTCTGTTGCTATGCTTTTATAAGCTTTTTTGGTACTGATCATGAGTAAGGCAACATCGGAGTCGGGCCGGCTTATGTTGAGTTTATACTTGGAGCGGGTAAATTTATTTCGCAAAAAGTCGCATGGTAAAATCATATTATATGGATCATTCTAAGCAATTTTGCTAAACTGACCTCGGGGCTATGAGAAAATATTTTCTAGACCCTCCTAAAAACCGTAAAAATATTTTTATTCTTTATATCTTTTGAGTTCAATTTGCTGCAAAATTCCCTAAGTTTAAATGGAATTACTATACTATATACCGGCGGCCGAGTGGTTAGCATTGCGTACTGCCATTCGTAAGGCTAGGGTTCGAGTCCAGGTTCAACCAACAGAATTGTAGAAAATTAATTTTTCTAATACCGGTCGCCGCTCGGCAGGGAATGTCAAGCCCTCCGAGTGTATTTCTGACATGAAATAAAAAGCTTCTCATAATTATCCAACGGCCGTTCGGAGGCGGCTTATGATAAACTGTAGGTCCCTACATTTATTGGGAAAAACATCAAGACGTAAAACCACATATAGGAGAAGGAGCTCGGCCGAAAATCGCTTCAGCGTTTACAAAACGCGAAATATAAAGGTTGATGCAAGTAGAGATACTTTTTCAATAGCTCTTTTTTTTGACATGTCACGCGTGAGTCGTGTCAAGCTGCCTTGTTATTTTTGTTCAGTATTGCTTGGCATTCCATCCTGGAAAGACTTACGCCTGAACAACATTTACAAATCATTCAACTTTATTACGAAAATTCACGTTCTGTAAAGAATGTGTTTCGCGCGCTTCGCTCAACTTATGGTCAACATAATCGGCCCACCGAGAGTACTATTCGCAACATCGCAACACCATCAGCCATCTTGAGACCCAGCATTTATTATTGGAAAATATACGACCGAATAGACGCACGCAGTGAACAAAAAATATAGCGGCCGTAGCTGAGAGTGTATGCGAAGACCGTGGACGTTCGGTGCCGTTCGCAGCAATTCGGACTGACGTATGGACGACTTGGCGCATTTTACGTCGAGATCTTAAATTGAAAGCGTACAAAATACAGCTTATGCAAGAACTAAAGCCGCTCGACCTTCCCAAGTGACATCGCTTGGTGTAGTTTGTGAGCCGGTGGAATCATCCTTAAATGCTTCTTAAAAAATGATGCCGATGAGAAAATCAAAAAAAAAAAAAAAATACCATCAAAAAAGTACCCAAGAACGTGTAACCTGGTATATTATACATAATGAATTACATATTGGTTCCGAAAATCATCGAAACCTGACGTATATAATATAGAGCTCCCATACACCGATATTTTCAGATGTGAGGTTATGGTTAAAACTCAGTCAAAAAGCATTTGTTTGCGATTTGTTCAGATTTGAGATTTTGTTTAAAAAAACATCCTCTGAAAAGTCATATAGGAGCGTGAAAATTGGTGTTATGCACTCATATTATGAAACTCACATTGTTACTCCAGCGAGAAAGCGAGTAAAGTCGGTACAGCTATCGTAAGGCTCATGCCAAATATGGGAGACCCCGGACAGCAGAGAAGGAAACTTCTTGCTAGTGTCAGTTCATCTATCTTGATGTATGCGACACCAATCCGGGCTAAAGCCACATTGATACCTGCGTACCTGAGAGCACCAGCCTCGGTACACAGATTGGCATCACTAAGGGTTGGTTGTGCGTATCGGACAGTATCAGGCGGAGTCGCAAATCTGTTGGCTGGAAGAAGTCCAGTAGATATGGAGGCCAAAACGGCGACAGAAGCTAGGCGCAATCCTAGTAATCGTAAAGAAATCATGCAGCAGTAAAGTGGACGAAGATGCTGATCCCATGTGTACACAAATGGATAGAAAGACAGAATGGTTAAACCAACTATTATCTTACCCAGTTTCTCACTGGACTTGGCTGCTTCCGCTAATATTTGCACAATTATACGCACGCAGACCATCCTTACTGTTTACATTGCCATGATGAGATGACACATTGACCCCGAAAAGTCTTTTGAAGGCAACGCAGATATCATTACTGAAATAATGAAGCGTCTCAGACAAGAAGAGCGCAGAGCGCGCCGTGAAATCGCACGTCGAGTGACGGGACAATTCGCAATAACGTCCAGTGCCTGCCCCGCGAAGTAATATCGAAATTGATAATAACGCGGGGGTCTCACAGGTCCAGCGTACGAAGGAGGTTGGTTTTAGTCCGTAGGTGCCAAGAGGCAAATCGGGCATGTGCGCAGTACGGGCTACACGTATCTATGAAAATTCCTTCCCTACCTTTATCATATAGCCTCCATACGACAGATTTATTCAGATATGTGGATTGGGGAGGCTAGAAGTGTGGTATTCTGCAGACGTTAGATAAGGATGTAAGGGCGTGCAATTTTCTTACACATTCACGTATAAGCAAATGTATATAAAGGGTGTTTTTACAGGGGTATAGAACTTTAAATTGGCATTACTTTTCAAGATGGCGACCGATTTAACAGCTATCAAGTGATTTATTCTCAGTTTGGTTTAGCAATTTATCATGAATAGACTCACGCCTGAATAACGCTTACAAATAGTGCAATTTTATTTCGAAAATAATGGTTCTGTGCGGAAAACGTATCGCGTACTACGTCCATTTTCTCGTCGACAAAATCGTCCATCAGAGCAGTTAATTCGATTAACCATGGAACGTTTTCACACCACGTTTACTCTTATTGATAACTCGCATCCCCAGAGACGCCGTACGGTGCGTACAGAAGAAGCTATTGCTGCTGTAGAGCGTAGCATTGAGGAAGACCCGAATGAGTCCATCCGCCATCGAGCACAGGAATTGGATCTGTGTCCATCCACTTTATAGAAGATTTTGCGGAAGGATCTTGGTTTGCGTGCTTACAAAATCCAACTCGTGCAAGAATTGAAGCCAAACGATCATCAAGTAAGGCGTAGATTCGTCGAATGGGCCCAAAACGAGATTACCGTTGTTCCCGATTTTCATAAGCGAATTTTGTTTAGCGATGAAGCGCACTTCTGGTTGAATGGCTACGTCAACAAACAAAACTGCCGCATTTGGAGTGAAGGTAATCCTCAAGTGTATGTTGAAACACCGTTACATCCAGAAAAACTGACTGTTTGGTGCGCTTTATGGGCTGGTGGAATCATTGGTCCGTACTTTTTCAAAAACGATGGTGGCCAGAACATTACAGTCAATGGTGTTCGGTATAGAGCCATGATTACTAACGTTTTCATTCCTGAATTGAATAACCATGATGTCCAGGAGATGTGGTTTCAACAAGACGGCGCAACATGTCACACAGCTCGCTCGTGCCACAATAGATTTATTGAGAGACACGTTTGGTGACCGCCTAATTTCACGTTTTGGACCTGTGAATTGGCCTCCAAGATCTTGTGATTTAACACCGATAGACTACTTTCTGTGGGGCTATGTAAAGTCATTGGTCTATGCGGATAAGCCACAAACGCTTGACCATTTGGAAGACAACATTCGCTGTGTTATTGCCGATATACGGCCGATATGGATGTCCAGATTGGACTACATCCGCGCCAGCCGTGGCGGTCATATGCCAGAAATCATATTTAAAATGTAATGCCACAAGATTATCTTTCGGATAAATAAAATTCATATCAATCGAATAATTCATCGTTGTTTTATTGCAACTTAAAGTTCTATACCTCTATAAAAAACACCCTTTACATGTATGGAATAATATGATCTTGATAATATGAACAATTTGGATTTTCTGAATAGCCTGTGCAAAATTTATGTTCACTTTGGCATAAGTGCATATGCACAAATACAATTAATACAAAACAAGAGTCGAATACAGACTTAAAAATATTTAAGACTTTTTCGAAATTCTGGCAGGATGACCAATAAAATAAAGTATGATGAAAAGCTTATAAATTTAGATTTTAAATTATGCATAATATTTGGAAAATTTTGTAGTAAAATAAATTCAAATGTTTTAATATATGTATGTATGTGTAGTTTCTAGAAAATGTGGAAACCAGCAATATTGTGCAAAGAAATGCTGCAGTTTAAGTTACCTAATCAAATAGTGAACAATGATTTTGCATATTTTAAAACATTCTCCATTTTACCCAAACACAGCTCAAATAACTCAATGATTTGATTGAAATTACCGAAGTCTATCTACTACTAGTTTTTTTTTTCAAATATCTGCTACTTTTGCAATAAGATTTTTTTGCATCCGTTTACTTAAATTCCTTACTTAGTCTAATTGGATTGTTATAACATATTCAGAAGATAGCGCCTAAATGCATGCAGTGAAATTATAGAACATCTTAAGTACATGGCTTAACTTCATAAGTTGTGGCCTAAAAGTATGCTATGGTTTTTTATATGCGAAAAGCGATCGTTGTGGTTGCAACATGCATACATGCATACAAACGAAGTTGCGAACATACTATGCATACATATTTCCACTGCATTTGCCAATGCCTCTTTTAATAAATCGTATTTAAAAAGACTTTATTTCATTAATACTAAATGGGAACATTGCTTAAATTCGATTAGGGAGATTGCGAGCTAATACCTGCACTTTTTTTGTGTGAAAATCTGAATGTAATAATGATTGATTTTAAATTCAGTGCTTGAAAAGTCCATTATACGGTAAATGTAAATGAAGATATCTTTTTTGTAAAAAAAATTGCGTTTTTAGTGTTTTTTTGTTCTTGTTGTTGTTTTTTCATTAATACGGTAATCAAAAAAACTTCGTAATTTGTTATTTCAAAATTGAAATCATAAAAAATTATCGATTTTTTTTTTTTACAAAATATCATTTTTTCATTTTTTTTGTGGCGTACAGTTTTTAATTGGTTACACTGGCTGGTTGTCACGACATATTTCTATTTAATAGGTCACGAAAATCCCAAGCATATGAAAAATTTAATGAATAAATTTAAACATTTTTTTTTTTAATTGAGTAAGAATTCTAACTTGCTTATCAAATAAAGTTACGAAAATTTGTATTACGTTATTTTTTTAATCTTTTGAACAAATAAATTATTTTCCTCGAAGATAATGTCAATACCTAGAACATTTCAGGAACTTAGATCAATCGTTTCACAAGGTCCTTAAAAAAATGAATATGTCTTGATGTTTGTACAATTTCAATTTTTACGAAAACAGTGATGAATAATAAATATTATGAAATTATTATTAAAATTCAACTATTTTCGGGGAAAGAAGATCGACCACAAATGCGCAAAATGTAGTTCTGGGAAAAATTTTGGCTACTTTTGTAAGGCATTGTATATACAAGTATCGTATAGAAGTCAACAACTTAATTCGGTCGAAAATCGCTTTAGCGGTTACAAAGCGCCAATTATATATACTTGTATAAGGACCAATTCGAATTCAAAAATGGTGAATCTCATCCAAAAACATACACACATATATTAAAAGTGTTGAGAAAAATTTAACTAAACTAAATTAAATTATAAATTGATAGGGAACTAAAAGAAAAATAGGAATTGGGAATAGATAAAAAGCAGTATATATATAGCTTTTTTTTACTCCTTTCTACATTGAAATCCAATGCATTTTCCAATTTGTGTGAATTTGGACATGTCCATGGCTATCGTTCCGTCATCCGCTTGTCTGTCTGTCTATCTGTTTCTATGTCTAGGAAATGCATGATACGGTGCATGGATAAAAAGTTTTCCTATCTGTGCTTTGCACAACAACAAAACACATGCAAAAAAATGCTGCGATAGGAAAATATCCTTTATCCAAACCCACTTATATTTATTGCAAGAAGCAAAAAAGCAATCCTGTGCCGTGTTGCTGATATTGTTTGCCTTGAATATGTGACAATTTTGCAATGGGGTGCTCTTGATATCTAGCAGAGTTCCATAGGAAATATTTGCATTTAATGGACACAGAGAATGCCCTACTGTATACGAAGATATAAAACATTCGTCGGTATAAACGAGAACGGACGGTCTTATTATAATTGATATCACAGAGCATTTTGCTACTGGAAGTCAAAAGAATCGGAAGGCTATAAAAAATATGTGCTCCCATAAAATTGATTATGAAAGCTTTATGGTCTTAAATATGTGTATATTTTTCTCAAATTTGGGGACTGCACGATCTTTTCAGCAACGAGTATGCTCACACTTGACTACGAGCTCGAGCAATTTCAGGTTTCTTAACATAAGTAATTTGCAAAGATTTTTTTCACACTTTATTCTTAAATCATTTTTCTAAATTTCCAAATCTATCAATGTCTATTATGAAGATAATTGAAACGTTTAAGAACAAGCTTTTCGCACTGTTTCATTGCGATGCTTTAATAGAGAAAGAGTTTGTGGAGCGGAGCTTACGTGAGTTGTTATATAACCCTGCAAATATTTGTGAACCATATTGTCCATTGGAGTGCCTACAAATATACTCCTCTATGTGTACTATTGGACTAATTCATGTTTCTCTACTAGCTTAGAGCGGCACGGTGAGTGAGCTTTGCTGGTACACAGAAGGCGTGAAATTTTTAAATGAATATTTTTCAAGAAAAGTTGAGCAAAATATAAATATACTGTGGCGAAAATGCGAAGCAAATGTCAGATGAAAGAGAGAAGCCGATAGCTGGCATGTTCTATAGCGTGAAACGAGAACATTCGTTAGCGAGAACGCTTCGATTATTCGTTAGCGAGAACGCCTAGATTATTCTAGACCGTTGGTTGTGAGCGGCCGACTACTATATAAGAGCGACACTCAGCTGCCAAGTCAATCAGTCGTGAAGTAAACGCGTTGTGATTACACTACAGTGAAGCAACAAAAACAGAACATTGTGAAAGTTGTATACCAGCGATTGTAAATAGTACAGTAAATTGTAAATTGAATTGTGAATTACTGAGTAATAAAAAGGACATTAAATAAATTCTTTACAAATAAAGAAACTGCAAATTAAGTTGGCGATATTTATTTAACAATCCAGAAATCGTACCCGAAATATTTAGGAAATCATCGAGGTTGATTCAGCAAAATCGTAACAATATTATAATTATATTAACTTTTCACCAAAGCAGATTGTATTCGAAGCAAAAAGTATAATCGAATATATTTTTTCGTAGAGGCTAGATAATGTAATCCCCTGTAGACACTCGATGGAGTAATTTTGTGGAGTAGTTTTAAAACTAATTTTCTGTAATTACACCAAGGATTATGTGGTCCAGCCTTAGGACATGACAATGTTAATTGGACCATATTTTTTATGGATTGTGGTATGTCTGCGTGGAGTATAGTATATTTCACGCGCGCATGAAGCACTCGCGTTGTTTGCAGGGAACCAAAAGCTGGAGGCTACATCATTCTCTTCGAATTTGTAGAGTACACCCCACTAAATATTATAAGCTCCTAAAAAATTCCAAAACTCTAATACTTATTATGGTGTTATAAACTCTCTCAAAAATACTTCGATTGCTTGAGCGTCATCTAAGAGGCTTACTTTAGGAGAAGTTCCTTAAGGATAATTGTTCCAAATACTTTTACTCCATCTTTATATTCAATTTTTGCCTTTTTTACTGTTAATTATTTCTCATTTGATTACTTATCGAAAGCTATAAAGATTGTTACATATTCGTACATATATTTTTAGGAATACTTTTTGTTGCAATTTAAATATACATACATACATACAAATGGATAAATAAAATTTATAAACATAACAATTAAAAATTTAGTATTTATAAAAGTACATATATATGTACGTACATATATTACAAAACTATAAAATAATCAAATTCTTTCTATAATTATGCGTTTAAATACATAAAAGTGTTGAAATAAACAGAAAAAATGCTCATAACTACTTACAATATTTATTACAATACTAATTGTTATGCTTTTACAACTTTTTTTTTAAATACACTTTTTTTACAATTTATTTTTCTTTAAATACCGCTAGTACTGCACTTTGAATGCTTATTTTTCTATAATTTTTAGCAATAACAAATGAGATTTCATAATTTTTTTTTACAATATTCTGTTTTCTTTTAATTTTTATAATATAATATTTCTAGCTAGTTTTTTTTTTTTGCTTCATAAGTAAATATTTATTTGGTTTATATGCACAATTGCCCAATTACTTTTGCTATTTAAATAGTTTTTAATGTTTTTTTTTTAAATTTGTTAACAATTCATCAACGCACATACATATTCAAACACACCAGTCACACATGCATTAGTGTTGTAAATGTGACGCATGCGTTTGATGATGATGATGATGATGTTGTTGTTGTTGTTGCTGTAGCTGCTGCTGATGCTGCCATATTGCACTTTCAGCAACATGTTGCGTTAGCGCTGTTAATGCCGATTGCTGCTGTAGATGTTGTGTATGTTGTTGTAGTTGTTGTTGGTGGTGTTGTTGCAGATGTGGAAGAAAATGTGCTTGCCGTGTATTGCTGCTGCTGTTGTTGTTGTTGTTGTCATTATTATTATTATTGGTGTTGCTGTTGCTGTTATAGAAGAGATTGCGAGAATACTGTTGGGAATGTTGATAGAGATCTGTAAGAGAAATTTATATGTGTGAGTAATTTGTCTTTCTTTATGTTGATTAAAATTTTTATTTATGTTATACTAAACCCATTGGCTGGAGGTCCTGTGTGTGGGTGGCGTTGAAATAAAGAAATTAAATTTATAAATATTTTATATGCTTGATTTTTTCACAAAAATACATACATACATACATGCATAAACAAACAAATATGAAAGTGCATACGTTCAAAGAAATCAACCAAAATAGCTTAAGGGTAAGAGAAAATATTATAATAAAAATGTACTAAAAACTAAATATGAAATTAATAGTTCTCACAAATTATTAACATTTAAACTATTAAAACTGTCAGTTATAAGCCCAGTGTTCCTTTTATCTATGCTCATAGGTATCAGATAAATGCAGATATTTTTGAATTCTTGTGATATAAAAAAATATTATGTTTTTCGATTTTTACCATTTTTTTCCAATTTATTTTATTTCATTTTATTTTATTTTATTTTTTTAAATTATATATTATTTTATTTAACTTTATTTTGTTTATATTTATATTATTTCATTCTAGTTTGCGTTTATTTTTTATTTTATAGAACGTTATATAATTAACTTATTTATTTAAAACTATTTTATATTTCAATATACTTTTTTTTTAATTTAATATTATAACAATATATATATTTTTTTGCTTTCCTGTATTATTTTATGTTTAAATTTTTATATAATTTTTATTAAATCATTTTTATTTCATTTTATTTTAATTAATTTAATTTAATTTAATTTGCTTTAATTTCTCTTTTATAATTATTTTCTTTTTTTTTTTATCTTATTTATTTTATTTTATATTTATTTTAATATAATATTATTATTATTAAAAAAAAAACTTCAATTTGGTTTCACTTCATTATTGTATATTTATTTATTTTTTCTTATTTTATTTTACTTCATTTTAAATTTTTAATTTCATTTTATTGAATTTTTTTAAATTAAATTTAATTGAATACTTTTTCATTTTATTTTGTATAATTTAATTTCGTTTAATTTATTTTATTTTATATTAATATATTTTTTTTTATTTTTTCTTATTTAATTTTCTTATATTTTATTTCATTTTATTTTTTATTTGACTTTATTTGACTTTATTTTACTTTATTTTTTATTTTTTATTTTATTCTATTTTATGCTATCTCTTTTCATTTTATTTTTTTATTTAAATATATTTTGTATTATTTTTGTTTTTTAAATATAGTTTATTCTATCTTATTTTATTTTATTTTATTTTATTTTATTATATTTTATTTTATTTTAATATTTAATTTTTTTATATTTTATATTATTTTAATTGATTTCATTTTATTTTATTTTATATTATTTCATTTTATTTTATTTTGTTGTATTTAATTTAAATTAATTTAATTTTATTTTTTTTTTTATTTTTTTTTTTTGTTTTTTTTTTTATTGAGTTTTTTTATATTATCATAATTTTTAATTTTTTTTTTTTATCTTTTTTTTTTATTTTATATTATATTATTTTATTTTATTTTTATTTTTTTTTTTCTTATATATTTTTTATATTTATTTTATTTTATTTTACTTTGTTTATTTTATTTTATTTATATTTTTTAATTTTTTTATTTTTATTTATTTTTTAATTTTATATTATTTTATGTTATTTTATATATATTTTTTATTTTGATTTCATTTGATTGTGGATTATTTGATTTAACTTAAGTTTTTTTTATTTTTTTTTTATTTCATTTTTTTTTTATATTTTTTTTTTATTATATTTTTTTCTGTATTTATTTATATTTTTTTTTGCACCATAATCCTGAACACTAGCCGATATAATTTTCTTTATTTTTTTTTTCTTTGTATCTTTTGTAAGTACTAATTAAAAGTTTTAACTGTTCCCATAGAAATGTATTAGGAAAGCAACCCGTTTCTCAAACACCAACTAGCTGCCACACAGTCTGCGTGCAACACAGCCGAGAAAAATCCGAGATACTCACAAATCTAGCTAACCGAGATTCGGCTGATAAAATACGAAACCCAAATGAGTAAGCTAGCACATAAAAATCAAAAAAGCGGCGCAATCAAGTCAAAAAATCTTGTGATTGATTTCAAGTACCTTTTCCCCAAAAATCAACCTCCAAAAAAAAGTATTTACAAAATTTAAATTAAATTACTTTAATGTATCCAAAGACAGACTGCCGCCTTGAAAGCAAAAGAAAAAAACGAACTGTGAACAGAAACCTCTCTATGTATGTATGTAATGGTATCAGTACGATTTGAATATCACCCAACATTAACTTATGCGCACAGCGAAGACCACAAACATACGTATATATTTTCCAATATATGCACGCACATGCCCATATATTATGCACTGATGCAAAGCAAAAAAGTAAAGAAAAGAAAAACGTTAAAATAAAATCAAGAAATGAAAATAAATAAATGAACGATTGAATAAATGAATGAATGAATGAATGGCACCTGAGTGCACTACGAGCCCAACAACCTGAGTCTGATAGAGTACCTGACACTGTAGTTGGATCTTACGGTAAGGTCGCGGTATTTTTATTTTTTTCTGTTATGTATTTTATTTTATTTTGCTGAGTATCAGAAGTTCTCCTGCTTCGAGCATCCAAGATTTTAACTGTGATAAGAAGTTTCCGGTCAAACCTTAAATGCACTCATCTAAAATGCTTTTGGATTTGTAGCCAGGAGATATATGGATATGTTAAGTACGCTTTGGGCGCAAACAGTGGTGGCTAAATATAAAATGAAAGATGGGGTATTTGAAAAAAATAAAACAAAATAAAAAATAAATAAAATAAAATAAAATAAAAAATAGAACAAAAAAAATTAACAAAAAATGGAAAATAACTGGAATAAAAAAATTAAATAAATTAAAAAATAAAAATAAAAAAATAAAAAAGATTAGCTGAATAAAAAAAATAAACAAAAAAAAAAATAAAATGAAATAAAATAAAATAAAATTAAATGAATCTAATAAAAGGTTGTTATATAAATTAAAAAAAAATAATAATAAAATAAAAAAAAATAAAAAAAATTATATAAAATAAAATAAAGTAAGAAAATAAAAACTAAAAAAATTAAAATTAAATGTAATGAAATAAAAAACATAAAAATAAAATAAAATAAACTCAAAAAAGGTATAATAAAATAAAACAAAATAAAATTAAATTTATTGTATAACCTTGGAGCAGCAATTAATTAGACCCGCCAGTGTAGACATTTCCACCTTTTGTACTGAAATAGTCGCAAACTCACAGCCAAATCGGCGGCCTCTCAACGGTCAGTCAGAACGTCAAACAGCCGGCTTCAACGAGCCCGTCATATATGCACAAACAAATCCAACTGTTCTCTGTCTAACTGTCCGTCCATATGCGCGTTGTCTGTCCGTGTAATTAATGATGACCCACTCGCATTCCTGCGGCCTTTCAATGTTCATTTGTCGCACAGATCAATATTTTTGTGCTCCAATGTCGTCTTCAACCAACACACTAGCGCACACCACTTTGTACGTATTTTTGTATGTTCTGTATAAGTGTGTGTGTGTGTGTATTCTGGCTCAACATCGTGGTCCCACTCATCACATGTCTTCCTGCCATTCTTTGTTTACTTTTGGTGTCGTAAGTGCCAATAAACACGTGATTTACTTTGACAATTCCGAAGGGTTCACTGGCAGGCAATCAGCCAAGCTGATGGTCGATATGCATACATATATATGAGTGTGTGTTTGTTATCTCCACGCATCGCCCATTAAAATGCTGCTCATTAATTTTAAAATTAGGCGCGTTTTCGAAATGAATGAAGGCCTCCAATTCCAAAACTTCAAACAAACCAAAAGGAAAAAAAAATCGAACTCCAACCATTGTCTCAGCTCCGCAAACCTCATTCCCATGCAACACACACACACACACAAGCATATTTGTGGCATGACCACTATTCGTTAGCTTATTTGGCTGGTGAGCTATTCAAAACTCTAGACGCGCGCACTTTGCCAAGGGAAGGATGGCAGGCACTTTGCAGGCGGTGCTGGTGTCGGCGGTGGGGGGTTTGCCGTGTGCGCATAAATTAATTAAGCCGCTCGGCCGGTCGGTCGGTCGATCGGTCGGTATGTGTCGACCTTTTGTCTGGTGTTGCAACACATAGAAAAGACAATAAAGAGACAAAGAGTTGGCAACAAACAAAAACAACAAAAGGCGGACATCGAAGTCAAGCCGCAACGAAAGTATTAAAGAGCCAAAGTGCGGCGCGGCAGCCCGCAATGAACGAAGACAAAAGGAAGTGCCAGTGCCAGTGCCGGTGTGTTGCAAGCTTTTCGTGTATGTAGGTGTAGCGATGTAGCATGCGCTACATGTGTTTGTATGTATATGTATATGTGCGCGCTCCTTTGTCAAACTTAACCAAAAATATGTAAGGAGTTTGTGAGTTTTTGGTGATAAATTCAAAAATTACCTCAGCCACTTTTGTGCCACATTGCATGCAGCAGGCACTACAGCGCTCGCATGCCACATATGAGTACATACATATATCCATATGTAGTTGTTTTTGCTGGTGGGCAAGTCATTTGCATATTGTGCGGCCTCATTTCTGGCATTCTGATTATGAAAGATGCTGCGCCGCTGATAAATGATTGCATTGCGCATAATAAATTTTCACAAGCTCACTGGTGTTGAGCACACACGCGCACACATGTATAACTATACTTGCTTGCATGTATAGTATTGTGCTTTAGAACGAACGGATTGTCTTTACAACCCTCCGTAAATAGCCTTGCTCTTGGAGTTTTAGCGCATCCCTGCCACCACTTCCGCCCCAGCTGTGCGGCATTGCGCTGCTGGCGGAAGAGTTTCGGATTTGGTTTATTGAATTCTGAAATTTAAAATTTTCTGCAAGCGGTGTGGGCGCGTTTTAGTTAGCACGCTTTCAAAACTGGTGTTGAAAATACTTAACTTATTTTCATTCTGATACTTAGACGATTTACGACATAAGGTGACATAATCGGCTTGGGAAAATTTCAGGTAAAAGTCAAGGCGAGTTCATAATTCTAACGCAAGCAATACTCTGTAAAATGATGAATACAGCCTTGAAAGGGTCGGTTGAGGACTTCCGCAAGCGACTATTGAGTGGAATAATTGTACTTCCTAGACTATCCCAACTATGCTTTTCCATCACATGTTCTTCGATTTTATGAACTCTTTTATTACGTTTAAACTAAGTCTGTCCAACTCCGTAAGGATGAAGCTGGGAGTACGGTGAAGGATGTGGCACAAGGTCGATGGTCGGTCCCTCGCAAAGGTAATTTTCCAGAGTTTTGACATCCTCTGTGTGTGCTCTGCATTCTTTCGAATCCACTTTATTTAGTTTGTGGCGATGATATCTCAGGAGTAAAATAGATGCCTCGTCAATCTACCCACAAAAGTATTAAATCCTCTTTTGCTTAATGCAAGCAATGTTTTGGTTTTTCTATAATTTATGACGCTCCACAGTAAATTACTGATGCGTCCAACGTTGCAAGCGCTTTAGGACCTGAATTGTTCCTCCAAAGGCCACTGTTTTAGACAAAATTTGAAGGCGCTGAAAGATCTGTGGAAGTTGATAGTTGCAGGCTCGCCAGTGGAAACAGTGCGATCAGTCTGGTCTGCCTTTTCATTGTCTTCCTTCTACATTCATGTGACCTAAGGGTCATGGGTCACTCATTTGAAATTTGTGTGGATACACTTGATTGCTTTAATTACTGTCGGACAGTCTGAAATAAACCTAATACCATAGGTTATCCATTTAGTGGTTTCGAAAGTGAAGGGCTGAAATTTGACAACTGTCAAACCAAACATGCTTTGTTTTAGTTAAGAGTAAAAAATAGTGATTCAAACGTGGCCACGTTTCGTGCTGTAAGAGGAGATAGTGGCGCACATTTTCCAACTACTCAATCAATTGGAAGACCCGAATGTGTCTCGACGTTCTCTGGGACTTTCTTACGGCACATTATGGCATGCTTTGTACGTGGACTTACACCAGCGTCCATATAAATTCCAACTCACACAACAACTGAAGTCAGCTGACCATTTACAACTCCGTAGTTACGTCGATTGTATGCTTGAACGACTAGTAGCGAACCGCGATTTTCCAAAAAAAAGAAAAAAATTCTTCAGCGGCGGGACACATTTTTTACTCCGTGGATACTTAAATACGCTTTTGTAACTTCAAGAATCCTCAAATAATTGAAGAAAGGCCATTACACCAAAAAAAGAACTTACTGCCTTTGGTCCGGAGGTGTGATTAGACATTAGTTCTTTGAAAATGATAACAGCGAGACTGTCACTGACTGTGTTGTATGATAGCCAACTTTTTTTTGGTCTGCAATTGAATAAAACGTCTTGGACAATATGTGGTTCCACCAAGATGGTGCCACTTGCCACACAACACGGACGAATATGGCTTTATTGTGAAAGAAATTTGCCGTCTGCGTAATCTCTCGTCCTGGCGATGTCAATTGGCCACCGAGTTTGTACGATTGTACACTTTTTTTGTGGGGCTACGCGAAAGATCGTGTTTCTGCGGATAAACCTTTAACTCTTGAGCACTTGAAATCAAAATTCGTTAAGTTATGGCTGAGATACCGTCCGTCGAAAATCGCCTTAACGAAGTTTGCAAAAACTCACGAGGCGCTTGAAGGATGTGTGTTCCGCATATAATGACAAGTCTTGAACTTTAAAATAAAAAAGGGATTTCATGAAAGAAAATTGTTTAAAAGCATTTTATTTACGTTTTAGAAACTGCAAAATGTGTTTCCCTATAATGCTTGAAGAACAGACTTGTAGTCATTGAATTTGAATCTATCTTGCTTAAGGGAACGGTCACAGAAGAATCCTGCTCCGATAACTTACTTGCATTTAGGCCCATCCACATGTATAACATTACCTTATGGTTATTCCCCTCTTCTAAGAAAGATACACTGCACCTGGCAGAAGAGTTTCTTCACCCGGTCGAATTTTACTTTTAGCCCGAGTTATGTTATAACTTTTTGTTCTACTCACCGTTAGGGGACTGAACGCAGTTGTCCAGGACTTTCGAGTGGCTTGGCTCGTTGTCAAAGATGACTTCCAGGACAATAATCAGTAGTATCATGCTACATGAATAACTTCACACACCACACACTTCACTTACGAATATGTTTTATTGGCGATTCCTTTACATCAACCAAATAACAAAGTCGGTGATGGAGTTTTATTGAATGATTTTGATGTAAGTAAATCCACTGGGAACTTTCGATTTAATGTATTCATTTTTGTTTTTGAGAAGGCCAAAAGTCACTTAAAGCTCTGGAATCGGTAACAATTGATATAGACCACGTTTATTGTCATGATTGTGCAGTTCTCTCTGAATTAGGCAAGGATGATAGCTACCATTGAGGGCTGTAGCCGATATTATCAACTGAGTTCCCCTTCCGGGTTATGAATTCAAGAATTTACCAGCGGTAAGGCATGCTTGCCGTAAGAGGCGACTAAAATCCAATAGTTCCTGCGACAGTCGGGTTTTTATACCAGAACGATTTGGATCTTTATCGGAACAAGGACGACGAAGTTAAATTTGGGGAATTTTTCTGCGGTTACAATAACACCAATAACAACAATATGGCAAATGAGTTTGTTAGGAAGCATACTATCCGCCCATTTGAGACTTCAGGGAAGGACTTGAACATGTCCCTCGTGATCTACGTCATATTCGTTAAAGATTCGAAAAAAAAACATTTTCGGGTTTTCTTATAGTACATTTTTTGCTTCCAAGCTTTTTGCTGATATGCAGGAAGAGATGTTGTACTTACCATTGAATGATCCGCACAAAGGTTGCAATGATGTAAAAGAACCCTTTTCCCTTTGAATATCAAATATTTTGTTGAAATCCACTAAAGCTTCTAGAGACAGGTCTATAGTAGCCTGGTGAGTTCCGCACAATCATTTTAGGTGCGGCGTTAAAGAGGTCATTATTGGTGGCATCACAACTGATCCGCTTAGAGGCCTCTGTGTGCTGCTGCACACTAATCAGTTCAAAATAACCGAACCTTCAGCTCTCACCTTCTACATCTACTTATATTTTCGAATGAAAGCTAACTTTTCAAATTCCACCAATTTTATTAATAAAATAGTAAATTTCGCGAAGAACTGGGACTTAACAAACCTAATAATTGGTAATTAATAGAAGTGAAGTGAAATTCGACCGAAATCTCTAAGTTGCATCTACAGCGTAAACATTAGCATAAATCGAGTTATGGATCTGTGGATCGTATTATTAGGTTGAGGTGGCTGTTAAAGGTCAGCCAATGCTCTACTCTTAAAGCATAGATTTATTCCTTATGAGGTTATCCGATTCATTCGTGAAACACTCATGGGTGACAGGATGCACTGAAGGTTTTATAGGGTGATCCAAGTACTTTTTCAATAGATACAGCTTGTGCAAGAACTGAGGCCACTCGACCTTCCCAAGCGACATCGCTTCGCTCTATGGGCTCTTGAAAAGTTCCCAGAAGATCCAACGTTTTCTAGCCAAGTTTTGTTCAGCGGTGAGGCCCATTTCTGGCTCGATGGGTATGTAAACAAGCAAAATTGCCGCATTTGAGACGAAGAGCAACCTGAAGAGATTCAAGAGCTGCCATTTCATTAAAAAAAAACGCTTTGGTGTGGTTTGTGGGCCGATGGAATCATCGGTCCATATTTCTTCAAAAATGATGCCGGTTAGAACGTAACTGTCAATGGCGACCGTTATCGCGCCATGATAACCGACCATTTTATGCCTGAAATTGAAGCTCGTGATCTTCGCAACATTTGGTTTCAACAAGACGGCGAAACTTCCCACACATCGCATCAATCAATGGATTTATTGAGAGAACACTTCGGTGAGCAGATAATTTCACGTTTTGGGCTGGAAGATTGGCAACCAAGATCGTGTGATATCACGCCGTTAGACTTTTTCCTGTGAGGATGTATAAAGTCTAAAGTCTATGCGGATAATCCCGCTTCGATTCAGTCCTTGGAAGAAAACATCACGCGTGTCACTCGCCAGTTACCAGTCGAAATGCTCGAATGAGTCAACGAAAATTGGACTCAACGGACACACATCGGTGACGTAGCCGCGGCTAATATTTGAAAGAGTTTCTCTTCAAAAAATCAATGCCAAAGAATATTCTTTTGAATGATAATAAACATTCCTCATTGAATTTGAATTTTTTGTGTTTGTTTTCTTTAGAATAATGGGAAACCTCAAAATAGATCACCCTTTATTATAATAAGGTGCTTTACCGGGAACTGTGTGTGCAATTTTTTCAAGGATGAAGTGAGTAATTAGCATTTGTAGGACTTTCTATCAAAGTTGAGTGGATCTTCTGAATCTTAATTAGAGTACAGGGTACTCTTTTAGTCTACTTAAAGAACAAAAATATCGTAATCAGCAACAATTCCTTAGTGATTACCCACAATATAGTAGTCTCCCTGTATATTTCCTCCAATTTCCTCTAACAGAAACCTATCCGCCAGCACACTATAAATTCAAAACGTGTGCATATATCATTTTCCTTTCGCTGCCAGCCTGCTTCTCAGCGTTCAGTGTAGTTAAATACTTAAGCAGGCATTAAAATTGCGTGAGCCACAACGAATTAACCCCACGCTGTGCGCAACAGCAAGCCAGCTATAGCAAACCACCACTATGCTCTAGTATATCATACCTTGCAACATTTTCTTGCCAACCAACGCTGTGGTGGTGCGAATTGTGAGGAGGTCAACTGAAAAGAAGATGAAAGGAAGGAAGGAAGTGCCTGGCCTGTGAATAGATTAGTTGCCACACGCCGCATAAGGCATGAGCGATGCCCAAACTCATAGTTGGGGAAGAGGGGGAAGCACCAACGTCTATGCATAAGTAACTAGCTGGCTGGATAACTAAATCGCAACATTGACTGCGTTAAGTGTTTTAAGGCTCATACACGCACACACACACGTGCGCACGTACACAAGGGAATATGGCAAGCGTCGCTGTGGAAAAGTGGACCGGGAATTTGACAGACCAGGCAACGTGGCCAATGAAGCTTATGCTTTTGCTGCCACTGCCGCTGCTGCTGACGGCGTACAGTTAAGCTTAATGGATTCTGATTGAGATTTAATTATTTCATTTAATTTTCTAGATGACTTCACTTCACTCGTGGGTGTTGTTGTTGCCAACTGAGTGAGGCTGACTGAATGGTTAGTGGTGGTCAGACATTGCGGGGTTTGAAGTGTTAAGTAGCGGCTGTTAAATAGACAAGTGACTGAAGAAGAGCTGGCTGTGTGCGCTTTTGAGTGATGACTGAAAGGCGGCCAACCCTTACGCGCACAACTGCCAATTCTT
The DNA here is from genome assembly GCA_030068015.2 of Neoceratitis asiatica. Classification (NCBI taxonomy): domain Eukaryota; kingdom Metazoa; phylum Arthropoda; class Insecta; order Diptera; family Tephritidae; genus Neoceratitis; species Neoceratitis asiatica. The sequence goes on from CM061526.1 coordinate 64,281,330, forward strand.
CTCAACTTACCCTCGCCCGCAACAGAGTGTTTTCCTCCTACGTACGGTTAATGAAGTGACTAATTTATCTGGCAATTATCTGTGGCCTTTCAGTTTAATTGATTTTCGCGCAGAAACTAATTGTTTGATGACTTAGAAGGGTTAAGCCACCGGGCGCAAGACAGAAGACAGAAACGAAGAAATCAAAATCAAGAATTACTTTCAGGCAATTAAATTTAAATAATTAATTAAACACGCTACAAAAGCAAAAATAATTTCTCACAAAATCCACTGAAAAGGACTCACCTTAAACTCCTGTGGGCAGAGTGTTAGCATGCGCAAGTAAAGAGAGAATTTTTTTTTTAAATTTTCAAAAATTATTTTACGAAAATTTCACAACCAAATTTACCTATCCCCTACATTCGGCACAAAATCACGCACAATCCTGACCCTTACAATAGAGTTCAGCTGCAGACGCACAGCCATTGCGCAGCTCCTCACTACGTCCAACATTATACGCAGTCACATCACGATTGACCATGTGCAAGCCACCTCCGCCGCCGTATGGAAATGTGTGCGATTGATTTGGTGGCGTTTGTGGCGGTGTCACGGTAGCCGACTGTCCACCGCTGCCATATCGCTGTTGGCCGTTACTCTGCGTCTGCGGTGAAGTTGGTTGCATTGAAATCGTTGCCACCACCGAGGTATGCTTCATTTCCGATGGCGTCGAGGGCGCATAAGTTGGTGATATATAATTCGTAGGCCATTCACGTTGCATGGCGTTAAGGTCGGAAGCGGTGCTTAGTTGTAGCAAGGACTTTTCGTCGGCTACAGCGCTGGCTAAGTTCCAAAAGCGTGGTCTTCCATTGGAGTTGTAGAGCAGCTCTTCCTTGACATAACTGTAGCCGTTAGTGATGTATGGATTGGTCATAGCTGTGTATTTCGGATTCTCATAAGACTGATAGATGGCCGTCGAAGATGGTGGCTCTGCTGTCAGTTGTGGTGTGTGCACTCTGCTCAATTGGACTATATCTAAAACTTCTGAAATGTGATTAGATATGTTAATATTTATATAAAAGATATCAAAAAATTATACAATTAACCATTTATTATAAAAAACGGAGCTTCATTTGAATAGATTGAAATGGAAGACCATTTTAAGAAAGTTAAATTTTGAATGAGCAGCTCAAAAATGGTTTTAACAATAGAGCTATTCTACAGTTAAAAGCTGAATGCGTATGATAAAATTCTAATTCTGAACTTATACTTCAACAGAGGTATCTGAGTTATTTTCATTTTTAGTATATTTGTGGAACTAAATCGCGCAGATTTCTTAACATGGCTGGATTTGGTTGAAGACATAAAAATAACTGCTGCAGGTCCAACGTATCCCTACATTCTGATCTCAAAGGTCAGTATTTCCATAAATATGCCCCTTTGAAGAAACTGTGAATAGTTCTTGGAAGATTTTATTGATCTCCTTTTACATTCCGCTCTGCGAAGGTATCGAAATTACGTCCGTCATCTGAGAAATACGAATTAGAAGCCCTAGTATACTCTTCGTTTAGCTGGGCCTGTTCTTCTGGAGGAGAATTTTGTACATTCTGTCGAATCTTCCGATTAGCTTACTCCCTCCAAACTGGGGAATGAAGCAAAATAAATAGGTCTGATAGTGAAAAGGGATAAAACTTGGCTCCAACGTAATTGTAGAGAGGCATAAAAATGGCCTCAACAGCAGAATCGCTTTTGTCAACAGGTACTACTTTGGTATGTAATTGACTATAGAAAAATAAAGTCCTCTCTTTATGAACAAGTCGACTATAAGAGGGATGACGAGTGCGAAAATGGGTGCTGATAAACATCGGTCACGTCGTCTGATGAACGAAAAAAACCCAGCTTTGAAAGCTCTACCGGTGAAGTCAAATGAAAAGATAGACCTCAAGTCCAATCGAAAGATCACGTCGAGAACAACCTAGCTTCACTTGATGTCTCCAAAGAAGGAGAAAGGACTGCGGTGCGTAAGTGGTGTATACGCTAATTAAGAAGATGAAGGAGAATGATAAGGGTGGTTGAAAGTACATAGAGAGCTCTAAACCTCTCTGGTGAACCAAAGAGTATTAGAAGCGTCAAGCTTAAAAAAGAGAAAGAAATCGAGTTTCTACCAATTAGCTCTTATAATCTTCACATAGAACATTAGAAAACCAGGGCGAACCTACTGAATAATCTACTGTAAAGCCTGAAAGTAAGCTATGAGACCGCTGATATACCTAATATACGAGGTTGGAAGCTGGACTGTGTACAAAGAGGAGTCGTAGATAAATCTTATTGATGCTTACTTTCTCTGTTACCACTTATTTGCGAAAGTTTGTCTCATATCTGGCAAAACCTTTACCGATCTTGAGAACGGTCGTCACTGTAAGCCCTAAAAAAATCCGTTTAAGCCCTTCAAGCGACCTAATGACATCATATCTGCACAGTATGACTGGGAGCACCGTAGCACTTGTATAAAATCAACACGAAATTTTTCAATAAAATTTAGTTGAAATGGAAAAATTCAGGGTGTAGTCTTCTGTGCTTAACCTTTCCAAACCAATCCGGAGTTTTCAGGTGATAATATTTGATATCAAGGAAGTGAGATCTCAATAGGGATTTTTGCATGAGTGATTAAAATATATTGAGGCAGTCAAATGGCTATTACAATTTTGAATCTATTTACGGTTATCTCAAAAATTTTGAAGAAGTAACTGTCCTCATTATCCGCAAAGTCGAGTTTGGGAACCCATAGAAAAAGTAGCTCATCAAATGCAGGTGGAGTACTTTAACTTGTGTGGTAGTGAGATCATTCTGAGCTAAGGTTGATTTTGTCCTCCAGGTCGTGAAGCTGCTTGCGCTTCCATGATTACAACTTTCAAACGCGGCTTAAATTCTGACGGAACATTTTCCGATTGATATTTGTGGGACTTTCAATGATGGTCGGAAGATGAAATGGAAATCACAAGCATTTAATAACCCAGCATAATTGATAGTATTTGAGTTAAGTCGCGTCGAATAAGAAGAAGTATTGAGTTTAGGACCGTACTGATGGCTAATCTGCACTAAGGGCTGGCCAGTGGCAGATTTAGTGCTCAATCGACTCCTCTTTGTATAAGTCACTGCAGCAGCGCAAGAAGTCATAAGATAAGTAACCCATCCATATACCATGCATCCCTATAAAAGAGTGTCCGGTTATTATGCTGGTTGTAATGCTCTCGGAGGTCTTGTTTAGAAGGAGTACAGATTCTGTATCCTTCTCAAAGATTAATGGTCATATCTATCTGATTCCATGTGGTTTCACCCCGCTATCTGCTGTCGGCTATTCTGGTGAAGGCCAATTTTACAGGTGCTTCGGTGCTCACGGTCGTTTCACATACAGTGGTGATTTTGTTCAAAACTTCTCTGCATCGTTTTTGCGCCATTGAGGTGATGTGGTTGTACTGAAGAAAGAGGAATGGCGATAGGTTGAGTTACCATTTCAGAGTTAAGTAACCAAGAAGCAGCTTCTGTTATTACAAGTATATATTATGTTGCAGTTGAAAGAGGCTGCTGTGGCCGGAAGCCTCTTGCTCATGTCGATTGCGAGCAGTTCTTAGTGAACAGCACAACCCACCCTGCCGTTGGATTTTGAGCTGTGGGGGAACTGTTACATTTTCCATTTCCCCAGAAATTTAACTACATTTTTGTATGCATTTATACAATTTCAGGTAATTTTCATTTATTTTGTTCACTCTTTACATATGCTACTGCGATTCCTTTGCCTTCATCAGGAATCTTAATGACATTATCGCCATAGCTAATGATCATTTTATTGCCATAGCTGGTGATGACAGTGCAAAGTGTTGCCGGCAATTTTTATTAGGGTTGCAGCCACATTTCTCACTTACTTAATATACGCATGAGAAAAATGATGAATTATTTTTTGGTAACCCACTGTCGTACTCTCATAAATACGCACACACACAAACACAGCTACATATGTCACATATGTATGTAATGCTTACCCGCTCATTTCAGAGCACTTGAGCCAATACACGTGCTTGGTGGCTGTCATATTAAAGTAATATTTATATACGTGCAAACGTCAAAAAGGCACAATAACAATAAAATTGACAGTATTAAAACAAAAAAGAGCAACAACAACAACGCTATATTAGCTATTTATTTTCCACTACACCCAAGCGAAAGTGCACTTCAGCGAACGCGCGTTGAGGGTGAAAGTTAAAGGACAATGTTTTTTCATATTCACATATATTATACTATACATACATATACATATATTGTGTATGTATGTTATACATATATGCAAGTTTATATCTTTATTTTTGTTTATTCAAGCTCACGTGACGCTTAACACGCCGCCATGCAAATATTTTTGAAATTGAGGCCTGCTGATGTTGCTGTTGCTGTTGCACACGCTGCTCGGTTTTTGGTTACACTTTCCAAAAATCGTATGAAATGAATAGATAAATATGCTTTTAAGTAAACGGCTGACGGCGTCGACAGCACATGTGACGTCTGTTCTGACAACGCATAACAATCAGTCAAAGTCAGTGGCATTTACGTTCATATGTGGAATTTAAATAATAGTGTGGGAAAAAAGATTTCATTTTAATATATTTTAAATGTTTTTATTTGAGAATTAACAAAATTTCTGAAACTGTTATTTATTTCAAAAACCTTGTTAAACTTTCGTAAGCTAAAATTATTAAATTTTCCCAAAAAAAAAAAACGTTTGGCAACCACGAATGCCTGGTGTTTACGCTTCTCCAGACATATACTGAGGTCTGAAGTGTGAGACAACCCATTATTTTCTGTGGGAATCTTAATAAAGATAAGTGAGAGAAATAGTAATATTTAGTAGACCCTCCCTTTGACGGCAACAGCGATTTTTTTTTTTCGGGTATGCTCTACTTACTGTTCGGCACCTCTTATGGTGTTACACTCTCGAATAAAAACATTTTTCAACGCCGTGTTTTATGTGTTCCCTTGTCTAGCACTTTAAAATAGTGTATAAATGCTCGATAGGGCTTAGATTAAGAGACTATGCTGGTTATTTTAACAGAACAATGCTATGTTTTCGAAACCACATCTTCACTAAACACACAAAAAAAAATTACGGGTGACCCATTTCGGGGTTCCCTACTTTTTTAAAGAAAAAACACAGAAAGTTCAAATTTAATGGGTAATGTTTACTATCATTCGAAAGAATATTTTTTAACATTTATTTTTTGAAGATTATCTCTTTCAAATGTTGGCCGCGGCTACGTCTCAGAGGGTCCATCCGTTGTGTCCAATTTTCGATGACTCGTTCGAGCTTTTCGGCTGGTAACTGGCGAATGACAGGTGTGATGTTTTGCTCCAAGGCCTGAATCGAAGCGAGATTGTCCGCATAGACTTTAGACTTTACATGTCCCACAGGAAAAAGTCTAACGGTGTGATATCACACGATCTTGGTGGCTAATCGACTTTTGATTGATGCGATGTGTGGGAAGTGGCGCCGTCTTCTTGAAACAAATGTCGCGGATATCACGAGCTCAATTTCAGGCTTCAAATAGTCGGTTACCATGGCGCGATAACGGTCGCCATTGACGGCTACGTTCTCACCGGCATTATTTTTGAAGAAATATTGACCCATAATTCCACCGGTCCACAAACCACACCAAACCATTGTTTTCCTGGATGATGTGGAAGTTCTTGAATCTCCTTAGGTTGCTCTTCGTCTAAAATGCGGCGATTTTGCTTGTTTACATACCCATTGAGCCATAAATTGATCTCATCACTGAACAAAATTTGGCTCGAAGATGTCGGATCTTCTTGGAACTTTTCAAGAGCTCATAGAGCGAATCAATATCGCTTGGGAAGATCGAGCGGCTTCAGTTCTTGTACAAGCTGTATTTTGTACGCTTTCAATTTAAGATCTCGACGTAAAATGCGCCAAGACTTTCCATACGACAGTCCGAGTTGCTGCGAACGGCGCCGAATCGACTCTCCACGGTCTTCGTGTATACTCTCAGCTGCGGCCGCTTTATTTTCTTCACTGTGTGCTGGATATGGTCTATTCGGTCGAATATTATCCAATAATGAATGCTGAGTCTCAAGATGGATGATGGTGTTGCGAATAGTACACTCCGTAGGCCGATTATGTTGACCATAAGTTGAGCTAAGTGTGCGAAGCGCTTTCTTTACAGAACGTGAATTTTCGTAATAAAGTTGAATGATTTGTAAATGTTGTTCAGGCGTAAGTCTTTCCATGATGAAATGCCAAACAATACTGAACAAAAATAATGTGACAGCTTGACACGACTCACGCGTGATCTGTCAAAAAAAGGCTATTAAAAAAATTACCTCTACTTGGATCACCCTTTACAAAGCGCAAACTATTGTTATGGATGCAGTTTTCATCACCAGTAACAACCCTATAACTTTTAACAGTGTTTTTATTCATAATAAAGTAAGGAACTCACTGCAAAAATACAGTCAGTCACAAAATTCGACATATTCGAGTGAAAGAAAAATTAATGAAGGCATATAGTGGAGAGGACACCCAATATTATTTTACAATAATTTGTTCCTTTCTCAAAATTTTGCCCGCACACTGCTGAAATGTTCTCATTTTCTACCATTGTCAAGACAAAAGGAACAGAGTCGCTCAGCATTTGTTGATTTCAATTTAGTTAAATATCAATATTCTCAAGAGGAACGCGAATATTGGCAAACCTTGGCATCAGAAATATAAAGAACATAAGAAAAACTAATTAACCTCATAATTTTGAATGGAAAGAAAAAATTAAAAACGAAGAAATTAATTATTATGATTGAGATTTATCTTTTCTCTCATGAATAACTGAAAATCAGATAAAAGTCATATAAATAATTAAAAAAATATTTTTTTGCTCTTATCTAACGCCACTCAAATTATTACCAATTATTTTTATTTATTTTACTTTCCTTTACTTGGCTGCAAGATTTTTTTTTTGTATTTTTTTTTGTATTTTACTCATCGTTATGTTATCCTTATGTCAAGTACTTGTAAGCCAAACACTATACAAAAGCACTTTACAACTCAGCACAACTATTATAATGTAAAACCAGTATCTCATTCTCATATCTTCCCTGTGTCTCTCCCACAACCAATGCTAATTGAAGGAGAGTAGAATTTTCACAAATTTAGATATTTAACGCGAGTAGTCCATGATGTCACTTATAGTTGGCAAAAACTTTCAAAAAGTCCTTTTAAATAATTAATGTCAATTACCGGTGGCATTGGGCTAAAGTGTAAGAGAGAGAGAGAGAATTAGAGAGGGAGCCAGAGAGCAACAACTTAGCGCATCAGCCGCACAAAGAGGGCAAAAATAACAGTTACTAGAGAATAGAAATGAAGATGCCCCAGCGTATATAAAACAGTGAGTATAATGTATATATATATATATATATATATATAATATGTGTACTTCATCACTGAAGGACTTTTCAACTCAGTGCCAACTTGACAAAATTAAAGCTAATAAAATTTTGTGGAAAAGTGATCCAAAAAAACAAAGAGAGAGAGGGAGAAGGATGTAGTGTAGGATGATGCCGAAAGTGAGACTACAATTGCAACTACAACTACAACTACACCACTAATGTAAAGTGTGTGTGCATTTGTGTGTGTAGCACACCGAAGAGACAATGCCTGTCATAAATATTTTATAACATCAATTACAAAGCACTTAACTTGCATGAATTTAATACTTCAAAAGAGAAGAGGCGACACACCGCCTCCTGCTCCGTTGGCCGTTCAACCAGCTGCGCAGTCAACATTTATCATACGCCATCGCTTACCCACCACCCTCTACACCGCCACAGTAAACGCGACTGCCAATCATTTATCTTGTATCGCATACGTTGCTCAATACAAATATGTATATATGTATATATGTGTATGTATGACACTGGAATAAGTTTCGCAGATTTCTTTTTGTTTACAGATTTTTTCACTTTTGATCACTTTGTGTGCGTTCGGCTACCAAACTTTTACCACCAAAAAAGTTGCACAAAAAATATCCACCAAAGCCAGGAGAGGAACACAGATAAGTGTCAGCTGGATAAATATCCATCAACATGATACTTTCGACACCTCAAACTATGAAAGGAAGCAAAGGAAGCTTTTTTTTTTGTTTCAGGGCTGTCGAGGCTGAGCCATGGCAGATGTGTGTTGTAGTCTCTTTAAAAAAAAAAAAAAAACAAAAAAAAAAGAATTAACGTTTCCTACTGTTTTTGGCCAACTGTATGTGCCTCATAATGTGCTGATATATCTATGTTGTATTGATAGGCTATGATTTACTTTTGCCCAGATTTGAAATGATGTACTGGCTGATGTGTGCCGTACACGTGGTGGGAAAGCAGGCGAAAATAAGTGAAAGTGAAAGTAAAATTAAATAGATATAAGCAATATATATGTAACAAAATGCAAGAAATAAAAACAATATGAATTTCTTAACAACTTTCCCTAACTTAAGATTTAGGTTAATTTAAAAATATTCATTCATATTGCGGTCGCCCCGCTGCGGAGCGTGCCAATCACTCTGACTTTATTTCAGACATGAAATAAAAGCTCTACATAAAAATCCATCAACTGTTCGTAGCTTGCTTGAAAGAAAATGTAGGAACTTAAATTCGCTGGAAAAACATCAAGAAACACACACAAGAATTTCAAGTGGAGTTCGATCGACCATAACTTAGTAGCTCAACCCCTAAATCAATGGCTTCCGCCGCTTTTTTGCTCTTCAGGCGGACAATTGCAGTTCGTACTACATCATTATTGGGCACTAGAATATCTTTTTTATTATAATCGATTGGAAATGCGGATTTACTATATACAGGTGTGTCACTTTCAATACTATTAAGAGAAGTGTTCCCTATACTCAGTATATTCTGGACATCGATCAGCAGCTCACCTCTTTAGCCCTAAAACCTACTGTAAGTTACCATATTTTCTCTTAGGATTTTCGAATATTACCCTATTCACCAATTTCTCAAGCTCTCTTTCTACTCATACATTTTAGCCCCTCTCTTTTTCTTCAAAATGCGTATATCTTCCTTCTGCAACTTTCGGTATGGGAGAGAGCGCGCTTTGCGGTCGCTCGTAATGTTACGACGTTGGCAGTCTGTTCTCTCTTCATTGCAGTTCGACATTTTCTATAGTACCAGCTCTTTTTCACACATCCAATTGTTTCTGTAGAATTTCTACGTAGGGTACGTAGAGAACTTGAGAGGCCGTTCTACAGTTCCCATTTGCTTAGAGTTGCTGAAGAGCGCTCTCAGAAAGGAATAGTGTAAGTCGAGTGGAAACCCGTTCGTCTATCTGTTGTGACTATAGCTTCTCGATCTTCCCTGATTCTGTTGAGTGTCGTTCTTTGCTACTATAAGATAGTGAGTGGTTCGAGTCTTTATTATCTAATCGCAACGTACACACATCTAGAGCACTGCAGACATGTCTTCCTTCTATCACAACCTTAACTATTTGGTTGCGTAATGTTTGATCTGATGACAGTCGCATAGTCTGCTGATCTCGTTTGTGCTGAAATCTACTAATGCAGGTAACCATATTTCGGGCCCCGGGCGTAGTCGATCAGCCTCAGTCTGTTTGTTGATGTTTCGGCAAGGGGTATGAATTTTCCATCTGTTGTGCTGAGGATACACTCTTTGCTCACCATGGCGTTAGAGTCAACAAGCGCGATTTTAACATCGAGGCGGGGGAACGCTCATAAAAAGATCCCCCAATTAGGGCGATACCTTTGGCTTGTATAATAATTAAAGTAAAAAAAAAGATAATTTAGATCAACAGCAAAACAATATGGAAAAAACGCTAATTTTTGAATATTTATAGTACTCAATACCTCCGTCCCCGTTTACTACCTATCCTTCCACCTTCAGTGTTTCAGAACATTATTCGAAACCTTTTCCGCCCTTTATGTCACAATATCACTATAAGTATGGTGGCCTCGATTGCCGAGTGGTTAGCATTGCGTACTAAAATTCGTGAGGACTGAGTTCGAGTCCAGGTTCCAGCAACATCTAGAATATGGAAAATTAATTTTTCTAATTGCGGTCGCCCCTCGGTAGGGTATGTCAAGCTCTCCGAGTGTATTTCTGACATGAAATAAAGCTCCTGCAGGTGTTGTTGTTGTTGTCGTAACCGCAGAAAATTGCCCAAAAGAGGCTCCGGGGAATATTGCGGCAGTGACATTCCTTGGCCGGATAAAAATCCGGGTCGTTCCGGTATAAAGACCCGACTGTCGCGAGAACTATTGGATTTTAGTCGCCTCTTACGGCAGGCATGCCTTACCGCGGGCAAATTCTTGAACCCCTAACCCGCAGGTGGTAATAAACTGTAAGTCCTTCTTATTTCTTGGTAAAAACTTCAAGACGAGAAAACCCACAAATTGAAGAGCTCGGCCGAAAATCGCTACAGCGGTTACAGAGCGAAAGTTATATATATTACTATCGGTATTTTCCTTCTTCACTCTCTGCAGTTCTTATTCCCAATTCTCATTGCGGCCATTTGCCTAACAAGCTATTTAAATCTGACCTAATATCATGTCCATTCGGACGTCTTTTAAGTGAAATTATGCGCTTACGCATGTTGTACTAGCAAATTGAAAATTTACATCTCAAAAATACCACTTCTTGCTTAGCAGCGAAGAGTATTTACCATAACTCGGTGACCAAAATTCCAACACCAAATTTGGACTCATTTATACGGATGCTTTAGAAGGTTCCACAAGGACCTACTTTTCCCATCCTTGTTCCTTCTATCGCACTTTATAGACGACGAAGATTACAGCCTGTTATCTTAAAAGAATATCATACAGCTGGGCAGCGGCACCTTCCCAATAATGAACCGGACATTCCAGGAGCAAACTCTTAAATCGTGATCCATAAAACGTCTGCAGTGGTCTTATTCGAGGTTTATTTTTATTATTTTTTATTATGTTTTTATGTGTTGAACTCCACCACAGGTGGTTCGCCTTTTCATTTCTACCCAAAGGATACTTGGCCTTAGACCGATAGACGTGAGCAGCTAGAACCATATGTAAAATAATCGTTTTTAGCAGGTAAATGGCAATCAAAAACCTTACACAATTGTGTGATATTCTTCATATGACCATATTAATCATTTATTAAAATTGACTAAAATTAATTAAAACAAGAAAGAACGGTTGTCTTCATTCAGCCATGCCAAAGTCTATATACCTTTTATTATTATTATTAATCCCAACAGTTTACCCACCTACCGCCCATCCTCACGAGGGGCGTTGTCCGCATGACGTACGGAGCTTGTTTTATTTTTCATCAATGCCGAGTCACGATGAGGAGAGATTTGTTTAGTGTCAATAACTAAAAAAAGTTCAGCTACAGAACAAAATTCATCAACTTAATTCAAATACAAAATGTTACGTAATAATTAGTTGAGAGTCGACAAAATAGTTTTATTAATATGAAAAAGCGAGTCAGATATGTCAAATGTGCTTGAATGAGAGTTGAGATTAAGACACAAACAGTGCAAAGGCTCGTAAAATTCAAAATTCATTTTACAAGTTTTCAGAAGCAAGGGGCAAAGATGTCTGGACATTCTAAACAGAAGATTAAATTTGATTTCGGAGAGAATAAGAGGGCTGAAAATTGAGCCTATTATTGTTTTTACCATGAAAATTACACAAAGCATTTCTCGACGACTGGCGAGGGTAGAGAGATTGATAAGTTTCAGACGACTAGTATAAGGAGGAAGATTGTACTGCGAGTCCCATTGCAAATTTCTTAAAGTCAAATAGGAGGAATTGTTTTTGAATATACTCAATCCTGTCAGAGTAGATTTGATAACTCGGTTTCCAAATCACCGAGTCGTATTCAAGAATAGGTCTCACTAATGTTGTATACAAAGCTTTAGTAACATAAGGATGATTAAACTCCTTTGACCACCGTTTTACGAAAGCCAAGATGCCTTAGGCTCTGTTGACTATCACACCAATGTGATGTGTGAAGTTCAACTTAGGTTCCATAGTGATCCCTAGGTCAATAAAACTGTGAACCTGCTCCAAACTGTAATTATCTATAGCGTAAGTAATTGTCTGTGTGGATCTTCGGGAGAAACACATAACTTTACATTCCTTAAGATTTCGGAGCATTCGATTTATCATGCTGTTAATGTCTGTTTGCAGTAAGATACCTTCATTTATAAAGATTTACATCATCCTCATATATTAAAAGTTTTGAAAATTTTATCTGAGAAGATATATCGTTTATAAATAGTGAAAACAGAATCGGGCCACATCTAGGCTACCCTGAGGTACTCCTGAAATAACATTAACGGTATCTGAAATGGAATTTTTAAACATTACACTTTGAGTTCGATCATACAGATATGTGGAGATCCATTTTAAAAATTTTGGTTAGAAACCCAGTAAGTCAAGTTTCTCGATTAGCAACGAGTGACACACTTTATCAAAAGCTTTGCAAAAGTCAGTATAAATTACGACAACACGGCTATTCTTTTTGAACACATCGATGATATAAGAAGTGAACTCAAGTAAGTTGGTGGTTGCAGATTTTCTTTTAACAAATCCATGTTGGGAGTGTGATATAAATGAAGAGATTGAATGAGTCAAGTTTTCTATCAGAGATCTGTTTCTGTTTTTATGAAGGGATGTAATAAAAGATTATTTCCATACAGATGGAAAAATACTCTCTTTAAGTGATAAGTTGAATAAATGAGCCAAAGGTTCGAAAATATACTCAGCACAATTCACAAGAATTCACAAGCAAGAAAGTTTTTGGTCTGAACCATATGTGCATGACTTTTTCAGATGGATATTGTATGGTAGGTGTATGGACTAAGTTACTCGAACATAATTTATATGGGTAATATGAGTTTACTTGAATACTAGGAGAATAATTAGATTTGAAAAATTTAGCGAACAAATTGGAAATTGTCTGACTATCACTGGAAATGTTATATGAACATATCTAATTTATTGCAAATTGCAAAATTCGATTTTGATTATTTTCAGAGTCAATGTCAACTTGAATTTACATCTGTAGAATACCAAAATTTAATGTTATTAGACGTTTTTTGACGGATTTTCGACTCAAATCTCATTATTCGAACAAATCGGTTGTATAGGGCAGGACGATTTCGATGATTTTCAATACCAATTTGCAGATCATATTTTTAAAGTAAGAATTTTATTCTCTTTTAAAAGCAGGCACCAAACTGAACTGATGATCACCAAATCAACTACACACTCGTATAAATATATTTACATTTGTTCTTATGTACCAAAAGCTGTTAATTCGTAAAATGTCAGCGACCTCATCATTAAAACGTGAACTTCAAAATGTTTAAATAGAAAGTCGTTAAGTGAATGCAAAAGTGCTCGTACGACTCAATCACCGACCCACAGACTGACTGACTGACTGACTGACGGAGTGTGTGCTGCGAACAAACAGTAGCTAATGTTCTCCATATTGCCGCTACTGATGAACTACATAGTCATGCACACGCAAGCAAACATACATACGGAGAAGTGTATTGAAAACCGGAAAGGAGCACATTAGATTTACGCCGGCCAACGTGAGTTGCATACGATTATAAGCATAAAAGTGTTTGAGCATTTATTCAATTCTGGGGTTGCATATGAAACAGTCAAAGAGACGACAATACTCGTATAAACCAAGCCGCAGCCACACAAAATGTTCTGCACTGTGGTGGGGAGAGGGGGAAACAAAGAAACCATGGGGAATACCGATGGATATTTGGTCGGTTAACCAAAAAACGTAGCCGCCAGACACGCGCCGCATCATAAAAGCTATAGCCGCAAATACCGTTAACGTCTGTTGGCAACACCCTCATTTCTCCAACATATTCTTTTTTTTGTCATCAACATAAAAACTTTGAAGGGTTGCTGCCTCGCCTGGTGATGAGAAGAAACACAGCCAGTCAGCAGCCACAAAGAAAGAGGAAACTGCAGCGAAAGTGCTACGTAGCTAGCTGTGTGTGACCACCACCGCACTTGTGTCGCTTTGTTTGATGCTACGTGGTGTAAGCTTCATTTCATACGCACCGGCGGCAGCAGACTCGTGGTTGTTATTATTGCTGTTTTTGCACACGCGTCCTTGTCGCCATGCAACAATGGGAATGTGTGACACTGAGGACTGTGAGTAACCCCTGTCGGAAAAAGTTAAAGTGAAGAGGTGAACGGATGCAGACTGCAAGAGTAATGTTTTTAAGATAGTTGAAGGAGACCCTATGCTGGTGCATTATGCGCAAATTCCCGAAGACCTCTTAATGATTTACTTAGTAGACTGCGTATACTCTGTGCGATTTGGTACAGCGGACTTTTCAAAAATTATCGAAGCAGTCTATTTAACCGATGTGGAATCTGCGTCAGCTCCAATACGGCTGAACATATTTTCTTCACAAATAAAAAAATGCTCCAGCTATTAATGGTGTTAATCTAATCCTGGGAAGCAAATATATAAAAAAAAATTATAGTAGTTCTGGACAAAAAAAAAATTAATTGTAAAAAAAAGGGGTAAAATCAAATATTTCTACACTCGAAAATCATTCCAAGCAGCATAGACCTAAGCTGTTAAACTCTGGATTTTACATAAATTCCCACAAGATAGGAATGAAACGATGACCTCAACATTCATGTAAATAGCATAGATATAGATACGAATGGTTCAAGGCTCGATGGGAGAGATGGTTGGGGGGACATCTTCTCAAAAAACCACCTTTTGTGCTTTCTCTCTGATCATTTAAGCGTTTTCAAGTCGAAATTAGTTTGCAAATTACAGTGAAGCCAAATTCGTAGACGAAGACATCTTTATTTTAAGGGATAGTCAAGCAGAGATTAGGTGTTCCTATATATAGTGAGACCATCATAATACCGACTGCGGTTGCACAGTGGTTAGCAGCATATGCTGTCAGGATAGTGGGTTGGACTCCTGGTTGGGGATATATCCAAAATTATAGAAAATAATATATTTCTGACATATCTTCAGAAATTCCATCAACAGCTTCAGAAAAAACTGTACCTCCCTTCGTTTTTACTTCGGGTTAAGACTCTTGGCTCGCCGAGATCCACATGATCACCAATCGGAAGGTATTGCCTATTACTTAGGTTTCTGGACGGGATATTGGCGGAAACTGTAAGTCACATGAACTTGTTAAAAAAGGCAGGACCATGCTGCCCTTGAAAAATCCCTTTGGTGTGCATTCGCCATATGCAAACTGCTCAAACTGTGAGAAGGAAGAAACGATTTACTAACTTTTCCGCGTCTACCTAGTCTTAGGTCCGATAACTGATTGGGACGACATCATGGTATCACAAATGGCCTACTCTGACTAAAGTGTATTGATGCTCTCGCATCAATAGACACAACTACCTAATTTGGGAAATGATTTGGCAAATATCATTCAAGGTTGTTCTGAACAGAAGCTTAACTCAGAGTTTGCTCAGAAAGCTTAATACGCTTCAACTTTGGTAAGGTATCATATGAGAATGAGGGCAGCGAGAGAGCCAAAGAAACCGAGCTATTTCTACGAGAATTGTAAAGTAGACTGCATTCATTATGGGATAATATTCAACCGAATAGACCACGTCCAGCACGCAGTGAAAACAATATAGCGGCCGTAGCCGTGAGTGTACACGAAGGCTGTGGTGAGTCCATCCGGCGCCGTTCGTAGCAACTCGGACTGACGTATGGAACGACTTGGCGCATTTTACTTCGAGATCTTAAATTGAAAGCGTACTCTTGAAAAGTTCCAAGAAGATCCGACGTTTTCGAGCCAAATTTTGTTCCGCAATGAGGCCCATTTCTGCCTCAATGGGTATGTAAACAAGTAAAATTGCTGCATTTGGGACGAAGAGGCATCTGAAGAGATTCAAGAGCTGTCATTTCATGCAGAAAAAACAACTGTTTGGTGTGGTTTATGGGCCGGTGGAATCATCTCGACATTTGGTTTCAACAAGAAGAACACTTAGGTGAGCAGATAATTTCAGGTTTTGGGGCGGTCGACTGGCCACCAAGATCGTGTGATATCACACCGTTAGACTTTTTCCTGTGGTCATATGTAAAGTCTAAAGTCTATGCGGACCATCCCGCTTCGATTCAGGCCTTGGAGCAAAACATCACGCGTGTCATTCGCCAGTTACCAGTCGAAATGCTCGAACTTGTCATCGAAAATTGGACTCAACGAATGGACCATCTGGAACGTAGCCGCAGCCAACATTTAAAAGAGATAATCTTTAAAGAATAAATGCCAAAGAATGTTCTTTCGAATAATAATAAAAATTCCCCAATAGATTTGAATTTTCTGTGTTTTTTTCTTCTTAAAAATGGTAGGGAATATCGGAATGGATCACCTTTTATAATAAAAACGCTCGGAAACAAAGAGGTGACTTCAGGATATATAGTTTCCGGGTTATATTGTAGCGTTATGACGGGTCTAGGAAGCCTCTCACAGCGTTCTACTAGTTCTTGGAACCCAACTGTACACCAGGCCGACTCACGGTCTTTGTATATTACAAACATACTCTATTGGGCCTTTGAATAATTCTAAGAACTATCCATTTTGAGATATTGTTGCGATGTTGCCTCCTCTACAACTATGTTAACGTTCTACCAAATCTTTTTCACTTTCCCGATCTACCTATACTCATGCACCCCTTAGAAAAAGTTTTTGTAGATCCTCTTGCGTAAACTGAGAGCAATCGAAGAACTCCGAACCAGGACCAGGTCAGTAAGGAAATGTAAGATCAAATATTTTAAAGGTTTTTCTGTAGACTAGAATTGCGTCAAGTTGTCCTTTACAGTGACATTATAAAACGCTTTCGTGAAGGGCCTGTTTCACATGCTGTTTATATATATATAAATATATATGCTTGGTTTGAGTTCGACGGCTGCGGCGTTTAAAATTCACACTAACATAATAAAGAGCTCAACGACACTTAAATTGAATGCCACACGACCCAACGACTCAACGATTGCATTGTTATTTTCAACAGCCTCCTCCCACACACATGCCTCACCTCACTTAACTCCACCAAATCCTGCACACTTGATGACTATTTTGCTTTGGTGTGAATAAGGTAATGATTTTCACAGTTTTAGCCCTTTGTTTTCATTTAATTGGACTGAATTTTGCCTAAAACACCCACACCACTTGCTCTCTCTGCTGCTGTCGCCGCCGCCGCCGCCACCGCTGCTGCTGGTGATCCAATTCCTTATTGCTTTTCACCACACTTCAACAATTTTTGCGTATTTATGTTTTTATTATTTTATCTGTTATTGTAGTTGCACTTTGTTTTTGTTATTTGGCAGTTTTTTGTTTTTTGTTTTGTTTGCGTGGTCGCAAATGAAATTAACCCTCAAACGAGATGAATATTTGTACATGCATACATGTATACATATCCATACATGTATATATGTATGTATGCATGTTGCCATACAATAAAATCAGTTTGAGAATTTAATTTGGCGCAAAATGTTACACCAAAACATCCCGAATAATATGAGGGTGGTTTCTTTACCTTACCAAAAAAAAAAAGAAAGAAGCTAAATGAAAGCAAATTGGAGTGATGACTGACAAGTGGCACGGCTGTTAGTTGTTTTTGTTGCTGATACGTACACACACTCACATACATACACCCGTATGAATGTTAGCTGCATAACTACAAAGTTCGTTTACAATGACGTAAATGAAGTGAGGTAAAGTGGCGTAGAGTGAAATGAAGAGTGGATGAATGACATAAGTTGACATTGAGAGGCACTTCGGTAATGGTCTCAACGTCATAAATGGACATATTTTCAAATTTGCACTTATATATATAAATTTTTTTTGACTTTCTTGTTGTTGTTTTTGTCATTTGTTGATGAATGTTTTGGCATTGAAAGGGCATGTGAAGTGTATATACCTTAGCATTGATTATGTGAACCACCCTTATTTGGGGTAAATACGAAGAGAAAGTTTCGGCGTAAATATATATATATAAACTGATTAATGATTTATTTGTATGACAAACTGACCTTAAACAATATCTTTTAGTAATTTATACGCTGTTATTTTGCATTTATTTATCGATTTATTTACAAAAACTTTGCAGCAGCTTATGAGTTATTCATTATTTAATAGATGTGACAATTTCTCATCTCACTTTTGTGGAAAAGTAATAAAAAAATATGAAAATAGTATTAAATTTTCTACAAAGCAAGATATTAAATTAAAAAACAATGTTTTTAACAAAAAAAAAAGGAAAATACAAAAAAAAATTAATAAATAAAAACATTTGATACCAGAAAATTGTGGTGTAATTTCTAGAAAAATGGTAAAAAAATATAAATTTGGAACAAAAAATTGTGGAAAATTTTAGAAATAAATATACTACTTATCCCAACCTTTTATTTTCTTCTTGTTGTTGGGCGTAGGCACCGCTTACGCAATTACAACTGCATCAACATCAGCACGCTACTCGTTCCTTCTCTTCACTGTTTGGCGCCAGTTGGTAATAATATCAAGTGGAACCAGGTTGCTCTCCATCTGATCCTTCCAAAATAGTGGAGGTCTACCTCTCTCACCAGCGGGAACTCCATTGAATACTTTCAAAGCTGTAGCGCTTTCATTCATTCGGACAACATGACCCAGTCAGCTTAGTCGCTGTTTCTTGATTCGCTGAACTATGTCAATGTCGTCGTATAGTTCGTACAGCTCAGTATTCGCCGTTGCCAACGCGCAAAGAACCATAAATCTTCTGCAAAACTTTTCTTTCGAAAACCACCAAAGTCGACTCATTGGATGTCGACATCATCCACGCTTCTGCACTATATATCAGGAAGAGAATGATATGCGACTTGCAGAGTTTGGTTATGCTGAATGAAATAGAACTTTACTTTTCAATTGCCTACTCAGTCCAAAGTAGCACCTGTTGGCAACAGTGATTCTGATTTGGACTTCAAGGCTGATATTGTTGGTATTGTTTATGCTGGTTCCAAGATAGACGAAATTATATACAACTTCGAAGTTACGACTGTCAACAGTGACGTTCTGAGCGATCGGGAATGCCATAACTGTTTACTTGATGACTGGAGATATTTCGTCTTGCCCTCGTTCACCACGAGACCCATTTGCTTCGCTGCTTTGTCTTACCTGGAGAACGCAGAACTTACAGTGCGGTTGTTATGGCCAATGATATCAATATCATCGGCGTACGCCAACAATTGTACACTCTTGTAAAAAGTTGTACCTGATCCAATTAGCTCTGCAGCTCGTTTTATTGTCTTCAGCATCCAAATGAAGAAATCACACGATAAAGAGTCACCCTGTCTAAGACCTCGTCGATGTCCCACGACATAAAAAAATTATAGTCCAATGAAAAATCAATAAATGCTTCGAATGATGGCGACCCCTGCAAACCAGTTTATTTTACTTCAATTCGTCTAATGTCTAAAGAGGTCACAAGACGATCCGATCAACAACTCAGGGAGCTCCGCTGATCACTCCGTAACACACTTATTTCTGAGTAAACCTCAAAATCGTTTCTAACCTTAGCCGGGTACATCGCCATGACATCTAATTTTTAATTATTATTGCTGGTCGCATTCTTTTGCATCCGGTTAAATAAAGAATGTCCGAACTTGCTTACAATTTCTTATCAGTTACATTGCTCTTCGCGAATGACGTGAAACTTGACTCAATGCTGGGCGCGGAATTTTCTGTCAAGAATTATCCTTCGGTGGACGGTTCAGAGTTCCAGAACTTTGCAAGGTTTTTCAGGTGGAAATAATTGCTATCAAGAAATCGGTGGAGACACTACGGCGAAAGGTTTCTATGAGGTTTAATTTGATTTGAGATTTGTGAAATGCACGAAATAAAAAATTGAAAAGTGATCTACTGGTCCAGTGTTCAGGATATTTTCCCTCTTTGAAGCATCAGAGAGAATGTGTCTGATTTGTCTCTGTGGGATTCCTTTAGAAACAGTCGACAAGAAATAAAAGTGTTCATTGAAACAAGTCGAGAGTTAGCAGAAATGTTCAACACTTATTTGTATTTGTATTTTCTAAAGCTTAATTACGTGAGCAAACTGAAGGTTTGGGAATCTTACCAATTAAATGCAATTCGTCTTACTAAATGTACTAAAATATGCGATTATTTGTTGAATCGTAACTAAAGCAATATATTTTGAAAATTAATAATAAAAATCGATGATGAGTATAATGAAATGTCGACTCCATGAGCCAAGAGAGCCTGCTTCCGATCTTCTGAGCAGGGCCGTTTTCGACGTTATACGTAAAGATCGTGAGAGCGGTCACGGTGCAGACTTAGTGTCCAAACATTTGTCAACTTCAGAAAAGCTGACTGGTTCAGCTTCATTTATCGAGAATACCTTTAGTACTCTTCTCATTCCAACGGTCATTATTTTCCTATTGAAGCAGCGGATTCAGCATCAAGCTGCGACTTCTCACGCTAAGACAATACCAGAGATCCACTAATGAATGAACATAATTTGGAGATTCGGCAGGTGATTGATTAATCGCCATAAGCGGAAAGGGTGAAGGAACATTTAAGGTCCTGAAACCTCACCTCTGGTGTAACCAAGCTTTGCGCCACCATCAAATCGTTGTAAAATCCACTGAGGCGCAATGACCGGGTGGTAATTTTATTCGGTGACCGCACCTCATCCGATCGGAAGATGTACGTGAGCTATTTTAGCTAGCTTTCTACACTCTATATATCAGCGCGGCACTTGATTCCAGGCAAGATATTTAAGAGGTATTTGAGAAGGTAAAAGACTTTAAATCCATCAGTATGGACGGAATAAGCATGCTGATGTGGGAGCAGAATATCTCTCCAAGACACTCAATATGTCTCTGGTAGAGTGGTCTCGCTGCTAAAATTGGGGAAACCAGTCAACAAACGAGATTCATATCGGCCGATATATCTAATTTCCTCAGAAGTGAAGACAATTGAGGCCTTGTTACCCCCATATTTTTCTCGCCCCATGAGCTAGGTACCACAACAGCATGGCTTCGGCTAAATGCACAACATCACAACTTCACTTAAAGTCATAAACACCCGGATAGTCTATGGCCTTAACTAAAATCGGCACTACGCGCGAACGAGCCTGGTGGCACCGGTCAACTGTCAAAAGAATGGTCAACAACGCAGCGCTACTGTCGGACATCGAAGATTAACGCCAGAGTTGAAGGAGTGGACCATGAACAACTTAAGCAGTCGACAGGCGTCCGTAGAGTTATATATATATATATATATATTTGGCGCTTTGTAACCGCTGAAGCGATTTTCGGCCGAGCTCCTCCTCCAATTTGTGGTTTTGCGTCTTGATGTTTTTACCAACAAATGAAGGGACCTACAGTTTATTCTAAGCCGCCTCCGAACGGCTGATGGATTTTTATGAGGAGCTTTATTTCATGCCAGAAATACACTCGGAGGGCTTTACATTCCCTGCCGAGGGGCGACCGCAATTAGAAAAAATTTTTTTTCTATCATTTTGGATGTTGCTCGAACCTGGGCTCGAACCCAGGCCTTCCGAATGTCAGTACGCAATGCTAACCAGTCCGTAGAGTTACGAGGTCAAAATTCAAAAAATTTAAACATGAAGCAAGGGATTTCGTAGTGTTTTGTCCTCTCCCCGCTATTGTTTGATTTTCATTTCTCTGAACTCATATGGGCCGGTGACAGCTCGATATTGATATCTGGAGAGCATATTGACTATCTTTGTTCAAAGGTAAACTGCTATCTCGCCGACCTTTCCTATTTCTACAACTAGCAAAATCCTCGGCTACACTTTTCATCAGTTGGACGAAGGAGTATTGGCTCGAGCTGAGCGGAAAAGTTGATGAAGTCAAAGCTTCGACAATATATCTAATAACATCTACTACTGGAAGTCAGAGCCGCAAAAAAATTATAGAGTTGATATCCGGCAGTACACGAGGGAAAGATAGAGAAACGTTGTTCGCAATTGGTTGGACTGCCATCAATTGAAAGTTAAACGCTGCATTGAAAGTTAAAGAAGCTGGTAAAACTCATCACCTCTTTTATGCTGTGTAACCAATATATACTAGCTTTTTACCGTAACTATCCCTGCGGTACCTACTCGAAGCAGAACCGTCACCTACGTACATCAGATAAGGAGTATTCGACTTCAAGGACTCTATTCAGCACCATAGAACCGAACCGCTGGAGGAGACGGCATACCGATAGGCTTTAAGCGCAGAAAGTCCGTCAACGCCTTCATAAATTCTCTTCCTGTGGACAGCGTACTCGGAATTCAATCCATAGCAGACTGAGAGCTCGAGCTGTCTCGCTAGATTCGAGTAATGCTGTCAAAATTAAGGTTTGGATACTGCAGTATAAATAAAATCAAATATTTTCCGAACCCGCACATCATAAATAACCAAGAGTTTTTAATTTCTCCACCACGAACAATTTATATATCAAAGTTAAACCAAAACCAGCAATGAAACTGGCTAAATTGCTCATGAATACATACGCGCCGTGAAGGTGTGCAACAATGGTATGTGGCGCCACGCATACAAAGCATCAGAAAACCAGAAATCATTTAGTAGTTGGCAGCTAGCAGCCACCGAAGGGGCTAAAAAAGCAATAACAAAGCTAAAATCAGTAGTCCTCCCAGGCACGCAGAAGCAACATTTGCTAAGCAAAAAAGTTTGTCTACACAAAAAACAATAGAGTCGCCAATAAAGCAAAGAACAGAACAATTGCACCATTGAATTGCGGCTGTGTGATGAACAAGTGAAGTATTTAAGCGCACAATGAGTATATACACACCCACACACACACACTCTAGCTGCATACCACTCGTGCAGATATTCAATTATGCCACCCACACACCAGAGCCCAACAAACAATGCGCAGACCAAGCGCCAACGCCAGGGATCCAGCGCATCACAAGCCAACATTGCATCGTGATGCGTCTTTGCTTCGTTGCTTGCTTAGCGGGTTTGGTTTGATTTGGTCTGCGCTTAGCTTGCTGTAATTGCTTACCTTTGCCAGGTTGTTGTACTGCACCCACATTCGTGCCGCCGCCACCGACATGCGGATGATGGTTTGTTGCGGTTGATGCCGGCACCGACACCGCCGTCGTCGCCGCAGCAGCAATTGTTGCGCCCACGCCACTCACGCTGCCATCCATGACACCTGCTCCCGTCGTTGCGGCAGTCGCCGTCCCCGCCGCTCCACTGCCAGACGCTGTTGCATTGTTAGCAAGCGAAACGCTTATGGCGCCGCCTGGGTATTCCATGCCAAGAGGTCGTCTACGCTCCACACAGCCTACGCTATTCATACTGATATCCTCACTATGACGTGGTTTCTCATCGTCCGATGCCAGCGCATCCTCATCTTCGTCTTCGGTGCGATTCTTTGGTTCCCAAGTCATTTTATTGTCCTTCTTGAGACGACGGCGCGCATTCGCAAACCACGTAGACACCTGCGTCAACGTCATTTTGGTGATAATGGCCAGCATGATCTTCTCGCCTTTGGTTGGATATGGGTTCTTCTTGTGTTCGCTGAGCCAGGCCTTTAATGTGGCGGTAGATTCACGCGTTGCATTCTTCCGACGCGATGCTAAATCATAACTGGCGCCATAACTGCAAAGAAAAAGAAGAAGAGAAGTAATAATAAAATCGTAAATAGCAGAGAATGCGAATGTTGAATGTTGAATGCGAAATGTTGTGGAAATTAAATGCTTTGACTTGTTTATTGGTTCAATCCGAAGAAGTATTGCAATGCTAAATTGGCGCATAATAAATACCCCTTAGTGTTCCCTCCTGCACACATACACACACACACACACACTCATCTGGGTGCTCAAGCGTTAATGGGTTAATGCACACAAAAATAGCGTCAACATAACTCAAACGCGCCAGCGGGCGCACCATGCCGTACACCGTAGAGACCCTGACAAATACCTCATCGCGCTTTCCGAGATTACGCAATTGTAAGAAAAAGACGCCGGTCGCGCGCCTGTTGGTTCTCCCATTAATGCTGTCGCTCCACAACACATTCGCTTATTTATGTAGCCTAATGTGAGATGCTCACTTTGTGGCAGTCTACTGGCTGTTAGTGGTTGCGCACACTCAGTGGACCAGTTGTTGGCCGTACTCATTTCTTTAACTAAATCATCTTGCGGCACCACAACCGCACCGCCTCGCTATGCAATTCATGACTTTATTAGCCAACATTATACATCTCGTTTACTCAAGCGCCGTACCAACGACTGTGCCGCACTGGTTTAGTTAGGTGCATTGGTAACGCGGTTGATGCAACATTTGCCACCATCATCTCCGACAGCCGTGAAGGCAACGGCAGGCGGTCGCCGCCGCTCAGCAGGTGCTTGTTGTTTTGATGTATTCTTTCCTTCTCGTCGCCATGACACTTTATTTATATTTGGGCATTGCGCCAGCAGCAGGATACCATTTATGGATTACACTTAAAGTGTGTAGGTGTAGCTGTGTGCAGTGAGGTGAGGAATGTGGGAGAGACGCTAGACGCTGTGTAAAAATGCCAGTGGTGAATGTGATGTGAAAAAATTTGCAAAAAGTGGATTATTTAAACTTTGTTTACTACATAACCTTAATCTTGGGAAATTTTAGTTTTTTTACTTCAATAAAAAGCTTATTGTTCTTAAGGTTGCTCTAACATAAGGAGACTTCAATGAATGACCAGACGACCCGACTTAGCCATGTCACTCTCTCCCTTTAGCTGTGTGCACTGGAACTCAAGTAAAGATTAAGATGTTTTGATGAGACTTGGTTCACCCACTGCTTGGGTCACAAGAAAATAAAATAAAATAACTCACCTATAACTGCAATTTTGAAAAGACCAAAAGAGAAAATTTCCAATTAAAGTTATGCTCGTTAGGAACGATCACAGTAAATGGGAAAATATTAAGTGTGATCAACGACTAATGGCTGATCCATTTCAAGGTTCCCTACTTCTTAAAAGAAAAAAAAAACACAGAAAATTGAAATTTAATGTGGAATATTTATTATCATTCGAAATAACATTCTTTGGCATTAATTTTTTGAAGATTATCTCTTTCAAATGTTGGCCGCGGCTACGTCTCAAATAGTCCATCCGTAGATTTCAATAATCGATAACTCGTTCGAGCATTTCAACTGGTAACTGGTGAATAACACGCGTGATGTTTTGCTCCAAGGCCTGAATCGAAGCGGAATTGTCCGCATATACTTTAGACTTTACATATCCCCATAGCAAAAAGTCTAATGGTGTGTTATCGCACGATCGAAGGGGGTACCGATCTACCAACATCGAAAGAGGCAACGACTTCTGTCGATCGGATATGGCCTGAACCGAGTTTTTTTCAGATCAAAAAAGTTCAATTTGGATAGTTATTTCTTGTACTTTCATGAGCTGCGAAAGGAAGATCATACTTTAGATCGACTGCACAGCTGTATCGGTGGTATTACGGGCAGGAGAGTTATTTTCATGCACTGGCATCATGGAACTGCAATTTCTAACTAGTCATTTGCATGCTGAAGCATACAAAGGCATATTTAAAACAGCTTTTCTTGCAGCCAGGATAATTTGTAATTTTTTGAATAGAAGCTCCAGTAGTATAATGCACCTAATTACATGACCAGAATCGTGTAGTCCGGGATTGAGAGAAAAAAGTAGTGTTGCTTATTTGATTGCCATACTATACCGATCTGAATATTATAGAAAACGGTTAGGAATGGTACGCAGTACTTACGAGTCGGACAAGCAATACCCAACTGATGCTGATCTCTTTGTAGGAATAAAAAAAATTCTGGAAATACATTAAGAAATTATATGACTTCTTATCCAATCATATGTAGAAAGTCATACTTAATCATGGAGAATCAGTTGGAAAATATTGAAGAAATTAAAAAAAAATTATAACCTTTTTCTCAGAGTCACTGTGCTAATAAAATTTCGAATGAAAAAAGGAAATTTTTTCTGTAAATTACACTAATATTCATTTAAATTTAGTTTTATTAAAAACTTAGATCCTATTTCTCACTTTCTCTCGTGTGTCTTTTCGCATTATTTTAGTGGTTTTTTTTTTTTTTTTTTTTTTTTTTTGACTTGCGAAACAGTATTGCCGCCTCTATGGTAGCTCCATTATATAGCTCGAGCTGGAGAGAAATATATGCTCCTCATTTTCTTCGGCAGTACTGCAGAAGGAACATTGAGTATTTCCATCATAACCGAATATGTGGAGGTACTCCCTAAGGCAGCTGTGGCCAGATAAAAATTGCGTGAGATAAAATTATATCTCTCCGTGTTGCCTTTCAATCCAGACTGGTTCCTTCATAATGAGCCTATGTGTCCATCTTCCTTTTTCTGTCGCATCCCATTACGATTGCCACTCGTCGAGGTTCGCCTGTCGTCGGCCGTTAGTTGCCTATTCAAAACTAATGTTTGCTGATAAACTTTGCCAAACTCTAACTAACGATAATATACCGGCTACTTCATGCGACACCGTTCTAAATGCGCATGCTGCTACTCTAATGCCACTTAGCCAGGAAACTGACTTTGCCTTATTGGTACATGTTTTTTGAAGCAGGGCTGTCCCTCATATAGAAGCCGCGTACATCAGTACTAATTGACTAACTTTAGCTAGTAGCGCTTTCCTACTTTGGCTAGGGCCACCAATGTTGGACATAATTTTCGTCAGGGCCGCTGTCAGTTTGGCCGCCTGCCCACAGGCTTTTTGAATATGCCCCTTGAAATTGAGCCTTGCATCGATCATAACTCCAAGGAACTCCACGAATTATGCGGTTTTAACGTTGTAGCCATCAATATTCAGGGTGACCTCATCTTTTTTTTCTTCTGCTGCTGGTGATGAGCCGCTTATTTGAGGTGAGCCTCATTCCTCGATACGGTTTTGTTGTAGATACACTAAATTAAAGAAAGTTCCTTCGCGACGATTGCCAGAGCTATATTGTCCGTATAGCTAATTATCTGGAACTCTTCTGGCAGCGGCAGGCGTAACACCCCGTCGTACAGCATATTCCATAATAGCGGACCGAGTACGGAGCCCTGTGGTAATCCTCCTACAAGCTTTTTGGATCTGTATCGGTATCATACAATAGCAGTCTGCCAGACAGATAGCTACTAATTATACTCAACAGATACCCAGGAGTTTTGTTTTACCTCTAATGCACTCATAATATGCGGCATGAAAGCATTTTTCACGTCAAGTTTGACAACGGCACAATATTCTTTCTAGCCATACCTCCATCTTGAATCGATGTCACCTGAAGTCAAATTGGTTTTCAGATGAGCCAGGCGACTCATTTTCTAGGCGACGTTCCAGGTGTGTACAGATCAGCCTCTCCAGTATTTTGGCCACCGTGTCAATCATAAATAGTGGTCGATACGCACTCGGCTCATCCGCCGGTTTGTTAGGTTTCTGAAGAAGGGCCAGGCGCTGCTTCTTCCATATCTTAGGGGAAAACTCCTTCAGTTAGGCACCGCGTATAAAGTTCAGCGTAAACTCTTCTATTATGTTTGATGGCAATTTTCAGTGCCTTGTTCGGGATGTCATCAAGTCCAGACGTATTTGCGTTATCCCCTTCCCGTCGACTGTCAAAACCTTCACCCCTGCGGGTATTCTTCAGCTCGATTGTAGCGAAAAGTTTTGTCACCACATTTTCTGCAAGGGTAGGACAAGTTGATGCTAAGCCTCTATCTTACCTTCGCCATGACTATTTTATACGCTTCTCTCCATGGATTCTCGTCAAACTTCTCGCATACTTCCTTAAAACATGAAGTCTTACTTCTCTTGATCTCCTTTCTAAACTCCTAACATATTTTCTTGAAGAATCGACGCAGTCTTATATGATCTGGCATACCATGGCTTCTTTGGAATAAACGTCTCGCTTTATGGCATTTGCATGAATCATGGGGTGTGGTAATCAGTTGTTAAGCATATTAAATCAAAAAACGGCACAACTCTGAAACTCCCAAGTTTTCAGGAGAGAATGTCAAGGCCTCCGAGTGTATTTCTGAAATGAAATAAAAGCTCCTCATAAAAATCCATCGGCCGTTCGGAGGCGGCTTATAATAAACTGTAGTTCCCTACATTTGTTGGTAAAAACATCAAGACGCAAAACCACAAATGGAGGAGGATCCTGGCCAAAAATCGCTACAGCGGTTAAAAAGCGCCAAGTATATATACAAGTATATATATATATGTATATCTTGATATGTTTTTAGTTTTAAAAACTTTTGTCTATTTTTTATACTAAATCATAAGAAGAAGACTCAATGCATATACAAAATTCCCATTAAAAACTATCGTTAATTTATTCCCTCATTTTCTATGCATAACAAATTACGTTTATAGCAAAAAGTCGTGTCACCTCCCATTTCCAATAGTCCACGACCGACCCAGTGACCAAAACCGATTAATTCTAAACTCATTTATTTATTTTGAAATCACGAATACGCATTAGAAGTACAAGCCAAATAAAATGTGAAAATTTGTCATTCGCCTGTCCTGTCATAGGCCGAAAAAAGCGCGCACACATATGTACATATGTATGTCTACGAGCAAACTTAAAAAAACGCTTACATACACGTTTGTAGGCAAACGCGCTGTAGCAGCTGTGCGCTGAGTTCCATACGATTTTTCACACAATATTTTCGCGCCAACAAATGGTGGCCAATTCATAAGCCCAAATCAATTGCCAAAGCAGAATAGCAAAATGGTAAATGGTAAATGGTAAATGGCAAATGAATCGTATTTTATGGCTAGAACCGCAGGGCCTATTAGCCACATGCGCGTCTGCGTGACATTTCGATATCAATCAAATTTGCGCGTTCGCTATTATTTACTACGCTTGTTGTTGTTGTTGTTGTTGTTGTTGTTATTGCTATTTTCGCCAGAGCCAGCATACCACGTGAACCATGACTATGCCTGCGTGCGTGCAAGTATCCAATTCCATATGTATTCCGTTCGTTGTGTTGTATGCGCGAGCGACCACACCACACCATACCAACACCGAAAACCGAAAGCTGAAAACTGAAAACTGAAAACCGGTTGTGTGCGCTGAGCGTTGAACGCGTAAAAAAAGAGACATTTTGACAAATTTAAGTAGCGCCAACGAGACTCACATTTAATAGGTTTTCTGCGGCCTGTCACAATAATTCATCAGTCAGCAGAAAGAGGTCTGCGCTCAAGCGGCGGTCGGGATGGGGTTTTATTGTAAAGTAGGAAATAATGACACCCCTTCGATTAATTTCGCACTGAGTATGCGTGTGTGTGTGTATTTGCATATATTTAATTTTCACATACTCATACAAACAAACTTTTATACATTTCTGATTCGAGTAGAAGCTTTCGAAACTAATGTGGGTGTTGGAGAGTGAAAATCTCCAACCACACATACCAAGGTCACACACATACTCACTCACACACACACACACGCACAAACGCCCGCTTAACACATGTGCGCTAAGCCATTTACCCTTCCAAGCCGACCCATCCGCTTGTTGAGCGCCACTTCCACACTCCTCCTTCCGCGGCATTACTTCTTTCGTAAATGATTTTATTTTATTTCATTTCATTCACATTTCAAATGAATTATTTGCTTTGCTTTGTGGCACCCCCCAAGCCCGCCATCTCCACGTCGCCACACTTGCTGAGGGCGTTACTGCCACACACACACACACACAGGCGCTTGCAACAAAGTGCCTTGTCAAAGGACTCATGCGTAGCGCGGGGGTGCGCTCGGTTGAGGCATGAATGACGTACGCGCATAAATTTTGTCGGTTGGCAAAACTTTTTACCGCGTGAAAACCGAAAATAGTCCACCACCAAGAAGAAAAAGAAAAAAGAAAAAAAATATTTCCCAAACTGATTGCAATGCATTGCGTTCCGCACGCTGCGTCGCGTCGTAGCGCCCTTGTGGCCACTAACAGTACTCTACTCGTATGTAGCGCACTGTGGCACGTCAAGGCAATAACTGTTGAGAATTGGCTTGGCTTGGGTGCGCTGTGATTTGATTTATTTTATTTGTTTTGTATTACACCCTCAAGTGCTTCCCCAATGAGACGTGTTAATATTCTGGGCGTTCGATGAAAAATTGCTTCAATGGTTTTTTTTATATATATGTAAATATACTTTTTTGTTGTTGTTGTTGTTGAAAATTAAGTGGTAAATATTATGCGTTACGTATTTGACAACTTATTTATTTACAGTGTAAGTATCCAAAACGCTTACTAGTATCTCAATGGAAGCGAGGTTTGCTTTGCGTAATTTCATGCGAAAAATAGAGAAACAATCAGGAAGGAGGAATAATACAACTAATATAATTAATTGAGATCTACAAAATCTGAATATAATAAAAAAAATTTGACAAAAATTTCCCTTTCTCAATAAATTTGTTTACAAAAAAAAATTTGAGTTGGATTTATACAACAAAGAAGGAGTGATAAATGTGAAAACTCTTTCGAACATCATACATCATGAAGAGCAAAACTATGTATTTTGGAATATAACGTAGATTTCGACCTTTTTTTGTTGGAGTAATAACAGTAATAACAATTTTATTTGGAAAATTCATTTCGGAGTGGAGCTCAAAAGGCAATTTCGAAGTACATGTACTCAAATGCCTCCAAAAAGGAACCGGGCTCATAATTTCAGGAAATTTTAATATTATCAGTTTGAGATTTATATTTTTTAGCATTTTTGGAATAATCGAAATTTTCTCAACATCAAGAAATATTTTTTTCCAGGACCTTTTGAGGCGATATAATCTAAATTTTGAATATATTCTAGGTTTTATAAAAATATTGAGAATTATATCGAAAGATTTAAAAAAAGCAACGTCTAATTCAAAGTTGTCTTAATTTGAATTTTCAAGAATGTTACGATACTGACAAAATTTTAAAACTATTTCGAGCAGTGAGGCAGAATTTTACTTATCGGGTTCTAGGTATTTTACTGGTATCCATATTTTCTGAAATTATGAACGCGATACCTTTCAGGGACCAATTCACTACCTTATCGTCCTGCGGACTTAGGACAAAAAGGTATACAACAAAGTACGGAAGATGAAATGCGAGTGAAATTGAACATCAGATACGCGTCTGACATTTATAAAGGGTTTTCCAATAGGGATGATATGATTTCTAAGTGTCATTTTGGTCATTTTTATTATATCACGATCTGTCATTTTTTCCATTGTATTCAGTAATGTTTACAATTTCATCATGGCAAGATATACGCAAGAACAACGTTTACGAATTATTCAATATTATTATCAAAATCATCGTTCTGCCATAGCAACTTTACGTGCGCTTTTGTCATTTTATGGTCGTAATAATCGTCCACCTGTGCTCGCGATTAGTCGAATAGTTGAAAATTTTGAGCGTACATTATCTTTAAATAATGTTCAAGCGACAAAATATTGCTGTCGTTCAGGAAAGTGTTGCTGAAGGCCGCAATTTGTCAATTTCAAGACGTTCTCAAGAATTGTTACTGTCTCAAACCACAACCTGGCGGATTTTGAGAAAGGGTTTGGGCTTGGGCTGTCAATTCTGGTGCGGAGAAAATCTACAAATTATTCATGAACAACCATTACATTCAACTAAATTGACAGTTTGGTGTGATTTTTGGTCTGGTGGAATCATCGGCCCGTACTTCTTTCGATATGAAGCTGGTAGCACCGTTACTGTTAATGGAGAGCGGTATAGGTCGATGACAACTAACTTTTTATGCCCACAATTGGAAGAAGTTGATCTTAACAACATCTGGTTCCAACAAGTTGGGGCTACGTGTCACACAGCACGTACAACAACCGAATTATTGCGAGAAAGGTTTGAAGATTCGATTATTTCAACAAATTGTGACATTGAATGGCCTCCAAGAAGTTGTGATTTAACACCATTAGACTTCTTCTGGTTGGGTTATTTGAAGTCATTGGTCTTTAGAAATAAACTAGACTCTTTTCAAGCTTTACTAGTCAATATTGAACGCGCTATTCATGACGTACGACTTTATTTAGTGGAAAAAGTGCTCAAAAATTGGGTTAATCGAATTCGTTCCTGTAAAAGAAGTGGTGGTGGCCATTTGAATGATGTTATATTCAGAACTTAATTGACTGTACTTCACATTAAATAAATAACATTTGAGTTTTCTTAACAATTAGGGTGTTTTTTTAAAGAAATCATATTACTCTTATTGCAAAACCCTAAATATATTAAGAGCTCACATTGGTTGGTCCAAAATATAAGGTCTGGGAGGTAGGTCTATTTCTGCTCCTATATCAAATATACATACCAAGTTTAGTTTAATTCTGTTCATTTAATCCCTTAAATTTTCGTTCTTAAGTTACTAATGTGGTGGAAGGTAAAATGTTCGTTATATGAGAAACAAACATGTGAATTATAATCGTCAAATTTTATCGAATTTTATATAGTGACTTCTGAGATATACATTTTGACCGAAAAGTGGATGATATCATGTCCAGCAGAAATATTTTCCATCGCTCATATTTTTTCACTTGCATAAACACATTTAGTAACAGAATTATAGTGATTTTCGTACTTCTCAAAATTACAGTTACATGAGAGTTGATCAAACGGCATCTATTTGCAATAGCGTCTAGTGATGTAAAAAATTTTTGTATTAAGTTTCATTAAATTATCAGAATACAACCGTAAGTTGAACAAAGTATATTAGGTTCTCTTGTACGTACATAGTACAGCTGATAGCAGCGTTCACTACTGCTAGCACTAATAACAATATGCTTGACCTCACTTAACCTTGTATCATTATATCCAAATGTTAAGACAATTAGCAGGTCTTCGTGAAAATTAACTTTACTTACCCATATATTTTTGTGTAGAATTTACGATAAATCACTCACGTTCTATGTTTATAAAGATAAAGAGTTATCCATTTAGTGGTGCAGCGCAGAGCTGTATCTGTCTAATTTAACTGTCAAACCAAACATGCTTTGTTTTAGTTAAAAGTCAAGCATTCATGATAATGGATCCTACTGCTAAAATGGTGTTTCAAACGTGGTCACTTTTCGTGATTTAAAAGGAGAGCACAAAATCATCCAACAACTCAAGCAATTGGTAAACTTTTAAAGAACTTTGAAGAAACTAAATCGGTCACAGATATTCTAAGTCTTGCTCATTTCACCTTAAAAGTCACTGCTGGAAAATTCACGAAGTGGTCATTTGAATGATGTAGTGTTTCCCATCCGTGATATGTTCAAAGGAAAAGTTGAATTTTGATTTTTCACGGGCTGTATACATCCGATTATCGATATTTTACTTTCGTTATAATCGGGCGCATATGTTTATCATGTGCTTGTATTAAGAGCCAATTTCGATTAGTAATTTATTTTTGACAACAGAAGAGCTTAGTCATGTTTTTGTGTGATCTTGGATTTTGGACTTTTGAAAGAAATATATATATTTGGCGCTTTGTAACCGCTGAAGCGATTTTCGGCCGAGCTCCTCCTCCAATTTGTGGTTTTTGTCTCTTGATGTTTTTACCAACAAATGGAGGGACCTACAGTTTATTCTAAGCCGCCTCCGAATGGCCGATGGATTTTTATGAGGGACTTTTTCACATGCCAGAAATACACTCGGTGGGCTTGACATTCCCTGCCGAGGGTCGACCGTTATTAGAAAAATTAATTTTCTATAATTTTGGATGTTGCTCGAACCTGAGCTCGCTCCCAGGCCTTCCGAATGTCAGCACGCAATGCTAACAACTCGGCTATCGCGGCCGCCAAATGAAAGAAATGGATCAAAGAATATGTATAAATTTTACGTTAAAAATGGAATAAAATGCTCCAAGACAATTGAAATGTTGTCTGTGGCATAAGTTGAGTCCACTTTGTCTCAAAAAAGTGGTTTTTGTAAGTGGTATAAGCGTTTTGCAGAAGGCCGAGAAGATGTTGATGGTCCTGGAGGTGCGACCATGTCAAGAAGCGAAGAAAACATCGAGACAGTGAAAATAATTGTTCTTAAAAATCGTCGAATCACTCTCAGGGAAGTTGCAGACGGTGTTGGCATATAAATCGGCTCATGCCATTCAATTTTTCCTAATGTTTTGGGTATGAAACGTGTGGCAGTGAAGTTGGTTCCGAAATTGTTAAATTTTAATCAAAAACAATGTCGCATTAGTATCGCGCAGGAGTTGTTGAATGACGTCAACAACGATCGGGTTTGTTAAAACGGATCGTTACTGGTGATGAAATGTGGGTATATGAAAACGACGTCGAAACCAAGGCCCAATCAACCCAATGGAGGCTGCCAGATGAGCCAAGGCCGAAACGGGCACACCAAGTTCGATTAAATTTGAAGGTTTTGCTCACTGTCTTCCTTGATTACAATGATGTGGTGCAACACGAGTTCTTGCCAAGAGGTCTTACAGTTAATAAGGAATAGTACAAGGAAGTTATGCAACGCTTGCGTGAAGCAATAAGGCTCAAAACGATCGGAATTGTGGAAAAACAAATCAATCAATGCTTATTCGTGATTTTTTTGGCCAAAAACAAAACCGAAATCTTGCCCCAACCAAAGTTTTCACCAGATTTTGCTCCCTAAACTAAAGAAACCAATGAAAAAAAGCGGTTTTCCATGTTTTGTTGAGATCAAGTCGAAATCGAAGAAAGATCGGAAGGCCATACCGAAAAGCGCATTTCAGAAGTGCTTCGAGGATTGGAAAAAGTGTTGCCACAAGTGTATTATATCCGAAGGGGATTATTTTGAAGGGGACAAATGGACTTTTCAAAATAACTAAAGATTCAATTTTTCCTTTGAACACACTTCTTATAATGCCAAGTTTATTTTGAAAATCGCAAAAGAGTTAACCCTGTATTAAATAATTGAAAATACGGGTTTAAAATATTCATTCCTATAAAAATACTCTTAAAAAACAATCGTTATAAGCACATTCTATAAATTTGAGCTTATTTCAGCACTACAGGTTTCTACTCTTAAAAAAGGTCATACTAACTAGATTGAAATATTATCACTGTTTAATTTAATTGGTTGATCCAAAGGATATTTTCCCTACTCTTTGCTAAATTTTTGGATTATCGTTCTGTTTTTGTAATGCGCCCGAAGCCCTTCTTCACACCTCGTGTGCTTAAAGCTTTGCGTTCTTCACCATAGGACTCTCCTGACACTTAACAGATTTTCGAAATGGCGTCACCGATAACTATATCATCATATCATATATTCTGCGGTAACCCAAGCATCCCCACATCTTCCATGATGACTACTCACGGGTTTACAGTACTACTTTTTAATAGAATAGAAACAAAAGCTTGGAGTTCATGGCTACCATTGTATATGGGTGTCAAAGATAATAGAATAGGCGACGAACTTGCTAAATATATAAAAGAAACGCTTCTGCATCATTAGGCTAATATGCTTTGGGAATAAACAAAAAACCACAAAAAGCGAAATTTGTTTGCAAAACATCTGACATTAGCCTACTGGGTTTATACTATCAATAAAGAGGTCAGTTGGGTTGCCAAGAGTGCATTACTTGTTGGCATAGCAAAGCCTTAGGTTTGGTTGACGACAATGAAGGGAAGACAGCAAGGCACATAATATGTGAGAATCCGGCGCTTTACGGATAAAGGAAAATATTACTTGACGAGGATAAACTGCAGGATTTTCAGTGAGCAATGAATAACGGACCAAAACGGTTGCCAAGAGAACAATAATGTTTTTTGAACAAAAACCACAGCAGAAAGTATAGCGCTATAAAGGTTTGGTTGGATATAGTCCATCTGGTATCTGTTGACTATGTGAGACTCGCTAGGCAGTCGAACAGCTCAACCTAACCCAACCTATGCAGTTCAATTCCACTCTTCAGTGTTAAATTTCCACTCCCGTTTCTACTTACTTGAGAGAAAAGTAGCATCTGCAATTACACAATTTTACAAATTCAATTCAACTTCTGGAACCGAGAACTATTATTAACAATATTTGTAGGCTAAATCCGAATATTTTCTCCGTTGGCAATATTGTTTTAGTTTCCGAGTTCCTGGCGCTGCACTGAACACTAAAATTGTGTTGTTTTATGCACTTGAACATTTTTAACTCAGAATAAATATATACCCTACAAGCGGAGAAAAATGATATGTACGTCGTCGGATAGCTCGTGGGAACCGAGCATTAACATAAGTTTGAAAAGCTAGCAAACAATACTAATGAGACCTTTGGTCTGGGATTTTGGGATGAAAGCATTATGAGTGACTACTGCTGGACACTAATACGCGAAACAGCTGTCAGGCAATACAAAAGATTTAGTTATATTCCTCTTCATTTCTGATTTGCTACTTTTAATTCAATAAAATGATCATTAATTGATGAACATCTTTAAAAAACTTAGTTATTGACTATAACAAAAGCTAAAATTAATCTTGAAAATCATCGTGTAGCGTCATAAATTATTATAAACGCCACTTTTGATTGCCTAGGTCCAAAACCGTGTATACTTGTAATATGTGGAAGTCTACCTGGTCTAACCTATTTCCGTTTTCAGGCTCGCAAGTGAGCTAAACTTTCAAAGTACTTGTAGTATTATTATGGTTGTTATTATAACCGTGGTTTCTCTCGTTTTCTCAGCAAGACGCAGTGCTCACATAATTCTTTTTTTTTTTTTTTTTTTTTTTGCTTTCTAACGCACAGCTTTTGCATTTAATTCATTTTGCATTTTCGTTTCGTATGAAGCAATTTGATGAAGCATTCAACAATGAAGCAAGCAAGCAATAGCCAAAGACTATGGGAATGCTGATGAGTGGGTGGCAACTTACTTACCGAGAAATAAATCACAGCCAAAATAGATAGAAATGCCAGTAATGCGTATCTGGCACTCATACACGGCAGTAGCGGCTACATTAATGCTCCACAAAGGCGCTGGAGTTGCTACTACGCCATTTTCAGTATACTCGTCGTACCTTTCCAACATGACAATACAACCCCAAAGGAGACAGAGTGCTCACACACATCGTTGCATGTATAGTAAGTTGTGTAAGAGAAGGAAGAATTTGTAGTTGGGAGAGTGCTCTGCGCCTGTAAGAGACCCCATGGCACCATGGAGTAAAGACTAAATGAATGACTGAACGAGCTCATCAAGCACTAATACTTCAATATTCTATTTGATTCTGCGTCAGTTCATTTATGCTTTAAATGCATAAATATGTATGCTTATATGTGTTTATGTTTGTAAGTCTGTTTGTGTGTGAGCTAGTCTTCCGACGATACATTTTTCCACCAGCACATCATTTTGAGTGATGTCAATTAGATTGATTTGATCAACGAAAATGTGTGATTTATCAGCAAGCAGCATCGATAGAGAAGTTCCAATCTTCAATCGAACCCTCACTCAGCCAACCGCATCTATCACAATCAATGAAAAAGCAGGAAGATACACAGCATTACACAGCTCTATATATGTATGTATGTGGGGTGAAGATGTGAAATGATTTTGTTTCAGACACAGCGCACAGCTGCTTTGTTAAAATGGCACTCATTTGTGTTGAGAGTTTTTTTGTTTTTGTTCGCCATAATTTTTGCAACTCTCCACCCAAATTTCCCCCAGCCAGCTACTTGTGCTCTTACCCAAGCTGCAAATAGCATCTGCAGACCTCAAAAAAAGCACATCATCAACATATGAATAAGTAATTCGCATTTTGTTGGAATGAGTTTGGGTAGGGGGAGGTGGAGAAGAGCAGTGTGGTAGAGAGGGCGGCATTTTTAACGACAAAGTTTTGCGCAAAGTATCGGCTGTAGATTTATTTCAACGTTGCTCATCTTCATCATCAATCAGTCATCGATACATGTCGCTGCTGTGCTCCACCCACTTGTATACTTGCGGCGCGCAGTACCATCCACCAACACCAATGGCATGAGTCAGGCAGGCGAGCAGTCAGTCAGCCGGCGTGCAGCTTTGCCGCAGGCGTTGAAACTGAAATTCTTTTCGTTGTCTTCCATTTTTTGTGTGCCCCATTTCGGTATTTTTCCTGTCGGAAAGTGTGCGTATTGCTTCCTTTTATTTTATTTTTTTCTTCTTTTTTCCTTGTTTAATACCCTCGAGATAAATACTTCACTTTCGAGTTGCTCGGTGCGCGCAGGAAAATCGCAAATCTTCCACACTTGTCTGCCACTTGAACTGTTGCCTTATTTTTCCGTTTTTTTTTCTTTAGTTTTTGTTGTTGTGTTTTTCTATTTTTTTGCCACACTGTGTTATGTCAAATGATATTTCCTTAGTGTAATTTTTATCTCGCTAATGCTAGCGGTAATGTATGGGCACGTGTTCTCGTGTTTGGCATATCCTTTTCCTTGCGACTTACTGAACGTGTTTGAGTTGCTGTGCTGAAGTAATTTGTCATAGACGTTAAATTTATTTCAACTTATTTTGATAATTTTTTTTTCTTTTATTGAAAAAGAAAGTGAATTAAAATGCAAATATTTGCAATAAGTTAAAAATTACGTGGTCTTGGGTTGCAAATGATTCGGAGCAACATTAGTTAAACTCAAATAAAAGTGTTATTGAAAAGTATTTTTGCTTTATTTTACAAAATAAAGTATTCAATAGCACCAAGATTATTTTTCACAGATTAATATTTCATTTTCATTTTAGTTCATAAAATTTTTTTCAAGGATATTAATATTAACTGTCCTTAAGTTTTAATAAATATTATTATTAATTATTGATTTTTAAGAGAATAACTGCATGCAGTTACATCCCAAATACAAGTGGAGGTATATATACGTCTATTTATCAACACCATTTTATATAAATTCTACTTTATTTTTGCGAAAGCCACTTTTTTCGAATTTCGGTGTGAAAAGTTCATTATCTAGAACTCAAACACAAACAATTTTGTTTGGCTCCTTAATAAGAATAATGTTGGGATCTTGCTTTGATGTTTTGCTTCATTCGGATATCAGCAGATTACACTTTGTTTCAAGATTATTTCTGTTCACGCTCTGTAAAGAATATGTTTCGCGCGCTTCGCCAACTTATGGTCAACATAATCGGCCTACTGGGCGTACTATTCGCAACAACATCAATAATTTTGAGACACAGCTTTCATTATTGGATAAAATTCGACCGAATGGACCACGTCCATCACAAAGTAAAGAAAATATAGCGGCCATAGCTAAGAGTGTACACGAAGACCGCGAAGAGTCGATTCGGCACCGTTCGCAGCGACTCGAACTGACGTATGGAACGACTTGGCGTAAATTGAAAGCATACAAAATACAGTTTGTGCAAGAATTAAAGCCACTCGACGTTCCCAAGCAACATCGCTTCGCTCTATGGGCTCTTGAAAAGTTCCAAGAAGATCCGACGTTTTCGAGGCAAATTTTGTTCAGCGATGAGGCACATTTCTTGCTCAATAGGTATATAAACAAGCAAAAAATTCTGCAAAGAGCACCCTGAAGGGCTGTCATTTGATCTAGAAAAAACAACGGTTTGGTGTGGTTTGTGGGCCGATGGAATCATCAAGCCCTCCGAGTGTATTTATGACACGCTTTCCACTCATATGCTAACTAAATATAGAAGAGTCTCACATGGAGTAACCGAAGGTCGAGGGAGCTGCTCTTGTTACAAAGGAACGAAATATCTACCGTGACTTTATACGTGACAGCTTCTATAAATTAGATCAGTAGAGAGGCTAGGCTTACCATCAATCGACTTATGCAAGAGTTCTAGAGAGGTGGAATAGCTTGACACTTTAAGGAGCATTCCTCGCGAATGCTCCGCACTTTGCAGAAATTTGTGGAAGTTTCTATGGTCGGTAACATATAGGAACTTGAACGAAAACCACACATAGGGTTTTCAGTGGTATCACAATTAATCAGCTAATGTCTAACAGCCACTTCATCCTAACTTAATCTCTGCTTTATACTCGTCTTTTAAGCAGCTGAAAATTTTCTGGGAGTTTTGTACTGAGCAACGAAATTCTGATATCCCCTGCTACACACATCTGCGCTATTGCAGCTAATAACTTTGCTTTGAGTGTATTTTCGTGCAGTTTTTATGCATGTGTGCATGTTTCTTCCTTCGTTCGTTCATTAAAATGCCCAACTCCGTACATCCATCCATCTGACCATTTGCGCATTTGAATTCGCATCTCATTTGCACTTTGCATCACCAGATTTTTTCTTTCCATTTACACCCATACCATTTACCACCCCCTACCTCTCCAGCTCATGCCAATGCGAAGCACCCTTTTTTTTTTGGTGGCTTTGTGTTAAGTGGCTGGCACGCAGGTGGCAACGATAAAGGACTGCGAAAACGTGGCACGGATAAATGTCCAGGATAGATTTCAATAGCATCAACTATACACAAATATACTAGACGAAACATATACATATGCATGTATGTACGCATGAGGCATACGCACACATGTGCGCACTTTCAACATACATCAAACGCATACAATTGCACATACGCATATATTACCGGCATTTTGAATGGATTCATCGCATTGCAATGGATTTCATTTCATTCCACATAACTTACACAAATACATATGTGTAGACTGTATATGTGTTTATATGTATGAGTGAGTGTATGAGCTCTTCTTTGCTCTTCAACGCCTCATTTTCCATGGCCTTTTACTTTTAGCTCATTGTATATGTATATGTTTGTATGTATGTGTGCTTAAAATGTATGATCCTTCTCCCACTTCTGTGCTTGTTGCTGCTGTTGGCACTGTATGTGTGTTAACGCTGAACGCGTAGCCATGGTGCTACCTACACACATGGATGTATATAAATATATGCGTTGAGTAATTTAAAGTGAAATTTAAATATTTCCAATGTGGCAAAATAAATGGAGTGTGTTTATTTACATAAAAGCCACGTTAATTCAAACGTAACTTAATGCATTTCAAAATGAAATAAAATGCAGAAAACGCAAATATGCGCACACACACACCCGCACATGTGGGTATACAACAATAAAAAATCTGTGCAAATCGGTATATGCGCCAAAAGGACGATCAACCAAAATGGGCGATTGATTTATTATTGTTTTTTTAAATTTGCATCACTTTAAATTTCACTTTTTTTTGCGCTTCACTGCTGAGTGTTTGAGCTTTAAATTTAAATTGCGAAAACAAATTTTTAAAGTCTTCATATAATTTAATGTGGGACTAAAGTTGGGCTGCTCCTATATTGGTTGATTTAGTATAATTTCTATTAGTTACAACGATCAATAGACAACTATATACATATGGGAATGTGTATGAATGCCTAATATATAAAATTCTAGAGTCACGAAGTCTTCCGATATGGTTGGACTGTTTTTATCGAGTAGGCCTGAGAATCGGCCAAATTCTATTTTTAATACGGGGATTACGGACTGGTCTATTCCAAAAAAAAAAAGCTTTTTGCTTATACCCGTACTAGAGGGAACATTTGACTGACCTTTTCGATAATCTAGGACCAACAGATTGACAAAAAATTAATATGATTTCGATAGAAGCATATATCTTAGGTATGATTGCTCCGCAATGTTATTATACTGCGGTTTTAGGTCACAAAATATGTTATTCTTATAAGTTAAACTTTGTGAATAAGCATTGATTCGAATAGTGTGTTAGCGGCATTCATGCTGACATTTACAAGTAAGACTTTGAGTAGCGTAAAAGCGACTCACACATACAAATACGTGGCTATATCAATAACATATTAAAAAAAAATTAATATTTCCTCTTAGAAGGTGATTAATTGGGACTCCATCATTCTTTGCAACACCAATTATAATAAGAATAACAGAAATCCACAACAACGTGTGTCAGAGTCTACTACTATACGAGGTGTTTTCAAAGGAAAAGGTGAGTTTTGAATTTTTTTTATTTTTTTATTTTTATTTTTTTTTGAAATCTGTTTTTCCCCTTCAAAGTAATCCCCCTCGGATGTAATACACTTGAGCCAATGGTTTTTCCAATCCTCGAAACACTTTTGATATGCGCTTTTCGGTATGGCCATCAGCTCTTTCTTCGATTCTGACTTGATCTCATCAATTGTGGCAAAACGAATTCGTTTCATTGGCTTCTTTATTCTTGGAAATAAGAAGAAGTCACAGTGACACAAATTTGGTGAATACGGTGGTTGAGGCATGATTACGGTTTTGTTTTTCAGCCAAAAAATCACGAATAAGCATTGATGTGTGAGCTGGTGCATTGTCGCGATGCAGAATCCACGATTTGTTTATTCACAATTCCGATCGTTTTGAGCCGTACTGCTTCACGCAAGCGTTGCATAACTTCCTTGTAGTATTTCTTATTAACTGTGAGACCTTTTGGCAAGAACTCACGATGCCCCACACCATTGTAATCATAGAAAACAGTGAGCAAAACCTTTGAACATATCTCGTAATCCTTTCCTTTGCATTTTCTTGCGATTTTTGTGTTTTTCTTCTACTTTTAGCTATTTTTCCATTTTGTTCTGATTACTAGATATTAAGATTTTCTATATCGCTTCTGATGTATTTTCTTATATTTTATGTTTAGCCATAGCTTGGCATAGTTGTGCTTGTTAGTGTTATAAATCGAATGTTTCATATATATAAACATTTTTAAAGAAAATTACTTTAAATGCAAAAATCTATAATGTTTTGGATTTTTAATATAATTCAGGGTAGAGAAAGACACTTCTCGGGCCATGCCTGGAGCAATTTTTTATCATAATTTATAATATATCACACCCATTTATATTTTTCTTTATTTTTTAATCATATTTAAAATGTGAATATTTCATTTTTTAAATAATTTAACATTGTGCTCTTTTATTGAAAAAAAAACTTATATTTATATTATTCGTCTACTCAATTTTAAATCCAAAAATTGAAATATTTCCTCACTTAAATTCCCTAATTTTACGCAATAATATTTTTATTTTATTTTATTTTAAACTCCACTAAATGGCCACAGAAACTTATGTATACGATACACTTTAGGATGTATTACACCAAATAATCTCAAAGGTTTTCGCTCTCATTCCTCCACTCTCCGTACATTACAAAGAAACTTGTAGAACAGTTAGTTTAAATGCTAGACGCTTTGCAGTGGTGGCAACAACCGTTAAGTGCACAACAATGAAATATCACTGGCGCGTGCTTTCACCATACTCGTAAATATGCGCGTGTGCATGTATGTTTGTAATTTTGTGCATGTGTGCATATGCGAGGAATTGTAAATGCAAAAGTTGCCGACTATTCGGAGACCACAAATTGAAACTTTCACCAGCAATAAAATGGCGTAAAATGTACAACAAAGGCGTTTAGTGTGACAAAACGAATGGACTTTGCATTCAATAAATAGTTTTGCACTGTTGTCCTTTTCTGATTAAAGCTTTGAGTTGCATGTGCACACAAAAAG
Source organism: Neoceratitis asiatica (assembly GCA_030068015.2). NCBI lineage: Eukaryota > Metazoa > Arthropoda > Insecta > Diptera > Tephritidae > Neoceratitis > Neoceratitis asiatica. The sequence goes on from CM061526.1 coordinate 64,324,800, forward strand.
TGGGCTTTAAGTGACGTAATTTTAAGAATTTTTTTAATGAAAAAATATATAAAAATTTAAATTTAAATGCTCGCTGCTAAGTTTGTTTGAAATTTAAGGATTACGGATAAAGGTTTATCATACGCACTGGTATATTCACCAGATGGCAATTTTCAATGGAAGGCATTCCATCGAACTATTCAAAAGACGTTGCGCGACATTTTACGAAAATAATATTGATCTCATATTATGTTTTTATACATATTTACTACAAAAAACTCATATTGTTCCACTTTTTACAAAGCATATACGAGTATGTGAGACAAAATACAATTTTCTCAAAACAAAAGGAATTTTTTTTTAGTTTTTTCTGCGCTGTAATTTCACGGTAGCCTCTCTTTCGCAACAATAATTTCAATGTGAGGGCACAACAATGCAAAACTGTAGCGCTGACAATCAAGCGAAAAATATGAATTTCTTTGTTATGTTGACTTGTATTACTTGACAAACTGCCTGTTTGCTTATCGCAATGCAATTCTGTATTGTGCTACAAACCGCTGTACTTGCACCATACGCACGCACACTCACAGTCAAGCTAGATAAGTTATGTGATGGTCAAACAAGTGCTGCGAGCACATATTGGACTTTCAGTGTAAAATATTAATTGAAACTTTTATTTGGACTCAAACTACTTTTAGTGGTTTTTATGCATACTTGAGCGTGGAAGCAAATATAAGTGATTGCGTAATTGTTTAAAACTTTCAATAAATGACAAAAATATTTTATTTTATTTAACTTCACTTATTTTATATTTAATAAATATTGGTTTTGAAATCTTTTTGATATTTCGATAAACATTCAGGTTGATATTTTGGTATTTTAAATTTCAATTGAAATGTTTCTGCCCTAACATTGTAAAACAAATTTTTTTTTTTGGTAAAATTCATTTTTTTATTCAACATAGTTTCCTTCAAGATCGATACACTGACTGTAGTGACACTCCAACTTTTCGATACCATTTTTGTAGTATGATTTGTCCTTTGCTTCCAAATAGGATTCACTTTCGGCGATCACCCCTTCATTCGACGAAAATTTCTTCCCAGCGAGTATTCTGTTGAGATCTGAGAACAGGAAATAGTCGCCGGGGGCTAGATCTGAAGACTACGGTGGAAGCCCGATTCATTGATTTTTGCCGTTAATTTCACTCACTTGGCACACGGTGCACTGCCTTAGTGAAACAGCACTTCCTTTTTCTTCAAGTGCGGTCATTTTTCGGTGATTTTATCCTTCAATAACGCCATGTAATAGTCGCTGTTAATAGTCTTTCCTTTTTCAAGGTAATCAATAAAAATTATTCCATGCGCATCAAAAATACGGACGCCATAACCTTACCAGCCGACTTTTGCGTTTTTCTACGCTTTGGAGCAGGTTCATCGTGCACAGTCCACTCGGATGGCTTTCGATTGGACTTTTAAGTGAAAACGCTATAATTCGCAAATTAATTTACTGACAGCTGTCAAATTTATACACGCATATTCTTAGGGTTATGGCTGACTAAAAACATATGAATTTAATTCTAGTTGCGCCATCTATATGTCAGTCCGGGGATCTACATGTTATGACGTAGGACTGATCTTTTCTTTGCTCAATCTGTGTGAAATAGTTTTCCAAAAGGTGATTTCCTTTCATAAGATAATTTTTGTTTCTGTTTTATTGTAGTGAAAGTATGAAGTCCGAAAAAGCGTATTTTGCGATGAAGCTCAGTTTCACTTCGGCTGCTATTCAAACAAACGAAACTGTCGTAGTTGAGCCGCAGAATACCCACACTTGACCATTGAAAAGCCAGTAGATTTGGCGGGTAGACTACCGACATCATAAGTCCATTTTTCTTCGAAACCGGGGAAGGAGCTGCTGCTACGATTTGACTGGGTTAGACTATTTTTTGTTGCGAAAACTTAAGCATAAGTGTTACGCCAATCATTCAGGGACGTTTCATACTTTTTAAAATGTAATTAAAGTTAACTCTGCAATCATATAACTTGGGTCGAAGTAAGTCTATAAATGCAAACTCAATCGTCTTTTTCATGAACAAGAAATAGTTTACAACCTTTGGTGCGAAATATCAGAATTACAGGCTGAGATGATTTATCCATGTCCGTCTGCCCGTTCGTCAGTTTGAATGCAAACCAATATCTCAGTTTTTTGGGATAATTAAAGAAGATAGCCAGATGGGTCAACCTTATCCTATAGCCGCCATTTGTTCAGCTATGAGGGTTTGGGTCGATATCTATATTTATAAAAAAACATTTCAGCCAATTTTGTTCAAACTTTCATTATGGCCTAATTAAGCCTGGGGAATGTTCCTGTGAAATTTTGATATCACAGTGAGTTATCACCTGTCAGAAAAATTAAATTCAATATGATATAAATAATTTAACAACTGAGAATGAATGGGCCGATTTAGCAGGCATTACTTTAAATTTTCCATAGGCGCTAGGAGAAGGTACATATGAAAAAAACTACTTTTCTTCCGGGAAGTGAACGGGGAAACAATTTTTCTGAAAAACTAATTATTTATTGTTCAATTTACTTGAGAACAGGTGCACGTGTAACTTTTCGCCTACATTAACGCGAGGAACACTTTTTCTTTCGTAAATTTAAAATGGAACCATTCTATTTGAAAAATCGTATGTATTATTCAATTCACTTGAAATTTGAACGTGGGACCGATCTATTCCAAAAAACCTAATTTATGGTTTCATATACTTGAAGTTTGGTGCACAGGTAGATACTAATTCGTCCGAGATGTGGTTCTAGAACCGATCTTGCTGATTTGTATGGGAGATTTTGTTCAATTTTTATAGGAAGGAATACCAAGCTTAGAACCCTGGCCTTCCAAATCGCAAAATGCACTGACAACTACTCGGCTATTGCGAGTTTTTCTGAAAAAATCTGTAAAAAAGCCTCTTAAATGATAAATTTTTATTCTTCACGCGTATTTTTCAGATATGGGATCTTGGTTCAAATCATCAAAAAAAAAGAAGAAGAATATACATATAATACAACAAATCCCATATGCTCATATAAGGTGTAAAGACTTTGGCTTGTCCGAAGACTACCATTCTTTTTTGTTTACGATTTAATAAATTTGCTTTTTCTATTTGGTAGAGTGTTAAAAATCCAAAAATTAACTTTATAACTTATTACAACTCTTTAATTCTATTATCACACTAAATATCAGGAGTCTTATCACCAAACTGTTGACCACCATCGTCTACGACAAATGTTTAGAATATATACATTTTTTCTATTTTTTGGGTATGATGAAAGTGATATCCAGTACCCCTTGGTGGCATTGGCTCAGCAGCGGTACAGCCTAACCAAAGATTGATGGCTTATAAAAGCTTGCTGAGTAGCAGCACTACTATAGCATTGTCGTCGTCGGCTTTTGCCTGAACAGCACAACAATAACAGCAAAAACAAAAAACCAAGAAATACCACATAAGAACAACAAAAACACGAAGAATAACGATTTTCACTAAAGCAACAGCAATGGCAAAGGCAATAAAGGTGATATACGTCTGGCAGCGAAGGCACTGGTAAAAAGCAACAACAGCAACAAAACCAAATTCTAAAGCAGCCTAGGCAAATACAACAAAAATATAGTATAAAGCGACTTACTACAACTGCCGGCAAGGAAATTTAGATGAATACAACCAAAGTAGCAATAACAACAAGAACAAGTAACATACACCACATGAGCTTGAATGTGTGAGCAACATTTACCACATGTAGTTACATCACATATCACGTATCTGCAACATCAAATTTAAAACAAAGCCGACAGACAGTAACGGCAGCAGCCACAGCAAACCAACACCAAGCAAGCAAGGATTACAGACGCGATGGAAGCATCTCGCCGCCATCACTGTTGCATGCACATTATGTATCGCCTTATGTTGTTAGACCGACGCCACCGAAGCCAGTAAACTTTAATTTACATACATGCATACGTACATATTCGCACAAATATCCTTTTGTTACAACAGTCGCATGCTACATACGCCAGAGTGTCCTTCCTGTGAGTGTTGCATTTATTATGTTGGTAAGTAATTTCTCTTCAAGCGCATGAGTAGGGTGAGTGGGGTAAGTGGTTGGTGTATTTCGTATTCTGCTTTACAAAGCTTCTGTGGACAAATCCACAATCATCGCAACGTCGCAAAACACATCAGCTCGTCTTGACAGCCGGGACAAGCCGCCAGGACAAGCCGCCGGCACATTGTGGCACTGAGGCGAGCCTCACTACACACTTCACTCAATGCAGCTCAGCTCAACGTCGACTGGCGCTTGCTGGATGTGTTTGCAGACAGGCATAGCCAAAGGACAAACAGACATCGAGATGAAGCTTTGAATGGATCAACAACATGTTTGGAACGTAGGCTGCGCTGATGGCATACATACGAGTAGAGTTGGCTAAAGGCTAAAGGCAGGAGACTGTGCAGTTGTGTCGTAGATTTCAAACCCATTTTGAATGGGAAACTTACTCATTGCACATAACTATCTGCAATGTTATACAAGTATGTACATGGTAAAGAAGCAAATTGAAAATTTTGCCAGCTTTTGCAGTAACATTTAGTTTATAGACTAACTAGAAACTGACTTAAAATGGGTTACTACTGGTCTGTGGCATTTAACTTTCAAATTCATTCTGATGTACCGAAGTTTTTATCGATTTTTATCGAAATGATCCGAACATTTGAACCACCAGCTCCTGCGCAACTGTTCAATGCCCATAACGGAACCTTTTCGAGTATTCTAAAACGAGAAAAAAAAACGCAGAAACTTCAAATTTTATGGGGAATGTCTATTATCATTCGGAGGAACATTCTTTGGTATTTATTTTTTGAAGATTATCTCTTTCAAATGTTGGGCGTGGCTATGTCTCAGATGGTCCATCCATTGAGTCCAATTTTCAATGACTCGTTCGAGCATTTTGACTGGTAACTGGCGAATGACACGCGTTATGTTTTGATCTAAGGCCTGAATCGAAGCGGGATTGTCCACCTAGACTTTAGACTTTACGTATCCCCACAGGAAAAAGTCTGCGTACTAACGGTGTGATATCATACGGTCTTGGTGGCCAATAGACCGGCCTAAAACTTGAAATTATCTACTCACCGAAGTGTTATCTCACTAAATCCGTTGATTGGGTGTGCTTCAATTTCAGGCATCAAATAGTCGGTTATCATGGGGCCATTGACGGTTACGATCTCACCGGCATCATTTTGGAATAAATATGGACCGATGATTCCACCGACCCACAAACCACCCCATACATTTTCTTTTTCTAATTGAAATGGCAGCTCTTGAATATCCTCAGGTTGCTCTTCTTTCCAAATGCGGGAATTTCGCTTGTTTAAAAACCAATTGAGCCAGAAATTGATTCCATCGCTGAATAAAATTTGGCTCGAAAACGTCGGATCTCATTGGAACTTTTCAAGAGCCCATAGAGCGAAGCAATGTCGCTTGGGAAGGTCGAGCAACGTCAGTTCTTGTACAGTGTGTGTTTTGTACGCTATCGATTTAAGATCACGACGCAAAGTGCGCCAAATCGTTTCATACGTCAGTTCCGGCGCCGAATCGACTCTCCACGGTCTCGTGTACACTCTCAGCTACGGCCGCTATATTTTCTTCCTTGCATGCTGGACTTGGTATATTCGGTCGAATATTATACAATAATGAATGCTAAGTCTCAAGATGGGTGATGGTGTTGCGAATAGTACGCTCAGTAGGCCGATTATGTTGACCCTAAGTTGAACGAACCGCGCGAAATACATTCTTTACAGAACGTGAATTTTCATAATAAAGTTGAATGATTCGTAAATGTTGTTCAGGCGTAAGTCGTTCCATGATGAAATGCCAAGCAATACTGAACAAAAATAACATAACAGCTTGACACGCCTCAGGCGTGTCACCTTGGATCATCCTTTACTTCGCTCAGATTGTGTTTCAATTTTTATTTTTTATTTTTTTATTTATGCAAAATTGCTCAAATATTGAGTACTAAGAGCGAGTACTGCCTCGTATCTTACCTGAAAATTTTGATTTTTTTCTATCGAAAATAGATGAATTCGAATTTTGTTCTATTCTACTCAACCCGTTTTGTAACTAGTTTTTCAGTCAGTAGTTAATACCAAAAAATCTATTATGGAATAGTCCTTTCTTATATTTGCAACTAAAGGTAATTTGCATGGATTTTTTGTTTACCTCACAATGCGTCCTTCCTATTCCTTTATATCCGCAACGTTAGTTGCGACAGCGACGCGTTTTTTTTTTTGCCACTTTAATTCACATAAAACGAAAACACGTTGTCTACATGGTTTCTACATCATGTGCATAGTTTCTTTATGAAAGTGGGTTTTATAAATATACATACGGTTATTAAGTCTAGGATATGTATATTTACTAGTTATTTTGATGTTACTAGTAGCCGAAATCGGTCCAGAACTTCACATTTCGGATAAAGCGAACACATGTGATTTAAAAATAAGACCCAAATAGCCAACCATAATTGGAGACTTTTCGAAGTAAGACCGAATATCAAGCAATAGTTTTATGTTCATTGAAATCACATAGCAAGGACAGAACGTTTCTTGGTCAGCGTAATGATATTGTCGCTAATTTCTCCCTTAATTATCTTATGGATAATTCATCTTTTTTTTGTAGCATTGCATAGTAGTCGATTTTATGTGAAATTGGTACCAAAACTTTAGAAAATGCAATAAACCACATTACTAACAAATATGGATGGCTCAGATCTCTACATATGCCGCCTACTGCCCATCGAAAAATAATTTGTACGAAACCCAAAATCACATACTTTTCTTACAAAGTTTTGGAGAAATTAAAGTTTAGATTTTAAATATTACAGCGGCTGAATTATATTTAACCCACTCATGGAGGAGCGTATCAGATATGATCAGAGATTAGTTTCTTTTTTGCGTATCAAGCTCCTCCAGGGAAGTTTGAATATGAATATTCCAAAATAAGGCGAACGCAACTACTCTGATCTAACATATACTTACGCAAAATAAACTTATACATATGTATGTATGTACATATAAACATAGACTTCATCAGCTAAGAATTCAACAGCTCCTTAAAACTCAAAACATCCTACAGCCCATTTTTCATCAAACAGTTGATCAGGGATCCTCCTTTTGGTAATAAACTATTAATTTGTAAATCTAGGAAAAAAGCTATCAATGAACTCAATTTTAAGCAAATCAAGTATGGTTCTTTCCCGGGAAATAAAACTATATCTAGACATAAAGGTACATTCGCCCAAAATTTCCAACAAAACTAACCACAAACATAATTTGAATAAAATTTTTTTTTTTTTCAGAAAAGATCATTATCTGGTTCTGACAAAAAAAAAAGAATTTCAAGTAAATCCAATAATTAATGCGATTTTTTCGAATTTTTCGAAAAGGTCGGGTCCGGGGCTACTTTTCGCAAGACAAACAGCCGCTTACATACCCAATTTCAGGTAAATTGAACTATAAATTTGATTTTTTTGGAATAGATCGATCTCACCTACATATGAACCAAATTTGACGAAGATTGGGGAAAAAATACGATTTTTTCGAATAGGTCGGTCCCTGATCTAATTCCCTGGCCTGATACCAATCTGAACTGATGCGAATCATCGAAATCGGTCTGGACGTTCTTGAGTTCGAAACAGGTCAAATTAAAAATAGAGGCTTAAAGTGGCCTCTTAAAATGAATTTTTTTTTAACCAAATTTAAAAACCTTCTCAGAAATCAGCATCCTAGAATTAACAGAAATTTTAATATTTTTTCTCAAATGGAAATGATTTTTCAGAAAAATATAAGGCTATTGAAAATATTTAAAACATATTTACAATTCCACAAAATACGGAAAGAGTATTAGAGGCATATTTTTCCTATTTTGAATATTTAAAATCAAAGCAAATGTTCCGATAAATATTGCTATATCGAATGGGTAAGATAAATAGCCGAAAAATGTATGTAAATCACCATTCTATCAGTTTATACTAATAAATAATTTATCTCTGTATCCTACTATATTAAGGTTACGATGACGTTTTCTATACCTGGCAGTTTCACTTTTAAAATTTTGATTCTTTCATCCAAATTACTATTTATACTAAGCCCTTCTGCATTCAACTTTTTATTGCACCTCAAAAACATCATCGAAATCTAAAAGAAACTCAAAATCTGAAATTTGTGAGCTACAGTAAAGTAACACATTTTTATTTACTTTAATTTTTTGTGTTCATAATTAGTATAAATTTGTTGAATTGCCTTTCTTATCTCCACAATGGCTCACACTGTGCTGTCCACAAGGACAATTGTTGACGAATATTCGCCTTAATTTGCAATATATATGTATAAATGGAAGCATGTATGCGAGTAGGTGGAAGATTGTGCTTCTTCTATCTATATATACATACACTAACAAACAGTAAATTGCATTGCATTGCGGGCGGCCATTTTGATTTGTGCTCAACGCATTGGATACATGCATGGATTTTGCCCGCCGACAAAATTTGCCAAACTGCCCCCACCCCCCACAAAGTACACGATACAATTATAAACAGATGAACAAAGCCTACAACACCTCACCTCACTAACACCCTGCAGCTTTTCTATATACATACGTGTTAGCGTGTATTTGTGTGTGTGTGGAGTAACACAAAATGGAATTCACCCGCAGCCAAGTGTGCTGTTGGGATTTGTGTTAAAGTGTCAGTCTGTCATGCGGCTGGGGCTTTTTGTTATGATGCAGAAGCGCATGTAAACACTTGCTACAACATTTATCTAGTTACATACATACATGTGCATATACTTGTATATGTATTTGTAGTAGTATATGTACGTAATAAAGTTGCTCATATTAAAGCAGACAGGACAAGCGCTTGACAACGACAGGATACTCTTTGCCGATGTTTTTGTTGATATTGTTGTCGGCTCATTCGACTCACTCGACGTCATTCTGTGCGTTATTTGTTGTTGTTGTTGTTGTTCTGCAAGTAGTCGAACACTTCAGTTACTATATTATTGTCATTTAAATTGTTATTGTTGCCATTGGCGGCTTGCTTAATCTGCTGTTTTGCAATTTTTTATTTTTTTATTTTTTTTTTTATTTTTTTATTTTTTTTTGCTGCCTTTGCACTTTTGCATTACATTTTTTGTGCGTTTGCAAATAAATAAAATCCTACTCCCCTACTCTTCAACTCCCCCTCCCGTACATCATAGACGTCAATTGCATCACATTACAATATTTTGTTGTTGTCGTGCTTGTTGTTGTCATTGCAGTTGAGTTTTATTTAAATGTTAACAACAATGCTTGCCCGCATTTGCATTTATCGATTTTTGCATTTTCTTTTTTTCTTCAACTTTTCATTTTCCATTTAATCCATTGCGTTTTAAATGCACTTTTTTTTTGGTTTGTTTTTGTGTTTTTTAATCGGTCTGTCATTCTCTCTCTGCTTTTTTGTTAACTACTGTAGTTCTTTTATTGTGGAAAAAAAGTTTAAATTAAACTTTATGCTATTTATACCTGTCTGACTGTACGCTTGACCACAACATATATATATGTTAGTAAACTCGCACAAACATACATATATACATAGTATGTATTACATACGCTTGATTTTTAAAACTGTATTCACGCACTTTTTTCATCATTTAGTTTCCCCAGTGTCGTTGTATCACTTTGATGTAGAATTAAATGTTAAATTTAAAGCTTTCGAGTTTCCGATCGGCAAGTAATGCGTACCCTCTAGAGGATTATGCGCAACCTAATAACCTTGACAGTAAATGTCTTAACAGTTAATGCCGATACATAGAGCTTTTCTAATACTTAGTCAAAAGGATATCATATTTAACTGAAGGCAACCACAGTATCTTCATAAAAGAATGGTCAAGCTTAATGCAAAGCATGATGGAGAGAACCACAATAGCTATTTGCTGGTAATTAGACTCTTCCATATTCGTACCGTTAGTACGCGATTAAAGCCTCGTTAGTTTAACATAATGTTACAAATCTAGACCTGGTTTGTGCCACTTACTATTGATACTAATGCGTTTCCTTGGGCATTCTATCATTCACTGTCAATAGCATCTGACTGCAATCCAACGGAGCCTCTCAGTTACCAGTCCACCCAAAAAGTAACGGCGACTTGCTGCAGTACGGTACTCAACGCAGTTTATTTCCTTTCTCTTTCTTTTTTTCTGACCACCAAAATGACTCTGCCCAGAACCAGATACACAAAAATGCAGCCACTAGATTAGGTAGATACCGCAGCCTACTTTCTCAGTACCCTTTAGAACTCTCAAAAAGGCTTCATTCTTAAAGAAAAAAGGTCTTATTCTCATAAACATCAAAGGAAAGGAGCAAACACGACACGCTGCAAGGCTTTTTCGTCAAGCTTTAGAGAGCAATCCGCTACTACGGCAAACGATTTAAATCAACAACACGTAGGGTCTAGCGAGCAGACCCAAAAAGAGATGGAGTGACTAAGCGCCATACCTTCTGGGCTAATCTCCAAAGCGTTAGAGATATTCGTAGCAGACTGTAAAAATAAGCAGCGAGAATATGCATTCCTCCTCGACCTCTAAAAAAACCAAACTAACGAAAACCTAGCTAGCTTATCCAAAAGGCACATGACCTCAACCTCTCGCCAACAAAAACCTACGGATTAAACTGCAAGACTATTTAACCTGATCGCCAAAGAACATCTCAAACTAGGATTAACAGGCAAGGGCGCCGGAAGAACCGAAGAACTGGAAACAGTACTGATTGGCCTGAAACCCTACGGGTTAGGGGCTCAAGAATTTATCCTCGGTAAGGCATGCGTGCCGTAAGAGGCGACTAAAATGCAATAGTTCCCGCGACAGTCGGGTCTCTATACCGGAACGGCCCAGATTTTTATCCGGCCAAAGACTGTCACACCCGCGATATTCCCCGAAACGGAATTTGGGGAATTCTTCTGCGGTTTCAACAACAACAGCTGATTGGCCTAAGCAGTGTGTTCAATACTATGCTTCAAAGGCCACCTGGCTCTGAATCGGAAAAACGTTGGCGGTCGCGATCACCGAGTGGGAGCATTGCGTACAACCTTTCGGAAGGCCTGGATTCGAGCCTAGGTTCGATCAATATCCAAAATTATAGAAAATTAATTTTTCTAATTGCGGTCGCCCCTCGACAGGGAATTTCAAACCCTCCGGGTGTATTTCTGATATGAAATAGAAAGCTCCTCATAAAATTCTATCGGCCGTCCGGAGACGGCATAGAATAAATTGTTGGTCCGACAATCAACAGTAGCGCCCCACTCGTTTTTTTTCTTCGCTGTTTAGCGCCAGTTGGAAATACCAAATAAAACCATCCACTTTCTACCTGATCTTTCTAAAGGAGTGGAGATCTTCCTCTTCCTGGAGCGGGTGCCCTATCGAAAACTTCCTAAACTGGAGTAATTTCATCCCTTCGGACAACATGGTCTAGCCAGTGTAGTCGTTGTCTCCTTGTTCACTGAACTATGTCAATGTCGTCATATAACTCGCACATCTCATCGTTTTATTGCCTGCGCTATTGGCCGTTGCCAACGCGCAAAACTTTTCTCTAGAAAACTTCTAACGCCGATTCATCGGATGTCGAGATCGTGCAAGCTCTATCACCGCATATCGGGACGGGAATGATGACTTGTAGAGTTTGGTTTTGTTTCGTCGAGACAGGACTTTACTTTTCAATTGCCTACTCAGTCTAAAGTAGTACCTGTTGGTAAGAGTGATTTAACATTGGATTTCAGGGATGACATTGCTGTTGCTGTTAATATTGGTTCCTAGACATGAGTATACGAAATTATTTACGATCTCGAAGTTGTGACTCTCCACAGTGACGTGGGAGCCGAGTAGCGAATGCGATGACACTATATTTGATGACAGGAGATATTTCGTCTTGCCCTCGTTCACTACCAGACCCATTCGATTCGCTTATTTGCCTGAAGAGCCATCCTTTGTGAAAGCTCGGCTCGTATCGAATGTCCCGGAGAGGTTCTTCCCAATTCTGACTGCGTTTGAAGTATTAGTCAGAGTCAGTTTACATATCCGTCATTATTATCTTTACCTTTTTACCATTTTCCAGTGTGCTTCACAATTCCAGCAACGTAGAATGTATTCTGTGGCTTATTGGCGAAGAGTTTGGCCAAATGATTTTCAGCGGCTTTTCGGTCGGTCAATTTTTTTTCACTGCCAAGAGAGTATTACAGTGTTCGAAACAAATGGTAATAATGTTGGTAGTTGATGGTGCAAGGTACTGGCTATAAGGTTGGTGCATCAAAACCACCCAGCCAAGCTCCGTAAATTTTTTTGCCTGGTCGTCAAAGATGCATATGATCTGGCTTTGTAATGATGAAGTACAATAATCTTCTATTGATTCAATTCTGCAGGTTTTTTTAAGGGTTTCTTGTAAGCATGTTGATAGTAGTGCTTAGAACTGAACGCTCCGCCACTTTGTAGCAGCTCCTAATGGACAATTCGCTTCTCATACCACCCCCCAATCAGCATCCCTTTAATCGTCGTCATTTCAGACTTTGAAGTCACATGTAGACATGGATTTTTTTCATTTGAAATACTCATAATTAACCCATTTTAGCAGCAGCTCTTAATTCACCTCAAATTTATTCCACCTAAAGTTACTCTGTTTACTGATTTATCAAAATTACACGTAAATAAATCTCAAACAAATTCCATAAACAACCGTGACTATCAGAAATCTGTGAATATACCGTTATTACTAAAATTCTTAAACAATTTAATAATCACAGAGAAGTGAAATTCACACACACAGAAATATGTAGAGATTTTTTACAATATCCTCCACCCATGAGAGGTGCACGACAGAATGTTAAATTAATTTCTAATCTCGCACACCATAAAAGAGGAACTTTGAACTTTACACAAATACACACACACACACACACGCCAGCATATTTGCGCATACTTGCCATGGCGACAGTGTTCGATACCAGACCGTCGCTCATAAATGCCAACAAGTACAAGCATTATAATGTTTTTTACACTTAGTCTCTCTACAAATCAATACATCGTTCATATATATTTATATACTTTAAGCACTTATGTATGTATGTGTTTGTGTGTGCGTACAGCAACTTCTTAAATTGTTGGCAAAATTCCGAACTTGTGAACTTGCCGCAATAAAAAGCGAAAATCAAGACGTGAGATAATTCCATCTGGGCTAAGCTAGTCTACGAGCACAGCGACCATCCCTCCGAGCTTTCAAGAAGGCTGCCAACTTTACGCCAGCCGTGCCACACCGCTTCCGGTTACTTTAAAAACGCCTGCTGTGCGCCAACTGCCGAGCTGAATAGTTTTGACACACATACAACACACACGCGCACACAAGCGCAGGCACACAAACTAGCTAAGCGCACAGAGCAGATTGCCATGGCGTATGATGGACTTACACACACAGAGATTTACTAGCTGCCGGCACGAATGACTTTCGGGATTTTCTTGTTTATTTGTTTCGTTGTAATTTTGGCATACCGTTAGCACTTAAAAATACGTGCGGCGCTGTCTACCCCCTACTCATCTCGTGTCGTCGTCTTCATTGCTTGTATGACCGAAAAGTCAGCCAGCACAACACTAAAGCAGCAACAATTGAAACTTTGCCAGACGCAGGCGAACAAGCGAGTTGCTCGCAGCCAACTAAAGCCAAGAAAGCAAAAGTGGACAGCTTGCGAAGTTAACTATGGCGACGACAACGGCGCTGGCAGACTTTTAAAATGAATTTGGCTTTGCAGTGTCAGTAGGTGTGTGTGGCTGTGTTTCGGTGTGTATGTGGCAATTGTCGGGCCATTGAATGCTGTCGTGAGACAATAAAGAGCACAAGAGAATGGTGAACGCACGCACAGCCGGCTGAATTTGAAAGTTTAAAATTCTCTTTTTTGTCCAAGCTCTAAAGTTACTCGGGGTATTGTGCCTTAAATTGTGAAATCCAGTATATTTATTATTATTATTTTTTGTTCCTTTTTCAGCGTTCTACATTAAAAGCTGACTTCTCGAAAAGTTCGTTGGTTAAATGGTGACATTTTTAGTAAATTTAATAGAGTAGAGTTTTTAGGGTAAAATTTATAGTTAGGGCCCTTCAGCAAATACGGCACTGAAAATACAGAAAATTGAGCTTTAACCATTCGCCTTCTTCTTTGGCGTAGGCACGGCTTAGGCCATTATAGCCTAGTCAACAATAGCGCGCCACTAGTTTCTTCTCTTTGCTGTTTGGCGCCAGTTGGAAATAGCAAGTGATACCAGGTCGCTGTCCACCTGATCTTTCCAACGGAGTGGAGGTCTCCATCTTACACAGCTTCCGCCATCGGGTACTCCATCGAATACTTTCAAAGCTGGAGCGCTTTCATCCATTCGGACGACATGACCAAGCCAGCGTGCCGCTGTCTCATCGTACCATCATTTGCGGTATTCGCCGTTTCCAATGCGCAAAGGACCATAAAACTACGAAAAACTTCTCTCTCGAAAACTTCTAAAGCCGACTCATCGAATGTCCACATCGTCCAGGCTTCTACACCATATGTCAGGAGGCGAATGATGAGCGACTTGTAGAGTTTGGTTTTGGTTCGTCGAGAGGGGCTTTACTTTTCTATTGCCCACGAAGTTATGACTTTCAGCAGTGACATGGGAGCCAAGTCGCGAGTGCGATGACTGTTTATTTGATGACAGGAGATATTTCGTCTTGCCCTCGTTTAATACCAGACCCATTCGCTTCGCTTCTTTGTCTAGCCTGGAAACAGCAGAACTTTGGCCAATCATATCAATATCATCGGCATACTGCAACAATTGTACACTCTTGTAGAAAATTGTACCTGGTCTATTTAGCTCTGCAGGTCTTATTATTTTCTTCAGCATGAAATTGAAGATATCACATGATAAAGAATCCACCTGTCAGAAAATTTGTATTGAACGTGTCGTATAGATTCCTTCCAATTTCTACTGCGCTTGCTGGATTACCCAGCGCCAGTTTACATAACCGTAAGAGTTTTCCATGGATACCAAATTCAGACAGTTCCATTTTGTGTTATCGAATGCAGCTTTAAAATCGATGAAAAGTTGGTGTGTAACGATCCTTTTCTCTCGGCTCTTCTCCAAAAATTGTCGTATGGTGACTATCTTGTCAATGGTGGATTTACCAGGTCTAAAGCCACGTTGATGAGGTCCAATCAGATTGTTGACTGTGAGCTTCAATCTTTCGTACAATACGCTAGATAGAACCTTACATGCGATCTTGAGGAAGTTTTCCCACTAAAATTGACACAGACCGTGATGTTCCCCTTTTTTTTTTGGATTGAGCTGAAGCCAGTGAAGTTCCATTCGTCGGGCATTTAGTTCTTCGCCACCGTATGCTCTGCCGGTAAGCCGTCGGCTCCCGCCGCTTCAATATTTTTTATGTGCGAAATCGCGTTAGGGACTTCATCATAGTCAGGCGATGGAACGTCTATACCATCGTCATCAATTGGGGTTGCAGCTTCACCATCTGCGGTTGTTCCATTTTCACTACCATTCAACAGGTCAACAGGTGTGAGAAGTGTTTTTCATACACTTGATATGCCCTGGACATCTGACACCAGATTACCTTCTTTGTCCCGCTCATTGAGATCTTCTGTAATTCGCCACATATTTTCAGAGAATTTTCAAGCATTACGCATGTCGGCCAGCTTCTTAAGGTCTTCATACTCACATAATTCGGATTCTTTATTTTTTCGTTCGCAAGTGCATCTAACTTCCCTCTTCAGCTCTCGGTCACCATCCCAGCCCGCAGGTGTTGTGGTCGACCGCAACGTTGCGAGATAGGTAGTCCGTTTTCTCTCCACTGCAGTTCGACATTTCTGCTGCAGCTTATATTGAGATGGTGATGAGTGCTCTCAGGGAGCAGATGTGAAATCGAGTAGAATACTGTTCAGCTGTCGGTTGTGATTGAAGATTTTCGATGTCGAGCCTTCCTTGTGTTTGTCGACGGGTGTTCTGCATGTTGGAATATTTTACTAGAGTTGTTGCTGAATTTTCCGACTGTTCCGGCAGAAAACCTTCTTTGGGTTCAGTAACAGATTTCACAAGGACCCACCTTCTTCCACCTCAGTCTTTACGAAGACATCAAAAGGAACCGACGTTCCAGGTGCACGCCCGAAAATCGTGAGACTTTAAACGTTTGCAGGGTTCATCTTATCCGAAGATCAGGTTCAATTTTCATTGTTTTTTTTTTTTTTTTTTTTTTGCCGTAAATCCCAAGCTCTACGCACAACCGCAGGGGATACGACTTCTCAATCTAGCTCGCCTCCCTACGGCCACCCATAGGATACTTGATATAAGTCGCAAATCCCGAGCTGCTTGAACCATACGTAAAATAGTCATTGTTTACCACTCCCTGTGAATGGCATTCAAAAATTTTCCTCACTTGCATAAACTCCTACACATGACTCTATCCTCCATCCATCCAGCACCTTCTCTGCTCGCTATGTTTAAATTCTGCTCTCTTATCAAAAAACGTGTACGTGAGCTATCCAGTTCAACCAAACTGAAGAGAGTATGCCAGTAGTTTCATTATTCCGAATGGATAAAAGAGTTCAAAGCTAGATCTTCAAAATGGTTAATAAGTGGGTTAACATTTAGTTAAATAATTTTAAAATATCCAGCATTGCTAGAACACCAGTAGATTGAAAAGAAAACGCATACCCTTTTGAGCTGAAAACAGTCACAATATAGAAAATATTTTCTAGATACTTTGTATCCTTAATTCCAAAAATAGCTGATTTACCCTAAGCATACTTCGAACAAATTATATTCAATAAAAAGGGAAGATAATTCAACAAAAAATTTCTCCTTTTGTGTTATTTCATGCATTTCACTTTAACTTACCCATACGCACCGAATGTTGGATCGTAGGTGTAGTAACCGGTTGAAGGTGGCAAGCCTGTCGACGTCCATGTTGTCACCTCGCTACCACTACAAGTGCCATCCTTTAAAGTATAAGGCGTACTCTGCAAAATAATAAAATTGATATATATTAATATTAAATTATTAAAATAATAACTTCAAATTTTATACTCCACTATTATGATTTACATTTCAGTTGTTCGTTGAATTGTCTGGTTATCTACTTTGTATAATGATCTACAACTCTACTCATTCATAGATTTTTTGAACGTTCTTCGGGAGACTATTAGCCGATCTTATAAACATAACTTAATGAAAACAATGAAAATTGGTTGTGAACTAAAATACAGAAAAATATTTCAGTTGAGTTGTAGTGTTGCCAACCTCACTAAATTGAGTTGTGAATCACAATAGTTGCATTATTTACTTAATTAAATGTGCCTAAGCCAAATGAATTGAATGTCCACACTAGAGTAAATAAATATTTATGAATTTAACTATGTAAACATACAGATATACATACATATATGTATATGTATATGTATATATTTTTTATTTATCAACATGGCATCACAGAAATTTGTTAGCTTTCAATTTCCAAAACAGCTGCCGAACAAAAGTGAATAATTTTGCATTTAATTACTATAGAATTTTGTCAACCAAACTGCCTGTGCTCAGTGTAGATGAGAAGCTGGAGGAGCTGAGCAGAAGTGAGTTTCAATTGTGTTGTTGTCAGCAGCTCAAGTTCATTTGATGCAGCAAGTGCGGCAGGCAATCGAGTGAAATGATAATTCAAATAGCAAAAGAGTTGAGCAAGAATAAACCTACGAATATACATACATACATATATAGCTTTATATGTACATATATATGTATTTAGAGGCAAACACATTTGAAGAAATTCACTTTTAAGAAAATTTGCATAACAGAAATTTGTACAACAGCTGACGTTTCATTAGGCAATGAAGTTGTTCAAATATTTAAATGAAATTCCAAATACAAAAATACAAAAAAAAGCCTAAAACATTTCTTTAGAATTTAATTGAGTGAACAATGGGAAAGGATAAAAAGTCAGCTATAAATTAAGGAAATTTTCTATATCAAAAAAAGAAAAAAATTTTTAGAATATGAATTGACGTATTTAAGCAACGCACATATGGTTCTAAGGGAGTCCCAAGATGTCTCAACTAAATTTATACATACTTAACGTATTATCCGGCCAGAGCCTATAAAAAAGACTTTCACTAGAGATTAGGAATCAGCTCTGGCCATTTTCTGTTTTCAACATTATTTAGATTGCATACAGTTTTGTAATACCACAGTCATATCTACTCCTACCACTTCGACTACTACAGTGGTTATTTAATTACTTGTTGAGTTTGTGAAAGGAGATAAATTTCATAGTTTTTAGTATCAGATGCCTAACCAAAAACCTTTCTCTCCACTCTACCGAAATAATCTAGTCTGAAGAGGCTTAGAAGAAGACAAAAATTAATTCCCAAAATCTAGTGAAGGAATGAAAAAATTTATGCAAGATAGTCGGTATGATCAAAACGATCAACGACTGCAGCTACTCTGCATAGTTATTACCCCACGCATTTGGTTTTAAAGATATTACGGTTTTAAAATTCGTTGGGTATTAAATACCCAGCAACAACGGCGCCGGATTAAAGGGAGTGAGGTTGCTGGAATTTTCAAAGCAATTTCACCATTGACCAAATTCTGGAAAATATCCGTGCGAAAAGTATCGACAAGCACCATCTCTTGGGTTTAGAGCTGCCTTCGAGAGTGCGAAAAGGGCTGTCATCTTTGTATTTGGCATCTCCGCCTAACTTAAATGGCCGTGTAACACCAGAAGCTCCGACAGTATCGGGAAGAACTTTAACGAGCCATTCGGCAGCATACAAGGCGATTGTCATTCGTGTGATTTCTTCAACCTCATTTAATCAATTCAATAAGCATGTCATCATATCAGCTTAAGTTAGCGAAGCCATTGATTGAAGTTCATATCAGGGATATAGTTGATCACAAGATATCGAAAAACCGACACGCCTATATGCGTGGTAGGTTAACAGTAACGGCCCCTCGAGAGATCTATCTCGGTTAAAGACTACAGCTTAATAGCTTTTTTAGTATTGATGTTGCCTTTAGCAGTATAGCGCTTACCGTAGTTACTTCTGCTCTAACTTACCTGAATAATGACCAACGTGTAATTTCTCCACACCAGTAGTGCGAGTAAAGGGTTGTAAGGTCTGAGCACGCAGTAGAATCTTCACTTAAGCATATCAACAGATGGAAACACCAATATGGAGTACTTTCGCCTAATTTGTTTGGATTTTAGCTGCAGACATGGATGAGTAGTAGTCATAAGGACGTTCTGGTGGAAAATTCTAACAATTATTTTGCGATATTATGTAGGGCGGACTAAGATAGGTAGGCAAGTGATCACAGAAGATGGAGTTTTTTCACTTCACTTCATAATAAGAAACACCAAATTTAACAGCTCCAATGCTCTCAGGAACGGCGCTGTGGATTACTGATTCAGAAAAATATCTGGGACTCGTTTTGGGCGAAAATTCGGAGAAAAAAAATAATGATAATGGCCACAGAACTCGGTGGAACGAGTTGGATATTTCTTTAGCTTTATATTGAAGTTCTTGGGACTATACATCTCTATGGAGCAATAGGCTGCTGGAGTATTGCAGGTCACTCCAAATGGAAACTGATAAACCACGTTCAACTAAAGTCTTAAAAAGGTTTCGTCTTCCAAAAAGAACTTACCGTAATTATTCGGATAGAAATCATTTCGGATAGAAATCAGTGGGCTAGAATAGTACTGCATGTCAATTCGATTCATTAAGATGAGTCAACACCTGAGAGCCGAGTCAATAGCAGATTAAACTCAGTAATTCATATCCTTATTTTTTCGTTTAGCCAAGCAGCATTAAGCTCTCTGAAATCTATGAGAATAAAACCGGAAACAGTAGTGAATTGCCGCAGATCACTTAATGTGGTGGCTTAGCTGTTCTCTTTGAACGTATTGTACGCTGGTTTAAGATAAAAAAATCTCAAATTAGTTGCAATGTGACCAGGAGACGAGATGACGAGTGTTAATTTCGCTAAAAGAAAGAAAATTTCTACAATTATGGATTTGAAATTTTGAGGGAAAAGCTTGGTTAAGAAGGCACGCGTACAAGCGACTTCTGCAGGACTTGCATAGAGGAAGAAGAACCATTGACAGCGAGTGTCCCACACTTTGAAGCAGTAGATGGATGTCTCTGGGGCGGCAACATTTAGAAATTTTTGGAGAAATAGTGGTTGCAAGGACACGGCCATTGTGCAGTTGTGTGAAGAGCAGGCATTGATTTGCCTGGTAAGCGAAGGCTATTGGGATCGTCAGTGGTATAAGAATAGGCCCGTTTAGTAGCCGAAGTGAGTTGATGACCCGCAACTATTTCAACCTAACATAACCTTGCGCACTTGAAAAAATAAAATAAAAATAAAATTCAATTTGTAGAAAATTTTAAATTACAACAAAAGCAAAAACTATTATAGTTATAAAAGTTTAATTTCTTATTTTTTTATTTTATTTTATTTTCAAATGTCACTATATTTATATATATTTATTATTTTGCCTTATTTATATTTTTTTTTTCATTTCTTAAAAACCGCTTTGTCTGTACATCTGTGCATATAAATATTTCTCATATGAATTTAAATTTTTTTCTCTCTCAAATCTTGTTAAATTAGGAGTACAAACGGCAATTAGCGAACGGCAGCCGTCCAACAGCCAATAAAATGTGAGAAAAAAACACTACAGTAGTATATATATATATGTATATGCGTATGTGCAACATTTTATCGCCTTGTTGTTAACGGCAATAAACACAAAGCGGCAAACATAAATACACCTAAGGTATACGATATGTACGTAGGTATGGTTACACTTGTGTAATGGGCCATGTATATAAGTATATATATGCATATGTGTGCTGCTTAGCTGCTAATCGCGCATTTTTACAAGACATTAAATCGGTTGCAAAGTAAATTATATCCGGATACACATAAACGATCCGAGTATTCAGCACGCTTGTGACAATAACAACAAAAACAGCAACATATTCAAAGTTAACCAAAGCGTAGTTGAGCGCATATATGCACTATATACATAGATATGTATGTATATATTATAAAAGGCGATCCATTTTGAGGTTCCCTACTTTATTAAAGAAAAAAACACAGAAAATTCAAATTTAATGGGGAATGTTTATTATCATTCGAAAAAACCATCTCTGTCGACATTTATTTTTTGAAGATTATCTATTTCACATGTTGGCCGCGGCTACGTCTCAAATGGTCCATCCGCTGACTCCAATTTGCGATGACTCGTTCGAGCATTTCGACTGGTAACTGGCGAATGACACGCGTGATGTTTTGCTCCAAGGTCTGAATCGAAGCGGGATTGTCCGCATAGACTTCTAAAGTCTGCGGATATCCCTACAAGAAAATGTCGAACGGTGTGATAACGTACGATCTTGGTGACCAATCGACGGGCCCAAAACGTGAAATTATCTGCTCACCGAAGTGTTTTCTCAATAAATCCATTGATTGATGCGATGTGTGGGAAGTGGCGCAGTCTTGTTGAAACGAAATGTCGCGAAAATCACGAGCTTCAATTTCAGGCATCAAATAGTGGGTTATCATGGAGCGATAACGGTCGACATTGTTGACGGTTACGTTCTCATCGGCATCATTTTTGAATAAATATGGACCGATAATACCACTGACCCACAAACCATACAAAACCGTCGTTTTTTCTGGATGAAATGGCAGCCCTTGAATCTCTACAGGTTTCACTCCGTCGAAAATGTGGCAATTTTGCTTGTTTACATATCCATTGAGCCAGAAATTGGCCTCATCGCTGAACAAAATTTGGTTCGAAAACTTCGGATCTTCTTGGAACCGCTATATTTTCTTCATTGCGTGCTGGGCGTGGTATATTCGGTCGAATATTATCCATTAGTGAACGGTGGGTCTCAAGATGGGTGATGGTGTTGCGAATATTACGCTCAGTAGGCCGATTATGTTGGCCATAAGTTGAGCGAAGCGCGCGAAACACATTCTTTATAGAACGTGAATTTTCGTAATAAAGTCGAATGATTTGTAAACGTTGTTCAGGCGTAAGTTTTTCCATGATGAAAGCTATTGTATGAAGTACCTCTACTTGGATCACTTTTTGTATGCAAGAATGCTTGTGCGTATTTATGTATGCACATGTGTTTGTGCTTTGACATGTGCGTCTGTCTCTTATCAAAATTCAGCCAAATGAATGCACATTCAAGCGCCCAAATCACGCTGCGCCGATAGCGAGTGTTGATATGCCTGTATATGTAACATATGTATGTATTTATGTGTAATGGCATTAAGCTAATTTTATTAATTATAATATTTTTTTAATTTTTGGTTTTAGTCAAATTGCAACGTTCGTACACAGTCATGTAGGCCAGCCGCCAGCCATCCGTTTCCTCCTCAATAAATGCATTTTAAAATTCGTTTTTTGCCGGCTTTTTTTGATAGGATTTTTTTATTTTTAGAATTTTTCTCCACCATTTATTTTGCTAGTATGCATTTTTTGTTGGTATTGCTGTTGTTGTTTTTGTTATTGGTTGGTGCTTTTTTTTTCTCATTTTTTGAAATCAGCTCGAAACACGAGTCAACAACAGTAATTATTTTAATGTTTACGATTTGCATAAAAATGCAATTAACTACTTTTTATGAGCTGCTGCACTTCGGTGTTGCACTAATTGTTGTGCCAACTACAGGCAAACGGACTTACACACACATACATACACATGCCTACATGCGACCACCACATTAGCGCAGTAGCGCAGAGGAGTTTTGCAGAAAAAGGAGAAAAAAAATATTTTATATAGATATACATATGTATATATATGTGTGTATGTTAATGTTACGTGTCGGCAGCCAATGTGGAAATTGTGGAATCTGTGGTTCTGGCAGCAACAACAATTATCCCACTGGTCATGCCTAGTGGCTACACCGCATACTAACATACATAACTAACTACAATCTCTGTTGTTGTCTATCTGCAATATAAATTTGTCGCGCGCTGGCGGTTATTTTGTTTGAAAATTTTCCAAACGTTAAGCGATCTCGGACGTTAAACATTTGTATAACCATTTTCTGCACAATTGAATAAATTAAAATTGGCATTCATTATGCTTTTGTTCACATAAATATTAATGCGTTTGTATGTATGCATGTGTATGCAAATCGTTATTTAAAAACACTTTTATTATATTCTATGCAATCAATGATTTGTCTATTGAAGATGTTTGGGAGGAAAATTGGTCACTTTTTTTATCGATTAAACAAATTTTAACTAGTATCTTTACATACATATACATATATTCATGCGTGCGCACCCAGCCTTACATTGTTCTGATGGAAAAATACTTGTTTTCCGCCAAATGCGTTCGTTTCTACTTCAAATCAATATCGCATCTGCCCAAAATCTCTGAATAATATTCCAATAAC
Source organism: Neoceratitis asiatica (assembly GCA_030068015.2). NCBI lineage: Eukaryota > Metazoa > Arthropoda > Insecta > Diptera > Tephritidae > Neoceratitis > Neoceratitis asiatica. The sequence goes on from CM061526.1 coordinate 64,348,343, forward strand.
GATTGCTGAGTTTTACCATTTTCAAGACAGTCGACATACTCGTGTACACCAAAAACATTGTAACCGTAACTTGTAGGCCGACAGACCCACTTTGGTTTTCTTTGGTGTGTGTTCAACTGGAGAAACCCACTATCCTGATAGTTCTTTGGTCTCTGGTGTGGTATGTTGAATCCATGTTGCATCTACGGTAACGAAACGGCGCAAAATTTCATTTTGATTGCGGTTGGACATCGTCAAACACTCCTTTGAACTGACACATTTACGCTTATGGTACTGTATGAATAATTGCGTCACCTATCGCGCGGAAACTTTTTCATGTTCAAATATTCATGTAAAATATGATGTAGTTGCTCAGTTGAGATGCTTATAGCTTCAGCCACTTCACGCACTTTTAGTCTCCGATCGTTTAATATCATTCCTTGGATTTTATTGACCTGAACGTGCGGCGTCACCTGGACTGATATGACCACAAGGGAACCGAGTAAATCACTTCCAAATCATTTCCTTGCTTTCGGTTATGGCTTTTTAGTGCTAAAAATAATGGGTAATCAGCACACAAAGTTAACTTTTCCATTTTAGTTAATATTCACGAAGTCGTCCGCTTTCTGGTGCAGCTTGCTCAAAAAAAAGCAGTATATTAATCGATAGCCATTGACGGCAACAGTGATGTATTTACAGCAATTGCACAACAAATTCAAAAAGTCACTGACTTATCAAACATCAATGGTACGTAAGAATTTTACATGATTATTGAATGAAATGTGCTTGGGAAAGTCATTTAAAAGAACTCATTTTAACAAAGAACTAGGACAAGTTTAAACTAAGACCTTTTATAGCATAAGGTTACCATACATACAAGAAAATAAAAACGAAAAAAATTTCTCTACACAGGAGCATTCATTAACTACTTGGCCATATTATAGTTCTACTGGGCTCCTTCGTCCCTTAATATAGCTTAACGTAGGCTTTTCTTAGACTCCTTTCTTCCGATCCGAAGCAACTTGGTTTTGTTTCACGATTCTTTTCGATTTTAAATGAATTATTTTGTTAAATATTCTGTTATAGAAGAAGTATCCGCGATTTTACCTCTAAAAGGTGTTGACACTCGTATTTCGGGCAACACTAATCCGATTTTATCAAACTAACAAGTGTTGAAACGTAATTTTGATTTGAAACTCTGTTATATTTTCGGAGATATACGTAATGTGATGCTGCTTTACTATGAAAAAGGTAAAAGCGCAGCTAAAACGTGTCGAAAAGTTTGTGTGACGGACCCGGGAATGGTTTGTTTAATTCCATTCCAAAAATGTTGATTCTACAGCTGGTTACGTAATACCGGCATGCAAGCTTTCGGGAAATAGTGGAGGCATTAGGCATTAGACATTTAAAAACTGACTAGTTGCCCTATTTGATGAACCGAATTTTCTTAAATGTGATAAACTCAAACTATCTCTGAAGCGAATCATCACAGATGACGAAAGAAAAAATGGGACAAGGGCGTTTATCTTCCATAACCGACCTCAAAGCCTGAATTGACGACAAACAAGGCAATGCTGGAGTGATTGGAGGGAATTTTCCATTATAAGCTGCTACAATCTAGCAAAACGATCAATTCCGTCAATAATTAACCAACTTACAACAAGCTCTATACCTCTGTGTTCAAGAACCCAAACGTTGCATATTCAGTTCTGTTTTCCTATCCCCTAGAACAGTTCAGAGTATATGTTTGCAATGGACTTAACAGCTTTCCGGGATAGCCTGTAACTCACTAGAGTTCTAACAAAAGCTAGAGGCGCTATGCTGCTAGGTAGAAATGTATAGCTCTCTACAATGTTTGAGAGTCCTGATGGCTGACAGCTCAACAGTTTCTTTCGCATAAGAAAATATACTACGGCGATGCCTTGTCAACTAAGTATATGTTGGATTTCTTCCACGCGGGCAATCAAAGAACTACTCCTACCTGTGAAGATTCTGGGACTTATGCTTCTTTCCTCATAACTCTGAGTTATAGGCTCTTTCAATGGATGGACTTACATTTTATTCTAAGCCGCCTCTGTGTTCGTTGATGATTTGTTATGAGGAGCTTTACCTTTGTATAAGAAATAGGCTAGAAGGATCGACATTGCCTGCCGCGAGGTGACTGCAATTTTTCTAATTAACTTAATTTTTTATTAAAACTCATTTTATATTATTTTTGCACTTTGGTCGGTTAAGGACTCGAACTCTGACCTCCTTAAAGGTTTTTTTTTTTTGATTGCCCACATTTCATATCTTTCATGTACATGAAATGGTATATTTGGTGCGAAGTATGTATGTTCCGTACCACAAGGAGAAGAGACAAACGACTAAAATTTATACCAATCAGATCGAATGACGAGCTGTGTTCATTTAGTCAGGTGCGTCTGCTTGATCAAAATTTGGTCATTCATTTTTTAAGACATTTAAACCACAGTTAGTAACCAGATGCGTAGGTACAATTATTACACACGGGAATTTTTTCGGAACTGGCCAGATCGGGCTTCAAAAATCCCTCAAAAAACCATGTAAAAGATGATCCAAGTAGGGGTTCTTTTTTCAATAGCTTTTTCTGACAGATCACGCATGAGTCGTGTCAAGCTGTCATTTTGTTTTTGTTCAGTATTGTTTGGCATTTCATCATGGAAAGACTTACGCCTGAACAACGTTTAGAAATCATTCAACTTTAATATGAAAATTCACATTCTGTAAAGAATGTATTTCGCACTTCGCTCAACTTATGGTCAACATAAACACCATCACCCACCTTGAGATCCAGCATTCATTATTGGATAATATTTGACCAAGTAGACCACGTCCAGCAGGGAGTAAAGAAAACACAGCGGCTGTAGCTGAGAGTATACACGACGACCGTGGAGAGTCGATTCGGCGCCGTTCGCAGCAACTCGGACTGACGTATTGAACGACTTGGCGAATTTTACGTCGAGATCTTAAATTGAAAGCGTACAAAATACAACTTGTGCAAGAACTGAAGCCGCTCGATCTTCCCAAGAGACATTGCTTCGCTCTGTGGGCTCTTGAAAAGTTCCAAGAAACTCCGACGTTTTCGAGCCAAATTTTGTTCAGCGATGAAGCCCATTTCTGTCTTAATGGGTATGTAAACAAGAAAAATTGCCGCATTTGGGACGAAGAGCAACCTCAAGACATTCAAAAGCTGCCATTTCATCCAGAAAAACAGATAAAATAACGGTTTGGTATGGTTTCTTAAAAAATGACACAGATAACATACTATTTGATGCCTGAAATTGAAGCTCGTGATCTCCGCTACATTTTGTTCATGAAAGGTATAAAAACTTCGTCATGGCCGAAAGCAGCCCTTACTTTTTGGTTATCGCCTAAATCTATTACTAACTCTTTTTGTGCATTTTTCAGGATATTTTTGAAAAAACTAATATTAACTACTATACTTTACTGGCCAATGTGATAAAATACCATATATGTAAAAAAAAATTTCCAATGTCGTTTCTTCTTCGTATGGAAATCTAGCTCCCCAGTTCATTAATGCCCAACCGCCTCATGGTGTACCATGGAAAGATCATTTGAATAATTTACCTGCAAATGCTTATTCAGTGCTAAAAAAATTTAAATAATTAAATAAATATGCTCTCATCACCGACTAGGCATTTGCTATATATTTCCGTGTTGAATTTGTATTTTTTAGAAATGTTTTAATTTTTTTTTCATTTTACTTCCCAAATGCATTTCATTGTGACGTGTGTATTACATTGCCTATAATTTGAGTCTACTTTTTATGCATATTTCAGTATCTGCCAACAATTATTATTCGGTTGCCTGTTTGCTTTTGTTTGCAGTTTGTTTTTGTTGCTTTTCAATTATAATTGCCACTTACAATACAAAAGTTGCACTTCAACAATTCATCGAAAATGAATAAATACGACCGAGCAGTCACTACTGGCCAAAGCTGCAGACATTTGAATTGCACCCTCCGCTGTTGTTGTTGTTGTTTTTTGCTGTTATTATTGTGTTGTTCTTACTTGTGTTGCTGCAATTATAATTTTTTGTTGCATTTTCAGTGTTTACAAAGCGATTAAGATGTTCACTCGCTCGCAAGAGAAATTAAAAACAGGTAGCCAGCGAGCGAGCATAAAAGTAGCTGAGCAAAAAAAAAACCAGTCGCTGAGCAAACAAAAAAAAAACAGTCGACATACAAATATTTGTATACATACATACATACAGATGTGTGTGCATGCAAAAATATAAGCCTAAAAATTATTATATCGCAATACAAATGCAACGTAGGTGTGCATGTATGTTCATATGTTCATATATCAACAACAATTTTATTAGCCTGCAAATATTTATGTTTGCATTTGTATTTTGTATTGTATTTGCGTTGGTACGCATGTAAACGCGCTCATTAAAAAATACTCAGCGCCAATTATCGCACGAAAATACACCACATCGTCTAGTGTGGAATTTGAATTTCAAACGCAAAACTTTGCCTTTTCACTTATTTAGTACTTGTACTCCTCCTGTGCACTTACATACATACATACTCGTTTTTATGTATTTATACATAGTTCTACGAGTATATCGTGCTGGACAGCTTGTTCTAGCTCAGCTGCATTCCATTCCTCAGTAATTTCTTTATTTCATTTGTAGAAAACAATTCGACTGTGAGTGAGAGAGTGAATGACCACCACCGCTCCACCGCTCATTACTTACCACTAGCCTCAATCGGTGACTGGTGGCTGGTGGCTGGCAATGTGTGAAACAACTTGTTTAAAAATACCCCCTTTAAGATTTAATCCGAATGGGAATATAAGGTAAGCGCGCAAAGCTAATCGCAAGCAATTATGAAAATATGTCAGCTCGTCAGCGCTGAGAAATAATAAAAAAATTAACAAAATATGAGCATAATACAAAGTGCCATATTTAAGTGGAAAATATGCACTTGTGTGTAGCTAAGATTAAAGCAAACGATAAAAAAAACACATTTAATTTGGTTAATTATAGTTTTTCTGCAAGCGGTTTGGCGGCTTTTCAGAGACTTGCAATTATCATTTTTTTTTTTTGCTTTTCACATCCTCAAGTTAAACCCAATTTTTGCTTATTGAGAACTCCTTAGTCGAATAATGAACCAAAATGTCTCTATAAATCTACAAACTAGAGTCCTTTGGCGCAGTTTTTGGTAGAAAATCCAAACTAATTTAACTGAAATTAGTTTCAGAGTTGCTATCTACGAAGTCTCTCAAAGCATAAATAAAATTTTCAGCAAATCCTTATGAAAACTATTTTTTAACGTAATTTATGAAAATTATTTCCGGCATCTGCTTAACCAACCTAATTATAATTTTTATATAACTTATTGTCGCCGCAATTAACTACCTACCGCGAAACGATCACAGCTGCTACAATGGGAAATTTTATTAACTGCATTCCAGGCGAGTCAGAAAACTTTCCCACTTAACTAAATTTTAGGATATTTTTTCTGATTTTTTTCCATTTTCCAACATGGTCTTCTTATAACTACATACTTCGCCCAGCGATGCTCTCATCGCTGTAACCCATTCAAATAGTACTCAGCATTTTTTTTCTGCAAAATAATTGTTCACGAAAGCTCCCACATTTGATAAACAGCTTAGACCGCCGAGTGCAATTTTTCGATGCGGGAACAAACAGAAAAAAATTCGCTTGGGGCTAAATCTGGTGATAACTATCTAAAAATTAAGGCAGATCATCAATAGTACTCCCTCGTCGTACTGTTTTTCGAATCTTGCGCTAAAAAAGATAAACGAATTTAAAGACCTGGGTGTTTGCTTTGACCCCAAGCTCAGCTTTACCACTCATATAAATTTTATTGTTTCCAAGGCGTATGCGCTGTTGGCTTTTATTCGACGTAATTGTTCACCATTTTCAGACCCTTATACTCTAAAACTATTGCACTCGTCTTTAGTGCGGTCGACGCTGGAATATGCGGCTTTTATCTGGAGGCCCTATCATGCCGTGTATATGAATAGATTGGAGTCTGTCCAGAGGGCTTTTGTACGCTTCGCCTTGCGCCGGATGAGTTTTGGAGACCCAATACCGTCCTATCATTCCCGTTGTTTGCTTATAAATCTCATGTCACTAGAGTCGAGGAGAACTCTGTTGTCGATGTGCGTTGTCTATGATATCATTACTGGCTCTATTGATTGCTCATACCTCTTGATGAAAATTCGTTTTAATGTACCCTTTTTCATTATTCGGTGTAACGAAATGTTTTTTGTGGGTGTTGCTAGAACTGTTTACGCGATGAAGGCTCCTCTAAGGAGAACACTCTCTCAATTAAATGAAGTGTCTTTCTCTTTGGGATTTGATTTTTGCTATACCAAGTTTACTTTTAAGAGCCTGTTGATAAGACACTTATCATAGCTTTTATTTTACATTTTTATATATAGATTATGTAACCATATTCTTATTGTTAGTCTGTAAACATCTTGTTTGTTGATTTGTTCAAATAAATAAATAAAATAAATAAAAAAAACGTAATTCGTAAATTTTTGTCATAGAAACCGCTTGCGTGAGACGATACATTGTCTTGGTGAAACAGGGTTTCTTTTTCTGAAAAGTGGCAGTGGTCCTGCCTTCAGGTTGTAATGTAATGACTCGGTGTTTGTGCCTGTAATGGATTTTCCTTGACTAACCAAAAAAACAGTTGTCGCTCTTTTTTTTGCCGGTTCCCTCTTTGTTGTCCATTTTTTAGACTGTAGTTTCTTTCGGGTGTGTAATGGCGTATCCAAGTTTCAGCTACGGTAATCAATCGGCTCGAAAACTCGCCTAAACTGCGACAAGAGCTTCAATTCCATTCCAATTTTGTGAGTTAGCGTCCCCCGAAACAGCCAATGGATATTTATGAGGAGCTTTTTTTTTTCATGTCATAAATACACCCGGAGGGCTTGACATTCACTGCAGAGGGGCGACTGCAATTATAAAAATTCATTTTCTATAATTTGGATGCTGGTCGTTACCTGGGCTCGAACCCAAGCCTTCCGAATGGCAGTACGTACTCGGCTATAGCGGCCGCGTATCACCTCTGTTATCTATCTCACTTTAATTCACCACTTGATGTACTTTGGCTATATTTTTGTCGATAGTTGCAGTTGCAAAAGTCTTCCAAGCTCTTACGGCTACTTTAAAATCAGCTGCACTGAAATTCAATGTGATGGTGCCGAGCTCCGATACATAGAATCTAACTAATCCTTGATTTGCGTAGGTGTATTACATTTGTATCATATACAATGCACATAGTATGGGAGTGTGTTAGTAATCTAAATTCAGTTGGCGCACAAAATAAAGTTCGCCTCATTTTGGATTCCGGAACATACAGGTATTCAAGGCAACGAAATAATAGACAAACTTACGAGAGAAGCGGCCTTGACCTCGCCAATGGAAGCAGAGTCCTCTTTCCTATAGGCCCTCACACAATAAAAGAGAGGCTAAGAGGTGAGGAAAAGAGAATAAGAGATATATATTTATACAGAGCGGCGGAATTCGTAGAGATAGACTACAAGTAGTATCTGCATAAGATGGCTTTATTTGCATTAACTAATGAAGTTTCCTCTTCTAAATATGAAGAATAAACTGAATGCAATAAAATTTCATGTATTGGAACTGCATTTGTGAATTTCAATATAACAATGCTGTCATATTTGTTGGCTCTTTTCTCTTGTGAATAGCTTGCTGATAGCCAAATGCTCATATGTACAGTCTGTTAGGGGTAAAATTCGAACTTTCATTTGTGCTTCTTAATGCAATTTAACTCAGCTAGTCTAGCTACCCTATAAGTCAATCGAAACAATTTACGGACGGCTGTAATACCAGAAGATTTTAAGTAATTATATTATTTATTAAAAAATAACTTGAGAATACTAACAGGATTTCTTACAGGACACTGCAGACTACGCAAATACATGCCCAGAATGGGAATCAGCTCTTCAAGCCTGAGGAAAGTCACATTAAACCAATCAACTCTTCAAGCCTACTAAGATTGCTAAGGACTGTATGATTAAATTAAGTAATGTGAAAGAATCAAGGAGTGCAACAGACCAATGGTAGCGGTGCATATCCTCCCCATTTATTTATCTATCTGTCATGAAAGCCGATGATTTTACTATAATTTGAAAGAAATATCACGTTATCGTCATAAAATTACCAAGTTTAATAATAAAAAAACCATTCGATTTTTGCAATTTGAACATACCATTTTTTTACAAATTCTATAAAAAAAAACACCAAAAAGACTAGGAATGGTTCAAACCCCCAAGAAACCGCATAAAAAGGTTTCGTAAAATAAAACTGTGAATTCTGGTTCTTAGTAAAATGTGATCTTTCGTCGAATGCAACGAAATTGTCTTGAGAACTTTGAAATTGAATCACAAAAATACAATTCAATAGCAGTAAACTTCTTTTTTCAGAACTTCAACTCTCATTTTTGGAACTACAACTGAAGTTTAGGATAATAAGGGTAAAAAAGGTAAAAACAGATTAATTCGATTTTTTTTAAAGTGTGTTTTTATATATTTTTCTCTTATTTTATTGTGTCTCTTACTATCAGGAGATAGTTATCTTATATTTGAAGACTCTGAAAACCAAAAACAAAAAAAAAGTCGAAAACCGACCTCATACGTCCTTTCATAAATTTTTTTAGGCTTTTATTAGATTACCATGAACACTATTTTTTGTTCCGGACCTGCGACAGATCTACCTCTAACAGATCTATACGAAAACAGACGTATTTATTGTTTGATTTCCTTGAGTTTTAATACGAAAGTAGCTTCTTTCCTAAGAAAACATATATGGCTGAAAAAATGAACAATATATATGTTATAATGGTTCGATCTGATTACGACAAATATTCTAGGTATCCATATATATAAAAGAGGATGTTTGTAGGTCTATATATACCTAAGACTCTGAAACTATTCAGCCGATTTTGTATAAATATTCAGGATGACCGATATATTTCAAAAAACTCTAATTTATTTTGGTATTTACTTGAAATTCAGTAAACATGTAGCTTTTTGCCTAAATTAACGCAAAGGACATCGTGCCTACCGAACAGCAGGTCTTAAACCGATTCAAAAACATTTAGGTTATAATGCAATTTATTTGAAATTAATCTTTCTCCGAAAGTTGGCCTGAACCGATCATATTAAGATAAAAAAATGTATGGTTCGATTTTGTTTGTTTTGAATATTTTTGCGAATTTTTTTTTTTTTTAGTAGGTTGGTAACTTTTTTTCTATAGTAACATAAAAATAGACATGATTCGGATAAAATATAGATCGTTCGTAGATCCCTGCCTCATTTTAGTATACAGTCTGTTTTGAGTTTCACGATTCGGTTACATCCATATGGTTGAGAACTATTTTTAGTCGACCCATCGTATTGTACACAATCGTAAACCCCATTACTGCCGTTGGGCTTACTTCGAGGCTTTCATATTTACACTTTTGTGAAAGACTCACTATATCTGGTCAATAATATAGTAAGAATTTTGAAATTTTTGATTAACTGCATAATTCCTTACAATGTCAATTATAATATCTAAATTCAACAAGGTATGAAATAGTGTGTGCCCGAGCGTAGCTGGTATAACCATGTAATGTTTTAGTTAAAATTCAGGTATTTATAAAAATGGACCGCTTAACAACCGCACAAAGCGTTAAAATTGTTGAAACCTATTACAAAAATGGTGATTCAAAGGAATGGCGATTTTACCAAGAAAATTTTCTTCAGCGACGAGGCAATTTCCCACTCGAGAGATATGTAAATAAGCAAAATTGTTGCATATGGGGCTCTGAAATTATTCAATTAATTGAAGAGAGGTCATTATACCCATCGAATCTTACTGTTTGGTGCGCTCTTTGTTCCGGAGGTGTGATTGGACCTTACTTCTTTGAAAACGATAACGGCGATACTATCAGTGGCGTTAGATCGTATAGCAATCGATTATTTATGGCCTTCAATTGAAGAATACGGCTTGGACAGTATGTAGCTCCAACAAGATTGTGCCACGTGCCACACAATACGAGCGAATATAACTTTATTGCGAGGGAATTTTCACGGCCGCGTAGCACTTCTCGTCTTGGCGATGTCATTTGGCCACCGAGATCATGTGATTTTACACGGTTCGACTTTTTTTTTTTTTTTTGTGGGGCTACGCGTAGGACCAAGTTTATACGGATAAACCTTTAACTCTAACAGACCTGCATTCGCCAAGTTATGGCTGAGATGCCGTCCAATTTGTACCAAAAAGTGGCCGAAAAATACCTCAGACCGATCGAAATTTTCTCAAATTCACAAGGCGGTCATTTGAAGGATGTAGTGTTTCAAATATAATGCCAGGATTCAAGGGAGACTGGACATGAGTAAATCAATTCAGCTTGTCATTCTGATCCGTTCGGTATAAATTTTGCTATTCCTTTTACTTCGAATACTTACATGTTTCGACAAAGTTATTATACCGCTTCATGCTCACGAAAAGTATAATCATCATTTTTTCTTTACGATAAAACAGTTGTAATCTGAGATTTAAATACTAATAATATTGAGTTATAATTATAATGAGAATAAGTATTATGACAGAAGCTTGAGGCCAATCAAGTACAAATCTTTAAAGAAAAAATTTAAATCTTAGTTCCTTTCGCAATTTATTTAATTAAAGTACATAAGTAAAATTTCTTTCGAAACCCTCTTCATTTTAATGAGAAAGTGTTCCACATTCATACCCCGTTAAACTTAAGATTTACTGAATTATGCCACGATTTTATTTGGCGAAGAAGAAAAAAATTAGATAAAAAGTCAATTAAATATATATTTTTATATAAATAAAATATTTCTTCATTTTATTATTTTTTTACTAATGTTGTCTGCACATGCAATGATATCAACATTGTTGTACTCCTTATTGTGTTTCTCAATCCCTATGCAACACAAGTCTGATGATATACGAGCATATTTATATTCATTATATTAAATATGTGTATTTCGAAGGGGCTTTCAGTGCTGTGAAAACTAATAAATAATAAATGCGCGTATTAGCCAGTGCACGTGTATTTCAAAGTGAGTCTTACAAATCAACAGCAACAGCAACAACTGACTAATTACAAGCTTTACAATTTTTCACAATCGTTGCTTTTAGATAGTCAAACCACACTCATAGATATATAAGTGCGATCGGTTGTTTGTAAGTAGTTAAATGCGAGAGAGTGCAAAAAATATGCGTTGCGCATGCGCATACATACGAATGCCCCCCAACTTTACTTTACTAGCCACACGCACGTCATGCAACATACATACATACATACATAAATATATATATGTGTATGCATTTGTAATTACAAATGTTTAGCTGTAAGTCTACTTAAGTGAAATAAATTTGCTCGCACAGCGCGTTCCATTTGCGACTTGCTGTGTAGTCAAAACAATTAGATCGCTTAATTAAAAGGGGCCTCTCACGGGCTGTACGCGTACATGAGTGCTAACGTATCCATACCATACATTATTGATTTCACGTGCGTTTTCACGCTTCAAATAATAGGTGTGTAAGGGAGAAAAAAAAAAAAACAAATAAAAAATGAATGCTAGTACGCGCGCTGTAGATCATAACACAAATAAAATACAATAGAAATAAATTAAAAAAGTTGTAAAATTAAATAGAAAAAAACACTGAAAATCTTATTAACAACAAATATTTATGAGTTGTTTACTAGATTTAAAAAAAATCAGCGTCAAAATGTTATGCCCGTTAAATTTTGCATGTTTGCTCTTTGGAGTTGCATTGTTTTTTTTTTCGCATTTACATTCACAGTGTACGTACGTTCACAGTGTACGTACGTTCATATCTGCTCGTCGAAGCCAAAGTGATTAATATGATTACTCATACGCTCCGCTGGGCGTAGATGCTTTGTTGGTTGGTTCGTTTGGCAGTTGACTTTGATGCGCCATGGCAATGATTTTGCGTTGAGTGCACAAATTTATGCGTGACTTCAATGTATGCGCTTACTAGTCTATACATGGATATATATGTTCGTGCGTATCCCTATAATTATTATGTCTTCTTTTTTTGCCTACGCAAGGTAATTACACCTACCAGCAGCTGACAACTGCGTAACTGAACTTCTGCCAGCTAATTGTGCTATTATCTGATGAAAAAGTGCGTAGCAGTTAACGGCATAAATTTATTATTACAATAAATGATAAAAACGGGAGATGCACTTTAAATGAGAGAAAAGTGCATTTTCACATGTTTTATAAAGTAACTAGTAGGGAAGAGCTATGTTTAGGTGGCCTTAGTGAAATTTCACGCTGCTAGACGTTTTTTTTTTTTTTTGCTGAGTTTTTTTTGCAGAGTTTCACATTTTTAGGTACTCTTTTGGCGGATTTTTGAACAAAATTTTAAATCTGAAAAATCCTTCGTTTAAATGCGTCTACCTCCCAAGTTCGGTTGTAATATCACAAAAATTGAGGGACTGGTTTGAGCTCAAACAGACAGACGGACAGCTCGTCATTCTTATACGATCGGTATTAATTTTTCTGGGTCTATCTCTTTTCCTTCCTGAGCTTCTCCTCTAATTTGTGGTTTTGCGTCGTGATGTTTTTACCAACAAACGGAGGGACTTACAGTTCATACTAAGCCGCCTCTACACGGCCGATGGACTTTTAGGAGGACCTTCTTATTTCATGTCAGAAATACACTCGGAATGCATGACATTCCCTTCCGAGGGACGATCGAAATTAGAAAAATTAATTTTCTATAATTTTGGATGTCAGTCGAACCTGAATCCAGGTCTTCCTCGAATCCAGGCCTTCCGAATGGCAGTACGCAATGCCAAACGGTCGGCTATCGCGGCCGCTAAGAGAAAATATAAGTATATATCTAATAGGCCCTTTTTGATAGTCAAAGCGGTTTTCGGTCGAGCTCCTCCAATGTGTGGTGTGCGTATTGACCTTTTTTCAAACAAAATCGAGGACGCTTAGCTTTGCGTAAGTCACCTCCGAGTTGTGGATGGATTTTTGTGACGAGCTTTTTATTTCATGTCAGAAAATATGCTCGGATGGCTTGACATTATTTCTCAGCGTTCACTGTTAAGTACCTAAAAGTCCTTGACAATAAAACTCGGGCCTAACGTGCAATACGAACGGGAAGAGAAAATATTCTGACGGGTGCAAGCCACCGACTCCCTCCCTAGTAGGGAAGAATTTCCATATATATATAAACATCAGGCAGGCACGGGAGCATAAATCTTCTATGGCCGCCCCAAATTAAATAAAAATATGTTGAAGTTGCCTCAATGACCTCGATGACGACAGCTTTGTCTTCCCACCACAGATTATATGCATTAATGAAAACGCAAATGAACACCGGCTTTCATGTTCTAAACTATAGTGAGAAAATACAGTGAATATCGAATACCAGCGAAAGAGCTGGATAGCGCTGCGAAACTGTTTCCTGCATTAAGCATAACACAACATAGAATTATTATGGGTATATAAGCGGGGCAACTAGCCCTGTGATATAATCTTGACAATCAAGGTAAGATGGAATCGGTTGAGTGAAGAGTTGGCACAGAAGATGACGAAACATTTGAGCACTGCCTATACGAATGTGCGACCTTCAGCCGATACAATGTCGCCATCTACAGCCCTACGGAGATTAGTACATATCGTTAGAAGAAATTTAAACAGTAAAAGTGAAATCGAGCGAAATGTTCGCAAAAGCATAGTTGGGAAAAGCAGGTGAACAAAGTAAGCTTACTCAGTGGCTTAAATGAGGTCACTTTCTTGAACGCATTCTGGCCTATGGTGGAAGCGGGAGAGTCAATCTACTTCTTCTTCTTATTTGGCGTAGGCACCGCTTACGCGATTATAGCCTCGTCAACAATAGCGCGCCACTCGTTTCTTCTTTTTGCTGTTTGGCGCCAGCTAGAAATACCAAGTGATACCAGGTCGCTCTCCACCTGGTGCTTCCAATGGAGTGCAGTGGTTCCTCTTCCTCTGCTTCCGCCAGCGGGTACTCCATCGAATGGGAGAGTCACTAGTATTTACAAAATCACATTAATTGCTTTCTTAGTAGGGAATCTGTTTGGTTACTGTCCGATTAGTTTACATGCAGTTAGGTCAGGCATTTATTCATATGGATATTTAAGCTGGATAGAGGAAGCAATAAGTTCGGTACTTTCCAATTGATTACCTTAATTATGGGAGATTAAGCTTTAAACACATTGGTTCTCATACCTTTATAACCGAAATATGCTATCGGTTATTAAAAGGTCCTCGCAGATTCATTTTTTGTACCAAGAAATTCGCCGAAATACAGAATATCGCTCGACTGTTCAGTAAATGTTAAATATGGTATCATAAAGAACTATTCGCACAATTGCATAAGTGGAGCTTAGTCCAACCTTGTTTAAAAAAGATGATTAAAACATGTAGAGGGTTCTCCAATAAGAGTGGTATGATTTCTTTAAAAAAAAAACACAATAATTGTTGAGGAAATTCAAATGTTTTTTATTTAATGTGAAGTACAATCGATACAATTAAGTTCGGAATATAAAACCGTTCAAATGGCCTCCACGACTTTTTTGCAGGAACGAATTCGATGAAACCAATTTTTGAGCACTTTTTCCACTAAATCAAGTCGTATGTCATGAATAGGACGTTCAATATTGACTTTGAAAGCTTGAAGAGAGTCTGGTTTATTGCTAAAGACCAATGACTTCAAATAACCTAAAAAGAAGTAGTCTAATGGTGTTAACAATTTCTTGAAATAATCGAATCTCCAAAGCTTCCGGCTGTTGCACATGCTGTATGACACATCGCCCCGTCTTGTTGGAACCAGATGTTGTTAAGATCAACTTCTTCCAATTGTGGCCATAAAAAGTAACGATGATTCCACCAGACCAAAAACCAAACTAAACTGTCAATTTAGGTGAATCTAATGGTTTTTCGTGAATAATTTGTGGATTTTCTTCGCATTAGAATGGACAGTTTTGTTTATTTACCGCACTACTCAGATGAAA
Organism: Neoceratitis asiatica; assembly: GCA_030068015.2. Taxonomy (NCBI): domain Eukaryota; kingdom Metazoa; phylum Arthropoda; class Insecta; order Diptera; family Tephritidae; genus Neoceratitis; species Neoceratitis asiatica. Next base: position 64,363,404 of record CM061526.1, read on the forward strand.
GTGAGCCTCATCGTAGATAATGATTTTCTTAAAAAAATTGAGTTCATCGAACTCGTTCCTGCAAAAGAAGTCGTGGAGGCCATTTGGATGATGTTATATTCAGAACTTAATTGCATCGATTGTACTTTACATTAAATAAATAAAAAACATTTGAATTTCCCTAACAATTAAAGTGTTTTTTTTTTTTTTTTAAGAAATCATATCGCTCTTATTGGAAAACCCTATATATTTGGCGCTTTATAACCGATGGAGATCGTCATTTTGTATTTTGGTGTACAGCTTTATGTTCTATGTTGGATTTTTAGGACGATTTTTTATTATTATACTTTCAAAGTACTTTATGAATCGTTCTTTCCAGATACTAATAATCATTAAAAAAAATTTAAGCTAATTTTTATTCATATTAATATATTCTTTTAATGCGATTTCCTTAATTTTGAATGCTGGTCTGGCCAAGGTTCCTACCCATGTCCTTCCGCATATTAACCACTCCGCTTTGGCGATCATCTACTAAATATCATATAGTTAACTGTGCGAAAGAATATATTCCACACAGGTAAGCCCGCTAGTGAAGGGAATAGACAGGAGAGCTTTGTTGAATTTATAGGTGTCTAATGTAGCTAAATAGAACGGATACGTTGTAGAGATTGGGCAAGGAAGGGAACCGATCCCATCTGGGAGGAAACCCAATTTCTACCCAAATCAAATAAACATTCAGCGAACTTGCGTCTCGGCAGTCAAGTCCTGGAACCAACCCCACCACCAAAAATAGTAGTAGTTCACAGAACAAACTAAATATACCCCGAACTGCTCATTGTACTCTGGCAAAAAAGATGCCACGCACTTTTCTAACTTCTTATGGCATCACGTCATACATATATTTTTAATAAATTAGAGGGAAAATGTAATTTTCTAGCTTTTAAAAAAGCTATAAATTAAACTTTGAAACAGTTGATGTATGTAAGTAGTTGTATACACATATATACAAATACATAAAACGTAACTCAAATATAAAACGCAAATATTAAATATTGGTACATATATATGTAACTATATACTTATATGCACTTATATGCACATTAATTAAAGCACGCACGCTGCAAATGCAGCAATCAACAAGAGAAACAACAACAGCAACAGTAATGCATCTAGCAATAAAAACAACACTATTACCAACGTTAAACAAGTGAAGAATTGCAAAAGCTTGCAAATTTCCTTATTAATTAAAATTTTGTTCAACAAAGACTTTCCAGCATTTACATACACACATATATGTATGCAATACATAAATGCATATTAAAGGGTGATCCATTTCGAAGTTCCCCACGTTTTAAGGAAGCAAACATATAAAATTAAAACTTAATGGGGAATGTTGGATATCATTCGAAAGAACATTCTTTGGCATTTATTTTTTGATTATCTCTTCCAAATATTGGGCGCGGCTACGCTCAGATGGTCCATCCCTTGAGTCCAATTTTCGATGACTCGTTCAAGCATTTCGACTGGTAACTGGCGAATGACACGCATTACGCATGATGTTTTCTCCAAAGCCTTTATAGAAACGGGATTGTTCGCATAGACTTTAGACTTTACACATCCCCACTGGAAAAAGTCTAACGGTGTGATATCACACGATCTTGGTGGCTAATCGACCGGCCCAAAACGTGAAATTATCTGCTCCGCGAAGTGTTCTCTCAATAAATCTATTGATTGATGCGATGTGTGTGTAGTTGCGCCATGTTGTTGAAACCAAATGTCGCGGAGATAACGATATTCAATTCCAGGCACATAAGAAATATGGACCGCTGATTTCACCGGCAGATCTTGAATCTCTTTAGGTTGCTCCTCGTTCCGAATGCGGCAATTTTGCTTGTTTATATACCCATTGAGCCAGAAATGGGCCTCATCGCTGAACAAAATTTGGCTCGAAAACAAATTCTGGAAATTGGTGAGAATCTGCTTCAGCTGGACCGGAGCGTTTTAGTATCAGCATAATTATTCCATCGGGGACGATGGTTTTGGTGGCTTTCGCCTTTCCGATAACCCCCTGAATTTCTTCCCTTGAGAAAGAAAGCATCGCGGTGGTGGTTGGCAGTCTATGCAGACGACGGTGTAGTGTTAATTACCGATGGAAATAGCTCGTGGGCCTCTTCGGGTCCATCGATGTGTGATCACCGAATGAAATATCCACTCGATCATCACATCTCAAAGGGTTTGACAATGACTTGTGACAGTGACCCAAATCTTGGTCTAGGAGAGATTACAGGACCAACACTTACGGTACGGCACTTACTCCCAGTTATTCCGCTCATGATGGTTAACCTATCGCCGAATTTCTTTATTAAGTTCCCCGATAAGCGGCTATCCGAGATCGGCAAGGCGTAAAGAGTCGCTTGATGCTAGTAACGTCGCTTCTGTAGGCGGTAAAGGCGTCCAAAACCAAATAGTTTTCGACTCAGAATAGCACACCTATATCGGCACGGTATCCAACTGCGCAACATGGACCCGAAGGAATGTGTATATTAAATATTTCGAGCTCGACTCCCCCTGACAGGAGAGATGTGAGCTCACTTTTCAAGAGATGTATTTTGTATGCTTTCAATTAAAGATATCGACATAAAATGCGTCAAGTCGTTCCATACGTCAGTTCGAGTCGCTGCGAACGTTGCCGAATGGACTCTCCACAGCCTTCGTGTAAACTCTCAGCTACGGCCGCTGTATTTTCTTCACTGCGTTCTGGACGTGGTCGAATATTATCCAATAATGAATGCTGGGTCTCAAGATGAGTGATGATGGTGTTGCGAATAGTACGCTCAGTAGGCCGATTATGATGACCATAAGTTGAGCGAAGCGGGCGAAAGACACTCTTTACAGAACGTGAATTTTCCTACTAAAGTTGAATGATTTGTAAACGTTGTTCAGGCGCAAGTCTTTCCATTATGAAATGCCAAACAATATTGAACAAAAATGACACGACTCACACGTGAACTGTCAAAAAAAGACTATGTAAGTAAGTATGTAAGTACCTCTACTTGGATCACCCTTTAATAAACATATACTAAATTAATATTTTGCTTATGTATTTATACTGTACAACTGCACAGCGTTTAAAGAGTTACACATCATCATGGAAGAGCATAAATATATATGCATGTAGTATGTACATATGTATATAGATGAGCTACGCCCTCCTGCCTCGCCACATTTCCACACTTAATGTTTCACAAATTTGCACTTGCAAACGCCTGGCAGTGCCATTCTAATGTTCAACAATCATTTTTACACAATAATTACGCAATGCACATGCATTGCTTTTCATAATTCTATATTTTTTCGATTATGTTCGCAGTTCTCTTTCTAAATACTAGTCATTTGTGGGCAATCGCTGTGCATTAAAACACACATACACACAGCCAGATGTAAAGGTAAGCCTTACACTCGCATGATTAAAGCCTTTCATATCATTTATTCTGCTTCTTCTTCTTCTTTTTCTTCTTCTGCTTCCTCTTCTTCTTCTTCTTCTGCTTCCTCTTCTTCTTCTTTTTCTTCTCATTTACCCCAACTCTACAATTTACTTTCTCACTCCTTATTAAATATTAAATTATTATTTAATATCTAGCTAAGTGTGTCTATGTATGTACGTGTACTCGTACATACCCTCTGAATGCATTTCATTTTCTATAAATATTTATTATTGTTTTATGTCTTTTTAAAAAGTGATGAATAGCCATAAGACATGCCATGCCTGGTTGCTGTGGGTTGTTTATTAGTCATTTTATTCATTTAAAATTGCAAATTATACAAAAAGGTACAAAGCCAATTGACATGGTATACTGCTGTGCAACAACATAGGCACATTTATACATACAATTCATACATACAATTCATACATACATAGTTTTGAGTGTTACTTAGTGCTGACGATATATTGAGTGGTTAATAACTTTCAAATTATATCTAAGAATCTATTTATGTAGGAAAAAAACCAGCGGTAGAGGGAATATGAATATGTCATTGTGTGAACATTTGAAGGATAAAGTAGATTTGAAAATTCCAAATAATAAAAACTTATAAAAAAAAATTGTTTAAGTACTTCAGCGCCATCTATGATATCAAAAGCATCGAAACACGACTATTTTTACGAAACAATATTTTTTTTTTTTTGTAAAAACCCACAAATTTTTGTTAAATATTCTCCAAAAATCTGAGAATTCAAAATATATAAAAGTTTGAAACCGAAATATGCTGAGTGTGCATTTTGTGAGGCGATTACCGAGTCGTCGTGCTACTTAAAATCCTTTCGGTTGGTCAAACTGTCATGCAGAAATATCATTTGAGTGTTATTTGAAAGGCAACTCATGGTTTTTGCACCTTAATGATGCACTCTCCCAAACTACATTGATTCTTCGTAAGTTTTTCGATAAAAGTTCAAATCATATTATTCCACTACTACCCTATTCGACTGATCTAGCACCGTGCGACTTATACCTATTTAACAAGTATAGAAGATTGCTCCGGGGAAACCGTTTTGAGTCGATTTAGCATATCGGTATATCACACATTTCACCCATTTTGGTCCCCCCAACACTTTTGCAATAAAATAAAAAGACATTACATAATAATTACAGGTTTTACAACGCCTATTTTCAGAAATTCAAGAAAATTGTTTTTCTTCCAAAGGACGTGGTTTGGCTTTGATTAAAAGCAACTGATATAGGGTCATATCCTTTAGTTTTAGTTAAAAAGTAAGTGCAATTTGCGTTAGCGATTTTGATGCCAATTTTTTCGATTTTTCAAAAATTGTATCCCAGTATCTCCTTCCATATTGCATTATCCTCAGTAGACTCTCGAATTTCATGAAAAGAATAGATTTTTCCCTAAACTTATATCGAGCTTCTCTCAAAGTTTTCAACTAAAATGCTTGTTTCGCTAAAGTTTACTTATTTATAAAACATTAATATATGTAGCATTTTCGAATTTCACCATCGACCAGCAGCTAATGGCTTTCGTCATTCGGAAGACCAGAGTTCGAGTCCTGGCACGTCCAACATTCAAAATTATGAAAGATAAACTTTTCTAATTGCGCCAAAAAATTTCAAGCCCTCCGAAAGTATTTCTGGCATGATATTAAAAATCTCCTCATAAAACTGCATCGGCCGTTCGGAGATGGCTTAAAATAAATTGTAGATCCTTGCGTTTGTTGGATAAACTACAAAACGCAAACAAGTTGGAAATGGAGCTCGGCCAAAAATCACTTCAGCAGTAAAACATCAATTCGTATTAAAAATATACCAAACTTTTGTCTGATTGCACTCCTTTTCTAAAGTCCTAGCCATCAAAAACGGTTTGAAAAATCATAGCTAGAGCATTTCTTTGAACTTCGATTTGTTTCCAAATTAGAGAAAAACTCCTTTGTTATAACCCTATAGAGCTCGCAGTGTTTCTAAAATAGTCATTATATTAAATTTTTTTTTGACTTTTACATAACATTGAAAAACAAAATACGAATAAATATAGATTTTGTTCATGAAATTTTGATTTTTCTAGATATTCATTATTTTATGTGTTTAAATGGGGGCCACTAGAAAATTTCTCATCAGATTCAACACAATTTTGGCAGTATTAAAGATTAAAGAATTGATTACACGAATGCATACTCGATTCCATATTTCAAAATTACATTAAAAACCTCAATATAGTATTTTGAATGCATAGTTCTGTTGACGAAATCTATTTTCCTGACCCCATACTTCGTTATATTAAATAATAATAATTAAACAATGTTAAAACTGCGATAATACCTATTACTTTATGAGTAAAACATATTTGAGAGGAATGATATGAAGTCAAAAGACTTTCATTGTGTCCCCATTTTCGGCGGTGAGTTACTGACCACAAATCGAGACATTTAAGTCGCCACGGATGACGTTCGCAGAGCCCTGCCCTTATTCATAGTTTAGATTTTAATTATTTTTTGATGACCCAAAAACCTGGACCTGGATAAGAAGGGTAAAGAAGTAGTAATAAAATAAGGAAAAAAGACTTTTCACTATTACGTCAAATTTATTGAAGATTACATATTCATTCTCGTATTTGAAAAATCGGTTGAAGGGGACAATATGGTACAGTCTTCCGATTTCGATGATTTTCAGTGTCAATAGTAACTTGAATTCACCCCTGTATACTATCAAATTTCACGCTCTTTGCTTTTCGCAAACCCTAATATTTAAACCAATTGATTATTTGAGGATTACATGATATTGTCGATCGATCTAGCCGGTTCCGACAAATGATATATTACATGCTTATACATTTATTTAAATGTATGAAATGATGAGTAGAATCAATTTAGTCATGCCCATCTGTCCGTGCACGCGATAAATCAAGGATAACAATTGCGAAGGGGTGAAATCGGAACAATTTCACACTTACCTTGTTCTCTTACTTAAAAAATAAATTTGTGAAAGTTAAATAGCCGCCTGTATTCACATTAAACACAATACTCGTATGGACAATGTTTCCTACCCAATATTACGAAAACTTTTTTACTTAAAGAAAAAAAAAACATATCAATACCGCCAAGACCAGCGCGGACTTGAGAATTGTTTGTAGTATCTATCAGATTTGGATACTCATCCTTAGGATACTCATCTTACGCCAATACGCGGCTGAAAGGAGTATCTTTAAGAGATTATGGGTTGTCTTGGAATCATCTGTCACTCTTACAAACGGAAAAGTTTCGGTAGCCCTTGTGTAGAATGTCAAGGATTTTCACTACAAGCAAAGCTTCCAGTGCAACATTGATAGAATCCTTTTAATAAGAACCCGCCTACAATCAAGGGGTTCATATTCTTGAGGTCGAACTTAGTTGGGACGGACTCAGTTTCGCTCAGTTAGTATCTCAATTGTTGCTAGGTTTGCAAACAAACAAAAAATATTATATAATCGGTGTTCTGTTAAAGAAACAAGTATAACTAGAAGCTTCTAATATCGGGGCGGTAGATTCAGTAGATCCGATCCAATGACATAATGCCCCATATTTTTGTTGTAAAATTAAATAGAAAAATCTACAAAAATTTATGCACCATTGTTCAACCACTGAGAGTTGCATGATCACCAAATAAAATCTCATGTAATTATAATCAAAGCTCTACACATACATACATATATAGTATGTACTACATATGTATGTGTGTATGAACATTTAGCATTAGCAATAATCTCGAGACAAAACTAGAAAACAAAACCGCAGCAAAATGTATGGAATCATGTTACACATTATTACAATAACAATGGCGTGGTTAACAATAAAACCAACAACAACAACAACAACAACAATAGCAACAACTAACGAAACGAACAAAACCTAAAACCAATAGACATATGCAAAACTAATTGCAAAACTAATTTGTGACATTTACAATAATTGTTGTCATAACATGAGCACATTAACCCGCCAGACGGACGGACAGACATCACATCACAACTAGACACACATACATACACCTAGTTACATGCATATATACTTATAAATAGAAGCATAAAGAATAGAGATACATAAGCAGATACAAAGATAGTAACGAAGTACCAGGTGCTGACATGCACAAAAAAGAACGGGTGAGGGAGGCAAGCCAGTTGATAGGCATCGAAGCTCAAGTACTCATTCGGCTTCATGCGGTTCAGCGATGAGTGGAAACTTGAGAAGCACTATACGAGTATACCATGTACAAAAAAAAAAAGGCGATGCAACAGACGGAAGACGTATTCAAAGTAGTTGCAACAGAGAGAAAAAAGAATGCAAATAAGACTTTATGTGTAAATAATACCAACAACAGAACAATAATTAATACAACAACAAAAAGTATATGGCTACCTAGTCTACGCTAAACAATAACAATAATCGTTAAAGCTGCAGAACTTTTATAATACAATGTAACACATACATACTTACATACATGATTACAATGGCTCTATTACTTGTATTAGGAAAGTTAGAGTGACCCAGGTAAGGCATCAAATGATTTAACAGGGAAATAAGTTCAGAACTTCAGGAAACTGACAAAAAAATTCATTAAGAGATTATACACTCGGAGGGATTGATATTTCCTGCCGAGAGCGCAGACAATTAGAAAAGGATTTATATAACTACAGTTATTTGTCAGGTCAGGATTCGAACCTACCACTGTCGTTTCAAGAATTGCGATGAACGATAGAGAAGAAGGTGAGTCCTGGTGAGATCTACTACAGCGGTCATATAAAGGATCGAAAAATTTGTTAATAAATTTTATTGAAATAATCTTACTGTGGGCGCCTAGAGCGGACCTACGAGCGCTGGACCCGCCACGATATCAAAATCGTGCTTGGTGATTTCAAAGCCAGGGTGAACAGAAAAAATATGGTATCTTAGGCACAACAATCGGAAAATTTAGTTGACGATACAACCCCGAATGTAATGAGGTTGACAGAAGACATGTATCGATGTGCGTATGTTCCAAAGACTTAGAATCACATTCTTATTGCAATAGCAAAGATACGAACCGCATCTGTGCTGCAAAGAACGACCGCCAACAAACTTAATAAAGGTTCGACGTCGGAAATCTTTAATCACAGCAGGCAGCTAGCCTCTGCCTTCCCCTGCTTTCGAAGAGAAACAGAACAGAATAGAAATAGAAAGAAGTCAAATGCGCATGTAGCTGGGGAGCTGGCCATCATGGGTTATACCTGAGAACATGCAACGGCTTACCAAGGATTTCACAACTGGAACATACTCAGGTGGGAGTCAAGAAGATAATCTGGCGACTGATGTCCTAAGCATACCGTGTTTATTGTGAAGATGGTGAAACATAATCTGTAAAGAAAGATGGGAAAAGACGCTCGAACATACAACTACGCCAAGTTCGAATAGCGATTTCCAGCTTCCAGAATAATAAAGCGACGGGCGCCGATAACTTCCTGGCCGAGCTATTGAAATATGGCGGAGAAGAACTGACAAAGCATAAGTATACCTATATATATAAGTATTGGGAAGCATATAAAGTTTTATCTACCATATTGTGGAAAGATTAAAGCCCATCGCCAACGAACTGATTGAATTGATTGGTAAATGTAGAATTGACCAGATATGCGCCATGCATCAATTCTTACTTAGTAAGGTGAGAACGCGAAGGGGTCTGATTTTAACGAGGTCATCAAACGAACAATCAGAGTACTCACGTCTCGACTCTTACGTTATTGTTGATAGTACATAGCTTGAAGTCGTAGATATTCCATCTATCTAAGAACCAGTATAAGACTAATGAGCAATGATAGCCGGGAGAGGCTGGAAAGTCACCGTACTCTATCCAGTAGGTAATACTTTGGACTGAGAAGGAAGTTGAAAAGTACGGTTCTCTCTCTATGAACAAAATCCAACTCTAAAAGTCGCTCATCATTCCCGTCCTGGTTTATAGTACATAAGCTTGAACGATGACGAGGAAAGCGTTCTGCGGCGAATTCATGGTCATTTGCGCAATTAGCAACGGCAAACATCGGAGGTGATCGATTGATGCAACACTAACATTGCTCAGCGGTTAAGGAAACAGCGCCTACACTGAATAGATACAATCGCCCGAAGTTACGAAAGCATGCCAGGCTTGAAAGTATTCTACAGAGTGGCCAACATGGGAGACAAATAGAGAGTGGTGTCTCGACTTAGTCGGAAATAGCAGGTAAAAGATCTGTATTCACTTGGTGTTTACTTCGACAAAAACAAGAAGAAGAAGAAGAAGATACCAAGTACAGTGATTTTGAAATTTTTTTGGCGCTGACTATTATCTGCCTAAACTTTTTCATTGGTGGCTAGAGAGAAACCTGTTGTAGAAAAATATCAGTAAACTCCTTTGCCGATGGATCGAAGCTTGCGAAAAAATATTGATGATTCCTCTGTCGCTAAATGTATATAGATACTTCAATTAGACTTCTGGACTACTACGCCGTGTCCGAGACAAATAGTAAATCATTTCTTATTCGGATAGCCTGTATATTACTACCTTGACCTCTGTTATCCAGAGATAAACTTTAGCGAATGAGTACTACTGTCGTAGGGCTAATAAATATGTGTTACTCTGTCAAAATGAGTTTTCCTTCCCGACAGATCCGCGTATTAGCATATCAGAAAACGATCACTTCCAGATGGATGGTTGCGAGACCCCTCCTATTCCAAGTGAAAAACTGGAGGTAAAGGGTGTTTTTATAGAGGTATAGAACTTTAAGTTGGCATTACTTTTCAAGATGGCGACCGATTTAACAGCTGTCAAGTGATTTATTCTCAGGCAATTCATCATGAATAGATTCACGCCTGAACAACGCTTGCAAATAGTGCAATTTTATTTCGAAAATAATGGTTCTGTGCGGAAAACGTATCGCGCACTACGTCCATTTTATCGTCGACAAAATCGTCCATCAGAGCAGTTAATTCGATTAACCATGGAACGTTTTCGCACCACGTTTACTCTTATTGATAACTCGCATCCCCAGAGACGCCGTACGGTGCGTACAGAAGAAGCTATTGCTGCTGTAGAGCGTAGCATTGAGGAAGACCCGAATGATTGCATCCGCCATCGAGCACAGGCATTGGATCTGTGTCCATCAACTTTATGGAAGATTTTGCGGAAGGATATTGGTTTGTGTGCTTACAAAATCCAACTCGTGCAAGAATTGAAGCCAAACGATCATCAAGTAAGGCGTAGATTCGTCGAATGGGCCCAAAACGAGATTACCGTTGTTCCCGATTTTCATAAGCGAATTTTGTTTAGCGATGAAGCGCACTTCTGGTTGAATGGCTACGTCAACAAACAAAACTGTCGCATTTGGAGTGAAGGTAATCCTCAAGTGTATGTTGAAACACCGTTACATCCCGAAAAACTGACTGTTTGGTGCGCTTTATGGGCTGGTGATCATTGGTCCGTACTTTTTCAAAAACGATGATGGCCAGAACGTTACAGTCAATGGTGATCGGTATAGAGCCATGATTACTAACTTTTTCATTCCTGAATTGAATAACCATGATGTCCAGGAGATGTGGTTTCAACAAGACGGCGCAACATGTCACACAGCTCTTGCCACAATAGATTTATTGAAAGACGCGTGTGACCGCCTAATTTCACGTTTTGGACCTGTGAATTGGCCTCCAAGATCTTGTGATTTAACACCGCTGAACTGCTTTCTGTGGGGCTATGTAAAGTCATTGGTCTATGCGGATAAGCCACAAACGCTTGACCATTTGGAAGACAACATTCGCCGTGTTATTGCCGATATACGGCCACACAGCCGTGGCGGTCATATGCCAGAAATCATATTTAAAATGTAATGCCACAAGATTATCTTTCGGATAAATAAAATTCATGTCAATCGAGTAATCCATCGTTGTTTTATTGCAACTTAAAGTTCTATACCTCTATAAAAACACCCTTTATAAGAAGCGTGGAAGCTTTTTCTATTGGTATTCACGCTACACGGCTCTGGATTCAGATGGAACCCAATTGCATAGCTTGCAACAAAAAAATTATAATACTACTAATATTTAATAATCTTGGCACTTTCTACTCGACTCTATGGTCTTCCTAAGGCCGAGTTTAAAAAATATCGTTTGGCTTATTTATATAAAGGATGGTTATCGATATGGAGTTCTTTCGTGTTTAGGAATTTTCCAATTTTTACAAAGATATATGCAAACGCACTATATTTTCTTCGCTGGGTTTTCGTCTAAACTGCTAAGCTTGAGGAAAATAATCCACAGTGCAACTCAATGCTTATTTCCAATAACAACAACAGCTAAAAATGGTACAAAAACAAAAATTGTACAACAATAACGATAATAATAATAACAATAATAATGAAAGCAATAATAATAACGTAAATGGCATAAAAGCTCCATGAAGCATAAACCTTCAACTTGCAAAACAAACAAACAAACAAACAAACAGATGTAAATACATACATGCATACATACAATCAGATGTACAAATGTATATTCTATGCTAAGAAATGTTGAGAAAAAGATGAAAAACAGAGTAAAATTAGTGGAAATGGGAAAATGCGAAATGCAAATCCGCAAGTCGCAGTCGAACAAGAAAAGCACAACAACAATAAACCAAATAATAAGAAGACAGCATAAATTCAAAACAACAACAATTGTGATAAATAGCAAAAGCACAAAGCAAAGCAAAAGAATTAGAACAAAAACGAAAAATTTCTACTAGAAAATCTCGCAATGAAAACAAAAAGGTAATTAAATATATATATATTTACATATACATGCATATACATACATATACTATATTGTATATTTCTGTAAACAAAATGACAGTGACATTTAGTTCGTTGCGCCGACATTTGCCCCACAATGCGCCGACGTTATATATGTATGCGCGTCTGGTGCTGTGTGGACAATGGCGATGGCGGTTGTATAATTGTTCTATATATAGTTGTTATTGTTGTGGTTTAGGGTTATTGGTGGGCGCTAGAGAATTAGCCACAAATGCCCACAAAGCAGCTAAACAAATACAAATACAAAATACGCTGCAAAAGCTTTATAAACGATACGACAAATATGGGAAAGCGAGCTAGAAAGTAAAAAAAAATCAAACCTAAAAGAGAATATGAAAATAGTGTATGAATAATACGAGACGAGCTCGGTAATACCGTTGATGAGGAATTAGTTAGACTTATCAGTTGCAAATATTTCGTAAAATCCCACGGATTGCTTGGATACGTCGAAGCATAGTGCAAGATGGGTACGCAGAATACTCACAGCTTCTTAGGAAAAACAGTGCAGCATTGAATTATTTCATTACAAATTTTGCATTTTACTATGCTATGCATATTATTTTCAGAAAAACTGCGGAACTAAGCCTATTCTAACTCATAAATAACCTATTAAAGTAAATGTATCAACTTAAATCCACTAACTACTTTAAACAAAATGTCCTTAGTATGAGACTCCAAATTACCGAAAATATATGAAAAAACTTTTTTTTATTAATCAATTTAAGTTGATTGCCGTTCCAGAATTTTTTACGTATGGAAAAGTAGAGCGACTATTAACCACTCGTTTGGTATAAACTTGCAACCTTGGCCGATAATTCACTGATTTTAACCAGTATGAGCAGGGCATACAACAGAGTAAACCAAAAATCATGCGATCCCCAGCTGGATTGCAGGAATCAGTGGAAATACAAACAAAAATATAAAAAATTATTAACTAGAAAAGAAAATAGAGGACGCAATAATAGCTAAATCAACAATTGGAAATAAAAATTGAAAGCAGCATATTCTCATTACTTTTAAAGGGTTATCTATTTCGAGAAGAAAAAAGAAAGAAGAAAACACAGAAAATTCTAATTTAACGGAGAATGTTAATTATCATTCGAAAGAACATTCTTAGGCATTTACTTTTTGAAGATTATCTCTTTCAAATGTTTTCCGCAGCTACGTCTCAAATGCTCCATCCGTTGAGTCCAATTTTCGAGGACTCGTTCGAGCATTTCGACTGGTAACTGGCGAATGACACGCCTGATGTTTTGCTCCAAGGCCTGAATCGAAGCGGAATAATCCGCATAGACTTTAGACTTTACATATCACCACAGGAAAAAGTCTAAGGCTGTGATATCACACGATCTTGGTGGCCAATCGACCCGACCAAAACGTGAAATTATCTACTCACCGAAGTGTTCTTTCAATAAATCCAGTGATTGATGTGATGTGTGGGAAGTGGCTCCGCCTTGTTGAAACCAAATATCGCGGATATTACGAGCTTCAATTTCAGGCATCAAGTAGTCGGTTATCATGGCGCTAAATTTTGTAAGCTTTCGATTTAAGATCTCGACGTAAAATACGCCAAGTCGTGCCATACGTCACGTATTCGGTCGAATATTATCCAATAATGAATGCTGAGCCCAAGATGGGTGATGGTGTTGCGAATAGTACGCTCAGTAGGCCGATTATGTTGACCATAAGTTGAGCGAAGTGTGCGAAGCGCTTTCTTTACAGAACGTGAATTTTCGTAATAAAGTTGAATGATTTGTAAACATTGTTCAGGCGTAAGTCTCTCCACAATGAAATGCCAAACAATACTGAACACGAAAATAAAATGACAGCTTGACACGACTCACTTGTGATCTGTCAGAAAAGGCTATTGAAAAAAGTATCTCTACTTGGATCAACCTTTACCAGTTTGTACCGCATAACAATAACGCCGCATATATTGTACGGTTCATTGTTTCATCATCCGTTATGTTCCCCTATCGTTAATTTTGAAATAACCATTTTTCTTGCTCTCAAAAGCTGCCAGCGTTCGGTTATTGCTTGTCGAGAGAGAACTTTACCTACCGACAACAGGCGAGCGCCGTAGTCGAGTTGCTAGCAGAGCGTATTGCTATGAGGAGAGTCATGGGTCCCAATACTAGGTAGATCAACATCAAAAATTGAAAAGAAAAAATTTACTATTTGCGTTCACCCTTCAGCAGGAAAATGGTAACCCCTGCAAATTTCTGACATGAAAAAAAGCTCCTCTTAAATATAGTTCAACCATTTGGATGAAATTTGGACAAAAGCTGTAAGCCATTTGTTGGAAAAGAAAGACGGATAAGTATTTTTCGGAAATTTTAAGAAAATGTGTTTAAATTCTGGTTTATAATGGAATACCACACCAGTAACCCAATCTGTTTTTTCTCAACTCATGAATAGTCTCTGGTCTTATTATAGTTTCGTCTTATTATGCGATTTTCGAGCACAGTACTCAAAAGATCGATTGTAGGCTTGTAAACTTCAACATTTGGAAACAAATTATCTCTCAGCATGACATGGTCACGATCGGCATTGACCATGAACAGCAGCACCTTCAACGTTTTCGAAGAAAAAACGAACCAATGCTGCCCACGGACCACAAGTGTACCAAATAGTCACTTATTAAGGATGCAAAGGCTTTTCCATGGTTACATGTGGGTTTTCTGAGTCTAACTGAGACAGTTTGACGTTAACGTAATCGGAAAAAATGATTTCACAACTCTTGAGTCAATTTGACATATCAGATAAAAGCGGCATAGAGGAATGTCCTTTTAGTACCTTCGAATTCAGCTTTAAATTGACAAAGAGGTATTGTGTGCCGCTCCTTTTCTAACGAGTCTTTTCCAGGACTTGGAATGAAGAAGCGTTGAGAACTCCGTAAAAGAGATACAGCTGGGCTCTACACTCGGCATGAGGGAAAAATTATCTGCCGTTTTTTCCATTTTCTTTCGGTAATCTTAAATTCGAGTCGACGGAGCAGCAGAAACGGTCAAAGAAACCCGTAAGCTCATCTGTATCCAAATTTTAAATAAAACTCTTCTAATAGTTCATCTCTTCAGCGCAGAATTATACAAATTCAGTTTTTATAAATTAAATTTCTATTTGTATCTTACCGCCCTTCTGGACAGTGAATAAAGTGGTGAGCAGCCATTTCAAGGCCCATGGTCCTAAAGTAATCAGCCCCTTCACATTAAAGGCTTAAACTGGTAGTTTTTTTAAATTGGACGACCGAAATTTATTTCCACCACTGTCTTTTTTCTGTAGAAAAATATTCACAAATTTGTGTTGAAACTTACCAAACTCGAGTAGAACGGTCCACTGTCCACGCTAATACTGGGATACGGATTCTGCTCATTCGATGGATACGGTGTACCATACACACCCACTGTGGGCGCTTGTACACCCGCAGAGGCTGCTACCGCCGCTGCTGATTGCATGCGTGCATAACTACTCAATGCCAAACGAGTTGGATCGTATTGACACGAACACACCATTTGGCCCGTCATCGGATCTGTCATCATCGGACGTCCATTATCACAGCAAACGGCAGAGGAGGAAAGCGGGTGTTGTGTGCTTGTTGGTGCTAAACCCAACGACATTGGATCAGCAGTCGGACACGATCCATATGGTTCGAGGGAACTACTATCTATACTGCCACTCGCGCTGCCACTGCTGCCGGCTGCACTGGGTGTGCCGGTATTAGAAGGTTGTGAGGCAGGATCGGGCGTCAGTGTACCGCTGTTGTGTTCAGCAGCGCTAACACCAGCAACAGCGCCACCTGCCGTGCTACTGACATTACTATCGTGTCCATTTGAGGGTGGACTGATAGAGGAGGTCGGATGAGCTGGAGTTGAAGCGGCAAGCGGTGATTGTGAGATGGGGTGGAGTGTTGAAAGTGCACCACCGGCCGTCAGATACTGCAAAGAAAATGAGAAAATTTTAATTTGATATAAGGAATTTAAATAACAACTAAGCAATTAAGTTGAGAATCCTAAAATATATGTTAATAGTTAAATCATAATTTTGTTATTTTCGACATGATTTTGTGTGATCATGCATTTTTAAATAGATAAGCTATTTTAGTAGCTCTCAGAGGTTTTGTGGTACTGAGGGTCTACTGATATGAAAATAACGATTCACTGTTTACTTTTCATCAAATTCGATTACCTTAGGAATTTCATCAAGTCTTTTACCTTGATGTGTGCCATCTTGGGTAGATCATTCAGTTCAGAAATTTCGAATCCTTACACTACCAAAAACAGTTTCATAAAAATTGGGAGATCGTCTCTTCCTCTCCATCTCCAACCGCATCTGCAATGAGCCCCCAGCTTCGTCCTGTCAGATTAAATACTGTTACTTATAGGTTTCCTAAAAGTTTAAAGAGTATATTTCGCTTAGTTTGCCTAGAAGAACGGAAAGTTTTAGTGTGATTTCACACATAAGTTGAATGCATGTGGCAATTTCTTCCTATTTCAAGGAAAATCTACTTTGCTTTACACGGCAAATGAGACGAACTTCGAGGAACCAACAAAACCTGGGACTCGATTAAAAAACAAAATGTCGACTGAAGCTGCACACCTCACCATGCATTCAAATGCTCATCAAGAGATGGACTGGAACTTTATACAGCCTGATACTCCTCACTTGGGAGTACTATGGCAGGTAGAAGTGAAACGTCAAAACACATTTTTGAAAGGTAGTAAATACGATGCGGTTACGATAATGGAATTCTCACGCAATGTAGTAGTAAGAGTCGTAGATATACTTACGACGCGAAGCATAACTTCACGTCCAATGATGAAATTAATTATACTTGCAGTTGTAAAACTTACTAATGGTAATTCCAAAGAATTTCAACGTAATTCATTTAAACAGCAGTAAATGTCAAGTGAAAAAGCAACACCGGCTCACAGTACGCAACCACGACCACCGGTTACTATTCTGTCAACAAATGCTTCGAATGGAGTGAGCCGAGACGTTGTACTCGTGCATAGTCATTTCGCCAAATACCTTTTGTCACAACACATAGCCACAGCTGCCCATCGACAGGCACGGCGAGCATTGTCAGGAGTTTCAACAGTCCCCTGTAGCATTGGAAAACCGGCTAGTGTGAGAAAATCGTGTTGCAGACCTTTGATGCGGTTCTCAATAGGCCAAAAACACGGCAATGTTCTTATCAGGCTCGAACCGCACCTGACGATAATAGGGACGACGAGATACTAGAGATTATTGCCAGCCAAAAAATACTTCCAAAAACCCTCGTATACAAGTAAGGCAATAACACATAAGTCTCTTCAGTCTTCAGACCGCCATTGTAGTATCCGGTCAGCAATTTAGTAACCACCCGAACCATTGAGTGAACATGTGCAGCATCTCGAAGGAACATAAGGCGCAATAAGCCTCGCAGGAGTCGTCAACCGGTTAGAGACTTCTGAAAGCGGTCACTCAAATTACCACTCTCTCCTCACGACAACGGTGATACATTACCCTTATTGATTCATGTAAACCGTCATTTGCAATATCGAGAACCATGATGAGACGGCTGCATTAATAGTGACGTGATCCAGCTGAGATAGTCCAGCAGACGCTAAAAAGTGGCGTGAGTGAAAACGATTGAAGGCGAAGGTGCTAGAAAGCCTTATAAAGGACACACCATAACGCACACCGGACACACGGGTCATCAAAGAGTTCGACTTGAAGAGTTTGGTTTTGGTTCGTCTAGAGAGAACTTTACTTTTCAATTGCCTGCTCAGTCCAAAGTAGCAACCGTTGGTAAGAGTGATTCTGCGTTGGAGTTCAAGGCTGACATTGTTGGTGTTGTTAATGATGGTTCCCAGATAGACGAAATTATCTACGACTTCAAAGTTATGACTGTTAACAGTGACGTGGGAGCCAAGTCGCGAGTGCGGTGACTGTTTATTTGATGACAGGAGACACTTCTTTATATAACCTGGAGAAAGTAGATCTTACGGTCTTTTAAAAGGTTGTAGCTGATTTATTTAGCTCTTATTATATTCTCCAACATCAAATTAAAGAAATCACAAGGTAAAGAGTCACTCTGGCTGAAACCTTATTTGGTATCTAACGATTCGGAGAGATCCTTCCGAATTCTGGAGGTTAGTAAAATAGTACTGACTAAAACAAACGCTTCAACTAGAGATTGAAAATAGGGCATTTAGAAATTTTTATCTGTCATAATCTTTCGAGATAACATTTTTGAGGCCATAATGTATCATTTGAAAAAAAAACATCCATTTTCCGAAAGATCTAGAGTGGACTAATCCCTTAATGGTATATGATCACCAGTATACGAATACAAATTCGCAAATAAACAAGAAGAATATTAAAGTAATTTTGAACTATCATATAAAAATGAGCAAATTACATACAGATACAAAAACGAACCTTATAAAACTTCTACGGCCGATTTAAGGTGTGTTGCTCCTAGAATATTGTCTTGGTTTTGCCATAACCGAGCACAAATATCCATTGAATTTACAACTTCCTCAACAGCATTAAAATGTACACTCTCGCATATGCACATACATATCCTTAGGAGTATAACTACAATATTTATGCTGACCAAAGAAATGCATCGGACGGAATAAACATATGTATATTTATAACTAAGTCTCTACATATATACATATACACACATTAAAGTCCCTTTCTTCCACAAAGTAGTACTAAGTAAGCCGTCCATGGTCCCTTCAAAGACTGCTGTCGGCATTTTTCCTTTGAGGTCCTTAAAAATTTGTCAAAGCCTGTCACAAATTTGCTTGCTGATGGATTTACGATATCAGTACAGCCGCCGGTAGTGGTGGGGCGAGGCGAGACGAGACGAGAGAGAGAGGGTTTTAGCCACATTCACTATGCTTCACCGCTCCTCAATTGGGGGTTGACGGCGCGCGCTTTGTACGGCAGGTACACACTACACTCAGTCGCATCGGCCGGCCAGACAGTAGGCAACCGGTGGTCAGTGACCAGTGGCTAGTGGTTTGTTGGTCACTATGCGCAGTGCAGTGCAGTGCAGACAACAACTACACGTATGTAGACATGAGTTACCGTTGCGCTTACTTTAATTGTTAATAATAATTCGTATATAGAATACAATAAATAAATGAGTAGGAAAGGCGCTCGTTCGTTCGAGCCTCATTCGGTTGTAAATTATGTGCGAACGTGTAGATTATGGAAATTGTGTAATAAAAGCTAAACACCAAGATATATACAGAAGTTAACTGCATAGCACATACACACACACTTCTTCAGCAAACAAATGCAAGCAAAACTAGAAAATAAATAATAAAAAAATTCCAAAATTCGATTATTTTTATTATAAAATATTTTTACCATAAAATGAAGAGGTAAATTGCATTGTTAATTTGCACTTCATATTTTTTTATTGCTTTCTGCTTACTCTGCTGGTAATGAGCCACAATACGCTGTCAGCTTAGCATAGCATAGGTGCAACATTGTAAGCTGAGTCGCGCTTGCAGCAACGGCTGCTTTGGTTGTGTGTGAGTGTATGAGTGTTGCCCAGCAAGTGGATTTCATGGCGTCTGAGGCAGTGCAATTGCGGCAACTACTTGTACGTATGTAAAAATGTGTATAGCGAAATATGTGTGTATTTGTATTTCTTTTATTAACACGCTACATCGAATCATCAGCAAAAGAGCCACAACAATAATAACAACACAATTTAATTGAATTAGTTCTCATTATAATAATATTCATATAATTGCATTGCAAAACGATTCACTGAAGCGCGAAGCGACTACTGACAAGTGCAACAGCTGTTCTGTTTGTTAGTACATATGTTCATACATACTTACAAGTATATATGTGCGTCTGTAACTTCTAGCTCTATATAACTTTGAAAGTAGAAAACCAAATGAACAAACCTAAATTTGCAACAATATTAATAGCAGTAAATTTGTAATAAAATATCTTGTAAAACATGTCAGCGACTCTAAATGTATTAATTTTTTAAATCTGAAAACTAGATTAACAGATGATCTCCAACAGCGAAATGACACTGACAAATAAAGTAATGACAGTAATTCAGATTGGTTGGGTGAACTATAATTTGTTACTGAGAGTGGAAAACGCTTTAATAAAATTTTTTTTTGTGTTAGAATTTTCACGTCCCCCATTGAATGAAAATGAATTAGCTACAAATTAATACATTAAATTACAGATTTTGCATTAGACTAAGATCTCACACTCAAGATTTATAGATACATTTCCAGTTTCAAAATATAGAGGTTTCTCTTTCCAACCATTCATTTTATAACGGAACTGAAATCCCGATCATCCACGCTATACCAGAATGAAAATTGACCTTAGATATTTTCCCTTACCAAAGTTAGTAGTGTATTTTTGGGAGGAGGGATACTCCATCTCAGAGTTTTCTCATCTATTATTGTGAATATCGGCAGAATACAATCTGTTCGAGTTTAATATTAGTATATAGGGTGATCCAAGTAGACGTACTTTTTTCAATAGCATTTTTTGGCATATCATGCGTAAGTCGTGTCAAGCTGTCGTGTTATTTTTGTTCAGTATTGTTTGGCATTTCATCATGAAAATCACTTACGCCTGAAAAATTTTTACAAATCATTGAACTTTATTACGAAAATTCAAGTTCTTAAAGAGTGTGTTTCGCGTGCTTCGCTCAACTTATGGTCAATATAATCGGCCTACTGAGCGTACTATTCGCAACACCGTCACCCTCTTGAGATCCAGCATTCATTATTGGATAATATTCGACCGAATAGACCACATCCAGCACGCAGTGAAGAAAATATAGCGACCCTAGCTGAGAGTGTACACGAAGACCGTGGAGAGTCGATTCGGCACCGTTCACAGCAACTCGGACTGACGTATGGAACGACTTGCCGCATTTTACGTGTATATCTTAAATTGAAAGCGTACAAAATACAGCTTGTGCTAGGACTGAAGCCGCTCGACCTTCCAAAGCGACATCGCTTCGCTCTATGGACTCTTGAAAAGTTCCAAGAAGATCCGACGTTTTCGAGCCAAATTTTATTCAGCTGAGGCCCATTTCTGGCTCAATGGGTATGTAAAAAAAAAACAAGATTGCCACATTTGCGACGAAAAGCAACCTGAAGCGATTCAAAACCTGCCATTTTATCCCAAAAAAAATAACGGTTTGGTATGGTTTGGGTGGAATCATCGGTCCATATTTCTTCAAAAATGATGTCGAGGAGAACGTAACCGTCAATGGCGGCCGTTATCACGCCATGATAACCGACTAATTGATGCCTGATGGCGCCACTTCCCACACATCGCATCAATCAATGGATTTACTGAGAGAACAGTTCGATGAGCAGATAATTTCACGTTTTGGGTCGGTCGATTAGCCACCAAGATCGTGTGATATCACACCGTTAGACTTTTTCCTGTGGGGATATGTAAAGTTTAAAGTCTATGCGGACAATTCCGCCTCGATTCAGGCCTTGGAGAAAAACATCATGCGTCATGCGTGTCATTCGCAAATTACCAGTCGAAATGCTCGAACGACTCACCGAGAATGAGACTCAACGAATGGACCATCTGAGACGTAGCCGCGCCCAGCATTTGGAAGAGATAATCTTCAAAAAGTAAATGCCAAAGATTGTTCTTTGGAATGATAATAAACATACCCCATTAAATTTTAATTTTCTGTGTTTCTTTCTTTAAAAAGTTAGGGAACCTAGAAATGGATCACCCTTAGAAAGATGATGAATCCTCTCATAAACATACGTCACCAAAATAAGGTGGATAAGGAAGTTATCTCTGCCACAGGTGCTCGAAAATCAAAGGGAATAGTTTGCATTTAAAAATATAAGCGGACAGACGGACAGAGGGTTTTGATGACTTTGTCAATATTTACTAGAATATTCGGGTGCAGAATATACTTTCTTGACGTAATTCGCATACAAAATCGCTTATCTGAACTTATGGTGACTCTGCACCATCAATTTCAATGATTGAAATGCAGTTTACTGAGTACCGTTGTGTTCGTACCAGTACAAGTGATTACAAACGTTCAGGTCGTCCGACAGAGGTCGACACGTAGAAAATCTTCAATAAAATCTATAGGATGTCATTGGACGCTTTAAAGGTGTGTTTGATTATGTTCAACCGCAATCCAAACGATGTTTTGCGCCCTTTCGTTACCGTAGATGAAACATGGATCCACCACACTGCACAAGATATCAAAGAACAATAAAGGCACGCTTAAACGTGCACCAAATAAGGTCAATGTGGGTCTGTCGGTCAACAAGGTCATGATAACAATATTTTTGGTGTAGACGAGGTGTCATTCACATCGATTACCTTGAAAGGATGAAATGATCAACGGCGAATACTATTCGGGACAGGATTCCATCAGAACATTGTTTGGGGTGTACAAGTGGATGATCATCATGACAAAAAAAAAATCATAAATTGGTCTACAAACTGCTACCCCACCCAGCATATTCTCCAGATTTGGCCTCACGTGACTATTTCTTGCTTCCGAACCAAAAGAAATGGCTGATCGATAAGAGATTCGGGTCGAATGAAGAGATAATCACAGAAACAAACGCCTATTTTGAGGCCTTGAAAAAAACCTATTATTTAGAAGCAATAAAAAAATTGGAAAACCGCTGGAGATGTATAGAGCTAAAAGAAGAGTATGTTGAGAAGAAAAATGCTTATTTGCCGTAAAAAAATATATATTTTATTCAAAACGTCACTGACTTATCAAGCCACCCTCTCTGCACAAAGTAGAGTTAGCAATAACTCTTTTACAGAAGCTTTGTATAAGAAATTTGTATAAAGGCTTTGTGGTGAATAATTCAGTTTGAGATTTGAAAACAAAAAATAAAATTATCTTTAATAAAATGAAATGAAAATGAAGAAACAAATTAAAATATTTATTCCTTAGGGGAATTAAGTCCATAATTTGTAAATATTTTGTTCAAATATATTCTGCAAAATTCCTTTTTCCCCCAAAATTTAAGAGTCCTCATACTGGGCAGGTGGATTTGCCCTTGAAAGCAAAGTTTTTCAAAACAAAACAGACTGAAAATAAATAGCGAGTATCACATTGCATGCAGAATAAGACGAAAACGAGGTTTTAACGGCTCAACGCGATCATTTTACAGCAAACAAGCGCGTAATATATAATTTTCCTCATTCAACTTATTGCCACGCCGTTGCGCCTGTGTGTGTGTGTGTGAGACAAGTGAGAATTCCTTTAAGCGCGCATTTAGCACACACTTAAAGTAAGCGTCGGCCGGCCGGCCGGCTAGCTGACAGCCGCAGCGGTAGCATGAAGGACATTTCTGCGCCCTTTGACTACCCTGCCACCACGTCGCCATCGCCCCTTCAACAAAAATTGACCTACTGCATGCATGCGTTTGTTATATTTCATGTTTTATGTTGCATGCCACCAATGATATTGGCTAAAAAGTGCAGCAACGGGCAACAGAGCGCGGCGGCAGTGTAACAACAAGATGCAAGCCACAGCCAAAGTGCAACACCACCAATGCAAGTGTATGCAAGTATGTCGGGTATCGGTATGTATGTTTATCTGGTTTATCTGACTGTGTGTGTGTATGTTTGTGCGTGTATATGTCTGTAAGTATAGCTTCTAGAATGCTAATTAAAAATGCCTACACTGCAATTGCGGAATTAGTTTCTTATCGCTCTTATCATCAATGACGTTGCGACCGGCAACTTGCCACAAAGCGGCGTTGCACACCAACAACGTCGCCTGGTGTTGCGCGCATGTGTTTTGCACATTTCTGTTGATGCGTTGATGGATAGTTGAGGAGCTGTGAATGCCTCAAGGCAAAAAAAGGTAGGCAAAAAGCAAAAAAAAAAGAGAAACAAAAACAAATAATTGCAAACTTAAAAACAGTGGAAGTGCAACAACACAACATAACATAGAGGGCAAAGACGACGGCGGCAGCATAATGCATTTATGAATATTATTAAATTTATATGATAATTTGTGCATTTTTAATTTTTGCTTTTCATATA
Organism: Neoceratitis asiatica; assembly: GCA_030068015.2. Classification (NCBI taxonomy): domain Eukaryota; kingdom Metazoa; phylum Arthropoda; class Insecta; order Diptera; family Tephritidae; genus Neoceratitis; species Neoceratitis asiatica. Next base: position 64,387,761 of record CM061526.1, read on the forward strand.
TTCTTACACGCTTTTGTTGCTTTTGTAGATAACGGTAAATGCTTCGAAGGCGTTTTGCCATACATTTTCCCCATTTTATGACCAAAGTCACGCAACACACTCCAGGGCGACGCTGAGACATGGCAGAAAATGTGGCTAAATCAACTAAACACATACATGTATACATATATATGTATACACATATCTATAAATGCATACGTAAATATAAGTGCAAAGTGAAGTTGATTGAAGTTAAGGAAAAGTGCAACAACAAAAAAAAGTAGCTAAGCATGTTTGGTGCCATGCAAAGAAATAGAAATCGAAAAACTTAATTTAAGCCAAGAATTAAAAGCAAAAAAAAAATGAAAATAAATATTCTGACACAAACTAGTAGTGGCAGTTGAGGCACTTTGTGCCTAAAGAGTAGTCTAAAGGCTGGAAAATAAGTGAGGAAGTGCAGAAAGTGTTATTATCAATTTAATAATTAAAAGCGATATGGAAAAAGAAGGAATTATTAACAAATTCATCATCTAATCAAATGATTATCTTAAGCAACATTTAGCATGTAACCATTAAAGGCACAGATGATATTCGTGCCAAACTCAGTTCAGTTTATGTTATGCTAAAGTTGACGTTTTTTACGTTGTAATTTCTTGAAATTATTGTAAGTTTATTGCACCCGAAATGTTCATATTTTAATCTCTGATTACTGTTCTTTTCCTAAAGTTTTGTCCTGTACTCTGTTATGGACACTGCACTTTTCACTGCACTGCACTGTAACGTAAAAAATACAATAAAAGGTTATTTTTAAACGAATGAATAAAACTATTACTCAAGTAAGCACTGTATGCCCATTGTGGACGATTTACGCCTGAAGATTCCTCCCAATTTTATCAAAAATGTATAACCAGGTTTTTGGAGGTACTAAATTCTTTGAAGTCAGATCAAAAAAATGCTATTTTCTTTAAACCTCGAACCTCTCGAAATTAATTCTAAAATGGCTTTAAAGATCACTAATTTTGTATTTAAGGTTAGGATTTTAGGTACCAAAGTCGACGATGTTTGAGTAGGAAGAATACATCCAATTTGGTCGATATTTTTATGACACTTCATTATCTTCTTCTTCCTAAAATACATATTCTTTCAGCATATTCTATATTTTCTTTTGAAGAAAATATTTTATTATTTATTATATTATTATTTTATTAATATTATTTTTTCTTTATTTTGACAAACTTTATATAAGAAGAATCTTGCTCATGGGCTCATCCTCGCATTGGCTCAACGTTGCTAAGGCTACAGAAACTGGCTTCAGATTTTTGGCCCAACTCCTACTAAAATATATGATGAGCGTCTTGATGTTTTTCCAAGAAATGGAGGGACTTATAGTATATACCAAACCGCTTCCAAGCCGCTGATGGACTTTTAATGAGAAACTTTTTATTTGATGTCAGAAATCCACTCGGATGGCTAGAGACTCCCTGCCGAGGGGTAACTGCAATTATTCTTTTTTTATAATTTTAGATTTTGGGTTGATTAGGATTCGAATCCACGAGTCTCCACACATAACTCGCACTGTTAACCAAACGGCTACAGGGACCGCCGATTCAGTGACATCCTTATTGTCCTAAATTTTGCAAAATTATAAATTTGAAGAAAAGGTTTCAGAGCCCCATACCAGTGTTTACCTATGAAGCACACTGCGATCAGGAATCTGAACTTGCAGTCCATTGGTAGTTCCGACCTTTCAAAATTCAGTGACTAAATGAATGAATCGCACCTCTTCCTTGAGCCTACAAGCTCTGGCTATTGGGTGTTTATTAGTGTCTATTATGATTTGCAATTGCCAATAGGCTCAGGAACAACTTAGCGTGGACCTTGGTTTGATAAAACTATCAGGACAACTGTTTTCCTTTCTTTTTGTAATTGTAAAAATACCGCAAAATCAGAAGAATGAATAAATGTAACCCTGATATTTTGAGACATTTAATATTACATGAGCATTTGTTCACTTTGAATCCGACACAATTTGTCAATCACTCAAAAAAGGCTGGTGTCGATTGGTCGAGAAAATCTAATAAAAATACGATAGATGTGATTCGAAACACGTCTACGAAAGTAAACAGCAGTCGACTGTAGGGTTCTTTTAAGATGAGCCGAATCCAACAAAAGTTGTTCGCTTTCGAAGCACTTCCCAGCAACAGGTTGCTGTTTTTTTGGGAATAGAAACTGGACATATCGCAAGCATACCCCTAGAACGATACACAACAGTAAATTCTGAGTGGTACACAACCATTTTTTTGCTAGTTGTCTTTCAAGAAATTTTGAATACCAACCTCCGAAGACGGATCACTCTTCACCATGACAAGTGAGCTCCCGGACATTGACTGCAAAAAATGCATTTATGAGCACTTATAACATCGATTTGATGAGCCCTCTACCGCTAGTTCTAACTTGGCGCCTAATTACTTCTTTTTGATCGAAATAGAGGTACTTTTTTAATAGCATTTTTTTTTTTGCAGATTTGCAAGGAATACGAAAATTGAAAAAACGTTGATCTAAGTGAATGGAGCTCTAAAAAGAGACTATGTTGAGAAATAAAATGCTTATTAGGCGAAAAAAATATATTTGTGATTCAAAAAATTACTGACAGTGCGAATTTGACTAGATCGAATTATTCGTCGGCGTTAAAACTATACTCATTGAAAATACCAGACAGCAAAGTATTTCAAAACTACGAAAGCCTCTTTAAGTTTGTTTGTGTTTTTTCGAAAAACAGTGTTATTTCCATGCAGGCATTTTCGAAATTGTACAAAATGTTTATAATGAAAGATATCAGATTCTCTGCCCTTTCTGTGAAGAAGTTATTGGCAATGCAACGCAAAAAATTCCCAATAGGCCATATAAAAATGTAAAATATGCTTTCATATGTAAACTTGCAATACCTAAAAAGTGTCGACGAGGGGCCGCAGATCATCTCGATGCAATTGAAATTTAATATTTGAAAGAGTATTAAGTCAATAAATTTAATTTCGCTTATCAAAAGATAATAAAATACATTGACACCATTTTCGTCGATTTTATTACTTGTCTCCTTCAAAACACTTATTAACGACGAGTATTATATTTAATAATTAATTATTTAAATTGATTAAAATAAATCTAAAATTTATTAAAGTTGTTCTAATTATATGCAATCGAAAGTAAGATGCCAAGCCTTTAACTCCTTTTTTTTAATTTTTCATGTAGACGCAAATGCAAACCAACACTAATAAAAAGAACGAAATAAGTACACAAAGAAAATTAAAAGTTGGTTTTACAATTTGTGTTGTCTAATTGTTTTAACCGAAAACCTTTAATCCTTTTTCTTGTTTTGTCGCATTTTAGTTTTTTAGCAGAGTTCGTTGCCATTTGAAATTTTTTTTCGGTTTTTTATAAAAAAAAAATGCACAATTTTTAATTTTCTTTGTTTGTTTTGACCTTTTTAGCATTTGCTCTCCTCCAGAGCTGTCGCACAATGTTTATTATATCTTCATTAGCCATATTTTTTTTCGCCGAGCTTGTCTGGCTGCGGTTTTTTTTTCGGTAAAATGGCAACTTAGTCCGCTTTGTTGCTCATTATAAGCATTTTTAAAATTGCACAAACTGCTTTGTCTAGCTTATTTAGATTGTTGCAAATATCCATTTAAAATTTTGTCTCTTTCCATTTTCGCTTTCAACAATCAATTTGTTACCAAGTTACTTGGAATTTGAGAACATTGCACTGGCACTGCAAAATTAATATCGATTATTTTGTAAAAATGCAGCAAAAAGTGCATTCACAAAGGCATGGCCAGTTGGAAAAGTGTAAATGGGGCGCCCAAGTAGCAAAAACAAACACGAGGCGCTTACGACATTGCAACACGCACTGCAATTGAGTCATTTCATGCCTGCCACAGCGGCTGGCCATACATAGAAAATAACTGCTAGCCGAGTAGGAAATTTATGCTCAATACTTTTTTTTTTTTTTAATTAGGAGTGGAGCGTCGGGAAAGGAAGAACGAAAAAGCAATTCGATTCTGAGGAGAGTTACCTTAAGTCAAGATCAATTCAGGACTGCTAAGAGGATATTCTCCCAGAATTTATCGTTGAATTGTGCAAGCAGTATAGAGGCAGAGCGAGATTTAATAGTTATAAAACTGCTTTTGATTTCAAAATAGTATTTAGGTCGTTTTGTCAATTTCAAATAATATTTCTCTCATCTCATATATACAAGTATAATTGAAAGTCCCCGGCCTACCACAGTAAAACATATTTTTTGGGCAATTTTTTTTTTTTTTTTGTTATTCAACATAGTTTCTCTCACGTGTGCTATATTGATTATAGCGACCCTCCAACTTTTCGATACTATTTTTGTAGTACGATTTGTCCTCTGCTTCAAAATATACCTCAGCTTCAGCGATCACCTCTTCATTACACGAAAATTTCTTCCCAGCGAACATTCTATTGAGATCTGAGAACAGCAAATATTTGCTGGCGGCTAGATCTGGAGAATACAGTTGATTTAGAAGCAATTCGAAACCCAATTCATGATTTTTTGCCATCGATTTCACTGACTTGTGACACGGTGTATTGCCTTGGTGAAAAGCACTTTCTTTTTCTTCAAAGGCGGTCGTTTTTCGGCGATTTCGTCCCTCAAATGGTCTAATAACACTATATAGTATTCGATGTTGATTGCCCTTACTTTTTCAAGGTCGTCAATGAAAATTATTCCATGCTCATCCTAAAATACAGACGACATTAACCTTGCCAGCCGACTGTTGAATTTTTGCACGCTTTGGAGCGGGTTCATCGTGTGCAATCCACTCGCATGACTATCGATTGGACTTCGGAGTGCAATTATGAAGCGATGTTTCACCAATTGTCACATATAAATGCAAAAACTTGGGTCTTTTACGCTTGAACACCACGAAACACTGCTCTGAATCATCAACTCATCGTTGTTTTTGGTCAAAAGTGAACTCGTACGGCAACCACTTCGCACAGAGCTTTCTCATACCCAAATATTCGTGAATGATATGATGTACACATTCAGTTGATATCTTCAGAGTGCCTGCTATTTCATTCAGTTTCAATGAAGGGTCATTCAAAATCATTTTGCGGGTTTTATTTGATGTTTTCGTCGGTGACGACATCTTTTGGGCGTCCACTGCTTTGGTGCTCATTTCACCATGTCTAAACTTAGCATGCCAATCCTTGATGGTAGACTTTCCTGGAACAATGTCCGGAAACTCGACATCAAACAAAGTTTTGGCTTCACCTGCATTTTTTCCCTTTAAAAAGCAATATTTTATCAATACGCGAAACTCCTTTTTATACATTTTTTTTCACAATAACAAAAGTTTTTTCACTCAAAATGCTAAAATTTACAAACTAATAATCCGGCAGCTGTCAATACACACGTCTTTTGAAGGTTAGGACTAACCAAAAATCTATATGGATTTAATTCTAAGAGCGCCATCTATGTGTCAGGCCGCAAAGTTAATAAAAGGATTTGAATAAAATTCGAAATGGTGCTTGCTTCTTCTTAGGGGCTTTATAGAATTTAGATTTAGAATTTTTTTCGGCAAAAAAATTTCATTTCCAATCGGGTTGTTGTGTTTCTTTTGGTTAATAATATAAGCTTTTATACATGGGTAAATTTTTTTGTCATGCCTTCGCGGTAGTTGACAAACGTCGGACGAAAAGTAAAACAAACATTTGGACAAAAAAAGTGAAAAACAAAAAATCTGGGAAAAAAGCATGAAAAAAATATTTGTTAAACAAAAAAAAATTGCAAGGCAAAAGTACGTGTAAGAAAGAAGCTTGACCAAAGCTGCTCCCCACGCACACATTTCTACTCCCTCAACCACCCGTTTTAGTTAAGACTCGTCTCATTCATACGTTCAACAGCAGCTTACCTCACCGAGACGCCTCACAGCAGGGGTTGAATTTGGTTTCGCAATTTGCTGTTTACGCTTGCGTGTCTTAATGTTTATGAGAAATTTTTTTTTTTTTCTTATTTTTTTTTTTTTTTTTTTTTTTTTTTTTTTTTGCTTTTTTTTGTGGTTGTGAATATTATTTGTTTTAGTGATATTTTTTCAATTTTCTCATTTTTCTACACAAATTTCGCTTTGTTTTCCATTTATGAATACACAACGTTGTTGCTGCTTTAAGGCTGTGAAGCGTTATGTTATGCTTGCAGTTTTGTTGTACTTGTGGTTGTTCTCCGTTGTTGTTGTTTTGGCTGCGTCGGCGTTAAACAAAAATCGGCATAAATAAAAGTAAGTCAGTATGTCACAACAAGCAACAGTATGAGCCGACATTCACACAATGATATATGTAGTATGTATGCGCACGTACACACTTCTTGTGACTTATTAACAACAACGACACCAACAACAACAACAACAGTAAATTTGTAGCCAATGCTTAAGTCGACACAAATTGACATTTTCAAGTATCTCAAGTACCTCGTTGCGTGCCCTATTTGTTTTGTAAATATTTACTTAGGCCATTTTTCATTTACATATATGTGTGTATGTATACATGTATGTATGAGTGTTCACACATACAAAATTTATTTTTCTTTAATTTATACATCAACAATGCTTACCGCTGAAGCTTTTTCATTTACCATAGCAAATTCTTAGAATTTGGATATTAGCAATAGAAATAACGGAAGTTTAAAAAATTTATGCTTGAAAGTAAATGTAAACGGAAACTATAATGACTCATCCATATTAAGACCTCAATGCAATTAGCCAGAGAAGATTTATACGCATATGATTCAAGGAGCTCAAATTCTTTCAGAGTTCAGGTACTTTATAAAGGGTGACCCACGTAGTGGTCCTTTTTTCAATAGCCCTTTTTTGACAGATCACGCGTGAGTCGTGTCAAGCCGTCATGTTATTTTTTTTTAGTATTGTTTGGCATCTCATCATTGAAAGGCTTACGCCTGAACGACGTTTACAAATCATTCAACTTTATTACGAAAATTCACGTTCTATAAAGAATGTGTGTCGCGCGCTTCGCTCAACTTATGGTCAATATAATTGGCTTACTGAGCGTACTACTCCCAACACCATCACCCATCTTGAGACCCAGCATTCATTATTGGATAATATTCGACCGAATAGACCACGTCCAACTCGCAGTCAAGAAAATATGGCGGCCGTAGCTGAGACTGTACACGAAGACCGCGGAGAGTCGATTCGGCGCCGTTCACAGCAACTCGTATTGACGTATGAAACGACTTGGCGCATTTTACGTCGAGATCTTAAATTAAAAGCGTACAAAATACAGCTTATGGAAGAACTAACCTAACTAACTGACCTTCCCAAGTGACATCGCTTCGCTCTTGAAAAGTTCCAAGAAAATCCGACGTTTTCCAGCCTAATTTTGTTCAGCGATGATGTCCATTTCTGGCTCAATGGGTATATAAACAAGCAAAAATGCCGCATTTAGGACGAAAAGCAACCTGAAGAGATTCAAGAGCTGTCATTTCTTCCAGAACAGACAATGGTTTGGTGTGGTTTGTGGGCCGGTGGATTCATCGGTCCATATTTCTTCAAAAATAATTCCGGTGAGAACGTATCCTTCAATGGCGCCATGAGAACCGACTATTTGATGCCTGAAATTGAATTTCGTGATCTCCGCGACATTTGGTTTCAACAAGACGGCGTCACTTCTCACACTTCCCACACATCGCATCAATCAATGGATTTATTGAGAGAACACTTCGGTGAGCAGATAATTTCACATTTTGGGCCGGTCGATTGGCCACAAAGATCGTGTGATATCACACCGTTAGGCTTCTTCCTGCCTTTGGGGTTATGTAAAGTCTAAAGTCTATGCGGACAATCCCGCTTCGATTCAGGCCTTGGAGCAAAACATCACGCGTGTCATTTGCCAGTCATCGAAAATTGGACTCAACGGATGAACCATCTGAGAATGATAATAAACATTCCCAATTAAATTTGAATATTCCATGTTTTTGTTCTTTAAAAACTAGGGAACCTCGAAATGGAGCACGGGGCATTGAGTTTAGGATCATCCTCATAAATAACTATAAACCAACACCCCATATAACTTGTATTTTTTACATTAATTTTTCTATCCAAAATGAAAATGAGGAACTATGTGGAGTAAATTATTCACGCCGGAGCTGTGAAATCATTATTTGTTTGCTAACCAACTCTCCGAGAGCGATATTGGAGTGCACCAAATTAGGCATGTCGGTGTCGGTAACTCCAAATGCACGAACTAAAAAGATTTTCTGATGTGTGCTAACTAATAATTTGGTTATGCTGTGCTATGTGCTATGAGCAGCCAATAAAACCCACTTTCTCAAAGTGGATGTGGAAGTGGAACCTAAAATCATAGTATATCTATCAGCTCAATCAAGATTCACCCTCAACATGAACCGCCATCTTGTTCAAAAACGAACTAAGTTTACTGAGTTCCTAATAAGCATGGTCTTCGGATAGCAATATTCGTCTTTATTGACGTAGCCAACGTTTATGCGTTTACAGCCGAGCCACAAATAACACGCCATTCATTTCTTCTGTTCACCATTTTGCTTCAAATTGGAGACATTAGGAGATGCAGGTTATTCTCCACCTGATATTTTCACGCCGGGTGTGGTATCGAATACTTTCTAAACTGGAGTGTTTTCATCTCACCATCATCGTAGTCGATATCTCTTGATTCGCTGAACTATGCCAATGTCGTCGCATATCTCGTACAGTTTATCGTTCCTTCCTTCCTTTCTTACAAAAACTCCTTATGCGAACTGCTCGGAAGTCAACGTCGTCCACAAAAACACAGAAGGGAATGAATGTATAGTTTTTTTTTTTTTTGTTCGTCAAGAGAGGACAGAACATGGATCGACAATTGTCTGTGGATTTTCGACTAGTCTTCTCAATAAAGAGCTAAAGACTAAATTTGGATGTAATTTTAAGTGAATAAAATATTCAGCATCCGGATGCGATTGCGATTGTATTCGGGGCTCAGCTACAATGCAATGGATTCGGAGAGTATAGAATGGCCTCTGAAAGTTTCAATTCAATATACAACCTAATAAGTATATCACCTAAGAAGTAAGGTACTTCAGCATGCTTCCCACTAAACAACATAAAGTTATGTTCTCCAAGCTGTATCTACTACTTTCTTGTAAACATTGACCCTGCAACAGAAAAGCAAACAAGCTATTCAATTTAGAGCATACGAATTCAGAGCGTATTGGAATGAACATGACCCATGGAAAAGTGCGACGCGAAGGGAAAGATCTACCAAAGCCTTTCGGTTCAAGGTATTCTCAAAAATTTAATTTTCTTGAGCCTGGAATTTCGTGTACTGCTCAAACATTCTTCATCTTCCTTAATCCGATAAACACTTCAGATCTGTTACGCTAAAGGTGAAAGAAGAGAGATCAAGAACATTCAAAGCTCAGATCAAAGTAATTGCTGCTTTGTAACCGCTGAAGGATTTTTATGAGGAGCTTTTTTTCATGTCAGAAATACACTCGGAGGTACGATAGCAATTAGAAAAGTTAATTTACTATTATTTGGATGTTTGTCGGACCAGGACTCGAACTCTGGCCTACTGAATAGCGGTATCACTATGCTAGTCTGGGTCGGAGCCAACAGTTTACTGCGCTTTGATTCAGCGAAAATTAGGAAGAGATCAAGTAGAGTACCTCGACTCACCCTCCCTATTAAATATAGTTACACCTTTGAGTCTCGCTCGTCTCCCGGATCTCTATCTGAAAGAAACCCAATCTGCCTCAGTTGCTGTAGCCGAAGGTTTGAATGATTCCAGAAAAATTGTGGTCTATACAAGATAATAGGTTAAACGCATTCTCTACGTCGAAGAAACATACGACATACACCACCAGTTAGTATAATATAATCTAATTTTTCATCTTTCTACGGCCTAAAGCCCGACTTTCCGACCACTGCAGCATCTTTCAAGCTGAACTAGCCGCAATAATAGAAACTGCTTCGTTGTTACTCTACTCAGCAATGCTAACTAAACTCATCACGATTTTTTTTTTTTTTTTTTTTTTTTTTTTTTGGGAGAAACAAGCTGCCAATAAGTTCCTTCAAAGATGACAAGAAGATGCAGAGAAGTATTAAACAAATTCGCAACTATTATATGCAAAACGTCCCTGGTTTGGATCCTTGGACAAACAAATATCCCAGGGAATCTCACCACGATAAATGCTCACAACGTGAGCATATCTCTTTCCTTGGCGAAGTATCTGCTAAGATTGGGGATGTGGGGTACCAATGGCAAGGCATACCTGTCGCAAGACTCGTCTAAATAAAGTAGTTTCCACAATCTTCGGGGCAGTCTTTATATCTGAACGTGCCGAGCCAGAGGCAAGGACTAGCACTCGCTCAACATTGCTCAAAAATCACTTTGGGGAGGAATACTTTTGCGATTGCAACAACAACAGCATCAACCTACATGAGAAGGGCCAATAGCAGATGACAAGGTGAAACCACATGCAATGTGACCATGTAAATCATTAACCGAAAATCTCTACTCCTTCTAAGCGTGGCCTACATGAGCATAACAGCCGGCGTAATAACGGATACTGAGGCAATAAGGTACTCATGGTAGAAGGATAGGCTACTTCTCTAACGTACAAAATAGTGTGGATGAACGAAGGTGAAAGAAATCTCATACCACAGGCGCTCCATAGATAATACAGCAGATCATTTGGCCTCTAAGTGCGTATTATCAAGATTCTATGAACAAGCAACCTCAATAACTAACTAACTAACGGCCTAAGGGTGTCTAAATATCTCGTTTTCTGGATCCTTGGACATTCACTGGAGCCATTAAAGGAGTGCCTCACTGAATAAACGAGCTGCTACAAAGCACCAAATTACCTTTTATTTATTTTATTTATTGTGTATATTTGTATATATGTATATGATTGAGAAAAAATTTATATACACACATACATATGCATATATGCGTTTTCAACAGAAAACTTCATGCAATCGGGCTGTTCACCTCATTATCATACACACTTACACCGCTCACTCCACTCTCATCCCAACTTTTCTTGATCAGCCAACCATCAATGCATCTACCAACACTCATGAATATACATACATACATATAAGAGTATATATATATATATATATATACATTGCATGTGAATTGAAAGTGACATATTGAATAACTTGAAGACTTCAGAATGTGGTGAGTGCATCATGTCTGTAATAGCGCCGTAAGTAATAAATAAAAACCGCCGATGAAAATTTAACTTAAACCAAATTCAAGCATCGAGCCAGAAACTGAGGCAGAGGCAGAGTCAAGTGAACTGGCAACTAACAACCGACTATACGACCAACCATACGCCCGAGCTGGGCTAGCAAGTGAAGTTAAGTCAAACCAAGTCAAGTCAAGTCCAGGCAAGTCAAGTCAAGTCACTTGGCTTTAAACTGTGAACTGTTTGCATGTGTGTGCGATTGAGAGGCAGCAGTGAGTGCATCGATGAATGAATGATTTACGATGTTCCAGAGAAAAACTACTCTGAATAATTTATTGATAAATTGTGAAAGCGAAAAACCGGCAATTGCCCACAACACATACGGCCAGCGGCCAGCGGCCAGCGGCATGCGGCGACATGTGGGCTTGAGCTTGGGTTTGGGCTTGGTGGTGGCTAGTAGTTGGTGGAACAGGAAATAGTGAAAAAAAGCAATAACTATGCATACATATGTATGTATATATGTAATTTACAGATACATATATATTTTATCAAGTCAACTAAGAACAGCCCAACCCACCGCCAGCCACTTCCAACCGGCCAGCCAACCAACCAACCAATTGTGCCGCCGCACTTCACTCTAAACAGCAACATCATCAGCGCCAGCACCCATCGCACTGGCAGCCGGAATTCACTTTTGGCATGAAAAACTTCAAATTGGAATGCAGCAGAAAATGTCAATGTGAATTCCCATCGCATGCTCATAACAGTAGCCAACGTACAGCCTGCGTACATAGCTGACTCAATACTGCTACTTCCTTCCTCCGCATAGCCACAACTCCAGTCTTACATACAAGCAGAGCTTTGACTGCAGGCTCAGCTTGAGCTTGTGGCTTCGTGCGACGTGATTCTAATAAAATCGTGTGATATTTTTGTGCGATCGCATTCGACGCTACCTGCCGCACATACATGCTTACAGCCTGTAATAACTGTCATACACACATACACATACACATACACACATTTAGATATATCATTCATTTAATATGTATGTATGTATAAATATTCTACAGTCTACTAACAGCATTCATACAAATGGCATTTGTGGCGTGCAACAATGCGTTGTGCAGTAGCTGAAGCTGTTGCTGTGGCTGTGGCTGTAGCTGATCGTGCCACTCAACTCAATTCGGACTGTTACTCGATGGCAACTGTCATTGTGGCCATACACCGTACTACACACGCGAGTATGTGTGCCACCATATTGCCTTTGGTACAGCCAGTGCCCAGAGGACTCATAAATATTCTGTGCGGTTGCTTGTCAAAAATGCATGATGGAATTATGACAGATCGTTATGATTAGCACGTTGCGATGTGCGTGATATGGCAGGGCGCACAGTGATTATGACAACTCTGATCGTCAGCGATTGTATGTTGCCACTCTTTTCTATATATATGCATGTGTATAAGTGTGTGTGTGAATGCGTTTGATGTGTGATCACATTGATTTTATATTATTGTCAGCATATTTTTTTTTGAAGGATTTTTTGCTTTCGACTGACTGCTCGCGTATGGCAATTTAATTGAGCAACATTTCCGATGGGCGCATGCATTGCAAATATTTTTACATGACAATATTTTGTTTTTTCTTCTATTTTTTCTCTTTTTTATATTTTTTGCTTTAAACTCCACGCACAAGCCATTGGTATGATGTAAACAAATTAATGAAAACAATTCTCAGGATACTTCAACTATGGCGTGTACACAAATATGTACATATCTACATGTATAAGTAGGTGTAATTTTATGGCAAAACAATTGCATTTATGGTTTTGTTCAGAAATTTTGCTTATGCGCAAGTTATGCAAGAATTATACAAAGTATAAGCTATAATTTCAAAAAAAAAGCCTTCTTTAAGCTGCCACTTAATGTGTGTATATTTTTCGGAATCCATTTCATAATTCCTTTCCAAGTTATAGATCCTTGTTAGGCTTAGCGCATCAAAAATTTCTGGCAATAAATTCATTTTAATTGGCATAATAAATGAGATATATTTTGCCTGAGAGGTTTTAACACATACGAAAAGCTGCCAACAGATGGCGCTGCATATAGATCAGTTTTTGTGCTAAATATATATGTAATGAACCGTAATTCCTACGCAAGTTTAAAATTCTAAATTGACTATAACATGCTATGTGCTGCTTTTCTTAATTGATACTCAAAATTCTAACGTAAAACAAATGTCAATGGTATCTCAAGCTATTAGAGCTTTTATTTTGAATTATTTAAGTCCACACTTTATTCTTCAAATTAATTTACAAAGAATGTTCGATTCATTGGAATGATAAAGGAATTTTGACAATTTAAATTGAAAATATTTATTGTTCTTTTTGAAATATACAAAAGCTAGAAAATTTTAAGGAAACATTGTAACATTGTGTACAATAGTTATCAGATTGTAGCATTATACAGCTTTGATTATGAAAATTCGTAGAAATTATATGCGGCAAAATAAAAAATAAAAAACAAGGGATTTTTTGTTCTTGCGCTTGTGCAGAAACGATTCTTAAGGGGAATATTTTCATACCACATTATTTCAAAAATTTTCATCCGCTGGTTTGTAGCCGAACATCTGGAGCTCAGAGCAGTGTATATTATCGTGTGATATAGAAGTGAATAGAGTTAAGAAGGCAGGTAAGAAAAACATTTATAAATCTCCTTAAAAATTAATCAGAGATGTTCAACGATGGAAAATATACCACTTCACCTCCTCCACCTGCGGATTAGGGGTTCAATAATTTAACCGCGGTAAGGCATGCCTGTCGTTCCGAGTTATCTTCTGATCACTGTCCAGTAATGAGAAAATTAAATGAAGAGCCAATTGAAATTCAGCATCTTTTTCGTGTTACGACATCCAGAACTTATATATATAAAGCGATTTGTAACCGCTGAAACGATTTTTGGCCGAGCTCCTCTTCCAATTGGTGATTTTGCTTCTTGATATTTTTACCAACGAATGGAGGGACCTACAGTTGATTCTAAACCGCCTTCGAACGAGGGGCAAAAAGAAAAATTAATTTTCTATACTCTTGGATGTTGCTCGAGCCTGGACCCGAACCCAGGACTTCCGAATTTAAGTGCGCAATGCTAACCACTCGGCTATTAAGGCCGAGACATCCAGAGCTTACTGACTTAAATATAAAAAAAATACATAAGGAGTCACATAAAGGCTAATCTCGGAATAGAGAGTGAGACTGACATTGATAACGAAGTGCTTGTATTTAACAGTATGGTAGCAATAGCAAGACCAGAGCAGAAAACACAACCAAGAATCAGAACAATGATAACTAACAGCGAAATTGCTGGTTAAAAACAAGCTACGCATCGACGTCGAGAATGCTAAACTCACCGATCGCCTGAGGCAAAAATTCAACTCATGATGGCAGAAAAAAAATTTAAAGTGGCATTAAAATTAGACGAAGAATAAAATATGAAAAATCTTACAACGTCGTTATCTCCAAATGTTTCAATTAAATAATCGCTTTGGAAAGCTCGTGAAAATCTTAAACCACCAGTAAATGCTGAGGCGTCGTTGAGACTACGTAACGGTTCCAGGGCCAGAACTGAAAAGTAAAAGGTAACTTGAGTACCTCTATAGGGTATAACAACGGAATAATGCTTCAGAAAATGCACCTTTGTCCTAGATCATAAGACAATAAAAAATTGCCTTGGATACATAGACCTGAGTGGCATTCCTCTAATTTTTTTTTTTTTTTTGCAAAGATATTTAGTGCTATTTGATATTAGGATATTATCCACAAATAGGGAAATAGTCGCAGATAATTATAATAGCTAAACCAGTTAAACCCTGCTGTCATCATATGGACTGCCTCAGCCTCTTGTCTTGCCTTTCCAAACTTTTCGAAAAAGTGCTGTTATCAAAAATTTCTTCTTTTCTCGATGAAAACGGCATAATTTCTATACATCAACTTGGTTTTCGGGAAAAATTTGGCATAATTGAACAAGTAAATCGCATAACTAAAAAAAATAAGAAAGGCTTTCGAATTCCGCTAGTATTGGCGGTTTTTCTTGACGTGGCTCAAGCATTTTCCAATGTGTGGCATAAAATTAATTAATTATATGCCGAGGAGGATGCATGGCTGTTGCCCTCTCTTTTCAGTGAGTGGAAAATAAAGGGTGTTTTTTATAGATGTATAGAACTTTAAGTTGGCATTACTTTTCAAGATGGCGACCGATTTAACAGCTGTCAAGTGATTTATTCTCAGTTAGGTTTGGCAATTCATCATGAATAGACTCACGCCTGAACAACGCTTGCAAATAGTGCAATTTGGGCCCAAAATGAGATTACCGTTGTTCCCGATTTTCATAAGCGAATTTTGTTTAGCGATGAAGCGCACTTCTGGTTGAATGGCTACGTCAACAAACAAAACTGTCGCATTTGGAGTGAAGGTAATCGTCAAGTGTATGTTGAAACACCGTTACATCCAGAAAAACTGACTGTTTGGTGCGTTTTATGGGCTGGTGGAATCATTGGTCCGAACTTTTTCAAAAACGATGGTGGCCAGAACGTTACAGTCAATGGTGCTCGATATAGATCCATGAGATGTGGTTTCAACAAGACGGCGCAACATGTCACACAGCTCGTGCCTCAATAGATTTATTGAAAGACACGTTTGATGACCGCCTAATTTTTTAGTTTTGAACCTGTGAATTGGCCTCCAAAATCTTGTGATTTAACACCGCTAGACCACTTTCTGTGGGGCTATGTAAAGTCATTGGTCTATGCGGATAAGCCACAAACGCTTGACCATTTGGAAGACAACATTCGCCGTGTTATTGCCGATATACGGCCACAAATGTTGGAAAAAGTCATCGAAAATTGCACGTCCAGATTGGACTACTTCCCGCCAGCCGTGGCGGTCATATGCCAGAAATCATATTTAAAATGTAATGCCACAAGATTATCTTTCGGATCAATAAAATTCATGTCAATCGAATAATCCATCGTTGTTTTATTGCAACTTAAAGTTCTATATCTCTATAAAAAAAACACCCTTTATAAGTAAGTAGGTGGAGGACATTTGAATTTCCTAAACAACAGTTTTTTTTTTTTTTTTTTTTTTTTGAAAGAAATCATATCACTCGTATTAAAAATCCCTATATTTTAGTACTTATGGAGGGATGGTGGTCTAAAGATTTTAAATTTCAGGCATTTTCAACATTTTTTTAAGGTGATAATAATGAACAAAAAGTTTAAACTTTGTAGATATAAATATTTTACAACTTATATTGAGTAAAATTAATTAAAAAATCATAATTAATAAAAAAAAACTGGATGTGGTTGGCGCAAGAAATTTTGGCTCTTGCACTTATCCGAAACGCAAAAACCAAGAAAATTTTTAATTTGTACAAGTGTAGCTATATTCTGTAACAAGATTACCAAAAAAAAATTTAAATATTGGATTTTTTTAAATTTCGATAACCGAAAGGCATATTTTTCGTCGGTTTTTGAGCAAGAAGGTAAGAAGTTATCAAGATAATAAAAATGCTACGGGACCTAGCTGCTAGTGTACTGAATAACATATTCAAATTTCAGATCATTCGGCTAAATACTATTTTTTTTACCTGCACCGTGCAGAAAAAAGTGTTCTGAGAAAAACGAATTTAAAATTTGAAATGTATGAGGTAGAGCGGTCGGCCGCTACCTGCTCAAAGGCATGTACAGCTGAAAATACTGTAGACATCATCATAAAATTTGAACCGTATATTTCTAAAAGCCTATATTTTCGAAGTATTCAAAAAAAATCGATTTTTTGAAAATTCTAGACCACCATCTCCCCTCATATAAGAAAGAATATTTCTTTATTGTATAGAATGCAAATATGAATTTCTATGCATTTAATAAATTGCAATAAGTATTGTGTTGTAAATAAAAACTAACATATTGATTAGGAAAAGAAAAGTGAATTGAATTTAAAAAAAAAAGTTATTAAAAAAAAGTCAAAGAGTGCAGAACTTTTGTATATTTTTGTATACACTTTACACAGTGTTTTTTTTCTAGTGAAATAAGTATCACAAAAAATTAAAATATCCAAAAAGCAAAAGTCTATCTTTGGGAAAATTAAAAAAATATTTAACTTTTTAAATTTATTTTCTATGTGTTTGTAAAAAATATTTGTCAACGGTTGATTTTTCCGTATGCTTGTCTAGCCGCCAATTGGCTGTATATATTTTTATTAATTGGCTCGCTTATTCCCAATAAATATATTTATGTGTACTTAAATTACATTTAAAAATATTTTAATAAATATAATCCAGTTCAGAGTATTTACAATGCAACTTTCGATAATCTTTTTTGGAATATTCAAATAAATACAAAACATAACCCCATAATCACCTAATTAGACCTTGGCGAATCACTTTAGGTAACAGAAGATTAACTCACAACCGATTGAGCCGCTTTTTTTAAGAGCTTTCGGTTAGACCCAAATGTAGCGGAAACAAATTATTTCATTAAATTTTTATTATCAGAAAACCATTGGTGCAAGAGGTATCTTGGTGTTCATAGTATTGTGTTCCATTCCATTTTTTATTTAGTTTCGAAATGCATATGAAATGTTTCTTTACAGTATTTTTTTTTTTCAAGTTAAAAAGATGACTTCACAAAAGTTAATAATCCCAAAAGTTGATCTGATTTTTCTAACAATTTTTTTTTTTTTAACATTCAATTCTTTCCAATTTATTTATTATTAGTTGAATAGTAAAAGTATTCAAAATTCTGCTTTCATTCTTTCTAACTAAAAATATAATTATGATTATACATTAGTTCATTAATTTTATATATTCAAAAGCATGTGTGTAGCCATATGTATGTAATCACATCATCATCATTCTTCACTTACTTGATTCGCCGACGGATAACCGCAGCCATTGTATTGCGCATAAGCAGCCATTATAAAATCAAGCTAAGCTCGTCTTCTGCCAACAAAACAAAACAAAATTGCACTTATTTGGTTTTCAGTTATTTACGGTTCTTATTAACGGGGTTTAGAAACACTTAATGGTCAACACACAACTAATTGTGTGAACCAATAACTTTGACAAAACAAATTTGAATTTTCAAGCCATAACTTTCAATTAAATATTAATTTCGGATAAATGACAAATATTTTCGAAATTTTTTTTCGTCAATACATATTTTTGCTTAGCAAATATGGCGCTACGTTACGCTCTATTTAACGTTTTCATTTGAAAATATTTGTTTATTATGCAAATTTTATTTAAATATTTATATTTTTTTTTTTAATTTTTTTTTCTTTTTTTTTTTTTTGGTAAATTTTTTTTTTTTTGTCACTACAGCATTCTTGCTGTTATTGTTATTTATCTTAGCAGCTGGTCACTCAAAGTCATTAACACCGCTGCGACATTTTGCCACTGTTTGGCTTACCAAATGGCCGGCGTGACAGTTGTTGGCCGCACTGTGAACAACGCGTGTACGTCGCTTAAGCCAAATGTTTGTTAGCTGTGTAAAGTAAGCGTTTGTCTGTCTGTTGATTATGTAGTTTATTTGACATTTGAATGCCATGTGTTAGTTGGAAGCCTAAAAAAGTTGTAGCTGTTCACACTTTGACAGGTCAAAACAATCTAATGGCGTTTGCTACTTATCACTGCTGGCTAACAAACTTTGCTACTGTTGTTGTTATTGTTGTTGTTGTCGCACACTGTTTTGCAAATGTTTTCGTTTTGAGTCTTTGTTTTTCCTTTCCTGACAGGGTCAAGGTTTTGTTGATCTAACCGCTTGCCGGTCGGTACGCGCTGAAAAGCAGTTCAACCACAAGCCCAAACCGAAACCTCTATCATGTGAGTTGTTCCAAAAAAAAAAAAACCAAAAAAATGTAACAGTCAGCGCTCCGCAATCTAGTCAACCGTCTGCAATAGCAACAATAACTAAAACTTGTTTTGGCGTAATTTGACACTTTGACTGGCGCAGTGAAGTATCCAGTGTTTGCGTTTTAAAAAGTTTTTTTTTCTTACGAATATTTTTTGTGAATTTAGTTTCGCTACTGTGGTCACAGATTTGCTCGGTCAGAAACTTTTGAAAATATTTTTATTTTTATTTTTTTTCACTACCCAACTCTCGTTTATGTGTGTATATTTTTGTTCCTCTATCAAGCAAAACGCGTCGGCATTTCCTAACGCATTTTACCGCAAACTATAGCGCGTCCCAATATTTTCATAACAAAATCCTTAACTAATCAAACGTGACAGCAATATTTCTTCCATAAGATCCTCGCTGATGTGCACACTCGTCATAATGCGCGACCGGCGCTGCCCGCTCAACAACTTCCGGTATTTTCCAATTGGAAAAATCTCAGCGCTTGCGACGCACTGCCATATAAGCGCTGTAGCAGATGATCTGCGCAACGCATACAACAACCAAGCGCACTTCTCCCCAACGCGTTGTTGCAACTCTACAATAGTAGAATATGTTTTATATATGTATGTATGTATGTGTATATGCACATGAATTCTCTATAAACGTCGCAATATATTCGTCTCGATTACGTCGCGCCGCCGCCGTCGCTGCAGTAACTGCCTGCCGGTCAAACTCGTTTTCGCGTGCCCACACTTGCTCGCCGATGCGCGCTTATTAACGTTCGAGCACAAACTAGTTGCAAGTTCGTTTAGGCGTTCACAGCGGCTGCAACGCGTCGCACACTCAACAAGCCAAGCACGTTCAGAGCGTGCGCGGGCAATAGAGCGGGAGAGCACTAACTTAGTGCAAAGTGGCAGGAGAAGAAAAGAGGCACGCGCTCTGCATGCATATATGGGCAGGCGAAAAGAGCACGCTGGCACTCTACATGCAGTACTCGCCGCTGTAGTGAAACAGAGACCGAGCACTTGCTGGTTGCATATGCGTTAAGTAGCATTTAAGTAGATAATTACGTGAAATTTTGTTTACCCATACGGGGTGTGGTGGCGGCGCTTAGACACCGCCCATTTGTGAAGACGTTAGCGTCAATTGAACGCTGATGGCAGCGCCGCCACAGTTGTTTAGCGTGAAAAACCGGAATTAACAACTCGTTACTCGCTGCTGTGTGCTCGCTGGCTTTGCAGTGCATTTCCGTTGCAAGCGCACACGCCGCCTCGCACCGCTCTGCAAACCACTGTGGCAATCGCTGTCGCACTGGAATGCCGGCCATCCAAACGCCTTCAAAATTCTGCTTACTAGCGGCGGGGTAATTTTATGGCGCTTGTCGATCACAACTGGGGTAACTCTGTGAAGCAGCTCATATGGTTCCATGGAAAGTTTAGTACGATTTATTTTTATTTACTTTTACATGTATGCATGTACATATACTTCATGTTTGTTGCTTTTTTTTCCCTGCGCGATAAGAAATTCAACTCTTTCGCTGCGTTTATAAGATTGTGGGCGTGGTTTATGCCACATAGCTAGCATTTGTGGCTTCCATATAGAAAAGTTGTCTAAACCACACCTCGAAGTAAACTATTACCTATCTATGTATGTGCATGCTCAGTATATAAAGTCAGTTAGTTAAAGTGAGTATATAAGAAATAAAAGAACACACATAGGTATATACATATGTACATACATAAATGAAAGCAAATATGCCTACGTTGTGACAAATTAATAAAAATGTGGAAATACCGTCACACATATATACATAAATGAATAGAGTTTGTGAAGAAATTAATTTATATAACTACATGTATACATATATATATATTTGTATATGTATATTATGTACAACAATTGTCAAGTTAAGAGTTGTTATTAAAATTACCCATTTAATTAAGCCAAAAGCATATATTTACTATATATGTATGCCATAATTCTTACAAAAAGGATATAACACACATACATACATAACATACAAGAAATGTGTTGTGTACTAGTGACATTGGAAATCCCAAAGGTGTAATTAGTGAATTTGAAACATAATGAACTTTTTATTATATTTACTTTCATTATAATTATTATGGTTTAGTTAGAGATTTAATGAGTGTTGAGCATGTGCAGTGGAGAGTAGGCTAAAAGAATGTTTTAAAACTATTTTTTAATACAATATAATAGTCTAATAGGGAAAAATATTTTGTTAGCCCAGAATACTTGCCGTTTGGCCTCTTAAGAAAAAATACTTTGATTCGAAAAATTCAAACATTTGAACTGTTTCACTTGTTCCATCGAAAAATAATTAAAATGAAATAAAAATTAGAGCAACCCAAAATTCAATTTTTATTCTGATTGTATGATTAGTACATACACACCTATACGTTGAATAATGATTTTAGGTGAAACTTATTTATTTTTATTTTATTGACCGAAAATATTAAATTTTTCTAAAACATATACTCACATATATACCTTCTAAAAATTAGTTAAAAAGAATTTGTCTTACTGATATTTCTGAATTTATTGAAAATTGAATTTACGGTAATACATTTAGTGGTTTCGCAAGTGCAGCGCTGTATTTTGACATGGGTCAAATTTACTTATCAAACCAAACATGTTTTGTCTTAGTACTAAGTCGGGCATTTATGAAAACGGATCACTTAACAACCGCACAACGCGTTAAAATTTTTGAAACATACTACAAAAATAATGATACAAACGTGACCATGTTTCGTGCTTTAAGAGGAGTGGATTATGGTGCACATAATCGTCCAATTATTTAAGCAATTGGTAAAATTCTAAAAGAATTTGAAGAGACTGTACCGGTTACAGATATTGTAAGATCCGTGCATAATCGTTTTGCTCGTACCATGTGCCGGAGGCCCCAATGTGTCTACTTCTCGGCGTTCTCAAGAGCTGGAGCTTTGGCTTTTTGAGTCTACGCGAAAGACCGTGTTTATGCGGATAAACTCTTAACTCTTGAGCATTTGAAAACCAGCATTCGTTCAGTTATGGCTGAGATACTATCTAATATGTGCCAAAAAGGAGGCGAGTGTTACCTCAAACGAATTCAAGTTTACAAAAATTCACGAGGATGTCATTTGAGTGATGTAGTGCTTCACATACATATAATGAAAAAGTTTATAATAAAAATGGAATTTCATGAAAAAAAATTCTATTTTATTCACGCTTATATTTTCGAACCCGCAAAATGGATAAATCTGTATTATAAATGTAAAAGTTTACCTAACAAAAGAGGAAATCTTTGCCCACTATAATATATATAGAGTTTGGCGCGGCCCCACTGGAAAGAAAAAGTGGCAAAATATTTTATTTTGTTCACTAAATTATACATTGTAATTAAATTTTTGGTTTTAAAGTTTAAATTTCGAGCGTTTTCGCATAATCTCTTTTTGCAATTTTCGACGTGGATTAACTCAGCAACAGTGTTTGTCAATGAACTCAATTCAACTTTTGACGATGTAGCTCCATCAAGGACCACTGTTTGTCGATGGTATGGTGAATTCAATCGAGGTCGTATATCACTCAATTTGTGAATCGCTCAAAAAAAAAAAAGGCGTGTAAATTTTTCGAGGAAAATATTACAAAATTGAGATAGTGGTGGTTCGTCTCTGATATCGTTGCAGGTATATGGATACGTCTCTGATATCGTGGCAGGTATGTGTATGAGTTCGGAACTAAATATCAGTCGATTATATGGGTGTTTCAAGATGAGTCGAATCCAACAAAAGTTGTTCGCGCGTACGAAGTACTTCAAAGCTAATGTTTTTTTTTTTTTTTTTTTTTTTTTTTAAAAACCAGACATGTCGCATGACCGTACTACTATAACAACGCAGAACAGTATATTCTGAGTGGCAGTCAACCATTTAATTTTAACTTGCCTTTCAAGAAATCAGGAAACCAACCACCGAAAACGGATCGCTCTTCATCACGGCAATGCGAGTTCTCGCACATCGACTGAAAAAAGAAGCGGTAGATATGTTCAGGAAACATGTTTTGGAGATAGATCAGCGCGGCAAAAGTGTTTCGACAATTGGTTCAAACATATGCAAAACAATAAAGCTATTTTCGATTATTAATAGTTCTTTTTGTTCTTTAATGCAGAAATATAAAAGTGTGGTTTTAATTGGATTTTGGTTTTAGTCATAAAAAGCTAATTGTTGATTTTAATTTTGTTTATTCCAATTATTTCAAATATTGTTTCTAGAAAACATCAATCGAAATAAATTGGATTTCGAAAATGTAATGTGTGCGGAAATCGCATGAGAATAGCTATGTCTATGTCTATGCCTTTAACATCCAAAAAATACAATCTTTTGGAGTTTGTTTTAATCAGTTTTTAGTAACAATATGTCTTAGAAAAATAAATACGTTTGAGGTTTGTATAATATATATATATATATATATATATAAATATAATAGTAGTAGAAAGTGTTGCTATAAAGAGTTGGTCCGAATGGTTCGAAAGAACGATATTCTGAGGATATTAGAAACTCACCAAATAGCTTAGGGAGCGTCGCGCTTTTGGGCCAATTCCGTCATAAACACGGCGGGAAAGCTGCGAAGAGCAGAACTGTTCCATGAGATGGATGGACACGTCTTTTTCGCATTAATTGTTTTCTCCCAGCAGATAACGCTATAATACCAATATTACTCATTTTATTAGCTATCTTTGGAACTCTCGGAGGGATAAAATTATACGCTGTTTATAACACCTCTAATTCAACCTTTAAAAACTAGAAAGTTGTACAACTTGTAGAAATTAAAAACTAATAAATGGATTAGAAATATAGGCGAAAAAAGGGATGCTCTCATATTGAGGGGGAAGTAGAAGTGGTGTTCTGCAGCTCATCTATTGAAGAAGATTAGAAAAATAAATATTTCTGATCATCGCTTAAACGAAGTAGCCTCCATGAAAAATACACTTTCCTATGAATCCAATAAGCATATTCATCAAACTAACTGGCCGTGATGTAATCAGCATCCAAACATTATACGGTTAATGGATCAGTTTACTGCCATTGTAGGGAATGCCATTTTTATTGTACCAAAAGTTTTTAAGGTAACTGGAAATTATTTGGACCGTTTTTCATGTTCAAAAAAGTGTTTTTATAGAAAGTACTTTCCGTCGGAAGCGACTATTTTCCATCTCTCTGGTAATTTTCATATACAATCTCCAGAAAATTATTCCTCTCTGTTCTCGATCCAATCCTTGACCGAACTGGTGACTCCTCAAATCGCTTTGCATCCGTCGAAAAAGCCACTAGTCGAAAGTAGCAAGGCTGGAGAGCTCGGCGGGTGTGGAAATACATTTCTGAGTTTCCAGGTAGTTTTTGACCCTTATAGCCACGTGGGGCAAGCGTTCATTCGTTTCTGACCATTTTCGCATAATGCACGGCTCAAACACAATAATTTTAGTCGATAACGAGTTCAGTTTGTACTTGGCACCACGGATAGTGATCCAGTAAAGTCCCGAATTCCTCATCTTCAAACTTTTCAGGCTGGCCAGGGTCCTCTTTGTCTTCGACGCTAAATTAACCCCTTTTGAAGCGTCATGACTTATCGGTCGGCACAGATTCACCTTAAGCTTCCGCAAGCGTTCGATTGGGCTTCAGCTGCACTTTGCTTCCAATTAAAATAGAAAATTAAAACTTCCCGCAAATATTGTTTGCTTAACACAAATCCGGATATTTTCAGTGGGACAATAACAGTGTTGCTGCCAGAAATAGGCGCTGGTGGAGACAAATTATTAATTATTATTGCCAGAAAAAGATATCATTCCAATGGAATAGGTAATTGTTTTCATGATCGGCTACAACTTGCTCCATTTGAGCCATCTTTTGAGAACGTACCGAATTAATTTGTACACCCAATATTTATTTGCTTCCAGTAAAGCCGAGTGAAACTTTTTGGTCCGTTATCCACTTCCTGAAACTTGATCAAAATCGGTTCAAAAGTGTGTTATTAATCAAGCACAAACACCGTTACGTTACGTTGCCTCATAAAAATTTTACCCTCATTTTTTTTTGCCCTAAGGGTAGAATTTCATACCAGAAGCTTACGTCGTACAAATAACCTTGCCGTCTAAGTTTCAGATCAAACTTACAGTCA
Organism: Neoceratitis asiatica; assembly: GCA_030068015.2. Classification (NCBI taxonomy): domain Eukaryota; kingdom Metazoa; phylum Arthropoda; class Insecta; order Diptera; family Tephritidae; genus Neoceratitis; species Neoceratitis asiatica. The sequence continues at coordinate 64,413,050 of CM061526.1, forward strand.
GTCAGACATTCAAGGCTAGATATAACAGGTCAATTGAAAAATCCTGGGCCTGATACATAGATGGAGTTGGCTGGCAAGGTTATGGCGTTTGAATTTTGGGATGCTCATGGAATAATTTTCATTGACTACCTTGAAAAAGGAGGGACCATCAACAATTATTATATAGCGTTAAGGTGATGTTTCACCAAGACAACACACCGTGTCACATGTCAGCGAAACCGATGGCAAAAAACCATTAATTGGGCTTCGAATTGCTTCTGCATCCACCGTTTTCTCCATACTGGAGGGTCGCTACAGTCAGTGTATCGCCCTTTAAGGGCAGTATGTTGAATAACAAAATGAGTTTTGCCTAAAAAGTGTGTTTTACTAAGGTAGGTCGAGGACTTTTCAAATGACCTGTTACATATATATTCGCCCTGGTTGAACATTTACAAATTTTTCGGTCTCTGGATAACTAAAAAGCACTGAATAGTTGGATTTCAATGTGTTTGAAAACATATTAGGGGTATTCTCTTTGTCTAGGAAATGCATGCTACGGTGAACGGATAGGAAATTTTTCCTACTCGTGCAACGGCACAACAACAAAACACATGCAAAAAACATATGGTACGATAGGAAAAATATCCTATGCCAAATCCTATGTATATTTATTTCCCACAGCTAGCAAGAAGGAAAATGCAACCCTGTGAAGGAAAAGTAGCCCTGTGCCTGTGTGGTTGTTATTGTTTCACTTGAATATGTCAAAATTTTGCAACGCGGGTGCTCTCGATCTCTAGCACAATTCCATAGGAAATATTTGCATAGTATGCATTTCCTAGGAAAGGCGAATACCGCTATTGTGTAGTGATGCTTTCGCCATGGGTGGGATTCATTGTATGCTATGTAGCGTGAAAGACACCATCCCATTTTTTAAAATTCATGTCAGATAAGGATGCTGCTGAATTTTTTTTTTTCAACAATATTTAGTTATAGTAAAAAATTTAGTTATAAAAAAATTTTTTTTTTGGAATGCGAGAGGATTTTGAAAGCGAGCCAACACCCGATATTCTTTCTGAGGTACATTACGAAAATCTCATCTCATTCAAAAACGTTGTACCTTCACAATAGTTTTTTTTTTTTTTTTGCAGAAGTATTGCTCTTTTCTTTTTAGAAATACTTGTTTCCTTCGGAAAAAATGTCATTAAGTTTTTAAAAGTTGTCTAACTCCCTAAATAAGTTACTTTTTGAGGGAAAAAAAGGTTTGTATTAAAAAAATTTAAACTTGACATTAAGCTCGATTCCTTCCAGACACAACAGATAACAAAAATTGACTTAAATTATTCATTATAAGATTAAAACGATCTTTGAAAAGGGCAATCGAAATTATATGGTATTGAAAGGCAGCTGTACATCATCGGTTATTGGCTATGCAAAAATATCTGACTATTTTTGATTTATTAACAAATATTACATTTTGATCTCTCACTTAGAGTCTGATTGATTTTTTCAAACTTCAAGTAGTTGAATACTTTATCCAAAAAAGTTTATATTATTTATATTTTTACTTTCAAAGATATTCCCAAATTAAATATCCATTCGATTGAAATTAAAAATTCACCAAGTGAAATCACCAACTCATAGTCCTTGAATGCCTGCAAGCATAGAGTTGAATGCACGTTTGATGATTTTAATTAAAGGAAAACGCCAGAATATGCACACAAACCCAAATGCCGTCAACATGTCCTTATCAACAACAAAATGTGTGTACACAAATCCGCATGTGCCTAGATTGGTACGCACTTTTTCCATTTCGCAATGCATTTACAACGCACATACATACATATGTTAAATTACACTGCTGGTGCCGATAGCCAGCAAAAGCAAGAGCATGTCCTGCGTAGAGTGCTCCTACAGCGTCACAGAGTAAAAACACGCAGCTGTAGTAGGGAGCAACAGCCTGAAAAGAAGTTTTTGTTTTGTTTTGGTGAAATAAATTCATGCTTACACCATCTACGACTATTACCTCTCCACCGCATGTATGTACAACATCCATTTTGTAAAACACTGTCGTTGCTATGCCCAGCGCTCCGCTATTGCACCTAGAGCACATTTACTTCTCCATTTTTTTTTTTGGATAACGTTGAGGAGCAACGCACCCGACGTTAGCCGTGTGACCACCAAACAAACGTCCATTGCATGCCGGGGCTTGTTATCCCTAAAAATATCCTTTGTATGCGTTGCCTGCCTCTATCACGCCTTGCCAACAGCCCAATGGCTATCGTCCTTTCGTCCTATCGCCTGTGCTTTTGTCTACACAGCATTAGCCGGACGTACAAGTTCATTTTGTGCTGCTGCAATGAGCAAACATCTTGTTGAACCAACAAACAAATGGCTTTGCTGGTTTTCGCTTTCATCATCAACTTTTATGGTATATCCTTCACTTGATTTTCGTGCTTTTTGTGCTTTTCGGTCGCTTCCCGCTCTCCGAAACTCCGAAACGTACGCACTCTACCGGATCTATTGATGACGATGTTATCCTTTTGTCCTGCTTCTAAGTACCACTACTACCAACGCTGTTGTTCTTGCTATTCTCTGCTTCGAATTTTCGAATTTTTCTCTGTGTAATTTTTTTCGTATGCGTTTTAAGCTTTTGTTGTTGCTGCTGTGTTGGCAGATTTTTCTAAATCCTCTTCAATTCGCTCGCCCTACACACGCACACACACGCCCGGTGGTATGCAAGTGTATGTATTCGTATGTGGTTTGTTGACTCCCAGTTGCAGCTGCCAACAAGTTGGCTTGTTACTAAACTTGTTCGTAATCATCGCTTCAGAAAAACGAAATAAAATTTTTGAAAAATACTATGTGGAAAAAATGCTGAGTAATGCAAACAAATTGGAACAAAGACTAAGCTTCTATGGGATTCTATGGGTGTCCTAGTGCATATTTATCGCTTTTTTTTTGTTGGTTTAGTATTCGTAGCAGAGTTGCTGAGTCTATTGTTTACGTTTTGGTAAACTGTCAATGTAAACAACTCGAAAATTAAATGACATAAATCGAAGTGTTCAAACATGTGTTCGTATAATAGTCAGCAAGTGTTGCAGCATATTTAAATATTTTGAATTTTTATATAATATTTTAATTTATTGTAATTTTGATAAGGATTGAAAGGGTTAATAATTTTGGGAAGAATTTTAGAATTTTTATTATGTTTGACTTATGCTGTAAAAACTTTGTATGAAAACTCTCATTATTCTTAAATAAATAAGTTTTTTTTTTCAAAATTATGTGTATAAATATTTTACAATTTTTTCAAAACTATTTGGTAAGGCATTGACTTTTTGCGAATTTTAATTTAAATTTTTTTTTTTTTTTTTTTTTTTTGAGAAATTGAACGAAAATGTAAAAAGTGAATTTCGTGTGCTGATTAAGCCTTATTTTTTACATAAAAATTCATCACCGAAACTAAGGGAAAATTTTATAAATACTATGAGAACTCTGCATCATCAATTTCAATGGTTAAAAAAAGATTTACTGACTTTTCCGTTGTCGTGGTACCAGTACAAGTGACGCGGAATGTTCAGGTCGCCTAAAAGTGGTCGTTACGCCAGAAATCGTCATTAAAATCCATGAAATACTATTGACTAATCGGAAAATAAAAGTGCGCGAAGTGGCTAAGGCTGTACACATCTCAACTGAGTAATTACATCATATTTAACATGAATATTTGGGTATGAGAAAGCTATCCGCGCGAAGAGGGCCGCGACCATAAACGCAAATGTGTAACCACTTCAAAAGATTTTTTGGTGATGTTAAACTGCATTAAAAACGAATTTTTGCAGCGCTTCATTACCGTAGACGAAACATGGATCCATCACATCACAACAGATACCAAAGAACAATCAAAACAGTGGGTTTCTTCGAGTAAATGACACCAAGAGGCCAAAGTGGGTCTTTCGGTCAACAAGGTCATAGCCACAGTTTTCTGTGAATATTTTTCAAAGTTTTTGGACCGATTCGATATTGATTTGAAGCAGAAACGACCGAATTTGGCCAAAAAAACAGTGCTGCTCCTTCAAAACAATGAACGAACACGCGTGTGTAGTCACCATGGAAATAAAATTCATAAATTGGGCTACGAACTGCTACCACATCCAGCATATTCTTCAGATTTAGCCACCTGTGACTATTCCTTGTTTCCAAACCTGAAGAAATGACTGGACGGTAAGAGATTTGTATCGAATGGAGAGGTCATCACTAAAACAAACGCCTGTTTTGAGAGACTTAAGAAATCCTATTACTTTGAATGAATAAAAAAAATGGAAAAACCTCGATACACATTCGTTTTCCGAAAACTCACTGACTTATGTTGTTGTTGTGGTAGTAGTAACTGTTAATAAATAGAAAATAGTAAATATTCCCTAAAATGGCTTTCGGTGAATATTGCGGCAGTGAAAGTCCTTGGGCGGATAAAAATCCCGGTCGCTCTGGTATAAAGACTCGCGAAACCTATCGGATTTGAGTTACCTTTTACGACAGGCATATCTTACCGCGGGTAAATTCTTTAACCCCTAACCCGCACGGGTAACTGACTCACTGACTTATAATTGTTTTGGGTCTTGATTGGTTACAAGGTGCGATTTCGTTCATATTAACAATAAAAGGATGAAACAATCGCATTACAGAAGGATACACCCGCAAGACAGCAAAGTTGAACTATTCAAAAATTGTTGATGTCTTTTGTATTTTGATTAATTTTGATATTGTAAAGGAGGTAGTAGGGGAAGTATAATAAAGATTCCTATAGCGTTTGAATATTTTGGAATACTACAGCGGCTGGGTTGGAGTATCAAATTTAGTCCGCGTTTAGTCGCTTTTATTACCCAAAGTCTTCCTTGAAAATGTGGATTTTCTTCGGTATGTCGTTCTGTGATCCTCCTCTCAAAAAGAAAGTATTTTATGTGCTAATATAGAAAAAAATACTGTCAATATACTATATTTCAAGGGAATTCAACTATGCTCCTAGTTTCTGGCCTTTTTAGTGAAGGAAAAGTACTCTAAAATTTTATCTAGACAAAAAAGAAAAGATTCCAAACTAATATATCTGATTTGGTTGAAAACTTCGGCTACATATGTACCAAATTTCAAAGTAATCGAACCATAAACTAGATTTTTTCGAATAACCCTGATTTAATTCCTGGATTTTTATAACCGCTTCAATCGTCCCTGAACTTCCAAAAATATTTGAAGAACAAAATTTACCAAATCGGTCCAACCATTCTCGAATTTTAGCGAAACAAACGAACAGTAATTCGTTTTTATATACAAAATTTCTTTCTAACCGTTAAGTATTACTTAAAATAATTTTAGGTCCCTGTCTGAGCTCCTCCTCCACACATAAGCACGATAGTGCATTCTAGTTAGAATGAAACTAACAGATGATGCACACATTACCCAAACTTACTCCAATGAAAAGGATAAGGAACTTGCAGAGTCCATTAATTAAAAGAAATTCATGTGTTTTCTGATCGTTGACTACATGAAACGGCTTAGCTCGTGCTTTCGTGCGGTATGCGGAAAAGAAATAGTCGATGGACGAGAGCTGCACTGAATGCCAGCGTCAACTTGGAGGACTTAGAACAATCTTGTTGCAAGAAGATATGAACGACCAACCTAAATTATCGCGGTAACTTGTCGTTTTTAAATCCCTTAACAAAAATAGCTGTTATGTGCCAGTGGAACCTTTACAAGCACATAGGAAGAATCAGGAAATGCCATTACCACTGGCATATAGAATTGCCATTAACTCGTTCCTCCGTGTATAGGAAATGAAGCGATTATGTAATCTTCGTATTTTGTCTTATTTTGACAGTGTTTTTATTTCGAATTGCAGTAAATGCATTGAAACATTATAGATTAATAAATAATAATAATTCTAAAATAAAATAAAAATCTCGACTATTTTACCAAAAGATCAATATTTGTATATATAAATATATTGCCATTTTCAGAGCTATAAACATATGATGACAACAAATCTCAAGTTTTTAGGAAAAAATTTCGAATTTCTTAAATCTTTTCAGTAATTATCTGCAAAGAAACTAGAAAAAATATGCTCGAAATGCTTCAGCTAGGTTAAGTAGTTTTGAACAGAGGTAAGAGTACTTTTTGTTTAAATGTTCGAAAACTTCCGTAAAAAATATTTTCATTGCACTAAATATAATATTCATATGTACATAGCAGGTAAATTGCAAAGTCCCCTGCCAGATGTATAGATGTCGCTACTAGAATTAATTAATTAATGATTTTTAGTTAGCCCTAACCTTCAAATGAGCACCGAAGACGGTGAAACCCAGTGGACGCCCAAAGAAAAACATTAAAAGAAATACACATGAAAGCACTCTTAAGATATAACTGAACGTGTACATTTTATTATTCATTAATATTTGGGTATGAGAATGCTCTGTGCTAAGTGGATACCACTTAGCAAGCAAGCTCACTTTTGATCAAGAAAAACGACGAATCGGTGATTAGGAGCAGTGTTTGGAGATGTTCAAGCATAATAAAACCGATTTTTTGCATCGGTATGTGACAATGGACGTAACATAGTTCCATCATTTCACTCCGAAGTCCAATTGACAGTCATCCAAGTGGATTACACATGATCAACCCACTCCAAAGCGTGGAAAAACGCAACAGTTGGCTGGCAAGGTTGTGTCGTCTGTATTTTCATTGACTACATTGAGAGCAGAAGGATCATCAACAGCGATTATAACATAGCATTATTGGATCATTTGAAGGACGAAATCGCCACACAAAAAAACGGCCGAATTTGAATAAAAACAAAGCGCTGTTTCACCCAGGCAATACACCGTGTCACAGGTCAGTGAAATCGATGGTAAAAATTCATGAATTGGGTTTCGACTTGCTTACGCATCCAACGTTTTCTTCAAATTTGGCTTTTAGTGACTATTTCCTGTTTTGAGATCTCAAAAGAATGCTCGCTGGGAAGGAATTTCCGTCGAATAATGAAGTGATCGGCGAGACTGAGGCCTATTTTGAAGCAAAGGACAAATCGTACTACAATCAGTGTATCACCTATGAAGAAAATTATGTTGAATAACAAAAAAATTAATTTTCCCAAAAAAATGTTTTTACTATGGTAGTTGGGTTCTCACAAATAATTTCCACACAATCTTATCTTCATTGCACTTAAAGACAAGAGGACAAAACGCGTTATTTAATTAAGAAATTACTAATTATCATGTACGCCATTGACAACACAAAAAACAATTAAATTATTTTCATAGGTGGAATATAACGGTTAGTTTATATGTGCATACATACAACAACTCCAAACAAGATAATACGAAAATGTTAGAAGAACTCCCGATAACTGACTCGCACCAAACAAAATACCAAAATTAATATGTATCATAATTACTAGGTGATTTCCAATCAATTTCTAACTTTATCGAACGATTTTCGGTAAAATCGCTCATTTATTACTGAAATCTTTACTGTTACTCACTTTTGTGTTTTTTTCATTTATTTTTTTTTCGTTCATTACAGACTTGAGTGTTTTAGTACAGAGGAAATTAAAAAAAGTGTATATAAATGAGAAATGAAACGCGACGTACTGCCCCACTGCTATAACCATATCCACACTCATATCTAGTGCCCAGTAAGCAAATGACAAGCACTTCAAACACTGATGGCCTTTTCCACACAAACTTATCAGCCAACCTAAAATGTGTGTCGTTAATTTAGTGTATTGCAATGTACGATAACGCGTCGTCGCACCAGCCGGCCGCAGCTACGTCAAAGGCGAACACAAAGCGTGGTAGCTTTGATAGCGAGAGGTACGGGTATACAAAAACCTTCCTGCCGATAAATGGGCTAGCCAGCCAAGTGGCCGCCAGAGCCAACGACAGTAAAAACAATAAAAAATAAAAATTAAAAAAATTAAAAATAAATAAAAGATAAAAAAATAGAAAAATCAATCGCCATTGCGCAGTGTCGCGTTGCGCTTGGCGCGGCAACTATTGCTGAGCATACATATATACATATATGCATAAGTTGGGCAGCCGCGCACAGCCCAGCCAGCTTGGCGGCAGGCGTACAGAAAGGAAACCTTATAAATGAATGGCTGCCATTTAGACCTTACACTTTTGTGGTAATGAGTAAATAACCAGGTCCACTCAATTGATGGTCGGCCTACATGCGCGCCGGCAATGCAACAGTCATCAATTTTACATTTTCGGCATAAAATGATGGCGACAAAACAGAAAATCAATACAAATTCAACACAAATAACAAACAAAATTTAAAAAAATCACATAAAACAAACAACTGAAGAAAAAGAAAAATAAGCACAGCAACAAAGTCATGGACATAATTAAACTAACTGTGGTGTAGAGGAGAAGCAAAACGAAGAAGAAGAAGCAGAAGAAGCAGAAGAAGAAGAAGAACATGTATTCATATTTCAAAAGTACCGATAAAACGTCGATTTCGAAACGCGCGCACAGTGAGAAAATAAAAGGAAATGACGCGCGGCAAACGCGAAACTCGATAGCGCGCACATTATCGCCGCTGCGCGCTTGCGTTTGCCGCGCCTCTCCGCCACCGCCACCGCCACCGCCAGCGGTGACAAGAGCGCGCATCTTTCAGGGCAAACAAAAATTATCACCAAATTGAAGCAATCAATTTTAAACAAGAAATTCTCCACTTAATTTCGATAAAAGTAAGCGGCAATGTAGTGAAGACGCACACGCGCAGGCGGCCGAGGAGCGCTTGAAGCTTGAAGCTGACTGGCATTGCACAATGTACACAGCGCTGCTGCATACGATTTGCATTTGGAAAGAAAAGGTTCTTCATTTGTCCAAAAGTAAAAAACAGTATCAATAAAAGAAGCATTCTACAACAACTACTACAACAATTTTTGAATATTTATATGTGCGTCTCTCTATACACACGTAATGGTTCTTAAAACGGCCGAAAAAAAAGAATCAACAAAAATTAAAAACCCATTTCTTTTGGGCCACAAGAATAAACGACAAAAAAAAAGAAATAAACAACAAATAAGCCAAAAAAAATCTAAAAACAAATAAAATTCTAAAACAAGCAAATTAAGTTGGGAATTTTTTTTTGTGGACCTAAAGGTGCATTTGGTGACATTTTGAAAATAAATGGTTGAATTTTTGAATGTTTGCTTCGACCATGCCACAGAAAAATGCCACAAGCGTCGTCATCATTTAACGCTTGCAACCTGGCAGAAGGTTAAGAATTAAAAAAAAAATTTTTTTGGAATTTTTATTTATTTATTTATTTATTTTTTAATTGCTTAGTTTCGATTGAGTTTTTTTCTTGGACTTTTGTATTTTACGCTCTATATCTCTCAACATTTAGCGTAAATTGTTTTTAGGCATTTTTAATTTTGGTCTCAGCCGCTTCTTTAAGTCATTTGTGAGCTGAAATACACCAAATACAAACTGAAAATGTGTTCTTAAACCCTACAAATGTTGGGCTATAAGAATTTATTGACTTGAAAGAGAGTAGGCAGTTAAATGGCTATTGCATTTGTGGAATGTGGAGAGTATGTTTGGAAAAAAATGTTATATAATATATGGTGCATTTTTAAATTTGTATATGTAAATTTTCTAACCCTTTGTTATACCTTAGCTCTAACCTACTCATATATTATAGTTTCCTGATCTACTGGAGCAACAGTTGCACGCCTGTGGGAATTTATCTACATTTAAGCATAATTATGACGTCAAAATTGTAATATTATATACATTTATATGTAGATATTCTGTGACTCTTTTCTACAAATTTTTTTCTTATTTTTCAATTAAAAGTCCAAAAGTCAAAGTTTCTTTCGACAGACACTAAAATTGTTCTGCTTTTGATCAAACCAAACCACGTGAAATATCATCAGATCATGCGTTATACATCGCGGTATGTTAAAATCTTTTCTGGTATTTCTTAATCAACAGAGTAAATTATATGACATCACTTAATGTGATATCGATGAATTTCTGACATGTTTAGCCTTTTCTATAACTATTTTTTACGATAAGAAATTCAAGAAATATAGCAAACTCTATTGAATTTAAAATATAAAATATTGCTGGAATAACAGTTATTTTCCTTAAAAAAAAGTCCAATATATATGATCATAGATCATAGCATATGATATATATTATATTGTTTTAAAGGGTGATCTAAGTAGTAGTACTTTTTTCCATAGCCTTTTTTGGCTGATCACGCGTACGCCGGGTCAAGCTGTCATGTTATTTTTGTTCAGTATCGTTTGGCATTTCATCATGGAAAGACTTACGTCTGAACAACGTTTACAAATCTTTCAACTTTATTAAGAAAATTCACTTTATGTAAAGAATGTGTTTCGCGCGCTTCGCTCAACTTATGATCAACATACTCGGCCTACTGAGCGTACTATTCGCAACACAATCACCCATCTTGAGACCCAGCATTCATTATTGGAGAATATTCGATCGAATATACCACGTCCAGCACGCAGTGAAGAAAATATAGAGGCCGTAGCTGAGAGTGTACACGAAGGCCGTGGAGAGTCGATTCGGCGCCGTTTGCAGCAACTCGGACTGACGTATGCAACGACTCTGCGCAGCTAACGTTGAGATCTTAAATTGAAAGCGTACAAAATACAGCTTGTGCAAGAACTGAAGCCGATCGACCTTCCCAACTGACATCGCTTCGCTCTATGGGCTCTTGAAAAGTTCCAAGAAGATCCGACGTTTTCGAGCCAAATTTTGTTCAGCGTTTCTGGCTCAATGGGTATGTAAACAACGAAAATTGGGACGAAGAGCAACCTGAAGAGATTCCAGAGCTGCCATTTTGTCCAGAAAACACAATGGTTTAGTGTGGTTCGTGGGTCGGTGGATTCATCAGTTCATATTTCTGTGATGCCTGAAATTGAAGCTCGTGATCTCCGCGACATTTGGTTTCAACAAGATGGCGCCACTTCCTACACATCGCATAAATCAATGGATTTATTGAGAGAATATTTTGGTGAGCAGATAATTTCACGCTTTGGGCCGGTTGATTGGCCACCAAGATCGTGTGATATCACATCGTTAGGCTTCAGGCCTTGGAGCTAAACATCACCCGTGTCATTCGCCAGTTACCAATTGGAATGCTCGAACGAGTCATCGAAAATCGGACTCAACGGATGGACCATCTGAGACGTAGCCGCGGTCAACATTTGAAAGAGATAATCTTCAAAAAATAAATGCCAAAGGATGTTCATTCAAATGATAATAAACATTCCCCATTAAATTTGCATTTTACGTGTTTTTTTCGTTTTCTTTAAAAAAGTAGGGAACCTCGAAATCGACCATCCTTTAGCTCATCATTTTATATCAAAAGCCATGAAATCATAGCACATCACTCATATCACATTTTAAAATGATATTGTGATTATGACATCGCGTCACACCACATGATGTCCTATCGCTCCTAATTTTATCATATCAAAAGTGATATCAAAGCACGTGACATAACATATCACACCACTTCAAATTAAATACTTTAATAGCGCCATATGCATGTAACATTACTTAAAAATACACCATATCACTTCACATTACACAATATCAAACTGTCACATCATATCACACTACTTCTAATCACATCACATAGCAAGACGCATGACATCGCATCACACCATTTCCTTAAAATTTAAACGCTTCACATCATATCATTAGAAATCATATGACATCACTTCCAATTACAATGCATCACATCATATCATTACCCATCATATGACATCACTTCAAATTACATCGCATCACATCATATCATTACGTATCAATTTAAAATTACAATGCATCACATCATATCATTATGCATCATACGACATCACTTCAAATTATAATGCATGACATCATATCTCATTAAAATACATGCCATTATATCATATCACTTACTTCATATAACATCATTTCGTATCAAATGATCTTTAACCTACATCATATAGCATGACGCATGACAGCACATCATTTGAAACGTCGCATCACATCATAGCACATCAAAATAACATATATTTCAACATAACTTCACTTTAAAACGCATTACGTCATATTTTCACACACAACATCAAACTATCGTACCAGATCACATGACTGAAGTTGACAGCGTGCCATATCATTTCATAACGAAACACATCACACCAGATTACATCACACGCTTTATAACCGCTGAAGCGATATTTTGCAAACTTCGAGGAATCACTATCTGATGCAATAGTGCGATGTTGGCATCCATCCAAAAATTGTCTTGTAATTGGGTTTAATAAATACATATCTTATACCATTCGCAATATAGGTGATAAGATTGTAGGTCATTTGGTCTGGAGATGCTTGAGTGATCCTTTGTTTTTTCTATATGTTGCTATGAACAAATACTTCTGGTGAGGTACATCAGTCTGGAGCCATTTTCAGACATTTTTTTTGAGAACATAACTTATAACTGTTATGGAATATCTGCACCCACATATCGGGGATAAGATTCAAAATAATTTGAATGTGCTTATAGAAGGACTTCACTTTTGCATCACGAAGGTACATTTCAATAATCTATATACATAGAGCTGTACATTTTCTAAAGTGATTCGAATACCGAGGCGATATGCATTATGTCAGCAAGGAATTTTATTTGAGTGTTAAGCGTCGCTTACCGTCTTCTAGCTATTCAAAATCTCAAAAAACTGCTAACCGAGTCGCTTGAGGAGATTCAACAACCATCGCTGAAGGAATTGAAAAACATTCCAGCTGATGAATATAAATTATGTTTTAAGAATTGGAAAAGACGTTGGCATATTTGCATTGGATCGTGGAGGATCACTTTGAAGGCGATCAAGCTACAATAAAAACTACAATAGAAAATGTAGATAGGTGTAAAAGTAAGATAATTCATCAATTGAGAATAACTTTTCTGAATAGCTAAAAGTTTCTACAGTTGTTCGTAGCTGCTACGAAAGGTTTTACGAAGAAAAATTTTCGAGAATTAAGCATGTTAACCCTCTATTCGAAAAAGTTGTATTTATAATTCGGTTTACTTGAAATTAATTGCACAGGTAGCACTTCGATTAGCTTGAAGAATGCTTTTTCCTAAGGGAAGTGAACCTAGAAACTATTTACTCACAAAAAAAAAACTTTTTATGGTGCGGTTTGCTTGAACTTTTCTTTTGAAATGTACCAGGATTTAGTTTCTAGAGATTACTTGAAGTTTACCTGAAGCAGTAAAATTCGAGTGAGACGAAAGTCGCCTATACCTAATCATACCATCAAGGAACTGGACATTGAAAAATTTAAAATTTAGTTCTTCGTGGGCTTATTTTTTTGATAGGACTACAATGCTCCACTTTTCTTGCTGTTTCAGCTCTGGTTAACAGATGCTGATAAAAAAAAACTTCAGAAGACCCTCAAACTGCATATATAAATTAAAGAGTTTCACTATATATGGCTACACTACAACCCCTTTTCTCAGCAGACGCCCCTTTGCTTTGAATTGGTTGTTTATTGCATCTCGTACAAAGACTCCTGTTGCCATGGATGCTCGAAACGAGCATTTTGTGGACTTCAGACCATTTAAATTAATTTTAGTCTACGCTAAAGATAGTCTTCTCTACCTCTTCTTTGGCGTAGGCTAAAAGGCTGTTTGGCGACAGCTGGAAATACCAAGTGATATCTGGTTGCTCTCCACCTTATCCTTCCAACGGAGTAGAGGTCTTCCTCTTCCTCTGCTTCTGCCAGCGGATATTCTATCGAATACTTTCAACGCTGAACCGGTTTCATCCATTCGGAGGACATTACCTAGCCTCTCTTGATTCGTTGAACATGTCAATGTCGTCGTATAGCTCGTACAGCTCATCGTTCCATCGTATGCGGTATTCGCCGTTGCCAACGCGCAAAGGACCATAAATCTTCCGCAAAACTTTTCTCTCGAAACCTCCTAGAGCCGACTCATCGGATGTCGACATCGTCCAGGCTTCTGCACCATATGTCAGAACGGGAATCATGAGCGACTTGTAGAATTTGGTTTTGGTTCGTCGAGAGAGGACTTTACTTTTCAATTGCCTACTCAGCCCAAAGTAGTACCTGTTGGCAAGAGTGATTCTGCGTTTGATTTCAAGGCTGACAATGTTGGTGTTGTTAATGCTGTTTCATAGGTAGACGGAATTCTCTACAACATCAAAGTTACGACTGTTAACAGTGGAAGCCAAGACGCGAGTGCGATTACTGTTTATTTGATGACAGCAGATATTTCGTCTTGTCCTCGCTTACTACCAGATCCAGTCAATTCCATTCTTTGTCTAACCTGGATAATGCAGAACTTACGGTGCGGTTGTTATGACCAATAAAATATCAATATCATCGGCATACGCAAACAATTGCATACTCTTGTAGAAGATTGTGCCTGGTCTATTTAGCTCTGCAGCTCGTATTATTTTCTTCAGCATTAAATTGAAGAAGTCACACGATAAAGAGTCTAATTGTCTGAAACCGCGTTTGGTATCGAACGGCTCGGAGAGGTCCTTCTCACTTCTGACTGCTCTTCTGGTACAGATAGTTTTGCCATTCCGAATAGCATGTACTCGAATTCTAGACAAAATAGCTAAAAGAAAATCTAAAAACTCGCTTAAAAATGTTGGTCAGTCGAACGGAGCAGGGTATATTTAGCTAATTTATTACCAATTCATACAAGTTAAGGTCACGCGACAGGATTCAATAAGTAATAGGTTTTCAAAAGCACCATTAAAGACCTACAAATTATTTAACAAAAAAATTATAAGATCATTTAATACTTATTTACAGACATTTTCAGTACCATTTAATCTCGATAACCTACCCATTTAGTTCCACTTTAAATTAATACAAGAAATTGATTCTTAAACAGGCAATTAAAATCCATATATCCTGCATACGTAAAATTTATCTGCAATCATTATTGTTAAGTCTAACCCTACATACACACATATGCATATTCTACTAAGTTAAAGTTGACCAACTATGTATGCATGTCCTTTCTGTCGGCGTGTTACGGATTAGCGACAAAACTGATGTCGTAACAAGCGTACAATGCTGATTATTTACAAGCGGCTTTGCAGCATCAATAACTGCTTAGCGCAGAGACACATAACATATGTCTATATGTATGATAATAATATTCATATGTATGTGTGTAGACACATCAGCAAAAAAAAAGCGACATAAGCATGTGGAATGCAAACAATGATCACGTGCGTGCGGTCCAGCAGCAAAACATCCATATTAACTAAAGACGAAGCAGCAGAAGAAAACAAAGATCAACAAAACCATATCACCGAAAAAAGGTAAACCAATACTAACCAAAAAAAAAAAAGAAAGAAATAATAATAATAATAATAAAGCCAACCCATAGACATCAGCAGCAGTTAATCTGCAATAAAATTGCTGTCAATGCTCTTCGTGGACACACAAACCGAGAAACATACAGACAGACATAACAAACAACAATAACAACAACAACACCTCCTCTATGAGCTATCAATAGACACTTTGTTGCTTTGTCCTTTTGTACTCCTCGCCATAAAAAAAGGGAAATTTTTTATAACATTTACTTTGATAATTGCGGAATAGTTTTCGAATAGACGAACCGCCTCTGGTTGGCGTCTGCACGCATTCGCATAACGGTATGTGTGTCAAATTGACTGCTCTCTGCACTATACGTACGTAGATATATTTATACATAAGTGTGTCTTCGTATATAGACACAGGTGCGTTAAATACATAAAACCATTGACGCCTACCAACAGAAAAGGACATGCGATGCGAACACCAAAGTAGAGACAAGACAAGATTGCTGACAGTAAAAAAGAACATCACACACAACGGGCGACGGTGTGGGCAACAAAAACAACCACAAAGAGAGTATAATAAATGAAATTGAGTATTAAAAGGATAATAATGACTATTTTTCTCTTGGCCAATTTCTTATGTCCCTTTGATGTTTGCTTTGTTTGTTTAGAAACTGAAATTATTTGATTGTTTCGAACAAAATCCATTTCACTTGAGTCAACAATATAAGGACTCTGAATAGTGCTAATAATACCATGATGAAGACGAACAACAATAATAATATAGTAGTTTCATTTAATTTGGTACTTTAATGTGGTTCGTAGGAGTGGCGGCGGTAAGGTGAGCACGTGGTATGGGCGTTACGTATGTTGCTCTGTGAAAGTGCTTGGTTGCTGAGGGTTTAATGAAAGTTAAGCTGCAATTTTATCAATGAAATTTCATGAAGAACGGCCAATTTGTTAATTTAAAAGATATTCCTTTATTTCTTATAAGGGACAGGCTACAAATTATACAATATTAGAATGTTGGGATGGGGCCATGTTTAGAAGTTCACATAAGTAAGGGAATTGGGACTGCCATTCACCTGATAATGACCAGAAAGATTCTTTTACATATGGTTCAAGCAGCTTACGACTTCCGGTTTCAGACCAAGCATCCTCTGGGTAGCCGAAAAATCAGCCGTTTGGAGAAGGCGAATCCCCTGCGATTTAGTGTAGAGTTTGGGACCCACCACATAAAAACTATATATATATATTTAGCTTTTTGTAACCGCTGAAGTGATTTTTGGCCGAGCTCCTCCTCCAATTCGTATTTTTTGTCTTGATGTTTTCACCAACAAATGGAGGAACAAATGGAGGGACAGTTTATTCTAAGCCGCCTCCGAACGGCTGATGGATTTTTATTTTTTATTTTCTTCATGCCAGAAATATACCTGGTGAGGCTTGATATTCTCTGCCGCGAACCTGGGCTCGAACCCCGGCATTCCGAATGGTAATACGCAATGCTAACCACTATTAACGGCTAACCACCACTAACTGCTATTGCGGCATAAAAACTATACTCCAATGAAAAATCAACAAATGCCTTGGATGAGCGGGATGAGCGCTCGCCTTTTGATGCAGATACCAGAAAACGTGTAAAGGATCACGATTTGAGTACAAGCACCTAGAACGTTCGGCCCTTTAATTGGGAAGGTGACGGGACAAGGAAGGTGAAATCTACTACAGCGCTTATTTAAAGGAGCGCAAATTTGGTGTTGGCTTTGTGATGGGAGAGAGACTCCGTTTTTGAGTCCTGGCATTCACGTAGGTGGATGAACGTCTAGCCGCAATTCGCATCAAAGCGAAGTTCTTCAACATATCGTTTATTTGCGGCCACTCCCTGGCAGAAGATAAGGATGAAGTGACCAAAAATGCTTTTTATGAGAGCATAAAACGCACTTATAAGCTCTGTCCTCACCACGATGTCGAAATTGTGCTAGACTATTTCAACGTCAGGGTCGGAAAAGAAGGTATTTTTGGCGCAAAAATCGGAAATTTCAGCCTCCTCGACGACACATCATCAGACGGTCTGATGCTGATTGACTTCGCCGGGGCTCGAAATATGGTTGACTGTAGTATCGGTAGTATCGGATTCCAGCACACGAAAATTCTTCAAGCTAAATAGCTGTCGCCAGATCAAAAAAACACGCAACCAAATTGATCATGCTGTGATAGATGGAAGGCATATATACAGTGTTCTAGATCATTTTCTTGTAGCAGTAAAGACACGCACTCGCCTCTGTGCGGCGAAGAACGACCGTCGACAAACACAAGGAAGGTTCAACGTCGAAAAGCTGCAATCACAGCAGACAGCCAGCAGGTTTTATACTAGGCTTGCACACCTGCTCTCTGAGAGCACTCATAAGTTACGCGATATAAGGTAACTGAAAACTTCTTACGTATCGCCGTACCCCTGCTTTGAAAACAATTGGTTTTCAACAATGTCAGAAAAACAGCTGATACGATGAAGAATGTAGAACTACAGTAGCCGGACCAAGCTCATGTATTGTCTACGGAGGTAATCTAGTGACAGATGTCCAGAGCATACTAAGTATATGAAGGAAACACTTCTCCAACCTGCTCAATGGCAGTGAAAGTGAAGCAACACTGACACTTGACTTTTGGAGTTTCCAACTGGTGCAAAACAGCAGAGATAAGCAACGAGAGCGATTGATGCTGCTAACATTTAATCGCGTAAGCGGTGCCTACGACAAAGAAGGAGAAGAAGAAGAAAAAGAAGAAGAATGTTGCAAATTGAGTTAGCTGAGGAAGTTTCGTCATTTCGTTTGAATATATTTTAACAAAAAATATCTTATTGGGTAACAATTGAACTGATAAAGATTTTTCATAATTTAATATTATTATTTTTTATTTCATTATATTCTATTTTAATCTAATAAATTTTTGTTTTTTAGTAAAATAAAATAAATAAAATAAGTAAAAAAAGTTAAATGTTTTTTATTTTTATTTTACTATTATGATTATTTTGATTTTATTTTATTTTGATTAAACTATTTTATTTTATTCTATTTTAGTTGATTTTTTTTACGCATTTATTTTATTTTATGTAATTTATTTATTTAATTATATTATATTTTTAAATTGTTTTATATAAGTTTTATTTATTTATTTTGTTTTAATTTATATAATTTATTTTAATTTTATTATTTTTATTTATTTTATATATTATTTAATTTTTTATTTTTATAATTTCTTATTTTATTTCATATTATTTTATTTTATTTTATATATTTATTGTAGTTTCTGCTCATTCTATTTTATTTTATTGTATTTTTCTATATGCTATTCAAGCCAAAATCTGAAATACCAAATGACATAAGTACATAGTGTAAATTTTTGAAAAATATTTAACTCCTAAAAAATATTCTCACGGTATTGTGGAGCGATGTTCTCTCATAAATTTTGTAATTTTTGTTGTTATTACTATTTTCAAATATAGGATGATGGATTATACCGAATGCTGAAGTGAGTAACAACTGCAGCAACAGGCATACTTGTCTACATATGTACATTCATATCTCCATAGTAGTCATAAAAAAGAAGAGAAATTAAAATAAGTAATCGATAAAACCAAAAATGGTAATGAAAATTGCACGATCATGGCTAGAACTCGCCAGCCAAACACCAATAATAGCAATGAACAAGTGTACACACCTTCTAGGCGAGCTAAAAATATCACTAAACATCTCCTACGAAGTATGTGTGTAGTACGTTAGTGGGCAAAGACGCAGGTGTATTCACGTATACACTAATGCAGTTTATAGTGGTAGTTGTGAGTCTGTATGTCGGTTTGCACAGCGAGTATGGCATCATTAATCATTGGCCTGTTAAGCGATGAACAACACAAAGATCTAAAAAAAAATATACAATGCCTAAACACTAGTAAGCTAATAAAAGGATGGAAAAAGTACTCTAGCAAACTAACAGGAATACTTTTGTATAAAACAATAGCAGAGACAGAAATGCGTTTATTCATCAGAAGAATCATTCGAAGCTCCAAATAGTTTAAAAAATTTTAAGTAATTTTTCTCACTACTGTATTCAAGCTTAAATCTTTATTTTTTTTTTTTTTACATATGAATGTACATATCTAGATTCATATGTATGTAAGAACTATGCGCAAAACAGAATTTCATTCAGAATTTCGACGCCAAATTGATCGGCAAAGAATGATCGCAGCAAATTTTCTGTTATCATGTTTTTATTACATACATATATAAGTAGTTATAATCTATATGGCATATAAGGGTGCCAGTCATGAATGATGTCAATTTAGTTAAAAAACGGAAATGTGAATGAATATATGAAGATAGTTCAAACTTTGCTGGTAGACTGAGAGAAGGTGCTTTCTCGCATAACCCTTCGTTGGAACTTTGTTTCAAGCTTCCTTTGCAATGCAATGCAAGTCGGAAACTTCGCCAATATAGAAGAGAAATTTCCATCTTCAATTTTACAGTGAGGCAGGTAAAAGGTGATCCATTTCAAGGTTACCTACATTTAAAAAAAAAAAAAAATACAGAAAATTAAAATTAATTGGGAATATTTATTAACAATCGAAAGAACATTCTTTGGCTTTAATTTTTTGAAGATTATCTCTTTCAAATGCTGCCCGCAGCTATGTCTCAGATGGTCGCTCCGTTGAGTCCAATTTTCGATGACTCGTTCGAGCATTTCGATTGATAGCTGGCGAATGACACGCGTAATGTTTTGACTTTACATATCCGTGATGATCGTGAAATTATCTGCTCACCGAAGTGTTCTCTCAATGAGTCCATTGATTGATGCGATGTGTGGGCAGTAGCGCCGTCTTATCGCATAGATCATGAGCTTCAATTTCAGGCATCAAATAGTCGGTTATCATGGCGCGATAACGGTAGTCATTGACGGTTACGTTATCACCGGCATAATTTTTGAAGAAATAATGACCGAAAATTCCACAGCTCTTGAATCTTTTCAGATTTCTCTTCGTCCCAAATGCGGCAATTTTGCTTGTTTACATACCCATTGAGCCAGAAATGGGTCTCATCGCTGAACAAAATTTGGCTTGAAATCGTCGGATCTCCTTGGAACTTTTCAAGAGCCCATAGAGCAAAGCGATGTCGCTTGTCAGTTCTTGCACAAGATGTATTTTATACGCTTTCGATTTAAGATCTCACACATTTCGATTAAAATGCTCCAAGTCCTTCCATACATCAGTCCGAGTTGCTGCGAACGGCGTCGAATCGACTCTCCACGATCTTCGTGTGCCATCTACGCTACGGTCGCTATATTTTTTTTCACTGTGTATACTATTCGGTCGACTATTATCCAATAATGGAAGCTGGGTCTCAAGATGGGTGATGAGGGTGTTGCGAATAGTACGCTCAGTAGACTGATTATCTTGAGCGAAGCGCGCGAAACACATTCTATACAGAAAGTGAATTTTCTGAATGAATTTGAATGATTTGTAAACGTTGTTCAGGCATAAGTTTTTCCTTGATGAAATGCCAAACAGTGCTGAACAAAAATAGCATGACAGCTTGACACGACTCACGTGTGATCTGTCAAAAAAAGGATTTTGAAAAAAGTACCTCTACTTGGATCACCCTTTAGATTTAAGTTATTTACTTTTGCTGTAAATTATTGAGTCTAAGTTCAAATTAAATCACGAGATTAAACAAAGAAGTAGTTCTAAATTCCCAAAAAAATTTTTCTTCAAAAGCTTTTGATTTAAATTAGCCTTAAAATTTAATCAGGAAACCATTTTTTTTTTTGTATCCTTTCGATTATACCTAAAATCTTCAGGCATTAAATATTGCACTAATGTATGTACTGCAGCAATAATCAAAAGAGAAATACGCAGCACATATATACAACGTATACATACATGCGTAAGTGTTTCGTTAAGCATTTGCATATCCTTTCATGCCTTATACAAGTAAATCCATTAGGATTTTCATTTAACTTAATTTTCGCCTTGCCAAAATTTTTGTTCAACTCTTTCCTTAGTGGAGCAAGCTCTTGCTCAAAGCTCAAAGAACATTAGGAATTTCTCCATGTTAAATATAAACTGGTAATTAGCTGAAAAATATATATTCATAGAAAATTAAAAAACCAAAAAAATTAATAAACAAAAGAATATACTTGCATACGAACCAATGTGAATTTAACAAATATACACAATATACATATATAAAAATACATATTAATATACATAAGCACATAAGTATGTAAATATATATATATATATATATATATATATATATATATATATATATATTTACATATATTTAAATGCGTAGAATTGAGAATGAGAGCAGCAAATGAGTTATTTTACGACTTCACTTTATTGCGTATACGCAATGGTGTTCGTTCAAAACATTACTGAAATTGCCAATTCATGTTACACACACACACATACGCATGTACACATATGGCATGTAGTTAAGCATAAAAAAATCCATAAGAGCTCTTTTGCATATGAGTATGTGAAAAAAAATGATATGTATACCGTTAAGGGTTGCAAGTGTATAATCTTGTTGTTTCACACATTCGCTTAAAAGGATTTGTATTACACACAACACTCATAAGTACATAAATCCTTTTTTTTTTTTTGTTTTGTTTAAAGCATTGCAATGTGACTTTTTCTGCTTCAAAATTGTAGCTCAAACCAAGTTTTCGTATACGAGTATGTACTTATCTAGTTATCTGTGGTATTTCCCATGGGTGCCATTAACATAAAACTCATGCAAATTATGCTTTTAGTCGCTATAATTAGTGAAATTTAAATTAGTTGCAGTGTTATTACGCCAATAACGGTATATCTGTTGAAACAAAATTTTTTTTTATAAAATCTACTTTCATTAAAAAATAACACACAAACACAAATACTCGTATGAGTGTGTGAGATATTTTTTAATGTTCGGGTATAAAAGTACTTTTTTTCGAAAGCTTGCACAGATAATGACATATAAGTGTTTAACGGTTGATATAATAACACTGCTCAACAATTTTACAAAAATCTTGAACTAAATCTTTTCAAAACCTCTGTTTATAAACTGAAGAAAAAATCAATATTAACATTATATGTAGATAATTGCAGAGATTAAGGATTTAAGCTTAAATTAAAATTTTTTTACATCAGTGTTGCCACTTTTTGGGTAGGGCTGTCAAATTCATTGTAAAATATTTATAAATATAATAAAGACTGTATTAAGGGAATAGATAAAAAAATCTTTTTTTTCTGTTCAGATAAATATTTTAAATAGTAAAAAAAAAGAAAATAGAAGAAGTGTGATCGAAGTCTGATTTGCCCAATTTTCTTAAGAAAAAACACAGAAAATTCAAATTTAATGAGGAATATTTACTATCATTCGAAAGAACATTCTTTGGAATTTATATTTTGAAGATTATCTCTTTCAAATGTTGGCTGCGGTTACGTCTCAGATGCTCCATCCGTTGAGTCCAATTTTCGATGACCCGTTCGCGCATTTCGACTAGTAACTGGCGAATGACACGCGTGATGTTTTGCTCCAAGGCCTGAACGAAGCGGAATTGTCCGCATAGACATTAGACTTTACAAAGCCCAAAACGTGAAATTATCTGCTCACCGAAATGTTCTATCAAAAAACTCATTGATTGATGCAAATATCTAAGTGACACGGAGATCACACGCTTCAATTTCGGGCATCAAATAGTCGGTTATCATGACGCGATAACGGTCGCCATTGACGGTCTTATTCTCACCGGCATCATTTTTGAAGAAATATGGACCGATGATTCCAACGGCCCACAAACCACACCAAACCGTTCTTTATTCTAGATAAAATACCAGCTCTTGAATCTCATCAAGTTGCTCTTCGTCCCAAATGCGACAATTTTGCTTGTTTACATACCCATTGAGCCAGAAATGGTCCTCATCGCTGAACAAAATTTGGCGCGAAAACCTCAGATCTTTTTGGAACCTTTAAAGAGCCCATAGAGCGAAGCGATGCTACTCGAGAAGGTCCAGCGGCTTCAGTTCTTGCATAAGCTATATTTTGTACGCATTTAATTTAAGATCTCGACGTAAAATACGCCAGGTCGTTCCATGCGTCAGTCCGAGTTGCTGCGAACAGCGCCGAATCGATTCTCCACAGCCTTCGTGTACACTCTCAGCTACGACCACTATATTTTCTTCACTGCGTGCTGGACGTGGTCTATTCGGTCGAATATTTTGCAGTAATATTTTCTGGGTCTCAAGATAGGTAATGGTGTTGCGATTAGTACGCTAAGTAGACTGATTATGTTGGCTATAAGTTGAGCGAAGCGCGCGAAACACATTCTTTACAGAACGTGAATTTTCGTGATAAAGTTAAATGATTTGTAAACGTTGTTCAGGCGTAAGTCTTTCCATGATGAAATGCTATATAATACTGAAAAAAAACAGCATAAAAAGTTTACATGACTCTAGCGTGATCTGTCAAAAGAAGGCCATAAAAAAAGTTTCTCTACTTGGATCCCCCTTTCTATTGGTAACAAATAAAAATGTATATTATATGTATTTAAAAAAAAATTAGGGTAACAGACACAACAATAGCAGTATAGATACTTACTTCGAAAAATTTAAACATAAAGTTTTTAATAAATCAATTCTGCTCATGTGGAATTCTTTTAAATATAATTTAAAAAAAATTTATTTTAGTAAATGAAAACAAAATAAAATGCCCATCAACTGTCATTTGGTGATTGCCAGTTGCGTTTTTAAATGCTTAACTGACGCATAACTTAAAAAGAATTTTTTTCAGCGCATAAAAATGCATTTTATCCGCAAGCATGTATGTCTATTAGGCATTAAAATTTCATATGCAATTTTATATAAATATTTTATTTTCATTTTACGGCTGATATTATAGATATATTTTTGTTGTTATCCTGATTATTGGCATACACGTGAAATTAGTGACACGAAACGAGTGAGAATGACATGCAAAAAGTAAAATAAATAAATAAATGAACAAAATGTATTAATCTAATGGAAACTACTGGGTGATTATGGAAAATAAAAATCAAATAAAATAAAAAAACTGCAAATATTTGACAAGCCTGACTGTGAGAATTACTGACTGTGAAATTTAATTAATTTTAGTTTTAGTAAATTTAAATTTTTTAGACTTAAATATTAAAACATATACAATTTTTTACTCCCATATTTTAAATTTTCCTTTCATAATTTAAATATGAATTTCATCATAACCTCACAAAAAGAACACTTTTCATATACAATAGAACAAAATTCTTTTTATTACTTTATTTTTTATTATTTTTGTTGCACTGCTGCGCAAAAAAATAATTATAAAATACAGCAGCACATGGAAAAAATCAATACAACAGCAAAAGCAATGCAAACTCAGTACTTTTTGTGAAATTGCGTTAATTTGTGTAATTAACAATTCATTTATTGCATGTGACAGCAACTACATATGTGCATTATTTTTTATTATACTATCTGCATTTTATACATATGTATCTCAGTATATATGTATATATATATGCATATGGAACTACATATAAAATTTGTTGCCGGTGTTTTTTTTTCCACATTATATTCCATATAGCGTCAGCTGCCATGACGTTTCAGCCGTTCATTATGTTTTTGTTGTTTTTATTTTTAATTGTTGTACACCCGCACTTTGCGGTTTAAACTACCGCCAATCTTTTATAAATCTATAATGCACGCGCACATATACACCCACGCATAGATACATATGAAAAAAAAAACAATTTACAATAATTTCAGTGCACATGCATTTACATATGTTCAAATAACAATGTAAATATGTATGAAATCTTAAATCTATACTCTTGTACATAAGCATATACATACATTTATAACTATAACTGTATAATAACTGTATATATAGATGCACATTAAACATTTTTATGAATATTTTCACCAACACTAATTGCCTCCATTTTTTTCTCAAATTTAAAGAGTGATCCAAGTAGAAGCACTTTTTTCAATGGCCCTTTTTTACTGATCACGCGTGGCTCGTATCAAGCTGTCATGTTATTTTTGTTCAGTATCGTTTGGCATTTCATCATGGAAAGTCTTACACCTGAATAACGTTTACAAATCTTTCAATTTTATTACGAAAATTCACGTTCTCTAAAGAATGTCTTTCGCGCGCTACGCTCAACTTATGGTCAATATAATCGGCCTACTGAGCGTACTATTCGCAACACAATCACCCATCTTGAGATCCAGCATTCATTATGGGATAATATTCGACCGAATAGACCACGTCCAGCACGTAGTGAAGAAAATATAGCGGCCGTAGCTGAGAAGATCCAACGTTTTCGAGCAAAAATTTGTTCAGCGATGAGGCCCATTTCTGGTTAAATGGGTATAAGCAAAATTGCTCCATTTGGGACAGAGAGCATCCGGAAGAGATCCAAGAGCTGCCATTTCATCCAGAAAAAACAAGGATTTGTTGTGGTTTGTGGGTTGGTAGAATCATCGATTCATATTTCTTCAAAAATGATGCCGGTGAAAACGTAACCATCGATGGCGGCCGTTATTGCGCCATGATAACCGACTATTTGATGCCTGAAATCGAAGCTCGTGATCTTCGCGACATTTGGTTTCAACAAGACGGCGCCACTTCCCATACATCACATCAATTAATACATTTATTTAGAGAACACTTCAGTGAACAGATAATTTCACGTTTTTGTCCTTTCGATTGGCCAAAAAAATCGTGTCATATCACACCGCTAGACCTTTTCCTGTGTGGATATGTAAAGTCTAAATCTGTGCGGACAATCCCGCTTCTATTCAGACAATCTTCAAAAAATAAATGCCAAAGAATGTTCTTTCGAATGATAATAAACATTCCCGATTAAATTTGAATTTTCTGTGTTTTTTTTCTTCAAAAAAGTAGAGAACCTAGAAGTGTATCACCCTTTACATATTTTTTATATATTTAGTATAAATATATGATTTTATTGTGCATTCCATTTTTTTTATGTTTTTGGTTTCTGCATGACATGTAGCCATCAATTATTTATCGATTATCAACACGCTTGACTGAAATGAATTGTATTTAAAGTACATAAATTTATAAATTTATTGTTTGGAAATATTTTTGTGGTCAACTGAAAATTATTTTCACTCCAAAGTGAGTAACAAATGTGATGTGAGTGATTTCATATTCATTTAAATTTATATTGCAGTAATTTGTGCATAGATATATATAAAAATAAATTTTCCTTATCATTAAATATCCTTATGAAAGAAAAATGATTTGAAAAGGGAAGCCCTAAAGAGTTTTGTAAACAATTTGCCAATTAATCCTACCCGCTAATAATCTACACTAACTAGTGGACTAATTATATGAGAACACCCTCATATGCATTTATGTATGAAAATATTTTTATTGAACGGAATTTAATAAATTAATTTGTTATCAGTTTTCAATTGAGCTTTGTTTATTTTTGACGACTTATCAAAAAAATGCGGAGTTTTGGCATTATTACGACTAAAGGCAATGCCCTAACATATGTTTTCTCCGTTTGTAGTACGATTTGTCCTTTGCTTCAAAATAGGAGTCAGTTTCGGCGGTCACCTCTTCATTCGACGAAAACTCCATCCCAGCGAGCATTCCTTTGAGATCTGAAAACAGGAAATAGTCACTGGGGGACAGATTTGGATTATTCGGTGGATGTGGAAGCAATTCGAAGCCCAGTTCATGTATGTTTGCCATAGATTTCACTGAGTTGAGACACGGCGCATTTTCTTGGTGAAACACCACTTCCTTTTACTTCAAATGCGACCATTTTCGGCGATTTCGGTCTTCAAACGGTCCATAAGGCCATAGTCGCTGTTGATGATCATTCCTTTTTTAAGATAATCAATGAAAATTATTCAATGCGCATCCCAAAATACAGCATCCATAACCTTGCCAGTCAGCTGTTGCGTTTTTCCACGCTTGAGCATTTTCAAACATTGCTCTGGATCATCAACTCGTCGTTTTTTTTGTCAAAGTTGAGTTCGCGCGGCACCCACTTTGCACAGAACTTTCTCATACCCAAATATTCGTGAATGATATGATGTACATGTTCAGTTGATATCTTTGGAATACCTGCGATTTCATTCAAATTCAATCTACGGTCATTCAAAATGATGTTGTGGATTTTTTTGATGTTTTCGTCGGAAACAACCTAATTTCACAAAGTCTAAACTTAACATACCAAACCTTGATGGTTGACTTTTCTGGGACAGTGTCCGGAAACTAATCATCAAGCCAAGTTTTTGCTTCAACTGTATTTTTTCAATTCAAAAAGCAATATTTTATCAACACGCAAAATTCCTTTTTATCCATTATTTTCACAATAACAAAAGTTGCTTCACTTAAAATGCTATAATTTGAAGACTAATAATCCGACACCTTTCAAAAGCATACGGTAGCATCCCAGCAGATATTGCTTACACAGCATAACATTATGCTCCTGAACTGGGAGCGTAGTTGTTTCACTGCGTAAGTGGTGCTCCGGCGCTATCAGGAGGTTTCCCGTCACGGTCCGAAGGGCGGTGTTCTGACAAGTCTGGAGCTTCTTCAACTGCGTCTCGCTAGTCCACGGTCTCTCTAGTGCTACCGGCTAGCGATTTGAGGATTTTGTTGCACCTCTGTACTTTGGTGGCAATTGCAGTCGTATACGGAGTGAAGGAGTGCAGGCTATCAAATGTAACTCCCAGTAACTTTGGGTTGTTCGTGGTCGGAATTTTTACGTCATCAACCTTCACATTGAATTCAAGGCGGTACTCCTTCGTCTAGCTGGTGAAAAGGGTGGCAGAGGTATTCGCGGGTTGCATATATAGTTGTCGTGCTTTGAAGAAGTGATCGGTTGGGGTTTCGGATTCGCCATTTTCTGGTTTTTCACTTTCACTGCCATTGAGCAGGTTCATTTATTTTTCCAAAAAAAAATTTTGAATTCTCTCTATTCCAAATTGAATTACATCGCAAAACCTTACTCTCATAATTTTTTAAGTGTTGAAATTAAATTTTTACCTCTTTACAACGCTCATTTTGCTGTAAAAAAATGCATTCATGATTATTATAAAAATTCTTATGTTTGAATGAACTGTTATGTTATATAGAAAAACTCTTAATTGAAGCAATTGGAGAACGTATGTATAGTCACTTTATGAGCTTTTGGCTCTTTTGCTCTCTTTGCATGAGAATAATTCACCACAGCTAGGCTTGTTGGGTAAAGTGTTGGATTTATTTGAAAAAAAATTATAAAAAATTAATGAAACTATGCGCAATGAATGATTTTATTCGCCTAACACGTTCTTTTCATGTTGTTATTTTTTATTATTTCTTCTTTGCATTCGCCTGTTTTTCCATTTTTATTGCCATGAAATCTCATTTGTCAAAACATGCGCTTACAATCGGTGAAACTGACATTTATCACACTTGCACCACCCTCTCAACTCGCAATCGAAAACAAATGATTGCTAACTCACTTCAATTCAAGCATTTGAATTACTCAAGCACACATTGATATGAGCGAGAACACATACATGCACAGGTACATATGCGACGTAGAATTAGACCTTTAAATTCGGTGACCTTTGTTAAAGAAAAAAAAAAAGAAAAAAAAAGAAAAATAAATAAAAAAAATTGAATTAAATAAATCTATTTTCTTTTTTAACCTTTTTTCGCTGTGGCCTCAACGCTCAGCAGTGCTTTTGTAACCACTCCACTGAGTGTTGTTTGCTTTGCTCATATAGCTGTGGCCATGCCCGTTGGCAGTGCAACATTCATTTCGATCGCTAATGACAAGCCTAATTTTACTGTTTTTAGCTTACACTCGCTTACCTTCGTATTTGAATATTTTTATTTAATTTTTTTCTTTTATTGTTGGTTTCTATTGGTGAACCGCCACCAAATATTCAGGGTATTTCAGTTATTTTTCTTTAAAAATGTCAACTTGCAGTCCTTAGGCAATCAGTCAAATTGATTTAGATAGCGTAGCGAGTGCGAGTAGAATTACTGTGAAAAAAGAGATGATCACAACTGAAGTTTTTTTCTTTAACTATGATTTTTCTAATCTATATGTACGTTATACATATATTCTGCTTAGTTGTTGTGGTTAGAAGTTATTAATGGAGATCGTGCCTTAACTTTTGATAACTTTTTTTGGTCGAATATATAAATATTTGAGTTAAATAAAGAAATCGGGAGCGAAAATAGGATTAAAAAGTATTTGGTGTGGATTAAGTTACAATTGTTGAAGTTTTTTTTTAGGATGGTAAAGTATAAAGTATTAAATACTCCGTAATGCGAAGATCAAACTAAGATTTTTGGAACAGCTTAATGCTCTTCTCTTCCGTCAGCATAAACAAGATAAAAACTATAAAGAACTGCTGACATCGGCCTTGCCACAATTTTCATAACAGGTGATTCATTTCGAGGTTTCCTAATTTTGAAAGAAAAAACAGAAAATTCGCGGCTTTCTCTCAAGAGATCCATTGCTTGATGCGATATGTGGGAAGTTGCGCCGTCTTGTTGAAACCAAATGTCGCGAAGATCACGAGCTTGAATTTCAGGCATCAATGGGAGCTCTTGAATCTCTTCAGGTTGCCCTTCGTCCCAAATGCGGCAATTTTGCTTGTTTTGCTTGTCGAGCGTCTTCAGTTCTTGCGCAAACTGTATTTTGTACGCTTTCAATTTAAGATCACGCCGTAAAATACGCCAAGTCGTTCCATACGTCAGACCGACAGAGTTGCTGCGAACGGAGCCGAATGGACTTTCTGCGTTCTTCGTGTACACTCTCAGCTACGGCCGCTATATTTTTTGTTCACTGCGTGCTGGACGTGGTCTATTCGGTCGAATATTATCCAATAATGAATGCTAGGTCTCAAGATGGTGCGAATACTACGCTCAGTAGGCCGATTATGTTGACCATACGTAGTTGAGCGAAGCGCGCGAAACACATTCTTTACAGAACGTGAATTTTCGTAATAAAGTTGAATGATTTGTAGACGTTGTTCAGGCGTAGGTCTTTCCATGATGAAATGCCAAACTATACTGAACAAAAATAACATGACAGCTTGACACGACTTCACGCGTGATCTGTCAGAAAAAACCTATTGAAAAAAATATCTCTACTTGGATCACCCTTTACAGACAAAATTTATTACATCATTCGTTTCTTCTCTTGGAAACACCATGTGAAGTTAGGCCCTAATGTAGCTGCTCTTACCAACGGAAGGACTGACCTTATTGGTGGATCCGAGGTACGACATGAAAGTTTTCGCTGTCATCGGCGACGTGGGATCCCAGACGCGAGTGCGCCGACTGTTTGTTTGTTTGTTGACAGAAGAAGCCAATATGGTGAACAGAACAAAAGCCGCGATCGGCTTACGCAAACAGTTCTATGCTCATATAAATGATTGTACCTTTTATTTTTAGCTCTTCTCACATTATTTTCTCGAACGGCTCGAAGAGATCCTTCCCGATTCTGATGAATCGGTTTCGCCACGTTATCAAATATAAACATGATGGCATAGAGACAGCTCCTTTTCGTGTTGTCGGAGTCTGCTTTAAAATCGACGTAAAGGGTGGGTTCGTCTATACTATTCTCATCGATATTTTCCAAGATTTTCCTTCGCAAACACTGCAAGAATACTCCTCTGCGCCTTATGCGAAATAGGAGCAAATGCCTGCACTAAAGATCCCCCTTCAGTAACCGTGTCTCAAGTTTCCACACAGAGCAGAAATTGCGTTTAATTTTATAACTGTAAGTGCATACCCAGAAGCAAGCCTATACACCATTTTCATTCCTCTCATAAGGCTAAGCGAATCCGCCAGAGAAAAAAGAGATCGTCGGAGTAACCAAACCTGCAGGAGTACTTTTTTGGAAACGTAGGGACCTTAAAAGAATAAAAGCAAATCCTACTTCTCTAAAGTGCTCCACCGACTAATACAAGTAGATGAATCTGTGGTGGTCGTACAACACGTACCATTGGTCACCAATGAGGAGGTAATACTAGTAGCTCAAAGGTTTCAAAATTCGAAAACAACAGATGAATTTTCAAACAAGACTCTAAAAAGTACACACTATCAAGAACGAAGGGAGTCCTCTCGGTTCAGAAGTCTTAACCCGCTGTTTGCGAGAAGATTTCTTATTTTATAACAACTAGAACAAGAATCTCTTGGGAACGCGGATAACTAACATGGCTTCTGTGAGCACCTGTCAACCATTGACGCCATCAAGAAGGCAATCGTGTCGCAGGCAAGCCTATAGAAGGAACTAGATAGATGTATGACACAAAAGAATGTTCGATGGTAGTAACGTTCGACGTTAAAACTCCTTACAACTCTGCCTATTAGCCACATATAAGGAGCGAGCTCAAATGTAGGAAAACACAGGGTTATCTTTTGAATATGCTACTCCTGTATGACACTGACGATGGAACTAAAGTGTACGTATTGACGAGTGGCTACCCGCATGGCTCTGTACTGCTGCGGAACGTACTTTACGACGGTGTATTGCAGCTTTCACTACCAAAAGAGAACCAAATTATCGGGTTTGTTGACAATATCGCAGTAATTGTTGTAGGAAAAGAAACCAGCTAAAAACATAATATCACATAATGGCCATAGAACTCAAAAGAGCTTCCAAAAATCCAGAGGTATTGGAAGATGACTAACAAAAAAAAAAGAGCGGAACGAGGAAAGGCACAGGCGCTGGGACATGCGCCGGCAAAAGGGAGTTGGACATAGAATTTGATCCAGAACGGGCAAATCTGAGTAGAGAGAAAACACGGTGAGACTGATTACTACCTGATGCAGTTGTTAACTGGATAGTGTGCAGCGCATTTTATTTTCCTTCCCGAAATACGAAGTGGAGAGAGCAGATATAGAGAAGCAAACTTAGAAGCAGGAAGGAAAGAGTAGACCAGAGATATGTACATGGTGAGCAAATTTAGCTGAGTTTGGCCCTGCTAAGAAAGGGGTTTACCTCTATCGCGCAGCATTAATCGTGCATGCCGTCGATGACTGACAGTATTTATGAAAGATTGCCACCGAATTCAATGTAGTTAATAACACTTCTTTAGTCTAGTCTAGGTGGCTGTGAAATCTTACACAAAGCTTCGTATATTGTTAACTTTCGGTGGCATCAGAGCTTCTACAATCCCCATCAAAAGATGACCCGACACTTCTTCAAACTAAAACGATGTCTGCCTGCAATTAGGAAATGTACCCACTTTCCATGAAAAAGGGACTCCCAATGTAGCATTTGAAATATTATTTCAATGAAATAATCTTCTTTGGACACTTTTCATGATTCAAAACTAATTTATCCCACTCGCGAGTAACAAAAATTATTTTTTTTAAGATTGGAAAGTCAATTTAAAAAATATTTGTTTCAGATAGCTTAGATTTTAAAATACTGAGGAACGTAAAATTTTCGTATAAAAAAATAATTTCATAAAAGTAACGATTTTCCTCAATTAAAAATAAAAAAATATATATTTTCTTTTTCGTTTTGTATTAAGTGAGTCCTAGACTTTTTTTCAAGTTTACTTTACTTCAAGTTCAATCTTTCTTTAGACGCCACTCTTTATCCGCCTCGCATCTGATGGCAACGATAAATACTTTAATCGAAAGTTAATTTTATGCACTTCCAAAGCCCCGCAAGTCCTCATTGCCGCCAATTAAGCGCATTTGAATGCACACAATATCTGCCACCAGCAGCAGCAGCGGCTTTCAATCTTAACTTAATCTTAATAATGAGTAATCAAGTGAATGGAAAGTTCAATGAAATGTCATCTCATCTTACACTAAGCCCTCACTTTAAGGTTTATGCAGCGATTCGAGTGCCTGACTGAGGAGTAGTGCAGGGAGCTGTGTGAAACAAAGTTAAGCTGAGCTGAGCTGCGCATGAAGACCTGAAATGCAATTCACAAAGCCTTTTTCGCATTATTATAAATTTTAAGCCCCTTAATTTGCTTAATTCACTGATGCAAATGGTTGCAAATTCAAATCAACAACAGCAACAACAACAACAATACAAACTATAATATATATTTTGACGCACAAAATTTTGTCGCCATCTGCATGCGGGAGAAGCAGTGTAGCGGAGGTGAATTGCATTTTTAGTAAAGCTTGAGTTGCTCACATCCTTCAAAATGACTGCCAGTGGCGCTACTGAAGAAGGGCATAAGTGTACTTAATATATATTGTTGTTGTTATTGTTGTTATTTAGTATGAGCCGCCGCCAAACCGGCGGATGTAGATAAATCTCGAGAGATTGAATTTTATATGCAAAAAAAAACAAACAACTGCGATCATTATAACAACAACAACAACAACAAATAATAATAAAGCCACTAAATGAACGGCAATAACAATACTGTACAACAACTAAAGCTCGATCAGAATCAGCAGATAAAATGCACGTAAAGCAAATATCAGTGGCGACACACGATCCTCGTTGCGCCGCACAAGAACCATACCTACACACATATGTATAGTGTGTAGCGCTAGAGCGGTAGAGGGCAATATGTTTGCGGATGAAGGTGAAAATTAAGCCAAAGCTACCTAGAGATGAAGCGAACAGCAGCGTTTCTTAACTGGCGATCGAATCCGATTAAATTTAATTGAGCGCGGATTTTGCATTAATTGAGCGCACACGAGCGGTAGTGCGGCGCCAATGATGCAGCAACGTTTTTCAATTATGTATGTATGTTTGAATATAGGAACGCATGCAACAAACAGAATTACAACAACGCGCGCGCATACACAAACAGCAATATTTGAAAATAAAGAAGCGCGCTGCTACCGCGCCGCGACATTTGCAAATGCTGACACGCAATATGCGCGTATTTTCTCATTTTTTTTTTTTGTTTTTTTTTTCTTTTTTTGGTGCACTGAGGCGACATCTTCGGATGCGCGTTGACAATTTTGCATTGAGTTTTAATTAATTTCATTTAAATATTTATATTGAAATCTGCCAATTAACGCGCTGTTGCAGCTTACGTGCGCGCGCCATGTGACATTCCACCGCCGCCACGTTCAACGCCTTACTCTTTCACTTCCTTACCCTACTTGCCGCCACCGCCAACAAGCGCACAGAAATGCGCATGCAATGTCATCAGCTGCAAGCGGCAGGCAACACGAACTCGTTTAGTCGTCCCGCCCGTTTTGCCACTCAGCGCTTAATTGCCGGTCTAGACGAGCGCTGCGGTCAGTAGAACCGCACAGCATCCACGCCTTGACAACACATACTGCAGCAGCAAGACATGCGCATGCACGTTAGGTTACGCGTTGCGGTGTTTGTGAGGCGCTTGGCCACTTTGCGCAACTCCACCCACCACATTACGCAGCAAACCACAATATTATATATGTATATATTTCGTTTATAAGTATAAATATGCACATCTCTTGTATAATAAGTCAGTGTGTGTGGGAGTGTGTGTGTGGATGCGCCATTTATTTCAGCCAATTTGATATTTTTATTTAATTAAATATTTATACATGCATTTAACGCGCAAGCAACAAACAAAAAAAGTTATTGCCTGCACGTGTGTGTGTGTGTTTGTGCGCCACATGTGTACCCACATAGCCGTTCGCAAGCATTGTCCTTTTTGTTGGTCATGTAAATGTTCGTACATGAAAAATGGCGACACGCGCGACACTCGTTATGCGTTCACCGAAAAATAAAAACCACAAAAACAAATTCAGTTCAATACATACTCGTATAGATACGTATAAAGCCAATACTATACAAGTAGTTGCTGGTGTGCTTATACATACATATATTTGCTATGTAAAGCATTCAGTTAAATGTTGTTAAAGTGGAAAATTGATATATTAAAACCGCTAACAATAATTTAATGCCGCTGACGTGCCGCAAAAACCAACGGTTTACTCTTACCTACCTTTTTGTTGTTGAAATAAAAAAAAAATATTAAAATTCTGAGGTAACTCAGTCATAGGAGCTCTTATGTTAGTATATATACCACAATTGGTTAATTTATATAAATATAATATTTCGAATGTATGTACTCGCCATGTAATTTATAAGCCTTTCTGCTCCAGTTACCCAGCAGAACTCTGCATAACCTTAATTTGCTGAAAAACCACAACCAAAAAGCCTTTTAGGCAATATATATATAGTGTGATCTAAGTAGCAAAACACTTTTTTTGACAGATCACGCGTGAGACGTGTCAAGCTGTCATGTTATTTTGGTTCAGTATTGTTTGGCATTTCATCATGGAAAGACTTACGCCTGCGCAACGTTTACAAATCATTCAACTTCACGTTCTGTAAAGAATTTGTTTCGCGCGCTTCGATCAACTTATGGTCAACATAATCGGCCTACTGAGCATACTACTCGCAACACCATCACCCATCTTGAGGCCCAGCATTCATTACTGGATAATATTCAATATATAATGATGTCGTTGAGGACGTAACCGCCAATGGCGGCCGTTATTTCGTCATGATAATCGACTATATGATGCCTGAAATTGAAGCTCGTGATCTCCGCGACATTTGATTTCAACAAAACGGTGCCACTTCCACCAAATCGCTTCAATGAACGGATTTATTGAGAGAACACTTCGGTGAGCAGATTATTTCACGTTTTGGGCCGATTGATTAGCCACCAAGATCGTTTGATATCAGTTATCAGTCGAAATGCTCGAACGAGTAATCGAAAATTGGACTCAATGGATGGACCATCTGAGACTTAGCTGCGGACAGCATTTAAAAGAGATAATCTTCAAAACATAAATGCCAAAGAATGTTTTTTCCAATGATAATAAATATTCTCTATTAAATTTGAATTTTCTGTGTTTTTTTCTTTAAAAAAAGTGGGTAACCTCGAAATGGATCACCTTTTAATTAAACTGTAAGACCTCAGCTCTTTGTCAGCAAAATCTTAGATATAAGGATAGCTCCCCTCTCATTGTTTTATATTTTTTACTTTTATAGAGGCAACGAGTGAGCTTAAGTTACTCTCTTGCTTGTATTTTCAAAGTGTTCCCAAGACTTCTAATTTTTCTAATACGAAATTCGAAACTTAGAGAGCTGGTTTAATAAATATTATTGTCTCTGCTTCCTCACTGGCATGCATTTCTTGTCTTTGTTGCCCTCAACCGGACCTAATATGAAGGCATGCGATTCAAACACTCAAGATAATACTCCTACCAGCAACTGGATGCTGACCTCTATCTCGTTAGTAAAAGCTTTGAAAAATTCGCGTCGTATTTTTTGCCAACAATATTCGGTGCTCTTGAGCTCTTTGTTGGGTTTATTCATTGCAGTAGCTCAACTTTTATAACAAGTATTTCGGCTTGGAAGATTCTACAATATTTTGTCAGCTTGAACGACCTATTTATCACTGGTTGGGGTGTTACCCAACATACTTTTATATGTACGAATTTATATGACGGCTGCTGATGCCTTCTTCACTCGCCCCTCCTAGACTACCTGTTCAGCCCAATTCTAAAATACTATGTGTTTAGTTTCGGCTGTGAATCGGTATCTCCCAAATTAGGTTTGAACCAAGTTCGAATTTTATATTTCCTCGAGTTATTTTTTGTTCAAAGTGCGAGATTCGCCAGAGAGTCAAATGTCATATTATTTATTTGATTAGCTGTAAATATTACTTCTCCTCCAGTTAGCTACGTCAATAATCCAATGAGTGATTCTGCAATGAATTTTAGATCTGATATTACTGGTAGTCTTTCTCCAAGCTAGACGAATATAACTACAGGATTCAAGCTAAAGCCGTCAGCATGAATATGGCAAAGAAGGCGAGCCACTAATTTGCTTTGTTTGATCGTCAATTTGAGGGAAACGAACTAAAAACCATAATCTATTGACATCCGATTGCTGAGACTAATTATGCCCTTATGAGTATCATCAACGTACCCCGGCAGTTGTACACTCTTGTGAAGAATTGTACATTTCACATTATAGAGTGCTAGAGAGTCATGTAGCTTGAAACGTCTCTTGATATTGAACGGATGAGTGAGGTCCTCCCTGATTCTTGTCATGCTTCTAGAGATATTTAAAGTCTTTTTACACAAACTTTTTATTAGAAGTTAACATTTGTATGTATGCCTCACGGTGATCTTCAGTCTTCAACAAAGTATGCGAAGAATGTGGTGGGCTTTGCCTCTTTTACTGCCCTTTATACATGTAATTAATTCTTAATCTATGGAAGTCTTCTTGTTTCATCTTCTCATTTAACTACGATTTCGATGACTATTCAAACGATCATTCCATCGGAATCTTTATTATATAGGCTGAAAATATGTATATCCCATAAACTTAGTATGCTTCTGGCATTGGGCAGATCTTCGGGCATTTTTCGAATGGGATGGCTCTCAAACAGCTTGAAACTTAAAAGTTTCTTTCTTATTTATTCTAGGATACTTGTTATATCTGCAT
This sequence comes from Neoceratitis asiatica, assembly GCA_030068015.2. Lineage (NCBI taxonomy): Eukaryota > Metazoa > Arthropoda > Insecta > Diptera > Tephritidae > Neoceratitis > Neoceratitis asiatica. Next base: position 64,450,902 of record CM061526.1, read on the forward strand.
TAGATCTCAGGTAACACTTCAAGCTTCCGGGTGGAGGTCTTCATGTTATGGATAGCTAGCGACGCCGGAAACTACTAAGAACTAATAAGTTGATAGCCAAGCGGCAATTAGAGTAATAATCTCAGACGTATTACGTCAGAAAATTTCATTAGACGCAGGTAGGCAGTGGATAAGTTGGCTGTAGAAAAGCAGCTGCATATATACAAGGCTCCAGGGCACAAATGCATTGTGGGAATAGAAATAGTTGATGAGATTGCCAAAAGTACAATCCGTCTGGCTAGCGAACCAGTACAGAAAATACGAATGTCGCTAAAAATGTTACACAAAGAAATTTTCGAAGGGACTGGGAAACGGACCGGTTCGCAAAACCGCTAAGATCACGTGCAATGGCAACCAACTTTTGTTCACGCGTAGGCGAAAAGATAGGCACACATGTAAGAAATGCAAGGAGAAAGGTATGACTGAGGCGTTGGAGCACCACCTTTACTTCTGTCCGGCCTCATCTGAAGCTCGTCTAAAACATCTACAAACTTAGTAGTTCAGAGGACTAGATGAAGTATCAAAAGTGAAAGATCTCTTAAACTTCGAAAAAGGCGTACTTTAGCTTAAGTGAAACTGAACCTCCATCTGGCAGCCGGTACAACCTAATTAAACCTTAGGGTACAAATATGCATAAAATTGTACCAGAACACATATATATATATATATAGTTTTGAGGAGAGCAGATGTATTATTCGGAAAATCGGTCTGCTTCCTCATTATTTCATTTAGACGTCGAGTTCTCGTTATGTTTGCTGACGCGTGCGCTTCGCTGTTCGTGATTTGGTAAGCTAAGGCAATGTAAGAGCCTCTAAAACATTCGATTCGAATTTTCACATCCACAGTTCAATTGATTTTTTTGTTTGTTCAAACCTGGTAATATAGATAGTCATAATTCTGGCTCCGGTAAGGTCAGTCAGGGATATTTCATTAGAGAAGGATTTACAGTTGTTAATATGATTCCTTTAACCCTGCGCTACGAATCATACTGAAGAACATTATCAGGGAAGTCATGCAGCCTATTTGTGGTGAGAGTTTAGTTGAAGTCCTGCAAGAGGAACCTTTCTTAGTGCTAACTGGAGTTTACTTTAACAAATAATTGCATTTACTAACAGTTGATGCCACAATCTATGGGAATATTTGCATACTGCATACTGGTGCCCGCTACCTTAATGCACAGAGCAATTTGCCAGCAACAAAAGTATTATCCATTAAATCCACTTCACTCATGAGGTGCAAAGGTAAGAAGGGTGGGGGAAAAAGACAGTGTGTTACACAATGCATTTAAGATACTGCAACGAAGCTACAAATTACTGCCGCCAACACGAATAAAGCAACAACAGCAGCAGCAGCAGCAGCAATGAATGTGTGGCATGCCACACACAAATGCACTTATGCAACTGTTAATTTTCTGCATCTGCATTTACTATGAGTAAGTATTTGTGTATTTGTATGTATTTATGTATGTGGAGTACTTACGCGTATTTGGTTGGTTAGTTGAGTAGTCTGTAGGCTCCAACTGCCTGCCCCATCATAGCCATAGCAATGCCATGCCGCGTAGCACACCGCTTTTCAAATGAGTTATAACGCTTGTTGGCGATTTTATTGCTGCAACGCGGTCATAAAATATGGTAAATTATAGCGGTTTGTCGTTTTGGCCATTTTGTTGTCATGTTACGCACACTGAAGCGGTTAGAAAAAGCAATGCGGGGAAACGGGCGCGGTGCGGTGCGTGCAGTGCAACACAGTGCATAAATGCAAAATGGGCCAAATGAACAAAACAGTGCATGGTTGGAATGATATGAAAGGAAGGCTTTGCAATGCAATATGCAAAATGCAAAATGCTCAATGTGGAGCAGCACTCGGATGTTTGCAAGGCACCTTTCGTCAGCTTTAGGAGGAGCAACTTGATTTTTTAAATTTAATATTATTACATTTTTTCGGATTTGTTATGATCCAATTCGAGGTTCCTTACATTTTTAAAGAAAAAAACACAGAAAATCCAACCTTAATGGAATATTATTATTACCATTCGAAAGAACATTCTTTGGTATTTCATTCTTGGATTTTATCTTTTTCAAGTATTGGCCGCGGCCACGTCTCAGATGGTCCATCCGTTGAGTCCAATTTTCAATGGCTCGTTCGAGCATTTCGACTGGTAACTGGCGAATGACACGCGAAGCCTAAATCGAAGCGGGATTGGCGGCATAGAATTTAGACTTTACATATCCCCACAGGTAACAGTCTAACGGTGTGATATCACACGATCTTGGTGGCCAATCGACTGGCCCAAAACGTGAAATTATCTGCTCACCGAAGTGTTCTCTCAATAAATCCTTTGATTGATGCAATGTGGGGGAAGAGGCGCCGTCTTGTTGAAGCCAAATGTCGCCGAGGTCCCGAACTTCAATTTCAGACATCAAATAGTCAGTTATCATGGCGCGATGACGGTCGCCATTGACGGTTACGTTCTCACCGGCATCATTTTTGAAGAAATAGGGACCGATGATTCCACCGGCCCACAAACCACACCAAACCGTTGTTTTTTCTGGTTGAAATGGCAGCTCTTGAATCTCTTCACGTTGCTTTTCGTCCCAAATGCGGAAATTTTGCTAGTTTACATACCATTGAGCCAGAAATGGGCCTCATCGCTGAACAAAATTTGACTCGAAATAGTCGGATCTTCTTCAAGAGCACAAAAAGCGAAGCTTGGGAAGGACGAGCGCCTTCAGTTCCTGCACAAGCTGTATTTTGTACGCTTGCAATTTAAGATACCGACGTAAAATGCGCCAAGTCGTTCCATACGTCCGTCGGGGTTGCTGCGAACGGCGTCGGATCGACTCACCACAGCCTTCGTGTACACTCTCAGCTACGGCCGCTATATTTTTTGTCCACTGCGTACTGGACGTGGTCTATTCGGTCGAATATTATCCCATAATGAATGCTGGATCTCAAGATGGGTGATTGTGTTGCGAATAGTACGCTCAGTAGGCCGATTATATTGACCATAAGTTGAGCGTAGCGCGAGAAACACATTCTTTACAGAACGTGAATTTTCGTAATAAAGTTCAGGCGTAGGTCTTTCCATGATGTAATGCCAAACAATATTTAACATGTAACTAACATGTCAGCTTGACACATCTCATGCGTGATCTGTTAAAAAAAGGCAAGTGAAAATAGTACCTCTACTTAGATCAGCCTTTATTATATCTACTCGAAACGACTGTTTCCTGATTCGAAGATCCTAAAGACCTATAACCAATAATTCTTAGATATGAAAGGCTTAATTAACTAGTTGAAGATCTTTTTTAGACGGAAATAAATAAATATAAGTTCTCAAACAACTTAGGCGTACAACTACTCTTTGTATAGTAGAATATAGACTTTCTGGTCATCAATTGCATATTCCTGTTCTAGTTTAGACAAATTACAGAGTTATTATACTCTGGATACCCTGTACGTCAGTTACTAGATCACTTAATCATTCTTATTATATTCCTATTTGGAAGCTTTAGTCGAGAAATGCCAATTCACTGTCCACATATATCGAGTTGTCGCTCTCAAGCAGCTTGGCGCAAATAGAGTTGACAGTCACTCGATATAATTGTAGCTTTTCAATTAAAGTCTATCATAACATGAACAATTTGGTCAGATAGATTTTTTGTTGGATAGATTTTGCCAGCGTAGCTTCTGCCTTTTTATTTGTTGAACTAGATCAATGTCGTCTTATATCTCGTACAGCTCATTGTTCCACGCCTTGCGGTATTCGCCGTCGTCCGTATGCAGAGGACCACAAAGCTTCCGTAAATTCTTTCTTTTGACTAGAAGATATGGGAGATAACAGCGGAGGAAAATATCAATTGGCTTGTGCGATTAGATTTTTACCAATGGGTTTTAACTTTGAAAAACTGTTGGACTCTCTCCTCAACAGCCCGATTTTTCATCTGAGCTTCTCATGCATTTTATAGTGCGGAGCTCAAAATTTTTGTCTACAAATCAAGGAATCTGAACGCCTGATGGATTTTGATGAGATACTTCTATTTGGAAGTCTAGTAAACATTCTAATGATCTGACATTGCTTACTGTAGGTCGGAAGCATTAACAAAAAAAATCTAGATACGCGTCTGAACATGGCTAGACCGTATGCACCTCAGGTAAGTAACATGTACTGTTGTTGTTGTTTTTGCTGTTGTTGTAGCCGCTATACGCCAGCCCCGTCTAGGGTCAGGTAAGTTTAGTTTCGGTCATCGAGGCCATCTAACGGGTGGCCCAGAAAACGTGCTCTTTCGACGGGTTCGGACCAGAGGGAGAGGGGTGTTAGATGAGTCGAGTTAAGTGGGCATGTAAAGAGTTGGTTAGTGTCGTGCGGGGATTCGTTGAATGCGGGATATGTCATGGACAGATCTTAATTGTTGTTGGGTGGTGATTGGACTCCGAGAACACCATTCACGGGAAGAGAGTTCCCGAAGGTGTTAACGGGCTCTCGGTGAATGGTGTGTATAGTCTGTCTGTACGCCGTCCTGTACAGCGGGTATTGTCTGCATTGCTCTACGTCGTCCCGGTAGTCAAGTACTCCCTTCCTGATGTGCCTAGGTGGTGGTTCGGTTTCCAATAAATGTCTGTTGGGATGATCCCTACGGTAGCATCCCAGCAGATATTGCATAACATTATACTCCTTAACTGGTAGCATAGATTTTTCATTGTGTAAATGCTCCGGAGCCATCAGGAGGTTTCCCGTGACGGTCCGAAGGACGGTGTTCTGACAATTCTGGAGCTTCTTCAACTGCTTCTCCGGCGTCCAAATCGGCGCAGCAAAGTTTACAACCGGTCGGCTAATTGCCTTGTACGTTGCCAGCAGTGTTTCTTTGTCTTTTCCCCAGGTGCTACCGGCTAGCGATTTGAGGATTTTGTTGCGGCTTTGTACTTTGGTGGCAATTACAGTCTTATGCGGAGTGAAGGAGTGCAGGCTATCAAATGTGACTCCCAGTAACTTTGGGTTATTCGTGGTCGGAATTTTTACGTCATCGACCTTCACATTGAGTTCAAGCCGGTACTTCTTCGTCCAGTTGGTGAAAAGGGTGGCAGAGGATTTCGCGGGTTGTAGGTGTAAATGTCGTGCAGTGAAGAAGGTCGGCGAGATAGCAGTTTACTTTCGAACAAAGGCTATCAATATCCTGCCCAGACACCAAAATCGCACAGTTATCGGCGTATGAGATCAAAGAGACGCCCTCTGGTGGTGGAGGGAGCATCGAAATGTAGAAATTAAACAGCATCGGGGAGGGGACACCACCTTGCGTAACACCTTGTTTAATTTTCCGTAGCTTTGTGGTTTGATCTCGAAAATCAACCGATGATCGCCGACCACTCAGGTAATTCATGATCCACCTCTTCAACCTAGGCGGTAATGAGGAATCCTCAATGTGTGATAGTAGCACTGCGTCATTAACCGTATCGAAAACATTCGACAGGTCTAGTGCTACTAGAACGGTTCGCACATAGGGTCGGTTTTGGTTAAGGCCATTAATTATCTCGGTGTTTATGACGTTAAGTGTAACTTTTAATCTCTGATACAGCCGAAATACCAATTGATAAATGATGAAACAATTTTTGCTCCAATGCTGTGAGTACACTAACCTGAGTTCAAAATTAGACTTGATTGCACCCTCTCCTTATTCTTTCTTATATATATTACTTTAAAGCATTTGATTTTCTAGCAAGAGAGAGATTATTGCCATAAAATATGTGTTCAGGTGTGAAATTGGTCAATAAAGTCAATTAAATAAACAAGCGCACACCAAAACGTTTTCTACTGAATGAAAGGTCAGTTGAAAATTTGTTGCCACGAATTTATTTAAAATATTTTTTAATTTGTTGCACCGCATGCAACACCATCACCTGCACAACAATTGCATGCACGTTACGGGAAGAAATGGGAAATAAATGCATTTGTATGTACGTATGTATGTATGTATGATTGTCCATTATTTACGTGTGCCACATGGCAATGTTGCATGCACTAACAGAAGAAAAAGCAAAAAGAAAAAACCCAAATGTTGCACAAGCAAATTGTCAATAAATATTCGGCAAGTGCTGCTGAATAGCTGCAGGCTGGTGAACTGCACAACTGTGGAGAAAATGTGGAAAAATCGCCCAGCGTTCCGTTGCAATGCACCTTGCAGCTATACACACTCGCTCATATATACACGCACACACATATGCAGCGTATGTACGTGCTTGCATGTATGTGCTGTGAAATTCAATTAGCAAACAAATCCAAAATCCCCACCCACCTGCTGCGACGGCGGAGATGGATGATGAGGAGAAGAAGCAGGAGTGCAGCAATGCAACAAAGCAACAAAGCAGCAGTCAATTGCCGACAGCTAAAAGCATTAATGCTGTCCGGTGCGGCACGAATTGTTTAATTACCAACCAAAGGCATTCACAGTGAGTGAGAGGGGAAGAGAGAGAGAGAGAGTGTGTGTATGTGTGTGTGTGTGTGTATGGGCAGTAGGAGTGAGGTGTCAATGATTTCGCACTCAATGCGCTGCAGTTGTGGCAGGTGCAATGCCACCCGCTCAACATCACCATCGCAAAACACAGGCTCCTCACACAATACTCCTACATACGCACACACACACATATGTGCTCTTATTTACGCTTACGAATGCAATTGTGCGGAAAACCCCTAAACATGTTTTTGTGGGGTTAATTTAAAATTGTGGCCATGACTGCGGCAGCGGCTGCGGTGTTGTGCCTCTGTGGCTCTGTGGCCATGCACAATTCGCACAAAACAAAACACCAAATTAATGTTGACATTTTCCACTTTGCGGATAAAATTTACAAAAAGGCTTTGTGCCAATGCCAATAGCAAATAGTGACACACACACACATACCTCTTTACCTACTCCTCCTCCCTCTTTGCATTTGCTTGCTGAGCACCGCTTGAAGTGTCTGATTCTGTGCAAATTACAAAAAGGCTCCACTTGGACTCTGGACTGTATTGCATGGAGAGCTTACCACAGCCACTAAATGCAGCTGGTAGCTATGGAAATACAATAAAACAAACACACACGCACACACACACACTCATGCATGCTGAATAATCGCAAATTTTTCGCCCAATTCTCGAATTTATTTTATGACTTTTGCATAATGCAGTGCAGGCGGCAGCAGCAGACATTGCATTGCATTCTACGTGGATTTCCAATGCAATTGCACTTTTCAGTAGATGTTGTTGTTGTTGCTGCTGCTGCTGCTGTTGTTGTTGCAGTAATTTATTTACCGGCAATTGGTTCCAATTGTTGCACTAAAAGTAAAAATTACGTGCTACCAGTGCACTGACTCGCCCAAAGCGGCAGCTACCGTCAGCCTTAATTGGTGGTTGGTGGTAGTGGTATCCATAACGGTTGTTTTTACTATTTTGCCATTGTTGTTGTTGTTGTTGTTGTTGTCAGCATTTTTAATACACATTTTGCAATGGATTTTCCTAATTTTCATTTGGCTTTCCTGTTTTGTTTGCCGGTCAAATGTCGTCTGAAGGGGTCTTCAAAGGTCCCCTGCATAATTAAAGAAGCAAGGATAAAGGCTTAGTCCATCCAATTGCCAATTGTGCCAATTGCACCAAATTGCTTGCAGCATAACAATTGGTGTGAAAAATTTTTTTTTGTTGTTGGGGTTTGGTGTTGTATGCATCCATTTGTTGTGCTGCAATTGAGAGTTTACTCTTGTCACACTAATGGCTTGGAAATGATTTGGCAGCGCCGTGTGGGGATGTGGAGCGTCGTAGAAGCGATGAAATGGATTCGTATGTGTGAGAGGAATAGGGGTTGTTCAAATTGAAATGAAAAATACAAATTTTATATATTATTTTTAAATAAATCTTAAATTGAACTCAACCGATTATTTTACCCAAAGGCTGATTTGGATTTGGCCTAAAAAACTGTTATTTTCTTCCCCTGACAATCGTTCTTCGTTTTTTTTTTTAATTTCTTTACTTATAATAAAACCAGCGAGAAATATTTAGTTTGAGTAGAACCGAATATTAGATACTCGGTGGATATTTAAGTTAAACATTAGGCGGCTTATCTGACTTTCAGGACTAAAATTCATTTATATAGGACTGTCTGATTCCATCTCAGTGAGTTCTTTAAGTTGCAGTTTGCATGTAGAAAGATATATGCCAATGCGTTCCATGTCGGGATGAATCTTCTTGCTCGCGCCATATCTGACAGGTTCATCTGCCTTGCAGTTACCCCTCTATGTCCCTGGCGCCAGGTACCAAAACGGAGTGAAAATCTATTGTGTTTGGCTATCTAGTGTAGAGATCGGCGACAGTCCAACATATTTTTTTTTGTACGTGAGCCAAGCAACTTCATCGATGCCTGGCTGTCGCTGGAAAAAAAATATCTTTGCTCGAGTCTTTGGCTCCACTGTAGTCTGCTGCCTTCATAATGGCTGAATTGTTAGCTTTGAATACACTGCAATTATCAGGTATCCTAAAAGAGGGTTCAGGAGGTGGGTTTCGTGTGAAAACAGTACCGCCAATTCTTCCATCGAGTTTCGATCCATCCGTATATATCTCAATACCATCCACTGCAGTATCGAAGATATTGCTATTCTCTTTTAAGAAATATGCGTTATATAATTGCTACTAGAAACAAGATTTGAGGAGCAGCGATCCGTGCTGCCTGGTATGCAATTGGATCTTTCAAGGATTGTCAGCTGTCTAAATCATTGATTATTCCACAGATTAATCTCTCATGGGCATGGCGCCTATCGCTGCTGTCTGATAGCCTGCTAATTCCAGTGATAAAATATAGAGGATTAGACTTAAAGCCTCATTTAGTCTTTGTCACTTTGTTTAACACAGGCCACCATACGGTGGCACCTTGCAATATTATTGGTCTCACAACAAATATAAAAATTGATAAAACTCTAGTCCTCATTAAAAGTAGTATAGCTACGAAGTTTGATTGAGTTCTGATGCCTTAAACTGGTTCTTATGCCTTAAATTCTACACTAAGGAAAGGACTCTCAATTTTAAGACTCCTTCGAATAGAGGGTTCTTTAAGATATTTGAGCCTAGATATTTAAGTCTCGCGAAAACAAAGTAGTCAGGAGAAATTGCCCAAAAAATTTTAACTAATCATCACCCAAGCCGCTTCTGCACAGTGGGACAGTCTGGATTTTCAAACTGCCTTTATATATATCAAGGGAACGATAACCAGCCAGAATATCTACCAGATGAAATAATAGTGGCTTGGTGAGCGGGATTCCGCACTTTGTGGTATTTACACAGGCTTTGTCAAACTTGTATGAGGTCCACCTGTGTAGGAAGTAACCCTTCAACCAAAAGGATGTCAGAAGTGCCAGAGGTTGAAAGACAACCAAAAAGTAGCAAGTAACTGGAAATGAAAATACCGCGATGATGGTCTTAAACTTCACTCCATCTACCGACCTCCCAGAACTAAAAGTGATCAGTCAGAATCGATAAAGGTCAGCGAACGTTGCAGAATATATTAGTATCTTCTTTTTCTAAATAATTAAGCATGTCTGTAGTGATTCCACTTACTAGTACTATTCTGAACGTTTGGCCACTTTTTAGTCAAATAACTTCAACAATAGTAATCCGGCAACTTTTCCAGCTGCATGTATACCAATATGGCATTTGAATCAAGCGGGAGATGGAAAGTAAGAAGTCCGTTATAAGAGACAAAGACGAAGTGTTGCCCGATTGCGCCTATATTCAAATCGTGTTCTTAATAGACCGTGAAAATTATAAGTATCAAATTTTATCAAAAATTTTCCTTTATCTGGTCCAAAACTCGGTGGGACCATACCCACCTGAAAATTTTTTCCATCTCTCATATTCTTCCAATTAATGTAATCGTCGCTAACAATAATGACTTCAATGGAATGTTTAGTTACTGAACTATCGCAAACTTCTTTTCTTCCTTTACTTTTAAAAATTACCGTTATATATATGTGAAGTGGGCGTGAACTCGGTCCGATTTCATCTATTTGCAACAACGTCCGTACTTGTGAGCCAAGGAATTGGTGTTTCATAAAAATAACTCAATTCCGTGTACACGGACCGATGGACAGAGGGACAGACAAGACAGACAACCCAATTTTTCAGCCTTATCGGAATCGAAAAGTTTACTATTCAAATGGTTTTGAAGGGAGTAAGAATTTTATGTTGTTTATCCAGTGCAACAGTGCCCTCAAAATTATACACTTTTCAGTTTACAGCTGAAAGTTGTTGGATAAGGACTACTTTAGCGTCGTCAGAGCTGATGAGCGCCGTGCGGAGACTCATTACATGCAAATCATACATTGAGTATGTCGAAGCGGAGTTTGGATTAGTAAGAGTTGAGCTTACTACAGTATCCATACCTTAATTTTGCCAGTATTGCTGGGTTTGCGCTAAGCAGCTCGAGGTTTTCATCTCCATGAACAAATTCACTGTGAATAGCATCATAACATTATGTTCCATAACTGGCAAGTGTCATGTTATATCAGAAAGTTTCTGGTTATGGTTCTCGAGGTGGTATTCTGACAAGCCTGTAGCTTCTTTATATGTGTCACAATAGTTCCCGGCATCTAAATCGGCCTGGCGTTCTTTAAAACCGGCCATCCGATTTGTCTTTGCTCTTTGTCTTTTCCTCAGATGCTCTCATCTAGAGACAAGAGACATGAGACAGTTGAGTGGTCTATCCTTGCTTGTAGTATATAGAACGATCCTGAGGGTATCAGGTGTCCACTTACTGAAGAAGAGTACTGTCCCGAATCCTAGTGTTAACTGGCTTCTGTCAGGAGCTGATTGGAGAGGCTAAGTTCCAAAAAAAAAGGCCTTCATCGCCATCTATATATGGTACAAATTAGAAGATTCTAGTGTAATATCTCAAATGTAATATCTCAAACACCGGGTTACCACAAAGTTATCCTGAATGTTAGGCAGTAACACTTTACCACTTCCTTTGCATATAATGATAGATTCATGCGCTATCATTATATGCAAAGAAAGTGGTAATGTCTCTCGTAAATCTTTAATATTCTGTCAACCTTACACTTTTCAGTGTAAATGACCTTATGAAAGTGTGCCGTAGTTGTGATGCCTTGTCGACTGTATCCACTCCAATCAAGTTGTGAGGCCCCTTGTAATCGTATAGATCATATTTGCATAGACTTGCTGTTGCCAGCGTAGTCTTACTCGAGCAGGGACAACCATAATGTATTTACTCACGGTGATTTCCAGCAATATTGTCCTTTTTGCGGATAAAAGGGCATTTTGGGCACTTGCGTCAGGGCTGTCCTTGTCTGTTCGGGTACAATTTCTCTTGTCCATGCGATATGGGTTCCCACCCGTAGCCGTTAGCCTTACTCGAATGTATAGTCACTATATGAATTAGGAAGGGAAAACAGGGAGCACACGAGACGCCCATATGAGATAAGGTGCTCTCAGTCAGATCTAGTGCAAGCAGCGGAAGTTTTCTCTGTTTCACAGTGCCTAAACCATCAACTTAATGAGTACGAGATCGATACATACTACGAGGCCGGCCAGATTTTTAACTGCATACTCAGGGAACAGAATATCACAATCACCAACTCAGAACGAAGTAATCAAAACAGAGAAGCGAAGAGAAAATCCACAGCCACAAGGGTGAAGCCGAAGCAGTTCAGCGCACCTTGCTTAATCTGTGTCTCATTAAGTGTTGGGTACAGTACTACCACGTGAAGAGGAAGCGATCATATCGTCTTTCAACAAACAAAAACAAAACTTTACAAGTCGTGGTGACAGACCGATTCCGTTCTGCGGTATGGTATGGAGGCCTGAACCATAACACCATCTGATGAGTCGGCAACAGGAGTTTTGAGGAAGGTTTTGCGGAAAATTTATAGTTCTTTGCGCATAGGTAGTCGTTGAAACGACTTGCCATACAAGATAAGCGACGACATTGGAATAGTTCAGCGAATCAAGACACAGCGGCAACGCTGGCAAGGTCATTGATTGATTGATAGCACTCCAGCTTTGAATATATAGCCATCGGTGCAAGCAGAGGAAGAGGAAGACCTCCGCTTCGTTAGAAGGATACTGTAAAGGAGAATCTGGCTTCAATTAATATCACCCAATTAGAGCGATACCTTGGGATTTTTCAATAGTTAGAAAAATAAAAATTATAAATTAAGTCAACAGCAAAGTCATATGTAAAAAACTGTTTATTTTTAACTATTTTAGTACTCAATACCTCCGTCGCTGTTTACCTCCCAACCTTCCTCTTTCATTGGTGTAGAGCATTATTCCAAACCTTTGTATCGCCATTTGTGCCATTACTATTACTATAAGTATTCTTCCTCGCCACACCCTAGCGTTTCAATCCCGTTCCGGCCATTTGTCTAACAAGCTATTTAAATCTGGCCTAATAACATGTCCACTCCGACGTCTTTTTAGTGGAATTATGCGCTTACGCATGTTGTACTAGCAAATTGCAATTTTACATCTTAAAAATATCTTAAAAAAATAGAAAAAAATCTCCTCGCACCAGTACTTGCTTGGTAGCGAAGACTTTTTACCATACCATACTGCTAGATTTGTAATGCAAAGAGAATAAAATAGCAAATTATTTGGAGCATCATCATTTTTGACCAAACACAAAACACAAAAAAATAACAAGTTCGCAGGAGGGGCAGCAGCAGCTTGTGTGTATATGGACTTAACGTGTCCAGTTTTGGGGCAACAGCGCTACGGCTATGTTGTATTTGCACTTGCGCTTGCTGCTCGCATGAAACAAATTTCATGTCCGCACGTGTTAGATAAATGTCGAAAGCATGTTCACCCCGATTTTAATGGCCATGTTCCGCAGTTTGTGATAATTTAACATATGTTCGTTCGGTCGTTCGTTCGCTCCTACGTTCCAACGCTCCAACGCTCCAACGCTCGTATGTTCGTTTGTACATTCGTGTGTTCGCGTTGGTCAACGCTGTTGGTTGGTTCGCCTAGAAATAGGCGTCTCGTGCAACAAACATTATATTAACACGCCGGACAAACGGACATCGGGCATCGGATGTCGATGCTTTTAAGTACTCCTAAATATTCATGTTTGTAAGCAAGTATGAGTATGAGTATGTGCCGTTGTGTGGGTTTCTATGTAGGTGCCATGTTACTGTGGCTACTCAATGTAATGGACACGCTAACAAGTGCACCCAAAGCGCGAAGAGAAGAAGATGCATACCACCAGTCCAGATGGAAAGCTCAGCGGTACTCAACGCACATACATAAACACATACATATGTACAGATGTACTTACTAAATGTATGAATGACTATGTTGCTGTCCAACTACTTCTGCATCTTTTTCAGTCATATTCTTGTATATATGCATGTATGTGTGTGTGGGTGTATGTAAATTGTGCACAACTCATCGCCACTCAAGGTAAGTGTTTCCACTTGTTTGACCAGTAAAGTTTTTCCCAAAAACTACTACGAATTCCCAAAATCGCACGACAACTCGCTTACAACTTGGCCGACTTGCCCTTTTCCTTGAAGGACACACACACAAATCGCTTGTCTTCGTTGCTGGCGTGGAAAACTTGAAATTTCCTTCACTGTCCTCATATCGTCTTGTGAGTTAGTTGTTGTTGTTCTTTGCATATGAATGAAAGCTTTTCTCCTCTATAATTCCCTCGTGAGTGCCCGCCAGCGTGTATGAAGATTTACAAGCGAAATCGAGTTATTCCAATTTACACTGTTCATATGAGCATTGAAAGCATGCATACTACATATATACATATATACATACGGGTATGTATATATTTAGTTGTTTTTAATGCTCACACATTGTTTGGACAGCTTGTAAGCCAAAGATGTTAAAACATGTTCACTCGAACACTAAGTTGGCATTAATAGCTTGTTTGTTTACTGTTTCCTTTCAAAAAAAAATCAACAAAAAATTTGAAAAATCATTGATGGAAGTGCTCTAGATTTGAGCTCGTTCCTCGATCATATTAATGCACATATATGTACTTGTATGCACGCAGATGAGTGATAAAATTTAATGGCGGTATTTTGAAGAACAAAATTAATAATTCTCAAGGATTGTTGAGAGATAGTTCAGCTCCAGCTGTGCTCACGGGAAACTTTCTTCAAACTTCTTATTCACAGCCGAGTTGACAACAGCGCGCCAATCGTTGTTACTCTTAGCCGCTCGGCACCGATAGAAGACACTAAGTGGAGCCAGGTCTTTCTCCATCTAACCCTTCCGCCGAAGGTGGGATTTTGTTGTTGTAGCTGTAGAAAGATTTCCCAAATTTGGCTTCGTGGAATTATTACGGGAGTGACAGTTCTTTTCCGCATAAAATTCCGGGTCGTTCCAGTATAAATTCCCGACAGTCGCGGGTACTATTGGATATTAGTGGCCACACGGATAAATTCATGAACTCCTAACTCGCAGGGGGTAGGTGCGATCTTCTTCATCTTTTGCTTCCACTAAAGTATACTGCATTGAATACTATCAAAACAGAAGTCCTTTCGTCTATACGGACGACATGATCTACCCAGCGTACCCATTGCCTTCTAATTCGCTGAACTATGTCAATGTCGTCTTATAACTCATACTGCTTATCGTTACACTATCTACCGTATTCTTCGTTGCCAACGCACAAAGAATCAGAAATTTTTAGCAAAACCTCTCTCTCGAAGAATACCAAAGCTGACTCATCAGCTGTTGCCATCATCCATGCTTTCGCACCATATATCAGGACGGGAGTGATGAGTGACTTATAGAGCTGGGTTTCGGTTCATCGAGAGTGGACAATAATTTTCAAATACCTACTCCGTCCAAAGTAGCACCTGTTGGCAAGACCGATGCTGCGTTAAATCTTCAGGAATACATTGTTTTTGGTGTTGATGCTGATTCAAAGATAGATGAAATTATCAGCGACTTCAAAGTTGTTATTGTCAACAGTGACTTGGGAATGCGCTTACTGTTTGTTTGATGACAGGAGAGATTTTTCGTTTTATCCTCGTTCACCACCAGATACATTTTCTTCGTAACTTAGTATAACCTGGTTAAAGTAGAACTTACGACGAGGCTGCTGAGCATGAAGATGGCAATATATATGGCGTCAGACTGGTCAACTGTAGAAAAACCAGGTCAGCAGCCACGTTTATAAGGTCCATTCCGTTCGCTGGATAAGATCTTAAATATTAAATTGAGAAGGCTTAACACTTGGCAATCAGTGCATATTATGAGGTACTATGTTTTGTGTATTGGAAAAGCCCAATTATATAACTTCCAATCGCTCACTTATTTGACCAAATTTCGCAAAGGAGATACATGCCCTTTCGGCGAGGAAGTGTTTCATAAACTTAGCATAACCTGAGCACTAACCTCTGTGTCGACTTTTGGACCCTACAGGAATGAGCTTCGGTTTTGAAACCATTTCTTAGTCGTCTCATTTTTTTTCATAAAATTTTTGAGCAGTAAACCTGTCGGTCAGCTACTCAAGCTCTTTAAACTCACGGATTTTGGCCTTTTGTTCTTTTTGCAAAATGCCTCCCACTTCAACTCCCGGTATAATTCCCACACGGCGCGCGTTTTGGACAATTGCAACGTTGCGTGAGAGATAGTCTTTTTTCTCTACGTTGCGGTACAGCAATCCTCATTGTACCAGCTCTTCTTTGGGAAATGTCAAAATACAATTGTTTTGTTTGCTGTCCGAGTCGATATTAGATCCTCGGAGCGTATGCACGTCAAGAACACTGAAGACGTGTCTTTCGTCTATCCGGCAAAGCCGATCAGTCAGACAACTTGAGGGTGGAGGCTCAGTTTTGCGGTTATTGTACCAGGGCTACATTCCTTACATTGCGGTGGAGCAGACGCGGTTCATCGTCCTTCTCTTCAGTCGGTGGATGGATGAAAATCACCGATATGTTAAAGAACTTCGGTTTCAACCGGATTGCGGCTAGATGTTCATCCATCGAGGTAAGCGACTGGACTTGGCGACGGAGTTTTTCTTCCGCTAAAAATTCTTTACCAAATTTACGCTACTTTTTATGACTGCTGTAATAGAATTCACAAAGATCTATTGTTTTCTGTTATTTTCTCGTCCAGGGTAATTCTTGGACGGCAGCGTGGGTATGAGAACATGAACCAGCGGCACTTTCCGAATAGAGGGACTATCAAAGTGCACACCTTCAAATTGATATCCTAGGGGTCGTCTTCAAAACGTGCGCCTCTTATCCAAGGCCGATTTTCGTTAGGGCATGTTTTCTATTTGTTGGGTTCCTGCACAAAATCTCTAGAGCACTCGTCTTCTTACATTAGCTCGCCGTCAAACGGATTTTTTTTTTTTTTTTTTTTGCAGCAAAGAGGATACTTGGTCGAAGACCGAAAGGTACGAACTGCTTGAACCATATGTAATATAAATGAATCGTGTTTGGCCACTGACAAGTGAATGGCAGTAAAAAACAGTTTCTCTCTACCGCGAACTTATACGCATGGCCTGAGCAGTGTGGGCTGGAAATTCTACTATCGAACACTACCTCCTCGTCGATTATAGCCGCCGATAGAAAGAAAAGTTGCCTAGTTGGTCACTAGGCCGCTATATCTGAATTTGATATTCCCACAAAACTTAAACGGCTGTGTAACTTAACGCATTGCAATACCAAAAGCTGAGTTAGAATCGTAAATGATATCCTCCTTTCATACTAAATTAGGTTTCAGACTGGAAAACGTATTATCGGCTCCAATAACCGCGCTGATAATACTGCTTTCTCTCGACTGGGATAAGAAGAATGGGAATTAAAAAAGCTCAAAATCAAATGAAGCAGGATTTTCAAAATTTCTCACAGTTATTGTATTAGATTCTGCATTTTCAAGCTTTACACACATTTGAAGCAGACTCTCCATCCTCTCTGTTTTAATTGGATTAAATCACTACCAACGGCGCTTGTCATTCGCACCGCTGTCCTCATAAGTCATTGAGTAAATGCAATTAATTCTAAAAATCCAAGCTATACCGTTAGTTCAAAATGAATTACGATTACATAGGTAACTAGACAAATATAATAAAATTCGTACATATATATGTACATACATATATATACTCTCTTGTTACTATAACCATCGTCTAAATAAACTTCCTTAAGATCTTCAAACCAACAATCCTTTACGCCACCACTTACTCTTACACACTCGCATAGCACAACTATAACAACAACATTGGCTTGGAGTTGTTTTAATTTGAAGTTGTACGAATGTAGTAGATGCGGTTGGTGGCTAATAAATTAAATTGAATATTTATTTGCTTAAAATGTAATGAATTGAGCGGTGGCAATGCCGGTGGTCCTGTTCGCCACCACAAATGTTACAAACGAAACATATACACGTACATGCCTGTATGTATGTTGGTGTTTTATGTATATTTTCTAAAAACCAATTGCTGCAGCAAACGTCATCTCTAAGCTCTGCGCTGCCAATGTAATTTGTTCGATATTTTCGAGAGCACTGCCTGCTGCAGTACTGGAGTTACATAGCACAGTACACCACGGCCAGCAAACGACGACGATTTGTGACAAGATTTGTTGTATGTTCTACTTGAAGTTGAAGTTCCAACCGCTGCCGCCGCCGCCGCCGCATTAGCTGACCGAGCGGCGGGCGGAGCTCATTCATTAAGTGCTGCTCGTAAGCTCACAAACGCAAATAAATTATTGTACTCGCTTGTCATGTACGAAAAATCCATGTGTCAAGTCGCTTTGGGCAAAATTCAACCGCTTTGGGTGAAGAGGTGGCGCAGAGCTGGCGCGCAGCGACTTGAAGGCGGTCCGACAGTCGTTTACGCCACACAGTGGCACATACGCGCTAAAACACACACACACACATACACGCAACCGTAGTAAACACTTCACACAAGTGCAATGTAGTGAAGAGACAATAAGCGAAAATGATAAACTTGAGGCGGTGCAAAGACGTCGAAATGACAAATGCAGTAGGAAATTCAATTGCAACGCGATGGCGCGGGTTGACTGGGAGTTTGGCTGGCTGGCTGGCGGTGTCTGAAGTGTCATTTGTAAGCCTCTGAGGACACTCACAAGGAAGTTAGCTAGTTAGCAAGTGATATTGCCACAAATTGGTGGCATCCGTGCTACACTTGAGCAGCCCAACTGTTTGTACGAGCACAGTCGTCGGCTGATGCTTTGCGGAATTGCAAAATGGCAGCAGCCATAATGACAACAAACCCAAAATGTTGCCACTTTTATTATTATTATTACTACTATTTCTACAAACGCTGCAGTTGGCATTTGTGGCTGTGATGGCAGCAATGGCAGCAGTGGCTGCAGTGGCAAAGCGTTGGTTGTCGTAATTTATGGGTCTCGTTGGAGTTGCAATCCTTGCAATTAAATTTTCATTCATTTTACACAGCTTCTTAGACGATTAGTTTGTTATTGGTTTACATGTTTGTGTGTATACATACATGCATATATATATATATAAGTATATAAGTTTATGCAACTGCTCAAATGTAAGTATATTTACTACTCTTGCCCTATGCATACTTACATACGTATATTGGAATTCTCTGCTATTCTGTGTATTTCTAATTCTCATTAAGTCATCGTTGTGGCTCATAATGACAGTCTAAATGGTTGTGGTAGTGGTGGTGATACTGACAGTGACAGTGACAGAGAATCTCAGCTGCTGGAATTTGTTCGGTTCGCTAATAGCTGATTCTCGTAGAAGAGGAAATTTTCACGTTACTTGCAATGACAGAACACGACAAATTGTTGTTGTTGTTGTCTGTCAGTTCGTTGTAAATTCGTAAGGATTCTGTAACTTCTTTCGATTGCTACAAATCTGTGAGAAATAAATAACCTTAACCAATAAAAAATGAAGTTGCATGAAATGTTTACGAATTTTGATAACAAAATTCTAAGCTTGAAATTTTGTTATATGATACTTAGGACATGCAATTCTGGTTTTCAAAATATTTGTTCTTGAAATTTTGACTCTATCTATTCAAAAGTATGCCTTGGCATCTTCATCTAAAGTGTTTTTAAAAATATTCTGGAACTGTCGAAGCCCTTTTGCCACTCTGATTGAGGTATCTGAAAAATATAAGTTCTGAGCGCATCAACCGCCTCTTCAATCGACGAAAAACGTTGATCTCTCAGTTTATTTTTTACGTTTGGGAATATAAAAAGTCATTCAGTGCCAAGTCAGCACTATACGACAGAAGACTCATCAAATCAAAGTTTTGTCTGCTCAAAATTCCAATTGTTTCAGTCGATGTGTGCCTTGATAAAGAGTGATCTGCCATCGGCGCTCAGTGTTCCTGGTTTCTTGAAAAACTTCTAGCAATCAAATGGTTGGCTGCCACTCAGAATTTACGGTTCTACATTATTCTAGTGCTATGGCTGCGAAGTGTCTAGCTTTTTCAAAAAAATAGTCATCCATTTGATTGGAAGTGCTTTATGCGTGAACAATTTTTGTTGAATTTCGCCCGGTTTGAAATACCCATGCATTCGATTGCTGTTTACTTTAAGGCTCATACGTGAAAATCCACAGTTCATCACCTATCGCAACGTCATAGATATATTTTGAAGCCTTGTTATCGTATTTTTATTTTTTATTTTTATTCTTTTTTTTCTCTCGACCAATCGACACGAGCCTTTTTATTTAGCGATTGTCAAATTGTGTGGGATCCAACGTGAACAGATTATTTTTACAATCAAATTTTCTGGCCCCACTAATGTTTATAGTTGTCTTAATCTTACGATAGCTCACATGACCATCTTGCAATATCAGTTTGCTCGCAGCACCCTGAACAGTTTTCGGAACAACAACTGTTTTTGGAAGCCTTCACAAAATTCGCCTTGGAGTGATCTACGACCTCGATTGAATTCACCATACTATCGCCGCTGTCTCTTGATTCGCTGAACTATGTCAATGTCGTCGTATAGCTCTTACAGCTCATCGTTCCATCGTCTGCGGTATTGGCCGTTACCAACGCGCAAAGGACCATAAATCTTCCGTAAAACTTTTATTTCGAAAGCTCCTAAAGCCGACACATCGGATGTCGACATCGTCCAGGCTTCTGCACCATATGTCAGGAAGGGAATGATGAGCGACTTGTAGTATTTGGTTTTGGTTTGTCGAGAGAGGACTTTACTTTTCAATTGTCTACTCAGTCCAAAGTAACACCGGTTGGTAGGAGTGATTCTGCGTTGGATTTCAAGGCTGACATTGTTGGTGTTGTTAATGCTGACTCCCAGATAGACGAAATTATCTGCAACATCAAAGTTATGACTGTTAACAGTAAGGACATGGGAACCAAGTCGCGAGTGCGATGACTGTTTATTTAATGACAGGAGATATTTCGTCTTGCCCTCGTTCACTACCAGACCCATTCGGTTCGCTTCTTCCTGAAGAACACAGAACTTACGGTGCGGTTGTTATGACCAATTTTATCAATATCATCGGCATACGCAAACAATTGCACACTATTGTAGAAGATTGTACCTGGTCTATTTAGCTCTGCAGCTCGTATTATTTTCTCCAGCATCAAATTGAAGAAATCACACGATAAAGAGTCACCCTATCTGAAATATCGTTTGGTATTTAACGGCTCGGAGAGGTTCTTCCCAATTCTGAATGCGCTTCTGGTATTATCCAGGGTCAGTTTACAAAGCCATATGATTTTTGTGGGGATATCAAATTCAGACATAGCGGAGAAGAGGCAGTTCCTTATTGTTCTGTCAAAGGCAGTTTTAAAATCGATAAAAAGGTGGTGTGTATCGATTCTTTTCTCTCGGGTCTTCTCCAGGATTTGGCGCATGGTGAATATTTGGTCAATGGTGGATTTGCCAGGTCTAAAGCCACACTGATAAGGTCCGATCAGTTTGCTGACGGTGGGCTTTAGTCTTTCACACAATACACTAGATAGGACTTCGTATGCAATGTCAAGGAGACTTATCCCACGATAATTGGCGCAGACCAAATTTCGGGGCCCGGCAAAATCAATCAGCCTCAGCCCGTTGGGGCCTGTTTCGTCGCGGAGGCTGAATTTTCCTATTGTTGCGCCAAAAATGCCTTCTTTGCCCGCCCTGGTGTTGAAATCGCTTAGTACAATTTTGACTTCGTGGCGGGGGGATAACAAAATTATAAGTTCGAAATCTGCCTTCACTCTAGAGTCGACGAGAGATGCTTGGAGTTTTATTTTTAACTAAGCTGATAAGAGGTGTCATCAATAGTCCATTCCTACAAATTTTGAAATGCACGACCCATTCAGATGTTTGTTGATTTTCATTCCGCCAGCTTTGATTCTTCTGACTCACTTTTATGTATCAAGAAATATTTAACGAGAGTTTTAAACTTATAAATGATCTCTTTATTCCTCGACGTTTCTTAATCGCAAATTCCTTCATAACAGCTGATGAGCAATTCTGTAGCTGCTCAGTGTAAGAGACAACCTTCCGCGATCGGTCTCGGATTCAGGACAGTCCGGGCTGTACCTGGTTTTCGGTCACCGTTATGATGGATTTTACATTTATCCATCAGGGGCTCCGCTCGGTCGTTTAGGCAAGGCTGGGTTCGTCGTCGTAAACTTTGTTATATGAAACTTGGAACATGCAATTCTGGTTTTCAATAGTTTGTGTTATCAAAATTCTGCCTCTGACTTATCAGCTTTTTAGAATATTGAGTTAAAAAGTTATGTCTTGGGGCCTTCATGTAAGGTGTTTTTAAAAATATTCTCCATTACGAAGCCCTTTTGCCACGCTGATTGAGGTATATGAAAAACATAAGTTCTGAACACTCATCAAATGAAAGTTTTGTGTTCTCAAAAGTCCAGTTGTTTCACTCCGATGTGTAAGAACTCGCATTGCCATAAGGAAGGGCGATCCGTCTTCGGCGATTGATTTTTCTAGATTCTTGAAAGACAGCTGAAAAATAAATGGTTGGGTGCCACTCAGAATTTACTATTTTGCATTATTCTTGTGGTATGATTGCGAGATATCTACCATTTACAAAAAAAGGCAACCATTTGATTGGAAGTGCTTCATGCGAGAAAAACTTGTTTTCGATTCCGCTCATCTTGAAATACCCATGCAGTCGATTATTGTTTACTTTTGGGCTCAAACGTGTAAATCCACGATTCATCGCCTATCACAATGTCATAGAAATGTTTCGAAGTACCGCTATCGCATTTTTTGTACATTCCTCTCGACCAATCGACACGAGCCTTTTTTTTAGCGACTGTCAAATTGTGTGGGACCCAACGTAAACAAATTGTTTTTACAATCAAATTTTCAAGCAATATTGAATGTACTCTGATCCCACTAATGTTTATAGTTATCTTAATCTCACAATAGGTCACATGATGATCTTGCAATGTCAGTGTGCTCCTAGCACCCGGGACAGTTTCTGGAACAACAATTGTTTTTGGAAGGCCTTCACGAAATTCGTCCAGTGATCTACGACCTCGATTAAATTCACCATATCATCGATAAGTACTGATTCTTGATGGAGCTTCATCGCTAAAAATTCAAAAAACTTCATCAATGCACTGTTGCGGAGTTTGTCCAATTCGAAAGTTGTAAAAAATAATCGCTCGAAAGTGTTCACGCTTTAAACCATTTTTCGGCCGAGAGGAATATTTTAAGTTACTGTAAACAACACGAAGAGCGCTCGTGTGTCAAAACGTTCTGAGAATGTACGGTTAAAATATCAAAATTGTCAAACTTTACGATAAAGTTCTCAGTAGGTATATTGCAACACTAGGGTGGTAAAGTTAAGAAATATGTATTGTAATCCTTGTACCAGATGCTTAAGAAATATTTCTCTGGGTAGTGTGAGTTGATGAAATTTTTACTCTTCCTTTTATGATTGCAATGTTTCCCTTCTCCTCAAATCTTATTCTTACGGTAATTTAAAAATTTTCTAAACTGCGATGAACTTTACAAAAATATTTTTTAACAGTTTTCTGAGTTATCTAATTATGCAACGGCCGTTAATAGCATCCGTGTTTTTTCGAAAAAGTTTGCCCCAATTAGCCCGACTTCGTTGATATTATTAAACTTTAGGGTAGCCAATTAGTCTTCACATAAGAAACAGGACCACGAGGACAAATTTATAAGACCCTTTGATCAATTGATCACTCTAAGGGATAGTCACTACTCTCCTCGATCTTGCCAAAGCCCATAATTAGTTCTTTAGATGAGCTTTGGGTCGAATCCGATCATCTATAATCTACTTCGTGACAAAATTGTCGTGAGCAGCTACTCTTCTTACTCTTTAGTGCAGCTCGCCGCTCCATCGTCTGCGGTATTCGCCATCATTCAAAGCCGACTTATCGCCAGTTCTATCACTTTGATTCTTCTTCTTCTTCTTCTTCTCTGGCGTATAAACCGCTTTCTCGATTATATCCGAATTAACTATAGCACGCCATTTGTTTCTTCTTTAAGCTGTTCAACGCCAATTTCAGAGAACAAGTGTCCAAATCCTTGTCCCTCTAATCCTTCCAATGGAGTTAAGGTCTTCCTCTTTTTCTGATTTCACCTGCGCATGGTACCCCAAATAATTTTAGAGCTGAAGTATACTTGTCTACATCGCCTAGCCAGCGAAGCCGTTGTCTGCTAATTCGCTGAACTATGTCAATTTAGTCGCATATCTCATACAGCTCAGCGTAACATCGTCTATGGTATTTGCCATGGTCCAAAGTCGACTCATCGGATATTGAAGAAGTCACACGAAAGAGATACCAATTTTAGCCTTGATAAATACCACCTTTTCGTGCTGTCAAAGCCAGCTTTAAAATCGACAAAAGGGTTGTGTGTGCCTATGCTTTCATCACGTTTCTTTTCCAGAATTCGGATCATTGTGAATTTCTAGTCACAATTTAAGAACAAGAAATTCTATCTGCATGAACTCAAATCATAGTTCATAAAACGTATGCCGTGGTCGCAGCAAAATTGCAGGTTCTCAAAGGAAGATTTCTTTTTTCATTGGAGCTGGTCTCTATACGGTAGGTGTCAAACCCAGCGCACATAATCTCCGGGCAAGGAGCTGTTAATTAGGATGAGTTTATATAGCGAGCCGTTTGCTGCAGGACCGACGCACGCTCGGAGACTCGTTTTTGCAGAACAGACGCAGTAATAAGACTTCAGTGGGGTCCGTCCGACATATTCGGTTTGGGGGTTCACTGAAATCTAATTACTACATCTGTTCTCCTTTTAACTGTGATCCAATGCCTCAAACGGAAGACACTACACCCGATATTTCATTAATATGAAGTTAAAGCTCCTCATAAAAATCCATTAGATGTTCCGAGGCGGCCTCTTATTGGAAAATGTTCGACTGCAATAGTTAGTCAGCCTTCAAAGAAAGCTCTCTTGGAAGTCAAGCATTGAGGAGAAACCCTAAAAGGCGTCGGTTGCGTCCACTGCAGTAGTGGTGCCAACGGAAAGAAAAGGAAATTCGTCTAAATTAATTCGTGTTATCCATGAAACCTTAGTTAAACTTAACACGTTTTAAGCAATTTTCATCTGATAGAGGATGTTAGGTAGTAAGACAAGCTAAGAGTGTACAACAGGCAGTGCAATGTTAGTGTTTTGAGGCATTGTAAGTCACCTGAGCATTGGCGTCATTTGCGAATTGCAGTTGCGAAAATTGTAGCAAGAGCTGGAAAAACTTGGTTGGAGAGCTGAACAAGCTGGCTTAATCTATTAAGAATTTAGCTATCTTTTCTGCTCTCAGATGAGATAGGCCAGCTCGAAGTATTCGGAATCGAAAATCAGTGACTTTCTCAGAGGAGCTGTGGCTTCTAGAGCTAATTTAATGAAGTTAAGTGAAGTTGGCTGCAGACGTGGAAAGGGTAGATTTACTGCTGCGCTCATTTCGGCTGAGGAGGTCAGCATTTACTCCAAAAGGCCTGATATTTTAGAGCTTAGAATCAATATTAAAAATTTTATTGTACCATCTTCTACGTAGTAGTTAGTATAAGGCCGATATCAGCCAGTAATCCCAACCTAGATGTGATGTCTCAATTGCTAAAGTTAGATGAAAGATCGAATTACCACAAAAAAATGATTATTCGGAGATGATGTTCCACTTAACTATACTCGTTTATACATATATGAGACTATGCATATGTGTGCAAGTGTGTGCCTTGTTTTACAGCCACAAATTGCAATTGCAGACATTTCTGTTGCAACTTGCAACTGCCACAACTATTACTACTGATGCTCATATTAAAATTGTCAACGCCTATGTTAGCATCACAAAGTGCGCTTCTCTACACTCCGCCCTGCTATCCTCCGCCATCTTGTTCAGAATTGCAGTTTTAATTGTTGTAGTGCTGTTGTTGTTGCTGTTGTCATTTTATGTTTACTTAAGTTGGTAAATTGCGTTGGCATTTATGTTTATGAGTTGTAAATTATGCAGTTGCACAAGTTTTACTCGAACTTTTACACACATATGTACGAAGCTGGCAATTAAAAAGTGAAACAAGAAGTGAATGGACCAGAATGACAGCAGCGCCGGCAAATGACAGTCATGGAAGTGAGTGAATGAACGAACAAGTTGAAATTGCTCAAAAACAAATTTACATATTTTCATGCACTTGCAATTAATGCAGATACTCGTATGTGATGAGTGTGTACGCATACATATAGTGTGTTGTTGTTGTTGTTGTTATTAGAGCAAGTTTTTCATGCCCATGAAAGTTAGTGTCATACGAGAGAAGTTTTTGTGTTAATTTCTTTTTTTTTAATTTAATTTTATTTATTTTTTTTGCAAAAAAAGTTCAGCATATTTTCTGTCAAATACATGAATATCTTTGTTAAGAAATTGCCTGTATCCGAGCGAGAAGAAAGAATTTCTTCAAAAATATATACCGATTTGATCAGAATAATGGTTTGAGTTGATCTCACCATGTTCATCTGTTCTTATAGCCATTTGAACCCAAACTTGGCAAGAAATTCGTGGAACTGACCAGTCGGACGAATGAGGAACTCCCATAAAACCGATTGTTCAGACAAATGCAGAGAGAAAAGGTATTATCAACTTTATCAAGAAGTATTTTCTGAGAGAGATGAAGAGAGAGAGAGAGAGAGAGAATTGATCTGATCAGCAAATCTATATCTGTTCAGTGTAAAAGACAATTTCAACCAAGACCTATAACGATCGATCTCGCATTCAGGATAGTTCGGACATTATCTGGTTTTCAGGTACTGCTCTATTGGAGTTTTCGGGATAACCACTTCAATTAAGAAGCTAATAACATGAAATTTAGTGCTAACGACAGAAATCAAATATTTATTTGAAAAATTATGAAGGATCCAAAGGCCAGTGTGACCTCTTCCTGAAAATTTAAAAAAGGACTATTTGAAACATTTGGTTGGGCAAGATTCTAGATTCTAGTTAAATATGCACATTAAAGATGAGCTCGCACGATCCCAAGAAAAAATCAAAATCCCCGCTACAATACCCCCACAAATGACGCACTCTTTACCGCCCATAAAGCATAAAAAACTAAAAGAATTCTGCTTACTCCCACTAGCAAATTCCAATTTTTTCGCACCAACCAAAATTTGAGTGGTAATAGGTAGCGAACCCAAGCCTTAAGATATGCGGCAGCTTACTAGCTCAATATCAGAGCATCCGCCAGATTTCTCAACCACTTCACCCTCTTAAATCTGACCCAGAAGTATGGCATTCGATCAAGATTAAAAAAACTCCATTTCTGCTACTCAGCAGCGCCGAATGGGAAAAATATATTCCAGCAAAACTCCTAAACTCAACTCATATCACAACAGCAGCTCTCTCTCGAAGAATATTCCAAAGATGAAATCTAAAGTCTCACTCAGAAAATGTCTCACTGTCGAGATTGATACCCCTCTCAGAAGCAATCTCACCCACGGGGCTACATCTCGACGAAAAACAAGGTCACTCCTGAGACTTTTACTCTTTTCAAATAAGATCTTACCCCCATTACTACAATTTTGCGAAAAACTTCTCATAGAATTAAAAAGACAAATCGGATCCCAACCCGACCTATCACCTCGGGTAATAATTTTATGCAACGACTCAACTATCGTACTACCTTGGATGGAGATAAATACTCATTTAGGAAAAGTATGCTCAGGTCAAGTGAGCCGAAATAAATGCCCCATGAGAACGAAATCAAGCACTGAAGATGGCGGTTCGCCGAAACCGGTTTGTTACAAAACCAAAATTGACAAGGGATGACGAAAATTCGTTCCGATATAAATCTAGTATCCACCCTGTCGGAAAAACACAAAACCAAATCAGCCCCAAAAAGCCATTATCTCCGCGCGGCTATATATAACTAGAGCATCTCAGATCTTCGAAAACACAAAAAAAAAAGCTGCCACTAGCCCTTTAAGTGCCGAATACAGTCCGATTCGCTGGAAAAATCGAGAATGGATACATCAGTCTTTCGGATTCCGGCCAAAATTCATATAAAAAATGTAAAAAAGATACATATAACCTTCCAATTTTAATGAGGGGTTGATATATTGTACTCCACTCATCCAATTAAAATATTTACACCTCAACCTCAGTAAGCATCTGCGACGATATGTCAGTGACTTTTTGAATAATATTTTTTATTTCTCAACACAGTCTCCTTTTAGCTCTATATACTTGTATTTAGTCCAGCGTTTTTCCAATGTTTGTTTTCCTTCCAAATAATAAGCATTTTTTCTGTGATGAGCTCTTCATTCGACCCGAATCTCTCACCACACAGCTATTTTTTCAGGTTTAGAAACAAGAAATAGTTGCAGGGGGCTAAGTCTGGATAAATATACTTAATAATTGCGTTGAAAATGTAACTTGAAACTCATAGTTGCTCCTGGAACTTGTAATAATTCCATTTTAGATTTTTTTATGTTGTAATTGCTACTGTTGTAGCAAATAATTTTTTTTCTTGAATTTTGAGGCTATCTGTTCTTATTCTTGTTTTGATAAATTGAGATCGCTTTTGAAATTATTGAGCTCAGTTTGATAAAAATAGCGCTATTTGCTCGGCTTTTCAATCATTGGACTAGGGTGACACAGCTTATGAACTTCAAAAATCGATAATATAGTTCAGTAAAGTTCATTTATTCATAGCTCTTGTGTCTAGAATTAACAGTTGCTCCTCTAATGACAGCATGTAAGCTTTAGCAAAAAATACTTTTTGCTCCTTGTTAGATCCATCTGCTCAATTGTCGATTTTGTTAGTTTCTTCTCGGTTAAACACATTTGCTATTTTTATCTACGACTTCGTTGTCTTTCGATCCTTTTGTTTCTTCGTCCGATTTTCCATTTCTGACATACTTGAACATCTTTGTTTTCAGATATATTCTTTTAAATTCCTGTAAGTGGATGATGAAAACGTTTGTGTGTTTATAGCTTTTCGTTCGGGATTTGAAATTTTCTTGATACCAACGAAAGAGAAACCTTTTCTCAGACGAAGTGGAAGACTCTGAATAATTGGACTCTAATCGGGGAAAAGATACTTCTTTTGACTTCAGATTTTTGAAAAAAGATTTCGAGAAAACAATATTTAAAGTTTAAATTTTAGCCGCGCGCTGTCCTTCTGAAAATGGACAATCTAGTTAATAATTTTGAGTTCCCCACCGATAAACATAAAATTTTCGGATGATATTATTAAAACATTGCTCTATAAATTTTTTCACCCCACCACAATGCATTTATAATAAAAATGATTTCTAAAAAGCTTGTATACTATTATTTTTGTGTTGGTTTCAAGACTTTATTTATCAAAAGTTTCATGACCCCTGTGATATCGTTAATTGTGAGCTTCTCAGATTAATTAAGCAAAAAATAAAAATATTAAACATTTTTGAAAAAAAAATAAACTAAATCATCCCAAGCACCAGCATTTATTATTGGATAATGTTCGATCGAATAGACCACGTCCAGCACAAGGTGAAGAAAATATAGCACAGTAGCTGAGAGTGTAGACGAAGACCGTGGAGAGTCGATTTGGCACCATTGGCAGCAACTCGGACTGACATATGGAGCGACCTGGCTCATTTTACGTTGAGATCTTAAATTGAAAGCGTACAAAATACAGCTTTTACAAGAACTGAAGCCGCTCGGCCTTCCCAAGCCCAAGATGAGGCCCATTTCTGGCTTAATGGGTATGTAAACAAGCAACATTGCCGCATTTGAGACAAAGAGCAACCTGGAGAGATTCAAGAGCTGCCATTCCATCTAGAAAAAATAACGATTTGGCGTGGTTTGTGGGCCGGTGGATTTATCGGTTGATATTTCTTTAAAAATGATGTCGGTGAGAAAGTAACCTTCAATGGCGACCGTTATCGCGCCATGATAACCGACTATTTGATGTCTGAAATTGAAGCTCGTGATCTCCGCGACATTTGGTTTCAACAAGACAGCGCCGCTTCCCACACACCGCATCAATTAATGGTCTATTGTCTATTGGCCACCAAAATCTTGTGATATCACACCGTTAGAATTTTTTCTGTAGGGTTATGTAAAGTCTAAAGTCTATGTGGACAATCCCGCTTCGATTCAGGCCATGGAGCAAAACATCAGGCCTGTCATTCGCCACTTACCAGTCGAAATGCTCGAACGAGTCGACTCAAGAGATGGACCATATGAAAGAGATAATCTTCAAAAAATATGTGCCAAAGAATGTTCTTTCGAAAGATAGTAAAGATTTGCCATTAAATTTGAATTTTCTGTATTTTTCTTTCTTTAAAAAGTAGGGAACCTCGAAGTGGATCTCCCGTTATATATTTTTGGACCACCCTAATATATGTATATACGAATATTTATATATGAAAGCCTAGCTATAAATAACTTCAATTAAAAAACACTGTGTGGTCATCATTTTTTCTTCAACAAGCTAAGCAGCAGCAGCTGGATAAGGTGATCGCCAGCCTAAATGCTCGACAGCTAACGTGAATTAGTGCACCCCTCACAACCGCGCTCAGCGACACACTTTGAGCTTTCAAATGATTTTAGGAAATACCAAACATTTTCGAAAGTCTTCAATCAAGTGATAGAGCTACACACAGACATACATACATAAGCATGTGTAATCATTTGATGGTGTTGCGCCTCTAGTCTTCACACCCCGCACCGCAACCGCACACTGTCATATGTCACATTCTTAAAAGAGCTCATAAATCTTCAGGCGTGATACATCAGCTCGTCAGCGGAGTGTGTGAGTAGTGAGCTATGTGTGAGCTGGTATTAGGTATAGCGTGATTTTTGTGGCATTCAACAAAAATCCAAACCAAATATCCAACAAAAAAATCAAATTAAAACCAACCGCACGCTCGCCGTCACGATGTGCGTGCCATCAACGCCGGCAACTCAAGTCGAGTGGCGCGTCAATTATTCATTTATTTTTCATTTACTTGGTATTTGATTTGGAATATGCGTTTGCGCATGAGCACGTTTTTGTTGCACACGATCACTTCCAACAGACATTCTACTTGACTGACATATATCCGGCAGGTAATCCACTCTTGCTCTGAATAGTATAGGAATGTGTGAACTATTGAACGCGCTGTTGGCGAGCGTCAAGCTGTCAGTGAAGAAAAAATTCCAATTTCTAATGCCACAAATGTCAGTTGGCCGCACCGAATTCGATATCGTGTGTGACTTTCTTAGATAGCTCACACGCGCGCACACACACTCACTTCCAAACTCTTATGGAAGTATCGGATGTTACGTGTAGAGAACTCGTTGTGAAGTACTAAGAACTTCCTTCTTTCTCGCGGAAACCATTCGAAATTAAGTCATTCGCAATGACAACAACAACAACAACACACACACACACATTAATTCGCCTCAACACTTTTAATTGTTATGCGTGGCAATTGCGAATGATGACTCCATGACTCTATGACTCTACGGTACACGCTAGTATCTTTGTGTGTGTGTGTGTGTCTTTTAAAGCGTTTAAAAACTTTACGAGCGTATTAAATGATGCATTTAACTACTTGTACAATGCCGGCGGCAGCCTTTTGCCTTTTGCATTGGGCTGGCAGATGTCGTGGAGGGGTGAATGGAGGGGCAAGCGTAAAATTTTACGCATTTCTGACATGTTTTCTTTCGCTACTATCGGGAAATGTGTGCAAGTGTGGAAAATATTTTCTTGGAAAAAGTCGCAATCGATGAGTTTTATGTGCGGCATAAAGATACCCAATGACGACTACTACCACTGCTCTGAACATGCGATGTGCATATCTCAAATGTTCATTCGCACCTCGAAGTGTCGCACTTAAAAGTGTTTTGATAGCTTCATAAAGCACTACTGAAATATACAAACATTTGACAGAGAGTTTTACTCGCATGCCTGGTGGTGACATTTATGATACTGAGTAAGTGAATATCTTAGTTTCTGGTAGAGTAAACCAATGTTTTTTGGTCTTTGATGGTTAGATAAATTGTTCGAAGCAAAAGCTGAACAATTTAAAAATCATTTCAATCTTTGAACATTTTGCGACATATAGGTAAGGAACACGTAAATTTTCAAAGACTCAACATGGGAGTTCCGGTCCTACTTCTAGTATCCGCTGTGCTGCCAACAAACAACCATTTAGAGCCTCAGATGAGAACTTCCTTTTAATAAAGATCGCTGCGAATGTTTTAAGACTTGAGAGAATACAACTGAAATTTTTGGTTCCTTAATTGGGAAGTTTTCGCTTTCGAAAATTAAGGATAACATCTCTGCCATCCAAAGGGTGGATGTAACAAGAAAAAGGATCGAAATTTTAGTGTTAAATTTGTTGTGGGGAAGAGACTCTGTCATCCAAAATTGGCATTAACTACGGTGGATTAGCGTTTACCCACAAAGCTCTTCATTTACAACCAAGTTCTGACGTACAGGAATAACGATGATACCAAATACCAAATCTGCTATGCCCTAACTAACTAACTAAGGTGCCGTCAGACGTAGCATATTTAACGCAATTTTTATATCGTTCACGCTGTACAAAAATTTCAATTTCACCTAGTGGCCACGATGAAACTAATTTCCGCAAGTTAATTTCATATAACGTGTTATCCATTTCGAGGTTCCCTAATTTTTTAAAGAAAAAACACAGAAAATTCAAATTTAATGGGAAATCTTTATTATCATTCGAAAGAACATTATATGGCACTTTTTTTTGTTTGAAGATTATCTCTTTCAAATGTTTGCCGCGGCCAGATGGTCCATTCGTTGAGTCCAATTGAGATTGTCCGCATAGACTTTAGACTTTACATATCCTCTCAGGAAAAAGTCTAACGGTGTGATATCACACGATCTTGGTGGCCAATCGGCCGGCCCAAAACGTGAAATTATCTGCTCACCGAAATTTCCTCTCAACAAATCCATTGATTGATGCGATGTATAGGAAGTGGCGTCATCTTGTTGAAACCAAATGTCGCGAATATCACAAGCTTCAATCTCAGGCATCAAATAGTTGGTCGCCATGGACTGATACGTTCTCACCGGCATCATTTTTGAAGAAATATGGACCGATGATTCCACCAGCCCACAAACCACACCAACCTGTTGTTTTTGTGGATGAAATGGCAGCTCTTGAATCTCTTCAGGTTGCTCTTCGTCCCAAATATGGCATTTCGCTTGTTTATATAACCACTAAGCCAGAAATGGGCCTCAACGCTGAATAAAATTTGGCTCGAAAACGTTGTATCTTCTTGGAACTTTTCATGAGCCCAGAAAGCGAAGCTTGGAAAGGCCGAGCGGCTTCAGTTCTTGCACAAGCTGAGTTTTGTACGCCTTCAATTTAAGATCTCGACGTAAAATGCGCCAAGTCGTTCTATACGTCAGTCCGGGTTGCTGAGAACGGCGCCAAATCGACTCTCGACAGTTTTCATGTACACTCTCAGCTACGGCCGCTATATTTTCTTCACTGCGTGCTGGACGTGGTCTATTCGGTCGAATATTACCCAATAATAAATGCTGGGTCTCAAGGGGCCGATTATGTTGACCATAAGTTGAGCGAAGCGTGCGAAACACATTCTTAACGGAACGTGAATTTTCGTAATAAAGTTGAATGATTTTTAAACGTTGTTCAGGCGTAAGTCTTTCCATCATGAAATGCAAAACAAAACTTAACAAAAATAACATGACGGCTCCTGCTCATTGAGACCACTCGTTAAGAACTCGTTATAATGGAGCTGGGACTGTTTCAAGAACAACTAGCTAAAGATGGTAGATTTTCCAGAAAGATATGAAACATATTGATCTTTAGCAATGTATAATTGAAAGATACAAGTAGAAAATTCATGACGTTTCGGCCATGTGGAAAAATCTCCCTAAAGCATGCCTAGGTAAGGAACACGTAAATTGGAAAATAGTCAGAAATAATTGAAAAAGGGATTTTCGGGTTCGGATAAAAATATAGATTGTTCGTAGATTGCCACATCATGCTAGTATGTGGCCCGTTGTTTTTGCTGGTTTTAGTTAAAATATTTTTTTTAAATTAATTTTTGTTGATTAGTATGTGTGAAAAATATAGAAATTCGATTATAATCCCACAGACCTTCAAAGATCGGACATCCAAATTAGTGACTTTTTTCGATGAACGAAAATTTGGATACATCGTCCAACGTTTCATTATCTCATAGCAGACATTAGTCAAGCAAATATCACTCCCTAAAAACAGGCAATAACTTCCCTCAATGAAAACAATTTCAAGCAAATCGAACCAAAATATAAAAGTCTTCGATTAGATTATTCCCTCAATTGCATGAAATTCCTTCATAAAACACTTATTTTGCTAAACCCGTAAAAGAAATCTGTTAGTTTTTAAATTATAAATTCCTAAAATTTTTTTTATAACAAAAAATATATAGAGCCATATTCACCGTAATTTAATTAACAACATTTTCTTTGTTTATTTCTACCCACCAAAGGGGGCAATCGTCAAAATTACTTTATTCACACCGAGATAATAATCAACAAACAAACTAAATTTACTCACTTTATTACTTAATCATGCATGCATGCGTAATTCGTAATTTGTACAATCCAGACAATTAACAATTAAAATTGCACTTTGTCAACAGCAATGCAGTGTGCAAATAAATTTCGAGAATTATGTAATCAAGTAAGTGACGAAGCTCTTGACAAGTTTCAACAACTTAAATGACTTTATTTTGCAGCGCTTTGAGATTGCATTCTGGGAATATGTCAAGTGTATGCATGTGTATGTGTGTGTATGTGTGTGTATAAAGGTGTATGCATGAGTGCATTACCTGCTGCCAATTGTCGACTGTCAAGTGTCAGTGACAAAAGCGGCAGTTCATAGTTTGAGAGGTGAATGAATGCGCCAGTGTTGGATGAGTAAGTTGGTAATTGCAGCAGACACATTTGTACATACATACGTACATAAATAATGATTGCTGAATGCTGCCACAAATAACTGAATGGGAGTGCTAAGTAAGAACAGCCGCTGCCTTTTAAGTAGCAAAAGTTTTTTTTATTTCAAAAATTTTTAATTACTACAATGCCGCTGTTGCTTGCTTCTGTTGCTGGCAAATTAAGTGCTGCCACTGCAATTCTGGTTAGTAAAAAAGCAGTAGCAGTGAAGGCAGCGGGGCAGGGTGAAGGGGAGTGTGCAAAACATGAAATGACAAGTGCTCGATGTTTACCGCTTCATGCAAGTAGCGAATATTAAAATTTCACTGCTGCTGCGAAAAGTGACTGACCGACTTGCTTTTAAACGGGGTCAGACATTGCACTGCCGAAAGTGGATCAATTTGGTGATTTAATGGGTTCATACCAGAGAGCTTCTGCAGTTTATTTTCACATATCTGCATTCAAATATTAAAATAAACGACAGAAACCATTCAGGAAAGTAAATTTCATACCAAAGGGTGGCATAAATAAATATACCCAATTGCAAGTTAAATTTTTTTTGGTAAGCTCCCGAACTGAGAAAATGAAAATGAAATTTCCGTTCTACACGCCGTTTTTATGAAAGTTTTTAGATTAGATGAGATTTTTTTGACGTAGGTCTAGTGCTCTGTTGGGTTAAAGTTACTGCATTATATGTACTTTTAGAGGCTTTTCCAGTTCAACAACATTAATTAGTTTTTGGAGCTGCATCAGGGCATATTTTTGTTTTTGGGAAAAGTGAAAAAATTACAACAACAGTCTGAGCGGTAGAAGTTACAGCTATTTCGAAAACCACTACGTTTCCTCATCAGAATTCTTTCCAGACACTCTTTTTCGAATCAGATTCGAGCTTGGATATCCACAGCACGAACCAATGGTTAAACCATTAGGCTACTTGCAGTAGCGGATCCAGAATTTCCAGAAGGGGGGTCCTAAAATATATTCAATTTTATTGGAGACAACAGACACGAATAAACTGCAAAAGTAGATTCGAAATTAAGATTTACATTGCTTCCGAGGGGAGGTCTGGACCCAAAAACCCCACCCGTGGATCCGTCACTGGCTACATGTGTACCGGGTTAACACATTTTAGTTTAGCATCCGATATCAAGCAATTTCTACCAACACTTATCGCATGCATTAATTTTTCTAATCGGGGACCATCTCTCAGGCCAGGCCGTACTAAAAGCACTGATATTGTTGCCTTAAATCACTCCACGTGAAGGCTGTGGCATTGCCTCTAAGCACCCTCGGATTTAATACACTTGTGCCAACCCTTTTTCCAACCCTTGAAGCACTTCTGAAATGCGCTTTTCGGTATGGCAATCAGCACTTTCTTTAATCCTGACTTGATCTCATCAATTGTGCCAAAACGCTTTCCTTTCATTGGTTTCTTTAGTTTTGGATATAGAAAAAAGTCACAGGGAGCCAAATATGGTGAATACTGTGGTTGAGGCATGATTACGGTTTTGTTTTTGGCCAAAAAATCACGAATAAGCATTGATGTGTGAGCTGGTGCATTATCGTGTTGCAGAATCCACGATTTGGTTTTCCACAACTCCGATTGTCTTTTTGCCGTATTGCTTCACGCAAGCGTTGCATAACTTCCTTGTAGTATTCCTTATTAATTGTACGACCTCTTGGCAGGAACACATGATGCAACCATAGTAATCAAAGAAAACATTGAGCAAAATCTTCACCTTTTTCTTTGAACATACCTCGAACTACGTAATGTGTTGATGGAGGAGTTTGGGCAGAATGCCACTTTTTCGCAACATTTATTTGCCATTAAAAACTTCGGATATGTCACTAGCTACATGAAGGGTCAATATATCATAAGATAAGAGGGCTGTTTCATAAGAATTTTTTAAATTTGTCGCGCTGTTACTGATCCCGTCAACTGTTATCGATCAACAGACTGCTGTAAAGTTTTGAGACAGCTATGCCTTTAAGTTTGTGTTTGACATGATATTGTACGATCGGAGAATAACTGTGTGTGAGGTGGCTGAGGTCAAACGATCAGCGATGAATATAATTCAAAGCTTTTGGACAGATTCGATTTTGATTTGAAGCAGAAACGATTGCATTTGGCGAAAAAAGTGCTGTTTCGTCAGAAATATGCATGGGTGAAGTGTGTAGTCGCCATAACAAAAATTCATAAATTGGGCTGCGAACTTATACTCCATCCAGCATATTCTTCAGACTTAGCCCCAGCATTCATTTTTGGATAATATTCGACCGAATAGACCACGTCCAGCATACAGTGAAGAAAATATAGCGGCCGTACACGAAGACCGTGGATAGTCGATTCGGCGCCGTTCGTAGCAACTCGGACTGACGTATGGAACGACTTGGCGCATTTTACGTCGAGATCTTAAATTGACCTCGACCTTCCCAAGCGACATCGATTCGCTCTATGGCCTCTTGAAAAGTTCCAAAGGATCCGACGTTTTCGAGCCAAATTTTGTTCAGCGATGAGGCCCATTTCTGGCTCTATGGGTATGTAAATAAGCAAAAATGCTGCATTTGGAACGAAGAGCAACCTGAAGAGATTCAAGAGCTTTCGTTTTATCCAGAAAAACAACGGTTTGGTGCTGAAGGTGGGCTAGTGGCTCCACTTCCCACAAATCGCATCAATCAATGATTTTATTGAGAGAACACTTCGGTGAGGAGATAATTTCACGTTTGGGCCGGTCGATTGGCCATCAAGATCGTGTGATATCGTTAAACTTTTTCCTGTGCGGATATGTAAAGTCTAAAGTCTATGCGCTTCGATTCAGGCCTTGAAACAAAACATCACGAGTGTCATTCGACAGTTACCAGCCGAAATGCTCGAACGAGTCATCGAAAATTGGGCTCAACAGATGGACCAGCTGGGACGTAGCCGCAGTAAACATTTGAAAGAGATAATTTTAAACAAATTATCGCCAAAGACTTTCGAATGATAATAAATATTCCGCATTAGATTTGAATTTCCTGTGTTTTTTTTTTCAAATCACCCGTAAATCGCCTGATTTAGTTTCTATCTAGCTGAACTTCGAAATAGGTGTTATTATATTAAAAACCTATATCTTGACCTCTTCTTGGCATTTAACTTATAGCGTTTGCAATGAAGTTTCTATTTGAAACCAATTTTAACCCTAAAAAAGT
Organism: Neoceratitis asiatica; assembly: GCA_030068015.2. Lineage (NCBI taxonomy): Eukaryota > Metazoa > Arthropoda > Insecta > Diptera > Tephritidae > Neoceratitis > Neoceratitis asiatica. The sequence continues at coordinate 64,488,503 of CM061526.1, forward strand.
ATCCTCTCATAATCAACTAAAGTAGAAAGTTTTCTGTCCCTCAAACTTGCTGTCGTGTAACCAACTCTTGGAAGTACTTTAAAATATATTACCATGACCTGGAGCTACGTTTAAATAATAAAGTCATAGTACAGCATATGAAAAGACTGATGTAAGTTCAATACTTTACCCCTTTGGCAGAGATCACTAGTCAAAAATATCTTACTAGACTTTTATTGTTTTTATACATTTTTTAGATATAAAGGGATCCTTTGACCTCGTTCTCCTGGTTCTCTCGTTAGCCAGCTGACTGCAGTTTTAGATTTAAGCGCTTACGTTCGATTTTCATATTCTATATTGTTTTCAACCGAATATAGTGTATGGTTTTCATTTATCTCGAAATTAATGGTTATATATTCATTAAAATCACCTAGCAAAACCCCAAAGCGTATGAAACTAGTAAATAAGACACAAAACGAGCTTCTGAAACAAATATCATTATTTTTTAATCTGTTCCGGCAAAATTTAAAGCATTTACATACCAAAGTACATGAAAGATTTTTATCACCTTCGCTTTCGTGGAACAAACTCAAAGAGATTTGAGACACTAAACAAATGAAAAAAAAACAAACAACTCGCCAAAAACTCGTTGGAGAATGCTGAAAGCATTCGAAGTGTTTTGTGGCGCTGATGAGATAAAATAGCAAAATATCCAGATGCTGGCCCCAAAAAACATGCACCAAAATTAATTGGGTGCGTTAAATGTCGGCAAACTGAAGAATTCAAATAAATTTATGACTAATTTTCGAAACATAAATAAAATTATCAAACAAAAAAAAACATGTGTTTATGTATACATGCGTATCTATGTACATGAAGTAGAAATTCGCTAGCCGCCAGCGCCAGAAAACAACAACACTCTGTGTGTATCCAACAAAAAAATAAAAAAATTACTAAGAAAAACAGCAGAAAAGGTGAAAAATAGCGTTGTTGTTTTAAAAATCATAAGTGACATATTTATTTGCTTAATTTTATATAAAAAACGATCGACTTGAGTTCATATATCATGTCAAATGTTGGAGAAAAAAATCATGTGTGCTCCGTCTGCGATACAATCAGTATAGCTGGCAGTAGCATTCATATATATGTTAAGTGTATAGGTGTGTATGTGTAAAATATGTACATATATATTTGCGTTTAGTCGATGCTTCTGTCACAATTAACAAACTCAACACTACATTTCAATCTAGTTTATGATGTGCCTTCTGTGGCATCATACAAATGAATTATTTAAAATTCTCTATTATGAACCCTCAGTAGCTTTGATTCGGTAGCGCTTTAAACACGATTATTTATTTGTAATGTTTTGCCAAAAGCTTAAAAACATGACTTTTTGAACATTTAAAAGCCTTTTGTGATAGCAATCTACATTTTTGGGATTCACTACTTGAGTTTTTGAATTAGTCTAAGCATTAAATATGCTTTGGATTACGTTGTGGATTATGTGTAAAGATATCACTAAATATGTTCATTAAAAATTCACTAAAATTTTGTAACTGCTGGAAATTTTCTAAAGAATTTAAAAACTTAATTCTTTGTAAGATCAGTCTTTTTAATTGTCATAATTAATTTCTATTTTATTTGAAAATGTTGAATTACTAAATGTAGTGTATAGTGGTATCATTGTGTTTTGTTTGACATATCATATCTGGCGGCCGCAATAGCCGAGTGGTTAACATTGCGTACCACCATTCGGAAGGCCAAGTTTCGAGTACAGGTTCGATCAGTATCCAAAATGATGGAACATTATTATTTTTTTATTGCGGTCGTCCCTAGGCAGGGAATTCAAGCTCTCCGAGTATATTTCTGACATTAAATAAATATCCTTCGGCCGTTCGTAGACGGCTTAGAATAAAATATGGGTTCCTTCATTTGTTGATACAAATATCCAGAGGCAAAACCACAAATTGGCATCTTGGGATTCCCAACCATACAAAGATAGAGTTATTGCTAGTGGATTTACCAGACATGTTGTCATTTTAGCGATTCGTCAACCGTACCTTAGACCAAATAAAGCTAGTCTAGCTAGAACATGCGAGAAGGTGAGTATGTCAGGATTTAATTCGGCTAGTTAAGAGTTAAGTCAACTACAGCATCCACCTACTGGTCGGGTTTTAGTGACGCTATTTGCATGAAGAGTGTTAAGAAAGACAGCAGGCTGATTCTCTATAGTTTTCAACCTTTTTCCTTATGCTCGGGAGCGTCTATACTATAAGCAGTTATAGATTAACACACTAATTGTTAAGGAAATTCGAATGTTTTTTTTAATGTGAAGTTAAATCGATACAATTAAGTTCTAACTATAACATCATTCAAATGACCTCCAAGACTTCTTTTGCAGAAACGAATTCGATGAACCCATTCCCTTTTTGATTTAAAATTGAAAAACCACAGCACAAGTGTTAAATTGCATTTCCGAGGTGTTTCTGCAACATGTTCTAAGAAGGTTTTTTAAACAGGCAATATTCCCTTGTCCTAATGAAACTCCTTACCACATTTGGCTTAATTACGTCAGTTAGTTGGCGCTCTGGTTTTCTCTATAAGAAAAAAAAATACATTCGTTGCAATGTACATCTTTTTAAAGTGGAATCACATTAACGCCAGCGGAGCCTAGTTAATCAGAAATCAGTAGCATCCCAAACAGCTTCATTTTGGCATATGTGAAATCGATGCCTCTTCATGGGTAGTCTCCAATCTATCCTAAGCGAGACATCTAGCTTCGCAATTATAGTGATTGCTCTAGTTTAATCTACCTTCCAAACTTAACTGCAGTTGTCTGTTCGAACGGCTCGAACGGCCACAAAATAAATATTCTTATTCTAACATAAAGTGCTATTTCACTAAGGCAATAGACCGTGCTACAAGTCAGTGAAATTGATGGAAAAAGCAACTATTTTCTGCTCTCAGATCTCAAAATAATGCTCGCTGGGAAGAAATTTTCGTTGAATGAAGAGGTGATCGCCGAAATTGAGGCCTATTTTGAAGCAAAGGACAAATCTTACTACAAAAATAGCATCGACAAGTTGGAGGGTCGCTTTAATCACTTTAGTAGCCGGGGAAGACTTTTCAATTGACCTGTTATATAACAGCACTGCTATAATTCACAAACTAATGATCCAGCAGCTGACAAATTAATACACCAGCCTACTGGTGGAATCAAGAAATAGCGGCGACTATCCCAAAGGCAAAGGGCAAGGAGTAACACCGATCACCTACATTTTCAAACCGCATATAAAATTAAGTGGCATAAATTAAAAAAGGCAATCCAAAAAAGTAAGTTCGAAGCAGTGAATACAACATCGTCCTAAAAAAATTGAATGTAAAGTACACTAAGCAACCAGTGTGTCCCCGAATAATGAAGCACATAGTCACGGGAGTTTTTCCAGGGCACGATGAATTACATGAAGTTTTAGTTGATGTTGCCGAAATTCCGCCAAAGTCCTTGCAGAAAGCAGTAACGAAGATTAAGACGAAAAATCTACAGGCATTAACGGAGTCCCAGATGATGTTCTCGTACACATTGTTAAGAAACGGCCAGAACTTTTCAGTGAGTTGTACACGAAGAACGTCCAAAAAGGAATTTTTCAAAAAAAAATGGAAGCGCCAGCAGCGACTAGCCCTGCCACCTAAGGGTAACCAACCCCTAGAAAAGCCGTCATCACACAGACCTTTTGATCCCACAGCTGCTGTCTGTGATATTGCACGTGAAGCCCTTGAAGACGAAATATGGTTCAAAGGCTGCAAGCGGTACTGCACCATAGTTAAGTTAGCTGTGAAATATGCTTTCGACTCTGCCAACTGAGATGGAATAATAACAGCAACAACAGACATGAATATTCCGAACTATACGCAAAATGAAAGAGTGATGCTGTACGATACAAACGAAGGCCTGATAAAGTATAAAACAACAGAAGGTGTGCCGCAAGGGTCGGCCCTCTGTCATTGGATATGCTGATGATATAGCTATTTTAGTGATAGCAAAACACTTGACTGACGTATCACGTATATGCAATTAAACCACGGTATCCGTGAAAACATGGCTTTTAACAGCAGGCCTAAAGTTAGCAGACCACAAAACGGAGGCGTTTTTAATGACTAGCCGGAAAAAGGTGGCTGCTCGATTGACTCGAGCCCAGCCATTAAGTATCTCGGCGTTATTCTTAATCGCCGACTGAACTTCACAGAATATCTGAAAGATTCCAGTGAGAAAGCGAGTAAAGTCGGTATAGCAATCGAAAGGCTCATGTCAAATATGGAAGGATCAAGATAACAGAAAAGGAAACTTCTTGCGGGAGTCAGTTCGTCCATCTTGATGTATGCGGCACCAATTTCGGCTTAAGGCACATTGATACCAGCGTAATTGAGAGCACCAGCTTCGGTACACAGATTGGCGCCACTAAGGGTATGTTCTGCGTACCGGACAGTATGAGACGAAGTCGCAAATCCGTTGTACAGTAGATATAGCAGCCAAAGCGGCGTCAGAAGGTAGACAATCCAAGTAATCATAAAGAAATCATGCAGCAGAGCATAAATGAATGGCAACAAAGGTGTCTCCAAAAGGTAAGTGGACGAAAATGCTGATTCCAAGTGTACGCAAATGGATAGAAAGACAGCATGGCGAAACCAGCTATTACATCACCCAGTTCGTGTGGGAATATCGGAATTGATAGTACACGGTAGTCTCTTAGGCCCAGCGTGCGAAGGAGGTTGGGTTTAGTCCGTAAAATACAGGTAGTAATCCTTACTAACCTATGAACTGATGGCAGGAAATATTGATGCTGTATGTCATTAAAATGGAAGAACACGGTGAGCATTACCTTCATGCCCGACTGCGCCTGTAGAGCGTTTTTCGGCCTTTGTGAGCTAAAATGTCTTCATAGCGATGATTGAGCCTAAGTTTCAGCGTGAACCCATATTTCGTCGTGTGTTATAATGCTTTTCAAGAATTTTGTATCGTCGCTGACTTTCGATAGTGGCTCCTGAGCAACTTCCATTCGCTGATGTTTTTTTTTTTTTTAACTTTTTGGATTAATAATAATTTGCTGCGAAGCGTTTTTCCACCTAAAACAATGGAAGCATATGGTAAGTGTTTTCTACCGCCATACCATTGCTTTTTAGATTGAAGTTGTGCTATTTTTTTATAGTCCTCCGATTTCGATGATTTTTAGTGACATTATTTGCTTAGAATACCAATTTTCGCGTTCTCAGATGCTTTTTTGACAAATTCTTTACCCAAAGTCTCATATCTGAACAAATTGATTATTTGCGGGCCATACCATGTCCACGACCGATCTATTCGGCTCCCATATAAATAAAAAAGTACACCTGTGCGCCAAGTTTGGTTGAAATAATTCAAAAACTGAGAAACTAGTTTGCATTCAAACAGACGAACATGGCCAAATCCGGTACTTTCATACTTTGGATTAACTTAATATACAATTTCCTTTGAAATTGGTACAAAATTGTCTTGAAATTATCTAATCGAAATGTCAACGCCTTTAGCGCCTTCTCTAATAAGGACTCGGCGATCGTTCATAACCATTTCTTACACTTTTCCCACGTTTTCATTAGTTTTTAATGGGCTGGGACGTTCAGGACGTTCGTCATCTTCAACATCTTCACGGGCTTCTTGGCAACGCTTATGACACTATTATGAACTTTTGCTTTACTCATAGTAGGCCATTATGGGCCTTCTATTTCCCAATTTCAATTCTTTTATAGCATTAAACTACTTACATACATACGAGTTAAAAGATTTATTAACACAAAAAAGTAAGCAATTTTTGTTCAGCAATTAAATATTCATGTGATGCGCTATACTCTCCAGTAGATGCAATTCCATGTAGACACAAATTTTGTTTGCGATTTCCCTCAATTTACCGCTGCTGTCTATTGGCACCCTAAAAGCCATAATTCTTTGAGCCTATCTATGATCCTGTCTAACAGCATGAAGACAAGAAATTAGGGTCAACTTAGGTGTTCGTGTTAGCGCATAGAAAGGTGCTGAACCCGAAGCCCTCTACTAACAACGGTGTAATCAGCTACAACATAAACGCCACCACCACCATCATCATCACCAACACCAACACCAACAACATTTTCACCACAAGCCAAGACGTTGGTTGACAGCGTTGACAGGCAATGTCCAGAGGCCAAATGTGTAAAGAAATGCAAAATTTGTAGTATAATATGAAGAAGAAGAGGAAGAGTTCCAGCAGCAGAGAGCACCACAACCACAGCAGAGAGCAAAAGAAATTGGCGAAATGTTCATAAATTATTTCTAGCGGAATCATAACATTTAGGTAAGACAAATGTAGGCAGAAAATAATGGTGTTAAGCAGCCTTCAACACCTCATTGAGAATGCATGTCCCAAATGGAGTGCAGACCATGAGTGGTCGACCAGACCGCCGGTCGGATTCATATGTGGCATGTTACAACAACAACAGCAGCAGCAGCAGCGGAGCTACAGTGGTACTTGCCCTGCTTCGCTGCAGTGATTTCCATCAAACATAGAGGTAGAGGACAAAAAACAAACAACAACAAACACAAGCAAAGTGCTGTGTAGTTGGTGGTACGTCTGAGTGGTCTGCTGCAGCAACTGCAGTCAAACGAACGTACAACACAAGATCAGATCGAACATCAAAATAAATCAACGCAAAATTAACTTGACTTATGCGCAGTCATATTCTTAGCGGGATATCGAATTGCCAACCGAACGCACAAACACACAGATACACACATATACGGTGTGCGAATACCCACCCGCCACTTCAGCGCAATTTGTTGTTGTGTATGCAACGAGTGCACTTCTTCCACTGCCCCATAGCTCATTGGGTAGCCAACTGGCAAGCAGCGGTGGCACTACACACTCCATTGGGCGGGAGGTCAGCAGCAACTGAAGTATGCACATCACTACGCAATGCGCTGACCACAGAAAACCCACAAACTGATCATCAGTGAACACACAAAACAGACGAGACGGATGTTAGGCGGGTAGAACAGTTTGAGTTGGTCTTAGGCTACAACAAGAACAAGAGCCACAACAGCAAGGCAAGCAGCAGCCGTAGCGTTGATCAGCGCCAACAGACTTAGCCAACGCATAACAAACGAAAGCTCATCAAGTGCATGCAAATCAGAAATCGCAAGCTGTGATCACCAACTGGCCAGCAGCCAACAGCCAATAGCCAATAACCAAACAGTCAGTTAGTTAAAGTGCCCGTCACAGCGGCAGCCCGATTTACATATACGTCACAGTCAAGCGCTGAAAATGTAGGGGTTACGCAGCGCAGAAGAATCTGAATTTCAATCTTCGACTGCGACAACAGCAAACTACAACAACATGTACAATAACAACAGTAAATACACGCGAGCTGCCTACAAAACGACAAGACCAATTGATTAAAAATTTTAATTATGGCGCAAGGCTTAGTTGGACAAAAGCGCCAACTGTGAGCTAAGCTGCTGCAGCATTCAACGCGGTGTTGGTACGAAGGTGTGTTAACTCAAATCGGTGTCGAAATCGAATGCGGCATTCGGTAGTGAGGGACTAAGATCGCATCTGTGTATCAGGGACAGCAGGTCGGAGTAAATGTTCCGGAGATGTCGAATATAGGGTTTTCAAATTAGAGACCGTGACGGTCACTCGATCTTTACTTAAAACACGATTACAATTTTCTTCACCGCCTTTCCTAGAGTAAAATTAACGGTTTCCCGTAAAGAATTATTAGCGTCGTTAAAAAGTTTTGGGATTAAGATGAAAGGAAAGCGAATTTCTCTAAATCTCTTCTAGAAGTGTCATAGCTGAGTGAGAGAAATGATGAATATAGCATAAGCTCAATAGGGACAACCCGAAAAGTTTCTAGTTCAACCTTAAAACAATCGAAACAAGGCTTAGGCAGTCATCATGCCCATCAGCTATTAACGAAGCGGATGCCTCACAACCTCGGGGAACAGTTTCTGTAAATTCAACATTTAAAAAAAAAAACTTTAAAAAACTCGGTTAACCAATAGATAATGTGAAAAATCATCTTACTCAAGAGCTTATCGCACTCCCTATGATATTAATTAATAGGATAATTTTGATCATATCAGAACCAGGTCCCAGCAGAATCACTGAAATGTGAAAAACCGTTGAGCCAGTAAAAATGTCCACCAACGTTCCGGTATTGCTGAACAAGGAACAGAAAGGAGCTTTTTTTACCAACAAAAAAAGGATGAGCGCTTTTACGTGCGTGGTTTTGAGATCGTACTGGCTCACAATGAATCGTGGAAGATCGGAAAGATCTCTTGCGCTCACAAAATTCACACTAGATAGGAATTCTGACTGAGTATTGTCCGATTTGTAGTCATACGCCGAGATATCAAATCTTGTTAAACCGAAATTGTGTGGGAAAGAAGATGGAATCATCGATGTGGTCGAGTGATAAATATGTATATTTTTGTGACGTCCCCGTAGTCATACCTGATATTGGTTATGTTGAATCTCTATGTTTAACCACCTAAAATCAATCTTATTTTATTCATGATGCTGTGTATCACGCGGTTACTACGTCGGTTTTTGAGTGTCTAGCGATTAAGCTATTCCCATACACTACTAGAGACTGCCAGCGGATTATGTAAGGATTTTTGGCAGCACATCCCACATTAGACTCACATATATTCATTATATCGGAACAAAGTGTCTGCCATGTTGACACTCTTACTGCGAGCAACAGAAATCTGGAAGCTGATATTTCAAGTAATATACTTCGTGCAGTCAGTTCTGTAAATAGTCATTCGTGTGATGAGTTTTTGATTGCAAAAACTTTGAGTGGCTTACGGTGATAATTTTAGGTGAACGCCGTACTCCTGAGTGTTTTGTTCAATTCCGTTCCGGAAATTTTCATGACAAAGCTGCATCTCGTTCTGGTCGACCAATCACTCAAAAAGTCGATGCAATTGCTGGCTTGCGATTGCAAGACCGGAATGCAAGCTATCAGGAGAGAGTAGCGGCATTAGGCATCCATCTCTTGACAGTTTAGAAACATTTAAAGAATTATGGCTACTTTAAGAAGCTCTAAGGTTTGGTGCCACATGAATTAAGTCGAAACAAAATTTTAATTGACCGAATAACCATCAGTGAAACGCTACTGAAACCCGACAAAGTCAAACCATTTCTAGAGTTACTCATGACGGGCGATAACAAATGGATTAGATATGATAATAACGGAAAATACAAAGTGAAAAAATTCATACTCAAAGGCTGGCTCCAAAAACGACGTCAAAGCCTGAATTGGTCCAAACAAGGTGATGCTGAGTGCATGGTGCGATAGGAATTGGAAAATTGCCCATTAAGAGCTGCCACAACCTGAAGAAACTGTCAATTCTTTCAACAATAAGCCAGCTTACAACAAGGTCTTCAAAAAAAGCGTGCAGAATTAATCAATAGAAAAGATGTTGTGATTCATCGTGACAAGGTCAGATCACATACATCTTTGATGATCAGGCAAAAATTTACGAAGGTTGGTTGGGAAGTTTTGATGCATCCAACATATAGCAGAGACCTTGCGTAATCTGAATACCATTTGTTCTGGTCTCTGCAAAACGCTGTTGATGGTGAAAATATTGGTCGAGAAAAGTTGCTGAAAGTCAATTGGCCAAGTTCTCTGCCGATAAAGAAAAACTGATTGGAATTAATATTCAAAAAATAAAAGTTTGGTTAAAAAATATGAAGAAAGCCGCGAAGACTTTTCTATACAAATTATCCATTGTACAATAAACGATTTTGGCATCCTACTCGTAAGTTCGGTCCAACATTTCTGGAGTTTTCTAAGTAAGCGAATGCTAACCTTTATCGGATTCGTGGTTGTTATTGTACAATGCCGAACCTATCGAAGTATCGTTAATTCACTACTTTGCACTAAGTCAAGAGAGAAAATTGTTTTCACATTTGTTGACGTTTGTGTTTTGAATTAAATTTTTTAATTTTTTTTTCAAAGCTTTTTAGTTATTTTTTACAGTTTTCATTTGCTGTACGCACGCCCACCTGAACGCAAATCTCTCAGAAAATGAAGACAGCATAACATGATTTATGAATCTGTAGAATCATGTTTGGCGTATGGTGTGTACGAGTCATCTGTGAATGATGCTCATAAATACTCATTGATGGCAGCAGAGGGAAGAAAAGATGAACAGAAGTTTCTTATTGTTGTTGTTGTTGTTGTTATTATATATATGTAAGCTGTAGGGAGGGCGCTTTCTAAATTTTTGTTAGCTAGAATTAAAAACAAAAAGTAAAAAAAAAACAAGAAAAAAGCTTTAGGGCGATAGAGGTGTACTTATATATATATTTATGAAAGCATTTATATATACAATACATATGTATACACAAATATGCTTAATATGCTTTAGCGAGACATCAATCAAATTACTACTAAAAACATTGTATTTTCCTTCCCCTTTTAGCTGGCAGTTTAGACTCCGAAAAAATCCCAAATAAACTAACAGTAATAATTCACGCCAATAACTAATTTCGAAACACCACACAGGCGCAACAAGCTGTCAACCGCAATTATCTCACCGAAATATTCCAACGAATTTTTTTTTTATCATAATTAAATTAACATTAATTTGAAATAAGAGGGGAATTCGGAGATACGAAAAAATCCCACAAAAAAATAAATAAATAAATAAAAAAGTAGATCTGAATGTGAAAAATGTGAAAATAAAATTTATGATCTTTGCACGTTTATAAAGAAATTTTTCTTGACGAGATTTTCAATTTTCTAACACAGCTGCGCAGGGTTTTCTCAAATCTATTGTAGGCAGCAGTGAAGATGCACTCGAATATATGCATTCTACATATACATACAGATAGCTATATCTTCGAACTAGTGATCCATTTCCATCATTTGACTCTTGCTCTGCACTCTGCGTAAACTTGACAGCCAAATGTCAACGCATCACTGCCGAGAACACATTTTCGAAGTGGCGCCTCACTGAGGATAATGTCTGAGAGCACATAGTGCAATATTAAAATTAAAGATGAGCGATAAAAATCATTGACACCACCACCAATTTATGCAATTCAAGTGGAGTACGCATTGCAGCGATCTTCATTGAGAATCATTGGCATCCAATAGTCGAGCGTGGTACACTGCGCTGCTCACTAAGGGTTGTTGCATTCAACTGTTGGAGCTGCAAGAAAAATCAAAATTTCAATACTTATGCCTGCATTTAGGGTGTGTATACGAACATATGTACATATATGTATTTCCAACTGCTACATTCCATCGATCGATCGGTAATCGAGTTGTTTTTAACGGCATCATATCTTCAATGTGTCACATCAAATGTCAAATAGTCGAAAATAAATGAGGGTTTTAGGCGATAAACAATTGAGAATGATGGAATTTGATGGAATTGGTTGACAGATGGACATGTATGAATATTTGGGCGTACATTTATGTATATATATAGCAAGAGATATTAATATATATATATATGTAACACACATATATAAAAATTTGATTGTTAATATCATGTAAACCAAAAATAAATGTGTAAGAAAATTAGGCAACAATTAATTTTTAGTGTTTTGGAAAATCGAAAAATATTATAATATTTAATGGCAAGAGAGAGATGAGAGAAATTAAAAAATAAATTTAGTGGTTTCGAAAATGCAGTGCTGTATTTTGACATCTTCCAAACATAGCTGTCAAACCAAACATGTTTTGCTTCAGTTAAAAATCTGAAATTTATGAAAATGCATTACTTAATAACCGGACAACGCATTAAAATTGTTGAATTCTACTACAAAAATGGTGATTTAAACGTGACCATGTTTCGTGCCTTAAGAGGAGGAGATTATGGTGCACATAACCGTTCAACTACTCAAGCAATTGGTAAAATTTTAAAGAAATTTTAAGAGACTGGATCGCATACAGATATTGTAAGGCCTCTGCAACATCATTTTGCCCGTTCCACCTAAAATATCGCTGCTATAAGTGAAAGTCCGATCCGGAGGCCCGAATGTGTCAATTACCCGACATTCTCGAGAGCTGGGACCTTCTTACGGTACATTATGGCGTGTTCTGTAGTGAACCGTGATTTTTCCAACAAAATTTTCTTCAGCGACGAGGCACATTTCTCACTCGGTGAATACATAAATAAGCAAAAATGTTTGTGGCTCCGATAATCCTCAAATAATTAAAGAGAGGCAATTAAACCCAAAAAAAAACTTACTCTGGTACGCTCTTTGGTCCGAGGTGTGAATGGACCTTACTCCTTTGAAAACAATAACGGTGATGATATTCCTGTCAATTTGGAGCGTTATCGTCGTATGATAACCGACTCTTTTTGGACTGCAATTGAAAAAAACAATTTTGAAAATATGTGGTTCCAACAAGATGGTGCCACATGCCACACAACTTGAGCGAATATGGCTTTATTGTGAGAGAAATTCCCTGGCCGCCTGATATTCCTGAGAGTGTACACGAGGACCGTGGAAAGTCGATTCGGCACCGTTTGCAGCAACACGGATGTGTGGAACGACTTGGCGTATTTTACGTCGAGACCTTAATTTGAAAGCGAACAAAATACAACAGCGTAAGAAATTGTGCAAGAACTAAAGCCCCTCGACCTTCCCAAGCGACATCACTTCGCTCTAAGTTCCAAGAAGATCCGAAGTTTTCGAGACAAACCTGAAGAGATTCAAGAGCTGTCATTTCATCCAGAAAAAATAACGGTTTGGTGAGGTTTGTGGGCCGGTGGAGTCATCGGTCAATATTTCTTCAAAAATGATTCTGGTGAGAACGTAACCGTCAACGGCGACCGTTATCGCGCCATGATAACCGGCTATTTGATGCCTGAAATTGAAGCTCGTGAAATCCGCTACATTTGGATTTATTGAGAGAACACTTCGGTGAGCAGATAATTTCACGTTTTGGGCCGGTCGATTGGCCACCAAGATCGTGTGATATCACATCGTTAAACTTTTTCCTGTGGGGATATGTAAAGTGCAAAGTCTATGCGCAGAATACCGCCTCAATACAGGCCTTGAGAAAAACATCATGCGTGCCATTCGCCAGTTACTTGTCGAAATGCTCGAACGAGTTATCAAAAATTGGACTCAACGGATGGACCACCTGAGACGTGAACGTGGACCACCTTGAAGAAATTTGAAGTTTCTGTGTTTTTTTTTTAAGTAGGGAACCCCGAAATGGGTCCCCCGATAGGTTTTAGTGTTTCACTTATAGATGGTTTTTACGGGTGAAAGTGCGGGACCTAAGGATTATGCTTATCTGTCTATCTTACTCAGGTTTGAATATGTTTGCTGAAAAATCCCTAATCCAAGTCATAATTAGAAATTCAAGCTCGTTATATAGCAGTTTGATAGCAGTTTGATAGCAGCTTTCCATGAATATTTAATATCAGCACTTAAGTTTGATATTTAGAATTTTGTATTAAAAATCGATTCATTTTGAGTAAAAAGTGGCGGCACTAAAATTGTGTCATAATAGTCGAGTAGGTCACAGATGCACTCGCTTAGAATTTTCCTACAATGGCATCACATAGAGCAATTATACAACCACAGCAACAAAAGTGTGGTATTATCCTTAATTCCCACAAAAAAAGAAAATCTAAGCCAATTCGGTAAAATATTGCCACTTGTCTAATTATTTATGACAAGTAATTTGTCATGTCTTCTCAACAGTATTTTCCACGAAACGAACAGCTATGTAGGCACTTCACACTAATTGAATTTCTACAAAAGCCAAATTTTGGAAATATTATAAATTCAAGAGAAAAGTAAAAGCAAAAAATAAAAATAAAATAAAAAATTTCATAAAAAATATTTTCAATCCATTACCAATTCTTAAGTGCTTGTTGTGGCTCCTTAATCAATTGTGACAAATATCAGATGAATGGCTACCACACTAATCCTTTTCTTCTAATGTCACAAAATTGTTAAATAGGCATGCAGTGCTGACTGGTATGTAAGCGTCTATGTATGAGTTTGTATTTACCTATATGTAGCTTTAACCGCGCACTCCCATATAATTAATTGAAACACATTAATAATAAAAAAAGCAAAGAGAAATGAAAGAAAAAGGCAAAAAAAGGCGAAAAAGTCAAACAGCGAAACCGCGTAGTTGAACATGAAAAACACTTTAGACGAAATGAGCTGCTACGTAGGTATGTATGTCAGTATACCAAAAAAAGTAGCCAAAAAGTCAAAAAAACTAAAAAAAAATTTTTTTTGTACTCATGTATACATATGTGCGTATGTAAGAGGCCGTGCAAGGTATCGCTTTCTTTCTTTTTTATTAATTTTTTTTTTCATTCTCTTTCTTTCTTTTTTTGTGTTATTAATGACGGTAATTTTTTCAATGATCATCAGGTGAAGTCATACCAACCGCTGCAAAAGAGCCACCGCCACTTGAGTTGATGAATGATAGCGTTAGTACGCGAGTGAGCTCAGCGTTCGGGCAAGAGCGTATGACGATCATATGAATGTACGAGTATGTATGTATAAGTAGCGTATACAAAAAAAAAGAAGAAGAAGAAGAACACTTAAAGGAGTAAACGCGCAGCAGAAAATCTCAACGATCAACAAACGTCTTGCCTCCGCGACACTACACAATGTTCTATACTCGTATTTGTGTGTAGTACTCAGCGAAATGTGTGATATGAGGTGAATACTTATGACCACTATGTGTGACTCCTGTCGGTCCAGCCTACCTCAGCTGTACGGCGCAATACAATGTGTGATGCGCGTTCATTGATGCAACGGTGTCTGCCATCACTGATGCCTCGCGCTCCTGCCATGCTGCCGTGTTGCATGCCTTCTTGCTACCCGATGCTGCCGCTGCCGTTCTGCATTTGCTTGATTTTCTTGCGTTGATGATTATGATTGCTCTTAGCCCATTGAGTTAAGATCCCGACAATGTGATAAGTTGTGTCATCATTTTTTCCATCAGCTTATCCCCACACACGTTTACTTATAGCCGCACATTTGTGCACATATAGCTGTGCGTATGCTTGACCAACCGGCCGACGTGCATCCTTTGGCAGTGGCAAGTGTTCGTTTGCTATCGCTCATACGCTGTTGGAGGAATTTTCTCAGGAATAAGCAATGCGTTGAACTGCTATTGATACAAATGCTTTGGAGATGTAACGGATATGAGTGATTTCGGTTAACAGAGTTTGAGTATTTAGCACCTTAACTAGTCTGAATTTGGAAAATGTGAAAATTTTAGGTTATCTTTAGAGATTCCGTTCCAACTCCTCGGAATACACATTCTCGGCACATTCGTAGTCTCAGTAAGCAGCCTCGTCTCTGTAAGACTAATTTTGGCTCAAATTCTGACTTATTTTCTTCTCGTCCCTACATGACATCAAAAGTGAGTGGTTTCAGCTCCAAAAAGTCGATACTTCAGTGTATCTTTACATCACAGGCTCCAACTACTACTTCGACTGTGGTAAAGTTAGCTTAAGGAACAAGATTTGACTCTTCCTCTAGCAATCTCTATCTTGTCATTCCTTAATGTAATTCCGCCTTCTAACCAATCGACTTCGAGCCCAAAATAATGGAAAATTTCGGCTCAGAGCCTGTTTAAGGTAACCACAGCTCTACATAATAAATGAAGATTATCACTTGGTGTATGGTTCATCAGATGGTCTTTGAGGTGAAGGCACGTAGATGTTTTCAGTATCGAAAGTTCCTTTCTTACATTGCCGATCATGGCTTTTGGTCCATATTCAACGTCATAACGTGACTGTTAACGATCAACTACTGAATTGAGCGCCAAACTGAGAACGCACTTGTCTTCCCCTCGAATCCGAGAGCTGACAAAATCTGTTGAGTCACCTACTACTAACTGTGAGATAAGATTTTCAGATAGAGTTGTGGTTATTAGCGAATGAACAATGAGTCCCGAAGACTATTTAACGATGGGTTGTCATAACTTTGAAGTTGTAGATAATTTCGTCTATATTGGAACCAACATTAACAAAATCAACAAAGTCAGCCTTGAAATTCAACGCAGAATCACTCTTGGCAGCCTTCGAGGGAAAGGTTTTTCGGAAGACTTCCATAGTTCAACGAGTTAAGAGAAAGTGACGATGCTGGCAGCATTATATCGAACCAAAACATAGAGCTCTGAGTATTCGCTGAAGAACCTGTTGGTGTAAACGCAGGAAGAGAAAAAAAAGAGATGGAAGAGGAATTGGCTTCACTTGGTGACTCCTATTGGTGAATACCACTGGCACTGGTGAGGTGATGTCGGCTGAATGGAGGAAAATACTCGAACTTTGAAATCTCAAAGGATCGAGACCCTGATGGTTTTACACCACCAGGACCGATAGTCAAGCTCATTCTATTAAAAAAAAAAACGTAAAACTTTGGTGTCGAATACAGTTTCGGTTAGCTCAATCTCGTAACGTCACACTTAATCACAAATTTTTATAAGTTGAGCTACCTGCATGTCCCGACAACCAAACTCATATGTATCTCCTCATATGTGGTGTTTCGAAAAAAAATTATTTTTCTTACCTCTACTAAGGAGATACTAACAACAAAAAAAGGCTAAAACTGATTAGTTGTCATTTTTCAACTGTCATAAGCGACGGCTACTGGTTTTCCAACGAATCCACTACCATCGCTGTGTGTGTCAGTTGTACATGGCACTTGACGGATTCTGTAGTCAGACACACTCTCTGATTGTCTGTAGCCTATTTCGGTGGCTTTCAGTGGCCACTTGCCAGTTAAATGAATGCGTTTTTAATTTTTATTATTTACTTTTGTGGCATTTAATGGTTTATTTGCGCTGTTGGACGGCGAAGCTACCAAGCGGGGCGAACAGACGCAGGGCTGGTCTGTTCGTCTCGCTCTCCGTCCGTTTGACTGTACGTTCATGAAGCACTCCAGCCATGATTAACTGCCACGTCTACTCGTATTAATATCACGCGCACTAGCGGTACTCACACACTGTTTTTGAATTCATCTTACTTCATCTAGTCGCTTATTCCATCAATGACTTGTTGGTCACAACTATTAATGATATTTAGGAGGTAAATTCGTTCACATGCATACATACAACCATAACGCAGCAGCCATTAATATCAACCTTTAAGTATCTATCTTCGGCTATTTATCTCCACTTCTCAGCATTGTTCGAATTTGATCCGCTTGAAAGTGCCATGAATGCCATGAATCTCTCTCACGCGCCCGCTGTGAGTGGTGCCTAACCGTTTATGTTACTACGCTGATGACTCTCGCTTACGAATCCCAAGAAAAAAGTGGAAAAAATCAAAACGATTAATTTTTCACTTTAGTATTTATATATAAATTTTTTTTGTCTCCCTCTCTCTAAACATTTATATAATAGCATAATAATTTGATA
This sequence comes from Neoceratitis asiatica, assembly GCA_030068015.2. Classification (NCBI taxonomy): domain Eukaryota; kingdom Metazoa; phylum Arthropoda; class Insecta; order Diptera; family Tephritidae; genus Neoceratitis; species Neoceratitis asiatica. The sequence goes on from CM061526.1 coordinate 64,505,927, forward strand.
TGAAAACATTATAATCTGACTGCTGCTGTGCCACAAAACCGCATTTAAAATGCTGTTCAAAATCTTAGTTACCATCTGGTTAAATGATCTTTTTAGCCTTCCTGGTATTTTTGTGAGATTTTGGATTTTTTTTGGTATCTTTTACTCTGTTATTCCGTGAAAGATTATTTTTTTTTTTTGATGTTTATAATAAGCGTCCATACTAATTATAATAATTTAAAAATGTAGTCACTTAATAATATGGAGATTTGTGGTTTATATAACATTTATTATGACATTTATTATATTTGAATGACTAGAGAACGCAGTATGAGCATTTTTGAATACGATACAGCAATACAGATACTTCAAGTAGAATTTCGAAATTAATGGAGTTTCGATTTGAGTAGGTAAAAAGGAGTTTAGTTCTGCTTCTGCGTTTGCAAGTACAGTTTAGTGCGAAGCCTTGAATGACGGCTAAAAGAGCGGGAGCTTCAATGCTTTCGTATAGCCATCAACATCAATTTGTCAGGCATTAAACATTTATTGCACTTCTTAGAGCAGATTTCGCATAAAGACCTCGGTATAAAGGCTTATAAAGTCCAATTGGTTCAAGAACTGAAGCCTCCCTGACAACCCGATGCGATTTCGATTCCCTCCAACCGCTTGTGCTTCCACCAATTCGTTCGATTAGATCAAATGTCTTATTCTCAGTTGGAAATGGTCCAGTCTATGATCTTAAGAGTTCCTATAAGGTAGTTTAATCCGAGTTCTGTTATTACTTTCTATATGCTGGCGTGACCCTGACAATTTTTTGACGGATTACGACTGAACCTAAGTCTAGAACTTTTAGGTGGCTAACTGAAATCGCTTCTTCATACACATATCAATTGTATCTTGATTGGCTTAATTTCAAGAAAGGTACGTTGAACCTGATCCAGCCTGAACTTGGTATGGATCTCACAACACCTTTTTAAAGTCAACAAACTTTTTAGTAGCCCCATTTACTACGAGATATTTGACTGTAAAGAGGCAGGCCTTAGATTTTAAGGTGAACCTTTACCTCCCAGCCTACTTAGCTTAGATTTCAAGCGCGCGCGCTATTACCCGTTATAGACAATTAAGATGTTTCTTGATGGCTGGCTCCGAATTAAAAATACGAAATCAGTTTTGTCGAAATTTAGGATCTAATCCTGATCTTGTGTATTCAAAAATGCTTCCTTTCAGTTAAAATATCCAATTTAGAAATATAAATAAGGTACATCACGAAGTCACCATTCCGGAATGACTTTTGCAACTCCGAAGAAATAAAAAGTGGCCCCACTTTCCAAGCATGGAATGTTGGAGGAACCGAAGACATAGGTCTAGTGAAAACAATATTTATCTGGCCTTAATAAGACTAACGATGATTCCCAGTTTGATTCGGTTATGACAGGTAAACCGAATAGAAAGTAAATTAGGACAGAAATTACGATCCAACGGGTATGGGCCTCTAGATTTTGTCCACTGCAAGGCATGTCTGTTATAAGAGGCGACGAAAATCAAGTAGGTCCTACGACAACCGGGTCTTTACACTGAAATGAACCAAATTTACATCAGTATTGTTACTAACGCAGCATTCTCAAAAAATCGCTTTGAGAAATACGTTAACGGTTACAACAACAACAGCAATGTGTTTTCAACGTCCAACCAATTGTAAAGCATGAAAAAACTATGGAGGTAAAAAGTTTAAACATCCTAGTAACTTTTGTCGATTTTCTAGAACAAGAAGTATGTGTACTCACTGAGTACTCTTTATCTCACACTAAAACACACAGAAAATATATGAAGTCGATCTGGGAACCCAAACAGTAGCTTGATTGTATTATATAACCGTATTCCATGACTGTTTTTGATCCCCCCCCCCCCCTGCATGGCAGTCGTAAAAAGTAACTGAAATCCAATAGTTCCCGCGACAATCGGATAAGTAGGAATTTGGCCTACTACAATATCCAGACCTTAATTGTGCTAGGGTTACGAATCGCCTTGTATGTTGCCAACAACGCTTCGTTGTATACAGCCCAAGTGCTATTAACTAGCGATTTGAGGATTTTGTTGCGTCTCTGTACTTTAGTGGCAATTGCAGTTGATGCGGAGTGAAGGAGTACAGGTTGTCAAATGTGACCCCCAGCAACTTGTAGTTGTTTATAGTCGAAATATTTATGTAATCGACCTTCACATTGATATCTGGCCGGCAGTCTTTCCTCCAGTTGGTGAAAAGGGTGGCTGAAGATTTCGCAGCTGGTAGATGTAAATGTCGTGTGCAGTGAAGAAGTGGGAGTCGAGATAGTAGTTTACTTTTGAACAAAGGCTATCAATATCCCGTCCAGATGCCAATATCGAACAATCATCGACATATGAGATCAAGGAGACGCTCTCTGGTGGTAGAGGGAGCCTCGAAATATAAAAATTAAACAGCATCGACGAGAGAGCACCACCTTGCGAGACCCCCTGTTTAATTTGTCGTAGCAATTTTTCAGACAATTCGTGGTCCACCTTTTCAATCCTGGTATTCCGATATTAGCACTGTGTGATTGACCGAAGGCTCCAGTGCTACTGGGACAGTTCGCACACAGAGTCTATTTTGGTTGAGGCCATGAACTAACTCAGTGTTTATGGCGTTAAGTGATGTTGTGGTTCTATGCACCTTCCGGAACCCATGCTGATGCGTAGCTGGGCTCTCATAGTGTGTGAGAGACGGGCGCAGCGAGGCCTTAATTGTCTTCGCTACCAGGGAAAGGAGAGATATCGGCCGATAGGATTCTTCTATATTAGCAGGTTTTCCCAGATTTATTAGCGCGACCACTCTACCCACAGTTTCCACATGTCGGGTATAATTAGATTGGTCATAGACAAATTGTGAAACTTGATGAGGTAGTCTGCTCCCGCTGGTCCCATCATCAGCATGCTTATTCCATCGGTGCCGATGTATTTGGAGGCTTTTGCCTTCCCGATAACCCCCTGAACCTCTTCCGTGGAGAAATCAAGCGGCGGTTTAGTTGCCTTTTCGTTCTATCAACCGAAGGGTTCATAGTAAATAGCCGGCTAAAATAGCTCGCGCTCCTCTCCTTGTCCGACAAGGCGTGATCGCTGAAAGAAATTTCGACCCGATTTTCACGTCTCGTCGGATTAGACAGTGATTTGACTTTGGTCCAGAGCTTGGTTGTTGTGGTGATAACACTAATCTAAAGTAAAAATAGTAAATTGTGAAAGTTGTAAAATAAGTGATTGTAAATAGCGAAGTGAATTGTAAGTTTTTGAATAATTGAGAGGATTTTTTGCAGTTACTACAAAAATGCGAAGAATTATTCCTTGAAGTTGTGCGGTGATGGAAAGATCTATTGGTGCCAAGTTCAGAAAGAGGAAAAATATGTTGCTTTTAGGTGGATGAAAATCGATAATCGTTCATTGAAAGATAAACAAAAATGCTGATAATAAAATCAAAATAAATTTTTAATATTTTCCAAATAATTTTCAAGACCAAAAAATTCAAAATTCATTCAAAATTCAAAATTTATTCAATTTAGTATATGATTTCTTTATTTAAATTTGAATGGTAAGTGTACTTAGAATTAATTATTTTTAATTGTGAATTAACAAGATTTAGATTTTTAGTTTAATTTATAAGTAATCTTGCTTAGTGAATGCTTAAACATGTTTATTTCTTTAAATGTTTTACATTCCCTTACAACTTACATACGTACATATATAAGCATTTAGGAATTTTTCTTTTATACATATCAATACACATGAATATATATTATTTATCACAGATTATATTTTTTACTTAAAAAGTATTGCATTTATTTTTATGTATGTTTATAGCGTATGTGTAATAGGTATGTACATAAAATTAAGATATTTTTCAATACAGTATGTATATGTATATATATATATATGTAATATATATAATTTGCCAAATTAATTTTATTAAATTTATTGTTGTATATTTTACATAAATACAAAGAGCTACATACGCCCATGTATGCTATCAGTAATAATAATATTATAATAAATATATATATATACGTCATAATTATATTTGTTGTTATTTGTATTTGTATTGCTATTATTACTATTTGTTATTATTACACAAGTTGCAAGCCGAAATAATTGGCGCATATCTTAATTAATAATTAAATTTTTTTATGTGCTACATATAAATGTATGCATTTATGTATGTAATTATGTGTGCATGCATGTGGGTATATACTTGTATATATATGTGAAGGTGCGTGCCATGCTTGACTTTGCTATTATAAATGTGAAAACAAATCTTAACTAAGCACATATTTACAAACATACAAACATAATTGAAAAGTCGTTTGTATGGCTATAATTATTTTTACATACAAAAATCTTTTTTGAGTGTAACTTAGATTGCACACACACATACAAAATGTTAAATGTTAAGCGAAATCATTACTTGCTACGTGCTATAGCTGCAGCTTTACTGGTTGTAAAATTTTAACTGATTGTACGTATGTGCCTACATTACTTTATAGCTTTTAGTTTTTATGTTATGAGCAGCAATTATTTAATTTTTTTTAACTGTTTTCAGTGCAAATTTTTTATGTAAATATGTATATAATTTTTCTAGATTTCATTCTGATTAGTTAAATTTATTTACATACATATATATTAATCGCATTACTTTTTTATTTTTCTTCCGAAATAATTATCAGAAGTAACGTAGAAAGTTCGAAATTTCTATTACAGTTATTTCATTTTATTTTAGTCAATTTCATTTTGTATTAATTTATTTTATTTTATTTTATTTTATTTTATTTTACTAGATTTTATTTAATTTTTTTATTTTATTTTATTTTATTTATTTTATTTTATTCTTTTTTTTTTGTAATTTTTTTTTTCTTTACTTTTTTATAAACATTTGTTATTTTTTGTATTTCATTTCATTCTAAAAAATATTATTTTATTTCATTTTACTTAATTTTATTGTTTTATTTATTTATACCGTTTGTATTCTACTATTCTATTCTTTTATTTTGCTATTTTATTTTTTTATTTTTTATTTTTTTGTTTTCATTTTACTTTGTTTTATTTTATTTTATTTATTTTTAATTTTTTTAATTTTTTTTAATTTATTATTGTTTCTATTTTATTTTTTCAATTAATTTTTATTTAATTTAATTTTTTTAATATTTTATTTTATTGCCCACTCTAGAGGGCCACAAAATTTTTGAGATTTTGTTTTCGGGAAAACTATTAAATAAATCTGTTTTTTGGCAAAACGCATTTATTATACATATAATTAACTGCTTATAACTATTTTTTAAGAAAAATTAATTTAAAAATGGCGGCTATACAGCGTTCTCCCTAGGATGTCTCCATTTTTTCGGGAACCACGGCCGGACACACAGCTCCTGTAATTTTTTTATTTTAATAAGTTGTTGAACGGTTTCCGCTTGTAATTAGCAATAGCTGCAGAATTACATAGGATTTTTTCAATATACGCATTTTTGGCAAAATGGCGTGTCTCTAAAGGAAAAGTAACAATTTGGCCAAAAAAAATTGTTCGAAATTTGTTAATAAAACAAAACTATGCAAGTTAAAAAAAATCCTATGCACTTCTGTAGATAATATATTTCTGAAGATGTTGTCAAAATTTCAAGTGAGTCGGTTGTATTAACATTAAGGATTTTTTATCTGTCATAATCTTTTGGGATAACACTTTTGAGACCATAATGTATCATTTGAAAGAAAAAAATCCATTTTTGGAAAATTCTAGAGTGGCTTAACCCCCTAATTATTTTCTTCATTTTTTTGGTTTTAATTAATTCCTTTTATTTTTATTTAATTTAATTTTTTCTCTTTTTTTATTTATTATTTATTTAAATTTTTTCTCTCCTTTATAATGTTTTAATATTCTATTTTGTTTTATTTTACTTTTTCAATTATTATTTTTCTTTTTTAATTTTAATTTTTATTTTATTTTATTTAAATTTAATTTTCATTTATTTTTTTTACTTTTGTTTTGTTTAGATATTTTATTCTATTTTTTATGAATTTTTAATTATTTTATTTTTTTTATTATAACTTTAGTTTTTTTTTATTCTTTTTTAATTAAAGTGTTTATATGTTTAGCAATATTTTTATTTATTTCATATTATTTTATTTTATTCGATTTTGCTTTATTTTTAATTTAATTTTTTTCTTTTTTTTTTTTTTGTTAATTTTTAAATTTTTAATTTAAATATTTTTATATAAATATTAAAATTTTATTTAAATTGTATTATTTTTTTCTTTAAACAATTTAATTTAATTTATTTTTGCATATTATTTTTATTATTTTATTTTATTTTATGCCGCTGTATTTTTTTATTTTTAAATATTAAATTATTTAATTTCTATGGTTAATTTTTTTTTTTTTTTGTATATATTTTTATTTAAAATTTTTTCATTTTCAAATACGTTTTATTTTGTAATAAACTAATTTATATTATTTTTTTCATTTGTTTGTATTTCATTTTATGTTTGTTAAATAATTTAATTTTTATTTTTATTTTTTTATGTTAGTTTTAATTTTTTTTTTCATTTTTGTAGTTTTATTTATTTTGTTGTATTTTTTATATATTTTTAATTTATTAAATTTTATCATATTTTTTTAAGTATTATTTCCAGTTTAAGGTAAATAAACAAAACTGTCGATTCAAGTGCGAAGAAAATCCACAAATTTTTCATGAACAACCTTTATATTCACCTAAATCGGCAGCTTGATGTGATTTTTGGTCTGGTGGAATCATCGGTCCGTACTTTTTTCAAAATGAAGCTGATAGCAACGCGACTGTCAATGGAGAGCGGTATAGATCGATGATAACCAACTTTTAATGGCCACAATTGGAAGAAGTTGATCTTAACAACATCCAGCAGGTTCCAACAAGACGGGGCTACGTGTCACACAGCACGTGCAATAACCGAATTATTGCGAGAAAGGTTTGAAAATTTGATTATTTCATGAAATTGTAGCATTGAATGGCCTCCAAGAAGTTGTGATTTAACACCATTAGACCACTTCTTGTGGGGTTATACGAAGCCATTGGTCTTTAGCAATAAACCAGACTTTCTTCAAGCTTTAAAAGTCAATACTGAACGTGCTGTTCGTGACATACGACTTGATTTAGTGGAAAAAGTGCTCGAAAATTGGGTTCATCGAATTCGTTCCTGCAGAAGAAGTCGTGCAGGTTATTTGAATGATGTTATATTCAGAACCTAATTGTGTCGATTGTACTTCACATTAAATAAAAAACATTTGAATTTCCTTAACAATGAGTGTGTGTTTTATTTTTAAAAGAAATCATGTCACTCTTTATTTATATTTAAATTTTTTATTTCATTTATTTTTATTTATAATAGTTTCTCTTATTATTTTTTAGTTTTTTGTATATTTATTTTTTCATTCCTTTTTTATTTTGTTTCAAAATTTTTTATTTTATTCAAATTATTTTATTTTTTATTTTATTTTACTTTATGTTATTTATTTATTTTATTGTATTTGATGTCATTTTATTTTATTTTTATTTCGTTTATAAATTTTATATTTTTTGAGTACAATTTTTTTTATTTTTTTTATTTTTTTTATTTTTTTTATTTATTTTATTTTTGTTTTAATTTTTTTATATATATTTATATATTTATTTTATTCTATTTTATTTTCATTTATTTAATTTTAAGTTTAATTGATTTTTATGTTTGTTAAATATATTTGTTTACTTTAGTTTTTTCACTATTATTAGTTTTATTAATATTTTTCTCTCTCTTTTTCTACGCTTGCTTTTTTCCATGCAATCTCTTTAATTTAGTTCGCTTCTGAACCTGCAGGTATTCATGTACCAGCCGCACTTAACTCGAGCGTTTATTTTTAGCAGTTTTTAATTGTTGTTATTTTTTTTAATGTGCTTTTAATCTGAATTTATAATTTTTACATGCAATTTTATCAAGGTTTAATTGTTAATTTTACAACACCTTCGCGCTTGTTACTGATAAAGCTATGGCTGCAGCGCCGCCGCATATTGTGTTGCCACCGCAGCTGCTACTGTGTGGTGAAGAGTCGTTAACCCGTTGTTCATACATACTCATATGCTTGTATGTACGTATGACTAATGGGTTATGCGTATGCTTCAATTCGCTTCTTTTTTTTTATTGAAAACACTATTAATTGTGCAACAACAAGAGCAATGTTGGTAATAACGGAAAACAATTTGCAACGAACACCCTCTTCTTTGTTGATTTTACGATATTTTTTTTTTTGTTTCAGCGAGTTTGTGTCATGAGTCTTTAGTTTTCATTTTAACTTTTTTAATTAGTTTATGTTTCACGTTATTATAATTTTTTTATTTTTCCTTATTTTTGCCCCACTCAAGCGCGTGTGGTATTACGCTCTCGACATACGACCGTTTTTTACGTGCTCGCCAAATGCAATAAACACTTTTTATTGCCGCTTACTCAAATTACGACGTTTTTATTGCTTAATAATTAGCGCGTTTAAAGTGTGACGCCAGTCACTTTTGCCGCTTGTTGCTATTTATAAATTTGTATTTATTTTAAAATAAGATTAATTGAAAAATCTAGTGTGAACTGCTTCCGATTCTCAGGAGTTTTTTGTAAGAAAAAATCGAAAAAAGTTATTTTACTACTTTTGCACTTGGTTGTTCTTGCACACATGCCATGCAGTTTCTTATCTGAGTGCGCTCGCCGCCATTCAACCTTCCGCACGTGCCGCTGCCAACGCATAGTTAATGCCCACACTCAGCGCATTACTTGCGCCATAAGGGACTTGCGCGCTGCCTACGCCATTGCCGTTAGCATAGCACATGCCTGCCGCCGCACTAGCCGCTGGCATTGTCATTAGTCCACTGCGTGCCAGCTGATTGAGAGCGACACTTGCACCGCCGTTCGCCAGCTTCATATTGGGTGGCGTCTGCGGCGGTGTATCCGGCTGTATTTCGGCAAAACCTAAACGTTGTTGCTGCTGTTGTTGTTGTTGCAGCTGATGATATTGCTGTGCTGTGAGCAGCGGTGGCCCATGCGCCATTGACGGTGGCGTAGAGGCGCTGCTGTGGCTACTGCCACTGCCTATACTGCCGCTGGGGTTGGTGTTGCTGCTTCTGGTACTGAGATTGAGAAAATTGCTGCTGTTGCTGCTGCCACTGGTACTGTTGTTGTTGTTGCTGCTGCTGCCGTTGCCAGCTGCCGCGTACGCCATAGGTATGCGCGAATAGGGCAATGCGCCGACGTAACCGCTCATCATACTCAGCGATGTCGAATTGTTGTTGCTGCTGTGCGCTGGTTGCATGTTGCTGTTGTTGCTGTTGCTGTGCGCTGACGTTAGTTGACTGAGCTGCTGCAAGTGCGGCGGCATTTGTTGATAATAATGCTGGGAACGACTCTGTAGTAGCAGAGATTGCTGTTGCTGTTGTTGTTGTTGCTGCTGCTGCTGATATGCAGTCATTTGCAGAGTTGTTGTTGGTGGTGGTGGCGGCAAGTTGGGCAACGGCGGCGGCGGCGGAGGTGGCGGTGTCTTGCAGCCGACTGTGTCCGCCAAACTCCAAATTTTGGGTTTGCTCGCTGGGAGCGGTATACCACAGTCCGCCGCACGCAGCAGGTTTTTTGAGGCATTATATTCGTCGGCAGCATTCATCGGATTCAGCGTGCCATAGGGTAGACTGGCGGAGTGTTGTTGCTGCAGCTGTTGTTGCTGTTGTTGGTAATAAGATGAAGCGTGCGCTTGTTGTTGGTAGGGATGATAGCTGGGATGTTGAGCATAGGGTGAGTTGTAGACCCCAGCCATATTGCGTAAGGCGGGCATGTCACCGTATTTCACCTCGTCCAAAGCGCAGCCATCCATTTTGTCTTCCTTCGCCATCAGTTCGGATTTTACAATGGAATCATCTGAAAAAGAGGTGATTTGACGAGATTTTAAAATAATTTAAGTACAAAATTGTTCGGAAATCAGTTGCGGAAATATTAAATAAGTCAAAAGATAATGCAATCAAAGCATTTGTATATTTTATAACTCTAAATCTGTATACTTACACATACATATGTCACACAGACACCCCTTTCTTGCCTAAAAAAATCACACTCTCCTTTTGTGACAGTTTTCGTAGGCGTTGAAGTGCACAACTCCCCGTTTTTCAACAACAAAATATTTCATCTTCAACTTATTTCCAGCCCACCCTCTGCCCACACTGCCGCACTTCTACAACAACTTTCCTTACATTCACCTCACTCTGTGTTCATCTTGGAGTTGACTTAATTTGATAAAAGTCGCTAACTTCATCAAGGCCACTTAGAGGCGTTGCTGCACAGCCCATTCTGCCGCACGCAAGTCAATGGCAGCCATATGGTCGCAATTTCCGGTTGTCGTCTAGTCGACGCAGCAGACAGTGCATAGCAATAACAACAAACAAATAGCAAGAAAAGTCCAAAAGCCAAGTGATGAGTGTGTATGAGGTGAGCAATATAGCATCACAAACGGGGGGTTGTGCAACGTCGCGCCACATAAATATCACTTAAAGTGCCGTCAGACTACAGACAGCTCGGTCACATGGAAAGGCCAACCCCAACACTGACAATGCTTGGTTGTGTAAACGCTTTGTTGCACTTTGAGTGGAGAAAGCAGTGATTTTGGCAAGTGGAAGCTTTTGGGAGTTGGTGAAAAAAGAAAACAGCCTTAGAAGGGTGGTTCAAAAAATTAGTTATTAAAGAAAAAGAAAAAAAAATTAAAAAAATTCAAGTAATTAGAAAATAAAGAAGAAAATTACTGTCGAATTCTAAGACAACCCTAAAACTTGACTCTACATTACTTGGAGCACATATGTTCCATGATTCTACATTTTAAAAATTTCAAATATCTTATTCCTCTGTCTTTCGAATTGCAATCCACATCATCCAGTGTGTATTTCTTGACATTTTTTTTTTTTAAATTATTTGGCCTTTTTAAATATTATTTTTTTAACTGCTTGAGTTTAAAACACAGCGTTATCCAATTTTCGGTTTCCAAAATAAACGTAATAAACATGGTCATTCGCATAGCCCCACAAAAAAAAGTCCAACGGTGTCAAATCGCAAGAACTCGGTGGGCAATAGACATCAGCAAGAAGAGAGATTACGCGACCGGGAAATTTCTCTCGCAATAAAGTCATATTCGCTCGTGTTGTGTGGCATGTGGCATCATCTGGCTGGAACCACATATTCTCCAAATCATGTTCTTCAATTGCAGCCCAAACAAGTCGGTTATCATACGACCATTACACTCAGTCTCGCAAAGTGACAGTTATCGTTTTGAAAAAAGTAAGGTCCAATCACACCTCCGGACCAAAAAGCGGGCCGGCAGTTTTTTTTTGGAGCAATTGCCTCCCTTTTCGCCGTCAAGTGCTTGTTGTTCAAGCACCTAATCGACGTAACTACCGCGTTTTTAATGGTCAGCTGGCTTTAGCTGTTATGTGAGTTGGACATTATATGGATGAAGGTGTGAGTTCAAGAGAAAGTCCAAGTGCCGTTAGAAAATCCTAGCTCTTGAGAACGTCGAGTAATAGACACATTCGGGTCTTTGGCTACACTTTCACTTACCGCAGCGCTACTTTGGGTGAAACGAGTAAAACGATGATGCACAGATTTTACAATACCTATAACCGATCCAGTCTCTTCAAATTTCTTTAAAATTCTACCAATTTCTTTAGTAGTTGGACGATTATGTGCACCATAATCACCCTTTAAAGCACGAAACGTGGCCGCGTTTGAATAAACATTTTGGAGGAGGTTTCAACAATGTTAACGCTTTTTGAGGTTGTTAGGCGATCCATTTTTATTAATGCCTTACTTTTAGCTAAAACAAAATATGTTTGGTTTGACAGTTACGTATGATAGACGTCAAAATACACTTTCGAAAACATCAAATAAATAGCCCTTTACATGTGATATATGATACATAATAATTACGAACTGAGTTGATTTAGACAAGAAAGTACATCTGTTTGAGCGCAAACTAGTCCCTTATACGAAAGGTAAAAAGACATTGGCATGACCGTAGACGGCCCTTCTTTCTTGTTATTATTGAACTGATTACCTTGTACTTTCGCTATCATGGAAGAGTTTGAGCCAAGTCTCCAACTGTAAGCTCACTATGCGAGTGCTATTCATTACAGATGCTACTATATAAGTAACGGTGCAGGACGGTTGAACAAGGATAACGACGGACGATATCGACCCAGACTAGTGAGCTATTAGCTCAAACGGCCTCCTGACGAAATACTGAAAGGTCTTACCAGGGGTTACCGTACGGGGGAGATGGTTTTAGTGGGTTAAAGTCTCACACTGACGGGGTTAAGGCTTTCGATGCTTTCCATCTCCAACAACAACAAAAAAGTAAGATGAATGTTGCAATATAAAAGTCGCGAGAGCTTATTGCGCTGAAAAGAAATGTAATATCTATATTTATGGGTCTTCTAACAGGGCGCTTTCTACTAGTCAGACTTGCACAGAGGCTGAACGCATCATTAAACGACTTTTGCAGAAGTTTTAGATCGGAGTAGGAACCTGAATACTCACTTCCTTTGTGCATGATCTGCACTTTGGAGGAATAGGTTGAAGTCTCTTGGAGCGGCAGCTTTTGGAGACTTGAGCTAAAGAGCCGCTGTAAAGAGCCGCATATCGATTGCTCTGTTTCGCAAATTCCATGAATTGGCTAACATGTGGGGACCATTAGGATCCTCACATCCTTGAACCTAACTTAATTGGTTACTGAGCTCTAAGATAATTTCCAAGATTCTCACACTTTGAATAAACAAATTTAAAAAGTTCGAAAAGTCAAAACATACTTTTCGAATCAAGAACGAGTTAGAACAAAATCTTTAGATCTAATTGAAAAAATTACAAATGTGGAATTATCTGAGAGCATAGCAGTGATTACAAGATCTTCGATTTGGAAAACAGTCGTATTTGCTGCAGCAGTCGTGTAGTCTAAAGTCATTATAACTACGATGCAACGATGATTGGACTCCCACTGACTCTCTCACATTCAGTTTTGAGACATCTGGTTCAAAATTTTCGAGCTTTCCTCTTTCCTGTTCGGAATTGCTAGTAGAAAAAAGGTTGTCAAAGCAGATGTTGGAGATAATATAGTTCAGCACTTCTGCCAACTGTGTGGGAGATAATATCTGGCTGTGGCGTAAACTGCATTATCTCCAAGGTAGAATTGCGTTCAATATGACTGCTTTGCAGCTCGAGGTTTGACGTACAGGTTATGTGGAAAAAAATTTAGCAGAAAATTTAGGGTTTTCATGGAGGCAGGGCTCAAGATATGAGAACAGATACAGACCCTTAAATTTCCTCTTATTTCCTACTGAGGTTTTCGAGTGCTAACCACTAGATGGCCATAGAATATAATAGTTGGAGAGATGATGGAAGCGTGGAGATATTCAGAAAATCTCTATTTTTTACATGATTTTGATGAGTTTAGAAAAATGTAAACGGATGCGAAGCAACAAATGTGGAAAAAATATATACAATGTTGCTATAACCAGTCGCAGCCCTTTTTTTTTCTTGTCTTCACCTGCTTAATTTTCTTCCAAATAACGATTAGAAAAAAATTTCAACCAAAGCTGATTTTACTACTTTTCGAATCACCCTCAATACTGAAATGAAAAACAAAAGGCTAAAAACCCTCATGCGAAATACAATATAACACAGTGGATATGGTCATAGCTTTGCGCTGCTTAAGTACTTAGTGTAAGAACACAAAAACTGTTATAAAGCAATAAAGTACGACAAAGTGCAGGCGAGCAAAGAATAAATGCTCCGCCAAAAACGCAAAAAAAAAATATAATAAAATTAAAAAATAAATTTACATAGGTTAGTAAGGCACCTAAACGAAAGGAGAGTCGTCTTAGTCAATATCTTTTGACTTAGTACATGAGTCGCTGCAGCTTTCAACTTTCAAATCTCAGCCCAGCAGCATACAGCATGTCTTCCGCAAAGTGTGCAGCACGCCCACTGAAAAATATATCCTACATTTGAGCTGTCCTGTAAGCATTCCATATGTTAATAGCTTTCGACAGAATCAATCGCACTGTGTCGAAGTGGTGGACTATGAATTATCATCGATAGAATTTTGAGGTCAAAGTTCAATCTCAGAAAAAGTGAGCAAGCGCTTCCGCAGTGCGCCGCTGGGCGGTGTCATCTCCCCGCTATTGTTTAATTTTTATATTTCGAAGTTTCCTCGCCCCCTCCGCCTTTCCATGATCTCATATACCAATGACTACTCGGTATTGGGGTCTGGCCAGAATATTGATAGCATTTGTTCGAAGTTAAACTGCTATCTTGCCGACCTTTAAAGCTCTTTTGATGCATAAAAAATACAACTACAACCAGCGAAATCCTCGACTACACTCTTCAACAACTGGGCGGAACAGCAATGGCTTGAATCCAAAGATACTGGGAGCCACATTTAACAGCCTGCACTCCCTCACTCCGTATTGTGACTGCTATTACCACCAAAGTAAAATGCCGCAATCAAATCCTTACATTCTCACATCAGTAGCCAGTAGTAACTTGAAGAAGGATGAGGAAACGTTGCTCGCAACTAACAAGGCAATCAGCCGGCCGGTCAATATTTACACCGCACCTATTTAGACATCAGGAACTAGCGAGACGCGGATGCAAACATTACAAGCCTGTCAGAACACCGCCCAGAGGTATGTTGTAACAGGAAACCTCCTGATCTCATCTGTGCAGCACTTACACAGTGCAAAATCTAAGCTCCCAGTTAAGGAGCATAATATTACTCCTACTACTGAAAACAGAACAACCACCTAAGCATATCAGCAAGGGAGCATTTGACGGAATGAACTCCATTAAATGACAGATCCTAAACGCCATTCAAAGGGTTCTTTATTTACTCCCTTTAAACGACCTGTTAGGAATCCAATCACCACCCATTACAGACAATGATCTGCGAGACCCAAATAACACTATCACAATGAAAGTCTACATACTGTAGAAGACTCAAGTACTACTTATTCCGACTCCACCTTGATGTACTCAACATATGTCCTCACGCTATAGTCCCCGAACGGCACTAACCACCTCTTTGCATGCACACTAAAACCCAGTCTTCTGAAACCTCTCTTCCTCTGGTTCGAATACATCGAAAAAGCTCGTTTTCTGTAGCTCTCGACATATGACCTCGACGAGCTAAACTTCTAGATGGGGCTGAACAGGCCGTTACAACAACAACAATAACAATAGCAACAGCACTTAAGAAGGGATTTTTTTTTTAATTTTAGATGCAAAATTCATACATTTCTAGCTTACAAACTCACCATTATGCATTTTACTTATATGTATATTTGAAAAAAAATCTTAAAACTCACCTTTTCTCAAATCACCACCGCCCATAGCGCTCGCACCGCCATATACACCACCAACACTATCACTACCATTCAACTTGTCCACCTCATCCACATCCTTCTCCTTCTCATCATCCGACAGCATTGCATCATCATCATCGTCCGTCTTATTCTTAGGTTCCCAAGTCATTTTATTCTCCTTCTTCAGACGCCGACGTGCGTTCGCAAACCATGTGGAGACCTGTGTCAGTGTCATTTTCGTTATAATCGCCAACATAATCTTCTCACCTTTGGTGGGATAAGGATTTTTTTTATGTTCACTAAGCCAAGCTTTCAGTGTGGCGGTGGATTCGCGTGTGGCATTTTTGCGACGTGCTGCTAAATCATAGCTCGAGCCATAACTGTGAAAAAGAAGAAAAACAAAATTTAAATTTTTTTATTATATATTTTTGTTGTTGTTGTTTTTTTCTTCTTCTTTAATTAAAGTAATTTGATTATAATGTTTACTAATTGACAAATACAACAAATAAATGTTTTCCTACCCACTTGTCTTCGCCTTTAAAGTGATTTCGTAGATAACATTTTCAGTTGCTGTAATAATTAATGTTTGTCTTGCTAACACCGCCTCAGAGTGGTGATATGAACATACATTTGGATATATATACAAGTACATATGTATATGTTGACTTGGTGGTTTACACAAGTCGAGTGGCGGCAATTAAGTGGCGGCTGCACCTCAAAGCGCACAATCGCCAACGAATATGCAATTTGTAAATATTGCCGCAACAACAACAACAACAACAGATACCTATAGTAATAACAATAATCATTCAAACAACTGCCACGTTAACGTCAACAGCGTAATCAGCCACCCGAAACACAACAACAACAACGACAACAACACACAAGCACACAGCACAGTTAGAAATTGTGAAGCAAAAGCAATAAAAACAATGAGCAAAAAAAATAAAAACAACAACAACAAAATAAGCAACTAATTGTCAGTTGGAATGTTGATTGAGGCAATAATGCTGTCATTGCCGCCATTGCGAACGTCACCACCACCACCACCTCGCCGACTCCTACTCCACCACTTTACCACCAACTTCACTTGCAACTCTCCAGTACACACAACCAACAACGCTAACCGCTTTGTTGTTTTCTGCCGCTAACTTACGATCTTTCCCGTCTGAATTTTGCTTTTAGTTGAGTAATTTCGTTATCTACAGCCGGAGACACCTTCGTCGTACAGTAATTGATTTGACTTGAATGGTTTCGGTTTGGCGTTTCACTTCAACTTGGCTAATCAGCGTGCTGATATTAATGTTGTTGGCGGTATTATCTAAACGCTTTGATGCCATATCTGTGAGTGCCTCTAATCGATGAACAATCATTTTTACTAATATTTGCTTTTCCCCCCCGATTTTATTGGAAATTACTTGCACAAAGTGAGTTAATTGCCAGTATTGGTTGAGAGTATCTCATATTTTATGCACGTACACTAATACTAAAGCTATTATCTGGTGTATTTAAAGGTAGTTAGTATGTCAATGTGCCACCTCCATGAAGGAAAAGCTTGATTTGTCGCTCACAGTAAGAAATTGGTATGTTAAGTCCCATAGCAGGTAACGAGTAGGCGGACGGTCTTGCACGAAAGGGCCATTTTCACTTTCGCCATCATGAAAGAGTCAGGTCATGTCGCTCTCTACTTGAAAGCTCATTATAAGAGAATTATTTATCACAGAAGTTGACTCAAGATGGGAAAGTCCGGAAAAGCAACCTGTGTGTAGGCTATAGCACGTCTAAAAGAGAGGCAATTGCAGCGGTCATATCAAGGAGGCCAAGATTTTGTCTTCGATTGGCAGTTGAAGAGAGACTCCGAGTCTAGTCATGTCATTAACATCTGTGAATGAAGATCTACTAATCAAATCGAAGTTCTTCAACATATCACCCCACGCAAGTGAAGGGGATATGACCAAAGATGCCTTTTATAATCAAAAAATTAAGCCTCCGTGACGAATTGAAACCAATTGCTCAACCAAATCGATCATGTTGTAATAGACGAAAGATGTGCGTACGCTCCAAGGACATAATATCTACTTGGATAATCATATTGAAGCAGCGAATATGCGCACGCACCTCTGTGTAGCAATGAACGTCCGTCAATAAATACAAGGTCCAATGAAGAAAAGCTGTAAAGACAGTCGAACGATTTTCCTCTCGGCTTGCAGTCCTGCTCTCTGAGAGCACTCATCGGATACTCGGTATAAGGCATCTGTGGGACGGTATTTCCAGTTTCCTAAAGTCAAAAGAAGATGAGGATTGCGTTATCGCAGTGGAGAGTAATAAAACTAAGAGCCGTGCAGAGAGTTACGAGGTAAACGAGACGAATTTATCAAACAGATAAAAAAAAATGCATGAGTTTGAAGAGTTTGAAAAGCTGGACTGAAGAACAACACAGCGGCGCGAGCCGATATCTTATCGGCTGAACTATGCAAACACGGCAACAAAGAACTAATGAAGTGCCTACGTCAGACGAAGATACAACTGACGATGGCAACCTAAGTGTGATCTGCCTATATTCAGCCTCGTTGAGAAAAAAGATCGGCCCACACCACCTATTCGTTAATTTTAAAACTGCTTTCGGATGCACGAAAAGGCGCTGACTCTACGCCGCAGTTTCTGAAATTGGTATCCATATTCAAACTTATACAGCTATGTAAATTGAAAAAGCTCCGTCAGAATCGGGAAGGACTTCACCGAGCCGTTCGATATCAAATGAAGATGCAGACGAGGTTTTCGTCTGACTTCTTCAACCTAATATTAAAACAATTAATACAAGCTTGGAGAACTAAACAGAGACTACAAAATTTTCTGTAAGAGTGTACAACTACTGACGTAAGCCTATGAAATTACTAATCGAATAGTCTGATAAAGAACGGCAATAATTAAAAGCCTTTCATATCATCAAACAAACAGTCAGCGCATTCACGTCTTAGCTCCCATGTCACTGTAAGCAGTCATAACTTTGAAGTCGTAGATAGTTTGATCTATCGTGGAACCAACATAAATGCCAGCAGCGACGACAGCCTTGAAACCCAATGCAGAATCAATATTTTTGCTATACCCCACTTAGGAGCAGTTAGTCTATGTCGTCGACATCATATAGCGGGAGGTCCACAAAATAAGCTACTTCGACAGGTTCAGACCAGAGAGAGAAGGATGTTAGATTAGTTGGTTTTAGAGAGCATGTCAAATGGTGGTTAGTGTCGAACGGGGACTCGTAGCTTGTAGGCTAAACGTTGAGTATGTCAAGGCCAACTCTAGATAGATAGGAGTTTAGTCGACTGGACTATCCACATGTCGATTGTGCCAGTATTACTAGGATATCGCGATGCGGATCGAGCTCTTTGTTTGCTAAGGGGGGTGGTTGGATTCCGAGTACGTCATTCACGGCAAAAGAGCTTTTAGACGGGTTGATTGTCTCTCTGTGAATGGCGTTTAGCGCTGTCGGTATGCCTGCCTTCTTGCAAAGCGATTCGATTTTAAGATGCTGAATAGAGTCCTTTAATTAGTTTAGTACTCCCTTCTTGATGTGTCCAGGCGGGGTTCGGCTTCCACTAAATGTCTGCTAGGATGGCCCCTTCGGTAAGATTCCAGCAGATATTGCTTACACAGCTCAACATTAGTCTTGCCAGCAGATGGAGTTTTGGACTGCATAGTACGCAATTGAAAGGTAAAATCCTTTTTCGAAGGATAATAGCAAAACCCTACGAGTTGCTCATCACTTTGGTCTAACTTTCTAGTGCAGAAACGTGAACGATGACGACGTCCGATGGAAGGATGAGCTGTATGAGATACACGAAAACGTTAACATAGTTTAGTGTATTAAGAGGCTATGAAGACGTTGGCTGGATGGTTCGATGTAAGATCCGTTGGTGGAAGCGGGGGAAGAGAAAGGATAACCGTTGAGGTAAAATGAATGACGCGCTGTTGTTAACTTGGACATAATATTTTGTCCGATTTCCATGTTATTTAAATTTTCATATTCCATGAATAAATCCTTCGCAAGCTATTCAAATTTGTAAATTTCCTCCAATAAATCCTTTAAATCTTCAAGCCATCGAATTAATTTTAATACCAAACAATGTCAGATACGCTAAAAATCACCGTTTAATGTTGTAACTTTAGTTATGCTGCTACTTAAGCGTGAAAATTCATAGCGAAAATCCTTGAAAGTGACAGCTGGCCATATAAAAGCTTTTCAACTACGACTGAACGCACATCGAATTTAAATCTTTCGATAATTTTAAGTGCCCAAATCAAAAAAGAAAAGAAGAAAGAATCAAACCAATAACTAAACACAAAGAGAGTAAAAAAAATAGCAAATAGAATAACCAAAACTCAAAATGAAAGCATATTGCTGATGCCAAAACAACGAAGGAGGTGCTTGGAGGAAGTGCGGTGTTGTGGGCGACAGGACACTGTAGCTGCGACAGACAAACGCTGCTGTGCCACTTGTTGAACCGATTCGCCACACAGCCAGTGAATGTACGCGAGGGATTTAGTTGGGTTTATAGACAAAGTTGATGTTTTTTAGTTTTTTATTCACACTTATGGGCGTGTGCGGGAGCGAGTGGGACTTTTCTGCTTTATTTTATTTTATGTGGCACACAACCGCAGACATGATTGTAGCCGCACTCATAGTGGTGAACGATGCCGCCGACTATGGCTTGCGGGCAGATAAAATATCTCTAGAGGCCAGCGGCATGTTGTGTTGAACAGTATATTTGCGACAGAATATTTAGTAAATCTTCAAGCTGATTTAAGTATTTCTCACTTTTTAATTGAAAAATAAAGGAAAATTATTTTAGCATGAAAAGCAAAATCCCGCCAACAGTTTAATATTCAATTTAAGCCTTGAGTTAAACAAAACATCGCTTAATCTGCTCATTTAATGCTTGAGAAAGTAGGCGAAAAATAAATGGAAATCTGATTAGAACAGTACAAAAGTGTGTAATAAATCACTAACATAGCGTGTCCCACTTACCACAACCGTTAGTTTTGTAGTTTTGACACACGCCACCGTCGTCGCTACGACTACGGGCGAGGAGGTCATGAGTGTCATGTCTAGAAAGTCAGTCGCATGCTCACTGATAAGTCACTTATGGCTATAAATACGATACAATACCACAAGCAACATATTGTCAACACCTCATAATTCACTGTGTTTGGACTCAAGTGTGCCAAGATTTATTTCTTTATTTTATTTTTATATATTCATATCTTGTTTCAATATTTTTTCTCTTAAAGTATGTGCTGATAATGGCAATGTTTAATGTAAATATTTAAGTATCACTTTAATTTGAGATAAATGCCTTCGATTACTTACCCATAAGCCGCTATTGGATCATAAGAATAGTAGCCGGTAGTGGGCTGCAGACTTGCCGAAGTCCAAGCAGTCATATCAGAGCCTGCGTTGCCTTCTTTCAACGCGTAGGGATTACTCTGTGTAGAGGAAAATAATTAAAAAAAAAATAGTGAAAAAATGTTTGATTAAAAATATTTTAAATATATATGAAATATTTAAAACTTTAAATAATATTTTTAATACTATGCTGAGTTGAAGCGATTTGCGGAAGATTTCGAAAACTTAAAATTTTACTAAAGATTTTTAGCTAATTAGGCAAATAGGATTTATATCAAACTTATTTCCAGTCAACCCATTAAGAATTGGATCCATACTTTGAATATCTGCAGCACAAACCAAGAGTCATGTTGTTTTTCTTCAATATTGTTTGGCATTTCATCATGGAAGGACTTATGCCTGAACAACGTTTACAAATCATTCAACTTTTTTATGAAAATTCACATTCTGTAAAGAATATTTTTCGCGCGCTTCGCTCAACTTGTGGTCAACATAATCGGCCTACTAAGCGTACTATTCGCAACACCATCATCAATTTTGAGACCCAGCATTCATTATTGGATAATATTCGACCAAATAGGCCACGTCCAGCACGCAGTGAAGAAAATAAAGCGGCCGTAGCTGAGAGTGTACACAAAAACCGCGGAGAGTCGATTCGGCGCCGTTCGCAGCAACTCGGACTGACGTTTCGAACGACTTGGCGTATTTTATGTCGAGATCTTAAATTGAAAGCGTAAAAAATACAGCTTGTGCAGGAACTTAAAACACTCGACCTTCCCCAGCGACATCGCTTCGCTCTATGGGCTTTTGAAGAGTTCCAAGAAGATCTGACGTGTTCGAGCCAAATTTTGTTCAGCGATTGGCCCATTTCTGGCTCAATAGGTATGAAAGAAGCAAAATTATCGCATTTGGGGCGAAGAGCAACCTGAAGAGATTCAAGAGCTGGCATTTCATCCTGAAAAAACAACGGTTTGGTGTGGTTTGTGGGTTGGTGGAATCATCGGTTGATATTTCTTCAAAAATTATGCCGCTGAAAACGTAACCGTCAATGGCGACCGATATCTCGTCACTATAACCGACTATATGGTGCCTGAAATTGAAGCTCATGATCTCCGCAACATTTGGTTTCAACAACACAGCGCCACTTCCCACACATCACATCAATCAAAGGATTTATTGAGAGAACACTTCGGTGAGCAGATAATTCCACCAAGATCGTGTGATATCACACCGTTAAACTTCTTCCTGTGGGGATATGTAAGTCTAAAGTCTACGCGTACAATCTCGCTTCGATTCCGGTCTTGGAGCAAAATATCACGTACATCACTCGCCACTTACCAGTCGAAATGCTCGAATGCGTCATCGAAAATTGTAACGGATGGACCATCTGAGACGTAGCCGCGACCAACATTTGAAAAAGATTGTCTTCAAAAAACTCTTTCGAATGATAACAACCATTGCCCATTAAATTTGAATTTTCTGTGTTTTTTTGTTTTTAAAAAGTAGGGAAACTCGAAATGGACCACCCTTTGCTAAGCAAAGCGTCTGTCGTGTCTTAAGAGCAACAAAAGTTGCTGCCGACTTTGAACTAAGAGACAGAAAACTTACTTTTGAAGAAAATAATACATTTGAACCTTTAAATAATAAAAATAGGAGAGTAAGCAAATTGTTAGCACGGGAATGAGTATCTGGTTATCGTAATTTAAAGTCTGGTCTCCAATAACGGCAAGGTTAATAAGCCACGCTCCAGACCTTAAAGGTCTAAAGTCATGCCTAAATTAGTCCACATTGCGCTATTACGGGCAGGCGGAACGCTGCTAAGATCGCTTTCGGTCGGTCCGGACTTCATTCAAGCTTATCTCTAATCTACCGCTGACTATACAGTTCACTGTGTCGTCAAACTAGCACCTTCCGGTCCTCCTTATACGAGGCAAAAGGAGAGCAGACGCAATTTCTTAAGAAAGTTGAACAGTGCAGAGTTATACTGGAAGCTTTCATCTACTACATGCTTCAATCTTCCAGATTTATTTCTAAAAGTAATAAGACTATTTTAGTTCGATTGTGCGTAGGGTTTGGGAATCCACCACAAAAAGAATCTGCTCCATTGATAAATCACACAAATAACCCTCAGATGAAGGACCCAGTGCCTTTGGTTTTGATGATTTGAGGGTGGAACGCTAAATTGAGTGGGCGCCGCTGCCCAACAGGTTGAAGTCCTCGTACGACTAAGGCCTGACATCACCACTATAGACGTAACAAGGACGGAAGAAGGTGAGCCATTGTGACATTTACGGCCATATAAGGGAATGCGAATTTGGTTTCGAGAAATTCATAAAGCTACATGATTGTCTGCGGATCGAAAATCTCGCAACCAAACTTATCAAGAAAGAATGAGATGCCGATATTTTTTTGGACTCTCTCTATCGTACTGGTGAGACCTTTTTCGTTTTGTGTTTATTATATAAGGTATCATTGAAACGCATTAAAAGCGATCAAAAGAGGATGATTAAGAAATATTGTAAGAACCAAAAGAAACATTTCAGAAATATCAGGATTTATTAATATTTCGAAAGTCGATCACGGAACATCAATGATCGAATTACGTCTAGAAAATCTTTTTGGTATCATTCGAAGATCAAGAAATTTCTTAAATACCGACTTGGTTAAAAAATATTATTCTTATATTATTCTCCGTTTCACAAGTTCACAAGGTGTCGCTGTAATCACCAATTTAATTATTTTACAAACGAAAAATCTATCAGAGGAAGCAGCCGATGCAGAAATATATATATATAAATTTGGCGCTATTTAACCGCTGATTTTCTGCCGAGCTCCTCTTCCACCTTGCTGTTTCGCATCTTGATATGTTTACCAACAAATTGGAGGGACCTATAGCTTATTTTAAGCCGCCTCCGAACTGCCGATGAATTTTTATGAGTAGCTTTTATTTCGTGTTAGAAATACATCTCGGAGTGCTTAACATTCCCTGCCGAGAAGGGGCCGCAAGTGAGAAAGCTATTTTTCTAAACTTTTGGGTGTTGGTCGAGCATAGGCTCAAACTCTTACCTTCCGAATGGTAGTACGCAATGCTAATTGCGGCCATATTAAAAAGCTACCCGAAACGGCATAAAATCAATGCCATAATGACTGTTTTTTTTTATTCATTTTTATAAAATAAATTTTTAATAAAGAAACATTTTGTTCAAATTTCTGCAAAAAACTGCGGTGACTTTTTTGTTAATTTGAACAATTTTTAAAATTTCAAAATAATTTCGGTATATAACTGAGAGCCCTTCTTTAAGTGTTCCTATAATAGTTTTCAAGCAAAGTTAAAAAATAAATAAGAAAAATTATACCAGTGCTAAACTTTTTTATTGTACTTTACACTTGAAAAAAATTGAATCCTTATAACAAAAGGTCAATTTGACAATAAGTGGGACATATCATATTATGGTATATTACAATTCATGGATTTTCTGTAGAATAATTAAGTTTTAAGGCTTTTTAAAACTTATAAAAAAAAGAGGCAAGTAAATATAAATAAAATATTTGACACCATCGATTTACAAACACATTTGTGCACATGTAAGTGCAGAATATTTGTGCATTTGGCCACTTCCGTTTTAGCTCGGCATTAGTTTTTTAATTTTTTAGATGGACATATGCACATATAAACTCGTACATAAATAAATAAATATGCTGTTTGTGTACGTTTGTACGTGGGAAAGTGCGGAAATATTGCATTTGTTGTTACTATATATAAATGTGTCTGTTTGCATCATTCATGTTGTGCTTTCTCACTGGCATTGTTGTTGCTGTTGTTGTTGCTGTTGTTGCATTTACTATAGTAAAAGCTTGTTGCTCATGTTTTACACTTTGCATTTATGTTAAACTAAACTAAAACATGACAACAACAGGTATTGCAGCACAACACAATATATTGTATTGCTTTGACGGCCAGACACTTTTTATTTTGGGTGAAAATCAGAACCAAAACAAATTTACATGTGCTGCTATGTAACTACATAAGTAACGCCACTATATTATAGTACATATTGTCATCATTGCCTTCAATTATTTCCATTTCACTTAGAACTTAGTTAAATTTGGGTTATAATATTTTTTTTTTTTTTTTTTTTTGCCAACAATAGCTTTTTAAATAAATTCATTCGCTCATTCATTCATTTGTTTATGTACTCGTTCATTGAGTTTGGCCGCCATCATCGCGTGGGATCGCTTTGATGTCCACCTTTTTTTTTTTTTTTGGTTTACTGTTGTTTCATTCGCCTCTTTGCGCTCTCATTGCCAGTTTACTTTTATTTTGTATCTCTTGCGCGCTGGTATTTTATTTCAAACCTTTGTCAATTTTATTCAGTGTATATATATATATATATCATTATTCTTTTATTGCTTTCAAATTGTTATTATATTCAATTTGTTAGTTTTATTCTATTTTTATTATTTGAATATTCTGTTGCATCGATTTGTATTTATTATTATTATTTTTTTTCTTGAAATTTTTTAAGCGCGCTTTTGTCTTTGCTGATTGGTTTTGAGTATAATAGTTGAGAGGTTGACTCAAATAAAAATTCAAAATAAATACTTTTCAGTTTTTAATTATTGAATTTAATTGAATTCAATATGCACACGGTATTGATTGCGTTATTTTTATGTTGAAATAAAATTTAAAAAAAAATGTGTTTGGTATTTTCGCGTAATAGGCTTGGTGTGTACGATATACAAATGGCTTTATTTTGAGCATTCGCCTTTAAAGTGAAAATTGAGTTATGAATATTTTTTGATTCGTACCATTTTTTACTTAGATTTCGATTTAATTTTTATGTTTATTTTTATTTTTTGCTTTTTATATGAAATTTATTATACATGGAAAATACCTTTTGTTAATTTTTGGGTACTAGCATTCTAAACTCACCTTCTTGATCACCTTTTGTATTAATTAGAATTAATTTAAAAATCTATTCAATATTTAACTATTATTCCGTTAAAAAAATATATATATTCCTATTAGTGTACAAATTAATTTAAAAAATGAAAATTACATCATTCAAAGTATTGTCCGTCGGAAGCGACTACTTTTTCCCATCTCTTGGGTAATTTTCATATACCAACTCTAAAATATTAGTCCTCTCTTTTCTCGATCCAATCATTTATCGATTGCTTCAAAACACCCGAACCGGTGACCCTCCAAATAGGCTTGCATTCGTCGAAAAAAGCAGTAGTAGCCGGAAGGAGCAAGGCGGGTGGGGTAAGACCTCCCATTACATACACTTTCGACGGAGCACTGTCATGTTGCAAAATCTGACCATTTTTCGCCCAATACACGGGTCAAATGCATTAGTTGTAGTCGGCCACGTTTTGCAACAATGTTTCCGCCCAGCTTTATCAGCTCATGGTACACCACACCCGTCTGATACCATCACCATCATATGCAAAATGTGACTTTTGCACCGTGGATGTTTTTCTTTGGCGTCGATGTAGATGATGATGGAACATGTTCACCTAACTTGGCTTCAACTCTTTGTCTTTGGCGCTAAAATTACCACTTTTAAATAATCGAAACCACTCTCTGCAAGACTTATCGGTCGGCGCAGATTCACCTTAAGCTTTCCCAAGCGTTCGATGCGCTTTAGCTGCACTTTTCTTCTAATTAAAATAGAAAATTAAAACAAACAACAAAACATCCCACCAATTTGGTTAATTTAACACAAATCCGGATATTTTTGAAAATCTTGCTGTTCATGCAAATAGAAGGAATTGCTATAAAATATTCGATCAATTTTATTAATTATTTTTGATATAAACGTATTTATGAGTTATGATAAAAAATCATAATTTTAAAAAGTTAAAGAAAAACATTTATTTATTGTAAATTATTTTTATTAGAGATTTAAATTTTTTTATTTTATTCTTCAACCAGCTTCAGAGTAGCTATTTTTTTAATTTTTGTCCTTTGCAAATCGCAAATGACCAGAGGCTATTTCTCTACTCTACTAATTTATGGGAAAACTCGCGGTGATATTATTCAAAGTATTTATTTTTTGGAAGGCCTACGTTCGCCACTCGTCAGGGAACTTCAAGTCCTCAGAGTGTATTTCTGACACCAAATAAAAGCTCCAAAAGCTCTTCCGAATAAACTGTAGGTCCTTCCATTTTGTGGACAAGAACAGCGAGACGCAAAAACCGCAAATTCGAGGACGAGCTCAGCCGAAAATCGCTTCAACGGTTGGAATATATATATATATATATATATTTATAATACCATCAGCGTAGAACTTCTGTTGTTTATCGGCATAGAACTTGTTCAACGACCAAATGTCCCTTTTCTATCGATCAATTCTGGTCACTTTTTTCTTGTAAGCTGGTTTATTGTTGACGGTAGAGCACAGAATTGACCGTTTTGCAAGGTTCATAATGAATAATTCCCTTTCAATACAACTATATACTCAGCACCACTTTATTTTCCACCAATTAAGGCTTTTAGTTGTTTATGAAGGGTTCAGTCACCGGCATTTAACATATTTTTTCTGAAGACAAAAAGTATATAATCTCTGACTTTGAAAGCTAAGCAGCTTCATTGATCTATATTTACTTATCGTGGGCTTCAAGTATTTTAAGGAACATTTAACTTCCCTTTCGAATTCAAAAAATTAGGCCACAGCCTCTGGAGTTTGAAGGTTTTTTAAATTTACAACCATATAGCGTGCAGTTAGGGATGCCTTTGATCTCTCGCAATATTCTAATTGAAAAGAGGGTAAATACAATACATACTCAAGCCAATAGTCTTTTTAGACCAGTTTGAAAAAGGGAGGTTGGAGAATCTATTTATATCAATAAAATCTTAGAAAATCATAAGTATTTTTTCACGATATATGGGACTAGAGAAGGCTTATGATAGGAACATCACTAATAAAGGAACTTATAGCATCCCTTTTACCTACTTTCTCGAGTAGTGAAAGCTGGATTTTACGTAGCAAACAACAAAGCAATATCTCAGAACATATGCCCTTGGAACTTTTAAGCTTCTCCGCCCAGGAAGCTTGACTCTCCCCACAACGAAATTGAAGGTAACTGTTCTTGAATAGATATTGTCCGAAAGGGTATGGTCTTTAAATTGATATCAAAGTCGACGAAGTTAAGCTTCAGACCATAAAAAACTAAATTATTTAGCGTGACGGTCTCTTTTCTAAGTGGAGCACTGTGAGCAAGGTAATGTGCTATTAGCAAAATAAAAGGTGATCCATTTCGAGGTTTCCTACTTTTTTAAAGAAAAAAAAAAACAGAAAGATCGAATTTATTGGGGAATGTTTATTATCATTCTAAAGAACATTCTTTGGCATTTATTTTTTGAAGATTATCTCTTTCAAATATTGGTCGCGTTTACGTCTCAGAGGGTTCATCCGTTGAGTTCAATTTTAGACAGCTCGTTCGAGAATTAGACTGGCAAATGAAAAGCTTGATGTTCTGCTCCAAGACCTGAACCGAAGCGGGATTGCCGCATAGACTTTAGACTTGACATATCCCCTCAGGAAAAAGTTTAACGGTATCATATCACACGATCTCTGTGGCCAATCGACCGGCTCAAAACGTTAAATTATCTGCTCACCGAAATGTTCTCTCAATAAATCCACTGATTGGTGCGATGTGTGGGAAGTGGCGTCGTCTTGTTGAAACCTTATGTTGCGGAGATCACGAGCTCCAATTTCAGGCATCCCATAGTCGGTTATCATGGCGCCATTGGAGGTTACGTTCTTACCACACCAAACCGTATTTTTTCTGTATGAAATGGCAGTTCTTGAATCTTTAAGGTTGCTCTTCGTCCTAAATGTGGCAATTTTCCTTTTTTACATACCCATTGAGCTAGAAATTGGAATCATCGCTGAACAAAATTTGGCTCAAAAATGTCGGATCTTCTTGGAACTTTCAAGAGTCCATAGAGCGAAGCGATGTCGCTTGGGTTGAGTTACACAAACTGTATTTTGTACGCTTTCAATTTAAGATCTCGACGTAAAATCCGCCAAGTCATTCCATACGTTCCAGTTGCTGCGAACCACGCCGAAACGACTCTCCACGGGAATTTGAATGCTGGGTCTCAAGATGGGTGATGGTGTTGCGAATAGTACGCTCAGTAGGCCGATTATGTTGACCATAAGTTGAGCGATGTGCGCGAAACACATTCTTTACAGAACGTGAATTTTCATAATAAAGTTGAATGATTTGTAAACGTTGTTCAGGCGTAAGTCTTTCCATGATGAAATGCCAAAAAATACCGAACAAAAATAACATGACAGCTTGTCACGACTCATGTGGGATCTGGCATAGAAAGGCGATTGAAAAAAGTACCTCTACTTGGATCACCCTTTACAATGAACGCAGCTTATAACGCCCAAAACTATAAAACAACGCTGCGAACGAGAGCGTGTAAGAAACTACAGTATGGACGCGATAAAGACGACGACCACGACTCGATGTCTACTCACGTCTCCTGAACACTTTTTGCTTCTAAAGTATACCATTCCATGCTTTGGAAGACGTATCTAGTTCGTTGTTGTCATTTGTAGCAAACCGAGAGACACCTCTTGGTGAAGTCACAATACCGTCGTGGGAACAAACAACAATTTCTGCAGACATGAGTTTGTCGTTCATCAAGACAAACTTGGCTCTAACGAAACCAGGTAAACACTGGCACAATAGTACTTCCAGAATTCTCACAAACTCTTTGCTTCATAATAGATTTCAATCTAGCAACACTCTCCTTTTGGGTTCGGTCAGAATATTTTTGTTTAGGAGCCTCGTCCAACGCTGACAAAAAGTTCGTTTCTCAGTTTTTTAGATAACTTCGTTCACTAAACCTCATTTAAAAATTCCTAAACAACAACAACAACTACAAAACGAATAAATGGTTTTTTCTTGTTACTTTATTTCAAAAGTATCGACTTATTTATACGGAATTTGCTTTTGGCAAACAATAACTCAATTATCAATGCACAAATCCGAAAAATTCCGACAATTTCACAACCGTTATAATCCACTCTTCAATGTCAACGCACTCAATCCAATTAACCGTTGTCAGTATGGTCAAGGCTATAATTGAAGTAAAGGCGCACGCGCTCAACAACCACCAAACACTGGACCGCTGTCGGTTTATATAAGAGCAGCATTGAGCTTTTAACGTTCATGTGGCATGCCACAAACCACAAAAGTGAACAAATGATAATCCAATTAAACGCTAGCGATTTAAATGCGATACACACATGTAGATATGTATGTATATGTGGATGAATATACAAAGTGATATAAAAATGTAATAAAAATGCCAGCAAACACTACTTACCAGCGGCGAATAGAATGCCGAACTGTCCACGCCAATACTCGGATAGGGATTTTGTTCATTTGATGGATAGGGCGTGCCATAAACACCAACACCAACACCGGTCGACGCACCAGCGCCGGGCATGCGTGTGTAGCTGGAAAGCGCCAAGCGCGCCGAATCGTATTGGCACGAGCAGACTGTCTGGCCGGAGACGGGATCTGTCATGATGGGGCGGCCGTTCTCACAGCAGGGCGCAGAGCCGTCATTGACAGAAGTGGCACCACCAACAGCGGATGCGGCGGCGGCGGCGGCGGCGGCACCACCATCTATGCCCAAGACGACTTCACCCTCACTGCCGCTGACATCTGCATTTAGACTCAAACTCATGCCGATGGCATTTGCTGTGCTGCCGCTATGCAATAGACTGAGTCCAACGGCTGAGTTAGAATTTTTATTGCTGTGGTTGTTGTTATTATTGTTAGTATTATTTGATGTTTGCGAAATTGCACCTGGACTGATCGGACCAGTAGTTGTAATGCCGCCAGTTGTGGTTGCCGACGAGCCGCCAGATGGACTCAGCGATGCATCATTGCCGCCGCCAGAGAGCGGTGAGGGTGCACTGCCGCTGACAATACTACCCATGCTGTTGGCTGTCATGGCAGCGGCTGCGGCTGCTGATTGTGCAACGCCGTTGAGTAACTGTAATTAGTAGAGAGAGAGAGAAAGAGAGAGAAAGAAAAGAATTGAAAATTACTATTTTTGCTTGGCAGTAAATGGAGCATAAAGCGATAAAAAGCAGGTGATTTGTAGTTTGGCTAGTCAAACAATAGCGCACAATATGTAGAAATAAACCCTTAGTAACGCATCTAAACACAACCCAACCCAGCTACGGAACGCATGTCAGGTACACGGCGCAAAGCAGAACGCCACTTAACACAACCGCCAGTGCAACACGTCACTCTCAACTCAACTCTGGACTATTGACGACGGCCACGCCGCGCGGTCAACTCAAGTCAACCAAGCAGATTAAGACGATAACTTCGAATGTCAAAATATTTTATTGGCTCGGCGCAATTTGCGATCCGTTCCATCTATTTTCACTTCATTAATTTTCAATTTATCACAGTCAGATTTCAGATACGACAAGCGCGCCGCGAACGAACGTACGAACGAACGAACGGCGAACTGTGTGATCAGTGAGGGAGCAGCAGACCGACGGACGGACAATTTGAAAAAAAAAACAGATCCACAAAATGCCAACACCACTATTCGGTTAGTGTCGTGTAAGGTCGTGAGTTGGTTGAGTGAAGGAGAAGGTGCAGTCACAACAACAACAACACCGACAACCGTAAATAAACAAAAGGGATCTATGTAGCTGAAGGCAAAAATTACTGTACTCGTACATACATACGTACAAGCGAATGACAGGCGGTATAAAGGGTTAACAGCACAACAGTCAATAAAACAATGAAATAAAGAAGGCTAATATGGAACGGACAGTGAGAAAAAGAATTTGAAAAAATAAAAATAAAAAATTTTTTATATAAAAAATCTAAAAAACCATAACAGCGCCAGCAAACGATTGGGGCCATGATCGTGTGCATACAACAAACATACATACATACTTACATACCGACATACCTACACATGCAAATATCAAATAAACGACTTTTCGATTGACTGGTGGCGCATGCGCGCAGGTATGCTTTCAGAGCTCCAGCGAATCGCTCGTTATTTGTGTGTGTTTTTATGTGTTCAGTGCAGTGTTTAAGTGAAAGATTGTTGCTGCAAAGCAGCTCTGGGTATGAGAAAACAATAAAATAGCAACAACAACACTTTCAATTACTTCAAGCAAGAAAAAAGCGTAAGAAAAAAGGAATAAAAAAAAATCGAAAAAAAAATTCAAATCAACAAAATTCAAATATCGTTCGTTCCCGTGGACCGATCGACTGCTGCACCAATAGTCGTATCCGAGTCTCTGCCCTGCTTCACACCGCACTATCGCAATGCCGATTCATTAGTTCTGGCTGTCACATTTTATTAGCCAGTATTTTGATGTTCTCGAGAAAAAAATTAAAGTAAAATACGTAGGGAAGAGCTAAGTTGAGTGGTATGACGAGCGCTAAATATCTGGCGGACTAAGATTTCCGCTTGATGAATATAATGCAACAGTGATCAGCTGATTAGATATTGTCCGGCATGAAGAAGTGAGTGCCGGCCTTTGATGAAGTTCCCCATAAAGGAAACAGATTCACCGCCAAGTGATTTTAATCTCGACCAGGTGCAGTTCTTGGGAGGAAAGAGAGCTCCATAGAATATTATGATGAGTGATCAGGACGTCCTCTCCATCCACTGTCACCAGTTTTGCCCCCGACTGGGTAGTTCACTTCGGAAGGTGTATAAAAGATTATTTGCTACTGTTATCCAAGGCGAAAACTGATGGTTCCAGTGACGAACTCGCAAAATCCAGAATAAGGAAGTGAGTGCCGACCTTTCAAGAAGTACCCTGAAAGGAATCAGATCTACCGCCAAGTGATTTGAATCAGGTGCGGTTTGTGGGAGGACAAGGAGCTCCGCAGAATATCATGATGAGTAATCAGAACCTCCTCTCCATCCAAGGTCATCAATTTTGCCTAAAGATGATTTGCTATTGTTAACAAAGGGCAGCTAGATCATCCATCTGAAGAAGAAGATAATCGTTGAATGCTAATACTGCTCAATTCATAACCTATCGGTCAGCAATATCAAATACGGTTGTGGCTTTCAAGAACCAGAACTAACGATTTTTTGCCGCAAAATGCGACTGCGGGAAAACATTCGACCTGTGAGCATTGTGGTAGACCCTAAATTTTTTTTATTCATCTTCAGTCAGGAACCCATATTTCGTTCAGGTGTGCAATGATAGAGTCGGGCTAACTAATGCATGGAGATTTTTAAGGGCATTAATCTTCAGTATTGAAAGGCGACATTCATAGAGATGGAATTCCTGGGGTCAGAACGACTTGGTGACGAATTCAACGTGTGCAACCGTGAGGGAGTTTTTCTAAAATTCACGAAGGTCTTTAGCTCTCAAATCATCTGGAATATTTGAATTAACCCAGTTGAACGATCTAGCATTCGATTTAGGATCCGAAAGAATATTCTTATTTCTTATTTCGAATGGGTGTTCTGCTTCCTAAAACCAGGTCTTTATACAGCAAGGCTTTGACTGGACATTTTCCAATTAGAATTCCTTTAAGAATCTCCAATTTTTTATCTCTATGGTGAAACTGTAGGCATTCACTGAGTATTGAACGGCTTGATGATGACTTAAAAGTAAGGAACTTCTTTTCCCGAGGAGTTGTCAAAGTTCAAGAAGATCTTCGGCTTCGCGATTACATATTCCGTCCTATTGGAGTTGGTGTAGGTCAACGATGGCAGTGTGAAGTCAGCGTGCGTGGTAGTGATCAGCTTCTTATGTCGCATGGGTGTTCTGTTTCCCATAAACAGCCCTTTATACAGCAAGGCTTTGACTGTCCATTTTCCAATTAGAATTCCTTTAAGAGTCTGAACTTTTTCTTATCTCTACGGTAAAACTAAAGGTATTTACTGAGTACTGAATGGCTTGATGACGACTTCCAAGTAAGAAACTTCGTTTCCAAAGGAAGTTGTCAAAGTTCAAGAAGATCTTCTGCTTCCAAAATCATAACGGCTTGGCGATTACATTTTTCATGCTATTGGAGTTGGTTTAGGTCAACAATGGTAGTGTGGAGTCAACGATCATAGAGAGCTTTAAACTTCACTACCACAAGAACACATTTCCTAAGCATTAATGGATGGATTTTCTGGGCACAGAATGACTTGGTGACTACTTTAAAGTGTGTGATTGGGAGGAGCTTCTTATTTCGGGAAGGTATTCCGCTTCCAAGAGGGTTTTATATGTCATTTTCCGATTGGAATTCATTTAGAGAGACTTGTACTAACAACTCGTCTCTCTCTACTGCGAAACTGGCGAGCCCACCGTGTGGTGAACAAACATATTGTAGCCAGAACAAGTCCTTAGTAAACTAGGATATAAGAAACTTAAAGGAAATGAAACTAAATATAGTAAAAAAAAACGTAGTAGAAAAGTAGACAAAAATTATAGCAACAGCAATGGAAATGAGAATTAAGCAACAAACTAAGCGAACGTCCATACATGGCTGCCTGCAAGAAGGTCTTCTCATTGTAAATAAATAAAGAGAAGACAAGAAAAGACCAAATTGCATTGCAATAAAATGAGTTCGCCACAAGCTAATGGTGCCATGTGTCTTTAAAATAAAAGAATTTGTTTAGTAGCATAAAAAAATACAAAGAAAATATCAGAAAGAGAAAATAAAATCGAACGAAGCAAGGAGGCTAGCCGGCTGACACGAAAACCGTGGACACATCATTGACGACAGCGCGCACGTCTTTTTTTATACATTTTACTATTTTGAACCATTTTCAGCAGGAAAAAAACTTTGGGAAT
The DNA here is from genome assembly GCA_030068015.2 of Neoceratitis asiatica. Taxonomy (NCBI): domain Eukaryota; kingdom Metazoa; phylum Arthropoda; class Insecta; order Diptera; family Tephritidae; genus Neoceratitis; species Neoceratitis asiatica. Next base: position 64,540,561 of record CM061526.1, read on the forward strand.
ATGTTTTTGGGTCCTTAAAAGAGAAAACCAAAAACAAAAGTAAAACCTCCCGCCGCAGACGACAGACAAATAAACGAACGGTGTTGCCATAGTACATTTGCTATTTGCATTCACTGCTCACATTTTATCAGATGCCAAAGAGTTTGCAGCAAAGTAGAGACATTCAATGTGAAAAAAATATATATATAAAAAATAAAATAAAACAAAATAAAATAAAATAAAATAAAATACGACCAGAATTGGTTAAATGGCAGCTGATAGTTGATGACAAATTTCGTACGCCATTTGTTGGAATGTTGCAGCTTTGAGTGGTCGCAACCGCCGTTAAGCGGCGACCAACGACGAGGTGAGCGAGGTTGATGATCGTCATGAGCGCCGGCCAGTCAACAAAATAAGTAAAAATAACAAAATCTGCATTGAGTATTGTGTCCTTGGTGAAGACATTGGCGCAGACTCTGGCTTAATCACTACACAAGTAAGTTTAGTTGAAAATAAAACCGTGGAAAGCTTTTTCAATATTATTATTTTTTATTTGTTTTTCTTGTCCTGCCTTCAGCACAACCAACTGCCCTTTACGTTTAACTCTTTTGCTTGAGGCTCAGTTAATGTGCTGCCAACGCGCGTTGATCACTTCCAACTGATTGCGAAATATTGTCGTATAATATGAAATGTGGCAAAATATGCAAATTGCTCAATGACAAGTGTTGCGTCTTCCTGTCCGTTTGCTTGCCTGTTTGTCTGTTTGGCTGTTTGTCTCCGCGTTTCTTTGTTTCATTCATCTGAATGTCAGTTTTGTGTTTATTATTGTTATTTAACTATATGATTTTCACGCATTTAGCGGGTATATCAAATTTCCTCGTGATTGCTGCTGAAGATTGCAGAGTCCTCGCTGATGGTACAGCATTTAACATATTTAATTTTTAAAGACCAGAAGGGTGTTAAAAGTATTCACATTGTGTATGAGAAAAATACATATATAATATAAAAAAAGATAAAATAAAATATTTCTATGAAAGAACATGAAATAAAATAAAATAATTCACATAAATCATTAAATTAAAAAAAATACAATAAATAAACTAAATATATAAAAAAATTAATTAGTTAAGAAAAATACAAAGTAAATAAAATGAAAAAAAAATACATAAATGAAATAAAAAAGAAAATATAATGTAATAAGAAAAAATAAATAAATGAAATTAAATAAAAATACCTTAAGCCAAATACATTAAAATAAAATAAAATAAAATAAAATAAAATAAAATAAAATAAAATCAAATAAAATAAAATAGAATTAAATAAAATAAACATAAATATAATATAACAAATATAAATTAAAATAATGGATTAAATATGCAAAATTCAGCAGAGCAAAATTAAATTCCATATAATAATATGAAAAGATAAATTTTACAAAATAAAAAACTAAAAAAAATTAAATCAAACAAAATAATATAAATTCAAAAAAAAAATTAAAACAAAATTAAAAATTAAATTATTATACTTAAAATAAAAAATTAAAATAAAATGAAATAAATTGAAAAAAAATCTTATTGACAAAAAATAAAAAATTAAAAAATTAAAGTAAAATTAATTAATTTATAAAAATTTTTAATTATTAAATAGAAAAAAATTATGTAAAATAACTTAAAAACAAAAAAAATAGAATAAATTAAATTAAGTAGAAAAATATAAAATTAATTATTATATAATAAAGTAACATAAAAAAGTGAAATAAATTAAAAAATTATTTTAAAACATGGTTGTCTCGGCATGGCCGAAGATCGAAGTCTTCATATATGTCATGAACATATCAAATTTATTGCAAACCACACAATTCGATATTGATGATTTTCATTGTCAATACAAACTTGAATTTCAGTCTGCAGAATACAAAATTTTACGCTCTTAGATATTTTTGTGACGAATACTTGTTTTTTGACGAATTTTTTACCCATAACTTCACATCAGCAATCGGTTATATGGGGGCTATAACATATTGTTTTCCAATTTAAATGATTCTCACTACCCATATGTACCTCATAATAAATGTGCATAATACCAAATTTCACATTTCTAAATGCTTCTTTAGCGGATTTCTAACCCAAAACGTCATATCTGAATATACCGGTTATATGGAGGCTATGCGATATAGTTGTTCGATTTTGATGATTTTCGGTACCAATGTTTATCTTAGCTTACTTGTCAAATATACAAAATTTTACGCTCCAAGATGCTTGCTTGACTGAGTTTTGGCCAAAGCCTCACATCTGAGCAAATCGGTGTATGAGAGATGGATGTTATATTCGTCCGATATCGATGATGTTCAGAACCAATATGCTGTTCATTATGTACGTTACGTGTACGTTCTGACGTACTTTTTTGACGGATTTGTAAGCTAAAATTTCAAATCTGAAAAATCAGTGGTATATATGCCGGCCGGTTCCGACAAATGATACTTTAATAGAGTTCCCCCTTGTTTTTAAAGAATTTAATAAATAAATTGGGAATTTTTAATATCACTCGAAAGAACGTTCTTCGGCAATAATAATTTTTTTAAGATTATCTCTTTCAAATATTGACCGCGGCTACGTCACAGATGGTCCGTCCGTTGAGTCCATATTTTTGATGACTCGTTCGAGCATTTCGACTGTTAACTGGCGAATGACACGCGTGATGTTGTACTCCAAGGTCTGAATCGAAGCGGGATTGTCCGCATAGACTTTAGACTTTACATATGCCCACAGGTGATTGATGCGATGTGTGGGAAGTGGCGCCGTCTTGTTGAAACCAAATGTCGCGGAGATTACGAGCTTCAATTTCAGGCATCAAATAGTCGGTTATCAAGGCGCGATAACGAATTCCACCGGCCCACGAACCACACCAAACAAATGTTTTTTCTGGATAAAATGGCAGCTCTTATCAGGTTGTTCTTCGTCCCAAATGCGGCAATTTTGCTTGTTTACATACCCATTGAGCCAGAAATGGGTCTCATCGTTGACGTTGAATCTTTTTGTGTGTGGTTAGCAGTGCGTACTGCCTTTCTGAAGGCCAAGGTTCGAGTTCTAGTCAGACCAACATTTATAAATTGTGGAACAATAATTTTTCTAATTGTCGTTTCTTTTCTTCGCTCCTAATTCACCTCCACCTCCTCCACCTAATTTTTACAAAGGTGTGGAGGTGTTACTCTTTCTTATTCTTCTTCCCCCAGCGGATACTGAATCGAATACCTTCAAAGCTGGAGTGCTTTCATTCATTCGGACGATATGACCTAGACAGCGTGCCCTCTTAATTCCCTAAACTATCATATATAATTTTCGTTCTATAACTCTTAGGCCTCATAGTTCCAACGCCTGCGCCATTTGTCATTGCCAATACACAGAGGTTCGCAAGTTTTTCGTAAAACCGATGACCCATCGGACGTCGTCCATGCCTCCACACCGTATAGAAGGGCGAGAATGATGATTGACTTATAGAGTTTGGCTTTTGGTCGGAGAAGACTTTACTTTTCAATTGCTTACTGGATGTAAAGAAGCACCTGTTGGCAAGAGTTATTTTGCGTTCGATTTCGGCGCTGGCATTCTTGTTGGGATTAATGCTGGTTCTAAGATAGACGAAATTATCTACGTCTTCAAAGTTATGATTGTCAATAGTGTGATGGAAGTTAGGACGCAAACGGACTGTTTGTTTGATGAATGGAGATATTTCGTCTTATCCACGTTCACTAATAGAACTCTACGCATCACTTCTTTATCTGTTTAGATTCTGCACAAAACAGAACTAAAGTCACAGTTGTTGAGGCCAATGAAGTCAATTCAATCTGAAGGAAGCATAATTGAGAGATGTATTCGTGGACTAACTACTCGTGCAACCTCACCGCATTACTTTGACGTGTGTGCAACCTTGGGTCAGGGCCAAAAGAGAGGAATCTTTACTGAAGCCATTCCGAAATATTCATCTAAAACCTGAATAGAGTTTTTTTCCAGCATGTGTTCCCCAGAGTTGCTGGTGGGAGAGAGTCGCAGTCTCGAATCGCCTACCTACAGCGAGGTTGTGAGCTGGGCATGGTTTTCGTCACATAGAGACCATAGTCAAAGAAAATTTTCAACTTACCTTGGATGAGAGACCCAACTTTTAATTTGATTCAGTTAAATTAAATCCATTAGAAAGTCCTATAATCGAGCTAAGCACCGTCTAGCTCCACTAAAATTACGAATTTCTCCTTCTCATCTTTAAGAGCAACTCCATTAGCTATTTTTAGCGACCACACATTACCTAAAAAATGTTCATATTTTCGTAATTCCCACCCATAATATTCGAACACACAAGCACGTGAAGATTATGCCCTAAAATATCGCAAATTTACAAGTTGATAAGAAAGCGTTGTGCTAAACAAACATTAAACACAATAACCATAATCATTTGGTAGCAGAAAATCTGCATGCAACTGCAGAGTTAAATTCCAATGCCCCATACACACGCAACACACTCCACATTGGTAATCTGCATATGCAAAGGAAAGAAGCGAAAAAAATTTAGTCATTGCCTCAAGGCACAGCTACTGCAGAATACAACCCAGCTCGGCATACACCCAAACGCACACACACACACACCCATATGAGAACAATGCGTTCTTTTTCGTTTATGGCCAACAAAAGCTCATTTGGTAGATAAGTGAAAGAAGTACAACAACAAAGCCTCTACAAGGAAGAGCGGGTGGCGCAATAAAGCCACCAGGCCCGCAGGCTGTCAGGAGGTAGAACCACATGCAAAATCTATAATAATGGTAATTTGGCGTTATGTCCAAACTGCACCTCAACACCTCCAGATGACTCCATTCAAACCCATTCGAACGAAACCTCGAACCATCATTTCGACAGTAATTCTACACTATCTAATCACATTCATAATTCGCAGTTATTGGAAAACATTAAGCGCAGGCTGAACAGCACACACGCACACGCACACACATGTGGTTGCAACGTATTAGTGATGTAAAGGATATTCGATTTCGGTTCGGTAAAGTGTAGATTTATATTTGATTTTCGACCTTGGCTACCTCTTGATGAACTGCATGGCTTAGGCTCTGAGAGACCTTCTCCAACTCAGATTCCAAATTCAGCTTCTACACCTGTTGTTTTTGTTGTTGTAACCGCAAAAAATTAACCAAATGGGGCTTCGGGGAATATTGCGGAAGTGACAGTCGTTGGCCGGATAAAAATCCGGGTCATTCCGGTATAAAGACCCGACTGTCACGGGAACTATGGGATTTTTGTCGCCTCTTATGACGGGCATGCCTTTCCGCGGGTAAGTTCTTGAACCCCTAACCCGCAGGGTTCTTCTACTCCTAAATTCGCACTCTTAGCTTAGAAGGTAAAAGGTTGCATCTAACTTGCGTCAGATGCCTCTTCGATACTTAAAGATAAGTGTTCCGACGTTTGGTAAAGGCTCGCTTCTCCAAATACTTTAATCCACGTTCTCCTTTATGACTAAGACTCGCGGTGCAGAGCGCCTCGCTGTCTGAATTTCGAAAATCTCAAATAGTTTTTCACCTACGACTCGGATTCCGGAAAGGTAAACCCTCTGTTACCTACGACTTCGGTTCCGGTGCACTAAAAACCGTTATATCTCCAACTTATATACACTACTGTGGTCTAACAAGCATATTAAGTCCCACTGGCGTAAATTGTAGTCGAAAACGTTCACGAATAATAATAACAAAAAACATTTTCATGAATGAAATCTAATGAATTCTGAATGAATGTCCATCGCTCCAGCACATATACGACAAACATAAATACATACATATGTGCGCGCCTATCAACAAGGAGTGCATATTTTTTTTTTAACGAACTGTGACAGATAAAAAAGACGCCACAGTCACAGCGTGCTACATATGTAGACTGAGTTGCAGGTCCAGCACTCAACCTGCGCTGCTGCTCAGCACTCCTCAGCACTTCAGACGAGTACTACAAGTCTACACCTTGTCATCCTTTCGTTCGATGTATGTGTGTGTGTTTGAGTTTGTATGAGTGTTTGTAGTTCGTTGCGCGAGCTTGTCTTAACTCTCTTGTTGTTGCACGCTTATTATCAGCACGCAAGACAGTTTATTTTTAATGATCCTCCACACTTTATCCACAATGAACGCTCAAATTTTAACGACGCGACCACAGAGTCACAGCGACACCAAGCAACAGAAAAAGCAACTCATTTCTCTTCACGCCACGCAACAGTATTCTCCACCGCAAGCTAAGCCCTGCCAAACAGTTACCAAATGCTCCACATATCGCATTGCTCGCGCAGCCAATATGCAATACTAGCGTTGTTGCAATGCCTTTAGCTGTGCTGTGTGCTGTGTGCTGTTATTTTGCTCTTACTTTTTTATTCCGGTCTCAAATTCTTCCGGAATTTATCGAAGAAATTACTGTAGATAGGATATGAGCAGACACTTAGAGATAGTTAAGCGCTGCGTACACATGTCGATTGGCTAAGGTGCTTTCATGCACAACTATGCGCACATGTGTATGGATGTACATATAAGTACATATGTATATATGAATTTATAGTTTTAAGTCTTGCCTTGGCATTGCTTATTCCACTGTCCATAGTCCATTCCAATGGTCTCACCTTTGGCACAATCTCTGTCTGCATGGATTTATAAATTATTATTTCGTATGCTCGTATCGAGGTGTTGGCAGTATTTTGCACAGTTTAGATATATTTAATTTTTATTACTCTATGATTTTGATTGCCATAATATATGTATGTATGAGTATTTTTGCGTTCATGAAAAATTGTTAAATTGTTGGCGCTGTGCTGCTCTACAGACACACAGATCTTAGTAAAGTTAAGTCCGATAATTGGACTAGTCTGAATAACAACAAAATCAGAAATTTGTATTTGTATTTTGTACGACTTCTCGAATATGAGCAAAAATGCCTGATACTTGGTGTGGTAGTGCATTCACAGATACTAGATCTGGATCTGTTAAGAGGCCAGTGCATTTAGGAAAAAATTATTATTTTTTGTTTATTAGGTGTTAGTCGTTTCGAAAGTGCAGGGCTGGCTGTGTTTGGACATCTGTCAAACTTAACTGTCAAACCAAACATATTTTGTTTTAGTCAAAAGTCAGGCACTTATGAAAATAGAACGATTAACAACCGCACAAAGCATTAAAATTATTGAAATTTACTACAAAAATGGCGATTCGCGACCACGTTTCGTGCTCTAAAAGGAGATTATGGTAGAACTACTCAAGCAATTGGTAAAATTTTAAAGATATTTTAAGACACTGGATTCGGTTATAGATATTGTAAAGCCTGTGCATCATCGCTTTGCTCATTCCACCTAAAATATCGCTGTTGTAAATGAAAGTGTAGCCGAAGGCTTTTTTTCGGCACATTATGACGTATTTTGCATTTGGACTTACGCTTACATTCATATAACAGGTAAATTGAAAGGTCCTCGCCCTACCATAGTGAAACACACTTTTTGGCAAAATTCATTTTTTTTTTCAACGTAGTTCCCCTCAAGGATGATACACTGATTAAAGCGACCCTCCAACTTTTCGATACCATTTTTGTAGTTCAATTTGCACTTTGCTTCAAAATGGGCCTCAATTTCGGCGATCACCTCTTCATTCGACGAAAATTTCTTCCCAGCGAGCATTCTTTTGAGATCTAAGAACAGGATACAGTCGCCGAGGACCAGATCTGGAGAGTACGGTGGATGCGGAAGCAATTCGAAGCCTAATTCATGGATTTTTGCCATCGATTTCACTGACTTGTGACACGGTGCACTGTCTCTGTGAAACATCACTTTCTTTTTCTTTAAATTCGACGACTTTGTCCCTCAATCTGTCCAATAATGCTATGTAATAGTCTTCGTTCATTCTCCTTCTTTTTCCAACGTTGTCAATGAAAATTATTCCATGCGCAGCCCAAAATACCCTGCCAGCCATCTGTTGCGTTATTACACTCTTTGGAGCGTACTCATCGTGTGCAGTCCACTCGGATTACTGTTGATTGGACTTCGGAGTGCAATGATGGAGCCATATTTCATTTATTGTCACATATCGTTGCAAAAAGTCGGGTTCAACTCGTCGTTGTTTTTGGTCAATAGTGGCCTCGCGCGGCACCTTTTTTTGACTTGAGCTTTCTCATACCCAAATATTCGTGAATGATAAGATGTACACGTTCGGTTAATATCTTTAGAATGCCTGCCATTTCATACAATTTCAATAATAACGGTCAATGAAAATGCTTTTGTGGATTTTTTTGATGTTTTCGTCGGTAACAACCTCTTTTGGGCATCCACTGCGTTCACCGTCTTCGGTGCTCATTTCACCACGTCTAAACTTAGCTTACTAATCATTGATGGTTGATTTTCCTGAGGAAGTACTTTAGCTGTATTTTTTCAACACGCGAAATATAATATCAAGGGTCAAACTATAAAATGAAAAAAAAAAAATTTTATAAAAAATATTTTAAATTAAAAACCACAAAAGGGATAACCCTGTTTGTTAACCAGAGGGATAGGAAGGAATGTGTGATTCTCTGATAGAAACTTATGATCCCGCATATTTTTCTACCACGTAGTCCGATTTTAACAATTCTTTTTTTTTTCAAAGGGTCTAGCCTGAAATTGGTCACACAGAGAGTTTGGGGGGAGGGGGGGGAATGTTATCCTAAGGGCAGGAAAGAACTATTGATTTCAACGTACTCTTTAGAGTGAGAAATAGTTGTGATTTACTGCCCATTCACAGATTTCAATGGTAATAAGAAATTAGATATGTGAAGAGAAGCAAAAAAAAAAAATATTAAAATAAAATATTTCAAAAAAATTGATCCCCCTAAACAACTAAAAAGCCAAAAAAAAAATTAATAAGTTAGCCTTAATAACTTAAGAACTTAGTTACCTATTGTAAGCTCTACCCGATTAATTTTTAGCAGACGCCGCCGAATAAAAGCTCATTAATTAATTGTAAGCAGATTAATTAATTACGTTAAGCGTGAGGCTTGGCGGTTAGGCGGCCAACGTTAAGTTTGCTTGGTGCCAATTCAAAACTGTTTGTATAACATATACTTACTATAGTTTAGGAACTTAGATATTAAGGTTGAATTATTTATTATTTTTTACTTTTCAATTCTTTTCGAGATTTTATTGTTTCCAACTTTTAATCGGACTCAGCAATATTAAATATTTTGTTCTTTAAACAACTAATGCTTGATCAATTTAGAAGAATTTAGGTATGGATTTTATAAATAAGTATGATTAAAGTATTTAAATTTTTGAATTTTGTTACTATAAGTTACTCTATATAACACCAAAAAATAACTTATTTATTGAATATGTTTAATTAAAGCCTAACAAAAACTTTTAAATTCTTAGCAGTTAGTGATTTGCAGCTTTTGTCCTGATAGTTGCGCTACAAAATACTGACAGATCCTTCCTTCGAAAACGAGTTCGATTTACTGGACAGGATAAAAAGTTCCCAAGGGAGTTTGGATGATCAGTTTTTACCAGCTATTTTACTCTTTTAACGGTTTCTTTATATTTTTTTGCATATATCACGATGTACCTTAGTTGTCCAAGCAGAGTCAAATAATTCTATTGGCTTTATGCCATCCGAGCATTTGAATTTTTAATTAATTTAGGCTGGCAGCTTTAATATGATTGTATTTTAGCAAAACCATGGCTTTTCCAGGTCAATCCCTTCTCTTTCTTGGGGTATTACGAGGTTGGTTTGATGGGTCAGTGACTTTTTGAATAAAAAAAAAAAATTTCGGCCAAATAAGAGTTTTATTCCCCAACACAATCTCTTTTTAGAGATCTATATATTTATTCCAGGGTTTTTACAATTTTTGTATTCCTTCCAAATAATAGGTTTTTTCAAGGCCCACAAAATAGGGTTTTGTTTCTGTGGTAACCTCTTCATTTGACCCGAACCTTCTACCGCTCAGCCATTTGTTCAAGTTTGCTGCCGTTTCTGATTGAAATTAACATCGAATCTATCCAAAAACTCTGAATAATATTCGCCGGCGTGAGCTTTACCTTTTTCCAGGTAATCGATGTGAACAACACTTCGTGCATCTCAAAAACTGTGGACATGACCTTGTTAGCCGACAGACACAACTTTTCCATCTTCGGTGCTCGTTCACCCGGAGAAACCCACTATTTTAATTTTTTTTTTTTTTGGGCTCTGGTGTGATGTGGTGGATCCAAGTTTCATCTACGGTAACGAAACGGCGCGAAAACCCGTTTTGATTGCGGTTGAACCACGTCAAACACTCCCTTGAAGTGGTTACACGGTTGCGCTAATGGTCGTGTGTGAGCAATCGTTGCACCCATCGCACGGATAGTTATTTCATGTCACTTCGATCATCTAATATCATTCCATGAATTTTATGGCGTGACGACCTCTTTTTGGCGACCTGAACGCTTAAAGTCACTTGTACTGGAACGACCACAATATAACTCAGTAAACCACTTCTGAGCCATTGAAATTGATGGTTTCGGTGTTTGGTTTTTTACGCAAAAAAATAATGCTTAATCTACACACGAAATTCACTTTAAAAAAATTTAAATCCGGCCCTATTCGTATAAGAAATAATTATAATTTTTAGTCAACGACGAATTTTGGTGTTTTGGAAAACCACAGAAATTAAAAAAAAAAAGTTTATGGAAATTGCTAAAAAGATGTTATTTGCCTTTCTAGACGTAAAATGTTTAGTTGGCTGCTCCAAACCCAATCGAAATTCTAATGTGATCAATTATTCAATCTGCGGGAAAATTAACTTTTCATTTACATGAGAAGAGGTTTAATTCTGGCATAGAAGATAGTTTCGTCTTACTTTTCTTACAATATCAGCTTCTACGCCCTTCTGAGTGTCACCTTCCGTTAAGACTTTTTTATCTTATTGCCAGCAATAGAAAAATATTTTTATAAAACATCTATATTGTATAGCACTCACTGTTTGATATTCATAAATTAATATTATTGCAAAGGGTGATCCATTTCGAGGTTCCCTGCTTTTTTTAAGAAAAAACACGGAAAGTTCAAATTTATTTGGGAATGTTTATTATCATTCGGAGGAACATTCTTTGGCATTTATTTTTTGATGATTATATCTTTCAAATGTTGGCCGCGGCTACGTCCAGATGGTTCATCCGTTGAGTCCAATTTTCGATGACTCGTTCGAGCATTTCGACTGCTAACTGGCGAATGACACGAGTGATGTTTTGCTCCAAGGCCTGAATCGAAGCGAGATTTTCCGCATAGACTTTAAACTTTACATATTCCCACTGGAAAAAGTCTAATGGTGTGATATCACACGAACTTGTTGGCCAATCGACCGGCCTAAAACTTGATATTATCAGCTCACCGAAGTATTCTCTCAAGAAATCCATTGATTGATGCCATGTGGGGGAAGTGGAGCCGTCTTGTTGAAACCAAATGTTGCGGAGATCACGAGCTGTCGAACGGTCGCCATTGACGGTTACGTTCTCACCGGCATCATTTTTGAAGAAATATGGACCGATGATTCCACCGGCCCACAAGCCAAACCAAACCGTTGTGTTTTTCTGTATGAAGTAGCAGCTCTTGAATCTCTTCAGGTTGCTCTTCGTCCCAAATTCGGCAATTTTGATTTTTTGCATACCCATTGAGCCAAAAATGGGCCTCATCGCTGAACAAAATTTGTCTCGAAAACGACGGACCTTCTTGGAACTTTCCAAGAGTTCTTAGAGCGAAGCTATGTCGCTTGGGAAGGTCGAGCACCCTCAGTTCTTGCACAATCTGTATTTTATACGCTTTCAATATAAGATCTCGACGCAAAATGCGCCAAATCGTTCCATACGTCAGTCCCGGCGCCGAATCGACTCTCCACGGTCTTCGTGTACACTCTCAGCTACGGCGGCTATATTTTCTTCCTTGCGTGCTGGACGTGGTATATTCGGTCGAATATTATCCAATAATGAATGTTGAGTCTCAAGATGAGTGATGGTGTTGCGAATAGTATGCTCAGTAGGCCGATTATGTTGGCCATAAGTTGAGTTTGAATATATATATTTGTATTATCGGTTCGAGTAACGCAAGGCTTGTGGATCCCCTACTTGTAAGTGTAAGAAATATTTATATAATTCAATGAATATATTTGCTCATATCATTGGGAGTTAAAAAGAAAAAACTACCTCAGCGGAAGTTAAACCGAATACGTATGTATGTAACTTCATGCTATGCAAACAAAAGGCAACGAGAGAGAAACATCAAAAGCTTGTCCATATAAACATTTCAAGTGTTTGCTTCCATCTACCGCTTATACCGCCCGCAACTCGCGCGTGATAAACACATCACGCTGCACGTAAATATGTATTTGCCAATCAAGCGCATATGCGCGTGCAAGCTTTGAACGGCCGGAATGGCATGGGTATGAGGAAGAACAACGTCGAACTTTTCAACGTTAAACAGCTGGCAGAAGATATGAAGCGAAAAAAGATGAAAGAGGCGGCCATAAAAGGTAATAATGTGTAAATATTAAGAAAGGCAAATTATTACAATTGAAAAAGAGAATTTCTTGTGTAAAGTAGGTGGGGCAGACAGTAACAAAAAAAAGAAAAAATAACAAGCAGAACAACAACAAATGTTGAATATGAAGAAAAAATATAACAAGAAAAAAATCAAAAGTAAAACACATCCAAACAAAATGGGGGGACACGCAAATTGCAAATTTATGGCAACAATAACAATAAAAACTGCAGCAGAAGAAAGGAAGCAGCAACAAACGCTGGTAAAAAATCAAAGCAAATGAAATTATGGTGAATTTTACAAGCATAGAAAGCAAGTACGTTTGGCGTTACGTTTCGCTAATCTGCCAAAACGCCAAAAGCCTAAACGAAAATCATAAGAAAAACAAAATTTGCGTGAAATTCTTCGGCAGCAACGGGTTGAAACGATACTTGTATGTATATACAAATGTAAGTTCCTTATTATAGTTTCACTGTGATTTTTGTTTTTGAATTACGAATGACCATATAAGGCGAGACAGCCTTAAAGTTTCAATTAGAAAAATAATTACAGTTAGAAATGTTTTAAAATATAAATAACAGGAAAATTGAAAAATTATTGACCTGACACATAGAAGGAACTGGCAGAATTACAGTTTTTTTTAGATTTTTTGTTAGCCCTAACCTCCAAAAGACGCGGGTTTTAATTTGACAGGGAAAAAATATTGTTGAAGCAAACACTTGGCTTGATTACGAATTTCCGCACACTGCCCCAGGAAAATCAACCATCAAGGATTGGTATGCAAAGTTTAGACATGGTGAAATGAGCACCGAAGACGGTAAACAAAGTGGGCGCCCAAAAGAGGTTCTTACTTACGAAAACATTTAAAAAAATCTACAAAATCATTTTGAATAATCGTAAATTGAAATTTAATGAAATAGCAGACACCTTAAAGATATCAACCGAACGTGTACATCATATCATTCGCGAATATTTGGGTGGATGCCGCCCCAGCTCACTTTTGACCACAAAAACAATGACGAGCTGCCGATTCGGAGCAGTGTTTGGAGATGACCTAGCTTAATAAACCCGAGTATTTGCGTCGATATGTGACAATGGATAAAACATGGCTCCATCACTTCACTCCAAAGTCCCGTCGACAGTCATCCGAGTGGACTGCACGCAATGAAACTGCTCCAAAGCGTGTAAAAACGCAACAGTCAGCTGACAGGGTTGAGGCGTCTGTATTTTGGGATGCGCATGCGATATTTTTCTGTGACATACTAGAAAAAGGAACAACCACGAGTACCACGTAGCGTTATTGGATCTTTTGAAAGACGAAATCGCCGAAAAAGGGCCGCATTTGCAGAAAAAGAAAGTGCTGTTTCACTAAGACCATGCACCTTGTCACAAGTCAGGGAATTGAGCTTCGAATTGCTTCCGTATCTACCGTATTCTCCAGATTTGGTCTGCAGCGATTATTTCCTGTTCTCAGATCTCAAAAGAATGCTCACTGGGAAGAATTCTTCGTCGAATGAAGAGCTGATCGCCGAAACTGAGACCTATTTTGAAGCGAAGGACAAATCGTACTACAAAAATGGTATCAAAAAGTTGGAGGTCAGTGTATCACCCTTGAAGGGAATTACGTTGAATTGAAAAAAATGTATTTTGGCAAAAAAATTTGTTTTACTTCGGTAGGTCCGGGACTTTTCAATTGACTTGTTATGTCGTACAATATGAAGCAACTTTTCCTAGCTTTTCCACCAATATTCGGTTTACGTCTTGATGTTTTGCCAAAAAATAGAGCCGCCATCGAATGGCTTATGAATTTTCATGAGAAGTTTTTTTTTTTTCATGTCAGAAGTGCACTCAAAAGGCTTGATATGTATGCCCTGTCGAGCGCAGACTGCAGTTAGAATTTTTAATATTTGAGTTTGGTTGTGGTTGCCTGGACAGGGTTTGAGCCCATGACTTTACAAAATCATCAAAATCTCTTATTTATCTCATTATGCGTAGAAGCTAAGATATCCTTCAAGTACATATAAAAAATTTGAAGGCACAAAAAAGCCTTTGCAAAGAGCAGTAGCCGAAAAACGGAATCAAAATAATATAGAACTAAAAAAAATCGAGAACTCTCAAATAAAATTAAACAAAAAAAACTCACTTTTTAGACTTCCCTATGAGTCGTCGCCTTCCGCCGAGTTTTGGCTGTCAATTTACGGTTATTAATTTTATGATTTATGTATTTTATATGTATCTATACAGTTTGAACTTGCGAAATTTTTTAACGCATTTTTATTGCATATAAATTTGTTGGGCCAAACGCCAACGCTTCCAACAACAAAGGGCGGTCAAGCGCCCAAACATATCGTTGCCACTGCCAATAAATTTAAGAAAAAAAAGTGAAAGAAACCGCTGCGCTCAAGTAAAAACTTAAACCAATATATTATTTTGTTGTTTTTTTTTTTCTTAAAGCTCAATTTTTTTTGCGAAACTTAAAGAACAAAACGCACAACAGTAACTTAAACTCGATTGCAATCGCGTTGGTCTACTTTGAAAAAAAAAGCATGCATTTGGCCAGCAGACAGCAACAAAAAAACTACCTTCAAATGTACATACATATGTATGTATGTGTATTAAAAGTAATGAAAAAGCGCAAAGTGGCGCTGTTTTGGCTACCACTGTTGCCATTTATTGCGCCAACTCCTGCAACTGTTGTCGAAGTTCGCCTCGACTAACTTAAATATTCACACACAATGTGAGTTGGTTGGTTGACTGAAAATCACTTTTTTTTTGCATTTCCAAAGTAGTAGTGGCAGTAATGATTTCGCTCGCCAGCGACTGCTGCAGCATAATAATAATTGTTTGTTTGTATTGTTTTTGCTGGCACTAACTGCCATT
The DNA here is from genome assembly GCA_030068015.2 of Neoceratitis asiatica. Classification (NCBI taxonomy): domain Eukaryota; kingdom Metazoa; phylum Arthropoda; class Insecta; order Diptera; family Tephritidae; genus Neoceratitis; species Neoceratitis asiatica. The sequence continues at coordinate 64,555,967 of CM061526.1, forward strand.
GCCACTGCCGCTTTTGCTGTTGTTGCTGCTGTTGCCGGCGGCCGGCGCTGTTTTGACTTCTTAACAGAAGTTTTTGCATTGTTCCAATTGTGAGGCAACTCCTTCACTTACTTACTAGTAACGCCTGTCTGTACGTGTGTGTATGTGTGTGTGTGTATGTTTGCATTTTTTTGTTTGTTGCTATTGTGTTTTCATCGCGCATACGCACATTAAAAATTCATAAATCAATTATGGAATGTGGAACTGAAAAATTTCTGCTATGCCTTTTGCTGTCTGTCTGACTTAATAAACACACATGCACACATACAAGCATACATACATACGAGTACATACTCGCATACACGCGTGTGTGTCCTTTATGCAGCTTCTGGCTTCTGTATTCATATTTTTATTGTTTTTTGGTGTGTTTGGCGTTTGGGCATGTCTGTCTGCTTTGGTTTTTCTACTCTCATTCGCTCATTCATTCATTCATTCATGCAATCAATGTGCATTTTTGCAACGCATTGTCTTCGGCATCGTTGCGGATAATAAGGACACCTCATAAAAATTCATATGCACTGATACATGAACACGTACGAATGCTTGAAGGCATGTCAGGAGTTGGTATGTACATAATGTGAGATCATATTTGTTGCAAGAGAAAATACATTTTTTTCAATTCCCTTTGGTATATACTACAACCCATTGTATTTTGGTCGGAGACTGGTCCGTTTTGGAGTGCTCGAAAATAAAAGTGATTTAATATTTATATATGTATGTATATAATTAAACATTACGATATTTCTGCTTTTGTGGTCGTTTTGTGGAGAAAGTTCTTTTTCAACCAATCAACCAACAGCCAAAGTATAGTTAATAAAATGTAGTGCTCTTGAAATTATGAGATATTTGATCAAACTCACTGTGAATACCCAGTATTCAAATTAATCAAAGAAAATAAATTAAAACTTTAAATTCAATCAATTCCCTAAATGTACTACTATTTTCAACAATTAAAGTTGTCCCACTTAGGTAATTTAGTTCTTTTATCAATAAATCTTAAAATACTTTTTTTTAGATTTTATTCTCTTTATTTCGTGTCATGATATTTATATTTAATGGTATTTTATATTTTATATAATATTCTTCTATTACCTTTTTATTTTATTTCAATTTACTTTATTTTATATATTTTATTATATGTAAAAAAAAATTAGTAAAAATTATTTTAATTTTCTTTTCTTTTTTTATTTTCTTTTACTTTATTTCAGTTTTTTTATTTTTGTATTTTAAGGGGGTATTATAGTCTAGAATTTTGGAAAATTCGTATTTTTTTGCATATTTTTAAAATTTAACTATTTAAAAAAATGTCTGTGAGGGGAATTTTCAAAATTCAAATTATTTTTGGAGATACAGGTATTTTTCTGACGCGGCATCCATATCGGCTCGGCCTTTACGGGGAACTATAATCGCGTTTTTCTCGAAAATACTTTTTTCGATGCAGTTACCACAATATCTCAAGATCTAATTAGCCGATTTATTTGAAATTTTGGCATGAATATCCTTTAAATATCTCTCTATTGCATGAACTAACTGATAAAAAATGTAAATTTGAAATAATTAATAATTTTAAAATATTCGACAAAGTTAAAAAATTACTGAAAAAATCGACCTTGGCAGGTTCCGGAAATAGCGACATTCGTAGTAATTAAGAATCCGTCATTGTTTTATTTTTCAGATGACCACAAGGGTAGAAATCATGGCGACGAGGACACGTCCTTTTTCCCCCTTTCTATTTCAAGGTCTCATAACACCATGAAAAAAAAATTTTTAATTAATTTTTGTACTCTTGAAATATAAATAAACAAATGATAAAAAAATGGATAGTGAAAATTTCGAATGATTTTTTTTCATCAATTGACAAAAAAACGCTCGAAATTCTGGCCTTTAGACTAGAATACATCTTTAATTTAATTTAATTTATTTTATTTTCTTAAATTTCTCTTTTTATTAGTTTAATTTACTTCTTCAAAAAAATTTTATTTTATTTTGTTTCCATTTATATTATTTTTTTTATGACATTTTTGCTTGTATAATTTAATTTAATATAATTTAGTTTATTTTATTTCATTTAAATATTTTTATTTTATCTTTTTTTATTTTGTTTTGCTTTATTTTATTTTATTTTTGTTTTGTTTTATTGTAAATTCTTGTTTTATTTAATTTAGAATTTTTATTTTTTTTAATTTCTTGTTTTATTTTATTTTCATTTTTTTATATTATTTTAAATTAGCTTGTTTTTATTTTACTTTACTTTATATTATTTTCTTTGTTTTATGTTTTTTTTTAATAAAATTTTATTTGAATCAATATAGTTTAATATTGATTTTTTTTTGTATTTTTTTTTTTTTTTTTTTTTCCTTATTTTATTTATTATTCTTCCTTTTTTTTAATGAAATTTTACTTTGTTTTGTTTTATAATATTTTATTATATAGTTTTATTAGTTTTATTGTAGCTTTTTTCTTTCTTTTATTTTTTGATTTTATTTTTATTTTATATTATTATAATTTATTTTAATTTTTTATTTTATTTTTTCATGTTTTTTTTAAATTTTATTTAATTTTTCTTATTTGAATTTTATTTTATTTTTTTATTCTTTATTTGAATTTTATATTATTTTATATTATTTTCTTTGTTTTATGTTTTTTTTTAATAAAATTTTATTTGAACTAATATAGTTTTATAGTTTTTAATTTTTTTTTTGTATTTAATTTTTTTTTTTCCTTATTATATTTATTAATCGTACTTTATTCTTTTTTATTTAATTTTTTTTAATTTTGTTTATGTTATTTTATTATATTCTTTTTACTATTAGAACTTAAATTATTTGTTTATTCAATATTGCTTTAATTTATTTTATTTCATTGGATTTTATATTTTTAATTTTTTTCTAAAAGTCGTAATTTCATTTTATTTAATTTTTTCTCTATATTATTTTCTTTTTATTATCTTATTTCTTTTTATTCTATTTTCTCAATAAAACATTAGGTTATTTAGTTTTATATTTTTTATTTTATTTTAGTCCTTATAATTTTTTTTATAACATTTTAAAATAGTTTATATAATTTTAGTTAGTTTTATTCTAGTTTGTTTTATATATTTTATTTTTATTTTTATATATACAATATTGTTTAATTTTTATTTTTATTTTTTATATATTTAAAAAATCTATATAATAAATATTTTAGTTTTATTGTAGTTTATTTAATTTTTTTAATTCATTTGATTCATCTTTTTTCGTTTGATTTTAGTTTATATATTTTATTTTTATTTTTCTTATTTAAGTTTATATTATTTTATTTTATTTTATATTATTTTATTTTTTTATTTTTATTTTTATTTTTTTTTTATGTGTTATTAATTTTTTCAATAAAATTTATATTAGTTTATACTATTTTATTTGGTTTATAACATTTTATTATATATGAATTTAGTTAATATTATTATAGTTTATTTTATGTATTTCAGTTTTTTTTTAATTTAATTTAAATTAATTTGGTTTCACATAATATTGTTTAATTTAATTTTATTTTATTTTATTTTATTTTATTTTAATTTAAATTTAAAAAAATGTTATATAATTTTATTAGTTTTATTGTAGCTCAAGCTCATTATATTTTTTTGTTTTTTCTTTTATTACATTTAATTTTTTTATAATTGTAAGTTTTTTTTTTTTTGTAATAAAATTATTTTGCAATTCATCTTATTTTTATTTTTTATTGTTGTCTTATTTGAGGTTGTTTTATTTTATTTTTTATAATAATATTTAATTTTATTTTTATTTTTTTGTTCTCATTTTATTAAATGTTTTTAACATTATTTAATTTTTTAATAAAATTTAATTTAATTTTGTTTTATATTATATATTTTATTTTATATAATTTTAGTTAATTTTATTTTAGATTTTTATTTTTGATTTATAATATTTTATTTTATTTTACATTACTTTTATTTTTTGTTTTTTTACATATTTTAATTTTATTTATTTTAATTTTATTTCATTTTAATTGTTATTATTACAATTTATTTTATTTCGTTATTTCACTTGATATATTTATTTTATTTTATGTTATTTATTTGAATTTAATGCATCTCTAAAACAAGGAATTTTCCTTTCGATAAGGAAGGGATCATTTATAATTCCGTTGCATAAGAATGGTAGTAGATCTTCGATTGAAAATTATAAAGGATAGCAAAGATATTTGCTATACCTAAACTTTTTGAAGCCGTAATTACTGCCCAATTAACTTTTTCCATATTTCCTTTAATTTCACGTTTCAAATGGATTTAGGGAAAACAAGCATACTAATGTTATACTTATATGTATATACTGACTTCAGTAAAGCATTCGACAGAGTAAATCAGATAATACTTATTAAAAAACTAGATCTTCTTGGATTTCAACCAAGCCTTCTCCTATGGATATCTTCCTATCTCTGTAACAGGACTCAAAGAGTATTATTTGATGATATGATTTCTGACATAATTGATGTAACATCTGGTGTTCCGCAAGGTATGTACCTGGGACCGATTCTGTTCTTGTTATTTATTAACGACTTGTCTTCAGTTGTTAAAATATTCAAATATTTTATTATATGCCAATGATGTAAAGCTTTTCCAATCATATATATCAATTAATGAAAAATGTTTTTTACAAACCGGTTTGAACAATTTAGTAACTTGGTGTAATAACAATGATATACCCTTAACCTTAACAAATGTGAAATCATGTTATAAACAACACAATAGTCTAGAGCAAGTATGTAATTCTGTTGATTTGGGTGTAACAATGGATACTAAACTCAATTTTAATCTTCATATTAATACAACTGTGTTGAAAGCTAAAGGTGCCCTTCCCTTTGTAAAGAATTCATAGACCCTTATATTACGAAAATACTTTTTACGTCATTAGTTAGACCAATATTGGACCAATACCGTTCGGTTGTGTGGAACCCTAATTATAAAATCCATTCTGATAAAATTGAGTCCGTACAAAAACAGCTTTTGTTGTTCGCTTTGCGTCATTAGCACTGACATTCCCGCCAAAATCTTCCTCCGTATACTAGTCGCTTATAACTTATAAATTTACCCACACTTTCTAGCAGTAGAGAAATGTTAGGAATAATTTTTTTTAGTCAAGCTTATAAATGGACTGATTTGCAGTTGATTTCTCTTAGGTGAAGTAAATTTTATTGTCCTCATCCGATTATCACGACAGTTCAGATCACTATTTTTAAAATTTTGTAAAACAAATTTTGAACTGTATGAACCGTTCGGCCGTTTATGCCAAGTTTTCAATTGTTATTCCAGCATATTCGACTGGACAGATTCACTTTTCGTAACGAAAAATACCATACTAACTTCTCTTAACAAGTAACTCAATAAATTTCTATGGTAGTATAAATAATCTTATATTTCAGCTGATGAATTGGTTTTCTATAGCTGTGCAGTTTTAAATCTTGTTGGTAAACAAACTCTACATTTGATGACTCGGCATATTTCATACGTTATGCGGATGGCGCCCGCTAGTGTCGGTTGGGCAGGAAGAAGGTAACCGTTGGGCTTAATTAATTATTTTATTTTGTTTTATTTATTTTTTATATATTTTTAATTTTTTTAATTTTTCTATATTTTCTTATTTAATTTAATTATTATTTAGTTATTTTATAATATCATTCGTTTAGCAACACAAATGTATACATTAAATTAATTTATTTCTAAATAATTGTAGTAATTTTGTACTACTCAATCATCTTCTACCTCAAAATAATTCGTTAGTGCTACTGCAAAATTTTAGCAAACAGGCGTTCATACAAACGAATATATATATATATATATGTATGTTTCATATTTACTGCAGTACCTTAAGGGAGCACAAAATTTCAGTTTAAATTTCCCTACACGAATTTCAGTAGGCAACAGTAATTGTAAAATTTTCGATAATCTTCAATATAATACACATGTATGTATGTTTGTATGTTTGCACATTCATTACTTTAATTATTATAATTTGAAGACAAGTTTGCTTATTATAATAAATGGAATATATGCCGACCGACTAATTCATTATGAATATGTATGTACATATGTTATGTAGACGCGGTGCGGCAGGACAAAAGGAGAATATTTGCAAACACAACAGCAAACGGACAAGAAAGCAAACACATCCAAATGTATATACATATACATACATATATATATCTATAAGCACGCCTGCGAACGCATTCTGGAGTGCAGTGTAAATTATCTTCAAATAGGTAAGAGCGGAAGTCACCCTTTGGGCGGAGGGGCGAAAGTAAAAGAGGTAGTGGTACAGGCAAGCTATTGTGGAGCCTACTGAAGCTATTGCTGCTATTTCAGCAACAACAACTTGACCAAGCAGCTGAGAAGATGCATAGGTACTCTTAAGGTATGCATGTAAATATGTTTATAGAAAATACATAAATACATAGAAATATATGTATGTATGCGCATACAACATAATACAACGATCGAGTAATTACCGTTGTGAACGATGGCACAAGTATGAGTCAACTATAGTTACCTTCCCCAAACTTATATGTGTGTACACATAAACAAACTAGTATGTATGTATAATATATATGCGCCTATATGGCTCCACTGTTTGTTGTTATTGTTGTGGTGATGTCCTAAATTCTTGCAAACATTTCCTTGCATAATTTGCTAAATTAACGCGCGACCAACGCCCGCCAACCGGCTGCCCGGCTGCCCAGTCAATGTACAAAGTGTACAATATACATATACGTTCATAGATGCATACATACGTACATACATATATAGTACCTGCCTTGCGGCCAATATTGCTAAAGCCATTTTACCTCGAACACTCCACCTTGCATTAGTGTCCCTCCGCACAGATAATTTTCAACAACTGAATATACATGCCACAGGCATTTACATACATACATACATACATACATATTAAATTTCTACTTTTACTACTTTTTTTCTACAATATACTCGTAGAGTGCCTATAAATTCGACTACCTTTTGCATAAAATATGCGTTGTAGTCTTGTGCTTCTAGTCATTTTACATACATACATGCATACATACATACATATTAATGTATAAACTTTTGCTCTAATTATCGAACGATTTTAAAATTATAATAAAATTATTTTTAATGTTGTGTGGCGCGTTTAGTACACATACATACACACATAAGTATGTCCATTAGTTGTAGCCTCAACTCAAAATTAGCGTTGATTTAAAATTTAATCACGTCTCATGATGAGCTTTGCTCATTTTGCTTGGGTCGCCGTTTATGCTGCATTGGAAGCAAGGAGTTGAAGCTTGCTTAGGGAAAGGTATGGTTAGGTAGGCTTTGTGATTGAGCAAGAGTTTAAGTTGTGGTCTGTTGTTGTCTGCTTAGAACATTTAGCTAATTATGGGTTTCAACACGTTTTTAGTGCGAAATAATTTTGTTCGGAATCTGTGGATGAGTCATTAAAAGGCTGCATTGAGTGTTGGAGTGTGCTGAAATGCGTTGAGAATCAATGTTTTTTCAAATTTTCCAAGTTATTTGAAATTTCCCTTTCAATAAGGGTTTAGTGAAACACTTTTTATATGTATAAAGAGACAAATTTGTATTAGTTTAATCACTCTGAAGAGTTTGTCGACCAAAATATTATAAAATAATTTTAATGAAATATAGTTTAAAGTTTCTGATTTGTAAAAAAATGTTTCTATTCAATAATATTTGGAAATTGTTAATCATTTTAAAGCATAAAAAGGACGTAATGACTTAAAAAAAATTTTTTTTTTTTTTGGTGACGTTGGCTCAGTGGTAGTGCACTCGCCTGTGATATCAGAATCTGTCGGTTCGATTCCTGGCAAAAGAAGTCTGATGAGGAGATGTGGTGATCTCCGAAACAGCTGTCACTTCTACCAGTTTTTCTTTGTTGTATAAGAAAATATGCAATTCAAAAAAGTTCTAACAAAATAGGCCTTTGAATATAACCTCAAAAAAAATATTTATTTTTCTTTTCTAATAATTTTTTATCAAAATCCACATTGGGTCTATAATGAAATCTCGAAACACAAAATCACGAAACACATAATCCCAACACGTCCAAATCCAAATCAAACAGATCCAGAAACGACCAAATCCCGGCACAATATAATCCATACACCATACACAAGCCAGACACAAGACAATCCAGATAAAATCGCGCAATTTTTTAATTACTTTTTAGTTTATATTGTATTGTTGTATCTTACCCAATAATTATGTATTAAATATACTCGTACGTAGAGATGAGCGGTCAATGTGTTAACAAACCAATCAAAAATGAATTCCTCAATGAAATATTATTTCAGTGGCAAAAGCTTAAATTTATAGAAACACCATACTTCACCACCGACGAACTTCAAATAGCAAAAAGCAAGCAAACTAAAGCCCAACAAAGCACCAGGTCCTGACGGCATACCCGCCGAAGCGCTGAAAGTTATTGTCTTGAAGCGCCCAAACTTACTTTTAGATATGTTTAATGCCTGTATTCAATCAGCTCTCTTCCCAGAAGTCTGGAAAAGACAACACCTTGTGCTCATTAGTAAGGGAAAAGGAATTTTAGACCGTCCATCGGCATACCGTCTTCTCTGCATGCTGGACACTACCGGAAAACTTCTCGAAATACTACTTAAGCCGAGGTTAGAAGCAGCTATTGCTAGTTCTGGTGGTCTTTCACCAAAGAAATACGGTTTTAGGCCCGGCAGTTCAACACTGGAAGCAATTGGGAATGCCATAAAAAGCGTCGAAGAGGCCCATAAAAGCTGTCACAAATTAAAGCAAATAGGCCGTCCTGGACGTCCGAAAATACATCCAGTGGAAGGACATGATTGAAGCCTTAGAAAGGAAATTCTGCATCCCCAAATATCTTAGTTTAATGATGAGGAGCTATCTAAAGGACAGAGTCCTACTTTACCACAACACAGACGGGCCACGAAAACTCAATGTAATAGCAAGTGCAGCAAAGAGCTCCATACTCGTTCCAGGCCTGTGTGGTGGCAAAACCGATCGGAAATGGAAAATCGGGGCCCCTGGATGGCCAGACTTATAACAGATGTTAGAGAATGGACAATCAAAATATTCGGGGAGGTAAATTACTTATCACGCAGATGCTGTCCGATCACGGATACTTCCGAAAATGTCTATATAAAATTTGGAAAGCCGAAGGCCCCTCACGTTTCTCAACGACGCCAACGAAGATGATGCCGAAGATACATTCTTTAAATGTACTCGCTGGCAAGCTGAGCGAATCAGACTCGAAAACAAAGTTGGGCCACTTACCACAGATAACAATACTTCAGTCATACTTCACAGCGAAGAAAAGTGGAAAAACGTAACGGAGTTCGTAGAACATGTGCTACGAGCGAAAAATCGGGAACTGGACGCAGGTTACGAGATATAATCTCACTACGAGAAGAATGAAACGCCACACTGAAGTAATGCGAAAGCGGTTATAGAGTGGGCGACGGTTCCTTGGAGGAGAGTTTTGTAGTGACCTGAAAATGGCACCTACCATTGATTGGACGACACAATAATGACGCGGAAGGCATTTTCCCTCTCCTCACCCACAAAAAAAATGTACTGACCGGATTTTGAATGTCGGGATTATGGAGTGCTCAACATTATCATATAACTAACCAAAAAGAACACAAAACCTCTAACTGAAGTATGCACATAATATCAGAAACTAAAGGGTGTTTTTTATAGAGGTATAGAACTTTAAGTTGGCATTACTTTTCAAGATGGCGACCGATTTAACAGCTGTCAAGTGATTTATTCTCAGTTTGGTTTGGCAATTCATCATGAATAGATTCACGCCTGAACAACGCTTGCAAATAGTGCAATTTTATTTCGAAAATAATGGTTCTGTGCAGAAAACGTATCGCGCACTACGTCCATTTTATCGTCGACAAAATCGTCCATCAGAGCAGTTAATTCGATTAATCATGTAATGTTTTCGCACCACATTTACTCTTATTGATAACTCGCATCCCCAGAGACGCCGTACGGTGCGTACAGAAGAAGCTATTGCTGCTGTAGAGCGTATCATTGAGGAAGACCCGAATGAGTCCATCCGCCATCGAGCACAAGAATTGGATCTGTGTCCAACTTTATGGAAGTGATTTAACACCGCTAGACTACTTTCTGTAGGGCTATGTAAAGTCATTGTCATTGGTCTATGCGGATAAGCCACAAACGCTTGACCATTTGGAAGACAACATTCGCCGTGTTATTGCCGATATACGGTAAAAGTCATCGAAAATTGGACGTCCAGATTGGACTACATCCGCGCCAGCCGTGGCGGTCATATGCCAGAAATCATATTTAAAATGTAATGCCACAAGATTATCTTTCGGATAAATAAAATTCATGTCAATCGAATAATCCATCGTTGTTTTACTGCAACTTAAAGTTCTATACCTCTATAAAAAAACACCCTTTCTTTAAAAAAAAAATACGTTTAAAAAAAAACAATTGGAAGGGGAAAGTGAAAAATTTTTCCATAGTGAAAAATTTTAACTAAATAAAATAATTTAAAAAAAATATGGCGAAACTCGCAGTTTCTTGATTCCATATTTTTATATTTAATAATCCCCAAAAATCATCATTGTTGTTCAAGTATTTCTTTATAATAATTTTTAATACTCTCACCACTCAAACTCAACCAAACAAAATTTTGTATTTTTCTCTGACAAAAAGTGTTTTGCTGGCAAAGTGGAAAATTCGTGAAATCAAATATAATTTTGTAACCAGGTAAGCCAGGGGAAGAAGTGAAGTCTTCTCGCCCTATTAGTCTCCTGACTATCTTGGAAATATGTGCGAGAAAAATGTTTCTAAAAATAATGATGAAGTCAATTGAGATCAAATCATCAATTAGGCTTTAGGAAACAACACTTCACAATTAACCGAGTAGACTTGTAGAAAAAGTTTAACCAGCGTTTGAGCAAAAATAATTCTGATCAACAGCCTTTCTGCATATAACATATCTCACAACTTTGACTGAGAGCATAAAGATCTAATATTTAAAATTAATAATGAACAACCATTGAACTTATATTTACTAAAAAAATTCATATCTGAGCCAAAGTCAGTTATGTACGTATTACAACGTAACATCCCCGCTGCTCAGCATTGAAGCTGGGGTCAGCTTACTGGGTTCAATTATTTACCTAATTTTCATCTACGATCTATCAATGTCAAATGACCTACTAACTGGCACTTTTAATAAGTATTTTGCAAACATTTGTAAGATTTGTTAAATTTTTAAATAGTACAAAACATATAATAAAATATTTTTCCATAGTTCTGCTTTTTTGGTTTTTGTAAATAAAATAAGGTTGGATATTAACCAACTTCCCGTGTTCTCAAATAATTATTTTAATTAATTTTCTTGAAAATTGTGAATTATAAAAGATGGTGTTAATATATTATATATTATATGTAGTAATTATTGAAAATAAATAAAAGTAGACTAACAGAATGAAATCATCTCATTTCAAAAATAAGAAAAAAGAATATTTAAAAAAAATATGTTAATCAATTTATTATTGTTAAAAATATGATTATTAAAGTAAGGATTTGTATTTCAAAAGCTCCAACATCTTATAGGTTGAATAAGCCAAAAAATGTTGGAATACAAAATGATGTCGATCATGAATCATGATCATGAATATGATTTTGACGAACGGAAAAAATTAAATATTAAAACATTAATATTTTTTCTACATTTGCTAAATACTATTCTTTTCCAACATTGATTTTGAAAAACATCAAAAAATAATAACCAGGTGAAGTAAGTAAACAGATGATTACTCTCCCATACGCCGCCTTAGCAAAAGATTTTGCGTTTATACAAATAAATTCCTATATTTAAACATAAATCTTAGGAAAAATGGTGAGCTAAAGTTTTTCATCAATCAGAAGAGTAGGCATCTCAAGTGATTTTTCAATGCTTTTTAAAATGAAATTCTGCTATGAACCAAATTGTATGCATATTTTTGTTTATAAAATTATGTAATAGGCAATAGATAACGTAATTAATTTAACACATGCAATGTAATTTTTTTAACATAAATTTAGAATAAATAAATCACTGCCCATTGCATATTTGGACAGTGTCGCTTCTATATGCAAAGGGAAAATTTTAATTTATGGACTTGAAACTGTGTGGAAGTATAGGAAAATCACTAGGTGGCTGTACCGCTACAAGGATACATATTTACACGTATACACATATTGTTAATGGGGGGGGCAGGGCTCCATATTATTATTTTTTTTTTTTTGAAGTTTAAAACTCCGCGAATTAAAAAATAACGTACATATGTTCTATAAAAATTCCATTTTTAATATAATACAGTATTTATATGTAATTATCTTCTCGGTCTTGGCAGAGAGACTTAAATGTATGCCATATATTGATATTAGATAGCAGGTTAGTTTCAAAAGAAGAATTGAGAAATAACCCGCAGCATAATGTACAGCATCCGTTCAACTAGGCGAAATCGGTTTAGAATTTAAAAAAGCCTCAATTTAGCCGAGTAATGTATAACTAAACCAGGATGTATGATTCGTGGTCTAGGTGGTATGCCTAAAACCCCCTGCACTACGAAATTTAAGTGCAGCTGGAAGAAATAAGTGCTAGGTGGGTCGCTTAGATATTGAATGCTTATTATTATTCAAAGGTTTATGTTCATACACTGAAAGAAATAAGGAGATTTATCTTTCGAGGAAATGAGAAAGCCGATAATATGGAATGGTTTCGCGGCACAGTAAATTCCCTTAAAATTTTAGTAATAGAAAATCAGGTATGCATGGACGGGTTATGCGCAATATTTTTTCTGTTTAAATGTTTTAATGTAAATTGTACAAATTTAATATTATTCTTGCATGGAAGGAGAGTCAGTTTCAAAAAATTGCTGGTATATTTACCGAAAGTTTCAATAATTGTATAAATGCCCCAAAACAAACGCTATTCCTCTCTTTCTCCTCCCCTTTCTCTGCAAATTCGAAAATACAACGTTGAGCTAAGGCTGCATGAAGTCTCCTTCTACTCTACTTACTTCACCTAGTTATTTTTTCATCATCGTTTTCAAAAACATTGTTTATAAAATAAAATAAAAAGATTCAAAAAATAATAATATTGAACTAGGTTTTCCCACGTATTTTTTGCTTTCTCATATGTTCTGTTTTATTCCAATCCATCCTATTATTTAAAACAATAAGAGAATTTAACTTGATAAAGGAAAACGACAAAATTGATTATAAAAAAATTTGCATAGATTTAGAATGTAAAAAACATTTGAATTATTAAAAAAGAAACAAAAAAATGTTTTAAGGAAGTTCAAAATTTTGCTCATCAAAATAAATAATCACAATTTATTAGTAGTAAAGATTGATGGAAATTAAATTATATATATATTTTTTTTAATTATTTATTTTCAGACGCCTCAGCATTTTTTATGAATTAAAATCAAAGCAAATTTGGAAAACATGAAGTTAATTTGGCAGTGAATTCAAGTTTCTCATATATTGAACGTCCAGTTTGTAAAAAAATTCTTCCCAGTTTATATATTATTTGCTTAAAATTTAAGTTTCTATTTATAAACACGAAAATCTTGCGGTTTGTGCTTTTGTGATTGCGATCTTCGCGAAAAAGGAGTGGAGCAAAGAGTTTGCTCGAATGAATTTTCAATGATCGTTAACCAAAAGCAGAAACCAATTACATTCATTGTAAGTGTTGTATTTGCACTCCTGCTCTCAGTTTTATGAATTCGCAGTGATTAAAAAAATGACATTTTAAAATTTGGACCGTTTTTAAGACGAAATTAAATTAAGATTTATTGCAAAAAAAAAAAAATATATTAAGTGGGATTGAAAATTAAAAAAAAATCAATTTTATTTTTGTCTTATTAAATTGTAAAATATGTTTAAAATATTCTCCTAAAATTTCAAATCGATGGGAGTAAAATTCTAAGAGATAGACCGTTTCGAAGTTCCGCCCATCAGGGCATGTCTGGGTCAATTCGAAACTTTAAACGCGTTTATTTCAAAACTATATTTTTAAGACGGTGGACACACATCATTATTTAGTTATTGAACAAAGGATTTTTTTATTACAACTAATTTTTTCGAGCCAATGCATGGCGAAAATTTGATTAAAAAAATGTGTGTTTTTTTGTTCAAAGTCTGTCAAAAATTCAAATATATATTTTTTATTTGTTTCTTTCGTCCAGTACTGAGATTTATCTGTGTACTAACGAAATAAAGGGTGTTTTTTATAGAGATATAGAACTTTAAGTTGCAATAAAACAACGATGTCTTATTCGATCGACATAAATTTTATTTATCCGAAAGATAATCTTGTGGCATTACATTTTAAATATGATTTCGGGTATATGACCGCCACGACTGGCGTGGATGTAGTCCAATCTGGACGTCCAATTTTCGATGACTTTTTCCAACATTTGTGGCCGTATATCGGCAATAACACGGCGAATGTTGTCTTCCAAATGGTCAAGCATTTGTGGCTTATCCGCATAGGCCAATGACTTTACAAAGCCCCACAGAAAGTAGTCTAGAGGTGTTAAATCACAAGATCTTGGAGGCCAATTCACAGGTCCAAAACGTGAAATTAGGCGGTCACCAAACGTGTCTTTCAATAAATCTATTGTGGCAGGGGCTGTGTGACATGTTGCGCCGTCTTGTTGAAACCACATCTCCTGGACATCATGGTTATTCAATTCAGGAATGAAAAAGTTAGTAATCATGGCTCTATACCGATCACCATTGACTGTAACGTTCTGGCCACCATCGTTTTTGAAAAAGTACGGACCAATGATTCCACCAGCCCATAAAGCGCACCAAACAATCAGTTTTTCTGGATGTAACGGTGCTTCAACATACACTTGAGGATTACCTTCACTCCAAACGCGGCAGTTTTGTTTGTTGACGTAGCCATTCAACCAGTAGTGCGCTTCATCGCTAAACAAAATTCGCTTATGAAAATCGGGAACAACGGTAATCTCGTTTTGGGCCCCTTCGACGAATCTACGCCTTACTTGAGTCTATTCATGATGAATTGCCAAACCAAACTGAGAATAAATCACTTGACAGCTGTTAAATCGGTCGCCATCTTGAAAAGTAATGCCAACTTAAAGTTCTATACCTCTATAAAAAAACACCCTTTACATACCAAATGATGCATACAAATGAAAAGTTTTTTTGAAAGATTTTTAAATCTCTTTTCAGGTGAATATTAGTTTAGGTCGACTTGGACGTTGTAAAATGTTTTGGAAAATAAAAACATGAATTTTAGAGAATTTTTTTTTTGCCTAGTTAAAAAAAAGACTTATTTAGCTTTCAACACATTCATTCTTATGTATGTTTCAATAATTTTTGCTTTTAGTTAGAAAGTTAATTTAAAAAAAAAACTATAATGAATGTAACATTTCTTTGCTTACCTGATTTGCCGACGGATAATTATAGCCGAACTGCGTGTAAGCTGCCATTTTGTCGCTGAACAGCTAAAAGTAACGTTACTCTTACTACTTATTAGCTTAACCCACTGTTAAATTAACACCGACTGTTAAACCGTTTGACTGCTAACAGCAGTGACAATTGTCTGCGATAACAGTGAGTACAAAACGAATACGCGAAATTGTATTAAAAAAAAAAAGAAGTCACACAATAGTCACAGGACATTCACGGCCAAATACAGCCGCACACATACACAGACACGCGCACACAACAGCATATACGGTCAAATGCTATCAAGCGAAAGAACAGCAAGCACAATGCCAAGCGACAGGATGCGTTGTGGCAAGGATACGAATATGTAGGTATGTACTTTATATGTATGTATGTTCGGCGGTTATATGGGAAGCTGTTGACTGCTCTACAAATAAACAGCCACCCACACACTTGGTCGCCTGCTTGCCCTCTAGTGAGTCAAGGGGACACAGCAGCGTTTGAATCTGTTGACTGTTGACTCTGCTGCGCTGCTGCTGTGTGCAAACAATTTTTTGTGTGTCGAGGCGCAGGATTCTGCTGCTCGTGCTGCTGCTGCTGCGGCTTTCAACTCGTGCGGTTATACAATGTCCGCGTGTACGCATACATGCATACGCATACTATGCGTTGTTGTTGTTGTTGTTGTTGTTGTTGTTGTTGTTGTAGTTGTCGCTCTTATTGTTATTGCCTTAAAAGGCTAGCGAATATTGTGTTTGTTGTTGTTGTTGCTGCTGGAAATTGGTAAAACAAATTGTCAAGCATTTGTGTTAATGTCAGCGGGAAATGTTCTGAGCTCCACTCTTTGACGACTTTTTCGTTGTGATTTTTTTGATTTTTTGTTGTATTTACATACCTATTTACTTCTTGCTTTTTTAGCAAATAAATATGTACATTCAAGTGTGTATGTATGTATATATTTTGTGTTTGTCCGCTTCCTTATTTGTTTCCTTTTCCGCTGTAAACGCTTTTTTTCTGGGACAAGTTTTGTGCTTTTCTCAATATTTCTTTTTTATTCGCCTTTTTTGTATTTAATTTTTGGTTCACACGCTTTGTGGGCGTTGAGTGTATGTATGTATGTCTGTATGCTGTTTGTTTTGGGTGTAGTGGTGATTTCAAGGGATTTGTTCGCAGTGCCTTCTCCCCCTTTATTGTTATTGCTTGTTTTTTTTTCTGCTGCTTCTTTTTTTTTGTGGCTGCTGCCATGCAGCATACACATGCCGCTATTGTTGGTTTTCCGCTGCTGCTGTTGTTGTTGTTGTTGTTGTTGCTGTGTATATCCTTTTTGACGGTTTTATGATTATTTGCTTTGCTGATTTGTTTTGCTTTTGACTTTATTTACTTGGCGTGTTTGTTCTTTAGTTGCTGTTGTTGTGGTTGTTGCTCGCTTGCTTTGCCGTTGTTGTTGTTATTGTTTGCTTGCTTGCTTGCTTTCTTGTTTAAGCTGTCGCATAAATGTAAAACATGAAGTAATAAACGTTTTATTCGCTTAACAAATGCTTAACGGCAATTTGTGTGTGTGAAATATTTGCATATACAGATATGCATGTGCAGGTGTTTATAAAAATGTTTGAATATATGTATATAAGAGTACGACGCTTAAGCAAATATGCATAAATATGTCATATGTACAATCTGTAATTGTATTTTATTTGTTTTTAATTTCTTCCTTAATTTTTTTTATTTTTTTAATTCTAATTTATTTATTATTGTTATAGTTTTCGTCTGCGGCCAATTTTTTGTGTTGTCAAAATTTTATAATTTAATTAATAAAGCAGCGTTTATATTTGATATTTATATATGCCGCCATTTGTGGTGATTTATGTATGTATTTGCATATTGTTTTTGTCCTTTGATTTTCTCATTATTTTACCAATTTTATTGTTTCATAAATATTGCGAAAAATATTTGTTTGTTATTGCATTTGATCTTTTGCGGGCAATGAAATATTGTGAAATAAATTTTAAAATTATTTTACTTTGTTTTAATTTATTTTTATTTGATTTATATTATATTTAAAAAAATTATTTTTTTTTTGCTTTCAATTCTTTGGCTCGAAATTAATAATTTTTCGCTTTAATTTTCTTCAATTTAATTTTTTCAAAAATAATTCAGTTCACAATTGCACCACTCACATAAACGAAAATATGAGTTCGCCAAAAAATTATAAAATTTTATTATTTATTTGCTTAATCGAAAATAAATGTTTCAGCTAAAACTCGGCGTGAGACGAAGCTCATATTTCAATAATTTTTTCAGTAATAAAAGCAAACAGTTTCTAGTTGATTTCAAAACTTCGACATCATTGTCCATATATACCGCAAACTCAAGGTTTTGTTCTCCACATCTTCAATATATAATTTTTTTTAATAGTATTTATTATTCTGTTTCATCATTTATTTATTTTTTGTTTTTATATTTTCAATAATTTAATTTTTAATTAGTGTTTAAAGTATTTAATTTTTATTTTTATTTTTATTTATTTTTATTTTAATACACAAAAACTCGTATTTTAATGATTTTTCCAGTAACAAAAGCAGAAAACTTTTTAGTTGATTTCAAAACTTCGATATCATTGTCCATATTTACCGCGTTCTCAAGGCTTTGGTGCTCCACATCTTCAATATGTTTTTTAATAATTTCTTTTTTAAACTAGTTCATCATTTATTTATTTTTAATTACTGTTTAAAGTATTTAATTTTAATTGTTATTTTTTTAAATACACAAAAGCTCATTACTCAACCAGTTATCTGCTTTAGAGTTGATTTTCAGTTTCTTTTTTTGTGCGTTTTTATTTTGCCACTATTTTTTGCATTTTCAATAACCATTGCTTCGGGCTTAACGTTTTGCCAAAGAGTTTTGAATACAGTTTCATTGTCTCAAAGTTACGCATTATTTTTCGTATATTTTTTCATTAATTTATTTTTCCATTCACTACATTTCGACATATTTACGGCATACAAAAAAATATTCAATGCAAACAAGCGCACAATACATTGGCTGCACATCAAATCGCGTCCGAACACAAACTAGTTGTACGCAGGCAACGGTTCATACGACATTTTTAACAATCCAACTGACAAAAACACACAGTTGCAAGCAAGCGCAACAACAATTTGAGGTCTGAAGCATTTTTTTTTTTTTTTTTTTTTTTTTTGAAATAAAATTTTGAACGAACTCAAAGCGAATACAGTGTACAATTATACTAAACACAAGAGAAACAGAGACAGCCATATGTGCGACAGTAAGGGTTCACCTTCACGCACATCGCAGGCAACAACAATATTGCTTAATATAACAAAGTGGTATGTGGTGTGCTCGTTAGTTCAACTGGCCTTTCACACATATTTTTTGAGCGAGCAACGGTATTTGCACTCTCTCCGTTGTAGAGGAATAAATATAACACAAGAAAGTTAACGCCCACCAGAGTGAGCGAGCGAGCGAGCATAGAGCGCGCCATCGAGTAAAAGCAAACGAGTAAAGTAACGAGTTAGCGATTGCACTCGTTGAATACACGGCAACAACACAAATGCACTCTGTTGTTGTTGTTGGTCAATTGGGAGACTCGTAGAATGCTTATGGCCGCCTGCAGTGGCTCAGAAAGAGCTGCACTGCCCCCGTTACACCAGCCGCTCCCCAGCTGCGGCGCTGCAGCTGCATTGGGCATGCAAGCGACCATTTCGTTTGTGGAGCATTCGCATTCGATATATGCTGCAAGCAGTGTTGCCACTGGAAATTGTGGATATTCGTATGTTATGGCGTTTGCAATGACACCCAAGAGCCAACACAACGCGCTATGCTTACAAGTATATATACATATGTACATACATATTATTTGTTGCATATACATAAATATGCAAGTATGTATGTATGTATGTGCTTGCAGCCAAAAATAAGGGGCACGAAGCCATAAAAATCTGCAAATCTCATTGAATGCCGTGGTAAATGTTGGTCATAAGGGGTTTGGTTGAGGGGTTTAGACATGCTTATGTATATACTATTTACCTACATGCATACATATGCATATGCATATATACATAAGTACATGTCAGTACATACATATATATGGGACATTATTCACCTTTGCATGTTTGAAAACACCGTTTTTTGCGTTTCTTTTGCCATTTTGTTTTACCTGTGTTTTGATTATTATTCTATTTATTGTTGTTGCTGTTGTTTTTTTTCATTTTTTTCTTCTTGTTTATTGTTGTTAAAGTTTCTCTTTTTTCGATTTTATTTTACACTTTTTCTTGCGCATTTTCAAAATATTTTTAATTGTTGCATGTTGACTGTGCTTGTGCCGACTTTTATTTTTGTTATAAATATACTGCATACATACATACATATATCAGCACATATTTATATGCTTATATGCCACGTTTGTGCGAGGTGTGGTTTCATTTTGTAGACATTAGCAAAAAAAAAGAAAATGAAAAAAAAAACATCTTCACATAAAAGGCTCAAAATAATTCATAGAATCATAGAGAAACTAATGAAAATACATACACTCATACATACACACATATGTGCATACTTGAATTGTGAAAATACAAAAAAAAGCGCACATTCGCCGCTAACAAGCTTCATAAAATCAGTAAATAAATTGCACAATTTTGATTGATTGTGTTTGTTATTGAATTTACTTTTTGTTGTTGTTATTTTTTTCTTCTTTCTTTTTCAATTTGCAATTCGTGTATTAGTTTTTAATTTATTTCATGTTTTATCTACAGCAGCTACACATACACTTACCAATAATATGCATGTATTGCCTTTTATGGCCTTCGCCGCCAACAAAAGCCGCTTCCACTTTTGAAAAAACAGAGTAAAATTTTTTAATTATTTTTATGTTTGCCGATTCTATGCATTCAATTAACTATTTATTAACATACATACACATCATAGGATAATGAAAATTTAATTGAACGATTTCTTGAAGCATTAAGGTAGTTAATGGCATTTATTGGGATGGAAAGATTATTAAAGCTCCAAAATTAAAATCAATTTTATTTTAGATTTAGAGGTTAGGTGGGTTTGTAAATTTAAAAAAAAAAATCGATTTTTTTTTGTCTCATTAAATTGTAAAATATGTTTGAAATATTCTCCTAAAATTTCAAATCGATCGGAGTAAAATTCTAAGAGATAGACCTTTTGGAAATTCCGCCCATCAGGCCATGTCTGTGTCAATTTGAAACTTTAAACGCGTTTATTTCAAAACTCTATCTTTTAAGTCGGTGGGCACGATTTTTTGAGAAGTTATAAAGCCATTTTGTGCAAATTTGGCACACATCTTTGTAATAATATTATCTAGTGATTGATTGAAGTATTTTTTTCTTTTTTATTACAACTAATTTTTTCGAGCCAATGCATGGCGAAAATTTGATAAAAAATATGTTTTTTTTTTGTTCAAAATCTGTCAAAAATTCAAATTTAAATTTTTTGTTTTTTCCTTCAAAATCAAGATACATGTATGTAGTAACGAAATGTTCTTGTTTTTTTTTTTTTTTTTTTTTTGATTTTAGATGCACCAATAATGAGTTATGCTGTCCACTGCGAGAGCATTTACTTTTGAGACGTCAAGGGAGATGAGGTACCAACGGCTGAGTTTTCGGAATTTTTGAATAAAAATTTCACAAAATACTGTTTAAATATGTATCTTTGATATGGTGAATTGTTTGAATAAAATACATGATTGTATATATATATATAAAATAGTGGAAATTCCTTTTTTTAAACTCTGAAACCCACCTAACCCCTTAAGATTAAGGAAACCACATTATAAAAAGTCACCCTTTTTGAAACCTCGTTTGTTACCGAACGGCTCTCAGGACTCCCTCAAAAACTTACTGCTCTTTTGGTGTTATCCATATTCAGACATAGCGGCATAGAGAAAGCTTCTTATCGTGCTATCGAAGGCAGTTTTAAAATTCATGAAAATTATCGAATCTTTTTTCAGATGCCTTTTCCAGGTTTTAGAGCATGGTGAATTTCTGGCCACAATGATAAAGTCCAAGCAGTTCGTTGACGGTGGGCTCATCCCACGATAACTGGCGCAGACCGCAGGTTTTCGCCAATTTTTGGATTAGGCGGAGCACACTTAGGTTCCATTCGTTGGGCATGCTTTCGTCCGACCATATTCTGCAAAGAAGCTTGTCAGTTCTTCGCCGCCGCTTTGTTATTTTTTAAACGGACGATGACGTAATTCGTCATAGTCGGGTATTGGAATGTCTGTTCGATCATCTTCAATTGGCGATGCGGTCTCACCGTCTCTGTGTGACGCACTTCCACTGTCATTAAGCAGGTTGGAAAAGTGTTCCTTCCATAAACTCTCTATGAACTGGATATCGGTGACCAGATTAACTCTTTGGTTCCTACATGTGCTGTGCTTCGGGATGCAAGAATTTTCAAGCAATGTCCATGTCGGCCAGCATATTAAGCACTTCGGCCTCTTTCTTTTCTCGTCTACAATGCGTCCCGCTTCCTTCTTCAGCTCTAAGTATCTCTCCTGCCACGCACGTGTTGTGGTCGAGCGCAAAGTTGCGTGAAGGCAGTGCGAAATCCAATTGTTTCTTCAGCAGTGATACGTTGGGAGCTTCAGATGCCGTTCCACAGTTCAAATACTGAATACATGTTTTCCGTCAATCATAACATTATCACAACCAAATCGTGTGTTTTTCGATTCGGCGATGTATTTTCTTATGCCGGAATCTGGTACTACAGGCAACCATATTTCGTCCCTCGGCGAATTCTATCAGCCTCAGTTGCAGAAGATACTTCGTCTAAGACCGGAAGTTGTAAGCTGCTTGAACCCTACGAAGTGTGTTCAAAAGAAAAGGTGAATTTTGATTTTTTTTTGTTTTTTTTTTTTTGAAATTACTTATTTATTCATCAATATCTATTTTGTTCCCTTCAAAGTAATCCCTCTCGGATATAATACACTTGTGCCAACGCTTTTTCCACTCCTCCAAGCACTTCTGAAATGCGATTTTTGGTATGGCTATCAGCGCTTTCTTCGATTCTGACTTGATCTCATCAATTGGGGTAAAACGCCTTCCTTTCATTGGTTTCTTTAGTTTTGGGAATAGGAAAAAGTCGCAGTTTTTGGCCAAAAAATCACGAATAAACATTGATGTGTGAGCCTGGGCATTATCGTGTTGCAGAATCCACGATTTGGTTTTCCACAACTCCGATTGTTTTTTTGCCGTATTGCTTCATGCAAGCGTTGCAGAACTTCCTTGTAGTATTCCTTATTAACTGTATGACCTTTTGGTAGGAACTCATGATGCACCACACCATTGTAATCAAAGAAAGCAATAATGAGCAAAACCT
Organism: Neoceratitis asiatica; assembly: GCA_030068015.2. Classification (NCBI taxonomy): domain Eukaryota; kingdom Metazoa; phylum Arthropoda; class Insecta; order Diptera; family Tephritidae; genus Neoceratitis; species Neoceratitis asiatica. Next base: position 64,578,864 of record CM061526.1, read on the forward strand.
TCACCTTTTCCTTTTAACATACCTCGTATGTAGAAGAAAAAAGCCATCCTCGCTCCATCAATCCCTCGAGCACTACTTATCTATAATCCTTTAACACATTTCTAAGCTCTCTCCATGCAAATGATGTGATGGAGTCCAAGCTCTAGCAAAGACAAAGGGCTCGAAAAGCCCTATTACATAATTTTGAACCAGATTTGATGCCTGAAATTGAAGCTCGTGATCTCCGCGAAATTTGGTTTCAACAAGACGGCGCCACTTCCCACACATCGCATCAATCAATGGATTTATTGAGAGAACACTTCGGGAAGCAGATAATTTCACGTTTTTGGCCGGTCGATTGACCACCAAGATCGTGTGATATCACATCGTCTATGCGGACAATCCCGTTTCGATTCAGGCTTTGGAGCAAAACATCACGTGCATCATTCGCCGGTTACCAGTCGAAATGCTCGAAGTAGTCATCGAAAATTGGACTCAACGGATGGACGATGGACCATCTAAGACGTAGCCGCGGCCAACATTTGAAAGAGATTATCTTTTTAAAAATTAAATGCCAAAAAATGTTCTTTCGAATGATAATAAACATTCCCCATTAAATTAGAATTTTCTGTAGTTTTTTTCTTTAAAAAGTAGGGAAGCTCGAAATTGATCACCCGTTATTTATATGTTAGTAGGTATGTGTTTGCCGTAACTCCGCAACACGTGTGTGACAACATAATTTAAAGGCACGTAGAGCTGAATAGATACAACTAATTTCCAATTTCATACTCAAGCCTAGTACTCGTACGAATAAGGATATACTTATATATATACGAGTATGCATGTAACATATGTATAAGTATGTATGTCGGCGCATATCTAATGCGAGTGCTAATTGTGCGTATTGTCAAACTGTATATTTGAATATACTTATAGTTATGTATGTCAAGTGCAAGTAGCTGCGGATCACACACACACACACACGCACACCAAATCCAGATTCCGCATAGAAGTAGCTCCAATTTCCAATTGATGACTTTCCCCTCTCCCCTTTGAACAGTACACTACACTACTTGGCATCTGGCTCAAACGCGGTGATTTATTGGAATTTGAACTGTGCTAAGGGGGAAATGAGGAAAAAAAAATTCCCAATGAGTATCTTTTTTTTTTTTTGCTTTAGCGGGAATTTTGGTGTAAATTGAGATTTTATAAAACACAAAATATTTAACGACTTCATTGGTTTTGTTGTTATTTTTGATGAGTATTTAAAAAGTGGGTGTTAACTTGTAGTAATTTATTATGTTTTGTCTAAATTCGTGCAACATTTCTGTGAGCACTACGCATTGCCATCCATTTTCCTCCTTTGGAATTCAGAAGGGTAATAACGAAGAGAGGAACACTTGAAGGCGCCAGCGGAGTGTTGCTGGCGAGTATTTGAAGTGCTGTGCCGATGTAGGCATATAAATATACAAACATACACACGTAAACATTGTTTGAGCACAGGACATGTTAGGATATTTAAATATTTATTGCAATTTGTAATAAGTACTGTTCGAATTAGTGGAAAATCATGTTTGAAATTAATTTATAATATTGTCTACACATTTAACTCTGCTGATTGAGTTAGTTTATAACAAAAATTTTCATATTTTTGGTATTTAATAATCACTATTACAGAGGCCGAGTTTTAGCTCTTTCAGGAAAGTCTGCGTATTACAATTGAAATTGAACTTAAAGCTGCTCTTAGTGAGACCACTTTGAGATATTTTTGATCGAAATGGTGTGTATGTATTGGTAAGAGCAACAATTTTTTTGGTTGAAGCGATTTTTTATTTTCCAATAGAAAATTAATTTCCAAGAAAATTAGCACACCTCAACAAAAATACTTTGAAAATTGATTTCTCAAAAATGAGAGGGCGACTTTTTAAATTAAATACATTGTTTCTGGTAAATAAGCGTTTTATTTCTCAACATAGGTCTCCTTTTAGCTCCATACATATAGACCAGAATTAGTTTGCAATTTATGTTTTCTTTCCAAAAAAAAAAAAGGAAAATCTTGTTTTTTAAGGACCTTGTTACGGTGATGACCTCCTCATTCGACCCGATTCTCTTACCGCCCAGCCATTTATTCAGGTTTAAAAACAAAAAATAATCGCAATATCCGATTTTGATTATTCTTTGGCCCCTGGTGTGGTTTGGTGGATCCATGATCCGTCGACGGAAATGAAACGGCGCAAAATTTCATTTTGATTGTGGTTGAACATCGCCAAACACTCTATTGAAGTGGTAACACGGTTGCGCTAATGGACGTGTGTGAGTGATTGCGGCATCCACCTCACGGAATTTTATTCTCCGATCGTCCAATATCATTCCATGGATTTCATCGACGATTTCTGGTATGGCGGCCTCTTTTGGCCGATCTGAACATTCGGCGCCACAACGGAACTCAGTAAACCACTTATTACCCATTGAAATTGTTGATGCAGAGTCCCACGGTATTCGACTCTCATACCGTCTAAATGATATCAGTATTTTAAGTTTTCAAAGTTTATAATGGTGTAATGTGGTGAAGGCCAGCTTCCGAATATACGTAAGCTCCCTATTGAGTTCTCAGCACACAACCTGGAAACGTGAGTAGTCCTTGTACGAAGAGCGACAACCAACTCGTGTGCAGTCTTGTGTCACGGCTAAAAGAGTGTAAGATTTAGTGAAGACACTCCCACATATTCGGTTCAAGGGTTCGCTGAAGTCTAATGGCAGCATTTGTTCACCACAGATGCGGCTGCGAGCATGCGTCGCTCTAAAAATGTGTCATCATTGGATCTCGCGAGTGGCTAGGAACTGTCATTTGGAAGGCCAGAGTTTGAGTCCTGGTTCGACCAGCATCCAATATTATAGAAAAATTTATTTATTCAATTTTGCTCATCCCTCCGAGAGTATTTCTGATATGAAATTAAAAATCTGCTCATAAAAATCCATCGGGCGTTCAGAGGCGAATTAGGATAAACTGTAGGTCCCTCCATTTGTTGGTGAAAACATCAAGACGCATACCACAAATCGGGGTTACAAAGTGCTTCTATAAAAGAGCTCGAATTTGGTTTCGAATTCGTGGTAGGAGAGAGGCTCCGCTGCAGAATACTATCATTCACTCCGAAGGATGAACTTTTAGCTGTGCAAGCGAAGTTTTTCAACGTATGGTTGATCTGTACCTACGATACTATCGGAGAGAAGGACGATGTGACCAAGGATGCTAACTATGAGCGCTCTAGATTGCACTTATGAGCGCTATCACGCCACGAAGTCAAAATTGTGCTTTTTAATTTGAGGCCTGAGTGGTGAAATATACCTAAACGAACTGAGTCAGAATTGCATGTTAGATACCCGAAATATGGTTGCTATAGTACACAGCACGAGAAAATTCATCAAGCTACATGGTTGTCACCGGATCGGAGAACTCGTAACTTAGTCGAGTATGTTGTGATAGACGGAAGACATGTTCCAGTGTTCTTATGTACGTTCGCTCCGAGGTTCAAATACTGATTCGGAATACGATCCCGTCACTAACAAGATGCGCACCCGCCTCTGTACAGATAAGACAATCGTGAACAAACACAAAGAATAGACAGCCAGGGGCTTTCCTGGTCGACTTCCACTCTTGCTTTCTGCGAGCACTCATCAGCAACTCGGTAAAAGTGACTGTGGGACGACATTTCAAGCCCTGGGCTCACAGCCGCCAACTAAACTATAAGTTCTGGTTTTCGACTAGTACAAATGAAGTGAAGAAAAAAAAAATACTGCCTACCTCACAACCGTGGTATCGACCATGACGCATGCAGGTGGATAGAAAACGAGAGCTGAAAAGGGAATCATGACGAATTTGCAGGATTGACTCGCGCTATTGTTGACTCGCGTAATCAGTGCATACGCAAATCAAGAAGAAAAGGCTTTGAGGCCTTCTAAGGCGCTTTAAGACTTTTTAGAATGGTTTTGAGTATGAATTGCCAATTTTCTATATTTTCAAATTTTTCACCTTTTTTTCAATAAAATTTAACCTTTTTCAGAACTATATTGCTCCGAATACTTCCAACAGGGTATAGTTTCACTAACTTTCCTATGTCTATAGAAGTTAAACTGAGTGTATGAATGCATATGTATGTATATACATATGTATGTATGTCACACAAGCAAATTTGAAGGCATGAGACTTGTGCCACATTGGCAAACTGTATCTAGTGGCAGCAGCAGCAGCAGCACTTACATATGTATGCCGCAATGCCTAAGTGTTGTTTCATGTCACCTGGAAAGCATTTGGACATGAAATTGTCTATTTTTAAACGTTCCCAAACGCACACAACAACGCAGGCAAATGTCCTTACATATGTACATATGTATGTATACATATCATATTCATTTAACATATATGTGAAGCACATGCAAATACGCAGGTGTTTGTATTGAAAGATGTGTTAAGATGATATGCTCTTCTCGTATAAGGTAGTAGTATATATATATGTATATATATATATATATATGTATATATGTATATATGTGAAAGCAAAAGCTGTCAGCTGATGGCTGGCAACTTCAAATTGAAGTCTTGTGAATTTTGTACATCAATGCACTTCAATATAATAAAATCCTTGAACCGTGCGATAAAGGTAAAACTGCTTACATACACATACATACATATAGTTAGAAAGAGCAGAGCAAAAGCGTCACATGCATGGTGTAACTATACACTAAAAGGAAAGCGGAAGGGCGGAAGGAAGAATTTAATGCAAATTGTTTTAAATAAATTTGTTAGGATTGAATTAATCCACGGAGTGTACCTTACAAGTGTTTTATTTAGATTTGTTTTGCATAGAAAAAAAAAATCAAAATTGATAAAAGCATACATGCGAGTATAACTTCATAAGTACAATAAAAATTCAAAATTTATAGTTGCTTTTTTTCAATTTTCAACCAAAATTATTATATTCGACTCCGTTAGTAGGTGATTAAACCTTTATATTAGGGGAGATGGTGGTCTAGAGATTAACAATTTCAGGTATTTTTTATATTTTTTTAAGGTGATGATAATAAACAAAAAAATTGAATTTTGTAGGTATATTTAACAACTTATATTGAATACAAAAACATAATTATAGATAATTAAAAAAAAATAACTTTAAATATTTTAAAATTGGTCCTAAAGTTGATATTCTCAAAAAATTAGATGTGGATGGCGCATGAAATTTTAGCTATTGTACATATCTGAAACACAAAAGCCAAGAAGATTATAAATTTGTGCAAGTTTAGCCATATCCTGTACCAAGGTTATAAAAAAAATAGGAAAAAATTCTAATTTTTGACTTTCGATAACCGAAACAGGCTTATTTTTTATCAGTTTTTGAGCTAAAAAGGTAAGAATTTATCAAGATAATAACATTTTTATGCTGCAGGGCATAACTACTAGTGTACGTAATAGCATATACAAATTTCAGATCATTCGGATAAATACTTTTTTTAGCCTGCGCCATACAGAAAAAACTATTCTGAGAAAAATTAGTTTAAAGTTTGAAGTGTATGAGGTCGAACGGTCGGCCGCTACCCGCTGATAGACTTGTAGAACTATACAAATACTATAGATATCATTATAAAATTTTAATAGTACATAGTTAAAATACTCTACTTTCGAAACCACATATTTTATCCCAGTAACAACTCTAACTAATTATTGAAATTTTGTGCTCCGATTTTTTATGAAATAAATGTATTTTAATTTATTTTAGCTTTTACGTTTAAACGATAATTTTTGGGAACCGACCGCATAACACATATTTATATGTGACCGATTTATCAGACTTGCAATTTTGGTCATAAATCCGTCAATAAAGTATCTACAAATGTGAAATTTGGTATACATACATACATAACGAATTGCAAACAATATATAGGGGTTTCCAGTAAGAGTAATAAGATTTCTTTAAAAAAAAACACACACTAACTGTTAAGGAAATTCAAATGTTTTTTATTTAATGTGACGTACAACCGATCAAATTAAGTTCTGAATATAACATCATGAAAATGACCTGCACATTTTTTTTGCAGGAACGAATTCGATGAACCCAATTTTCGAGCACTCTTTCCCCTCAGTCAAGTCGTATGTCATGAATAGCACATTCCATATTGACTTTTAAAGCCTGAAGAGAGTTTGGCTTTTTGCTAAAGACCAATGACTTCAAATAACCCCACAAAAAATAGTCTAATGGTGTTAAACCACAACTTCTTGGAGGCCATTCAATGTCACGATTTCTTGAAATAATCGAATCTCCAAACCTTTCTTGCAATAATTCGGTTGTTGCACGTACTGTGTGACACGTAGCTCCGTCTTGTTGGAACCAGATGTTGTTTAGATCAACTTCTTCCAATCGATGATAACCATAAACTGTTAGTTATCATCGATCTATATCGCTCTCCATTGACAGTAACGGTGCTACCAGCTTCATTTCGAAGGAAGTACGGACTGATGATTCCCCCAGACCAAACTGTCAATTTAGGTAAATGTAATTGTTGTTCATGAATAATTTGTGGATTTTCTTTGCACCATAATCGACAGTTTTATTTATTTACCGCACCACTGAGTTGAAAGTTAGCCTAATCGGAGAAGATGCTTTTCTAAAAAAAATCGTTATCGTATTCAAGTTGTTCCAAGGCAAAATCAGCAAATTTACGACGTTTATGGTGGTTGAATATTGAAATTGTAAACATTACTGAATACAATGAAAGAAAGACAGATCATCAGATATTAAAAATGGCCAAAACGACACTTAGAAATCATATCATCCCTATTGGAAAAGCCTAGCTCCCATACACCGATATCTTCATATGTAAGGTTTTGGTCAAAACTCAGTCAAAAAAGCATTTAGGAGCATGAAATTTGGTGTTATCCATGCATGTTCTGCATATTGGTACTGAAAATCATCGAATTCGAACTGCTCTTTCATATAGCCCCCACACAACCCATTTATTCAGATATGAGGTTTTGGTGAAAAATCCGTTAAAAAAGCATACAGGAGCGTGAAGTTTGGTGTAATATATTATGAATTCCAAGGTATTTTCAAAGTAGAGGACGTTCTTTCTGGTTTTTATTTTCTTTGAGTTATATCAGTTATTATTTTTATTTTCTATTATATTTTATTTAACAATATTTCAAGTTTTCAATTTTATTTTAATTTAGTTTAATTCAATCATATTTTGTTTAAATATATTTAAGCTTTTTAATTTTTTTAAGTTATTTCAGATTATTTTGCTTTTACTTTTTATTATGTTTTTCTTTAGAATGTTTTTATTTTATTTTATTATTTTATTTTTCTTTGATTTTATTTTAATTCATTTTATTTTTTTATTTTTTATGCTATTTTATTTTTACTTATATTATTATTTTTTTTTACTTTATTTTTTTTTATTTCATTTTATATTATCTTGTTTTTTCATTTTTTTTTTTTTTTGTTTTATTTCATTTTATTATTTTTTCAAATATATTTTTATATTTTTTTTAGTTTATTTTTTTATTTTATATTTATTTTATATTTTTTATTTTATTTTATTTATTTATTTTCTTATATTTTTTCTTTATTTTTTGTTTGTTTCTTTTTTATTTTATATTTTAATTTAGTTTATTTTTTATTATTTTATTTCAGTAAAGTCACCAACTATTTTATTTACAAATTCTCATTATGAGTTACAACCCTGTTCATAAATACCAATAAATATGTGTTACTCATCATCGAAAGGAATCTTATCATTTGCCACTTGAAAATCGGTATTTTTGTTCAAACAAATGTGCAACATTTTCCAAACATCAACAAATGGAAACTTATTTGCTTGACACTTTTACAAACCTGCACATATATACAAGTGCTTGGAAGGGTATGTGTACTGTCACAAACAAAAATGCATTTACGTCAATATTTAGGTAAACACATACACATATATGTATGCGTATTTGGTATCGTTTGTTGTTCTTGTTTTTTCGTCTTCTTTTTTTTTTTGTACGAAAATCAACAAATCGGCTCACTTTGTATTTTCAAGTGGTTGACCCATCGCCCACCGCGCTATCCAGGCCGGCGGTATAATTCTTTGTGTATTTGTTGTTTTTGTGTTTTTATCGCAAACGCATTTAATTTTGTTTGTTTTTATTGACTTGTTTTTTAGCACAAAAATTAGTTTTCCATATTGTTCAAATGGCTTTCGCCTTTGCCGATGTGCATATATATGTAGGTGCCTTGCCACCCGACAAGCTTGTTATAATCGAATTTGAATATTTATTTGTTGTATTTTGTGGGAGGCGTAACACCTTTACCCACTTTGTTTTAAAGTTCCAGGGTCAGCAGAGAGATATGTATGTACATACATGTACAATATTTACATTTATATTTACCGTTATACAGCATTTACACAGATTTACGAAACTGTACGCAATAAAAAACAGTTGTGCAAATTCTCAAAATATGGGATTTTTCATAATCTTTTAGTCAAATAATCCATTAGAGGCACTCTACCCTCATTTTCTGTAAAGTAAAAGTGCACTTGTCCAGCAGGAATTGTTTATATCTCAAGTGTAGCCTGTCAAACACACATCTGCATATACTAAATCTGTCAGATTGACAAGATAAATCAATTTTCATCTGTCAAATGAAACTTTTTATGTTTACATAATACTTTCAGCAAATGTAAAGTTTGAAATTTTCTATTGATTTGGTTTGGATTCGAAAATTTAGCGCGAAAATGAAACGAATCAACTGTAAATATAAAGTATTCGTAAAATTCGTTGAGCTACGTCCATGGCGACGTATATCTCCACAGCTCAACGTTCCATCGTCCACGGTATTCGCCGTCGTTAGTACGTAAAGGTCAATAAACAAGCAAAGGTCGCAAAGATTCTAGACGAAATTGTGCACGACATCAAAGTTATAGCTGTCAACAGTGACGTGGTAACGCTTTTGCAATGACTGTTTGTTTGTAGACGGAAGATATTTCGTCTTATCCTCGCTCACAACCATACCCATTTTCTCTAGCATAAGGTTGAAGAAGTCACACGATAGAGAGTCACCTTGTCTGAAACCTCGTTTGGCATCTAACAGCTCCTAGAAGTCGCTTTTGGTGTTACTTAACGTCAGGTTACACAGCAGTAGCCGGAGTTAAAAAAAAGCCAACGAAGAGGTCGTATGTGTATATCCGTTTTTCATGGGTATTTCCCAAGATTTGGTGCATGGTGAAAATCTGATATGTGGTAGATCGACCAGGACTCATATTTATAATGTCATATCAGTTTGTTGACGGTGTGTTTTAATTTCTGACACAGTTCACTAAAAGGGATATGCGATATTGACAAGGCTAATCTCAGGCTAATCTGACTCAGGTTCTAATTGTGGGGCATGCCTCCGAACATATGCTGCAAAGAAGCTGTGCATACACCTTACCAGTTCTTCACAGCTCTAGCATTAGCAATTTGCTCCTGCCGCTTTGAAATTCTCCAAGCGGACAATCACTGTTCGAACTTCGTCATGGTTGGGTATTGGATTGGAGCAGATTGAAGAAATATTCCGTCCATGAATTTAGTATGCTCGGTTACCAGATCATCTCCTTCGTACCTTTGTGAGTATGCCCCGATTTTAAACCCCTCGGCGTCTTTTCATAGAGTTCTGAACCATTACCCCAGTCGGCCAACTTGTCTAACCCTTTAAGTGCGTCTTGCTTCTCTCTTCCACTCTCGGTATTTATTCCAACCTGCACGTATTGTGACCGACCAAAAGGTAACGAGATAAACAGTCTATTTTCTCTCCACTGCAGAACGCCAATCCTCACGTACCAACTCTTCTTTCGAAATAACTGAAAACCAAATGTATCTCTGGCGGTTAGGTTCGCAGGGAGCTTGAAATACTGTCCCAGAGTTCCCTTGCATCGGATTGCTATTGAGTGCTCTCAGAAAGCAAGGGTGCAAATAGAGTTGAAAACCGTTTGGTTTGTTGTTGTGATTACAAATTCGCGACATCACACCCCCTCTGCGTTTTTTGACGGGCTTTCTTTGCTGCACAGAGGCGCATACGTATCTTCGCTGCTAACCGAGTCGATGTCAGGTCTTCGTAACGTACGTACGTCTATAACACTGCAGACATATCTTTTGAATATCAAAACATTATTAATTTTGTTACGCGATTTTCGCTCCGTAGCTATCAATTTAGCTTGATGAGTTTCCTTGCGATGGAATCAGGTACTAAGGACAACCATATTTCGTAGCTCATCAATCTCAGAGCAGCTGGAAAGGTGTTCGCTGATCTTTACGAGTGTTGCGCTAAAGATAACTTCTTTGCCCATTCTAGCCTTCGGTGCATGAGCCAAAATCTGTGACATTTTGAAGAACTTCGTTTTGAGGCGAATTGTGGTTAGACGCTCATCCACCGAAATGAATAAAAGGACTCGACGACTGAGAATCTCTCCCACCACTAATCCAACATCAAATTTGCGCTCCTTTATATATAGCCAATGTAGTATATACTACAAGGACCTATTCAGTTCTGCCCTTGTCCCGCCCATCGCATCTTTTGAAAGATGGTGATATCAGACTTGACATTTATGAGGACATGAACCAGCTGGTCAGCGACACCATTCCAATTAAGTGACCGGACATGCCAAGTGCGAGTTTTCAAATCATAACGCTTTGTACGCTTGCCCTGGCCGTCGCCAAAAGTAGAGACCCTCATTCGCGAGACCATGATTCGATCCAGCTACTAGTTTTTATTTTATTTTGAGAGACGCTTGCCTTAATACCGAGAACACAGTTCTAAGAAATGATCAGCTCCGACCGGCCCGACAACTCAGTAAACCACAACCCCTTTCCCCTACAAAGCAAAATCGAAGTTTTCCATGCGACCATTGACCAAAACAGTTTGGACTCATGATATAACCGATCGAGCGGAGCGTCTGAAGGATAAACAAACTCATTCTTCCAACACAGCGTTGACCGAATGGCAGTGAGACAGTCATACCACCGAACTTGCATTCGGAAGATACTGAAAATAAATCGATTACCAAAATCATCATGATTTTGATCGTCAAACTTTTAACAGTCGAACCGGTATCGCCTTTCATACTTTATACAAATACATATAACGGCGGCTGCAATAGCCAATTGGTTAGCAGTGCGTACTGCCAATCGGAAGGCAAGGAGCGAGTCTTGGTTCAGCCAACATCCAAATTATAGAGAATTATATTTTCTAAAAGCGCTCACTCCTCAGCGGAGGGAATGTCAACCACTCCAATTGTATCTCTATATATAATAGGAAGATCCTCATAAAAATCTAAAATCTATCAGCCATTCGGAGGCGGCTTAGAAGAACATCAACACGCATGCAATATATTGAAGGAGGAGCTAGATCGAAAACCACTTAAGCGGTTATAAAATGCTAATTATACATATATAACTATAGATGTATATATCAAAATAAAAGGTCAATGCAATTTTCTTGAGATAATGAGATACGAAAATAAGTATTCATAGCGTTTTCATACGCTGTCATACATACGTACATATGTAAATATAAGTAAATATATATAAAAAAATAACAGACTAATGAATTTAACGTAATTTAAATGACCGTATGGACTTACGTAATGAATAAATATATTAATAAAAAAATAAAAAATAAAAAATAAAAATAAAAATTAAATGAGAAATGAGAAATGAGCAAACAGCTCTTTATATTGACATACAAATAAATAAATAAATCCATACATATATTGATTTTAAAACTGTACATACATACATACATCTCTATATGCCTCTACATACACACAATTTTTTAATGCAACTCATTTGCCGCATCAGGTCAATATAAGGCTATATAACATAACGGATGATCCATTTCGGGGTTCCCTACTTTTTTTAAAGAAAAAAAAACACAGACAATTCAAAATTAATGGGGAATGTTTGTTATCATTCGAAAGAACATTCTTTGGCATTTATTGTTTGAAGATTATCTTTCTCAAATGTTGGCCGCGGCTACGTCTCAGATGGTCCATCTGTTGGAGTCTAATTTTCGATGACTCGTTTGAACCTTGCAATTGGTAAGTGGCGAATGACGCGCGTGATGTTTTGCTCCAAGGTCTGAATCGAAGCGGAATTGTCCACATAGACTTTAGACTTTACATATCCCCACAGGCAAAAGTCTAACGGTGTAATATCACACGATATTGGTGACCAATCGACCGGCCCAAAACGTGAAATTATCTGCTCACCGAAGTGTTCTCTCAATAAACCCATTGATTGATGTGATGTGTGGGAAGTGGCGCCGTCTTGTTGAAACCAAATGTCACGAAGATCACGAGCTTCAATTTCAGGCATCAAATAGTCGGTTATTATGGCGCGATAACGGATGTTGATGTTGTTGTAGCCGCAGAAAATTCTCCAAATGGGGCTTCGGGGAACATTGCGGGAGTTACAGTCCTTGGCCGGAAAAAGAACCAAGTAGTTCCGGTATAAAGGCCCGACTGTCGCGGGAACTATGGATTTTAGTCGGCTCTGACATGCATGCCTTACCGCGGGTACATTCTTGAACCCCTAACCCGCGCGATAACGGTCGCCATTGACGGCTACGTTCCCACCGGCATCATTTTTGAAGAAATATTTACCGATGATTCCACCGGCCCACAAACCACACCAACCCGTTGTTTTTTCTGGATGAAATGGCAGCTCTTGAATCTCTTCAGGTTGCTCTGCGTCCCCCGTTGTTTTTTCTGGATGAAATGGCAGCTCTTGAATCTCTTCAGGTTGCTCTTCGTCCCAAATACGGCAGTTTTGCTTGTTTACATACCCATTGAGCCAGAAATGGGCCTCATCGCTGAACGAAATTTGGCTCGAAAACGTTGGATCTTCTTTAGCGGCTTCAGTTCTTGTACAAGCTGTATTTTGTATGCTTTCCATTTAAAATCTCGACGTAAAACTCGACTAGTTATTCCATACGTCAGTTCGAGTTGCTGTGAACGGCGCCGAATCGACTCTCTATGACCTTCGTGTATACTCTCAGCTACGGCCGCTAAATTTTTTTCACTGTGAACTAGATGAGGTCTATTCGGTGGAATATTATCCAATCAAGATGGATGATGGTCTTGCGAATAGTACGTTCAGGATGCCGATTATGTCGACCCTGAGTTGAGCGCAGCGCGCGAAATACATTCTTTACAGATAGCGAATTTTCATAATAAAGTTGAATGAAATTTGTAAACGTTGTTCAGGCATAAGTCCTTCCATAATGAAATGCCAAACAATACTGAACAAAAATAATATGACAGCCTGACAGGACTCACGCCTGAACTATCAAAAAAAAAAGGCTATAGAAAAAAGTACTTCTACTTGGATCACCCTTTACATACACGTGTTATGTATGTATGAACGGCTGTCATTTTTACGCTAGCCTCACTCAGCACGAATTTGCCGAGTCGAGGACCTCATTTTCTGCACACCACTTATTTGAGGTGTCAAAATTGAATTATCACCGAGGCGTTAAGAGGACTGTGGCAGCGGCTGTAGCTGCCGCTGCTGCAGCTATTACAGTTGCTGTTGCTGTTGTTGTTATTTATTTATTATTATTGTTGTTGCAGCAATCGTGCGGTGTTGATGTCATTTGCAGCTTCATTTACGCACTCGCTCAGATGCGAATTCATGCGTGCATTGAGATCAACATACATGCATACATATATACATTTATCGAGTGTTTGTTTGTATGTATGTATGTATGTATGCATGTATGTAATTCAATTGCATACGCATTTATTCATTGCCAGTTCACTACAGTTGGGTTGATATGTGCATATGTACATATGTATGTATGTATGCATGTCTGTATTATTGAATTGCACATTACTTTTGCAATTGCAACATCTGCTATGCGGTTTTCATATAATTTTCCAGCAGAGCCATGCATATACATAGAAACAACTTATATGTATATATGTATGTGCGTATGTTTGCAAATGAGTATAAATAAGCGATCACAGAGTGATGTGGAGGGTTGAATGGGCTGATTGTCTGCCTGCCTTGTCGATTGGCTTTTTTAAAGTGCATACATCCATACATACATATATACACAGATATGTGCGTATATAAATCTAGCGTGATAAACACCGTAAACACAGCCCATCTCAACCTTTCCATTCATCTCTCCAACCAATTCGTTTCGTCCTTATGCGCCCGTGCTTGGTGGTGTTTGCAATTACTGTGACATTTTTATGGTTGGCAACCCCTCGAATTGTACCATAATTTATCGCAGTTAAATGATGCGGCCGCTATCCGTTATCCTTTTTTTCCACCAGCCGCCGCTGCGACTTATTTCGAAATTGAAATGTCAAAATAGTAATAAAAAGTAATTTCCATATATGAAAAATTGGCCTTAATTATGAATACAAACCAAAATGTAATAACCAAATTAAGGATATTTGCATGTATGTATGTATTTCCACGCTTACCGGCCACCGGAGAACAATAGGTGCCGTAATTGTGTATTTAATTTATTAAAATCACAAAAATTCTCATATTTTGACATTCTAACTTTAAAGCAGATTTTACTTCAAAAAATTGATTAATTAAAGTAATAAAAAATATTTTCGCTCTTAAAAAAACGGCTGAATTTCTCCTGCTCAACAGCCAGCGGCAGCCAGCAAGCAGTTTGTGTTGAAAGTTTGACTGCGGCTACAAAGCCTCCAGAGCATCAAGCGAGTACAAGCATGTTTATTAACTTTAATTGGGTCCAAGTACAAGCGAACAGGCGTACATACAGACATTTATACATATTTACATATAAGTTTATACCGCATATAAGAGCACGCATGGGGGGATAACGAGCTAACAGACTGCCGAAACACCTGCAGGCTGTCGCGGCAAATGAGTTGAATTGCACGCCAAAGACACCCACAATATACAATGTTGCAAATTTGCTTAAATAAATAACTTTATGTATTTATGTATCTATGTGTATGCATACATGTATGTGTGTGTGTGTGTGTGTGTGTGTGTGTGTGTGTGTGTCTGACAGTGCGTATAAAGTTGGTAGAATTTGTAGAAACTGCGTACGACGACGACTAATGATGCTGTGTCCTTTGCCAAATTTGCTCTTGGCATTTTTTACGTTGAACACAAGTAGAAAGCAACAACAACAACCAACCAAGTCAATAGATGAGAGTGTTTTGCTGAGTTGCTAAAATAGCTTAACTCGTTATTTTGGAATTGTTTTTTTTTTCAATGTTTCTGCGAAACAAGTCAATCTGCGAGCATAATTTGCTTAAATGTAAAAATAGCTTAACTAACTTTTTCCTAAAATTTGTTTTGCATTAATTTTTTTATCAAAAGCAATTAAAGAAAGAAGTAGAAGAAAATAAGATGCTTCAGTGTAAGAAGAGCTGAACTCCATTATACTTCAAATATGTTAAAATAGCTTAACTAGATATTTTTTTTTCTTTTTTGATAAAATATTTCCACGAATCGACAGAAATATGTTACTTAAATCTAAAAAAAAAAAATTTTCTTTCCAAATATTATTTTAAATTAATTTTCTGAAGAAATGCACTAAAAGAAAGAAATATACAAAAATGAATCACTTAAAGGTAAAAACAGATGAACTACTTTTTTTCTGAACATTAATATTGTAAACTTAGTCACTGGACTAATGTTGATTCTATGTATGTACCAAGTTACTGGACCGATTTGCGGAGTTTAAGGGAGTTCAGCGGAGGTAACATAACTAAAAGCCACCGGAAAGGTCATAGGTAGCATATAGGATACGGAATTAAGCTATAGAGGTTAGGTTAGAATAAGTGTTACACAAATAAGCAGCTCCGTAGAAGTAGCGAGTGATCAGCTTACGTAAGACGTGACGTGAGACGGGAATCGCTGCGTCTAAAGCACATAACCCCACTCCCATCTGGCACCATCGAGTTTGAACGACCATAATAAATAATTATTCAGCCTATCCTCTCTAGCCTTCTTTAGACTTTAAACTTTTAAACTTTTAACTGAAATGTACCCTGGGTTTCAATTACAACACATTAACTCATGCCCATTGAAACCCGTACTAGTTTTGAATAAGATACCACCTAACTTTGACGAACACCACAAAATGAGAACGGACCCCGATTTGAAGATATGCACCTTTAATGTCGCGACCCTTAATAGGGTAAGACCTAGGCTGATATAACCGCCACCCAGCAAATCAGGTGGACAGGACAAGGCTGCTCCAAACAAGGAAGATGTAATGTTTACTGCAACACCTGCCATACAAACAAGCGCAAGTTTGGATTCGGACTCGTAATAAGTCGGAGACTTCGTCAGCAATCTTTAGATTCACCCCTATGAACGATCGACTTGCTACAGTCTTTGTCAAGGGTTAGTTATTTAATCATAATCTCATTTGCGTGCACGCCCCGATGGAAGAGAAAAGCGATTCCGTTAAGAATGCGTTTTACGAGATTCGAATTCATATTACCTCTTTCCAAACTTAGACGTAAAGATTATTCGAGGATTTCAACGCTGAAGTAAGATGGGAACACATATTTAACTCACAGTAGGTTAATTAAGCTTCCTCGAGAACTTCTAGAAGAACGATCCGAAGGCTGATCAATTTTACCGCGGAGCGATACATGATAGTAAGCAGCACCAGATTCCAGCACCTCGATATCTACAAGGCCATTTTCCCCTGATCAACGAACATAAAATCAGATAGATAACGTTATGAACGACTTTACCGAACATTATCCTTTTGTAATCAAGGTAGGAGGCTGTGCAATGTGGAGCACGTGCACTTCAGTGGGCAACGAAAGCTGGACGTCACTAAGCTGCAATCACAATTTGCGGCCGAAGTCAATACCGATTACCTCTCGGAATTGCTCAATCAATCCCATTCCAGCCCTACTAAAACGAATTTGGGCCTACATACCACATTGCACTGCATGCTTACTGCTGCTGAAAGAAATATTGGTTATCACGGAATCACTGACGACGAGGAGTATCGCAAGGCAATCGCAACCAAACGCGTCACCTACAAAAAAAAACGCTGTAGTCTGCCGAAACGGGATCCACGTGGGAAAGTTACAGGGAAAAGAAAAAAGAAATAGTAGAGCTATAGGAGCTCGATGTTTTACGAGGCAGATATGATGTTCGAAAATTCTACCTACAGATCAATCGTACCAGATTTCATATGCGGATCATAAAACTGCCGAGATGAAAATAGTAACCCGGTTACAGACACGCAGTGCGCGCTGAGATTATGAAGGAAGCGATTCTCAAAGCTGCTTACAGGCGATGAATTCATCAAGACCACTTTTGGAGGAGGCAACTCGATACCACCAAACAACAACTTTGTTGTAGACATTCCACCACCTAGCAATGACTAAGTACCAGTCACAATTATGCGACTAAAGAACAATTAAGCAGCAGAAGCTGACCGACTTCCTGCGGAGTTTTCCACGACGAACAGTTTGGCGGCGACGAGCTGTAACATCTACTTTGGAAAAATTATTTGGCGGAAGGTATATACGATAAATGGAATCTCAGTGACCTTTGTCACGATGATATGCTCCTACAACCGGTGAATCAGTCTTATTGCAATGGGCGTATATGCAAAAGTTAAAGATGTTTGCCAACACACTGATTGGACCCATCCATCCATCCACCGACTAGCTATTCACATTACGTTGCATTTCCTAGAAAAGGCCAACAAAAGACATCATGACAACCATCATTTCGATAGTCCGGTAAGATATCGCCTGTACGCCATCATATCAGAATTTGGTATTCTTGCGGAGCTGAAATTAAACAAAACCACCAGCTCTGTCAAGGTGGGAATGGTTCACTCCGAATCTTTCACCAGCATTCGATGCTTTCAACAAGTGAGTCATCATACAATTTTTCTTCCCTTTTTAACATGATTCTTTTAATTTTTTATTTTCTTACTTTATCTAAAAGGTCCTTGACGAAAATCAATGTACTTTTCCCACAACTCATACCCCAAATACTTCATTATTCATGTTTCCTCGCAATTCTTTCATTGAATTGTGATCATAATGACGCACTTTTCCACAATACAAACAATATACATACATACATACATATAGCATAAAATTTAATTAGAAAAAATCCATTTGAAGGACGTTAGAAAGGATTCGTTGTTGTAAGAGTTAGTTGTATTTTCGCTTTTCTCTTTTTTCCGTTTTTAGATTTTTTTTCTTCTCCCATGTTTATGGCCATAACGCACGCCAGTAATTGGTGCAAAAACTCCATTCATTCATTCATCCATCCACCAGTAAGCATTATGAACAGTTAGTTAGCCCCTTTGGCATTGTTGTTTCATAAAGGTTTATTGTATAATGTCATGTTGTACAAGGTACCGAGTTAATGGCGGTTCATGTAAACAAAATACATGTCCGTGCAATTCATAAACATAAGCCAGTGTGGGTGGTGGGTGGGTAAGACTAAAATGATGCATGAGAAATATGAAAGAGTAGAGAAGGCAGTGTGTAATATCCATTTGAATTTATTTATTTTATTAAGCAAAAATATGTATTGAAAAAAATAAATTTTTGGTTTAATGTTTCGTATTGAAAATTTAAGATTCACAATTTATAAGAGTGCAGTTAAAATTAGTTTTTTTTTTTACTGAAAAATATTTAAAAAAATGCCTCAATTAAAAATTAATTTCCTAACATAATCGAATAGTTGGCTTCAAAAGTTATATCTGTTTGTTTGCCTAAAAATTAAATAAAAACTAATCATAAATAAATGCTTTGTTGGTTTGCGTGCTTAAAATTTTAGCATTTGATTTCAAGAAGCAGACCTTCCACTGGAATAACCCGTACAAGCCATTTCTGTCAAAGCTGCATTCGAGTTTTATGTATCAGCTTTATTTCTGTACATATCTTGCGATGGTGAGATTGGTTTTCTTGTGTAGTAGTAATGTTCTAAAAGTAATCCTAAAGACAAGTTTGTGAATTATTTCTCTTAAATCGACTAACTGTTCATTTTTCCATTCGCAGAATATGGTCGGATGAACGCTTGCACAAACATTGGAACCTCCGCGCGCTCTGCCCAATCTATAAAAAGGGAGACGCCAATGTCTGCGCCAGTTATTGTGGGATAAGCCTCCTCCCTATCGCATGTAAGGTCCTATCTAGCTTATTGTGATTAAAGCCCACTGCTAACAAACTGATCGACCCTTATCAGTGTGGCTTTAGACCTAGTATATCTACCATTTCTACCATTTACCTGCTATTCACCATAAACCAAGTCTTGGAAAAGACATCTCAAAAAAAGAATTGTTACACACCACATTTTCATCGATTTTAAAGCTATCTTCGATAGCATAAAAAGGATCTACCTCTATGCCACTATGTCTGAAGTTGGCATCCCTGCAAAACACACACGGCTATGTAAACTGACGCTGGTTAATACCACAAGCGTAGTCAGAATTGGAAACGATCTCCCCGAGTCGTTCGATACCAAACGAGGTTTCAGATAAAGAGACTCTTTATCGTATGATTTCTTCAATTTGATACTGGAGAAAACAATACGAGCTGCAGAGCTAATAGACCAGGTACTATTGCAGGCCTATGATGATGATATTGATATCCACAACAAACTCACTTTTAGTTCTGCTTTTTCCAGGTTAGACCAAGGAACGAAGAGAATGGGTTTGTTAGTGAGCGAGGGTCAGACAAAATATTTCCGGTCATCAAATAAACAGTCAGCTCATTCGCGTCTTGGACACCACGTCACTGTGATAGTCATAACTTTTAAGTTGTAGATAATTTCGTCTATCTTGGAACCAGCTCACATTGTTGGTGAGCCTTAAAATCCAGCTTTGAAAAGACCTGGTTTCGCTTGGTATTTCCAATTGGCACCAAACTGCGAGAAGAAGAAACGGATGGCGTTCAATATTTATTTCTCTATGATCGCGTAATCGGTGCCTACGGCAATGTAGTAGTAGCAGTTCATTTAGTCAAAATAGTGTTTGTACATCGATTAATCGCGATTCATTCTAGTGGAGTTTCGACAGTTTATAAAAATTATTATCTGCTTAAAATACAAAGATACACATTTCAGATGACATTACTTGCGCTTAGCGATCTGAATCAAGTGCTAGCCCTTGGCCGATGAAAATTCGGACCAATATGGTGCATAAATGCGTATGAATTTCACCGTCCCAAGGTATAATTGGACTTTACTTCTTTGAAAACGATAACGGCGAGACAATTCGAAGCGTCATGGTCGTATGCCAACCGAATTTTTTGAAGAACACGGCCTGCAATTGAAGAACACGACTTGGACTATAAGCGGTTCCAACAAGATATGGCGAGAAAAATTTACCGGATAAACCTTTAACGCTTCAGCACTTGAAAACCAATATTCGTCAAGTTTTGGTTGAGATATAGCACAATATGTGCCAAAAAGTTCAAACTTTTCAAGGTTCAAACTTTGTAATAAAAGAGAAATTACATGAAAAAAATTATTTTAAGTTCATTTCATTTACGCTTGTTTTGAAAATCTTGGATAATTAAAGTAAATGAGGGTCTGAGTGTATACAAATAAGTTTTATCTCAAAAAGATGCATGGACAAATGGAAATTATATAAATGTTAATATGATATCACAGAAAGAAATCGTTACTTATATGGAAGTTACATTGGATAGACTACGCACCTGGAAAAAACCACATAGTTAAGGAGATTAATCAAATTGAATCAAAAAGTGAGAATTTCCATTGGTTTATAGGTTCTAAGTCAAAATTATGAGGGAATCAACTTTAGACCTCAGCATCAACTTCTCTAGGACAATATTTCTTTATCCGTTTTGTTCAGTTGATTCTCCGACAGGGTGAAAAGTTGATGAATATTGGAACGAGTTCCCGTCGTCCCTTGTCAAATTTGGTTTTGAGACAAACCGGTTTCGGCGTTCTGCCATCTTCAGTGTCGTTGATCGTTCAAGTATTCATCATTTATTTATCCCTTGATATTTAAAAAAAAAAACTCTATAACTCAGAGCTATCACGAAATTAACACCATAATGGAAAATATAAAAAAAATGGTACAAAAATGACACCCGAATTCTTTAACTAAAATTTTATTACAGCAGAACTACCGTAACGTCCCATAAGGACATCGGTATTACGGCTGGGGTTTACTACAAAGATCCTAAAATCCTCTTTCCTTTGTTTACACCGAACTCCGCTAGAATCTTCCAAGCGAAGACTATTCTCATTAACGAATGCAATACATATAAAGTTGCTGCGTGTAATAACCTGGTTTTTGAAACCGGTTAAAATGTGAAAACGAATCATTTTCTATAATTCATCTATAAATAAAAGTTTAAATTTTTTCCTAAATGAATTTATGTCAATAATTTTACTTTTAAGCGTAGGAATAGCTATGTTAATTATGCTATATTATTCATCATAATAAATGATTAGAATTCTGGCCATCGACTGAGAACCAAACATAATTTTAATATTATTAAATTTTTGTATATTTATTATATTATTCGTAATTTTATTTAGTTGACAAAAAGTTAAAAATATTAGTGAAAACCAAAAGAAAAAATTTTTTTTTCGGAATTAGTCCTATTAGAAATCGAAAATTGTAAACAACTCACCTCGCTGCTACCAAAAAATGTTTCTTCATCTTCATAACTGTCCTTTTCTGGTATAAATATTGACACTGGGTGATGCCAATCATCGGTTTGGAAATTCATCTTTGAAAATATTACAATTTATAACATTTTACCTACACATGAAAGTATCATAAATAATAAATTTTGATTAAATTCGTTTATTAAGGGGTTAGGCCACTCTGGAATTACCGGAAAAACGATTTTATTTTTCAAATAACACCTAAAATTTTAACTCGAAAGTTTATGACAGATAAAAATTTTTAAATGTCCCATTTTCGTTCTCCAGTTGAAGCGTCTGCTTCAGTCAGTAAGGCATACTCAAAACTTAAAACGCTTTTATCTCAAAACTGCGTTTTTCAAGTTGGTCAGAAAAATTACTCAAATAATTTACAACCGATTCACTGGAAATTTTGACAAAATCTTTAGAAATACATTATCTATAGAAGTATGTAGGATTTTTTTATCTTGCATAGTTTTTTTTTATTAACAAATTTCGAAAAAAAGACTAGAATTTTTTTATATTTTTCAATTCAAATTTTACTCATATTTATAGAAATAATATGTATTTATTTACGGCAAGTTATTTCAACTTTTTAATTTAGTTTTTACTTTTCTATTTTATTTTTCATTTATTTTTCATTTTATTTTTATTTTTATTTTTATTCTTGGTTTTTTCTTTTCTTTCACTGCACTTCTCTCACTTTTAATGCACCGAACACGAATGACAATTGTTCTGCTGTGATAAGTGTTGCCAGGAAGTGAATTACTGTCGATTTGTTTTTTATTAGCACAACAACAACAACAATGCAAATAGCATTAACAGGCAAAGCAAAAGCTTACCCTAGGGTACTTATCACTGTAAATATATTTATTTGCTTTCCAGCAAGTGAATTATTTAAAATATTAATATCTTGTTAAAATACCAATTAAATTAAACTTTTTTTTTGCAAATTATTATTAAAAAATTATACAACTAATTTTGCACAAAAACTGTTATATTCCCTAAAATTAATTTCAGCAGGCATCCGCTTCCTTTGACTTCAGCCTAAAGTGTATAAAAAGCTTTAATGCTCTCCGCTGCAATTTAAGAGCGCACTTCACGTACTGTAAGAGCGCTAAAGTGTGGTGAATTTCTCTACTGACGTCGA
Organism: Neoceratitis asiatica; assembly: GCA_030068015.2. NCBI lineage: Eukaryota > Metazoa > Arthropoda > Insecta > Diptera > Tephritidae > Neoceratitis > Neoceratitis asiatica. Next base: position 64,601,681 of record CM061526.1, read on the forward strand.
TGTATTATCCTTACACAGTATAACCACAAAATGCGCTTATGTTCTTGGTTAGTAGATAATAATAGAAATACTTGGCTTCCGTATTTTTAGAGGATTTTGTGGGTCTTTAATACACAAATAAACAGTTATTTGATAAATTTAAATGGCGTGTATATTACAACAAAGCCATTAATATTATTTTAAGAACAAAACTCGGTGAGAAAGTAGTAAAATTTTCTTTGACAAAGAAAGCATAACTCTCAACTATATACCTCAAAACTTCCTTCGAATTAATCCTTTGATTTAAAGCTTTTTACGCACCGTTTAACATTTCGCTATGCTGCCAATCAAATAAAACAATTAACAATATATTTGCTTGAGTTAAATGGGAAACAATTCGGGGATTAGTTTTATGTATTTAATATAAGTAAAAAAGTCAAAGGATTTAGGGGAAATAGTTTAAGTAGGAAGATGAGTTTTATATATACTCCTGCTTGAGTTCTTTAATCATATTCAAAAGGGTTTGTAATTTCACGAATTTTAAGAAATTCTTCGCTGCTCTTGCTTTAATTGAACTTTCATTAAGAAGGATGCCAAGAAACATACATATATTTTTTGAGATTTAGCCTAACTGAAGGGAAAAAGTACAAAGGATTGAAATGTTGGTACTACAAATAATACTACAAATTAATGCAAAATTTAAACCTACTCGCCTAAAGCTATACTGCTTTGGGTTTGGACTCTTCACAGCTCCAATGCAATTTTTAACAAGGAGTCTGCTAATCTTAAGGTCGTGCCATCTCTCCTCTGGGGTAACCAAGCTCTGGGCTACAGTCAAATCACTGCTAAATCCGACGAGACGCGATGATCGGTTGAAAATTTCATTCGGTAATCACGCCTCTTCGGACACGAACCATTTTAGCCGATTATTTACACTATAGTCTTCGGTTGGCAGAACGAAAAGACAATTGACCCGCCGTCTGCGCAAACTGCCAAACACCAGTGCGACGCTTGATTTCTCCAGGGAAGAGGTTCAGGGGATTATCGGGAAGCCTTCAAATCCATCGGCACCGACGGAATAAGCATGCTGATATTAAAACATTCGGGTCCAGCGGTAGCAGACTACCTCACTTGTTCTCAACTTGTGTTTGACCACTCTAATTATACCCGATATGTGAAAACTGGTTAGAGTGATCCCGCTACTAAAACCGGGGAAACCTGCAAATAAAAGAGAATCTTATCGGTCGATATCTCTCCTTTCCCCAGTAGCGAAGACAATTGAGGCCTTACTGCTCTCGTCTCTAACACACCATCTGTGCCCAGCTACACATCAGCATGGCTTCCGGAAAGTGCACATCATCACAACAGCACTTAACTCCATAAACACTCAGATAATACGGTCTTAATCAAAATCGAACCGTCGAATACTTTCGACACGGTTAATCACGCAGTGCTACTATCGCGCATTGAGGATTGCTCATTACCACCTAGGTTGAAGAGGTGAACCATGAATTACCTGAGTGGTCGAAAATCATCGGTTGACTGTCGAGGTCAAACCTCAAAGCTACGGAAATTTAAACAGGAGGTTCCGCAGGGTGGTGTCCTCTCCCCGATGCTGTTTAATTTCTACATTTCGAGCCTTCATCCACCTCCAGAGTGCGTCTCTTTGATCTCATTCCCCGATGACTGTTCGATTTTGGCGTCTGACCAGGATATTGGTAGCCTTTGTTCGAAAGTAAACTGATATAACTCAATGTGAAGGTCGATGACGTTAAAATTCCGACCCAAAGTTACTGGGAGTCACATTTGACAGCCTGCACTCTTGCACTCTTATACGACTGACATTGTCACCAAAGTACAGAGCCGCAACAAAATCCTTAAATCGTTAACCGGTAGCACCTGAGGAAAAGACAAAGAAACGTTGTTGACAACGTACAAGGCAATTGGTCGACCGGTCGTAAACTATGCTGCACCGATTTGGACGCCGGGGACTAGCGAGACGCAGTTGAAGAAGCTACAAACATGTCAGAACACCGCACTTCGGACCGTGACGGGAAACCTCCTGAGAGCGCGGGAGCATCCCTTAACTATGCTCCCAGCTAAGGACCATAATGTTATGCTGGATCAGATATTCACAATGAACCAAGCCGTGGAATATGTCCATGAGGAAAGGATAGCTACACACTACCTTTTCCTGGGCGATAGCGAGAAGGCAATAGAGAAGTAAATTCGTCTCATGACGAACAAACGCCAAGAAAAGTAAAATGTATGGTCCTTTTCGTACTGGCAACGCCGAATACAGCAAACGATAGAAAGATGAGCTGTACGAGATAAGCAAGAACATTGACACAGTTCAGCGAATAAAGAGGCAGCGGCTTCGTTGCAAATTATGCTGTTCATATGGGCGAAAACACACCAGCTCTAAAGTATTTGATGCAGTAGCCACCGGTGGAAGCGGAGGAAGAGGAAGACTATTACTTCATTAGAAGGACCACGTGGAGAATAGCCTGGCTTCACTGGTACCAAACGGCGAAGAGAAGAAAGGATTGGTTTGCCGAAGAAGAAGAACTGTTACCCATAGAATAATGAGAAATGAATTCGAATAAAGTCAGGTTGTCATTTGTAAAAGTGAAGACCCCAAGTAGCTCTAATAACATAGACCGACAAGCTGACATGCTAGTGTCGCACGTGAGCAAAGCCTGCGACGCTGCCATGTGTAGGAAAATACAAACCAAGTCCCGAAATCCCACATACTGGTGGAACGAAAATATCAGCAAGCTAAGAAGCGAATGCCATTAAGATTTATACAAGACTCCGCGAATACTTCAAGAAAAAACGTAAGGAGTTAAAGAAGGAGATCGAAAGAAGAACTATGTTTCAAAGAACTATTTGAGAAGGTTGACGAGAATCCATGGGGTGAAGCATGTAAAATAGTCATGGCGAAGGTTAGAGAGGATAGATGTCAAGCACCAACCTGTCCTAACCTTCTAGAAAATGTGGTGAAAACACTCTTCTCAACGCAAGAGCCACAATCTGCCTGAAGGATAGCCGCAGGAGTGGAGCTTTTGACTATCGATGGGAAAGAGATAACTTAAGTGGCCGACAGATTCGGCAACGCAAAGGCGCCTGGACTTGATAGCATTCCGAAAAAGGCACTTAAAATCGTCATCAAACATAATAATAGAGTTTTTGCCGAGCAGTATACAAGGTGCCTAAATGAAGGGGTTTTCCCGAAGGTATGGAAGAGGCAGCGACTGGTCTCTCTTCAGAAGCCTAACAAACCAGCAGAAGAGCCGAGTGCGTATCGGCCACTTTGTATGATTGAATGAACGTCACCTTGAAAATGAGTCGTCTAGCATATCTGAAAACCAATTTGATTTCACGAGGCAGCGGTCCACCATAGACGCAGTAGGAAAACTAACGGACAGTGCGGCGAAGGCCATAGAGGGCACCAGATGGATATATGGCGATAAAGAATATTGCGCAATTGTCACACTTGGCGTGAAAAATGCTTTTAACTCGGCATACTGGCCGCATATTATGAGTTCTCTGGAGGCCAAAAATACACCTGGCTATCTGTTAAAAATAATCAGTAGCTATCTGTCTGACAGACTGCTATTGTACGATACAGATACAGGTCCGAAAAGCTACGTTGTAACAGGTGGAGTACTATAGGGCTCCGTACTCGGTCCGCTCTTACGGAATGTGCTGTACGATGAGGTGTTACACCTACCGCTGCCAAAAGAGGTTCAGATAATTGGCTATATGGACGACATAGCTGTGACGATCATCGCGAAGGAACTTTCTCAAATTCAGTGTATCTGTAACAAAAACATATTGAAGATTAAGGTTGGCTCACAAGCTGCAGCTTGCCGGAGAAAAAACAGAAGCGGCGCTCATCACCTGTAGAAATAACCAGAAGAGGTGACCCTGAATGTTGATGGGTACCACGCTAAAACGTAAAATTCGCTGAGGTACCTTGGCATTATGATCGATGCAAGGCTCAATTTCAAAGTACATATTGAAAAAGCCTGTGGAAAAGCGGACAAAATGACAGCGGCCCTGACGAGAATTATGCCAAACACTGGTGACCCTAGCCACAGTCGGAGAGCGCTACTAGCACTAGCTAAAGTTAGTCAGTCAATACTGATGTGTGCGGGTCTGGTATGGGGGGCAGCCCTGCAACAAAAAACATGTGCCAAAGAGGCAAAGGCAGTCTCCAGACTAAGCGCCCTTAGAGTAGCATGCGCATTTAGAACGGTGTCACATTAAGCAGTCGGTATCATATCTAGCCTAATGCCAGCCACAGCTTCGGAGATTGGCAGGCTCCATAAAAAATCAAGAGATTTGAATTCGACGGCCGACGAGTGCAAAAAGGAAAGACAGGCGACCGTCGACGAGTGGAAATCGGAATGGGATGCGACAGAAAAAGGAAGATGGACACATAGGCTAATTAAGATAGTACCAGGCTGGATTGAAAGGCAACACGAAGAGACACACTTTTATCTCACACAGCTTTTGTCAGCTCATGGCTGTTTCAGGGAGTACCTCCACAGATTCAGCCACGATGATGAGGCGGAATGTTCCCTCTGCGGTAGTGCCGAAGAAAATGTAGAGCGCATATTCTTCTCTTGCTCGAAGTATGCAATGGGGAGAGCTATTATAAAACAGTTAATAAAGAAAAGGATGACGCCCGACAACATTGTGAGCCACATGTTGCAAACGGGGTTGGTATGGGATAAAACGAAGCAGTGGGGTGCGATAGCGCTCAAGGAGCTGAGGATAAAGGAACGGCAGCGAAGAGGCACAAGACCGGATGAATAACACTGCAGTGAGTATGTGAAGAGGCATGCTGGCCCGATTGGACCTACGAAGTAATGCTTAACGGCGGTCCCGTAGATCCAAATATAAACTATAGCATACGGAGTCAAAGGTTTAGTACGTAGGCATACCGTTTCACAAGTCCAGCATAGCTACAAAATGCTATCTGAACGTGGTCCCGAATGAGGTGTACCTTTAGCGGACAATATGAAGCGTGCACGGTGTCAGTGACAATATCTTTGGAAGATTCCCGCTTAGGAAAAAAAAGATATATAAGCATTTTTATGCAGCTGCATACTGCGAGTCAATGAATCATAATCCCCAGCTAAATTCATGACGGTCCAGCGTAGAGAATGCACCAAATTATGCGGTGACAATTAATTGCGTTGGAATTAGCGGAGTTTAACAGTAGATGATTTGGTGATGCACGTGCAACATCGCCAGTAGTAGCAGCAGCAGTAGCAGCGAAAACAACAACAACAACATACAAGTAACAGTAAATAGTGGCAAAATGCATTTGGCGCACAATTTTGCCGCCTACCAACGCCACATACATGCATAACTGTACACGCTAATCACCATGTTGCACAAGAAAGCACACAAAAACACACAAACTCAATCATGAATAAATGCGGCGGCGCGTCCCGGACTTTGTGGAATGGTGGCAGTGTGGCAAACAAACTAATCTGCAATTTATCATCGAGCAAGGCTAGTGCGGCGACAGGTAACGAACGCCAATGCTGGATGCTGCTACTACACACACTTACCTACATACATGCATACACTCAGGCATAGTTACTTGTACTTGCAACTTGCTGTGCTGTGCTGTCATTGCACCATTTAGAGCTGCTGCGCGTTTCATTTCATTGCCGAAGCCGAAGCCGAAAATGTGGTATGCAACTTACCGCTCGCCAACTTGCAACTCGTCAAAATGATTTATTTTTGATAAATCGCTAAATGCGCACACCAAATACTGCTTGCTTGCTGATGATTGTGATGATGTGGTTGTTGTTGCTGTTATTATTATTCATGTTGTTTTTGTTGCAAAAAGCATTTGCCTACAATACACACACACATTAGTGGCTGCTGTGCTTATTAGTGGCTTACATCTACCATTTTTTGTTGTTGTTGTAGTTTTTGTTGTTGTTTGTGCTGTAAAAAGTGGCAATGATTTACGCGCGACGCAATGACACACAATTTAATTTCAAAATTCGAAAATGTTGTTCAATTTGGGTGGCAAATGTGTTGGCAATGCGGTAGTTGTTGCTAAAGAAAACAAAAACAACAATAACAACAACACCAACAGCTATGAGAGAAAAGCAAAATGAAAATGTACAGCAGAATAAACGACACTGCAACAGCAACATGGCCGGAGATGTCTCTTGCAACATGACAGCAATTGTGCAGCGAGTGTGGCTGGTGTCTCCTCCCCCAACCCCCGTAGCGTTGGTGAAAGTAAGCAGGGCCAGCGAGTGAGCGCGCTGCACTTTTTATTGCCTTTGACTGTTCTTACAACGGTGTGGCATGCCACGTCAAGTGTTCCGAGGAGAGCGCGTGTGTGTGCCACAAAAAATGCGTGCCTGCCACAGATGTTATACACACGCATACACTCGTATATACGCCAAGCGTAAATTTGCGCAAAAGATGCAACGGCGTATGGCTGAAGAAGCAGCAATAGAGGGCTTATAAACTATATATTTACATACAGACATTCAAACGCTAGTGCGACTGTGATATGTGGAGGACAGACAGGCAACACAGAACCAAATGGTTGCAAGTACAAGCAATTGCAAGTGCAATATTCCTCTTGTCTACAGCATATTGTTTGTCATTCTGCTGTCTTTGTCGATGTGACTTCTTTTTGGTGTTATTATTGTTGTTGCGCGTTTTACTGTTATTGGTACTGTAGCTTGGTGATTCCCATGCCATGATGTGGTGGTAAGTGTCACCAAGAGTAAATGCCACACCAACAGCAATGTCATTGCATACAGCCGATTTTCCAACAGAAAAATACACACACATGCACACATATACACATACAAAAACGTGCTTGTGCCAAGAAAAACGAAGAACAAAACTTTTACATCCATTCTCATAAGGCCGCTGTGCTCATAGCGAAATTATTAATTACACTCGCACCCAACGCCGGTGGTGGCGTAAGCGACACGACGGAAAATGCTTGTAAAATTGTAAATGGAAATGTTCAAATGTGCTTAAGCAGTTGTCACATTAATTTGATTCTTAAATTATCACCAACTTCATAGCTTTAACCGTTGGTTACAGTGGTAATGACTTTTGATTGAGTGCTTGCTTTTCAAGCGAATGCTGAGACAGGCGAGATTTTTCCAGGAATTGCTTGTGTGGAATCCGTTCGGCCGTGTACACGATCACTCAGTTAGAAATAGAAAAGCTTCAAGCTCATATCCCATTTATTGGAGACGAAGTAGTTGCTGTAAAAGTAAAACCGTAAAAGTATTCCCCAAATTGGTTTCTGAGGTATATTGTGCGAGTAGCAGTCCTTGGTCGGATAAAAATCTGGGTCGTTCCGGTATAAAGACCCGACTGTCGCGGGAACTATTGGATTTTAGTCGCCTCTTACGACAGGCATGCCTTACCGCGGGCAAATTCTTGACCCCTAACCCGCAGGAAGATTTGTTAGAGACGATCACATAGGGCCATGTTTAGAAGTTCACACAAGTGAAGAATTTTTTTGCCTGCCATTCACTTCGGTATGGCCACAAATGATTCTTTTAGATATGGTTCAAGCAGTGCACGGCTTCCGGTCTTAAACAAAGTATCCTCTGTTTAGCCAAGAAACATTCGTTTGGGGCGAGCTAAAGCGAGAATACGAACTCTCCGTAGTTGTGCATGGTGTTTAAGATACACCACGTAAAAAACCTATCCTAATAAAAAAAAAAGCCTCAGGTGAGAGTCATGTTTTGAGGATCACGATTTGAGGGCATGCACCAGGAATGTAAGGACCCTTAATTGGGAAGGTGCCGCTGTTAAGCTAGTTAATGGTCTCGTAAAACTAAACGTCAAATTTCGATAGGCGGGACAATGTGAATCTACTACATGAGAGAGACTCTGTCACTGAGTCCTGACATTGACCCCAGTAAATGAATTTCAATCGATATAAAAACGAAGATCTTCAAAATATCTTAGAACACACCTATGAGAGCCGTTAAGTCAAAATCGTGCTTAGTGATTTAACGCCAGGGTAGGCAAAAAAGGTATCTTCAGCGCAACAGTCGAAAAATTCTGCGCCAGACGAGACCTCCCCGAATGACCTTAGCCTTATAGCCGCGCTCGAAACAGATTCGAGCATAGAAAAACCCATCAAGCTAACGTAATTAAATATTTTGCCATCTACCTAGATAGACGATAAACTTGAAGACGACTCGTTTCTGCTAAAAAAATTGCAGCTGAAGCTCAATAAGTCAGTTTACTTTGGTAAAGCAAGAAATGTGGTATCATTAAGAAGAACAAAGTCCTCCTCTATAGGGATGCACCGATATGGATGTACAGAATCCAAGAGGTAGAAAATGTTTCACAAAAGTACATGTCTTACACCTAAAAGCATCAGACCACAAGACAAGACAAATCAGCCTTCTAAAGAGTAGCATTAAGTCAGCAGCTCATCAACGATGTTATGATAGAGAAACATAAACATGTCTATTGTCTAAGTGAACATACTCTCCGAGGCTCTAACATCGACTCGGAACACTAGATTTGCAAACGACTTTTTACAGCACAAAACGCAGAACAGACCGCCAGCCGGTTTTTAATTCCACTTGCACTGCAGCTCTATCCGAGTAACACCATATGAAGGAACTGTGAAAAGAAATTTCAAGTTTCTTACGTGTTGCCGCCAAGGAAGATATTCTTTTTCGATAATGTGCCGAAGCAAGATCTTATATGACGTGGACTGCCGCTTTGCAGCAGAGAAATCGTTGACTGTCTATCTCGCAACTTTACGATCAAACATAATACATGCCCTATAGGAATGACATCTAAAGCAGACTACACCCCTCAAATCAACTTAGAATCAAGACAATCTCTTCAAGAATAAAGACAATCTCTTCAAGAATACGGTTACGGCACAGGAAGCAGGGATGGCGAGCCGGATTATCCAATCGATAACCATGTTATATACTTTCCATCAACCGACTATGATGAGAATCGAATAGGGATTGCCTGTCTGAAAAGCATCGAAGCGACAGAAGCCGATAGCTTACAGACTGAGCTATCCAGAAATGGCGGCGAAGAACTGGAAAAGTGTTTCTTTGCAGAATATGGTCAGATAACAGTATGTCTGATGATTGGAACATGAGTGTGCTCTGCTCAGTCCATAAGAAGGGTAATAGATACGAGATCCAATAATACTATACCAAATCGCATTTAATGCCAGAGCCGGGGAATTTTGTGAAATATTAAAGCTCATCGTCAACGAATTGATTCGACAATATAAATGTAGAGCCGGTGATATATCATAGTCTACAAAAGGATACTTGAGAAAAACATCGGGGCACACCCCCTCTTCACAGAATCACATTTAAAATAAAACGCTTTCTTCTCGATCAAAATACACACGCTCGTGAAAGCAGCTAAAGAGCAAGGCCACCGTTTTCTCGGAAAGCATTCGGAAAAGATTCAACATAGACATTTTGTTGCCAAAGAGCAGCAAGAAAGTACGATTGGCATGCTTTTGTTCACTCGGCTATAATCACGTAAGTAATGTCTACGTCAATTAAGAAGAAAATCGCCCAAATGAAATCATTTGTCACCCACATTCTGGTTCTATATCTCGAGACTATTTGCAGACAAAACTACATTTAGCTTGATTCTAATAACAATCTATTACCATATGTAAGCATCAGATCTAATAATAGTTGGAAAAACATTGGAAGATTAATTTCAAAGAATTCTAACAAATTGAAACACTTTTTATACAAATGCTCGCACACATAAACATGAAACAGAAACAATTGTCTTACAACTAAAAGCATCAGACTACAAGTGTTACTAACATAAGTATCTGTTCACATTTGTTGTAGTAATGTACGCGAAAATCGACAACAAATTGTTAGCAACTGTTGTTAACATGTCTGAGAAATGATCTCTCGTTCAAAATAATATGTATGCATGTTGTCGTCTGACTGACTATACTCTAGCGGCACGCTCGATCGCTCGCTCATGCATTTGTTTGCGCTCACCAAGCTGTTGCTGTTGACAAGCATCAACATCTGTCAACGCAATTTAAAAGCGATCATTAATAATGCCGACACTAGTGTATGCACATACATACATTAGTATATATGAACGATATGTATGTAAATGAAAATCAATTTGTGACATACATAATATTATATTGAAAATTGTAAAAGGATGAAAATAGTTGAAGAAATTATGATAGGTCACCTCCGAGCGATCTTTGATATGGAACGTTAAAAAATAGTTGCCTTAATGTTTAGAGAACGCGACATTCTGCATGGAAGGGTAGTAAAGCTCGAAAGTCTTTGTTTCTATGCCGCTGACATTTCGGTCAAAGAATGATAGAACGCAGAGATTGCGCCAATCACAATCTGTTACTCATAGTTATAAATTTTGACGATCAGCTGCTGTTTTGTTGTCGTCACACTTTCGAATCACAATAATCAGACAAGGCAAAAATAGAAGTTATCTTTGATAGTTTATATTATTTTCGAATATACATATATAATCTGTATAAATGTATTTTGAAATTTTGAAAGACTCATTGCAAGTGGCAAAAGTTTGCCAACACTCCGCTCTCTGGCGAATTAGACACTCAGAACAATATATATGTATCTGCGCTAACCCAGTGAGAGCACAGTTAAGACAGACCTAGTTCTCACAGGGCAGGGCATGTCAAACCCTCCATGTATATTTCTGGCATGAAAACGCAAAACCACAAATTTGGAGGAGAAGCTCGGACGAAAATCGCTTCAGCGATCACAAAGCGCCAAATATATAGTTCTCACAGGGATTTATAAAATTCTAAGGTGGATCAAACCAAAGTTGGAAGAGATCGCCTTACAGCCTAATCTATTAACTTAGACAAAGTACTTGAGAATAGTATTGTACAGCAAATAGCGTGGACGCCTACCACTGAATAACGAAGTCATCAGCGGTCTTGGGTTACACACTATCGTACTGGATCTTCGTTGCGATTGCTAAACTAATACTTTTCTTTCTTGTACTCTCGTTTGGTGGAGGTCTGAGGAAAAGACAAGATATCTGGAAAGACTGGAGAAAATCTTTAAACTCTTAATGCTCAGCATTACCTGAGCACTTAAAACAAAACCATCGATAGCGCTTCATGCGATTTTGGATGTACCACTAGCGAATCTAGTAGCAAAACACAAGTCATTCATACCTGCAGCGAGACAACAAGTCTCAAATCAGCTGAAAACTAGGATGATCTCTTCGAGAATATGCGTAGTCTAAGCGTCCTGTTTCGGGAAGCTTCTAACTGCTAAAATAGATGCAGTTGGATATGGAAAAAAACTCAGGTTCGCAGACAAAGTTTTGCCTTTCTTAACAGATAATTCTGCAATAAATGAAGCAGTGCAGTCTGCAGTTTACGGCACCCCACTGTAGCTCTGAGGGTAATACATGCTACTAAACCCCTATAGTTTCATTCAAGCCCAAAATATTTGTTATAAAAATGGTGACAGAGCAATTGCAGAGCTCTGGCACACACAAAAGGAGAGTTCACAACCACCTTTATTGGGTACTAGGGCATTAGGACATCGAAGACAGTGGCATAACCAGTGAATTGGCTAATGATGGAATTATTTCATAACAGGACGTAACTATAGAACTTCTAGTCACTCTCAAATATGTGAAAAGTGAAAAAGAAATGCCCTAGACTTTGGGGACAAATTATTATGCACAAAACATATGACGGAAAACTTGCAGAACCCATTATTACCATCAAATAAGGTCTGCGGAGAAAAGAAAGCGTGTAATGCCTGGCACTCGGCAGACAGAGGATAGATGAGAAAAGTCTAGAGACAGAGCTTTTTCATATGCATTGGTTCTATGAATGGGGTGTCGTCTATAAAAGACTCCCCAACGCACCAGTTCAACCTAACCTAAACTTAGCACAATAACCAGGAAGCTTATGCTTAGAATATATGTATGAAGATTAGTTCTAATAGAAAAATCGACGATAAACAAGTAAGGAAGACTAAGTTCGGATGGTACCGAACATTAGATACTCGGCTGATATTTGTATTAAACGTCAGCCGGCTTACTTGACTTTCACAGTAGGACTAAAGTCCAATTAATAGGCTTGCTTCTGTTTAGTATATTTTGGCAGTTCATATACATTCAGTAATATCAAATTTTCTCCATGAATTCGTTGAAAATTCGTTCCTAAGTCCACAGATTCGTTAAAAATTGGAGGTCTGCTATATAAGTAGGCCTTCTTCTGGACCTATGTCTTTAGTCTCCATTAAAAGTAGCATAACTACCAAGTTTTGTTGAGTTAAGCCGATTAACTGTTAAATATTCGAATTGAGTCTGGCCCGGGCTGAAAAATAAAACATCCTTTATATGGGACAGAGGCGTAGCTGTTGGCCCACTGCGCCCACATTAAATTTTTGTACTTAGCAGACTATGGGAATTATAAGTATCAGGTTTTAGCGAATTCTGTCCAGTTGTCCAGTGATTTCTGAGATATACTTTTTGAATCAAGAGTGGGGCAAATCGAAGCGGGATTGTCCGCATAGACTTTAGACTTTATATATCCCCACAGGAAAAAGTCTAACGGTGTGATATCACACAATCTTGGTGGCCAATCGACCGGCCTAAAACGTGAAATTATCTGCTCACCGAAGTGTTCTCTCAATAAATCCATTGATTGATGCGATGTGTGGGAAGTGGCGTCGTCTTGTTGAAACCAAATGTCGCAGAAATCACGAGCTTAAATTTCAAGCACCAAATAGTCGGTTATCATGGCTCGATAATGGTCGCCATTGACAGTTACTTTCTCACCGGCGTCATTTTTGAATAAATATGGATATGGATTCCACCGGCCCACAAACCACACCAAACCGTTGCTTTTTCTGAATGAAATGACAACTCTTGAATCTCTTCAGGTTGCTCTTTGTCTCAAATGCGGCAATTTTGCTTGTTTACATACCCATTCAGCCGGAAATGCGCCTTGGAACTTTTCAAGAGCCCATAGAGCGAAGAGATGTCGCTTGGGATAGTCGATGGACGCTTGGAATAGCTCTTGCACAAGCTGTATTTTGTACGCTTTCAATTTAAGATCTCGACGTAAAATGCGCCAAGTCATTCCATACGTCAGTCCGGGTTGCTGCGAACGGCGCCGAATCGAGTCTCCACAGTCTTCGTGTACACTCTCAGCTACGGCCGCTATATTTTCTTCACTGCGTGCTGGACGTGGTCTATTCGGTCGAATATTATCCAATAATGAATTCTGGGTCTCAAGATGGATGATGGTCTTGCAAATAGTACACTCAGTAGGTCGATTATGTTGGCCATAGTTGAGCGAAGTGCTCCCGTGATCTGTCGAAAAAAAGGCTTTTGAAAAAAGTATCTCTACTTGAATCAACCTTTAGTTCTTAACAAAATTACCGTTATGTGGAAGGTTGGCGTCCGATTTTCAGCCAAATATCTCAATCCCTACTTGAGTTATCGTGCACAGGCACGAATGGAACAATATACAGATATGGCTATATCGACTCATCTCGTCATTCCATGCAGTTTGACACATATATGTCCATATCTATCTCGATTATTTTATGCCGTTAGTTACAAACGTTAGCTGAACAAATCTAATATTTTTATTTTATCAAAATTTTTATCAAAATTAAACCAAAAAACTCTCCAGAACATAATCACATCTCCTCATCTTGGTTCGGAAAGTTTATGAAATTAATTAATTAGTAAATAATTTATATATCAAAAATAAACTACAATAAACCAACAACCAGATCACTTACTATCCAACAATAACAACCTCAACACTCTCGCATTAACGAACACCTTTTGCGCCATAGCACAACGCAAGTCCACCACCAACTAAGAGATTTTCAATAGTGCCCGTAATACCATAAATTTTACGCATACTAATTTGCCATTTCAATTGTCAGATAAATGACAATAAAAGCAAACGAACAAAAAATAGCAACAACAAATACAAAAACGAGTGCGTTGCGCGTTGTCCTTGTGCGCCCTAGATAGGCCAACGAAAATTCGTAAATGAACGAGTAATAACAGCAGCAGCAGCAACAACAACAACAACAACAACGGTAGCTGTCAAACAAACTGAATAAACCGGATCCAATGCATTATCTGCTGTTGGACAACGGTTAAGTACGCAACAGCAAGCAGTCACGAACCGTGAGCCGTGGAGCCGTGGGCCATGAGGCGTGTTGCAATTGAACAGCTTTAATGCTCCAACAAATGCATATATGAGTATGTACAATACTCGTATATAAACTACATACATTTGTACAACTGTAGTCATATAAAGGGTGTTTTTTATAGAGGTATAGAACTTTAAGTTGCAATAAAACAACGATAGATTATTCGATTGACATGAATTTTATTTATCCGAAAGGTAATTTTGTGGCATTACATTTTAAATATGATTTCTGGCATATGACCGCCACGGCTGGCGCGGATGTAGTCCAATCTGCACGTCCAATTTTCGATGACTTTTTTGAAAAAGTACGGACCAATTATTCCACCAGCCCATAAAGCGCACCAAACAATCAGTTTTTCTGGATGTAACGGTGTTTCAACATACACTTGAGGATTACCTTCACTCCAAATACGGCAGTTTTGTTTGTTGACGTAGCCATTCAACCAGAAGTGCGCTTTATCGCTAAACAAAATTCGCTTATGAAAATCGGGAACAACGGTAATCTCGTTTTGGGCCCATTCGACGAATCTACGCCTTACTTGAGGATCTTTTGGCTTCAATTCTTGCACGATTTGGATTTTGTAAGCACAAAAACCAAGATTCTTCCTCAAAATCTTCCATAAAGTGGATGGACACAGATCCAATTCCTGTGGTCGATGGCGGATGGACTCATTCGGGTATTCTTCAATGCTACGCCCTACAGCAGCAATAGCTTCTTCTGTACGCACCGTACGGCGTCTCTGGGGATGCGAGTTATCAATAAGAGTAAACGTGGTGTGAAAACGTTACATGGTTAATCGAATTAACTGCTCTGATGGACGATTTTGTCGACGATAAAATGGACGTAGTGCGCGATACGTTTTCCGCACAGAACCATTACTTTCGAAATAAAATTGCACTATTTGCAAGCGTTGTTCAGGCGTGAGTCTATTCATGATGAATTGCCAAACCAAACTGAGAATAAATCACTTGACAGCTGTTAAATCGGTCGCCATCTTGAAAAGTAATGCGAACTTAAAGTTCTATACCTCTATAAAAAAACACCCTTTATGAAGTTGGCTAAGAGAAACAAAAGCATGATAAATTCAATAAATAATTATTTGCATTTCGCTGAGCTGACGCAGTGCGTCGCTCATCTTGCTGTTGTTGTTGCTGTTGTAGCTTCGTAATCCTGCAAAATTACTGTGGGCGTAAAATACTCTAAATTTTCGAATGTGCCAGATACTCTTAATTTGAGTTCTGCTGCTGGTGGGGAGGTTATCGAATGAATTTTGTTTATTAAAAAGGAAATTATCTGAAATTTTTTACGCACAATTTTTGGCATATATTAATTATTCAATTGTAAATGGATTGAATTTAGATTGGAGTTCCATTTTTATTTTAATTGAAAAATATATATGTTCCAAGATCTAATTACTACTTTTGTGTTAATATATTTCGGCCATACTAAAAGTATTTATTTTTCCCTGCATATAAACGGTAATCCAAGCAGAAGTAGTTTTTTCAATAGCCTTTTCTGACAGATCACGCGTGAGCCATGTCCAGCTGTCATGTTACTTTTGTTCAGTATTGTTTGGAATTTCATCATGGAAAGACTTTCGCCTGAACAACGTTTACAAATCATTCAACTTTATTATGGAAATTCACATTCTGTGTACATGAAGATCGTGCAGAGTAGATTCGGTGCCGTTCGCAGCAACTCGAACTGACGTTTGGAACGACTTGGCACATTTTCTGCCGAGATCATAAATAGAAAGCGTACAAAATACAGCTTGTGTAAGAATTCAAGCCGCTCGAACTTCCCAAGCAATATCACTATGGGGCTACTGAAAATTTCCAAGAAGATCCGAGATTTTCGAGCCATTTTTTTTTAGCGATGGTGCCCATTTCTGGCTCAATGGGTATGTAAACAAGCAAAATTGCCACCTTTGGGACCAAGAGCAAATTCAAGAGATTCAAGAGCGGCCATTTCATCCAGAAAAACAACGCTTTGGTGTAGTTTATGGGCCGGTAGAATCATCGTTCCATATTTCTTCAAAAATGATGTCGGTGAGAACGTAACCGTCAATGGCAACCGTTATCGCGCCATGATAACCGACCATTTGATGCCTGAAATTCCAGCTCGTGATCTCCGCGACATTTGGTTTCTACAAGATGGCGCCACTTCCCACACATCTCATCAATAAATGGATTTATTGAGAGAACACTTCATTGAACAGAAAATTTCACGTTTTGCACCGTTCGATTGGCCACCAAGATCGTATGATATCACACCGTTAGACTCTTTCCTATGCGGATATGAAAAGTCTAAAGTCTATGCGGAAAATTTCGCTTCGATTCAGGACTTGAAGCAAAACATCACGCGTGTCATTCGCCAGTTACCAGTCGAAATGCTCGAACGGGTAATCGAAAATAGCACTCAACGGATTGATCATCTGAGACGTAGCCGCGGCGAACATTTGAAAGAGACAATCTTCTAAGAATAAATGCCAAAGAATGTTCTGCCGAATGATAATAAACATTCCCCATTGAATTTGAATTTGAAAAGGGATCACCCGTTATTTGATAACAGGAGATATTTCGTCTTGCCTTCGTTCACTACCAGCATCATTCCTTTTGTTTCTTTGTTTAATCTAAGAACGGCGGACTTACAGTGCGATTATAGAGGCTAAAGTTATCAGTATCATACGAATTCGCCAGCATTTCTACACTCTAATAAAAAATTGTAACTTCTCCACCTATGTAGCTCTAGAGTTGTTATCATTTTCTCCACCATAATGTCAAAGAAGGCGCTCGAAAGAGTGTCATTATGTCTGAAGGCACGTGTGGCACCGAACGACTCGAATAGGTCCTTCCTAATTACAACAGCAACTAGGTTTTTGTTTGTTCCGTTTTGGATCTACTAAGTCTAAACCCACATCAATAAAGTTCGATGATTTCCTTGATGGAGAGCTTGATCTCTCACACAGTACTCTTGATACACAGTACTATTGATACGACCTTATATGCGTTATTGAAGATTGGGCAGAATACATTCAGTCACCAATCGTTAGATATGCCTTCATCTGACCATATTCTGCTAAAAAGCTGTTTCATGCACCTTGTCAGCTCTTTGTTGCCATCCTTGAAGAGCTAAGCTAGTAAGCCATCGATTCACAACACTATGTTATTCTCAGTCGGCTAACTTCTCAGGCTCTTCATGCTCACACATTTCAGGCTCTCTTTTTTGCTCTTCTTTAAATGCGTCTCGCTGGAAAACAGGAACGAGCTATGTAATTTACTCACTTTGTCTTCAACGCCTCGAAGAACTCAAGTAATTAATACACCAATTTCAGCGAAATTTCGTGGAAATGTACAGAACAAAATTTTGAATACTCTTTTGTTCGAAAAATCGAGCTTGGCTGAATGAATATATGTATAGAGAACAATCAGGATATATGCAGAAAGACAGAAATTATTGACTATTTTATTTTATTCATTAAAATTTAATTCAATTTCATTTCATTTATTGGAAAGTGGGTGGAAATCGCTCTGCTATTTGTTTCATATACATATATATGTATGGGTATGTACAGAAAATGCATTTTATAATTGAATTTTGTCCTGTACCTACATGTGTATGTAGGTGTTAATATACTTATATACAGTGGATGCAATCGTAGAGTATATACATAATTGACATAAGTTTAAATACGAATCGATATCATTTATGCTTGATTTATGCGACATGAGAAGCATTCAAACGAATACACACGCAGAGTATATGTATGCATGTATGTATGCATGTACATTGTAGGGGGAAATGAATGAAAATTGGTATAAAATAGCTTACAGTTTAATTGACATGAAATTAAATAAATTTTAATTCAAATTAAATAAAAATGCTTGAATGGTGAAATATTTCCACAGAGACATATACATATACATACTCATATACATATATCTAGGCAGAAATTGGTTAAAAAGACTATTTACATGGACATTAAATGTTTTATGTTTACTTTAAAAATCAATTCTGATTGAAATTTACACGAAAATTCCATTAAAAAATGTGTGTTGAGGCCGTAGCAGCGAGCCGGGCATAAGCGGGGACGCAAGCAAGAATGTTACCAGCTGGCAAACCGTCGAACAACGGTAGACGTACTGTCTCCAACGATGATCGTAGAACAAGCCATAAGCAAAAGAAACAATGAAGCGGACAATATACATACATAGATATGTAACATAAGTATATACATATGTACGCAAGTATGAAAGAATAGTGAAAAAAAATAGTCAAAATGACTGTAGGTGCATCATAATGACCGAGGAGGCGTATAACGCTGTAGCTGAAACTGACGCTGACGGTGACAATAACAATGCCATTGAGATAAAGTCGATTGTTTTACAAAATGCGTAATCTTGCAACAAATTAAGAATGCGGTAAGGAACACAGACAGAACAGAGGGACGGAGCGGAGTGGAGAAAATTACCCAACCAACAAAAAAAAAGGCCAAAAGCAATATAGTTTAAATAATAGTAAAACAACAAATGTGTGCGCGATAGCGTGGTAATAAAACAAAGCACACATGCACACAGGCACATATAAGTGCAGCAGTAATATCCCATCGAAGGAAAATCTAAAGCAAATACATATGTAAGTAAAACAAAATCGAAACAAGATAAGATGCATGAGAAACGAAATAGTTTTGAGAGATCAAAAAAGAAAAAAATCGAACGATCAAACTGATTTGATGTGAAATTAAATTGCTTATAAAGCGAGTGCAATACACGCTTGTAGTGGTCGGTCGAAATGTCAACGAGCACCATAAAATTAGTTTGAACCACTTTAATGCATTGAGTTCTTTAACTTAGAAAAAAAAATGTAGAAAAAGGTACTAATTGAATTCAACGTTTTTTCTTGTTGTTGTTGTTATTTTAATTTTATAAAATCTCCTTTTCGGCAAAGTCATACCATAAATTTTCCTCACATTTTTACACTCCAAATACCAGCGTTTGGTAGAATAAATAAAATATAAAATTAAATGAAATAAATTCAAGTGTCCTCCACCCTCCTTACCTTCCAAATACCTTCACAAATGAAATGTGTATAATCAACCTCCGCAAGCCGCATAAATACATACAGTTTTTAGCTTAAGTTGAACGTTCATTTTAAATATTAGACAATATAAAGTCCACTGATTGGCTTGAATGGTGTACCTCATATGTACCCTTAACGCTTTGTTATGTTAATAATACCGCATTACAACGGGCAACTCACTCGTTGCTGTTGTACTTAGCTTACCTATGCATGTCTAAGGTTTGTTGTTGCACAATGTGGCACGTTAATTGAAATTCGATCGTACATCTGAGGCAGCGAAACTCCATCATTCAATAACTCTTTGCCGCCGTGGATTCGGACGACTAATTCAATATTATGGATTTTGAAAAGTCTGCTTAGTTTATTTTGTTTTGTAATTTGATACATATGCTGGTACTTTAGTGAAGGTATTATATGCCATTAAAAATCGGTATTTTGATGTAATTTTCCAAAGGTAGACATGTTGGAGACTAGCTGAGCAGTTAGTGCCTATGTGAACTAAACTAAAGAAGGAAGAAAACCACCTTAAAGCAAGGAAATTCGATTTCGAAGATTTTCTGTGTTAATATTTATTTGAATTTACGTGAGTAGAATACCGAATTTTACACCATTAGAGGCCTTTTTGGCGGATTTTTGTCCTCAGATCTCATATCCGAACGAATCGGTTCCCAGCGAGCATTCTTTAGAGATTTGAGAACAGGAAACAGTCATTAGGGGCCAGATCTGGAAAATACGGTGGCTGCGAAAGCAATTCGAAGCCTAATTCATAGATTTTTGCCATTGATTTAACTGACTTGTAACACGGTGCATTGTGTTGGTGAAACAGCACTCTTTGTCTTCAATTGCGGCCGTTTTTCGGTGATTTCATCCTTCAAACGATCCAATAACGCTATATAATAGTCGCTGTTGATGGTACTTCCTTTTTCAAGGTAGTAAATAAAAATTATTCCATGCGCATCCCAAAATACGCCATATCATTTCTAGCCGACTGCTGCGTTTTTTCCACGCTTTGGAGCGGGTTCATCGTGTGCAGTGAACTCGTATGACTATCGATTGGACTTCGGAGTGAAATAATGGAGTCATGTTTTACCCATTGTCACATATCGACTCAATAACTCGAGCTTTCTACGCTTGAACATCTCCGAACTCTGTTCGGAATCATCAACTCGTCGTTGTTTTCGATCAGAAGTGAAGCAGGCGCGGTACCAGAGCTTTCTCATACCCAAATATTCGTGAATGATATGATATGCACATTCAGTTGATATCTTTGGAGTGCCTGCTCTTTCATTAAATTTCAACATACGGTCATTCAAAATCATTTTGTGGATTTTTTTGATGTTTTCGTCGGTAACAATCTTTGTTGGGGACCCACTGCCTTCACCGTCTTTGGTGCTCATTTCACTACGTCCAAACTTACCAAGCATACCAATGCTTGATGGTTGATTTTCCTGAGGCAGTGTCCGTAAACTGGTCGTAATCAAGACAAGTTTTTGCTTCAACTATATTTTTCCACTTCAAAAAGCAAAATTTTATCAATACGCGAAATTCCTTTTTATCCATTATTTCACAAGAACAAAAGTTGTTTCACTAAAATATCTATAATTCGCAAACTAATGATCCAACAGCTGTCAAGTGTACACACGCGTCTTTCAAAGGTTAGGCCTAACTAAAATTCATATCGAATTTAATTTAGTAGCGTCATCTATGTATCAGGCCGGGGACATTTCAATTGACCTGTTATTTTAAGGGGAGCGTCGTTCTGGGAATATTTGACGACAATCAGGGTGGTATATATAAGTAGGCGCTCGTGGCAAAATGGGATTTCAGCAGAGGATAGATAGAGCGGTAAATTTTTAAGATTTGCTCTCCAGACATAGGATCTTAGTCTGGTTTCCCGTAAAGTCCGAATAGTCAGGCTAAAAATTCAAAAAACTTCAGCTTTTTAAACCAAAATTACGAAGCACCAACTGGAAGGTTGTAAAGGAAAAGGCAACCACCAAAGCGACGTGTCTAACAGTGCTGATACTCAATAGAAACGCTCTTAACTCTGGCAAAAACGGTAGAAAAAATAAAATTTGGCTTCAACATGGCCATGGTCAACTTGGTCGGGGACGTGTTATCAGAGGAAGTCAACAGTGTAGACGAACCTGGTTACCATTGGTTTAACTTGTTGCCACCTTAGGTAGTCCAATATTATGTCCTGCTCGACTTTCTATTGTGTTTCTAGTCTGAAAAACATTGCTGTCCTTGGAATTGAAGTAGGCGTATCCGTAGGCGTTTAGTCACTGCAGACTGATGATCGTGCAATTTATCCTCCTCCAGTGAGATTATCCTCTGCCTGGAGAACAACGGGCACTCACAGATTATGTGTTATCATGTGTTAACCTTTCCTTGCATTTTCTGCATTTGTTGTCAACCTTGCGTCGTATATTTTCTACATAATTTTGCTATGTTGCAGACTTTTGTTGGTTCCCAGTGCCTATTAATCTGATGATGCAATGATGTGTATTTTACTTCCCTTAATACGACTGGTAAGTCCATCGCTATTTCTTGTTTCGAAAGTACTACCTCTTTAGCTAGTGCATCGGCTATCTCATTGCCTTAGATACCCATATGTTCTGATAGCAAGCAAAAGTAGATTTTCCTTTTTTCTGCCATTCTTTTGATTAACTCTTTGCAAAGTGGAACCACTGAATTGCATCAAAGTAAAACCTTTATGGCTACTTAGCTATCTACATAAATATATATTCTTTGAGTTAGGGTCTACCCAGTGCAGTAGCTGTGCCGCCTTTTTTCTTGCAAATATGTTAGCTTGGAATATACTGCAGTAGTTACGTAATTTGATAGATCGCGTTAATTCAGGATGGGCGTAGTAAGCTGCAGACCTACTCTTCCATTCATTTTAGTACCATCTGAAAAGATATGCAATCCCTTTGCTCTAGTGTTCTGACTCTTTTGTAGCCGTCAGAGGTTTATCGAAAGTCAAGCGCATTACAAAGCAGTCTAGTCGTCTTCTCAGAGATAACGCTATTCTAATGTGTCCATATGTACTAACTTTTAATTTATTTAAGGTGCAAAATCACATGAAGCGCAACAGATGATATCATTTTACGTGCTCCGCGGATGCTGATAATTATTTTTTCTCTAACTTTTCGCCAAACTATAACTCCATAGAAAGATATTGGTTTCAGAATCGCTACGAAGATCCAGTTTGAGAGCAACGGTTAAATGTCTCTCTCTTTTTTTGTATGCAAATGCGTTTCGCTTCCCTTTTCAACTCTTGGTATCTATTTTAGTATCCGCACGTGTTGTAGTTGATCGCAAAGTTGCGAGGTAGGCAATCTGCTTTCTCTCCACTGCAGTTCGACATTTGTCATCGTGTCAGCTGTTTTTCTGGTATTGGTGAAAACCAATTGTTTCCGAAGCAGCGGAACGCAAGGAATTTGCTATTTCATTCCACAGCTCCTTTATATCGAGCTGCTGATGAGTGCTCTCAGAGAGCAGGTGTGCAAGTCGAGTAGAAAATCTGCTGGCCGTCTGCTGTGATTGCAGCTTTTCGACGTCGAACCTTTTTTTTTTTTTATTATTATTATTATTATTAGTATTTTTGTTGCTACAAGATAATGAGCCGAGCCAATATTTGGCCCTCGAAACGTACACACGTAATTAAGCTATATACTGGTACTCTTGCTCTGTCAGTCTTTCTCTGTTAAAAATTTTTTTGTTACATAGACCATAAATCTGACCTTAATCACGGTTTTATTAATTAATTTGAGTGCGCAACTAATTAAATTAAATTATTAATGCCATTTAAAAAATGTTTCAAAAATTTATAAAATAAAAAAATAGTGTAAAAAATCGCCTTAAGCTCTTTTAACAGTACAATTTACTTATAATAGTTTCAATTCGTGGACTTATACCAGTTTTTATCTTCAGTTTTATCAATATTTTTTTTTCATGCATAAGTGATGCTAGTCCAATCTGATTAAAAATATGATAACAATTTGATATTTTGACATCTCGACTTACGACAGTTTTATCTATTTTTTTTTTTTTTTTTTTTTTTTTGAAGTTATTTAAACTTATAAATATCATTAAGCACAAGTACAAACGAGCTACCATTGAGATTTATTAATGTATGTAAATTTACAATCTCCATTGATCTCGTTAATTAAAAACATCCACAATGCGCAACAATCACAATCACAATTTCCTTTCAAACAACACACAGCAAACAATTATGCAACAAAAGCAAATTGAAGATGAATTACCGAAAAGCTGCAAACTTTTCCGGTGATTAATTAAGTTTGTGGAAATTTTGCTGTAGGCTGTCTTAGATTGTCATGTCGTACAGTAAGCCACCCCCCCGACTTACTGCCAGCTTATCGTTGTTGCCATGACTTGAAAGGCGAATTGCATTTTGTCCTTTTTTCCTTTGTTTTCTCTTCTCCTCTTTTCCCCTTTTACTAATTGTTTTTTTGCTTTTGTAACATCTTTTGCACTGACATTTTAATGTCTGTTGCTATTTGCTGTTTGTTTGTTGCATTTGTTGGCTTTCGCAATTGTAAAGCTGCATTTACAGCCGAAACAAATGAAGAGACGTAATGGCGGCCAGGCGTGGGGATCGTAAGGCAATTAGGCACAAACAACTTTATAATGGCAATTATACTTTCATATACTCGTGCAAATATATGCATATACATGTGTATGAGTATGTATGTCTTTGGCGATACAAAAGCCATGCAAATAGCAAACAATTTCTTTACAAATTTCTAAGACGAAACTAAAATTTCACACAAACTTGCCGTGTACATCTCTCTGCCCGTCTGTCTGTCTGTCTGTCTGTCTGTTTGTGTATTCGCTCAAAGAATGCTGTGTAAGAAAGTTACAAATAAGTAACGGAAGCAAGTTTCTAGATAATTCAATTTTGAACAACATCCAATTAGTTGACTCTTCCATTTTCAAATTACGTAACTTCTGCTACAATTTCTATTGCTAACTAGCTTTCGCAGGGGATTTTGTAGTTGATGAAATAAGTGAATGACTAGTTCTTTTTGTTATTAATGTTAAAAAGTATACACAATACAAATTTGTTTTTATCGAAATCAAAAAAAAAATTAGATTAAATAACCTACATATATGTAGATACATAAGCAAAGTGGTCATTTGTAAGCATTCCTGGGTAGAGCTAGCAATATTTGGGAGTACTTTCCAGAGACTGCACTCCTCTGATACTCGTGATGCTGCAGAAGTCTCTCCAAGAGTTTCTCTTTACTTTTATTAGGGTCCGTTAAAGATTGCTTATATGGTTTTGACCCAAAACTTCCCTTAAAAAGAAGCTGCTACTGTACGAAAAGCTTTTCTCAAGCTTTTCTAAAACATCGAAGATCCTGGTCCAACCATGGTGGTTTCTTCTTACTCCTAGGCTGCCTAGCTGGACAGACTTTGTCCAGAGCTTTGAAACGAGCACCAGTGAACCGGCTCACTAACTTCTACATTTTTTCAATGTTCGTTGGTTTGTTAGAAATTAAGTCTAATAATGAAAGAATAATGAATTTAGTTCGTGACTATAAAACACCAGTCTGTGGTTATTTTCCAGTCACCTTCGCAAGAACTCAAGGCTCCTTAGTATCCTGTACTAGCTTGACCACAGTCGCAAGCGGTATTCCCTTTTTTGGATTAACTTCGGTATATATATTGTAACGGAAATCCCAAATACGAAGGACAGACAAAAGGAGTTGCAGTGTGACGAGATTTCCAAATAAAAAGGAGAGACAAAAGAAGTTGCAATATGATGCAAATTACCCTTACCAAGGACAAACAAAAGTGTCGACAGTGTAAAGGAAATTCGCCGTCGTTAAGGATAAACCGCGCGGCTGCAGCTACCGCAGACAAACGAATATTCTTGAGCGCGTGAACAGAATGTTTGGGTCATCTTCAGATATAAAAAGATCGGCAGCCGTTATCACAAGGAGACGAGTAGAAGACTCAGTGGAGTTAACATTGCTGTCAGCTGTGTGTTTTAGAAACGGATAAGCTGTGTGAAACAGAGAGTAATTGTGTGTCATAAAGATTTGTGAAATAAGCCATTGGATATAGTAAAGAATTGTAATTATTTAAGACTAAATAAACGTTGAGTTAATTTCTGACGGTTAAGAGGCCAAACGAACAAATCTTGGTAGTTTTATTTAGCGATCTAGTGATCGGACTCGAAGGAGTTGGGAAATCATCGAGCGTAGCTAAGAAAAACGTTACAATATGTTAGTCTGAAGTTGCGTCTTTCTATCTCCAGGCTAATGGTAGTAGTAGTAGTGTCTTCGTCGCTGTATTCATGGAGAAAATAGATATTCATAATTGGGCTATGCAAGAATGCAGTCCCTTGGCTTGTTTATTTGTATCACCATGGTCATCTTCAAGATTGTTCACCTGTAGCTCATTCAGAATGGAGTTAACTGCACCATCCTGCATCATTTCCACTTCGGTGTTGTGGATGAAACGTATCTATAGGATCATTCACGGATGAACTATGCTTAGCTCATGCCTAATGGGGACTAGAGGCGACAACCCGAGAGGTGGAGGAGTGCTAACCCCTCCTCTTTAGATTCTCGTAGTCAGCAGACTGCTGAGTAAGTTAAAGGTGAGGGGGCTGCCATTCTTACGCAGATGAAATTTTGATTATGACAATTGCTAAGTACTTGGAAACCTTTCACTTCCTGGAAAATCAGCCACTTATAACAATAAATAATTGGGTGAACTCAGCGGGGCTCAGTGTGAATTCTGATAAAACGGACCTTGTCTTATTTACAAGGAAGTACAAAGTACCGACTTGTATCAAACCAACTAAGTACTAACTACCTGGGAATGGTGTTGGATAACGAGTTGTCAGCGAGGCTCTAGTATTTCGAAATACTGGAGTTTGAAGAGCTTGAGAATCTGGCCACCAAAGGTAATGCTCGAAAATTCTATGAGAAGATGCGCCGACTTATAGAAGGTTTCAATACCGCAACAAACTCGTGTAGGGACCAAGGAAGTAATCTCGATTACTCAGATATCAGATATTCACCGTGCGCCAAATCTGAGAGAAGACCCGATAGAAAATAATCGATACACGCCACCTTTTGATCGATTTCAAAGTTGTCTTCGACAGCACGATAAGGAACCTCACAAAACTCATACGGCTATGAAAACTGACCCTGGATAATACCAGAAGCACAGTCAGAATTGGGAAGGACCTCTCCGAGCCGTTCGATATCAAACGAGGTTTCAGACAAGGTGACTCTTTATCATGTGATTTCTTCATTTTGATGCTGGAGAAAATAATACGAGCTGCTAAATAGACCAGGCACAATCTTCTGCAAGAATGTACGATTGTTTTCGTATATCGATGATATTGATATCATTGGCCACAACAACCGCACCGTAAGGTCTGAGTTCTCCAGATTAGACAAAGGAGCGAAGCGAATAGGTCTGGTAGTGAACGAGAGCAAGACGAACCCTCTCCTATAATCAAACAAACAGTCATCGCAATCGCGTTGTAACTTCGAAGTCGTAGTTAATTTCGTCTATCTAGGAACCAGCATTAACAACACCAACAATGACAGTCTTGAAATCCACCGCAGAATCACTCTTGCCAACAGGTACTACTTTTGACTGAGTTGGCAATGGAAAAGTAAAGTCCTCTTTCCACGAACCAAAACCAAACTCTACAAGTCGCTCATCATTCCCGTCCTGACATATGATGCAGAAGCCTGGACGATGTCGATAGCCGATAAATCGGCTTTAATAGTTTTCGAGAGAAAAGTTTTGCGGAAGATTTATGATCCTTTGCGCGTTAACAACGATGCCTTGCCTCACCAGTTCTCCAGTTCCAGTCTTCCTTACAACTCCCTACTGTGCCACTGCGACCAGGCAACAAATGCAGGAGAGTCCGGCAGTCTGTCAGTCTGTAAATAAGGCTTAGATTTTCGACGTTATTTGACTGTCACTTGCATTAAACATTTTCGTGGTAGCGAAAATCTTAATATAAAGTGCAGAACGGAGCTCATCGTGTCACAATGTAACCCTAAAGGACTTTCGAGTGCACAATGACTTGATAGTTTCACCGATTCTGCAGCCATTTCAGTGGGCTGGTATCCTAAAAGATCGTCTGACAGAATATCTCCGTAGAATCACTTTGGTTTGGCGGTTTTATGCGCCCAACCAATGCAAATAAACGAGAATCTTTTAATCTTTCTCACAAAATCGGTTAGTCCTCTCAACCACTATACAATAGTGTTGATCTCAACTCGAATCAAAAATGTTGACTTGTTTGAAGTAAGCAAGTAATCCCCAAAACTGAGTGGCTCAGCCTTTTTTGTCTGACTGAAAGTACGTAAGTACCAGAAGGAGAATACCCACCAAAATGTATACCAATCGGATCAGAGCGATAAACAGATTACTATACGTTTGTCTGTGTGTTTGAATGCAAACAAGTCCTCAGTGTTTGAGATATCTCAAGGAGGCTTGGTATTTTCATAACTCGCTGATCATTTGTTACAATCGATCCGACTGGACCTCTATAACATATAGCCCTCCTACAACCGATTCATTTAGATATGAGATTTTGTGTTAAAAATCCATGAATTCAAGTAAATGTTGGTACAGAAAAACAGCGAACTCGAATTTTGGATTTTGCAATAAATTTTATATGCTTCAAGAAAGATTTCTAGACTTCGGCAAGACCGAAGACAGCAAATTTTTGTTGTTGTTGTTATTTTTGAATTTATTTGCCTTTGCTATTGATTTTAGCTCCAAATAAATTCCCATCATAAAAAATGTGTGTGGAATGACTGCATCAACTTTGGATTATTTATATTTTATTTACAAGATATTGAAACACAGCCGTTGAACAAGAAAACTCATTACGCTAAACGCCATGTGAGGCGGCTTAATCTGTGAGTAGAGGTACTTACATACATACATACATATATATTAATGCGATAAAAGAATGTGATCGTAAACCACAAAAATTAAACGCTCAATGTACAGACATACAAACATACATAAAGGCATACAAATGAACATTTGTACAAACACTTGTATGTATATCAACGTGGTGGTGGATCCAGCAATCCTCAATATGTGCTGCGACAGGTACAATCAACGCTGCTGCTGCTGCCGCTGCTGTTGCACATTTATGGCCCATAAATGCGATAAATGTAACTGCCAACTGACAGGTCCATTGTCTCACAGCGTCCACGAATAATGCTACGAATATTATGGTTCAGTTGGAGAGCTCAGAAGGTAAAAGGAAGAAGTGGCGTCATCTTCGCTTTTTGCTTAGTTTTTTTTTTAAATCTTAATTTCACTGGAGCGCCACCAACAGTGTGTGGCGCTTAACAAACACACCAAAAGTACGATTATGCATTTGGCAGCAGCACCACCATACCAGCGCCACCAACAGCGCAAACGCTGCTTGCAACACGACATTAACTAATCTGACGTCTATTTAACGTCGCCGCTGCAATAAATCAATTCAATTGTAAAATGCTCGAACAACGTCGAAAAAACACAAATGAAATTAATCAATTTGATTAGGTTTTCTTCTTCTTCATCATCATCATAAGCATCAGTATAAGCATCTACTGTCTTTCTTCAATATCTCATTGGCTTGTACATATGCGGACGCATACCTTTCTTTAATGTCCTCAACGGTGAACCTCACTTTAGTTCCCATCTTCTTTGAGTTCTTTTTTATATTTATTTTGATATTTTTATTTTTATTTTTTTATGTAAAATTTTTTGATTTCTTTCTTCGTTGTTGATCATTTAATTTTATTGTTTTGTATGGTTTGGTAATTTTAAAAATTATGTCCACCCAATTGAAAAATTTCAAATTTATTGTTGCTGTTTGTTTTGGAGCTTGTGTGTATGTGTATGTAAATATTTAAGCCTCACATTAAATCCAATTGATTTGTGAGTGAAATGAATTTTGTTGTAAAATTGTGTTTATGACGGAAAGTTACAGCCAGTGAGGTTCAAAATGAAAATCCTTTACATCCGGTCGCAGTAGTTTGCAGTAAACCGTCCATGCTGGCCAGCTACAGTGCACAGTTTTTGGAAACTTTTCATTTCTCAAAGATCCAATAGCTGGTTGATTAGGGGTTGTCATTGTCAGGCTAGACTTTTACGGTTACGAATCCCGGTGGAGTAATTTATTTATTTATTTCTAAACAATAAATATTCAAAATGTATAATTGAACTAGTATTTAACTAGTCAACAGGTTATAAATAATCGGAAATTGACATTTTGGAGGACATATCCGTTTACAAGACATAACAATCGGTAACATATTCCACATGAAACCAGTAAAGTAGACTAAGTGTGGTTGAAACCGAACATTGGATACTTGGCTGATATATATTTATATTGAAGGCCAGACGACATGCCATACTTTCAGCAGAGGATTAAAGTCCACTTAAATGGGAGGTAGGCTAAATGGTGGATCTCTGTGAGTATTTTTACGCTGATGGTTGAAACTCACGACAACTATCATACCCAATATTAGATTATATATCCACAGATCGATCAAAAATAGATCTGCAATATGAAGGGTACGTCTATTTCAAGGTCATTTTTGATAGGATTTTTGTCTCTACTAAAACTACTATACTATCCAAGTTTGCTCGAGCTCTGTTGCTAAATGCCTTAAATAAAGGGTTATCCAAGTAGAGGTAATTTTTTCAATAGCCTTTCTCTGGAAAGACTTACGCCTGAACAACGTTTACAAATCATTCAACTTTATTACGAAAATTCACATTCTGTAAAGAATGTGTTTCGCGAGCTTCGCTCAACTTATCGTCAACATAATCACCCTACTCAGCGTACTGTTCGCAACACCATTACCCATCTCGAGACCCAGCATTTATTATTGGATAATATTGGACCGAATATACCACATCCAGCACACAGTGAAGAAAATATAGCGGCCATAGCTCAGAGTGTACACGACAACCCTGCTGAGTCGATTCGGCACCGTTCGCAGCAACTCGGACTGACGTATGGAAGGGCTTGCCGCATTCTACGTCGAGATCTTAAATTGAAAGCGTACAAAATACAGCTTGTGCAAGAACTAAAGCCGATCGACCTTCCCAAGCGACATCGCTTTGCTCTATGGACTCTTGAAAAGCTCCAAGAAGATCCGACGTTTTCGAGCCAAGTTTTGTTCACCGATGAGGCAAAATATCCGCATTTGGGACGAAGAGCAACCTGAAGAGATTCAAAATCTGTCATTTCATCTAGAAAAATGGCGTGGTTTGGTGTGGTTTGTGGGCCGGTGGAATCACCGGTCCATATTTCTTCAAAAATGATGCCGGTAAGAACGTAACCGTCAATGGTGACCGTTATCGCGAAATGATAACCCACTATTTGCAGCTGAAATTGAAGCTCGTGATCTTCGCGACATTTGATTTGAACAAGGCAGCGCCACTTTCACACATCGCATAAATCAATGGATTTATTGAGAGAACACTTAGGTGAGCAGATAATTTCATTTTTTGGCCGGTCTATTGGCCACCAAGATCGTGTGATATCACACCGTTAGACTTTTTACTGTGGGTATATGTAAAGTATAAAGTCTATGCAGACAATTCCGCTTCGATTCAGACCTTGGAGCAAAACATTACGTGTGTCATGCACCAGTTACCAGTCGAAATTCTCGAACGAATCAGCGAAAATTGGACTCAACGCATGGACTACCTGAGACGTAGCCGCGGCCAATATTTGAAAGAGATAATCTTCATAAAATAAATGCCAAAGAATGTTCTTTCGAATGATAATAAATATTCTCCATTAAATTTGAATTTTATGTGTTTTTTTTTCTTTAAAAAAAATAGAGAACCCTGCACCGTTATTAAATCTTGAGTGACGCGTGTGGGCTGGAGAGTAAACAATCCGTTATAAGGAGCGAATTCGTAGTTTTTGCTCGAGCATAGTACTGCCGAGTAATATAGTAAAAAGATATTTGCGCATTACTCGTATGTATTTAGTAGAACCTCTTAGCAATTTGGCGTGAGAACGGCAGATATATCTTAATGAGAATATATTCTTGATACTCTTAAGAGGCATTCGCATTTAAATACATTTTTTTCTGTAGCATCGTATAAAGCTGGTGTGGCTTGGGTTAGAGCCGACCACCCACTGCATAAGACTAAGCACAGCAATAAACTCATCTAAAGCATCAATACAATAACATTGGTAGACCTGGAGTAATAAATCTAATATTTCAATTAAGTAGTTTGCTGTACACGTAGCGATGTATCCAAGCATGTAGCAGAGCAGAAGGTAATGATTAATCGAATGAACTGTGTACTGAACCATACCAAGCGGATCTCGAAGAAAAAAGGCTACTATATGAATACTGTGCCTAAGGGTGCTATCGGATCAGTGAACATATCACTGAACACTTACAATGTAAGTATATCTGTTTCCTTTCGTTTCTAAACATTTCTCGAAGTTGTGGTACAAATTTCTTCTTCTTTGCTGGTGTAGGCACCACTCTTACGCGATTACGGCCGAGTTAACAAAAGCATGCCAATCGTTTCTGCTCTTGGCCGTGCGGCGTCAATTGGAGATATCAAGTGAAGCCAAGTCTTTTTCCACCTGATCTTTCAAGGGAGTGGAGGACTTTCTCTTCCTTCTGCTTCTTCTGGCGACTACTGCATCGAATACTTTCAAAACTGAAGAGCTTTCGGCTTATATCTCCTAAAACTTGTTGTTCCATCTACTGCGGTAGTCGCCCTTTCTCTCGAAAATTCCTAGCTCTGACTCATCCGCATCATATAGCAGGATATGCATGACGAGGAACCAATTTACCAGACGAAATTGCCTTAGTAATAATAAATTTTAATCAGCCATGGGGGACCATTCAGCTAAATCTTTTTATGGCATAGACATTTATATTCGAAAAAATGTTCCATATCAATAAAAAAAATGCAGTAATTAACCAACAATCATCAATTGCAATAAACTTAGAAATAATTGCAGTGAATTCCATTATAGAAACGCCTTACCTTCCTTCCCCACCAAACGCCGCCTTACAACAGTCGATGGTAAATTAATCAAATTGCAACTGTCAGCGACAATCGAAGCGGCAATTTGTTTCATAATCGCAAATCAAACACTTGCAATATGCCACAAATCGACGGAGACAACTGTGCTGCTGGCGCCGCCGCTGACGCTGTCAACAATGTGGACACTTGAATTCGTTGTTGAAAACTTACTGGCAACGCTTGGCAGATAATATGTCTATCTAATATGTAATATGTATGCCACTGTAGGTTTTTAGACATATAGATATGCTTACTTATAACTATAATACCTGCGGTATAAAATCAAACTAATCCGAAAAAGTACTAGTCCGTATAATAACAATGTACATATGTACCAATTGAAAAATCTTGTTTCAACTCCAAAAAGAGTATTTCTTTGTATGTTTTTACTAAAAGTAATTTTTAAAAATTTTATTTTTGGTTCTAAATTGCCTATTCCGGTTTTATATATTTTGAATTAGTATAAGACCAGTATATTTCTGATTGAGATCTCATAATTGGCATCTCGTAGAGCAAACCCGATTTCAAAATAATAATTTTTTGTATGAACTCTTTGGTTTTGCTTGTTATACTAGTTTGATGTAGTTATTAACTAGTTCATTTCACTGCAGGGTTTTTTATGAGTATTTACTTACCTACACATACCTTTATACATATTTATATTTATATGCGAATGTTAGAAACGCGTCGTGGCATATTAATTTATCAAGTGGCGATATTTGAACAAATTGTTGCGGATTTAACTGTAGACACAGCAGCGATTTGTTTTAACACCTCACAATCGTCTAACCAATAATTTGCATAGACAATGCACTCAAGCACACATACACACATACACACATACACGTACGCATACAGAAAGTTATAAAGTCATTCATACATGATATATCGTAAATAACTTAGCTCGGCTTAGTCAACAATTGGTCAGCAGTTGTCTGTTTGTAAGTGATTACTTGTCTAATGGAGTGTCAAGTTGGTGTTTTGGCCCCTTTCAATGGACCCACGCCATATCGATAAATTTCAATATTTTTTTTTTTTCATACATTAACAAGGAAATGAGTTGGCGCCTACAATTAATTTTATAAATAGAATTTTTTTATTAATAATACCAAGGGTCTACCCATGCTAGTGATGCCCAAAAAACTCTTTTTAGTGTCAAAAAAGTTAGACGGCTGACGTATTACAAATTTTTAAATTTCGTGACAACCATTTTAAAATGTAAATATAACGAGGAAAAAGTTTTGTTTTCGGCCATGAAGAACTCTTTATATCTCTTCATATCCATATAAACATTTCATCTTTAATATATAAGTAGAATTTAAGAATTTCATATTCTGATCATATTGCTATAAATTGTTATGACTATATCTATAATCCTTCTGGTACTTATATACTGCTGACCAAAATTGATAAACCACTTCATATTCAAGTAAGGTGTTCAAATGGTGCAAATTGTCATGAGAATTATCTCTTTACTACTCCAGTGGTCACAGAATATGATCGGTATTCATTAAAATATTGTTTTGACTGATTGTAAAGATGTCGAAATATTCTGCTGGCAGGCCAAACATTTTGGCAATTATGGGGGACACGATACGAAGACTGTGGAGAGTCGATTCGACGCCATTCGTAGCAACTCGGACTGACGTATGGAACGTTTTGACGCATTTTACGTCGAGATCTTAAATTGAAAGCATACAAAATATAGCTTGTGCAATAATTAAAGCCGCTCGACTTTCCCAAGTGACATCGCTTCGTTTTATGGCCTCTTGAAAAGTTCCATGAAGATGTTTTCAATCCAAATTTAATTCAGCGATGAGACCCATTTCTGGCTCAATGGGTACGTAAATAAGCAAAATTGCCACCTTTGGGACCAAGAGCAACTTGAAGAGATTCAAGAGCTGCCATTTCATACAAAAAAAGAAAAAAACGGTTTGGTGTGGTTTGTGGCCCGGTGGAGTCATCGGTCCATATCCGTCAATGGCGACCGTTATCGCGACTTGATAACCGACTATTTGATGCCTGAAATTGAAGCTCGTGATCATCGCGACATTTAGTTTCAACAAGACCGCGCCACTTCCCACACTTCGCATCAATCAATGGATTTATTGACAGAACACTTCGGTGAGCAGATAATTTCACGTTTTGATCCGGTCGATTGGCCACAAAGATCGTGTGATATCACACCGTTAGACTTCTTCCTGTGGAGATATGTAAAGTTTAAAGTATATGCGGATAATTCCGCTTCGTTTCAGACCTTGGAGCAAAACATCACGCGTGTCATTCGCCAGTTACCAGTCGAAATGCTCAAACGAGTCATCGAAAATTGGACTCGACGGATGGACCATCTGAGACGTAGCCTGAGACGTAGCCGCGGCCAACATTTGAAAGAGATAATCTTCGATAAATAAATGTCAAAGAATGTTCTTTCGATTGATAATAAGAATTCCCCATTAAATTTGAATTTTCTGTGTTTTTTCTTTAAAAAACTAGGGAAGCTCGAAATTGATCACCCGTTATGTCGTAGTCGACGACGAGGTCAACAGTACTGCCAAACTTAATAAATGTACAGGGCTATCGATTTAGTGGTTTTAAAAGGGCTGTATTTTGGCATCTGTGAAACTTAACTGTCTTTTTTTTAGCTGAAAGTCATACATTTATTGGAATGGATCCCTTAACACCCGCACAAAGTGTTGAAATTGTTGAAACCTACAAAAAAAACATAGGGATTCAAACCTTGCCATGTTTGGTGCTTTAAGATGAGTTTAAGGCTCACCTAATCGTCCAAATACTCAAGAAATTTTTAAAATTCTAAAGAACTTGAAGAGACTGGATTAGTAACAGATATTGTAAGGCTCGTGCATTATCGCTTTGCTCGTTCCGCCTAAAATATCGTTGCTATAAGTGAAAGTGTAGCCGAAGACCGAATGTGTCAATTTCTCGACGTTTTCAAGAGCTGGTACTTTCTTACGGTACATTATGGCATATTTTGCACTTGCACTTACACCTACATCCATATAAAGTCCACCTCACACAACAACTGAAGCCAGCTGACCATTCACAAATTCCGTAGTTTCTTCGATTGAACGCTTGAACAACAAGCAGTGAGTGGACTGCGATTTTTCCAACAAAATTTTATTCAGCGACGAGGCACATTTCTCACGCGGTGAATACGTAAATAATCGAAATTGTCACTTTTGGGTCTCCGAGAATCCCCAAATTCTTGAAGAGAGACGACCCTTAAAAACCTACTGCCCTTATTCCTTGGTTCGGAGGTGTGATTGGACCTTACTTCTTTAAAAACGATAACAGCGAGACTGTCACTGTCAATTCGGAGAGTTATCGTCCTATGATAATCGATAATTTTTGGCCTACAATTGACGAACACGACAACAATATGTGGTTCCAACAAGATGGTACCAAATGCCACTCAACATACGGCTTTATTGCGAGAGAAATTTCCCGGCCGCGTAATCTCTCGTCTTGGCAATATCTATTGGCCACTAAGATCGTATGATTTGAAGCCATTAAACATTTTTTTTTTTTTGTGAGGCAACGCTTAAACACACTTGGATAAACCTTTAACTCTTGAGCACATGAAAATCAACATTCGTCAAGTTATGGCTGATATACCGCCCAATATGTGCCAAAAAGTGGTCGCAAATCACCTCGAACAGATCGAAGTTTGCAAAAATTCACGAGGTGGTCTTTAACTGATCTAATGATTGCGAAATTCGATTTCAATGATTTTCAGTAACATTACCAACTTGAATTCATGTCTGTAGGGGCAGAATTTCGCGCTTTTAGATGCTTTTTAGACAGATTTTTGACGCAAAACCTCATATCCGATCAAATCTATTATATGGCGATATATATTCAGTTCCTATTTTCCTACTTTCCTATTTTTTCTATTTTTATTTTTTGTTTGTAAAATACAAAATTTCATCAATAAAAAAACAAACATTTTCTTTATTGGCCCAGAGCTTTTCAGTTCAGCTTATCTTTGTAAAGGTTTTTCCAAAAAAACACACTAATTGTTAAAGAAATTCAAATGTTTTTTATTTAATGTTAAGTACAATCGATACAATTAAGTTCTGAATATAACTTCATTCAAATGGCCTCCACGACTTTTTTGCAGGAACGAATTCGATGAACCCAATTTTCGAGCACTTTTGCACTAAATCAAGTAGTATGTCATGAATAGCAAGTTCAATATTGAATTTTAAAGCTTGAAGAGAGTCTGGTTTATTGCTAAAGACCAATGACTTCAAATAACCCCACAAGAAGTAGTCTAATGGTGTTAATTCACAACTTCTTGGAGGCCATTTAATGTCACAATTTCTTGAAATAATCGAATCTCCAAACCTTTCTCACAATAATTCGATTGTTGCACGTGCTGTGTGACACGCAGCACCGTCTTGGAACGAGATGTTGTTAATATCAACTCCTTCCGACTGTGGCTATAAAAAGTTGGTTATCATCGATCTATACCGCTCTTCATTGACCGTAAAGGTGCTACCAGCTTCATTTCGAAAGTAGTACGGACCGATGATTCCACCAAACCAAACTGTCTATTTAGGTGAATGCAATGGTTGTTCATGAATAATTTGTGGATTTCCATCGCACCAGAATCGACAGTTTTGTTTATTTACCTCATCACTTAGATGAAAGTGAGCTTCATCGGAGAAAATGGTTTCCTTAAAATAATCGTTATCGTTTTCAGGTTGCAAGTTCCAAGGCAAATTCAGCAAATTCACGATGTTTATGGTGTTCCACTGCCTTCAGTTCTTGAATGAGAATAATTTTATACGGATGGAAGCGCAAATCCTTTCTCAAAATCCGCCAGGTTGTGGTATGAGACAGTCCCAATGCTTGAGAACGTCTTGGAATCGACAAATTACCGTCTTCAGCAACACCTGCCTTAACGGTAGCAATATTTTCATTTCTTCGACCGGTTCTTTTATGGCTTTTGAACATTATGTTAAGAGAATTTACACTCGAAATTTTCAATAATTCGACGAATAGCGAGCACAGGTGAACGATTATTACGATTATAAAATGGCAAATGGCATTTACAGTACGATTATTTTGATAATAATATTGAATAATTTATAAACATTACTGAATACAATGAAAAAAGACAGATCATGACATATTAAACATGGCCAAAATGACAATTAGCAATCATATCATCCCTATTGGAAAACCCTTTATTACTACATCAATACTCAGGTCATCAGTGTTCAATTTGAAAATTATTTATTCACTCAACTCAAACAATGCCAAGTAGGTTTTTTATCATGCAAGTAAAAATTCGCTAAAATTTAAAATAATTTCATCAATATGCACGTACATACATACCAAGTAATTTCATACAAATCCTTATACGAGTAATGTATATATGTACCACATGCATATTCACTCATTAAGTCAAAAAGTCATAAAATTCGACGTGTTCCAATTAATTCACAAATAAAAATTTGCAAAGCAAATTAAAATTTATCTAAGAAAAGCAATAAAGTAACAAACGATAAAAATTTGTAATTAAACAATGAATGCAAGGAGCGGGGTGCCGCTGTGAGAGAGCGAGTGAACGATAACAAAAAACAAAGCATTTCACAGCAGCGACAGAAAATAGTAGAGTATTTCAAAAAAAAAATAAAAAAAAATAAAAAATAAGGAAACAAAAAATAAACAAATTAGCAACAAATATTTAGCAACCTTTTTTAAATTTCCCTGCACAAAATATTTACAACGAAACAAACGGCGCTTGACCACCAGCAGGGGCTGCGAGTTTACATGCAATTTGTTAATGCCACCGCCTTAAAGAAATTAATATCGACATAAAAAGCAAATTTAATATGCAACATTTTCAATTTAAGCCCATTAAAGAAGAAGAAAAATTATTTAAAAAAAAAACAAGCAAATAATGAAGAACTGGGCAGGGAGAGGTGCTTAAATTCTGAAGGGATGTATGCTAAGCGCTCGACCAGCCGGCAGACTTGATAAGCAAATGCAGTTTCCACGCCGAAAAACTTGAAATAAAAAAAGGTAAAAGTAAAGAGTAGAAGAAGTGGAAGAGGCTGCAGCAAATGAACGTTGCATGCAACACAACAGTTGTGGTTTGCCGGCCAGTATGGACAGCGTTGCTTGTTCGTATACCCGGTGGCCACTGCTGTACGACATGCTGCTTAGCATGTTTTAATTATTTTCCAACTTTTGTTTATAACACACACATGCCTCTAGTATATATATATGTTTGTATGTATGTATGTGTGTATAAGAATAGTTAAAGTTTTCAGTTTTTCAGTTTTGGCTTTTTTTTTTTGAGTTCAAACTAAAAAATAATCGCCCAAACCGGCTGTGACGAGGCCAGTTCATCACCTTTGGCAGTTGTGGGAATTGTAGATATATATATAATGTATGTATGTATGTTTTTATGCCACTTGGTGCTTGCTATTTGCTTCTAAGCGGCACTTGGCACACATATACACAGACACACACACACAATTCAACCGTCGATGGCGCTTCAGTGAGGGCGAGGCGTACAAACACGATGTTTTGACGGCTCAGCGCCCGCGGGCCACTAATGAGTGTTTTGTAGAAATTCCATCTTTTAAAATTTTTTTTTTTTGCTTGCACTGAAATATGTGCAACATACCAAAATACTTGCTGCGGCTTTAGCCACACTCGAATCGAATAAAGCAACCAACAGCAGCAGCAGCAGTAGCGGTGGCACTCAGCGCTTCCTTGCTTGCAATTAATAATGCGGCACTTGTAGTGCGCGCTGTGCTTGAATGTTGCCGCACTCGGACCCAAGTAGTCGAGTCGTGCATTGGGTCAACGAGGGTTGCGCCAAAGGGTTGTTGACGTGTCAAAGCAGCAACAACTAAACTCCACCGAAACTGGAGTAAAAATTCAAAATTGCGCTTTAGTCTCATCCTCCGGTCAACCGGCCAGACAGCTGGTTGCTGGTTAGTATATATGTACAACGCTCTTATCATTCGACAAGTTTTTGCAAAATTTCAGTTCACTTTTATTATTGCAATTACATTCGTTGCTTTGTTTTTGTTGTTGTTGTTGTTATTGTACACAGCAGCTTAATGGCCTTGTAAAGTGCATCATCGCACACATGCGGCTCGGAGGCGGTAAAACCGGCATATTTTCAAATGTCGTTAAACGGCTTGCCTTGCAACATTTTGTCGCCCGTCAGCAGTTGATACCGGTTAGATTGCCGATAGAATCTACGCATGTTTGCCTGGTGGAGGAGCTCAAAGCGTTTGGTTCAGGGTTGAAACAACTTGTTTGCGACATTGGCAATATGGACCGCAACGGCATGTGGCGTTCAATAAATTGGTGAAATTTGAGATGTCTAACATTGGGTTTGGTAAGTTCAAATGCATAGACATTTGGCCGCACTTGGCGTCCTTGTCCAGCACCAATGAAAGATTCGCGTGTTCTGCTGGGCTATGTATGTACGTAAACATAATATACAAATTGTTCAGCCAATGTTCAGCCACCTCCGAAACCCTAATAGCAGGAGCGAGCCTTTACGTATGTCTCACTCTTCACCACCAAACCTAACAATTCACATAGATATAACGTCTAGTCTAGTCCACCTTACCGTTACCATCAGTTTTGGTTATAATCATCAGTTCCGGGTCGAAGGCAGTAAGCTATTCATGGCTCACCCTATTTCTCTAGTCAATCAACGGCTTGAGTTACCCATCAGTTGTCACCATCCCTTCGTTCTGCGTTCATTGCGCCTCTGCGGCAACACTTGGCACTGCAAGCACCTCATCGTCGCTCCTGCCCACCCGAATCGATATCACTGCATTCGTTCGTCAACCATTTCGCTGTTAGCTTATAGCCTAACACTTTCCCAAGTCTCCCTCAAGGAGTGAATATCATATCGACCAAGATTTAGCCCACTTTTACTTTTTCATATATCAGAAACTCCTGTGGCGGCCTCTTTGGCTGCTAATACTATCCTTGCTCCTATTTTAGTTCACGTGAGTAGGATAATAACTTAGGGATGTTTGACCCAAATCCCATATAAAATATGGGCATATCTAAATCAACTCAGATCTTCATTCTGACACGATCTGTATAAATTTTGGTGCGTCTACCTCTTTTCCTTCTGGTACTTACATACTTGGTTGATTTACTTATATATCTTCTTCTTCTTTGGTGTAGGCAACGCGATTATAGCCGCATCAACAATAGCGCGCCACTTGTTCCTTCTCTTTGCAGTTTGCCGCTAGTTGAAAATATCAAATGAAACCAGGTCGCTCCCCACCTGATCCTTCCAAAGGAGTGAAGGTCTTCCTTTTCCTCTGCTTCCACAAGCAGGTACTCCATCAAATACTTTCAAAGCTGCAGTGCTTTCGTCCATTCAGACGACATGATCTAGCCAGCGTATCCGCTATCTCTTGGTTCGCCGAACTATGTTAATATCGCCGTATAGCTCGTAAAACTCATTGCTTCATAATCCGCGGTATTCACTGTTGCCAACGCGCAAAGCACCATAAATCTTCAGTAAAACTTTTCTCTCGAAAGCTCCTAAAGCCGACTTATCGGATGTCGGTCCTGAGAGGTCCTTCTCAATTCTGACTACGCTTCTGGTATTATCCAGGGTCAGTTTACAAAGCTGTATAAGTTTTGTGGGGATATCAAATTCAGACACAGCGGCGTAGAGGCAGTTCCTTATCGTGCTGTGGCAGCCTTAATATCAATGAAAAGGTGATGTGTATCGATTCTGGTCAATGATAGATTTGCCAGGTCTAAAGCCACACTGAAAAGGTCCAATCAGTTTGTTGACGGAGGGCGGTGGTCTTTCACACAATACTCTAGATAGGATTTTATACGCGATAGAAAGGAGACTTATCCCACGATAATTGGCGCAGACCGTGGGGTCTCCTTTTTTTGGAT
The DNA here is from genome assembly GCA_030068015.2 of Neoceratitis asiatica. NCBI lineage: Eukaryota > Metazoa > Arthropoda > Insecta > Diptera > Tephritidae > Neoceratitis > Neoceratitis asiatica. Next base: position 64,643,002 of record CM061526.1, read on the forward strand.
TGGGCAAAGCACACTTAGGTTCCTTGTCAGCTCTTCGCCGCCGTATTTGAATAGTTCTGGCGGTAAGCCATCAGCTCCCGCCGCTTTCTTATTTTTTAAGCGGGCAATCGCTATTCGAACTTCTTCATAGTCGGGTGATGGCACTTCTATACCATCGTCATCGATTGGGGTTTCGGGTTCACCATCTCCGGGGTTTTCACTTTCACTGCCATTAAGTAGGTTGGAGAAGTCTTTCCTCTATACACTAAGTATGCTCTAGACACCGTCTTTCATCAGATTACCTCCTAGTCCCTACACGAGTTTGCTCCGGTCTTCAAACCTTCTGTAAGTCCCGTCTCATGGAATTTTCGAGCTTTACCCTTGTCGGCCAGCTTCTTAAGCTCTTCATACTCAAACATTTTGGCCTCTTTCTTTTTTCGGCTACAAATGCGTCTCGCTTCCCTCCTCAGCTCTCGGTATCTATCCTACCCCGCGCGTGTTGTAGTTGATCGCAAGGTTGAGAGGTAGGCAGTCTGCTTTCTCTCCACTGCACTTCGACATTCCTCCTCATCGTACCAGCTGTTTTTCTGGTTTTGCTCCCTTATATCGAGTCGCTGATGAGTGCTCTCAGAGAGCAGGTGTGCAAGTCGAGTAGAAAACCTGCTGGCTGTCTGCTGTGATTGCAGCTTTTCGACGTCAAACCTTTCTTGTGTTTGTCGACGGTCGTTCTTCGCCGCACAGAGGCTGGTGCGTATTTTTGCTGCTACAAGATAATGATCCGAGTCGATATTTTGACCTTGGAACGTACGCAAGTCTAAAACACTGGATACATGTCTTCCGTCTATCACAACGTGATCGATTTGGTTGCGTGTTTTGCGATCTGGCGACAGTCATGTAGCTTGATGAACTTCCGTATGCTGGAATCTGGTATTTTAACAACCATATTTCGAACCCTATACAATTAAGTGCTGAATTCGATGAGCCCAATTTTTGAGCACTTTTTCCACTAAATCAAATCGTGAGCCATAAATAGCACGTTCAGTATTGACTTTTAAAGCTTGAAGAGAGTCTGGTTTATTGCTAAAGATCAATGATTTCAAATAACCCCACAAGAAGTAGTCTAATGGTGTTAAAGCACAACTTCTTGGAGGCCATTCAATGTCACAATTTCCTGAAATAATCGAATCTCCAAACCTTTCACGCGATCGGTTGTTACACGCGTAGTGTGTGACATGTAGCCCCGTCTTGTTGGCAGCAGATGTTGTTAAGATCAACTTCCTCCAATTGTGGCTATAAAAATTTAAAGGTTATCATCGATCTATACCGCTCTCCATTGACGGTAACGGTGCTAATGGTTGTAATGGCGGCCGCGATAGCCGAGTGGTTAGCATTTCGTACTGACATTCCGAAGGCCTGGGTTCGAGCCCAGGTTCTAGTAACATCCAAAATGATAGAAAAAAATTATTCTAATTGAGGTCTCCCCTCGGCAGGAAATGTCAAGCCCTCCGAGTGTATTTCTGGCATGAAATAAAGCTCCTCATAAAAATCCATCAGCCGTTCGGAGGCGGCTTAGAATAAACTGTAGGTCCCTTCATTTGTTGGTAAAAACATTAAGACGCAAAACCACAAATTGGAGGAGGAGCTCGGCCGAAAATCGCTTCGGCGGTTACAAAGCGCCAAATATATATATATAATGGTTGTTCATCAACAATTTGTGATTTTTCTTCGCACCAGAATCGACAGTTTTGTTTATTTACCGCACCACTCGGATGAAAGTGAGCCTCATTGGAGAAGATGATTTTATTTTAAAAAGTCGTTTTCGTTTTCAAGTTGTTCCAAGGCAAAATCAGCAAATTCACGAAGTTTATCGTGCTCCATGGATAAAATTGTAAACATTACTGAATACAATAAAAAAAATGACAGATCATGACATGATCATCCATATTGGAAACCCTTTTACTATTCCTTATTAACTGTACGACCTTCTGGCAGGAACTCATGATGCACCACACCATTGTAATCAAAGAAAATAGTGAGCAAAATCTTCACCTTTTCCTTTAAACATACCTCGCAAGTACCTACATACATACAAGAACCATTATATAGATATCTATGTGTAGATATTAATTGAAAAATATTCAATAATCAGATAATAAAACATGAAATTTCCATATAATTGCAATTCATCACTTTCATTTATACTCTCCACATCGCTCAGAGCTTTTCCAAAGTCATAAGTTCTTTCATGCATGCATACATATACATATGTGTGTACACAAAACATAACGTGTGTGTTTTTACATGCATTTATTTAAAATGACTTAAATAACTTTGACCATTAACGCCATTTAATTGACAAACATTCAAGCAGCTGTGAACATTTTTGAGAAAGTGCACACAAGCAACCGCACTCACTTACTCACACATGTATACATATGCATATGTATGATTGCATATGCATATGTATTAATGGATTTTAAGAAATTTTCACAAATTTCCAACTACATTTTTAGTGAGTTTTCTTCAAAAAATGACTCAAATACACACACAAATTAGAAAATTCCTCGAGCATAGACAAAGAAGGACAAATTTGTGTAAAGGATTTAATTTAAATCTTTGAGAAAGGATAAAGAAAATTTGTGTGTGCACATAATTTAAATGAAATTCCATACTTTTACACACACACAAACTGCACATACACACACATATATTGAGCTTTTATTGTGCGAATTTTGGTGGAAATTTTGTTTGGTTCGTACTTAAAAGGACTTTAAGTTAAGAGCTTACGGAGAGGTTAGAGTGTATTGTGGTTGTTGTTGTAGTTTACTTGCTACGCAAACGTTGCCAACTGTCACGCAAACACAACAACAACAACAAAAATTTATAAATATTACAACAACCAAACAATGACTCACTTAAACTTGGCTGATTCTCCAGATAACCTCTGTACGAATATGTGTCTTCAAGCCTGCCCACATGTGCACACGTACTATGTAATGGTTTATCAACACATACATCTACATAAACGACAATTGACACACACACACTTCAAATGCCTATTGTCCTTAAGTTTAAGTTCCTGTCTGTCCTTTCATTGCAACTTATTCCTTTTCATGCAAATTATTTCAGCTTCAACTGCTCGAGTTGCCGTCTTTTGTGGTCATTGAGGACATTGAGCACACTTCTTGTCTTTGTTGTTTCTTTTATATTGCCGCTTGTCATCTGCATATGAGCTTGTTCTTGTTGCCACTGTTGCCGAAATCCTTTCCATTGGCTAACTTTATGCCTTTGGCAGTTGAGTTGTTTGGTCGGTACAATGACAGCACGTGTTATATTTAGATAGATACATTTTCGACAGGAATCTGTTTAATCAATATGTAAGACAATAATAATAATAAGAAGAAGAAGAAGAAGTAAGGAAAGTCTAAACGAAGCAAACCGAAAGCGAAGAGTAAATATTTGGCGCTCATTTTCGAATAAATGTACATATGTATTAGAGCTCCAGATTTTACTCAAACATTTTCGAGCTGCGCGAACATTTGAGCAACGAGCACTCGCACAATTGCTCATTCGAACTCGAAATTTTTTGGAGCCGAGCACGAGCATTTCGAGTATTGTTTGTTAAAACATTGAAATTTTGTTCAAAACATTTTTAATAATTTTAAATTTATTCATGCAAAGCGTAAAAATCATTGAGACGCCAAAGAAATTTTGACAAACAAAATTAAAATGTTTTTGTTCTGCTGCTGGAGCTATCTGGAGCTCTAAACTGTTGATTCCATCCCGAAAATGGATATACTGTTCGGCCTTTAATCACTTTAACCATTGTTATTTTTACCATTACATTACCATTTTTCAATTTATGGTTATCTTCACATAGAGAGATCAAACATCTTCTACCCGCTGAGTTGTTTTTCTGCAGACAAAGTGACTTTCATTTGCCATTATACAAGATTTTCGCTTCGTCTAGTTGGTGATATATACCTTGACCCTGTCCATAGCTCAAGCCGGCCCATCCTTTAATCCATCTAGCCACTTTAAGTAGAGAATTCTGTGTTTCTAGAATTTACAGTTAACTTCTTATACTTTCAGATTGTTTAGGTTTATACCGGGTCAAAGACCTAATGTAGGTTTTCCGACAAATTTTAATTTCTCACCCTTTAATATTATCAGGCCGCAATAGCGAAGTGGTTAGCATTGCGTACTACCATTCGGAAGGTCTGGGTTCCAGTACGAGTACATGCGAATTTAGACTAGAATAAAATGCCTGTTTGTTTCGCGACTGGTATATGCAAGTCTCTAATTTTTCAAAAATACCTTGTAAATGTCAATATAGTATGTTGACATTATAAATGAAACCTCATTTCCAAAAAAAAATTGTCAGAGAAGTTCTATAAAAATCTATCGGAGCATCTGAGTTACACTGTTAGATGATAATTATTTCCGTGATGGGTGTCAGTCCTTTTCTACCGGATCTTTTTTTTTTCAATTTATAGCGTAGAAGGCAGATCTGGCCAAAGCAGGAAATTTATGTATCCTCACGCACGTATTTAAATAGTCTAACCGATAAACCGTTTGGGTTGTGGGTTATCTGTTTGATCGACTTTGAGCTCACCATTTAAATCGACTCAACCCACTCTACAAAAATTCCCCCCTGTAGTTAAAGCTTTGCCCCAGTATCTTCTCTCCGATTTTTTTAATCTCTTCACCTATCGTTCTCTCTTTTTATATGTTTATAAATTCATCGTTTTGTGAATCACGTTTACCTTCGCACTCGTCTCTTGACGTATACGGTGATTTTGAGCAAGCTTTCGTTTAATCGGTTATATAGCCATAATGTAGAAAACACTCGTAACGCGGCCTTTTATTTACATACCGGCAGTAAGAAACGCTTGAAAACTGCCCAACAGGAGTAACGATCGGAAATACTACGAAAAAATGTGGCGACTTACAGAAGGCTTCAAAACCGGACATGAAGAACACAAAGATATTGCTGTCCAGGGTATACTGAATTTATGGTGGGAACACTAAATAGCACTTAAAATGAAAACAAAATGGCGAATCCGATTGCCCAAATGTTCCATGGCCCGTCAATGAGGAAGTTCGAATGATGATTGTCCTTTGAAAAAATAGCAAAGCTGCTAGAGCCTTGGACTTACAGGTCGGGCTAATCAAATATGGCGACGAAGAGCTGAAAACTGAATTTGATATTTCCGCAAAACTTTTACGGCTTTTTACACCGGTGTTAAGCAACACCGAAGAGCTACATTAGGATCGGGAGGGACCTCTCCGAGCCTTTCGATACCAAATCAGGTTTCAGACAGGGTGACTCTTGGTAATATGATTTCTTCAATTTCATGCTGGAGAAATAGCAAGGGTATGGCTATGACTTCGAGATCAAGCACCCACATCACTTTGAACTAGTAGACCTACATCACTAAAATATGCCAGATGAAGGAAAACAAGATTGCTTTGTCTCATCTCACAATTGTTGAACAAAACAAACATTAAAAGCCTTGGAATAAATTCAGAAACTTCATAAAATAGCCCCAGATCACTCATCGTCTCCTGTTTGAGATTAGTGCTTGTAAGTAGGGCATTTTCCTTTCTACTTCCGCCATCATGGAAGAGTTTCGGCCCACGTGGAGATAAAAGGATATTACTGTAGAAAGGAGGAGGAACCTGAATACTTAAGGCACTTCCTTTGTCAATGCCTCGCACTTTGGCAGTGTAGGTTGAAGTCTCTAGGGGTGGCAACCTTTAGAAACTTGAGCGAAATAGCAGGTGCAAAGATGTGTCGATTGTTCTGTTTGCAGGCTTCACACACTGGTTGGACTAGGGGAGAGACTAATAGGATGCTCAGAGGTATCAAAATTCGTCCGCTTGATGTCCTAAGTGAACTGATGTCTAACAGCCATTCATTCACGTACACACATGCCCTTTATCTTTAGCCCTGTTAAAAACCACCGTTCGTGGTACAAAACCGAGACACCCTAGTGAAGTAGTGCGACTGAGCTTAAAATCTTTACATCACAAACTTGACGTTGCTTTCACGCAGATACGCATTTCGCCAACTTTAACAATTAGTATATTGTAAGTATATACATAACATATGTATGTATGTCTGGCTGGCAATCAATGGTATAAACAGTAACAGTTGAAGATATTTGGTAGACATTTTGGCATAGACAAGCCTTAAATCAAATACTGGCTCTCATCTGTTCAAAATTATATATGTTTCATATGTACATATGTATATGTAAATATATTTTACTCGTATATATGAATGTAAATACATTTATATATATATTTAGCTATAGATATGCCTACCAACAACTGCGTTGGTTGCTGTAATTGTCATCGTCGCCATCGCCATTGTCAATGTCACTTCCTGTACTCCTCCTCCCCCAGGCACCATTCACATTCGCATCTAATATATCAACACAACTACAATAATCACACACACATTCTAACCATTAGATATCTGTGTATATGCACATATGTATGCGTGTCTATTCAAAATATTTATGTTATTCAATTTGATTGCATGAATTTTGAGCTTTAAAGTATTTTCGAGGTGATTTAATGCTTCTCAAGGCAATTCATCGTGTACCGTTGTAGTTAAGCTACTCGGATTAATGTTGATTTCTGATATTTATCGACACTAAAGTTATTTCGTACATGAGTATTATATTCGTATGTATTGGGCAAATATGTTTGCACTCGCACTTGTACGTATGTATATGAGTACTTACATAAATCGAAAAACATATTTAATCCTCAATGCAGTAAATATTTATAGTATCCAGTTTTTGGTATCGTTATCGTAAAGCCTCTTGGATTTATGTCTCTCATAGATAAATGGATATATGCATATATGTGTGTGTGTGTGTGCATATAGGTGTGGCTGCTAAGAAACTCTAATGCAAATTTGTGTTGAACAAGTTTTTGGTTAATAAAATAGTGATTAAACATATTTAGGTATTATTTACTCAACTCAAATGAGATAAAATTCAGTAGCTAACAGCATGTGCAAGTAAATTGTTTTTGCATAAAATTAATTTAATAATATTTATTTATGCGTATACATGGTATAGATTTACTAATTAACGACTAGTTTGATTTATTGCACGCAAAAATGTTAAAAAGTAATAATTTATTGAATTACTTACGTGTTATTTCTAAGACTTGATTGAATAAATTGTATTGAATATATGTACAAATAAATGAGTAATAGAAAAGAAATGAGGAAAAATACATACATAAGTAAGTAAGCACTTTTCGATGACTCGTTCGAGCATTTCAACTGGTAACTGGCAAATGACACTCGTGATGTTTTGCTCCAAGGCCCGAATCGAAGCGAGATTGTCAGCATAGACTTTAGACTTTACATATCCCCACAGGAAAAAGTCTAACGGTGTGATATCATACGATATTGGTGGCTAATCGACCGGCCCAAAACGTGAAATGTTCTGCTCACATAAGTATTCTCTCAATAAATCCATTGATTGATGCGATGTGTGGGAAGTGGCACAGTCTTGTTGAAACCAAATGTCGCGGACATCACGAGCTTCAATTTCAGGTATCAAATAGTCGGTTATCATGGCGTGATAACGGTCTCCATTGACGGTTACGTTCTCACCGGCATCGTTTTTAAAGAAATATGGACCGATGATGCCACCGGCCCTCAAACCACACTAAGCCGTTGTTTTTTCTGAATAAAATGGCAGCTCTTGAATCTCTTCAGGTTGCTCTTCGTCCCAAATGCCGCAATTTTGCTTGTTTACATACACATTGAGCCAGAAATGGGCCTCATCGCTGAACAAAATTTGGCTCGAAAACGTCGGATCTTCTTGGAACTTTTCAAGCTCCCATAGAGCGAAGCAATGTGGCTTGGGAAGGTCGAACGACTTCAGTTCTTGCACAAACTGTATTTCCTACGCTTTCAATTTAAGAGTTCGACGTAAAATGCCCCAAGTCATTCAATACGTCAGTCCGAGTTGCTGCGAACGGCGCCAAAACGACTCCCCACGCTCCTGGTGTACACTCTCAGCTACGGCCGCTATATTTTCTTCATTGCGTGCTGGAAGTGGTCTATTCTGTCGAATATTATCCAATAATGAGTGTTGGGTCTCAAGATGGGTGATGGTGTTGTGAATAGTACGCTCAGTAGGCTGATTATGTTGACCATACGTTGAGCGTAGCGCGCGAAACACATTCTTTACAAAAAGTTAATTTTCGTAATAAAGTTGAATGATTTGTGAACGTTGTTCAGGTTCCATGATGAAATGCCAAAATATACTGAAAAAAAATAACATGACAGCTTGACACGGCTCACGCGTGATCTGTCAAAAAAAAACGATTGAAAAAGGTACATCTACTTGGATCACCCTTAATAATCGAACTAACTGGCCGGTTACGACAAAAGATCAATACATTCAAGAAATACACCCGCATACTAAGTTTAGTTCAAGCATCTCAAAAGCTGATTGACAAATGTGCGTTCAAACAGACGAACATGAATATGTCTACTCACCTCGTCATTCTGATGCGATCGGTACAAATTTTGGTGGTTCTATCTATCTCTTATCCTTCATTCATAAAATGTGTAAAAGTTTTCTGCAGCACAGCCGTAAAATTCTTTCCCAAGAAAAATATATTAATATGAACATATGCTGAAATTATATTTGAAGGAACTCTTAAACCGAATCTATCGGAGTGACTCGGCTTCCTCTCTTTTAGCCGACACACTGGTTTTTTACCGAATTTTGTACAAGGGTTGCTCCCATCTCCAGGGTTAGCAACGTGAGCGCAGAAATCTAAAAACTATGGTCGTAATATAGTCTACAACAACAGGTCGCAAACCCACTCTTACAAAGTAGGATGATTCGGTATTGCAATCGTCCCGGGTAGTGAGAGGATAACTCTGAAAAGTCATCTCTCTCGGCAGTATATAATTCCAATAGTATAAAAATAACGAAGAAATTCTACAAACGAAGCGTCCACTGTGGCAATGGCACGGTGTATGGAGGCTCTAATTTTGAATCCGGCCAAACAGAAAGCGTTGTGAATTCTGTTAAATGGACAAAAAGGGGCGAAACAAATAGGAAACCTCCTCAGATTGAAAACTACTGTCGTCCACCGTGTTGACTAAGCCACCAGAGTGAAAGAATATCCACACCTTTCATAAGAAACCTGATGCGAAAGCTAATGACAGACCAGCAGCTTCAGCAATTAGTTTACGACGAACTGAAGACGGCAGTAAACATTAGTCAAGTTAATAAAGATGCTTAAACCGGAAAGGTGGATCAGTATGAATCATTGGGATACATGGCAACAGAACGTCTTCTCCTTTTTCTTCAATAATATATTTCGTCATCTTTTGAACGCACCATCTCAGTGGCCAATTGACATAGCCCAGGCGAGAGATTACGCGATCGGGAAATTTACCTCGCTGTGTGGCATATGGCACCATCTTGTTGGAGCCTCATATTGTCCAAGTCGTGTTCTTACATTGGATACTAAAAGAAATCGGTTATCAAACGACCACAAGGCTCCGAATTGGCAGTGACAGTCTCGCCATTATCGCTTTCAAAGACGTAAGGTCCAATCACTTCTCCGGTCCAGAGAGCGCACCAGACAGTAAAGTTTTTTTAGGTGTATTGACCTCTCTTCAATTATTTGAGGATTCTCGGAGACTCAAATTTGATAATTTTGCTCATTTATGTATTCACCGAGGGAGAAATGTGCCTCGTCGCTAAGAAAATTTTATTGAAAAATTCGAAGAAAATTCCACTGGTTTTTGTTCAAGCACCCAGTCGACGTAACCAAGGCGTTGTGAATAGTCAGTGGGCTTCAGTTGGTATGTGAGCTTTACTTTATATGGCTGTAGGTGTAAGTCAAAGTGAAGAAAGAAAGTCCCAGCTCTTGAGAACTTCGAGAAATAGATACATTCGGGGCTTCGGCTACTCTTTCACTTACAACAGCAATATTTGAGGTGAAACGAACAAAACGATGATGCACGAGCATTAGAATAATTGAAGCCGATCCAGTCTTTTCTCTTGAACTTTCATAAATGCCTGACTTTTAACTTGACAGATGTCAAAATACAGCCCTGCTGAAGCGAGTTTCCGGCCGGTTAAATATATATATATATATATATATATAAGAAAATATCTAAGATTCAAAAACTTGGTCAAGTCTGCTAATAGCCAATAGTCGCTATGAGCCAAATCTGGATAATGCGGTGCTTGTGAAACCAAATTCAATTCATTTTATTTTCACAATGTTTTGATGGACTTGTGACACGGTGCACTGTGTTGATGAATTAAAATTATATTCTTTGCCATAAGCGGTGCTTTCTTTACAATGTCGGTCTGGAAACGCTCCTAAACGGCATTATTTTATTAAATGTTGATGGTATTTTCCTTCACATATTAAAGCCATGAATATTACACTAGGCTTATCTCAATATAACTTGACCATAATCTTTCCAACCAAGTTTTGCGCTCCCGTGTGCTTTGGGCGAGATTCAATAGTTTCTGTACACTCATATAACGATAGTTTTAATTCCATAGTGAAGTGATGGATCCATGTTTCATCTATTATTACATAAGATCGAAAAAATTCGATTTGAACATGACCAAACACTGCACAGAATCTGCCACAAACTCCTATTTTTGATCAGCAGTGAGATAACGCGGCACCCACTTTCAGCCGAGTAGAGAGAGTCAAATCTTCATGCAATAAAAAGCCAGTATGTCCTTTTGATATCTTTACAATGTCAGCTAACTCACGCGACCTCACCTTTAGATAATTTAAAACGATGCTATGGATTTTTTTTGGAAGTTTTCTGATGCTGCCTCCTTATTCAAACCATTCAGGCCAACGTTTTAATGTGATTTCAAATGGGTAGATTCCTTGGATGGTATTTTTACCCACCAAGATACAAACCAAAGGAAACAAACTAATATTTCTTGATGCATCGTTTTGATAATAACAAAAGTAGTATCACTCTTAGCACAACAACCGTCAAACTTGTGAATAGATCATGAAATTTTAACAGTCTTCTTTTGTATGATAATACTAACTAAACATGCTGTGAACGCAATAGAACTAGTGGATCTACGTATTAGACCAAGGACTTTTCACACCATGTGTTACATTAAATACTTCAAAAACGGCTTTGGCTCATCATCCTTTGGGATTTATGCAGGATGTGCTGTGAACGAAAAATATAGTAGCTGAATTGGAAAGTCCCCAGCCTGACACATAGATGTCGCTACCAGAATTAAATCCAAATCCATATATAGTTAGTCCTAACCTTCAAAATACGCATGTATAAATTTGACAGCTGTAGGATCATTAGTTTGTGAATTATAGCATTTTAAGTGAAGAAACTTTTATTATTGTGAAAAAATGGACAAAAGGGAATTTCGCGTGTTGATAAAATATTGCGTTTTGAAGGGAAAAAATACAGTTGAAGCAAAATCTTGGCTTGATGACGAGTTTCTGGATACTGCCCCAGGAAAATCAACCATCAAGGATTGGCATGCAAAGTTCAGACGTGGTAAAATGAGCACCGAAACGGTGAACGCAGTGAACATCCAAAAGAGGTTGTTACCGACTAAAACATTAAAAAAATCCACAAAATGTTTTTTAATGACCGTAAATCGATATTGAATGGAACAGCAGGCACTTTAAGGATATCAACTGAACGTGTACATCGTATCAATCACAAACGTTTGGGTATGAGAATGAGCTCTGTGTAAAGTGGGTGCCGCACGAGTTCACTTTTGACCAAAAACCAACGACGAGTTGATGATTCGGAGCAGTATTTGCATAATAAACCCGATTTTTTACGTCGATATGTGACAATGGATGAAACATGACTCAATCATTTTACTCCGAAGTCCAATCAACAGTCATTCGAGTGGACTGCACACGATGAGCCGGCACCAAACAAAAACAAAAACCATCCACAGTCGGCTGGCAAGGTTATGGGGTATGTATTTTGGGATGTGCATGGAATCATTTTCATTGACTACATTGTCGTCAACAGCGACATAGCGTTTCTCGGCCGTTTGAAGGACGAAATCTCCGAAAAACGGTCGCAACTGAAGAAAAAGAAAGTACTGTTTCACCAAGACAATGCACCGTGTACTAAGTCATTGAAATCAATGGCAAAAATTAATGAATTGGGCTTCGAACTGTTTCCGCATATATCGTATTTTCCAGATTTGGCACACAGCGACTATTTCCTGTTCTCAGATCTCAAAAGAATGTTCGCTGGTAAGAAATTTTCATCGAATGAAGTGGTGATCGCCGAAACTGAGACCTCTTTTGAAGTAAAGGACAAATCGTACTACAAACATGGTGGCGTAAAGATGGAGGGTCGCTATAATCAGTGTATCACCATTGAAGGGAACTGTGTTGAACGAAAAAATGAATTTTGAAAAAAAAAATTGTTTTACAATGGTGGGCCGGGGACTTTTCAATTGATATATTATAAGGCACTTACCTTTCTTCTCATTTTTCTTTTAAATAAAACAACGATTTTTTTCGCATTTTCTTAGCATAATTTTAAATGATTTTTTTTATTATAATGTATTAAATATTAAATTAATTTGAATTGTTATTAAATATTTTTTTACATATGAATTAATGTATGTATGTATTACATTTATTATTATATATATTTGCACATATGTGTTGTTGTTGTTGTTGTGTGTACTAGTACGGGATTACACTCAAAAAGTAAACTAACATGTTTTGTCAGTAGTTTATCACAGTCGAAAATTTTACATAATGCTTATATGTATGTATGTATGTATATTTGAAAATTTTATATTAGTATTAGATTTTATTTTCTTTATTTTATTTTACATTAAATTTCTTTATTTTATTTTAAATATTTTTATTTTATTGCAAAATTTTATTTAAATTTATTTTTTTATTATTTAATCTTTTACTCACTTTTTCCTCGATTTATGAGTTTTAATAACTTTTCGCTTATGACTAAGTAATTTTAATATATATTTTTATTAAATGTGTGTTATTATAACAATTTTACTTATTTTTTATTAATAGTTTTAGAATTGTTGTTAGTTTTGAAAATTTATTTTATAAGTATTTGCACAAAGTCCCAGATGTGTGAAGATAAGGAAATGTCTGGAAGAAATGAAGAAGTAATATTGAAGAATTGAAAACAAATTTTCGTTCCATATATTTTTTCAGAAAAATAAATAAACAAATTAAAAATATATTATTTAACAATAATTTAGAAATCTATTTTTTTTTAATTTTTTTTTTATTTTTATTTTTTTTAAATTATTGCTTAAAAATATTTCAAATAATGTTTTAGTAATAAATAATTTGGAAATTTTTATTAAAATTATTAATTAATGAAAGTAGAGAATTTAAATTTCTTAAAATTTATAAAAATACTTAAATCAATAATAAATTAATAACAAATAATTTCAAAATAATTTTTTAACTGTTCTTTAATGAAAATTGTTAAAAACAGTAAAAAATCAACAAAATTTTAAAAATTTTGAAATTAAGTACAACTTAATTAAATCACTAACACAATAAATAATTAATAAAAATTAATTTCAATTAAAAATAAAGCAAAACTAAATTAATTAAATATTAATCAATTTAAAAACTGTTCACACATACCTTACTACTTGAAGATCATAAAATCAAATAAATCACCGCCGAATATGTTCCATCGTCTCTTAAACGGGCGACACAAAGCCAGCGATTTGTTGACTATCAGAAGAGAGTAAGAAAATAAGAAGAGCTCAAATCTTTCTCAACTTTTCCCTCGCACTGCACACTCACCTCTTAAACGGCGCTTTGTAAGGCGAGTCATTCGGCTGTAAACGCGGCGAGTCTGCTGAACTGCAACTACTCGAACCGCTCGAACTCTCATCACGCGGCGAGTACTCATCGAAACGCGTTGAATAGTTCATTGCGTAACCATGCATAGCGTTAGCATGTCCATAAATACCACCATTATTACCCAAGCTTCCAACACCAACACTCGCATTACCATTACTGCGACAAGTAGCGATCGTAGGGATTTGCGAAGCGGTAAGCAATAGATTCGCTGCCACGCTCTGTTGTTTCATATTCGGCGGAGTTTGGGGTGGAGTATCGGGTTGGGCTTCGGGAAACCCCATCCCCCGCTGAGCTGCTGCGTATGGATGGTGTGCTACGTTGCTGCTGCTGTTGTTGTTGTTGTTGTTCGGACGCATATGCGTTGTAGGTGGGGGCGGTGGGGCCACGTTGCCCGCTGCCAACTGTTGAGCCGTAGTATTTGCCATAGTACGCGTGTTGGTAGGGATGGTATTGGCTGTATGGGCTGGGACGTTGTTGTTGCTGTTGTTGTTGTTGTTGTTGTTGTGTTGGTGATTGGAGTTGTTGCTCTGGCTGCTGCTGCTGTTGCTGTTGTTGGTGTTGTTGTTGCTGTAGGGGATATTGTTCGTAGTATGCAGCTGCGGCATTGTAGCCCCTAGAAAACCCCCGTAAGCTGTGGTAGGCGGCGCCCGCGAGTAAGCTGTGCTGCCGACGCCGTAACTGCTCATCATCATATGTGTTGTTGGCGGCAGTCCGCCCATCTGTTGCAACTGCTGCTGCTGCGGCAGCGGCGGCTGCTGCTGCTGCTGTTGTTGTGACAAGCCCATATGATTGGCCATAACGCTGCTGTTCATGTGCGTTTGGGATTGTGCTTGTTGCATTGCATGTTGCTGCTGCTGCTGCTGCTGATGCTGCGCCTGGCCCATATATGCGGCCACCTGTGCCGGCGGTGGGGTCTTGCAGGCGACTGTGTCGGCCAAACTCCAGATTTTGGGCTTGCTTGCTGGAATCGGCACGCCACAGTCCCGGCTCAGCTGGTTTTTTGGATCGCTAACATCGTGTTTGTTAATATTGTTGTTGTTATTGTTGTTGATATTTGCATTGTTGCCGGGCATACCACTGGTGGGATAACCGCTAGCTGCTAATAATGCCTGCTGATGCTGATAGTAAGCGGGATGTTGGTGGTGATAGGGATGATAACTGTGTGGATGATTTGAAATGCCATCTGCAGCGCCATGGTAGCCAACCCCTGGAGCGCCACCAATACCGCCGCCTGAATAGCCGATGCCTGCGCTACGTAGATCACTCGTGTTCGAACCCAATGATTTGGACTCTTCGTCGTGCAGATCGTCATCGTCCTTGTCAATATCTGAACGAATTAAAGATAAGATAAAGTTCGAATTAGCTTTCTTAAAGCTTTCGCTGAAACTACTAACAATGCAAACAAGAACATAAATTCGGTGAGAATTTCAGGGACAGTATGAAAACACCTAATCTTAAATCCATCTGCGATCCATCTCTTTAGTTTAAATATTAAAGTTTTAGACTAAATACCATATTTTCTCACCTTTTCGCTGCCCGCCGCCTCCAATATTAACACCATGCAAGCCCTGTGACGACTTTTCATTCTCCAATTCATCCTTTTCTTTTTCATCATCCGACACCATGGCATCATCATCATCATCTGTGCGATTCTTTGGTTCCCAAGTCATTTTATTTTCTTTCTTAAGACGTCGTCGTGCATTGGCAAACCACGTGGAGACTTGTGTCAATGTCATCTTTGTAATAATAGCCAACATTATCTTCTCACCCTTGGTGGGGTAGGGATTCTTTTTATGCTCACTAAGCCAAGCTTTCAGTGTAGCGGTAGATTCACGTGTGGCGTTTTTACGACGTGCTGCTAAGTCGTAGCTGGGGCCGTAGCTGAAATGAGAAGAATGGGGAAATGGTTGTTATATGTTCGAAAAGAAAAAAATGCTATATTAAAGAGTAACAAATGAGTTTTTACTGGAACACTAAAACGATAAAATGTTACTTTTAATACTGAAAAGAACTTGGCAAACGAAGGATGATATTTTCAGGTCTAAACGCTAAGACACTCATTTTCAAAGAAACGATCAACAAATTCTAAACTCTCTCATTCTCGCCTATGTCAGAAGAAGAACTCGCGAGGATGACACATATATATAGTAATTAAGGTCTGGTTACGATATATGTACGTTGTACCTAATGTGACCAATATGTATTGATTATAATTACTTTTCAACAGGATCTGCAGGCCTATGCATATCTCCAAAGTTCGGGTCAATCCAAAATATTCGTGAATGATATATGAAAATTTCCCCGTTTAGCAGAGGCTAACAATATTTTTTGTGGATGGATGTTGAAATAAAATCCTGTATAATTTCAACTCTACTACCTATAATCTACCTATAAATACTCGAACACCACTGATGAGTCCAAATTTCGATGACTCGTTCTAGCATTTCGACTGGTAAGTGGCAAATGGCACGCGTGATATTTTGCTCCAAAGCCTGAATCGAAGCGGGATTGTCCGCATTGACTTAAGACTTTACATATCCCCACAGGAAAAAGTCTAACGATTTGATATCACACGATCTTGGTGGCCAATCGACCGGCCTAAAACCTTAAATTATATGTTCACTGAAGTGTTCTCTCAATAAATCCTTTGATTGATGCGATGTGTGGGAAGTGGCGCAGTATTGTCGAAATCAAATGTCGCGAAGATCAAGAGCTTCAATTTCAGGCATCAAATAGTCGGTTATCATGGCGCAAAACTGTCGCCATTCGCCAATGTTACGACATCATTTTTGAGGAAATATGAACCGATGATTCCACCGGCCCACTAACCACAACAAACTGTTGTTTTTCCTGGATGAAATTGCAGCTCGTGTATCTCTCCAGATTGCTTTTCGTTCTAAATGCAGCAATTTTTCTTGTTTGCATACCCATTGAGCCAGAAAAGGCCTCGTCGCTGAACAAAATTTGGCTCGAAAAACGTAGGATCTTCTTGGAACTTTTCAAGACCTCATAGAGCGAAGCGATGTCGCTTGAGAAGGTCGAGCGACTTCATTTCTTGCACAAGCTATATTTCATACGCTTTCAATTTAAGATCTCGACATAAAATCCACTAAGTCATTCCATACGTCAGTCCGGGTTGCTGCGAACGGCGCCGAATCGAGTCTCCACAGTCTTCGTGTACACTCTCAGCTACGGCAGCTATACTTTCTTAACTACTCACGCGTGATCTGTCAAAAAAAGGCTAATGAAAAAAGTACTTATACTTGGATCAGTCTTTAATAATGTATTTAGTGTGAAGTGGTTCAGCGAGCCTGTTGAAATTATCTAAATAGAGTCTATTTATTAAATTTATTCTTTAAAATGATTTTTAGTGCGAAAATTTCAGAAATAGATGAAATATTTCAAAAAACGTTAAAAAAAATCATTCATTTCATCAATTGCGAATAAGGATATTTATTTAGTGATTTTTATATATGCTGAAACTTTAAATCGCAGATGTCTGTCAAACATTTTGCTTAAAAAAATAATAAATTTTTAATATTCTCACTTAATGCATTACCAACAATTTTTATTTTATTTCATTTTTGACGATCATTTAAGCTCCTACATCCCGCCAACTCCATATCTCCTAATTAAATTCACGCCCCAACGCTAAGCTAATTAATTTTCCACGCTGCTTTAAAATCGCGAAAAAAACTCGTACTTCACTCGCGTACACTCAGCGATATTACGAACTCATGTCAGCAAAGTGTGAAAAAATATCCTGCGGTAAAAAAACGAAAACAAAAAAAGAGGCAACGAAACTATCGACATAAAAAGAAAGCGATTTAAAATCGAGGAAAATGTGGAGACGTGTAGATGCTGCTGTAACGACGAAATAAAGCTGCAACATATCCTTTAATCCACCATGCGCTGCCACAGCCACAACAATAGCAAAAGGAGCTTAAAAAAGGGTGCAGCAACAACAATAACAAATAACGACATGCATATAAACAACGGCAAATACTCATACATTAGTAAGAACTCACAGTTTTGGCACACAACGCACGCACTGCACGCTCCGCTCGAAACGTTGGCAACAACAACACCGCCGCCAGCCAGCACCGTCATGCACTCAACGGTAAAGCAGCAAAAGGGGGAGCAAAAAAAAAGAGTAGTAAAAATTGCTTTGCATTCGTTGAGCTGACATTGCAACCATACTGTTGCATGCCACCTCTGCCACATACTACTAACGCATTCACTGTTTTTCATCGTGGATTATCGGCGCTTCGTGGCTACATCCAGCCATAGATGCTAGCAGCGCGCGTATCATTGCATATTATGCATATGTGTGTATGTGTGTGTGTGGCAACTTGGCATGTGCGGCATGCAACATGCCACCACGTCACGGTACCTCATTGACTAACGTGATTTTTTGCCGCTTTATTTTTCACATTTTTTTCCTCTTCTTCATCTGTTTTCATATATATTTTTCTTTCGCCTTTCCTTTTAGCTGGTATAAATTCTGGTTTCTTTATTTTTTATTTCCTTAGTTGTATTTTTTTGTGGCATTTTTATGGTGCCGCAAGTATCAACAGCTTGTGCGGTGAATATTACAACCAACTACTCAAAAGTACTCCAGACGCAACTTATGCAATGGATCCAGTGTGCCGTCCAGTGGCTAACCAATCCATAGCATAGCCTCTGGCCGACGTATGCTGTTCTTGTTGCTGCTGTTGCAAGTAATGTGCGTCACCGGATGTGCGCTATTTTTTCCACTTTTTTTTTGCTAATTTTTATTTTCTTTTTCTATGATGTTTTGTAAAGAAAAAATTATTTTCTTGTTGTAAAAAGGCTTTGATTTTATATTTGCTGTTGGCATCCCATGCATATATATACACTTTATCCGCTTGGTAAATCCTGTGTAGTGCTCTTTCGGAGAGTACCACTCAACTCCACTTTTCAGCGTTGCCTATATAGTTGGGGTTCTTGCCTTTTTTGTTGTTTTAACGCAGGAGTGCTCGCTGTGTGTGGAACTCAGCTGTGTGTGGAACTCACTCCTTCAGCGTAATAGTGCAGGATTTTAAAATGCAAAGAAGTTTTATTTGATCTTTTCACAAGATTGTTGGTCAAAGCGCACAGCTTCTTCAGTTTTAAATATTTTATTCGCTGATTTCATTAGATTTATTTTCATTGGTTTTTCTTATTTTCATTGCACTTTTTTTACGCCCATTTTCTCTTTTTGGGATTTTCCTTAAGTTTCCTTATATAAAATAATTAAATTGATTTTCTTACTATTCAACTAGTGAAGCTCTATGCTGAATATTATTCACTTCCTTTTAAGAGAAGTAGGGCGTTTGATGGTATAGCCAGTCATTTTTTCGCTGTTTGGCGCCAATCGAAAATATCATGAGCAGCCCGGTGTTTCTCCATCTGATCCCACCAACGAAGTAACGAAGTAAAAGGCTTCCTCTTTCTCTGCTTTCATCAGCTGCTTGTAAAGCATCGAATACTTTCAGAACTGGAGGATTTTTGCGCGTGCAGACGACATGTCCTAGCCAGTATAACCGCTGTCTCTCAATTCGCTGTCGACGTCGCTGTATATTTCATGCAGCTCATCGTTCCGTCACAAAAGACCATACATTTTTTACGAAACCCTACTTTGGAAAACTTCTAATGACAACTCTTCGTATATTGTCATCATCTTCAGCATATATCAGAGTAAGAATGACGAGCGGCTTGTAAAGTTTTATGTTCATGCAGAGAGAAAAAAGTTACTTTTCAAGCGTCTACTCAGTTCAAAGTATCAGGTATTGTCGGCACTGATGCTGCGTTGGATTTCAGGGCTAACATTGTTGTTGATGTGGAAGTTCTTAGATAGACGAAATTATCTTTGACTTCGAAAGCTGCGATGAAATGATACTTGCAGATTCTCATCCCAAGGTCATTTTCCAGGATTTGGTGCATGATGAATGTCTGGTTTATGGTGGATCGATTATATCTAAGGTCTAATCATTTCGTTGACGGTGGACTTTAGTCATTCAGACGATACGCTCAATAGGACCTGATATGCGATATTGAGGAGGCTTTTGCTACACTATTCGACACAGATCGTGTGAGCCCCCGTTACGAATTTCGCGGCATTCTTTTGTCGGATCATATTCTGCAAAAAAGCTGATGCATGCACCTTTGTCAGCTCTTCAGTACCATATTTGCATAGCACAACCTGTGAGCCATCGGCTCCTGACGTTTGTATTTTTCTTTAGACGGAGATTTGCTATTTGCACTTCGTTGTAATCGAACGTCAGTTTCACTGTAATCAATTGGGGGATCGGGTTCACCATCTAGTGGGGTGTTTCAATTTCCATGCCATGCAACAGGCCGGAGGAATGTTGCCTCCATAATCCCAGTATACTCTAAATTCCATCCTCTTGGATACCACAAGCGTATGCTTCCATTTTGAAAGCTTCACCGCATTTCCTCATAGAATTTTTGAGGGGTAAGCCTTATCTGCATCATCCAAGCTCTTTTTGACCTTGTCGAAACCCAATAAATTCCTCGGCTTTTGTATGTAGGAAATTTGAAATGACCTCCCACAGCTACTTTACACCGATTTGTTGATTAGTGGCCCACCTATCTCAATTCTTTGACGTTTGCGATGTTATTGCTATTGTAGTAGCGGCTGCGCCAACCCCGTCTAGGGTCGGGCAAGTCTTGTTTCAGTCATCGAGGTTATCTAACGGAATGCCCAGGAAATGTGCTGTTTCAACGGGATCGGACCAGAGGAAGAGAAGTGTTAGATAAGTCGGGTTAAGTGGACATGCAAAGAGGTGGTTAGTATCGTGCGGGGATTCGTTGCATGCGAGACAAGGGTTGGGTTGTTAGGGTCGAGTCTGTATACGTAGGAGTTAAGCCTGCTACGGTATCCAGATCTTAATTGTGCCAGGGTTGCGCGGATCTCTCGCGGCAGCTCGACCTCTGGTTCTGCTATGGATGATCGTCCTTGGCACACGTAACAGAAATTATCCGTCGGACCAGGGTTGATTTCTACGTCAGCCTTGATGAGAGGGATTTGGAGCAGACCTGCTGCAAAGTGTTGCTCCATTGAGGACCTAAAACTAAATTTACCTGATGACCTAAATGGGGTTTGATCGCCGCAAGGGTGGCAGCCCTTGGCCGGATAAAATCCGTGTCAACTCCGGTACGTAAAACCAGCTGCGTCACGAGGACATCAACCAGTTGCAGCGACATCTTCCCAGTTCAGGGGCCGGACATATCAGGTGCATGCCCTTGAGACGTAATCGTTAAAACGTTTGTAGTGGCCTTCGTCCAAAGTGGGGTCACTCTCATCTGATCTCATCTGAGGCATTGTTGCTTTAATTTTATTGGAGCTGATTTGTAGGTGGCGGCTACCATACCCAGAACACAAACCTGCCTTGTCGGAATGGCTCCGCTAAAACTCCCTCCAGATTCCTACATGCTTATAATATTTTTAGATGATTGGTTAGCTGAAATAGAAAGTTGAAAATCGAATTGCACTTAAGCCATGGGGTAAGCTTTTTGTGCTGTGCCCTGTATAGCCGGACTATGTATTATCGACTAGTTCACTCGATTCAATATATTGTTATATTTTCATCCAATTTCAGTAAGGGCATATAAATCTGTTGAAGACTGGGTAATCTCAAAGGTAATCGTTTCGTGACTGTCTCTCTTCTGTGTAATATGTACTCTGTCGATTCAACCCCAAAAAAGTTTATGCAAATGAGATATCAGGATTTTAGAGCCTAAAAATAGTATCTAACCTCACTTTCTGTGAGAGGATAAAATATGTGTAAATATTTGAATAATTGAAACTTTCCAACTGATTGCACAGAATACTCACTTTCATTACTTCTTACCCTCATTGTCAAAATTCCTACACCCTCACCTCTTACTCTCGCTATTTACACAAAACCTAAATACTACTATTGTTGTAATTACGGTAATATTTAGAAAGCGCAGTCAATTTACTAAATTGGTAAGCAAATGTAGCGTTGACGCGCCTCAACGCCTCAGGCTTTTTACCAAACATTTTGGCCGCATTCATTACCACGAATTTACCGCCGCCCACCACACAGTGCAAAAAACAGTCATACACGCACCAACACCACCAAAAGGTATATTAACTGGTACAAAACTCTAAGTGTGGTGATTTTGAAACATGGATTTTGCATTCACCGCCATGGCCACAACAAAACATGCGCTTTAAGCGTGTAAAATTGGCCGAAAATGTGTGGTTCCATTATTGGCTGAGTGAGGTCGAATGCACGAGCGCACACATTACACACATGCACACACATATGTATTTATCAAATGTGTAATTGTTATTTTTGTTGTGCATATTTGTTTGGCTTTTAATTATGGCAACTAGAAAATCACTAAGCTACATAAAGCTAACAGTAATTTTATGTACGAAGAACACATATACTCGTACATATATTCGTAGATGTGTGTGTGAGGTAGAGCCACAAGTATGGTCACCAGTAAAACTGCAAATATTCGAACAAAACTTGTAATCTTGTAAACAAATCAAATTCTTGTTCACACAACAGCGCCAACAAAAACAATAATTGTATGGAGAGAGAAATAAAATAGCAACAAGAAAAACAAATTACGCGCACAGAGTGTGTATGTACAGAAAAAAATTGCCGTTAAAAATGTAGTAAAACTGTGACAACAAAACCAACAACAACAACGCAAATCCAACTAATAGCAGCGACAAGCGCACTGTAATTAAAACAACAACAAGAAGACGGTTAGAATTGTTAAACCAACAGCGATTCTCTGAGCCCACAACAACTGAAATGGCTCCTAACATCACTAAACCCCAGCGTCACGCTACGCGCTTTGCTTTCAGCCAACAACAACTGAATGCTCTAATTATTAATTGAAACTATTATTTTACGCTTTTTTTATATGCTTGAAAATGTTGTAGTTTTTAACAAAATTACCTTTGATTTTATACTATTTTCAGCTTTTTTTAATTACGGCAAATTTCTGCTGTACATGCAGCAAGGCAGGATGAGAGGAGTAATAATTATTAGCTTTTTTTTGTATATTTTTTATTTTTAGCTAACATAACTTGGGCTTCAGCCTACTAACAGCTATTATCTGCGCCCGACAATTTACAGTGTGTACGAAAATATTTATAAACAAATAAAGCACAACACGCTAACATCATCCAGCGCTCAGCGCATCCCCTTGCTTTTAGTATTGCATAATGCTCATGAGGGTAGACTTTTCCACACACTGTTGCGATTTTGTCAAAGAGTTGTGGATGTCTGACAGTACCTGTCATGTTGCTACATCCTCAAAGTGTCCAAAAAAATTATAAGTCTCTCTGTCACGTTAGCCAAAGAATAAAAGATAGTTGTAATGAAATTTATTAGGTTATAATTTGTACAGTTTTATGCACCATCCCCATCTGCTCAAGTCAGCAGTGCAGTCAAAAAAAAATTTTTTTTCTTATGACAATCCAATCTTTGATAATTTGTTAAAAAAATTTAAATTATATTTCTAGGTGTCTTTTATGCATAATTTTCAAATGTATGCTGGTCCAACTAATGCCTATAGGTGTCTCAATCTTACGATCTTGACGATCTTGCAATTTCAGTTTGTACATAGCATCAATAGTTTGCAAAACAACAACTATTTGTGGATGATCTTCACGAAATACATCTTTAAGTGATCCATTCAACCAGTATGAATTCATCATACTATCGATAAATACTGGTCTTTGGATTTTCGAATTGAAAGTATCGACACACCAAAATAAGCCACGATTATGGTGTTCCTATGGCTATTATCCATTCATTTGTACTCCCTTATAAAAATTATAAGGACGCTTACTTTCGTTTTTGATACCCGGCCACGGGTGTCCATAAAAGCGCCTCTAAAATGTCAAAATTTACATCTGCTTAAAGCAGAGCATAGCACTTAACCGGTTGGAAATCGGCTCTGAATGTCGTCCCCTTAAACAATGCCCCATAAGAATCTCTATTACCTTTGAAATCAGAACATCGTTTAGAGAGCATAAGCAATACGGTCTTCTATTTTATAAAATTTTGCTTCGACTGGCAATAGGACAAGTTTTGTTTCCACCTTAAGGTATGCTCTACTTCTCATCCGTAAGAGTCTATTTGATCGTACCTTGAATCGAAACGGGATTGTCCGCATTACTTTAGACTCTACATATCACAGGAAAAAGTCTAACGGTGTGATATCACATGATCTTGGTGGCCAATCGACCAGTCCAAAACGTGAAATTATCTGCTCACCCAAGTGTTATCTTCAATTTCAAGTATTAAATAATCGGTTATCATGGCGCTATAACGGTCGTCATTGACGGTTACGTTCTTACCGGCATCATTTTTGAAGAAATATGGACCGTTGATTCCACCGGCCCACAAACCACATCAAACCGTTTTTTTTTTCTGGCAGCTCTTGAATTTCTTCAGGTTGCGCTTCGTCCCAAACACGGCAATTTTGCTTGTTTACATACCCATTGAGCCAGAAATGGATCTCATCGCAGAACAAAATTTGGCTCGAAAACGTCGGATCTTCTTGGAACTTTTCAAGAGCCCATAGAGCGAAGCGATGTCGCTTGGGAAGGTCGAGCGGCTTCAGTTATTGCACAAACTGTATTTTGTATGCTTTCAATTTAAGATCTCGACGTAAAATGCGCTAAGTCGTTCCATACGTCAGTCCGAGTTGCTGCTAACGGCGCCGAAACGACTCTCCACGGTCTGTGTGTACGCTCTCAGCTACCGCCGCTATAGTTTTTGTTCACTGCGTGCTGGACGTGGTCTCTTCGGTCAAATATTATCCAATAATAAATGCTGGGTCTCAAGATGGGTGATGGTGTTGCGATTAGTACGCTCAGTAGGCTCATTATGTTGACCATAAGTTGAGCGTAGCGCGCGAAACACATTCCTTACAGAACGTGAATTTTCATAATAAAGTTGAATGGTTTGCAAACGTTGTTCAGGCGTAAGTCTTTCCATGATGAAATGCCTAACAAAACTGAATAAAACCACATGACAGCTTGACACGACTCACACGTGATCTGTCAAAAAAAAGTATCTCTACTTGGATCACTTTATTTTTAAAAGCTAACCATGAAACCGAACTGAAAACTATTTAAATGCTGGCGTCAACAAATGATTGATGATTGATATGTATATGCAATTAAATGTTGTTTTTTTTTTTGCTTTTATACATTTTTTGGGCTTAGATATCATTCATTAGACAGAAATCATAGAATTACCCGAAAATTGCTTTCCAAATTGAAATATTTAGGTAAAAATAATTTCACTTTTAAATATTCCTAATAATCATTGTTAAATCTACCCAGTGATGTGGATGGTATCTTCACAGAGTGTGGCAAATTTGGCTCCCTTTTATTAATTTTGGCTGAGTACTTTTTGGGAGTAAAACAAGAGCCAATATTTTCCGAACCGATAAGTTTTGGATGTGATTAAGATATGCACAGATAATCTACAAAGAATAATAAGCAAAAATATTATTTTTAACTATTATGAACAAAATTTGATGAATCAATCATCGTATATAGGAGGATGGGACCATGTGCGGGTATATAAGAGCAAAAGCAGGCGGAGGTGTGAAATTTGTGATCACGATTCACCTGGTAGTAGTCTGCAGCGACTATTTCACATATGCTTCAAGCAGATAACGACTGCCGATCTCAAACCAAGTATTATTTGGGTAGCCAACACGCTATCTAAAGTGAGAAGGCGCTATGTACAAGCACAAGGTGCTCGTCTTCTCACTTAGGGGGAAAAATCAGTCAGAAATAATTAAGCCTTGGATGTGATACACATCTCGTCGTATACGGCATAAATGACAAGTACAAAATTCCATTCCATCTATCTCAAATAATTTTTCTAAACACTAAATATTGGATTCAAATTCATTAAACTTTTAGTTTTGAGTACACTCAAGTTTATTGAAATTTAATATAAAATTTTTTTTCTACTTTTCCAATTCTATCCCATACAAAACACTGTTTGTATACCATTTTCCAATTGCCACACATACATATTTTCCAAAACGTTTAATTGCTGATTTAATGGTTTTTATGTGAATTTCATTTTTATTGTTGTATTGCGGTGATGTTTGTCACAAAATATGGTGGAAAATATGGCGTACAAGCGTACACAAAAGCGCACTCTTCTAGGTATATTTAGCCTAAATGCATGCATGTATATATGTATGTATGTATATATTTATGTCAGTTAAAATTGCTGTGCTTGCACACGCAAACCCAACGAAACGGAACGAAACCTTTTCATCTGTCATAGTACACGGCAACGCTAACTGGAGCTCCTACTTCTCCTATATATATATATGTAAATATGATATGTGCATATGCACATTTATGGTGCTAAATTTACATTTCAACTGCCATGCCAATTGGGTTTGGCCAATTTTGCTGCATTTTGTTTTGTTTGTTTTCTACACATGTAAATGTTTATTTATTTGTTTGTTTTCCGTATGACTTTTGTATGCAATTAAATGCGATTATTTCCGCCGCAATCATAAATAAATAATTTTTCCGACCGCACCACACAACAAACAATGGAAAGTTGTATACTTATATGCGTGTATATGTGTGTGTTTGATATATCATCCATCTATTTATTGTTTGCGTTTTGGCCGGTAAATGTAAATTGTGGCGCCGGACTGCATTCAACAATTAAATTCAAATCAATTTTAAGTGCTACGCAAATCTTTTGCAATTAATTATGGGCAGTTAAGAACGAACGGTGTGCACGCTTCGACTCCAAAAACTTGTCACAATCAAATGAAATTGTTTTTTTCCCCCCTGTTTTTTAATGCGATGTCCCTTTCCTTTCCTCTTTGGCTGCTCGCTGATAAGCGCAGGGCGCTATATTTTTAACTTTAATTATTTTTGTTTTTGTTTTTGCTTAATTTGGAGTTAATTGCGCATAATTTATTGCAATTTTCGCATTCATTGTGAGCAATTGCTAGTGATTTATATGCGTCCCCTCAATAAATGATGCGATTAAATGCTTCGCTTTTATTGGGTCGAAATTTATATTCAATTAAATGCTGATGGATGGTAATTTCGGCATATTGAATAAATTAATTTAATATTTATTTGTTAAGATTAACAAAGATAAAGTAGTGATTTCATATAATATTTTCAATTTTGTTTTCTACTTATACAATATAAAAATCAAAGAAAATATTTCTTCACTATTTACTGCTTATTATACTCTTATTTTCCATTTTCTCATTCAAACTTTTGCTCAAAATAAATTTAAAAATATATGTTTTTAATGCTTTATATTCCAGCTGTTAGAACTGCATTTATATCTTTTATTTTTTATGCACTCACCCATAAGCGGACATCGGGTCGTATGAGTAATAACCAGTAGTGGGCTGCAAGCCAGCTGATGTCCAAGCAGTCATTTCAGTGCCAGTTGTTGAATCTTTTAATGCATATGGATTACTCTGCAAATAAAATAAAAGATGGAATAAATACATGACAAAAAATATATTGAAAAGAAATATTTCACGAAATTGGACATTTTATAGTTAACAGGTCAATCGAAAAGTCCCCGGCCTGACAAATAGATGGCGCTACTAGAATTAAATTTATATGATTTTCAGTTAGTCATAACCATTTTCATAGTCATAGCCCCATGTGTACATTTCACAGCTGTCGGATTATTAGTTTGTGAATTTCAACATTTGGAGTGAAGCAACTTTTGTTATTGTGAAGAAGAATGGATAAAAAGGAATTTCGCGTGTTGACTAAATAACACTTTTTGAAGGGAGAAAATACAGATGAAGCAAAAACTTGACTTGGTGACAAGTTTCCGCACACTTCCTCAGGAAAATCAGCTATCCAGGATCAGTACACTAAGTTTAGACGCGGTGAAAAGAGCACCGAAGACGGTTAGTGCTTTGGACGCCCAAAAGAGGTTCTTACCGACGAAAACATCAAAAAAAATCCTCAAAATGATTTTGAATGACCGTAAATTGAAATTGATAGAAAAAGCAGGCACTCTGAAGATATCAACTGAACGTGTACCTCATATCATTCACAAATATTTGGGTATGAGAAAGCTCTGTGCAAAGTCGGTGTCACGCGAGCTCACTTTTGACCAAAAACAACGACGATTTGATGATTCGGAGCAGTGTTTGAAGATGTTCAAGCATAATAAACCCGAGTTTTTGCATCGATATGTAGAATAGATGAAACGTGACTTCCAAGTGGACTGCACACGAAAAACCTACTCCAAAGCGTGGAAAATCACACCGGCTGGCAATGTTGAGGGATCTGTATTTTGAAATGGGCATAGAATAATTTCCATTGACTACATTAAAAAAGGAAGGACCATCAACAGCGACTATTACGTAGCGTCATTGGATCTTTTGAAAAGCGAAAGTGCCGAAAAATGGCCACATTTGAAAAAAAAAAGTTCTGCTTCACCAAAACAATGTATCGTGTCACAAGTCAGTGAAATCGATGTGAAAAATTCATAAATTGGGCTTCGCATTGCTGTCGCTTCCACCCTATTCTCCAGATCTGGCCCCCAATGAGTTTTTCTTGTTCTCAGATCTCAAAAGTATACTCGCTGGGAAGAAATTTTTGTCGAATAGAGGGGTGATCACCGAAACTGAGACATATTTTGAAGCAAAGGGCAAATCGTATTATAAAACTGATATCGAAAAGTTGGAGGGTCATTAAATCAGTGTACCACGCTTGAAGGGAACTATGTTGAATCAAAAAAAAAAAAATTGCCCAAAAAATATGTTTTATTATAGTAGGCCGACAACTTTTCAATTGACGTGTTAGTGATGTTAATACTCTTATTTCGAACAACACTAAACCGATTGTGCCCAACTAACACCTATTTGAAAGCTGATATTTCAAGCAATATTTCCCGAGAAGACAGTTTCGAAAAGTTATTTCGATTTGTAAATCTGCTAAATTTCCGAAAAATTCATTTTTACATGATGATTTTTTTTTACTATAAAAGCGCTACAAGAAATTGCCGAAATATAGGGTAATGAGAACGATGTAAGTGAACGCTTGACCCAGGATCCCATTGCGGAACTTCCAATATCAAAAAAACTATACGAGTACTATATTGCAAAGATCAAGTCGATAAATTTCAGAAGCTGGTGGTGCAAGACCGGCATCAAAACTGTCAACCGGCATTCAACTGATAACGAAAGAAGTAGGCGATACTCACATGACAGTTTGACATTATGTAAGGAAGGCCCGCTACTTAAAAGAACTCGAGGCTTAGGTGTAACAAAAATGAACGCTAAAAAAATGTTTGGCTGAAGCGACTTATCAAGGGCCTTGAAAAATACGTTGAATACGAGAATATAAACCGAAAAAAGTCATGGTCAAAGGTCGGTGCCCCGCCACAAACAACCAAAAAGCCTAAATTGATAGCAAACAAGGTAGCGGAGAGTGTGTGTGGTGGAATTGGAAGGGAATTGTCTTATTATGAGCTGCTAAAGCCCGGCGAAATTATCAATTCTGAACTCTACTGTGAAGTATTAACCAACTTACAACTAGCTGTTCTCACAATGCGTTAGGAAGTTGTGGTTCACGCACTATAAGTATATACACCATTTAAATACCATCAACTGGCTGTCACTTGTTTTAATCTCTGCAAAACTCTCTTAATGAAAAATTTGTCCGACCAAAGAGCCGCTGAAAATCATTTCAAGTTCTTGGTCGATATACCACCGAAGGTCTACATGCGGCAGTGAATTCTCAAACTCCCTTAATGAAAAATTTGTCCGACCAAAGAGCCGCTGAAAATCATTTCAAGTTCTTGGTCGATATACCACCGAAGGTCTACATGCGGCAGTGAATTCTCAACCAGTGCATAGTTAAGTCCGTATTAAACATCCGATCAGTGCAAAGGTCGGTCAGTCATGTTAGGTAAGCGTGCGCTTAACTACTCGAGTAAGATGCCGCTGTGCCCTCGGGTACACGCTAGTCCGATACTCCATCTAAACCAGACACCCGCCTAAAAGGCCACTGTGGAGTGTAAAGGATCAGACTGGATCTCTCATTTGCCTTACATTCATAAAATCTGTACTAACATGAGTAGGAGTAGATTGCAGAGTAGATAGCCGAGCTGGGTGGTCATGAGTTGTGACTAAGAAACACACATTTAAAATTGTTTTCTTAAATGTGATTGACCCTGCGTATTAAATGCTAATATTTTGGGTGCATTTCGGCAGTAGTCGGTCGCTGCAGCCGAAAGGATATGAATCCCGACGATATTTGCCTGCTATTACCTTCCTAGTTTTCGATGTATTTCAACAAAATCAGTCATCTAATTATATAATTATCGCATATCAGTTATACGAAATATGTGATTTTTTTGTCACAACTTCTCCAATTACGGAATTAAGAGCGAAAGAGTTAAGAGCGAAAGAGTTAAGAGAGAAATTTGAGTGGCTATGCACTCATTCGTAATGGATAATCGACTTTAATCGTCCTCCGATCATCCATAATTTATATATACTTCAATTTACTTAGAAATATTCATATTTTTTCGTATTAAATTTCTCACGTTGTCACATAATTGTGACGTCACAATATTTAAAATCCGCCTCTACACACTTTCTTGCGCTAATTACGAATAAATCACACTTTCGTGTAAAACAAGATTTTAATAAATGTCAATTGATAAATATGTACATACATTTAACGGCCGTCGTGTCAACGGAGGTATGAAACTGATTTTTAGAAATTAATATAACAGCTGCTTAACATCATGTTAAAGCAATTAAAAATGTTAATTATATTTTATAAATCAAACGGCCAACAAACCGAGACCGAAACCAAAACCAAAACAAATGGAATGAAGCAATTGAAATTATGTTTATTGAAATTTAACAACAAAAACAAAAAACCAGACGAAAAAAAAGAAATGAAAAGAATAGCAGATGCTCAGCGCGCCTCTCAGCTACCGCCATTTGTTGTGGGCTGTTAAGCAGCAGACAGCAGACTGTACGCGGCGGTGTGGCCAATGGTTTTACATGGGACAATAAATTTTTGACAATTTTCGAATGAAATAAATTCAATGTTTCAGCACACGCGCACACATACATACACATTTGAATGGTATTAAATGAATAAATTGACAAAAACGGTCGTTTCACCCGTGGCCGTGGCGTGTTGCGTGAGCGTGAGAGACAACAGCAGCGCACAGCCGTTTTGCTTGATGACCAAAAATGGCTAAACGAAAAAAAATTCGAAAATTATATGCAAAACGTTGGTCATGTGAACATTTTCATAAATTTACTAAACAAAATAAATACGTACAAAAATTTAGCTTTTTTCGGCAATAAATTGGTTTTATTTGTTTTTTGTTTTGTATATTTTTTAAACTTATTTTAAAAAAATTTAAAAAAAATTTTAATTTTTTTTTAATTTTTTTTTTTCAATTTTAATTTTTTTCCTCTTCTATTTTGTTATGTGTTATAATAAAGAAAAAATAATTAGCAATGCGTCAATGAAATGCTATAAACAATGGCGGAGCAGGTTTGGCTCTGTGCATATATATGTGTATATGTTTGTGCATTGGTGCGCCTGTGCGACAATTTGTTGTTAAAATTATACATTTTAATTTCTAATTTATTTATACATATTTATGAATATAGCTATTATTGTTGTTGTTGTTATTGCTGTTGTCATCAACAAAATGGTTTTTCTTAATTTATTGTTTTTTAATATATGTGCATACATATGTACATATGCATGTATGTATTGGTTTTAATCGAAATTTTATGCAATTAGCTTTTTTGTCATTTGGTAAAAACTGTGGGAAAATATTTTCGCAAACATTTAACGATTACGTAATATTGATTGTTTATGAGCAGCAGCAGCGACCTGCCCTCGCTTAGAGGACCGAATATCGTCAACTTTTCTATATACACAACCAACACTTACATACATTTTCTTTGTATATATTGTACATAAATTCCACTTTTATAGGCTGTTTGTTTGGTGTAGTATGTATGTTTGTTGTATCTGTCTGCCCATCTATTAGCAACAACACCACATTTGCCGCACTCTGTTAATGGGACATTGTCCGTAAATGGCGTTATTAGCGTTGTTATAACGTTTTTTATTTTATTTTAATTTATTTCTATTATAATTGTATATTTGTGCCTCTCTGGTATGTGTGTTGTAGTTTTTTTTTTTTTTTGTACATTCATTTGTTCAGCCATCTCCATTACCAGTCACATCTCTATTACTCGTTTAAGCGCGCGCGACTTTTACATTTTACATCGTTGTAATTGATTAATTCCCCAACACCAAACATACTTATTAAGCAAACAATCGATGTTTTAATACATTTGTTGCCATTTTTGTTATTGAAATGTAATCAGATGCGTACGTGTAAGTTTTTTTTAAAACAATCCAATGAACAAAGTATGCTTTAGTATGCGGATTTGATTTGTGCAATAAAAAGATACCAATGTGTATGTGTATTGAGTCAAGATTGTATTGAGAGTTAAAAAAAAACATGTTGCCTCTGAGAAGAATTTTTAGAATTTTTGCAAAACTTTTAGGGAGCGCCTCATTGCGCTGTCTAACAAAGCCGCCATTTGAGGCAAAAGTAAGAAATTCTGCTCTGATTTATAATACCTTTTGCGTACTGATCGTATCAGTATTACGAGCTAAGTTGATTAAGACATATCTATCCACCGGTCTGTCACTTCATCTTCAACAAAACCTCGTATGTGTTTGTATTTTTGTAGTATATTAATCATTTGTGGAACCGGCCTATTCAGTTGACCATATCATATACCTCCCGTACAACTGATTTGTTCGGATTTAAGGTTTTCAGTCAAAATTCTGCCAAAACAGCATTTATAAGTGTGAAATGTGGGATTCTACACTCGGATATTCTAGTAAATATTGTCACTGAAAACCATCGAAATCGGTGGATTATATCATACAGTCCGCATACATAAGATGCATTTAGAAATGAGATTTTGGCTTAAAAAAGCATCTAATGGTGTTAAATCTCGCATGCTACTCACGTGAAATCAAATAAATATTGACTCCGAAAATCGGAAAAACCTAATTTCGTATTTTCCAATAAATTTGATATTTTCATGTAAAGCATAGCCCAAGAGAGAACTTCTTTATTGCCTAATTCTGTTATTCAAATTCTAGCATTTTGAATACATTCACATTTCACGTTCAAAATTTTGGTGTTTATGGAAAAGGAGACGTAGGGTCAGACAAAATTTTTGGTGGTATTATCGAGCCAGCTCATCCACCATTTCATTGCCTTCTTTATATGGGTAACCTGCGATAGAAGTGATAATCATTGTCTTTCCCCACAATAGTCTGCTAATTGCCTCCTTTGGACTATGTATTGACACATTTAATTGCCTTAATTGCTACTTGGCTGCCTGCCAGAAACCTTAGAGAGATTTTTCCAAGCGGTTGCCTCTTTGGCACCTTCAGTGATATTTTCACTGCTATCGATGGGTTTGCCTTTCACCGCTTCTTTCCAGGCAGGGAAATGGTAGATGGCATCTACCAGGCGTAAAGTTTTCTTTTCTCGGTCGCATTTTACGTTTAGCCCAAGTTCTGTTATTACTTTCTGTAAGCTACCATAACCTTTACAGTTAAGGGGTTGTACCCATTTCTCAAGGTGTTTTAGGCGGCTAACTGTTAGCGCTGCTTCTTACAACACTTTTATGATAATTGGCTAATATCAGGGATGAGGTGCACGCGCACCTATTCCAAAGATTTATTATGGCACATTCTCGCCAATGTCGCACACTACATTAGTGCTCCATATGTTAGTATGGGTCATACGAAATTTTTGTAAGGCCAATGTACCATTTGAGGTTGTAGTCCCCCCATTTAGGTATATTAGGTATAAAGGCTGAAGGATACTTAAAAGAGATTTGAAGATTATTTACCACTTCAAGATGGTATGTTGAATTGTTCGTCCTTTCTCATAAAGAGGCAGATGTCAGATTTTTTCGGGTTTACTGAAAGTCCTTGCCTCCCAGCCCAATCGGCATATTACCTGTGATAGTTGGTTGGAATGTTTGTTTTCCAGAAAATGGCATCACAAGATAATACGCATTACATACAATAACTAAGTTATTTGTTTGTTGTAAGCAGTTGGAATAACTTGTTTATTCAAGTGGCCTCCGATAGGACTCTTTATGGAGTGCAAAATGTGATTTTATAGTTTGTGAGTTATAGTATTTTGAGTAAAGTAATGAAAAAATACAGTTGATGCAAGAACTTGGTTTGATCATGAGTTTCCAGACACTGCCCCAGGAAAGTCAACCATCAAGGACTGGTATGCCCTATTAAGATGTGGTGAAATTAGCACCGAAAACGGTGAACTCAGTGGACGCCCAGAAGAGGTTGTTACCGCCGAAAACATAAAAAAAATCAAAAAAATTATTTTGAATGACCGTAAATTGAAATTGAAAGAAATGGCGAGCAATCTGATGATAACAATTGAACTTGTACATCCAATCATTCACGAATATTAGGGTATGAGAATGCTTCGTGCAAAGTGGGTGAGCTCACTTTTGACCAAAACATTGACGAGTTGATGATTCGGAGCATTGTTTAGAGATTTTCAAGCCTAATAAACCCAAGTTTTTTCATCAATATGGATGAAACATGGCTCCGAAGTCCAATCGACCGTCATCCGAATGGACTGTACACGATGCACCCGGTCCAAGGTGCGGAAAAACATAATATTTTTCATCGACTACATTGAAAAAGGAAAGGCCATCAACAGTGATTATTACACAGCATTATTGGACCGTGTGAAGGACGAAATCTCCGAAAAATGGCCGCTTTTGAAGAAAAAGAAAGCGCTGTTTTGCCAAGACAATGCACCCTGTCACAAATCAGTGAAATCAATGGCAAAATTCCATGAATTGGGCTTCGAATTGCTTCCGCATCCATCGTGTTTTCCGAATCTGTCCCCCAGCGACTATTTCTTGGTCTCAAATCTCAAAAGAATGCTCGCTGAAGCCTATTTTGAAGCAAAAGACAAATCGTACCACAAAAATGGTATCTAAAAGTTGGAGAGTCTCTAAAATCGGTATATCATCCTTGGAAAAAATGTGTTTTACTATAGTATACATATATATATATATATATATAACTTTTTATCCTTTTTTTAGTTAATAAATTATTAAAGACAGAATTAAATACCGAGTTTTAAATTTAAAGAAACAACTCGATAAATTTGAATAATTTTATTTGAGAACTCGTCGAATGCTCAGTAAAAAAGTTCTCATTCAAATTAGTATCACTAAAAAAATTTTATTTTTTTTCCACCTTTCATCTTTAATTTATGTTTCTAAGTTGTTAGCAAGCACCTTTATATCAACGTTTATTTCTTCATTTCCCTTAAGTCACTCTATTTAAATATTTATCTTTTTTCTAATTAACATTAAATTTCATGCGCTCATAAATCTTTTTGTGTCTTTTTCGTTTTAGGTTTTCTTTTATTCCTTCTTACCACATCTTAGTGTTGCCACAAAATCGTCAAAGTTGGTACCTTAATCTAATAATGACCGTTGTTTTCTAAGTGTTGCCTCAATAACCTTGTTATGCATATGTATATATGAACATTGGAGTACATTCTATGTATGTGTATGTAAGCCACACATTTTCATATAAACTTTTCCGTTTTTTCTGTGAGTTCTCGTGCGCTTATAACCAAGCCAACAGAGCTGCATCAAAACAAATTCCATTTATGTGTTTCTTTAATTCACCTCATTCCGCTGCTTGTTGTTCGTCGAAAGTTTCATTGTGGATTGCACTCGAAAATTACAGTTTTGGCAGTTTGGAAAGTGTTATTGAAAAAGTTGTGCATTGCATGCGCTGTGCGGCTGTTCTGCCGAGAATGTTTTCTCATTAGTGTTTTGGCAGTTTATTCACTGAAATTAGCTTACAAATATTGAGAGCGATTCAAATTAGTTTCCTACACTGCGCATTTTTTGAAATTAAAAATTATTTTTGTAGGTTGCATATTTGCATTTTTAACAAGACTGGAAACCCTGTTTGGATTGGAAAGGAGCTCTTCAAAAGAATAAAGAGAAGTGAACTCTTCAACGCCTGAAATTAAGACTGCAATATAAAAGTACAGAATGGAACAGAGAATCTTACAATCTTCTACATGCTGGATATACCACGATTTTCAAATAACTGAAGACAATTTAGTTTTGAACGTTTTCTATGGAGACCCAGCAAAGAGCTTTCATTTCAATGACTGAACCAAGCAGAAGATAAAAAAACATTCCACAGACGAGCTTAAGTTGGAACATATTTCACTGAACAATGATAAAGAAAAAGTTTTTTTCACGTGAAAAACATCCACATCAAATTGATGTGGAACATTGTGACTTAATCCTGTTCGTGGGACTAAAAAATACCCAAAAGAGAACGGTGTTTTGCAAGGTTGAAGTAGACGAAAACCGAATCGCTTAAGGAAGCATTTTAAAAATGTACAGGATTATACATTTATCGGTTTCCAAAATAAATGTAAATAAAATACATCTCATATAAATTTCTTCATGAAATTCATTTTTTAGTCAAAAGTTTGAATCTTGGGTGATCCAAGTAGAGGTACCTTTTTCAATAGCCTTTTTTGGCAGGGCGTGAGTCGCGCCACGCTGTCATGTTATTTTTGTTCAGTATTTTTTGGCATTTCGCAGCAACTCGGACTGGCGTATGGAACAACTTGGCGCATTTTATGTCGAGATATGAAGCCGCTCGACCTTCCCAAGCGACATCGCCTCGCTCTATGGGCTCTTAAAAAGTTCCAAGAAGATCCGACGTTTTCGAGCCAAATTTTGTTCAGCGATGAGGTCCATTTCTGGCTCAATGGGTATGTAAACAAGCGAAATTGCAGAATTTGGAACAAAGAGCTACCTGAAGAGATTCAAGAGTTGCCATTTCATTAAGAAAAAACAACTGTTTGGTGCGGTTTGTGGGCCGGTGCAATCTCGGTCCATATGTCTTCAAAAATGATGCCGGTGAGAACGTAACCCTGAATGGCGACCGTTATCGCGCCATGATGCCTGAAATTAAAGCTCGTGATCTCCGCGATATTTGGTTTCAACAAGATGGCGTCATTTCTCACACATCGCATCAATCAATGGATTTATTGAGAGGACACTTCGGTGAGCAGATAATTTCACGTTTTGGTCCGGTCGATTGACCACCAAGATCATGTGATATCACACCGTTAGCCATTGGAGCAAAACATCACGCGTGTCATTCGCCAGTTACCAGCCCAAATGCTCGAACTCCATCGAAAATTGGAC
Source organism: Neoceratitis asiatica (assembly GCA_030068015.2). Taxonomy (NCBI): domain Eukaryota; kingdom Metazoa; phylum Arthropoda; class Insecta; order Diptera; family Tephritidae; genus Neoceratitis; species Neoceratitis asiatica. The sequence goes on from CM061526.1 coordinate 64,680,265, forward strand.
TCAACGGATGGACCGTCTGAAACGTAGCCACGGCCAGCATTTGAAAGAGATAATCCTCAACAAAAACAATGCGAAAGAATGTTCTTTCGAATGATAATAAACATTCCCCATTAAGTTTTAATTTACTGTGGTTTCTTCGTTGAAAAAGTAAGGAACCTCGAAATAGATCACCCGTTATAATGGAAACACCACAAGAGGACCATCTCGTGAATTTTTGCAAACTTCCTTCTGTTTGAGGAAATCTTCGACCACTTTTTGTGACACATTGGGCGGTATCTCAACCATATCTTCACGAATGTTGGTTTTCAAGTGCTCAAGAGATAAAGGTTTATCCGCACAAGCACTGTCTTTCGCGTAGCCACCAAAAAGATAGTCGAACGGTGTCAAATCGCACGATCTTGGTGGCCAATTGACATCGCCAAGACGAGAGATTACGCAGCCGAGAAATTGCTCTCGCAACAATGTTCGTGTTGTGTAGCATATGGCATCATCTTGTTGGAACCACATATTGTCCGAGTCGTGTTCTTCAATTGCAGGCAAAAAAAAAACGGTTATCATACTACCATAACGCTCCGAATTGATAGTGACAGTCCAGCCATTATCGGTTTCAAAGAAATAAGGTCCAATCACACCTTCGAAACAAAGGGCACACCAGGCAGTAAGCTTTTCTTCGCAGCAAATGCGATAACTTTGCTTATTTACGTACCCATCGAGTGAAAAAAGTCGTACCCATCGTCGCTGATGAAAGTTTTGCTGGAAAAATCGCCATCCACTATGCTTGTTGTTCAAGCACCCAATCGACGTAACTACGGCATTGTGAATGGTCAGCTGGCTTCAGTTGTAGTATGAGCTGGACTTTATATGGATGTAGGTGTAAGTGCAAGTGCAAAATATGCCATAATGTACCGTAAGAAAGCCCCAGCTCTTGAGAACGTCGAGAAATAGACACATTCGGTCTTCGGCTACACTTTCACTTATAGCAGCGAAATTTGAGGTGGAACGAACAAAACGATGATTTATAGACCTTACAATATCTGTCTTGGATCCAGTTTTTTTTCAAATTTCTTTAACTTATACCAATTGCTTGAGTAGTTGGACTGCTATGCGCACCATAATCTCCTCTTCTTAAAACACGAAACGTGACCTCGTTTGAATCACCATTTTTGTAGTCGATTTCAACTATTTTAACGCGTTGTGCGGTAGTTAAACGATCCATTTTTATAAATGCCTAACTTTTAGCTAAAACAAAACATGTTTGGTTTGACAGTTAAGTTTGACAGATGTCAAAATATAGCCCTGCACTTTCTAGACCACTAAATGGCTAACCGTTTATATGAGAACTACCTCAAGGATTGGGATAACCTGTTTTAAGAGAAATTATTATTCATCTTTTTTTCAAACACATGCATAAATCGTTATTTTCCGCTTAATAAAACCTCAAATAATTCCCAGTAGAGTTTAACTGCCTCCAGAAAATAAATTTTTTTCTCTTACACTGATCTCAATATATTTTTATCAACTGCTACAATATTAATTTCTCCATTTGCTGTCACTTTGTTTATCTCTTATACCCATTGAATGAAAAAACCTAAAACTTTCATGTTAATCTCCTTCTTTGCTCAACCACTTACTTATCTACTACTATTTCACCAATGAGGCGTAGAATGGTATTTTATGTATGTTTGCCCGTAAGTCTCCGTTACGCTTACATATGTTGGTGTTCATGTTTAAGTAAAATTGAAATTTCTCTTCACAATGTTAAAACATATTGTAAAATGCATAAAAGTAAGGTAGAGCATGGTTTGAGTGGAGACGTAGTTTTTATTACACGCAAAACTGGCCACAAATTTAAAGGGTGTTTTTATAGAGGTATAGAACTTTAAGTTGCAATAAACCAACGATGGATTATTCGATTGACATGAATTTTATTTATCCGAAAGATAATCTTGTGGCATTACATTTTAAATATGATTTCTGGCATATGACCGCCACGGCTGGCGCGGATGTAGTCCAATATGGATGTCCCATTTTCGATGACTTTTTCCAACATTTGTGGCCGTATATCGGCAATAACACGGCGAATATTGTCTTCCAAATGGTCAAGCGTTTGTGGCTTATCCGCATAGACCAATGCCTTTACATAGCCCCACAGAAAGTAGTTTAGCGGTGTTAAATCACAAGATCTTGGAGGCCAATTCACAGGTCCAAAACGTGAAATTAGGCGGTCACCAAACGTGTCTTTCAATAAATCTATTGTGGCACGAGCTGTGTGACATGTTGCGCCGTCTTGTTGAAACCACATCTCCTGGATATTATGGTTATTCAAATCAGGAATGAAAAAGTTAGTAATCATGGCTCTATACCGATCACCATTGACTGTAACGTTCTGGCCACCATCGTTTTTGAAAAAGTACGGACCAATGATTCCACCAGCCCATAAAGCGCACCAAACAATCAGTTTTTCTGGATGTAACGGTGTTTCAACATACGCTTGAGGATTACCTTCACTCCAAATGCGGCAGTTTTTTTTTGTCGACGTAGCCATTCAACCAGAAGTGCACTTCATCGTTACACGACTATAAAATGGTCGTAGTGCGCGATACGTTTTCCGCACAGAACCATTATTTTCGAAATAAAATTGCACTATTTGTAAGCGTTGTTCAGGCGTGAGTCTATTCATGATGATTTGCCAAACCAAACTGAGAATAAATCACTTGACAGCTGTTAAATCGGTCGCCATCTTGAAAAGTAATGCCACTTAAAGTTGTATACCTCTATAAAAAACACCCTATATTTTTCTCCCAGTATGAAAAAATGCAAACATATTTTTCTTAAACCTTAAAATTTGTTCAAAAGAAGGTAAAAAAGTTCCTGCGTAGAAACTCTGAACGGTGTGGAACTATCAATCAAGGATCACAACAAGTACTTGCGAATAATTTTGGAAGTTAAATGTATAGGAAAGAGCGAAAAAGACCAGTGATGCACTTTAGACATGTAAAAAGATGCTGGGCCTCATGCATTGGTGCTACACAGTGATAGTTAAGCCGATATTGCTCTAAGGCGATCTGGTGTAATGAATCGCTGCTAGCAAGATCTCTTATAGAAAACCTTCGGAGCGTCTCGCTGCACTGTGCATAGCAGGAGCGCTAAGGACCACTCTCACGGCTGTTCATGAAAGGTTATTTAAACTAAAATGAACCGACATCGCAGTGGAGGGCACCGCAATAAAATGCGCTTTAAGATTGAGGACCTTAAGTGAATTTTCCGCTAGAACATTCAGGCACAGCTCGATAATTATGAAGGGAAAAACAGATCACATACCCCAAAGTTTCATTTGAAAAAAAAGTGGGACATATAACATCAACAACCATGGATCAAAAATAACTGATAGAGTGGGCGCCGTAGTCTATTGCGCTGAGAGTTGGAGCTTAGGCAACAATTCAAGCTTTCAGAGTACTGCAATATTTTCCATGCGAAATTATGAGATAGCAAGCAACGTGAGAAACTATGTTATAGATACCGATAGCCAGACGGCAATCAAGGCAACCACCTCTTATTTGGTCAGCAAAAGTCCTTAGAAGCGAAAAGTGATAGACAAGGCGGCCGAGCGTTATCGGATACATACAAACTAGGTTTCAGGCCACAAGGGCATTATGGACAACGAAATAGTTAATGAGATTTCTAGCGCAGTACATACAAAGGTAGCTAAAAACGATCTATATATAGTGTGAATATCAGAAAGAACTGAGTGCCTCACGCTGAGATGGAACGCATTAGTAGCAGCGACGCATTTACCAAATATGGGGAAGAAGGCCAAATTTTTCTTTCCGGCCTTAGCACGAACTCATCTTAGATAAATCGAAGCTTCGCAGATCAAAGGATTAGAGGAATCTTCAAATTGGATGAGCGGAACTTTATCTGGCACTGTAAAGGACCAACTTGTCTATTACCTGATGACCTAAACGGAGTTAGGTCGCCGTAAGGGTGACAGCCCTTGGCCGGTTAAAATCCGGGTCAACTCCGGTCCGTAGAACCTGCTGTCGTGGGAGTCGGTGATCCCCGTATTAGGGAACTTAACACTGAGATTCGGCACAAGGTCAACACCCATAAGCGGAAGAAGTATGAGGAGCACTTAAGGTCCAGCAATCTCTCTTCTGGGATAACCAAGCTCTGGGCTACAGTTAAATCGTTGTCTAATCCGACTAGACGTGATGGTCGGGTGGAAACTTCATTCGTTGATCACGCCTCGCTGGACCCGAAGAGGTACGCGTGCTATTTTTGCTAGTTATTTACTGCATTCTTCGGTTAACAAAACGAACAGACGATAAACCCGCCGTCTGCGACGCTTCATTTCTCCAGGTTCAAGGGGTTATCGAAAAGGCGAGAGCCTCCACATCATCATGCTGATGTTTAAAACATTTACGCCCAGCGAAAGCAGATTATCTCACCAAGGTTCTCAATCTGTCTTAGACCACTCTAATTATACCCGACGTGTGGAAATTAGGTAGAGTGGTCCCGCTACTAAAGCCGGGGAAACCCGCAAATAAAGGAGAGTCCTATCGTCCGAATCTCTCCTTTCCCCAGTAGCGAAGACAATTGAGGCCTTGCTGCTCCCGTCTCTTACTCACCATCTGAGCCCAGGTACACATCAGCATGGCTTCCGGATAGTGCACAGCACCACAAATGTACTTAACACCTCAAACACTCAGATAATTCATGGCCTTAACCAAAATCACCCCTGTGCGCGAACTGTTCTAGTAGCACTGGAACTGCCGAATGCTTTCGATGCGGTTAATCATGCAGTGCTACTATCGGACATTGAGGATTCCTCATTACCGCCTCGGTTGAAGAGGTGGGCCATGAATTACCTGAGTGGTCGACGATCATCGGAAGATTTTCGAGGTCAAACCTCAAAGCTACGGAAAATTAAACAGGGGACTCCGCAGGGTGCCGTCCTCTCCCCGATGCTGTTTAATTCGTACATTTCGATGCTTCCTCCACCACCAGAGAGCGTCTCTTAGATCCCATACACCGATGACGGTTCGATTTTGGTGTCTGGGCAGGATATTGATAGCCTTTTTTCGAAAGTAAACTGCTATCACGGCGACCTTTCCAACTTCTTCACAGCACGGCATTTGCATCTACGACCCGCGAAATCCTCTGCCAGTTTTTCACCAACTGGAGAAAAGAGTACCGGATATAACTCAATGTGAAGGTCGATGACGTTAAAATTCCGACCCAAACTTACTGGGAGTCACATTTGACATCCTGCACTCTTGCACTCGTATACGACTGACATTGTCACCAAAGTACAGAGCCGCAACAAAATCCTTAAATTGTTAACCGGTAGCACCTGAGGAAAAGACAAAGAAACACTGCTGGCAGCGTACAAGGCAATTGGCCGGCCGGTCGTAAACTATGCTGCACCCATTTGGACGCCGGGGACTAGCGAGACGCAGTTGAAGAAGCTTCAGACTTGTCAGAACACCGCCCTTCGGATCGTGACGGGAAACCTGCTGATGGCGCCGGAGCACCACTTACACAATGAAACATCTATGCTCCCAGTTAAGGAGCATAATAAGTAAGCAATATCTGCTGGGATGCTACCGTAGCGATCAGACAAGTGATCAGTCATAAACACCATTCACCGAGAGTCCGTCAACACCTTCGTGAACTCTCTTACCGTGAATGGTGTTCTCGGAGTCCAATCATCACCCATAATAGAACAAGAGCTCGAGCTGCCTCGAGAGACCCGCGTAACCCTGGCACAATTAAGATCTGGATACTGTAACAACAACAACCAACGGGTCTATCCAACGCGCATCAACCAGCCAGTGTTGCCTAACCTAACCTATAGAATTTATATCAAGGCCTTTCGGTATTGCAATTTCTGTCTCTTTTATAATTTTTATTGAACCGTCAGGTAAACAAATTATTTTACCGCTCGGCTGCTAGCAGTCGGGTTATAAAAACGTTAGTAAAGTTCGAATGCATACATACGAGATTATACAAACGTGTGTATGTATGTACCTAACCTAACCTAAAAGTGCATGCTTCGAAGGCAGCATTCACTACGTACATAAGCCTAACCTACCACATACTCTCACATAGACTCCAAAAAGGACACTTCATTATTAATTTGGATTTTATGTGGATGTGGAACATGATTGGCAAAATGTCGTTAAGTATTTATGGATATACGTACGGTACTGGTATTTACTGGTATTTGTTTACCAACCAAACAACCAACTAACCAACCAACTAACCCACCATTGACTGTCGCTGACCCCTGGCAAATGTTGTTGTTAGTTATTGTTGTTTTTGCTAGTTGTTGTTGTTGCTGCTGTTGCCGCTTGCTGCCAATATTTGTTATGGTGTTGCATTGACATTATTTTGTTGACTGTTGTCAATGCGCTTTGTTGCTTTTAATATTGTTATAGTGATTAACATGTGTTGTTTTTGTTGTTGTTATTATTGTCAGTGCAGTCACTTGTATACGCTCTTTGCACACAATTACAGGCCAGAGGCCATCCTTTCATCGGTACTCGCTTTCTAAAGCTTCTTCTTCTACTTCTTCTTAACCCTCTTAGAAACCCAATCAATGTTTACCACTGACTTTTGACTCCCTATTTTCCCCTGCCTCTCCCTCCCTGCCTTGAGCACCGCAGCCCTTTTTCAATGATATCAATTTGCTTTGCTCAATCGTTGCGATAAAATATCAAATTTCAGCGTTGAAAACTTGGATTGGTGTGTTGAGCAAGAACGTTTGTTTATTTGCGAGTGTGTATGTGTGTTTGTGTGTGTCTTTATACAAAAAAGACTATGCCAAAGACAAGCGGCAAATGCAAAATAGTAAGTTAACAACAATAACAAATGCAACAGCAATAAACGTTCGGCCCAAAAGACCGCCGAGCGAGTATGGAGCGGCTGTGTTGGGCGACTTGCCTGACGACCGGTCGACCGTTTAAATGTGCACTGTGTGTGAACTGAACTTCAACCAGCCAGCCATTCAGCCATTCAGCCATCCAGCCAACCAGCCATAATGATAATTCGATTTAGTCGACATGATATTGACAAGCAGAGGAACAGTAAAATCAGTAAGCGCGGCGACATAACGACAAATGTGGAGCGCTCGAAGCAAGTTGAGAGGTAAAATTGGCCGACCATAAAGTGTATGCATGTGAAGTGGGTACACACAATAATGTTCTTTGTACTCACAAGTTACTAGACATAATACTACTACTACCACCATTACTGCTTGGTTGGTACTAGCATGGCTGCCACAAGGAAGCCACAGAAAAGAAGTATGGCCAGCCGTGGCAGTTATTTGGTTGGCTTGCTTGTCGCTTTCATTTGTGGCGCTCTCTCTTCACAATCGTTGTGTTATTTACGAGTGGCAACAACTTGGCGTTTCCTCTATCTAATGACATTACTGCAACATGGCGTTGGGCAAATCAGTTGTTGTCACAATAGTGCACTGTGAGAAAAGTTGTTGGGCGAACGCGTTATGTGAAGCTTAGAAGAGTTCCCAAAGGGTTCGCAGTCCCTTAGAGAAAAAGTAATTTACTCTCTTGCTTGTGTTTCCACAACCATTCATAGAAAGCCATGATCCCTAAGAACACATTACTGCCAGCGCGCGGCATAACAGGGTTAGAAGCGGCTGATCCGAAGAAGATCAGACAAAAAAAATTACCTGGACGATAAACCAGTGTAGTCCGCTTCCAAACAGCTACATTAGTGGTGATACGAAAAAATCCCAAGATTTTTAGCGCGATTGCCAAAACGGACAATGTCCAGTCGACACGCGAGCTGTGTGTAAGAGTTCTGATATTGAAGATATCCTAACTTTCCACGTTCCAACTTGGGCCAGAAGGATCACGCTATTGCGAACTCGCCGAGTTGGTTCAAGATCTATTAAAGGGCATCCGGCAATGTCCAGTCAGAACTCCCAGTCTATGCGAGAGTTTTTATCTTGTGATGGAAAGAAGCTTTCCTGCCCCAATGCTTATGTGGAAGAACTCGCGGAATTGATTCCAGGTACACCTGTTAAGAAGCAAACTGAAGGGACTCACTCTTATGCAGAATTAAAATCACGGAATTCTTTGTCGCGAGATTGCCCAACGATCAATGGCCAGCCGAAACATGTACTATATATGTCTTCCGTAACCTTCCCCTGTTCACTTATGTATGTTGGTTCAAGCTCAATGAACTCCCATCAGATAATATCCCTTCAAAACACCTACTATGTCCGAAAGTTTTTATCTTGAGATGGAAAGGAGCTTCCCGGATCTTCCACAGCTCAACAAGGGGCAAGACGACTCTCGCAATCGCGTATATGGAAGCGCTAGATCAGCACTCGCTGAATTGATTCCAGGTACACCTGCTCAGAAGCATACCGGAGTAAATTCTATACGAAATTAAAAACACGGGATCCGTATTCGGAAGCCTTGACGCATGAATGCCCAACACACGATGCCCAGTTGGCTCGCGAACTGTGTGTAATAGTTTTGATCTTGGGATAAAGAGCAGCTTCACTAACTTTCCGCAATCCATCTTGAGCCAGAAGCTTGTCGAATCGCGCATGTGGAAGTACTAGCCCAGCGTTGGCTAGTTCAAGACCTAGCTGCAAGCCGCAGGGGCTTCTATGCGAAATTAAAAACACAGATAACGAACTAGGAAGGCGAAGTGATATGGCTATGAGATTCCCAATATGTGACTGCTCAATTCGGAAACTTTTGTACTTGAGACCACATGGAAGATTTCAGGCTTAAGTTATTGAGAACTCAACTCAGCAGGTTCCAACTTTTTTTTTGAAATCGAAATCTTTTGAGGTCTCCCGAGCAGATCACGATCAATAGTAGTATCAGACACCAGGCATATTTAATATCCGCGGCCCAGCAGCTCGGGTATATTTCCGGTATAAGGCAGGCTTGTCGTAGGCAGAATCGGCTAAACTTGAGCCGCTCTTACGGAAATCGCATTTTGATACCAGAACAACCCGTTTTTTTAGGAACTACCACAACAAAAACAATAAAATGTTCAGTCCCATCAATTTTTTTTTCCAGTGCAGCCATAAAGTCAGTAACATTAATTCAAATGTTGAATGCACATTTTAGCATTTGAGCCTTCAGAAGCCAAGCGCCACAACAATCAACAACAATCAAGACAACAACAACAAGGACAAGCGATATAGACGCTGGCCAAAATCAAATGACAAGAGCAAATGACGCTAAAGTCGCTGAAGGCGACAACAACGATGGTGGCAAATGGAGGTAATTTTCCCCGACGTTATTGTTGTTGTTGTTGTTGTTGCTGTTTATATTATACTTCTTCCTCCTCTACATACATAGTTGTTGTTATTGTTGCTACTTTATTGTCACATTTTGTTGTTTTACACATGCATAAACAAGTTTGCATGTTGTCGTCCATTATTGTAATGACAACGCGAGCACCAACAGGCAAGAACAATAACAACAAAAGAATATTACAGTATTTTCTAAACAAGTTAAAGAGACAAAAAGGCAGCGACGGAAAATTTGCAAATTCGCTGAGGAAACTTCCTCCAAATTTTATTATCACCATTAAAATTCTTAATTTCTACTTACCAAAGGTGAATAGAACGCCGAGCTATCGACACCAATACTCTGATAGGGATTTTGATCTGTCGACGGATATGGTGTGCCATAAACCCCCACGCTAGCAGCAGGCAAACGCGAGTAACTCGAAAGCGCTAAACGCGCCGAATCATATTGGCATGAGCAGACCGTCTGACCCGAAACGGGGTCGGTCATAATCGGACGTCCATTTTCGCAACACGAACCGCTAACAACGCCACCGCCACTACCACCACCAGCAGCACCAATACCAGGCCCGCCGATGGCGCTCAAACCGGCAACGCCAACACTGCCATCCAGAGCACTGCCAACAGTTGAGTTATTTATACCACCACCACTACCACCACCGCCGGCGCCGCTAGTTGTATTGTTAGAATTCTGTGAAAGACCATCCGGACTCATTGCACCACTGGGCACATCTGCTGAACCGCTAGTGCCCGTATTTACACGACACTCACCCACATTCGGCGGACTGTGTGGAGGCACATTAACAACGCCGGTGCCGGGTAGAGAGGGGGTGTTGTTGTTGTTGGTTGTATTTGGTGTGTCGCCAGTTTGTGGTGATTGTGCGAGATTGGCGGTGAGAAGCTGGAAAAAATGTAAAAAAATTAAAAAAACAGTTATTTTCCATTACAATTGAAAGTACATAAATCGAATTAATCAGAAATTAGTAAGAGAAGTTGCTGTAGCCATAGAAAGACAACAATTAATAATGAACATAATTTGTTGTTGTTGCTTTTTTTTTTTTTTTTTTTTGTGAGTAAAATCGCAACTCTATGTCCACCAACACCTGTAACAAGCGTTAAAGAAATGAATTTCCGTAAACACAATAAAATGGCTTCCTCGCTGATAATCTTTATTGCACATAGTTACATACATACATATGTACAAAAGTTACGTCTATATCTTCGTAACTGCCTATCCCAACAGCGAATAGTTGCGCTTATCTCTAACAATCAAGCATTGATTGGTTGTGTGCAGTTAACTCGTTGGTCAACACTTTGACATTACTAATGCGTGTTAATCAAGCGCGTCATCATAATTCTAATATCAAACACTCAATTCTACAACACGCTGAGTGGGAAATTAAAAATTCAAATCGATTTTTCTATTCGCTCATTGATTAGTGGTTTTTCTTATTGATTTTATCAGTTTCGAAAATTATTATTATTATTGAAGAGAAAACTTGTTGCTTGAGAACAAAAATGACTGACATTCGTTATAGTGGAAGCAAATATGTGTAAATATACACATACATGACTTTAAGGTTATACTTGCTAATTTATTGATAACAAACAAATATTTCCATTACACAAAAAAACCTGTTCAGCATTTTAACTCCATACTTATTTTTTATTCAGTCAAACATTCTATAATATTTATATCATAATTTATTAATAAATAATTTTTCATTCAAATTGAAGTGTTAAACGCAGAAATAGTACATATACAGTGAACCACAGCTTTTTCATGCAAGTGCAATCATAAAATCTGAAATTCTAAAGGGTGATCCAAGTAGCGTTTTTTTGACATACCACGCGTGCGTCGTGTCAAGCTGTCATGTTATTTTTGTGCAGCATTGTCTGGCATTTCATCATGGAAAGACTGGCGCCTGAACAACGTTTACAAATCATTCAATTTTATTATGAAAATTCACGTTCTGTATAGAATGTGTTTTGCGCGGTTCGCTCAAAATATAGCGGCCATAGCTGAGAGTGTACACGAAGACCGTGGAGAGTCGATACGGCCCCGTTCGCAGCAACTCGGACTGACGTATGGAACGACGTGGCGCATTTTACGTCGAGATCTTAAATTGAAAGCATACAAAATACAGTTTGTGCAATAACTGAAGCCGCTCGACCTTCTCAAGCTACGTCTCTTCGCTCTATGCGCTTTTGAAAAGTTCCAAGAAGATTCCAAGATACAGGCTCAATGGGTATGTAAACAAGCAAAACTTCCGTATTTAGGATGAAGAACAACCTGAAGAGACTCAAGAGCTGCCATTTCATCCAGAAAAAACAACGGTTTGGTGTGGTCTGTGGGCCGGTGAAATCATCGGTCCATATTTCTACAAAAAATGATGCCGGTGAGAACGTAACCAACAACGGCGACCATTATTGCGATAATATCACTACTTGATGCCTGAAATTGAAGCTGTGATCTAAGCGATATTTGGTTTCAACAAGACGGCGCCACTTTCCACACATCGCATAAACTAAAGGATTTATTGAGAGAACACTTCGGTGAGCAGATAATTTCACGTTTTAGGCCGGTCGATTGGTCACCAAGATCATGTGTTATCACACCGTTAGACTTTTTCCCATGGGATGCGTAAAGTCTAAAGTCTATGCGGACAATCCGGCTTTGATTCAGGCCTTGGAGCAAATCATCACGCTTGTCAGTCGAAATGCTCGAGCGAGTCATCGAAAATTGGACTCAAGGAATGGTCTATCTGAGACGTAGCCGCGGCCAGCATTTGAAAGAGAAAATCTTAAAAAAAATAAATGCCACTGAATGTTCTTTCAAATGATAATAAAAGTTCCCCATTAAATTTGAATTTTCTGTGTTTTTTTTTCTTTAAAAAGCAGGAAACCTCGAATGGATCACCCAGTAGTTGATGCCAGAATCCCTATTCCGGTTAAGCGCCCTCAAAGTTGCAAGTGTTTTCCATACAGTGTCTCACGAAACTGCTGCAGTCATGTCTGGTATCTCATATAATGGCTAATGAATGGCTTCTTTCGGGATACTCGGCCATTGAAGTCGTGCTCACGTAGTATTCGACTAACAGTTTCAGCATAAAATGATTTACCTAGTTCCTCGTGAACCTCTGTGGTTAATTTCGGGGCTGATTTTTGGTATGTTCATTGAAAATTTTATTTGGTGCATTTCGACTTATACGATTTTCATTTACGAAACGCTCAATTTGTACTGCCGCACTGCTTAAATTAACTATCTCAGCAATTTTTCTCTGCGATTTTCCATTTTTGAAATGGTTTATGACCGATTCTCGCTGTTCGATCGTTGTACGGCGAAATGTGAAACTCAAAAACATACTAAAACTGACTTCAAACTGAAACTGAATAGCAGTTGAAAGGATAAGAAAAGTCTAATGCCGTTACCTACTCAACTGGCTTTCGCTATAACATAGACAAGAGCGTGCATGAAATAAGCTGTGAGCGAAATTCATTTTTAAGCAAGGCATTACGGAGTATATATGCATCAATCTTTTCTAAAATAGTCATTATTTTGTATTTTGTGGCAATATAAACTGATAAATTTAATCTGCATGAAATAAGCTGTGGCCACTGTATATGTCCAAAGGAATTCAATAAACACACTTCAGACGACAATTTAATCGGAATGCGAAGGACGTTCAATAACTAATAGAGTACTTAGGAAAAGAATGCTAAGTGTGTGAGTAGGTACTTGTTTGAAGTGGCACTATTTTGATAAGTGATAAATATAACAATAAAAGTCATTAAATGAAGTCATCTCTCGCTAACCAAGTTTCATCATTTACAAATAGATACATTTTTTTACATTAATGTTATTATTGCGGTTTGTCTCGAATTTCGTTACTAAAATGTACTCATTTTGTATTGAATGCAACCATACCATAATAAATGTTACAAAGAGTTCTGATTACTGTGGTGGTATGTGCTTCGGTTTGGCTGAAATTTTTCGCACGATTTAATTTCATGCGCATTTCCATGATATTAGTGTCAAAATAAAGACAAAAAAAAATCATAAAAATTGGTGAAGGAGATTTTTCTCATAGTCAATTAATCAGCCAGAAGCCAAAATCTGTTTAGCCGTTCAAAAAATAAAATGAAAATTTTTTTTATTAATAAAAAATCAATTTTTAATTTTAATTTAATTTGTAAATTGAGAAATGAAAAATGAATACTCAAAAATACGAGGGTGATTTGATAAATCTGTGACTTTTTGAATAAAATATATTTTTTTCGACATATGTGTAACCGATTTTTTCTCAACATAGTCTTTTAGCTCTATAAATTTAGTCCAGCGTTTTTTTTTTTTAATTTACGTCCTTCCAAATAATAGGTTTGATTCAAATAAGCATTTGATTCTGTAATGACCTCTTCCTTCAACTCGAATTTCTTATCGCCCCGTGATTTCTTCAAGTTTGGAAAAATGTGGGCCTAAATATGGCGAATATACTGGATGGGGTAGCAGTTCGTTGCCCAATTTATGTATTTTTGTCATGGAAACTACACACATGAGCATCCGTTCATTGTCCTGATGCAACATCACTTGTTTTCGCCGAATTCGGTCGTTTCTGCTTAAAATAAATATCGAATCTGTCTAAAAGTTCACCCGGATATATCCACTGTCTTGATTGTTCTTCGGTCTTTTAGTGTGGTGTGACTGAATCATGTTTCATCTACGGTAATGAAGTGCCGCAGGATTGCAGTTGAACATCGCTAGCCCCTCCTTTGAAGTGGTTACATGGTTGCACTTATGGTCGTGTGTGAGCAATCGTAGCACCCAGCGGTTGTATAGCTTTTTCATGTCCATTCATGTAAAATGTGATGTACTCGCTCAGTTGGAATCCCTACAGCCTCAGCCATTTCACTCACTTCCTGTCTTCCAAAACCATTGCATGAATTTTATCGACGGTGTCTGGCGTGACAACCCCTTTTGGGCGACCTGGCCTATTCGGCGTCACTTGAACAACTAATCAAGCAATTGATAACATTTTAAAAAAATTTGAAAAGACTCGTTCGCTTTACTCGTTTCACCTCAAATATCGCTGCTGTAAGTGAAAGGTAGCCGAAGACTGGAATGTGTCTATTTCCCGACGGTCCTAAGAGCAGGGATATTTTTACGACACAATATGACGAATTTTGCTCTTGAACCTACATCCATCCATATAAAGTCCATCTCACACAACAACTGAAGCCAGATGACCATTCACAACGCCGTAGTTACGTCGATGGGATGCTTGAATAACAAGCAGTGGATCTTGAATTTTCTAACTCGTAAATAAGCAAGGTTGTCTCATTTGGTACTCAGAGAATCCTAAAATAATTGAAGCGAGGCCATTACATCCAAAAAAAAACTCACTGCCTGGTGCGATCTTTGGTAAGGAGGTGTGAATGGATCTTACTTCTTTAAAAACGGAGCGTTATGAGTTGTATGATAACCGATTTTTTGGCCTGCTAATGACATTGTTGCAAGAGAAATTTCCCGTCCGCGTAATCTCTCGTCTTGACGATGTCAATTGGCCATCGAGATCATGCGATTTGACAGCGTTGGACTCTTTTTTGTGGGGCTATACGAATGGTTTACATTTATGCGGATAAACTCGTAACTCTTGAAAGCCAACATTCGCCCAGTTACGGCTGAGATAACGCCCAATATGTAATATCATTACAATAAAAAAAATTCAGAGAAAAAAATCAAAGTTTTATAAAAATGCTCGAAACGTTCTATCTCGAAACTTTTCGAGCAATGAGCAAAGAGTAAGTGTGCAAGTACTCGTTGTTCAAATACTCAAACTGCTCGAAAATGTTCAAACAAAATATTGAGCTCTAATACATAATAATAGAGGTCTGAAACTGTAATGACTGTACAAGGGGAGAGTACTGTATTTTAGTGGATTATGACCTAAAACTGCTTAAGGTGAGGCTTTCGATGGGGGATTTCTGTAAGAAGCCGACATGCGTTGTTAAAAAAAAATTGTCAGTATTTTTTTTTTTTTTGAGCTCGAATCCCCGAAACGCCACATAGTGCAGGCACTGGACTCTCTAGACCTTTATCACTTATTAAAAAATAAATCAATAATAAAGTAAAAATCCCCCTCTAACAAATCTTGTCTGAGCACCTGCCTTGCCTGTATGCTTGCTCATTTGCGCTGATCACAGAAAAAAAAATTCAAAAAAATTATAACAACAAAAACTCACAATATTTCAAAGAAACTAACCTTCAGCGATGTTTATTAAAATCAGTGCACTCGTATGTTAAGCGATGAAAATGAAATGCAAGTTGCAATCTGGACATTGTGTTAACACAGACGGCATCTGCCACGGTAGCTACTTGCACCAAGAGATACAAGCAAATTGATGCAACTGAACTGCAAATATGTACAAGCTGCTGCTGTAAGACAATGCAAGTGGCAAACTGACTGACTGACTTGACTGGCAATGCACAGAAGCTTCTTGCAGCGCGATCAAAAATGCCCAAGAGCGTCTCAGAGGCTGATCGAGCGTTGATATGACGATCAGCGGTGCAGTAAAAATTTCAACGGTTGCAAGAGTACGAAGTATGTTGTGGCATTTCACAAGCCACAAGTAGTTACATACATATGTGCATATACATATGTATATACTACTTACTATTATACATATCAGCGCAGCAGCATCAGCAGCAGCGCATAATTCCTTTTTTATATGGCGGGAAGTATTTTGTAAAAATTATACGATCGTAAAATGTGGTGGCAGAAGGTGCAAAATGAACGAATTGTATGTATGAAAAATAACAAAAATAAAAATAATTAAACAAAAACAAAAAAAAGCAGAAAAAATGAAGTATAAAATTTTTATCCAACTTGGTTACCGCCTACCATGCAAGTATGAACAACATAAAAGCAGCTTCCGAAAAAATGGCTGCAGGAGTAATTATGCAAAATATTTCAATGCAAAATAAAAGCAACAAAATAATTATAATAAAACAAGTTTCAGCAAGCGATAATTTACAATTCTCTACACTCAAAGATACCTACATGTATACATACTTATGTATTTACAGGCGCTCTTTAGCAGACAACTGAAACCCATAATTAAATTAATTTTTTTTTCCATTGCTTCCAAAATTTTTATTACCAAAAAATTTACCGAAAAACATTTGATCGATAGCTGTCGATTTTGGTCGTGCATTGGGCTCGCGTTTGAGTAGATAAGGCATTGGGGCGTTGCCATTTATGCCCAAAGGTTCTAAAGGTCAACACAATGCAACGCCTCAAAAAAATTTCGGCGCAAGTCAAATTCAATGAAATTCAAAATTAACGAACGAATGACGGATCATTTGTTGTTGTTGGCTCATCATGCCGTTCAGCTCTTGAGTAATTCAACCTTCTGCTGAAGCGCATAATTAGCAGCTTGAGGCCAACAAATGGCTAGACAGTTGAACCATATCAGCTTAATGGGTGCAATTAGTTTTATATTCTACTAGATTATTTTTGAGAAATGCATACGCATGTGTATGCATATAAATATTTAAATTTGCAAAAGAATTACCAGAATGAAGCACACAATTTTTGTTTTCGAATATTCATAGTTTCAAAGTACAAAATGTATTGAAATGTTTCCTCCTTATATTTTCAATTTCCTATGCCATAGTTTACATAAATCCAAACGCTAGCGATGACTTCCGTTACCATCACATAATCTATGTTTTTTGTTTCAAAACTTTGTCAGTAGAAAATGTTAGGAAATGTGGGATTATAAAGGGTGATTCAAGTTCAGTTTTTTTTTTTTTTACAGTTCAAGCGTGAGTCGTGTCAAGCTGTCATATTATCCTTATTTAGCGTTGTTTGGCATTTCATCAAAGAAAGACTTACTTACGCCTGAACAACGTTTACAAATCATTCAACTTTATTACGAAAATTCACGTTCTGTAAAGAATGTGCTTCGCGCGGTTCTCTCAACTTATGGTCAACATAATCGGCCTACTGAGCGTCCTAATCGCAACACCATCACCCATTTTGAGACCAAGTATCCATTATTGGATAATATTCCACCGAATATACCACGTCCAGCACGCAGTGAAGAAAATATAGCGGCCGTAGCTGAGAGTGTACACGAAGACCATAGAGAGTCGATTCGGCGCCGTTCGCAGCATTCGGACTGACGTATGCAACGACTTGGCGCATTTTACGTCGAGATCTTGAATTAAAAGCGTACAAACTACAGCTTGCTTATGAACTGAGCGAACTTCCAAAGCGACATCGCTTTGCTCTATTGGCTCTTGAAAAGTTCCAAGAAGATCCGACGTTTTCGAGCCAAATTTTGTTCAGCGATGAAGCCCATTTCTGGCTCAATCAGTATGTAAAAAAGCAAAATTGCCACACTTGGGACGAAGAGCAACCTGAAGAGATTCAAGAGCTGCCATATCATCCAGAAAAAACAGCTGTTTGGTGTGATTTGTGGGCAGGTGGATTCATCGGTCCATATTTCTTCAAAAATGATGCCGGTGGGAACGTAACCGTCAATGGCGACCGTTATCGCGCCTTGATAACTGACTATTTAATGCCTGAAATTGAAGCTCGTGATATCCGCTACATTTGGTTTCAACAAGACGGTGCCATTTCCCACACATCGCATCAATCAATGGATTTATTGAGAGAACACTTCGGTGAGCAAATAATTTCACGTTTTGGGCCGGTCGATGGGCCACCAAGATCGTGTGATATCACACCGTTAGACTTCTTCCTGTGGAGATATGTAAAGTCTAAAGTCTATGCGGACAATCCCGTTTTGATTTAGGCCTTGGAGAAAAACATCACAGGTGTCATTCGCCAGTTAACAATCGAAATGCTCGAACGAGTCATCGAAAATTGGACTCAATGGATGAACCATCTAAGACGTAGCCGCAACAAACATTTGGAAGATATAATCTTAAAAAGAAAATGCCAAAGAAATTCCTTTCGAATGATAATAAACATTCTCCATTAAATCTGAATAATTTGTGTTTTTTTTTTCTTTAAAAAAGTAGGAAACTTGAAATGGATCACCCGTTATTTGATTCGGTGCAAGATGTTCTGCTGAAGAGGAGGAGAAACTCGATCAATTAAGCTGACACACATGAACTACCTAGTTTAAGAAACGCAAATTCTTCGAATGCCTTCGAAACCAATTGTCAATTTATTTATTTTCCTAAAGAGGCGGTTGAAACGTTCAGAATGCATAGTTTGGAGACACCTCAATCAGAGTGGCAAAAGCGCTTCGACAATTGGTTCAAACGCAGGCAAAAATGTGTAGATCTTAATGGAGAATATTTTGAAGAACAATAAAGCGATTTTCGATGAATAATATTTATTATAATATAAAATGCAACCACCGTATGCTAGTTACAGAGAGTTTCAAACATCTACTAAAATAAACTAAAAATGGATTTACACACAGACCTACCTCCCGTATAACTGGACGTTAGACTTTCATCTCGCTTTTACTATATTGTAAGTATCGCTTGCACTCGAACTTGGCCTTACTTACTTTTTTCAACGCTATTTCACCTAAACTTTAAACCTTTTGAAGAAGACTATCTCAATTCTAACAACCTTGTGAAGGCAACTGTTCCTTCATTTTATGATCGTTGGAGTTTTAAGTATGACAAAAGCTAACTCAAAGCTCTCTTCCCAACCTTCATCATCATGTGATTTCGTCTATTTTAAAAACTAATTGAACTTGTCTACATATTTATTGTACATGCACTTCTCTGTATATGTAAATATTTAATTATAAATATAATTTTGTTACCGTTGATTGAAATTTGTCTCCAATTCATTGAAATCACAACGTAAAATTTTATTATTTTTTATTATTCTAAAAACTAATGGCGGCTTTTTCGCTTGCCAAAATGCACGTATACATACTTACATATATAGTTTTTAATAATATTATATATATACGTACATATATCTGCATATATTTATTCATTCAACTACAGTCGTTATTGGGTTCGCCTGACTTGTTGTTGTTTGAACAGTCGGTCGGTTGGTTGGTTGGTTGGTTGGTTGGTTGTTTGGTGGTGGTCGTTTCGGTTGTCGGTTTGTAATGCAGATGTTGTGCCGGTTTATGCGGTCATAAAATAAAATTAATTAACATTTTAATTCGCAATTTACTATGGCAGATGAAATAATAAATTTTCAAAATTTCCGCATTTCTTGTTTTGTTGTTATTGTTGTTGTTGTTGTATTGTCATAGAAAATAGCATTTTGGCAAATAAGACAATGTGATATTTGAATACATATTTATATGCCCGTACATATGTATATGTTTTGAATCTTGATGTTGAGGTAGAGATTTATGTGGTAACCAAAACCGGTTGTTTGTGGCAAATAAATTTTTTATTTATTTAATTTCACGATTTATTTATCAGTTTTATGCACAGCAAGATTTTTTAATGATTTTTAACTGAATAATTTCAATGGCTTGGTTAAGGTATCTATGATGGTCTCGCAATGAAGCAAGATTTAAAGTGTATATAAAATAGAATTTTATCGAAAGCGAAATTAATTTAGAATTGGAAAGAAGATGCTTAGAAGAAGGTGGTGCTTAGCTGCATGCATAATAGCATAATTCTAAAATTAAAAATATTCTGGCCTGAGTGATCTCACCTCTTTTGACTTGTGGAAGCACACAATCTCTCCCTTTTTTTTTCAATATATTTCAGTACCTATCTTTATTTTTCTCCTATTAGTAGTATCAGTACGGTATCTGAATTTAATTCTATATTCAGAAATAATGAAAATTTTGCCTATGAAGCACATTTCCCCTGATGTACGGTTCAACAGTGAGTGATCTATTTAAGGTAAAAGTACATTGGAGAGGAGAAAATATGTAAAATACGATCTAGGTTGGGTAAAGTCACACTGGCTGACTTCTATGTCTTACATTGACCTGTTGGTCATCTATGTGCCAGATGGAGGTTCAATTTAACTTGATTTGAATGAAGGCCTAACATTTTTCTACAGTTCTTTCGATACCATCTGAATAAAAAATAAGTGTGTCTTTACTGCCATTGCACATGATCTTGCTGGCCGTTAGAACATTATATCTCATCTCGATCTATCATTCGACTATCTCGGTTATTTTCAGACTTTCATATTTCATGTACGGCTTCGATTGCCAGACGGATAGTATACATTTTTGGCAATCTCATCAAGTATTTCGTTTTTTCAGGACATTTTCTCTTCCTTCGTTATTAGCTAGCTCAAGCTAGGTAAGAAGGACCTCGAAGAAAATACTTCAATATCCGAAAGCTGAAAGTGTTGCCTGATATCAAGCTCAGCGCAAAAGGTCCCGGTACCCACTCCATCAGAAGATTTTGATGCGTCACACTCCTGCCGGGCCGCACATACCTGTAGCATCCACCTTTCCTTTCCCACATAAAGCGTTAAAACAGCTTTAACGTATAGCCCTTTGAGTACTTCTTAGCGCTCTGTTTATGCAGGGCGCCGCTTAACTGGCTCCAATTGTTTTGTCTTTCTTCACCACCCAAATCCCCATAGAGTTAGAGTAGCTTGAATCCTGTTACAAATGCAGCAGTTCAGTTAAAGCCGATCCAATTCTAGAACAGAAGTTACGTGGGATAACACAACTTTCATAGAAACTCTTTTCGACTTCGGGTAGGAGCAAATTTTTTCACATGAGTCTTTTGGGTCATGGAACTTCTCTTATTTTGTTTTATTACTTAGCTTCTATCACGAAACGAACAGTCAGCGCACTCGCTTCATGGCTCCCAAGTCACTGTTGGCAGCGATAACTTCTAATTGATATACGAATTCGTCCATGTGGGAACATAAAAATGAGGGATAGCACCTTCAAAACTTTGGAAGGGTTAATTGGATGAAAACCGGATTCAAACCTTGCTATCGTTGGACCTAAGAAAATGTTCTCCCTCACCTTCTTATATGTTCAAGCACCAGCAGCTACGACACAGGTAATTAGAAAATTAATTAATTCTACTATAATGATTCTCCATCAGCCAGTGTCAGGTTGTTCAGCCGGTTGTGATGCCGATGGAGGTTTAGAAGATGTAAGAACTTCTTCTCTTCGATCAATGGGATAGGCACAATTTGCCGTGTTTGGCACTCTTTCCCTTCTAGTTAACAGATCGTTTTCACAATTACCCATGAGATCTCTGTCTCCAAGAGCCCAAACCAGGAAGGTTTTGCATGCCACTCGGCTGTCTAAAATTCCCCTGCACTTTTTTCTTCCCCTGAGATGGTGTAATTGTATTGAAGGGACTTAATGGCAGTTTGGCTGCGAAATTCGATTGTGATAGGTTGATTTAAGACTGTAGAATTGAGTAACCGCGAAGCGGCATCTGCTATTGTAGTTAGCTCTGCTTGAAAAATCGTCTTTCGGAACTAACATATCTTGTTCATATCAATTCCTATGGGTACTAAGTGAACTCCACAGTCCATCCTGCCATCGAATTTCAAGCTGTCAGTAAAGATGGTTATGAAAAAAAATAGCTATGGAAAATGTTGATACTCATAGCAGGCGATCAGCTGCCTCGCGGGGCCCGAGTAATACTGGCACAATTAAGATCAAAATACTGTACTGTAGACTCAATTCCTGCATGCATAAGCTCCCGCATGGCATTAACCCCTTCATTGCATGCCCTTTAAAACCTACTCATCTATCCCTCTGGTCCGAACCCATACAAACAACTCGCTTCCTGGTCCCCCCATTAGATGATCTCAACGACATAAACTGATTTTGTCTGCGGGGATGAGCAAGATGAAACAACAACAACAACAATAACCTGGTTATGCATCTTTGATCCAAAACTGTTAAATTTTGCTATTAATTTCACTGTGAGATTTTTATTGCCAATAGTTATGATGAGGTCTTTAGGCCTGAGATCACTTTCAAAAACTAGCTCTTGAAGGGTCCACTGGAGAGGAGACGTATTTTTAGCTCTAATACAGTGAGACACGGAATGATACCCACAAGGTCACGTTGCTGCTATTAGTATTATTGAAAAAATCTTAAAATTCACCAAGTTAATTCAAAAGACTGTCGATTTTGATGATCTACAGGAATAAAAAGAAAAATTTATTTATAGAATTATATAATGGCTACAAAAGCGCAGAAAACTCCGAACTTACCCAGAAGGTACACAAAAACTAGTAAAACTTGTCATTCATGTACATACATTTATCATAAAAATCACAACCGTAAAGTGACAGATCGCTAAAGAGTTGGTGGAAAGATAGCAAGAGAACGCAGTGAATATTCCGAGCAAATGTAATAAACACCTAATCAAGTTTTGAGTTGAAAAAAAAAATGAAACGAAGTTAAGTAAATCAAAGCGTATGAATTCTGTGCCGCTGAGAGTATGAGGGAACAACGGAAAGTCGACTGGCAGAAATACAGCGAACTGAGCTCGCATGCATCAATTAGAATAGTTTGCGCACACAGCAAAAGTAAAAGAAAAGAGGAGACTTGTGAAAACGATGATGATTTAGTTGCTCCGTTCCTGCAGTACTTGGTAAGCAAAAAATTTTGTCACTTGCTTCAGCTCACATACTCATCTTTGACGCTTTGACGCTGGGAAACTGAGTAACCGAGTAAACAAACGTGGCGCTTACCAAGCATTGAGGACAGAAAAAATTGAGAAAAGCAAAACAGAAGAACCTTATATGTACGATATATGAAAAAATTGTAATATTCGGCAAAGGGGCAGCAGTCAGAAATAGTGAATGGATTTTTGCTGGTCCCTACGATGCGCAGACCGCTCAAACGCAGCAGCAGCACCATTAAAAAACGCGACGATCGTGTAGCGCCGCAGATGGGCGCTACGATTACGTACGATACATAAAACCATAAACACATTTACAACACTGCTGTAAAGCCTTTTCTTTACATCTTGTTGTTGTTGTTGATCTACGCCGCGCCGCTGAACGCATTACAATGTGTACACGCTCATTGCCAACTACGGCGTACCAGCGTACCAGCGTACGTACGGAAGCCGATCTTACCGGCAAGATGGAAGTTGAAAATTCGGTATCTGCGATCTTATCGCACCGTAGCGGTCGAGGTACGACGTGCATGTGACCAAATAGATGCGTTGCACGCTACACCACACAATCGGCTATATACTTGTACACGCTACAAATGAGTAGCTGAGTAGCGGCGCATTTGCCGCACTGGCTGTGCGTTCGAGGCGGCGATGCGACGGCGGTGGTGCAACGCATCTAATTTGCGATCGCAGATCGACGATAGCCAAGCCAAGCAAAGTTAGCAAATGGTGATCACTGTCAGCAACAACAACAACAAGAGTAACAACAGCAAGAAGAGTGCAGTGCTGCAGCAGGAGCTGTGGGAGTATGCAATAATTGCATTTATGTTATACATACAGACATGCATATATACATTTGTTAGTACCTCCATACATTGGGCAGCAGCAAGCTTCATGAATTATTAATATCTATTTATTTTTGAGCGCGTGGAAATATACAAAATGAGGATATAAGTTGAAGACTTGGTCAGGATGTTGGCTACCATGTACTGCCGGCAGTTGTGGAGCTCACTGCTAGACGTTGCCATAAATGGCGCGAGAGTACTCAGTGCCTGCCTATCTTGATGGCTTGTCATAACGCTCATAAATGTTTAGCATTGATCGCGCTTTTTGCGCCGTATATTGCGTGTGAGAGCGTTCCAGAAAAGGACAAGCGGCAGTAGCTTGGTTGGTGTAGACAAAATGGTTGATACCAACTACAGGCGCTGTATGAAAATGCATTTATACCAACATGCATACCTAAAAACATGCATTCAATACATACATATGTACATACACACACTTGTATGATTTATTTTTGTTTTTGTTTGTGTGTTGGTAAGCGCTAACGCAGCATATCCTTAAAGGTACTGCGTAGGCTCTTGCAATAGCCGAGTCTGAACTTGGTAGTAATAGCAGGCAACTTTAGTGGCAACAAATTGTTCGACTCAAAGCTGACGAATTCCCACACAATTGTGACAAGGCAATTAAATTTTTTCCACATAATTTTTTGCTATAAAATTTTTGATTTTTTCTATTTTGTCCTTGCGTTTTTCCGTTGTTTTTTCTTTTTGTCTTTAATTATTTATAAACGAAGTGTAACACATATACACATGCCTAGTTTTGTTTATATGTATATACAAGTATGTATGTAAGCAAGTAAAGTATGAAGCAAAGTAGCTAAGCGCCATATAAATGAAAGCTTCTTCGTGCCCATACGTCTGTATGAGACCCTTAAGTGTGTACATATGTGCAAACATATATACATATGTACTTAAGTATTTATATGGCATAGAGCGCTGTCAAAAGCACGTCAGTTCATTAATTAAAATTTGATAAATGATTGTGTGTCATACACAAGCACATACTTACATACAAATATATTTATATAACGGCTGGTCCATTTCGAGTTTCCCGACTTTTTTAAAGAAAAATCGTAGAAAATTCAAATTTAATGGGGAAAGATTATTATCGTTCTAAAGAACATTCTTTGGCCTTTATTTAAAAAAAAAATTCTTTCAAATATTGGCTTCGGCTACGTCTCAGATGGCGAATGACACGCGTGATGTTTTGCTCCAAGGCCTATTCCCACAGGAAAAAGTCTAACGGTGTGATACAAACGTGAAATTCTCTGCTCACCGAAGTGTTCTCTCAATAAATCCATTGATTGATGCGCTTTGTGAGAAGTGGCGCCATCTTGTTGAAACCAAATGTCGCGGAGATCAGGAGCTTCAATTTCAGGCATCAAATAGTCGGTTATCATGGCGCAATAACAGTCGCCATTGACGGTTACGTTTTCACCGGCATAATTTTTGAACAAATATGGACCGATGCTTCCACCGGCCCACAAACCAAATCAAACCACGCCATTTTTCTAGATGAAATGGCAGCTCTTGCATCTCTTCAGGTGGCTCTTCATCCGAAATGAGGCAATTTTGTTTGCTTACACACCCATTGAGCCAGAAATGGGCCTCATCGCTGAAAAAAATTTGGCTCGAAATCGTCGGATCTTCTTGGAACTTTTCAAGAGCCCATAGAGCGAAACGATAACACTTGGGAAGATCGAGCGGGTTCAGATCTTGCACAAGTTGTATTTGTACCTGTTCAATTTAAGATTTCGACGTAAAATGCGCCAAGTCATTCCATACGTCAGTCCGAGTTGCTGCGAACGGCACCGAAACGACTCTCCACGGTCTAGCTACGGCCACTATATTTTTTTCACTGCGAACTGGACGTGGTTTCTGACTATTACTCAATAATGAATGCTGGGTCTCGAGGTGGATGATGGTGCTACGAGTACATTATTTACAGAACGTGAATTTTCGTAATAAAATTGAGCGATTTGTAAACGTTGTTCAGGCTTAAGTCTTTCCATGATGAAATGCCAAATAATACTGAACACGAAAATAACATGACAGCTTGTCGCGACTCGCTCGTGATCTGCCAAAAAAAGTTATTGAAAAAAGTATCTCTACTTGGATCACCCTTTATATGTGAACTCTCACACTCAATAACGCTCAGCAACACTTTGCTTTTTCATTTCATACTTTTTCAATATTTTCTTTAACGAAAATTCAAATAAGTGAGTCATTTGGGGCGTTCTTTTCACATTGGTATGTAATGCTCCTACATACTACTTTCTACTACATGCATACAAAACATACATACACACAAATTACTTTATTATTAATAAATACAGTTTTAACGTAAAACAATAAAATCCGCTTAATGACTTCAAAAAAAAAATGTTTTAATTTTTAATAAGCGCCAACAGTGTTTTTTTTCAGTTGTTTTTTTTCTGGTATTTTATTTAGTTAGTTAGCATTTTTTTCAAACGTCGAGAAAATTAAAAAAAAATAATATTTTATTAATTTTTCATGCTTTTCAATTGCTTGCCATGACATGGCTAACGGGGCGTGAACGGCTAAATTAAGTTTTGACATTTTTATTGGCCTGTAGCATATTTATTGTAAATTATAAATATTAATTATGTATGTTTGTGTGTATTTGTTTTCACTGTTTTTTTTTAACACTACCTGGCATCTAGCATTTTAATATATTATATGTTATATACATAAGTATGCATATGGATATGTATGTGCGTTGGCTGTTTGTATACGCAATTAGTATGCGCAGAATTGAAAATATGATTAATTTTAATTTATACAGGCATCATTTTTATAAAAGATTTTTTTTTTATGAAAAATACCGTTTTTTTTATATATGAAATTAATATAAATTGTGACTAGAAAATATTTACTTTTTTGCATGCTTTTTTATTCACGAATAGAAGATTTCTCACTTTGAAAAAGTTTGATTTTTTCCTATTCATACTCTCTACTCATAAAAATGAATACTTGTATTAGTTAGACTAGGCGGCGTAGAAACTATTGGTAAGCATAGAGTTACAGTTCTCCAAACAAGATTCAAGTGTTACCCAGCCTTATTCTGCATTTCGTCTCGAATCGAATTTTTCTTTCCTCCGTAGATTTTGTATTCCGCCTTCCATTCCGTTTTGATCAGTCTTCCAAATTTACGATCTTAACCAATTTTATCGATTCTCTATACTTATATGCGATTTTCCTAAAAAGTAAGTAAGATTTGCGTCGTGACCTACCCAAAAACTTCGAAGATTAGGAAATAGAGGCTTGACTGGATCAAGATTTTTGCTAATTGAACACGTTATGGACTACAAATAATGCGTTAGAGCCGTGCATTGCGCGAAAAATGGCTAGAAACGACCTAAAGATTGGGAAGGTGATTTTGAAACATGAGAACGCTCGATTTCGCGTGGCTCTAATGGTCAAAACCCAACTGTGAACGCAGAAATTGGAGGTCTTACCTCACCCGCTGTATTCTCCAGACCATGTTCCTTCCCACTACCGGCTTTTTTGACGTATGAAAAACTATTTGGAGGCTCACCGGTTTGGGTCTTTTGAAGAAATCGAAAAATGGCTCAATAATTTGATCGAGAATAGAGAGGACTCATTTTATAAAGATAGTTTTATAAAGGATTTGAAATTATCAGAGTCCTATCTACGATGGACAATACTTTGAATGATGTATTTTTATGTTTTTGTTTTTTTCAATAAAAAACAATTGTTTTGTACGGCGAGTATATTGAGCAGTAACACTGCGCAATATTGATCAATGGTTGCTAAGCCCAATATCGAATCAAGTATTTTTCATGATCTCGTTTTCGACAGCAAAATTCGGGCCAAATGTTAAAAAACATGTTTTCCGAGAATTCGAAATTACGAACTTTCAAAACACCATTTTAAGAAAAAGACACTTAAAGTTCTATAAGTAGTATATGAAATTTTATTCCAAACATTATCAGCTGTTGAGGAAAATGCATATCTAATGCATATCGTAACCATTTTTTCAGATTTGAAATTTTGGGCCATAAATCCGTGAAAAAAAAACCTAAGACCGTAAAATTCTACGCATACATAATGAATTGCATATTGGTTCGAAATCAGAAAAATATATCATCATATAGCCCCCATACAACCGAATAGCTCAGATATGAGGTTTTGGGTAAAAACTCTGCCAAAAAAAACATCTGTGAGCGTGAAATTTGACATTCTACTGAGCAAATTAAAATAGACATTTGTACTGAAAATCATCGCAAACGAATTTTTCAATTTGCAATAAATTTGATATGCTCATGAAAGGTATTCAGACTTCGGCATGACGGAAGGCAGCCATTCTTTCTTGTTTTAATTTAAAATTAATATATATATAAATATATACATATATTAAATTCCTTCACAATTATTCACAGCTTTGTATTATATAAAATTGCTGACAACCTGTCTGATTCACCACATAATCTCTACTCACATGATTTGGAATGAGTAACTAAACACGAGCTTATGTGCTAGCACCAATTCTTCCCAAGGAATTTCTTTCATCATTTCACTAATCATGCCATACAAATCCGCTGCCATTTAACAAATCTTCTCAACATGTTAACAAGTAAAATTTTGCATGAAAATATTCTTTTGATCTTCTTTAAATATCTTCTTTCAAGAAAAATGTGGGAAATTAGCTTTGAAATTAGTTCATTTTTGTTATCAGCTGATTTACCTAAATATGACAAATTAATGATTTTTTCCTTTGTTTGCATAGTGTTTGATGCCAACTAAATTTTTTTTTATTTTTTTTAAATTGAGTCATAAAAGTGAATAATAAATATTTATTAAGAAAATGGGGCAGAACACTATACGTACATACATATATATATATATGTATATAAATGGACGTACAATTTGTATGAACATTGATTTTCGCTCAACATTTCCTTTGGCAAGTTTTTGTTAAACACGTTTTCAAACATTTCCTTGTATTTATGTATGTATATGCGTGCTTGTTTGCAGTAATTAGTGAAAAGATAATATATATTTTGCGTTAATAAATTAGTTTCACTGATATACGAGGTATGTTCAAAGGAAAAGATGAAGCGTGACGGTTCAAAGGAACGGAATTCTGGAAAACCAAATTGTGGATTCTGCATCACGATAATGCACCAGCTCGCACATCAAAGTTTATTCGTAATTTTTTTGGCCAAAATCAAAACCGTTATCATGCCTCAACCGCCATATTTACCAGATTTGTCTCCCTGCGATTTTTTCCTATTCCCAAAACTATTCAAAAAACAAATGAAAGGAAAGCGTTTTGCCACAATTGATGAGATCAAGTCAGAATCGATGAAAAATCTGATGGCCATACCGAAAAGCGCATTTCAGAAGTGCTTCGGGAATTGAAAAATCGTTGGCACAAACGTATTATAACCGAGGGGCATTACTTTGAAGGGGACAAAATAGATATTAATGAATAAATAAGTACTTTAAAAAAAAAAATTCAAAATTCATCTTTTCCTTTGAACAAACCTCGCATTTATTCATCTCTGGGTGTGATAATTCGATATTCAATCGAAAAAAGGGTGTCCTTGAGACGTTTTTAACTCGTCTTTGGTGTATTTTGACCGAGCTTTATCTCGTCGTCAGTTAGTAATATTCGAGAACAAGAATATCAAAATAATAATAAAATCTTTATTAGCCTAGAACATTTTCAGCTCGAATTGTTTTCGAAAACTCCATATGATATTCATAATATAACGTGTGTTGTAAAAAAGTTAATAATTTCGAAAGGAAAAACTCCAAGTTCAGCTTCAGAAAGGAGATCTTGCATGCAATATTAAATATTTCTGCTTTTCTGCAAATATTATAAAATTTTTTTCAAACTCGGCTTTCTATTAAACCATTGATATTGCACTATTTGACATTTTTTGAACCAAATCCTACTGAAGAAATATTTCTATTTCCAAATCAACACTTATCGAGTAAGTTCCGCCGAATTGACAAACGTTAAATTGACAGACGTAATTTCTAACGCTCAAAGTCTTTAATAAAAATAAAAAGGTTTCTCGAAAATTACTTGAACTCAATTTTTTGAGAAATAAAACCCTTTTTTGATATATACATATAATAACACGAAAGTGCCCAAAACTATTTCAATTCATCACAAAAACTCTTATTTTTTAGCTTATAAGTTCTAAATAAAATACCCGCTCCATCAGAACACCCGCTCCTAAACCTTAGCATAGTAAAATTTCTTATTTTCTGACTGCAGTTGATTTAGAAAACCTGGTAGAAGGTGTCGCGGAAGTAATTTAGTTTTTTAAACTCTTCAGATTGTTAGAAAAGTTGTCTTGTTAAGTTCCCACATCTAATTAATGGCATTGAGAGCGGCCCATCTCATGAGTAAACGTCGGTTTAGCGCGCTAATGCAATAATAATTTTTATCTAGAATCAATTTTGAAGATTTCAATTAATTCTTAGCATAATTTCAGCAACAACTGGACGAATTAAATAATCCTTGCTGCCATTGGCACAAACTATTGACCCTTTATCCAGTTCATATGGCATTATTAACCTTTTTTTAACAAATACAATAACTCTTCATGTTCTAATCATTTTTGAAATATATTTTTATTCAAATGAAATGATCCAAAATTTGTGAGCAGCAGCTTTTTTAATTTTTTAATTTTTACTAACTAAAATTTAGCCGGCAGAAATTATAAACTGTCCCAGTAGCGGATCCAGAAACGATTGTAAAGGACTAAAAAATAATTTTATACCAAAATAGTTGAAGAATTATTAAATCTTAAATACACACGATCTTTATCATACCTAAAAGTAGTAAAAATCCCAAAGCATATCGAAAAATCTTTGCAATGCTTCGTAAATTTATAAGTTTTCCTTCAAAAATATTGGCTTGAACTCTTCCCTCAGCTGGCTTTCCCACTACTTCCCCTTAACCAAGCTGGAATGAGTTACAATTACAATTTGAACATGTACGTAGAACATATAGTAAGATCAAAAGGATATTCACATCCAATTTTAAGATCACGGAGCTGATTAGGCCTAAATATGGCAGGTTAAAAACTATAATGACCTATTTAATAGGTCCAGGAGGAATATTTATTGACTAACTAACGCAGCTACGATAAAGGCATGAATATCAAGGAATCCGTCAACCACAATTCAGACAGCATGCCTTTAACGTAGCTGCGAACTAATAGGGAATGAGGAAAGCGCTGACCATTTTCTCTCTGAGTGTGTTTAGCTCCCTGACTTAATCGACATAGAGTAGTTGGAACCCTTCAAGTACCAAACCTTGCCTGGATAGCTGCCACATAGCATATACACATGTAAATAGTTTCATTAAGAACACGAAGTAACTCGAGTGCAATAATGGAATGGAATAGCAGAATACTTAGGTTCTTCGATCGATAATCATTATTCTCATTAGTTCAGGCGCTAAAATGTTCCCTGCAGCGCTCCTGACTACCCATCTCATCTTAAAATCAAATGCTACTTACTCTCTCTCTCTCTCTCTCTCAATTCCCCTGTTTGAGTAGTTTTTTTAATAAGATTCCTGCTTACGAGTTTTTTTTCTGAAGCTCATTGCGACTAGTGCTAATTGGAGAAGGTATGATGGTATCTTTATCTCAAATAAATTTTTTTTAATTATATTTCAAAACTGTGTAGTGTGTTTAAGAAAATTTTTTGTTGTGAATGACCACGTCTAACTAACAGAAAATTTTAAGAAGAATTCTCTATTTTACATTACTTTTCCATGAGGTTAGAAAAATTGTTTGCACTCATCGTGGCTGACACATTACTCTACGCTACCTCTCGAATAATTGTGGTAGAAAAAGTTGTTTCCTTGCTCCCCCACTAATGTTAAGCTCTTATTCGTCTAAAATTTATAACATTGAAGATTGCATACACATCATATTTTTCTATTACATACATATTTGTAAGGTAGGCCGACTCACTTGAACCGTCGGTCATGTTCTTCTTTGCTTTTGAAGTTTTAAAATATTTTACATTTGGGAAAAAAATATAGCAGATCGGAGAATTTTCGGCCTAGGAAATTATTTATATACCATAAACTTCAATAAATGGAATAATAAAAAGTTTATGAGTGCTTTTGGTAACCTTTTTTATATGCAAAAAATTTACCTTTGATCATTATCTTGATGAATTGAATCTCTCCAAATTATTACTTAATATTATATAATATTATTTTTATGTTTTTTTTTAATATTTTAATTTTTTTAATATTTTTTTCTTTTTATACATTTTTATATATATTTATATATTACATATATATTTTTTCCATTGTAATATTCAAACAAAGTAAGCATATGAGAGCGGACGAATATTTACCAATATCTATCTGCACACATCGAAATGATTCAAAATGGTGCCCAGTGGCACTACCAACTCTCTAGTTTCCTTTTATCACAGCTGCATTAATAATGGAAATTCATAATAAAATTTCAATCAACTGAACAACATCTCAAATTTATTCGAACATTTAATCTATTTTTAATTCGAAATCAACTTTCAAATCCTGGCCAGATCAACATCTAAAATTATAGAAAATTAATCTAAAAATTTATTTTAATAAATGCTCAAGCCACCGACAGGGAGTTTCCTTGTATATTTCTGACATGAAATCGGAGTTCGTCAAAAAAATCCAACAGCCCTTAGCAGACGTCTTAGAATAAACTGTAAATTCCTCTATTTGTTGGCAAAAACATCAAGACGCAAAACCACAAATTGTAGCCCCTGGCACGAAATAAAATCGCTTCAGCGGTTATAAAGCGACAATTATATATATATTCAAATGAAATGTGACATAATTGTGTGGTAAATTAATAGTATCCCACTCACATTGCTAAACATATTTACAAAATGTCTCCTAAACAGTAGTATAATTCCAGGGAATTTAAAAAAAAAAAAAAAAATAAATAAAATAATTAGAAAGAGGGAAAAGTGAAAAACGAAAATGAGTTAACCCGGCACACTCGTAGCCTAATAGTTTCACCATTGATTCGTGCTGTGGACATCCCAAGTTCGAGTCCAATTCAAACGTGGGTAGCTGGAAAGGTGTCTGATGAGGAAACGCGGTGGTTTCCAAAATAACTATAACTTCCACCGCTCAGACGGTTGTTGTAATTTTTTCACTTTTCCAAAAAAAAAAAAAATATGGTTTGATCAGCTCGAAAGACTAATTAATGTTATTGAACAGTGTGCTGAAAAAGCATCTAAAAAATCATTTTTAATTGATTTCAATTAATTTTTAGCAGAATTTTTGCACAAAATGCGAATAAATGTAACATATGGATAATTTAGTTATTTAATGCTATATTTGCGAACAAAATATTGATTACAAGGAAGCAACATAAGCGTAATCAATGCCTTTGGTGCAGCTGCTTGTGGTCCAGGTGTTCAATCTACCTTTCTAACATATTTATATATAAAAATATATCATACGTTACGAATTTTTTAGCCTAAATAAACTAGTAAAAATGCTTGCGTTAGCTGCTTTTCTCAACTTGCTAGTTTTTAAGCGCTAAAATTTAACTAGGAGAGTTTAGAAGCTTCTTCCCAAAGTTTTTGTTAACTTATTGTTGTATTAAGACTACAATAAAGCATAAAATATAAAAGAAAAACAAATAAGTTCTCAGCTACTGTGGCTATCGACTGTTTTCGAACTCGAATGTCACTTTGTTCTCTCAATTTACACAGTTTTATGAGTTTTTACAAGATTTTTACGTGCGAAAATGTCATGATTATTAATTTTTTTTTTTAAACACTGTGGCCTCTCAATGTGTCCTTTCGACATAAAAAAAATAATTTCTTATAGAAAAGAACCCTCTAGTCGTACAGGGGTTGATTTTTTGTAGTAAAACCAAAAAAAAAAATATTCTTATCACAAATTGGCTTAAAAAAATCGATAAACAAAAATTAAATTTCTATAATTTTACAAATACATGAAGAATCTATAACCAGTTATTTTTTCTATAATTGTTTGTATGTATGTATGAACAGCACTTCTGCACTTGGTAATTTGGTGTAAGTAATAAACTTTGATTTTCTTATATTAGCTATTTGTGTGTATATATATATATACATATATATGTTAGGGTGGTCGTTAAAAATTAAATTATAAAAACTCCTTTTAATGAAAAAAAAACTGGGAAAATTTTTTATAATTTTTTCAAGTCAAGACGATTCAAGTTCATTTTTGGGTATTATCATGTTTTTTCAGGAAACCTCTTATTAAGTATAAAGTAATAATTATTTTAAGATTGAAAAAGTTTTAACAATAAAATACCTTCAGTTTTATCGTTTTCAGAGTTGAATTTCAAATTATAGTTTCAGAAAAAGTTTAAAATTCTTCGTGATTCAAGCTTATTTTTTAATTTTTCTTATATTTTTAGTTTTTTATACGTCTGTAACTCTTCATATATGAGTTTTTTTCATGAAAATGTTTTAAAAAACTACGGATGCATATGCGCTGGATAACTTGTTTAAAGGCGTCAAATAATTCTCTGTCGATAAGTTACTAAATTTAGTTTTAATAATTGGTAATGCAAAGCAGGGAAGAGGTAATGAATGACGAAAAGTTCTAATTAAGCTTAAAATAGATCGGTATCTACACGTCCTGGAACGAAAAAAAAAAAATTCGAATAAATCGAACCATATTTACGAAGTTTTTCTTGGTCTACTTCAAAGAAGAAAAAAACTGTTCCAAACCATTACCGAATCCGCTTAAAAACACGCCAAAAAGTTCAAGCAAAATCGATCCAGCCGTTTGTATGGGGCTCAATGTTAAAAATACGCACAGAAGAATTTTACATATGTAGATATACAAATCTACATATATATGTATGTATTTTTGCAAGCGTAAGTACATATAAAGCATATACTTCATTTAACTAACCTGCGATGCTGAAGAATAGCCGCCATATCCGAATTGCGCATAGGCTGCCATCGTCCCTTTGTTAGAATATAATTGTATTAACACTGAACTGTTATTTTTTTTTCGAAATAAATTTTTTGTTTTCTTTTTGGTAGTGAGTTTTCAAAGGTTTTTATTGCATAATTTTTTTATTGCACAAAATTTCTCAGTTAAGTATATTTGTCTTAGAGTACTAAGGACTCGAGGCCTTTTCGCACCACGACCAAAAGTTCGTATGTACCTACTTTGTTATTATATTTTTTAAAGCAATTCACGAATTTCACACACTTTAGGTATATCTTTTTAGTAATATTCAAGTTTTAGTACTTAATAATTTTAGTTTCTAGTTTTTTTCTTATATTTTCATATTTTTGTTTAGTTGATTATTCGCACTCAATTTTATTGTATTTAACTTAGTTTTTATTTTTTCACCGTCATTCGTAAACAATAGTTTCGAAAACTCCGCTCAGAAAAACACCACCCGAAATTGTATGCCCGCTTACTTTCTGTCACGTGAAGATGAACACACTACACTGTCAGCGCCACAAGCAAGGAAGGATTCACTGCCAAAATGTGGCTACACAAATAACATAAGGGTGTACTGCGCATACAAGCACGCGCAACTGAGTTCAAAATTCCTTGACGGTAAAGTGGCAAAGCGTCAATCCAAATGTTACATACGCACATGCATACGTAAGTAGATAATGTCAAACGGACATGTAGGACGTCAAAGCCGTCGATAGAACACAATATCAAACACTAAATACGAGTGAAAACGCGGCGGTGGCGTTGGCGGCGACGGCGTTACAACAACAGATCGTGCATTGGCACATTAGCGCACGCGAAGCGACAAATAAAACAGCACAACAAAGCAATGAAGGCAACAAAACAATACACGAATAATGTCAAAATCAACGCACAAGCAAAAAATTACTGGATACGTATATATGTATATGCACATATATGCGTAGAAATGTTACGGGGAGCTTCTTCTTCACAACTTCTTTGACGCACGCGAACTTAACACGTTAACATCCGTTTACACTGTGCAACACCACTCACGCTCGAACACGAACTGGTTGGATGTGGCGCTCTAGACGAGCGCCAAAGCTGTTGCTGCCGCCGCCGCTGCAGCCACGCAATCAAGCAAATGAGTCCAACAAGAAACGTTCGATTGCTGTACTTACTTGTATTTGTTATTGTTGCTGCTTTTTTGATGTTGCTTTTAGCCTTTGTGCTTTGCATTGCTAAGAAAGCGCTAGCAAGTGCTCCCCAGTTTGTTGGCCCAGCTTGCTCTCTGTGTAGGTGTAAAAGAGATGAATAGTAAAATTCCACAAACATTCTTATAAGAAATACTCTCTACTGCTACTCTCACTGTATTGAGTACACAAATTCAGGTGTGTGCTCAACGTGTGCCTCGAGCGCCACATGCGACCGCCCACTTTTCAACCTTCAGTCGAACATATTTAGCTCTTCATATTGTAGCGAGTAAAGTGCAGCCGTTCGGCTACTCGCTTTCGAGGCTACTCGCCGGTAGTCACTGTCAGGCATTGCATACAACCACACGCACTGGAAGTGTGTCAGTTCAGTTTGTCTTTTTATAGTTGTTTACTGTACGGTATATTTGCGCCACTCTTGCTCTTCTACACACGCATAACGGTATCTCACTCACACGTAAGCGCACACTTCTCCACGGCAACAAGTTTCCATTGAAAGCATTGTTGTTGCTGAGACATTTGCAGAGCTGTATTCCCCTGAGGAAATAAAATAAACCGTTGTAAGTGTATTTGTTGTTGCTTGCCGTTGTAGAGAAAAGCCAACCAATCACAAAGCTTTGACATATCACAATTGTTGGTGCTGCTTAGTAGAACTCAGGTGCGAGTTGTCTTGACTAAACGGGTGGATAGGGTTGCAGCGAAAGCGGAATAAAAGAAATAGAAAAAATGAACGCAACAACAACTACAGCAACAACAAAACCACTAGCGCAAAACTCGTAGTGCGCGTTACAACCATTATTTTTTCCATTTCTTACATGGAAACAGCAACAACAACGACGTGTTGCTTGTACCTAGCATGCATGGGTTATTGTTGTGCGCGTAGTTGCAGTGTTGCTAGGTCATAGCCACACCCCTTTGTTTTGTATTGTTGTCTTTGCGCTAGCTCGTGTCTACACTTTGCTTGTGTTTGCTTACCTTACTTGCTTGTAATTGTTGTTGGCTTGGCTTAAATGCTTTCGTTTTTTCTGCATTTTTGTTTTTTGTTTCCATTGCGTTTGTGTGTTTCATTTTTTTTTTCATCTTGTTTGTAAATTCATTTCGACCAACCGTGAAGCGTAAATATTTCCTACTTTTCCCGCTCTACTACCTATTACATATATACATGCATGCATAAGTATATAGGTAGCGACGAAACAACGCCAGCGCATTGTTCACACTTTTTCCCCTCGCTGATATGGAGTTCCGCTTTTTTTTTCTTTTATTGTTGTTGCTATAGTTATGTGCTGTTAGAGTTGGAAGAGGTGCTTGCTTACCATTTTGCAATGCAATAAAATGGCCTTTCACTCCTTTTCAGGTAAATAAA
The DNA here is from genome assembly GCA_030068015.2 of Neoceratitis asiatica. Lineage (NCBI taxonomy): Eukaryota > Metazoa > Arthropoda > Insecta > Diptera > Tephritidae > Neoceratitis > Neoceratitis asiatica. Next base: position 64,717,539 of record CM061526.1, read on the forward strand.
AAGGCGAGCTAAAATATCGGCAAGCAACAGAGCTTTCATAATAAAAAAATGCATATTCCACAATTTCAGTATTCGAATTTGTTTAAGAAGTTTAATTAGCTTTGAATATGAATGTTTATATGTTTAATATTTTACTTTTAAATACCACATTTATTTTCTATTGTTATAAATTAGCATTTAGACAGTTTGCATTATGAATTCGCAACAAAAGACTTAAGGAACAAACTTTTGAAAATGTTGGCGAAAAATCTTATATTTGAATTAATTTGCATAAGGTAATGATTATCTCATTATGATATCTGTATTATTAGTCCCTCTGCGGATTAGGAATTCAAAAATTTACCCGCTGTAAGGCATTCCTGTCGTAAGAGGCGGCTAAAATCGAATAGTTCAAGCGACAATTGGGTCTTATTACCGGAACGACCCGGTTGTTTATCCGGTCAAGGACTGGCTCTCCCGCAATATCATCGAAGCTCAATTGGGGAATTTTTCTGCGGTTACAACAACAACAACATATCTGCATTAAAATTAGCTTAAATTCATAACAGCCATGACGTGCAAGAAATCAGCTATAGGAAATATATTGACATCATTAGATATTATGAATGAATTTTTAAATAAAAAATGTTTATGAAAATTCTGCTAATAAGAGTTACAAAAAAAATTTTTTTGTATATATGCATGTACCAATATGTATATATTTAAAAAGGGTGCAAAAATCAATAGTATTCATCACTTGAGAACCACTGGAACAACTTGGCTAATTTTTTTTTTTTTTTTTTGGTTATTTGGTTATTTGGTTATTCGTTATTGCAAGAAGAAGGGTTTTATAATAGAAAATTTTCGGAAAGAAGATCGTATTTATAATAAGATCTAAATATTTGAAAATTGGTGGGGCAAACATACTAGTGACCAGATTACTAACTTTTTTCCATTTTTATGCTCAATTTTCTTGCATACTATTAAATATGTCAGAACATTTTATATCAAATCAGGACCCCTTGATCAATTTTGAGTCAACTAAGAATGATAATTTTTCATAAATATTATTAACTTTTTTGTTTTAAAGTCACATTTGTAAAATAAGTCGCAATTATCTAGTAACCGAAAGTTTATTAAAAAAAAAAAAAACGGACAACCAGAAATCCAGCAAGAGGACACCTATTTAATAGACATTTGACTGAAAATAATAAAATTTATTTAAAAAAAAAACTTATTTATGACGAGCTACAGATTGTCACTGAAGTTCACTTGGTCAGTGGCCGATATTCTTCACAAAAAATTAATAGAATTAGAGACCATTTTGTATTTTTATTTCTTCATTTATTGCTCACGTCTTCTCCTTATATGTCCTACATGTAGAGAAGTATATCTTTGCAGCTACCTTCCCATAGAGGGAGTAGACTCTCACAACATCGAAATAAAAATATATTTGTAAAGGCGGGCAGTCCCAGAAGGGAAGTAATTCCTCATTGCCACTAAATATCTAATATAATGTACAATAGATGGGGATAGGTAGCCCCTCCTCCCCTCCTGCGGATACCTAAAATAAGGAGTAGAAATTCATATAGTTGTGCGTAAGCTACCCATGGATGTGGCAGGCTGTTCACGGATACACCCCGCTGTATTAGATCAACAAGTTAAAAAATATGTTATTTTTAATTTTTTTTTGTATTTGACGAAGCTTCTCATATAACTAAGTTCCTTTCTCTTTCCGTTAAATATGATTTTGGACACAACTTGAAAGGAGCTAGCTAAGGATTCAAAATAATATATTTTCCGGTGTGCCCTTCATATCTAATAGTATGGTCTGGGTTCGCGGTTCCTTCTTCTTTATTTTCATAACCGCTTAACTAACTTCACCACCAACATTCTGCTTCGTACAGTCTTTCCATTGGCTTGGTGACCTAATGAAATCGCTCACCTTGCTCGTCCGTTTCTTGCAGAAATTGTTGCCAAAAGGCATCAAGCCGACATTGAAGCAAATGCAATTTCAGTGTCATTGATGCATTGATTTTTTCGAAGAAATATAAAACAATATCAACAATTCTCTTTATCTCAATTTTCGTTTCGATTTTTTCATCAATTTTTGTTTATCTAATCTATTAAGTATAAATGTTCGAAATGAAAAAAAAATAAAAAAATTTTAATTTCTAAATGAAATGAAGTAATGAAGATATAAATATATCTAAAAACACTATTATACGTACCACCTTTAATTTTATTCTCACTTCTCCTTGAGTTTCGTACAGAACATCTCGAACTACCACTTCGACGAAATTTCCACAGATTCTCTATTTTGTATGGAATCGTGGAAGCAAAATATCAGTAATATCCTTTACTATTGGATCATTGTGTAGTCCTAACTTTTGTTGGGTTGTCTTCCCCTTGTATCACGAATCCCAATTAAAAAGGAAACGAAAGTATTTCGGAAAACCGTCCTATGATACCTTGCGATATATTATAATTTTTAATTCATTTGGTCCCATATGCATCGTGCCCATCAGTCGGGTTAGTGAAAAAAATTATTGCTGCCAGTGAATCTTTATTTGGACTCCGAGGCTTAGGCAGTTCGGGAACATGAGGATGTGGTACTGGAGGTGTGGCAGTTCTCGATCTTTTTTTTTCCTGTTCAATCCAACATCAAAATTAATGCATGTGTAACATCTGGTTTCTTTCTTATGTTTCCAACCCACAAGAGTATTATAACAAGTTTTTCTCAAAGTATCCGATGTAAAATCTCCATCACTTAAATCAGGTTCGTGGAATAATGCTGCTTTGAAATCCTAATTAAATCTGTTTATCTGTTCTTTTTTGTCTCTTTTTTCTTTAAGAAGATATTATGGTGCACATAATCGTCCAACTACTCAAGCAATTGGAGAAATTTTAAAGAAATTTAAAGAGACTGGATCGGTTACAGATATTGTAAGGCTTGTTCATCATCGGTTTGCTCGTACCACCTCAAATATCGTTGCTGTAAGTAAAAGTGTAGCCGGAGGCCCGAATATATAATATATTGAAGAGATATAAATAATTGAAGAGAGGCCGTTACAGCCAAAAAAAAAAAAAAAACTTACTGTCTGGTGCTCTCTTTGGTCCGTAGGTGTGATTGGAACTTACTTCTTTGAAAACGATAACGGCGAGAATGCCACTGTCGAGTCGGAACGTTATGGTCGCATGATAACCGACTCTTTTTGGACCGCAATTGAAGAACACGACTTGGAAAATATGTGGTTTCAACGAGATTGTGCCACACATGCCACACAACATCAGCGAATATGGATTAATTGCGATGGAAATTTTCCCGCCACATAATCTCTTGTCTTGTCGATGTTAATTGACCACCAAGATCATGCAATTTGACAGCGTTGAACAATTTTTTTGGGGGCTACGCGAAAGACCTTCTTTATGCGGATAAACCTTTAACTCTTGAGCACTTAAAAACCAACAATTCGTCAAGGTACGGCTGAGATACCGCCCAATATGCCGCAAAATGTCTCCGAAAATTACGTCAAAAGGATCGAATTTTTGCAAAACTTTACGAGGCGGTCATTTTAATGATGTAGGGTTTCACATATACGTAATGCCAAGATTCAAACTGTATAATAAAATAGGAATTTCTTGAAAAAAAAAATTTGTTTTTGCCAAAAGTAATGATGCAGAAACTCTAGTTGCACTGTGTTCCTCTTCATTCACCTCATCCTCATAGAACCGCCTAACCTAAATTGTTTTTTTTTTTTTAATAAATTATTGCTTATTTATTTTTATAGCCACTCTCGAATTACATACATATTTTATATCAGACAATTTAATTAACAATATTTTTTCGTAAATTGATTTTTCCCTACAACAAACAACACACTCTATGTAATTACCCGTTATGCACTACCATACCACACATACATACACATCATTCACTGTCCTTTCTAAGGATGAAAGGAAAAAAATATTTTGACATTGTTGCCACTTATAAAGCGAGCAATCATGCAATATTTATAATGCATTGCAAAAAAAAAAAATTCAAAAAAAATTTCAAAAAAAAATGTGTCACTTCATTTTCAAATGATTTCGAAATGGATATGGAAAATTATAAACACAATGATATGTATATGTATATGTGTAATAAAAATATGTATGTTTGTGGCACGCATTGTGCGCTAACCACAGCGACAGATGTTGCAATTAAAATCGCATAAAATGGCATAGAAGACCGCACCGCTTTGGCGAACGAGCCGCAGGACGCAGGACATAATGCGCCGAGGGGACGAAATGACAAAGCGAATGCGGGTAGAAATCAATTCTGACACATTAAAAGGCGACAAACGGAGGATTAGCTACCAAGGGAAATACGTAAGTGTGGAAAACAACAACAAAATTGAATTAAATGCATGCATAACGTTAACGCAGCGCAATTTTCTAGTTATGCAAACGGGCAAACAAACTAAATATTTTGAAGCATGTGAGGGTTTGGAGGAAATGCGTAACTGAGGAAGGGCGTTTAGGCTAGCGAGAGTAGTGTTTATAGCAGCAATATTCACGATATTCTTTCTGCAAGGGTTTGTGCGTCTGTATGTTCCTCTACGGGATAGGCACAGTGACAGTGTCACTTTCAGTGACAGTTGACAGTTCAATTGTCAAAATAGCTTTTCAACTGCTATTGCAAAGAAACAAAAACAAGCAAAAAATTAAAATGAGTGTCAGCGTTGCATTTACAGTGCGTTAAATTGAAACGCCATTCACGCCGTAGGAACACAAAACAGGCATTTAAAGAGCTTTCAGCTGAGGCGGTAGGTACACATGACTGCATGCGGGACACTTTTCGCAATGACAAGTGTGTTTTTCTTGCGACGCAGCCACAAAAAAGGGCGTAGCCAACGCTGTTCTTGCTAGACCAACTGAGTGGAGTGTGAGTGCGGCGCAGTGGGTGGTCATGCCACAAATGTTTACGCCACACCATCAACCACATGTGGTTCGACTTTATTTGCGAGTAACTAACTATATACCATTTTGCCGATGAACGACGGCCTCGATCGCAACGATTGATTGATTGGTTTTGCGTTTGCGCGGGCGTTGAACCGACTGTGATCCAGCGGTGTTGCGTGCTGTGCGCGCGTGTGTGTGTGTGTGTAAGTGTATACATTACAACGTCTTGTTTGGGTGTAATTTAGTTAGTAGAATTGTAAAAAAAGCCGAAGAAGAATATTGGCAATAGCAACTCAGCGCAGTAGAACGGCAAACGTTGCGGCAACGCTTTCATCAGAAAAAAAAGCGAATTGGTTAGTGCAACAAATCGTAGTCAACACTTAGGCGCGCTGCAGGACACACACTCAGGGTATTGCTCAATTACAAGCGAGAAAAAAATCGACTCCTTCACCTTTTCATGCTATTACTGCTGCAAAAAAAGTCACAACGCCAGTTTGAACTTGTATTTTTTTCGCATGCATTTTTAGAAACGCTCTGACCTAGCAAAACATTCTATTTTATTTTTTCGCATTTTTTTTTCTTAATTCGCGTAAAATACGAAAAGGGCGGCACTTACGTCGTTAATACGTTTTTACTTCAGCACTAAATTACCACTTCACTTTTGCGCCAAATTTATTGTTATTATTTTTTTAACAAAGCAGCGCCGTAAATAACGGGTGATCCATTTCGGGGTTCACTAATTTTTTAAAGAAAAAACATAGAAAATTCAAAATTAATATGGAATTTTTATAATCATTCGAAAGAACATTCTTTGGCATTTATTTTTTGAAGATTATCTCTTTCAAATGTTGGCCGCGGCTACGTCTCAGATGGTCCATCCGTTGAGTCCAATTTTCGATGACTCGTTCGAGCATTTCGACTGGTAACTGGCGAATGACACACGTGATGTTTTGCTCCAAGGCCTGAATCGAAGCGGGATTGTCCGCATAGACTTCAGACTTTACATATCCCCACAGGAAAAAGTCTAACGGTGTGATATCACACGATCTTGGTGGCCAATCGACCGGCCCAAAACGTAAAATTATCTGCTCAACGAAATGTTCTCTCAATAAATCCATTGATTGATGCGATGTGTGGGAAGTGGCGCCGTCTTGTTGAAACCAAATGTCGCGGAGATCACGAGCTTCAATTTCAGGCATCAAATAGTCGGTTATCATGGCGCGATAATGGTCGCCATTGACGGTTACGTTCTCACCGGCATCATTTTTAAAGAAATATGGACCGATCATACCACCGCCCCACGAACTACATCAAACCGTTATTTTTTCTGGATGAAATTACAGCTCTTGAATCTCTTCAGGTTTCTCTTCGTTCCAATTGCGGCAATTTTGCTTTTGTAAATATCCATTGCGCAAAGGAATTGGCCTCCTCGCTGAACAAAAATTGGCTCGAAAACATCAGATCTTCTTGGAACTTTTCGAGAGCCTATAGATTAAAACGGTGTCGCTTGGAAGGGTCAAGCGGCTTCAGTTCTTGCAAAAGCTGTAATTTGTGCGCTTTCAATTAAAGTTCTCGACGTAAAATGTTCCACGTCTTTCCATACGTCAGTCCGAGTTGGTGCGAACGGCGCCGAATCGACTCTCCACGGTCTTCGTATACACTCTCAGCTACGGCCGCTATATTTTCTTAACTGCGTACTGGACGTGGTCTATTCGTTCGAATATTATCCAATGATGAATGCGGGGTCTCGAAATGGGTGATGGTGTTGCGAATAGTACGCTCAGTAGGCCGATTATATTGACAATAAGTTGAGCGAACCGCGCGAAACACATTCTTTACAGAACGTGAATTTTCGTAATAAATTTGAACGATTTGTAAACGTTGTTCAGGCATAAGTCTTTCCATGATGAAATGCCAAACAATACTGAACAAAACTATCATGACAGCTTGACGCGACTCACGCGTGATCTGTCAAAATAGAAGGTTATTGAAAAAAGTACCTCTACTTGGATCACTCTTTATATCCATTCACTAATGTGATCAGCACCGCAAGCTTCTGAGTCTCGTTTTTTTTTTTCGTTTGGTACATTTTTTTGTCGCGTCAGTCACACTTTCACGCCATTTTATAGGCTAATTCGTTTTTATTATGCCGCCGTAAAATATACATATAAATATATGGAAACCTTAGAAATACTTAGTATAGTGCGATAAAAGCAAAAAAAGAATAGTAAAATAAAAACCCAAAAGCGTTGAACGCTAGTAAAGCTATGAAGAAATGCTTAAATATTACCAGATAAATGAGTGAGTGCGTACCCCATATTGAGAGCGTGCTAAACACTCACTCATACTCATATATAAAGCATTTAGCTGACACTCATACCAGTCAGTAATATCGTCTCGGCTCATCAAAAAATTTTATTACACACCTTTCTGAAATGTCAATGTATGCACATAACTAAAATACTTTGGTTATGTAAAAATATTTAAGTTTGAGGAGTAAAGTTCATGTATAAAACTAGGCAAATAAAGTTTGATGATGTTGCACGTAAAAATCACGCGATTCGGGTGTAGTGAAATCGTAAAATTTACGTTCAAAGGCTTTTAATGTACGAAAAAGAATGGATATACCCACATAGGTGTCAGAGAGAGCCTTTAACTTGAAGCATTTGTAAAAATGTGGTTAGCATATTTTGGGAATTACTTGAGAGCTCTATATATAGCTTAGTAGTCCAATTGGGCGCGCATATACGCAGAGCCATGACTGAAAATGCAAAGCATCTCTCTGACACTAGTTTGGGACTGTTAAATGGCCCTCCATGGTTGCAATAGCGACTTCCATTTCGGGCTTCAAGTCATGAATCTTCTCTGTATGGTTGGCGTAGCACTTATCCTTAACGACTCGCAACAAAAATGAATCAAACGGAGTCGAATCGCAGCCACGAGGTGACAGCTTGCATCCTCGTTTCAGCTAACTATACGATTTTCAAACACAGTGCGCAGAAGTGCGATTGTAAGCTTGGCTGTGTGACACATAGCGTCATCCTGTTGAAATCACAGCTCATTCAACTCATTCTCTTCAACATTTGGAAACAAATAGCACGATAACAGTCAGCATTGGCAGCAACGGCAGTAGCTTCCTCGTTTTCGAAGAAATACGGGCCTTCCATGTCACTAGCCTACATGCCGCAACAAACTGTCACTCGTTGATGATGCATTTTGGCTTCTTCATGATTGGGTGTCGGTTTTCTGAGTCCTAAAGGCTGCAAACTAGATTGTTAGCATAGCGGCCTGGTTGAAAATGAAGTCCATACGAAAATATGATTTTTCATCTTCTGTAACGTTCAGCTCATTTGGCGAAGCTAAATTACATCAGAGATCTTTGTGGCAAATTCTGCGTTAATAAAATTGTTCCACCACCAGCTGCCTTGAAAATGAGTAGTTTTGTCTTTTTTTTTTTTTTTTTTTTTTTTGCTTTCTGAGGTGGAATCTTCAAAAGATACCGCCATGTCATTTCGACATTACGCCTACCACATGAATTAACGCAAGAAAAGGTTGATTGAACGAAGTACCATCACAAAACGCGTCTGAAACGCGACAAAACTGAACCATTACTGAACTGAATCATCAAGGGCTATAAAAAGAGGCTAAATACGAGAATAACGAAAATACAAAACGAAAAAATTCACGGTCAAAGATGGGTGACCCTCGACAAAGATTTTTCTAAGCCGGAATTGACGGTAAACATGATGATGTTAGGTTATATGATGAGATTGGAAGGGATATTTTCACTATAAGCTACTGCTATCCACCGAAACTGTCATTTCTGATCTCTTTTTCTTCTTCTTCTTCTTTGTCGTAGGCACCGCTATGCGATTATAGCCGCACCACGTTTCTTCTCTTTGCTGTTTGGCGCTAGTTAGAAATACCAAGTGAGACAAGGTCGCTCTCCATCTGATCCTTCTAACGAATTGGAGGTCTTCCTCTTCCTCTGCTTCCGCCAGCGGGTACTCTATCGAATACTTTCAAAGTTGGAACGCGTTTTTCATCCATTCGGACGACATGACCTAGCCAGCGCAGCCGCTGTCTCTTAATTCGCTGAACTGAGTCCATGTCGTCGTATAGCTCGTACAGCTCATTGTTCCATCGTCTGCGGTATTCGCCGTTGCCAACGCGCAAAGAATCATAAATCTTCCGCAAAACTTTTGTCTTGAAAACTCCTGAAACCGAATAATCGGCTGTCGACATCTTCCATGCTTCTGCACCATATGTCAGGACGGGAATGATGAGCAAACTTGCAGAGTTTGGTTTTGGTTCATCGAGAGAGGACTTTACTTTTCAATTTCCTGCTCAGCCCAAATTAGTACTCGTTGGCAAGAGTGATTCTGGCTGAAATTGTTGGTTGGTTGGTTGTTAATGCTGGTTCCTAGATAGAGAAAATTATCTACAACTTCAAAGTTATGACTGTCAACAGTGGCGTGGGAGCCAAGTCGCGAATGCGATGACTGTTTATTTGATGACAGGAGATAGTTCGTCTTGCCCTCGTTCACTACCAGATTCTTTCGCTTCGCTTCTTTGGCTAACCTGGACTGTGAGCTCTACTATTAACAATTAACCAGCTTACAACAAGCCTTTCAAAAAACGGGACCGGAATTCATCAATAGAAAAGTTACTTGTTTCATCAGGACAACACTCTGGTTTGGTGGCATCTTTGATGACCAGGGAAAAATTGACGAAGTTCGACCGTAAATTTTGATGCACCTACCATATAGACCGGATCTTGCACCCTCTAACTACTATTCATTTAAGTCCCTGCAAAACTTTCTTGGTGGTAAAAAATTGACCGACCCGTAGAAGCGCTGAAAATCATTGGACCGAGCTCTTCGCCGATAAGCCAGAGAAGTTCTACACTTCCCGTGTTGAGAAAATATTTCCTTTTGAAGGGGAAAAATACATTTGAAGCAACAACTTGGCTTGATGTTGAGTTTCCGGAAAATCCGGCGCCAGGAAAATCCACCATCAAGTCTAGGATGCTAAGTTTAGAAGTGGTGAAAAAAGCACCGAAGACGGTGAACGCAGTGGACGCCAAAAAGAGGTTGTTAATTCACTATCTGATATCAACTCTGAAGATATCAACTGAACGTGCACATTATATCATTCAATAATATTTGGGTAAGAGAATGAGCTCTGTGCAAAGTGGGTGCCGCACGAGCTCACTTTTGACCAAAACCAGCGACGATTTGATGATTCGGAGCAGTGTTTGGAGATGTTCAAGCATAATAATCCCGAGTCGCCGGCCGAATTTGGAGGAAAAGAAAGTACTGTTTCACCAAGACAATGCACCGTGTCACAAGTCAGTGAAATCGATGGAAAATATCCATGAATTGGGCTTCGAATAGCTTCCACATCCATCGTATTCTCCAGATCTGGCCCCCAGCGACTATTTCATGTTCTCAGATCTCAAAAGAAAGCACGCTGGAAAGAACTTTTCGTCGAATGAAGAGGAGATCGCCGAAACTGAGGCAAAGGACAAATCGTACTATAAATATTGTATTGAAGAGTTGAAGGGTCTCTTTAAACAGTATATCACCCCTGAAGGGAACTATGTTGAATAAAAACAATGAATTTTGCCAAAAACATGTGTTTTACTATGGTAGGTCGGGGACTTTTCAATTGGTCTGTTATGTTGAATAAAATAAAATAAAAATTAAAAAAATTTTGCTAAGAAAATGTTTCAAACAGAACGCAAAAAAAATTTTTTTTTTTCAAGTATGTGATAATATGTTGAGCTCTGATATTGAAAGGCATTGATTGCTAGACATAAAATTGTGCTAAAAAAAAATTTAAATAACAAAAAACTAAAAACAATAATCTTTCAATTTCAGATCTTGCATCTCTTTTTATTAAATATAATTTCCAAGTTCCAAATTTAACTGTATATTCTCAAAAATAATTTAAATCCCCACGTAAGCCCAAAATACTTGAAGACCAATTGCCAATGCAAATAAATTATTTATAACATAATCCGCTTGAGTACAAATCATGAAAGTAAATACTTCTGTATGTATATGTATGTATTTAACTAAGTCTCCATACATACATACACACAAACTTTAGCATGTGCTCCATCATCAGGTGTTTCATTTTCCACACTCAATTTACGCCTTGACCAATAATCCATGACACTGGTATTATGACAAATACAAACACACATACATATACACAAGCGCACACATATATAGCAATAATTGTCGGCGCATGTTTGCCAAGAATCGGTGTTATCGCTAATACAATAATAATAATAACAACAACAACAACAACAACAAACAAGCAAATACAATAAATCCACACAACATCATTAACAACGCATTAACGAAATGAGCAGTGCGCAAACAAACACATACATATACACACACATGCACATGTAAGCTTAACTACGTAAATATGATGAAACTAACAACTACAACAACATTGCGATAACTGCGCATTTTGTAAATAAGATATGAATGTTGAGGAACACAAAGCTGCTTAATGCAATTTAACGTTTACACATACACATACATACATATGTGCAGATGTATGTACACCGCGAAAGGACGCTGCTTAACCCTGGGAACTGCATAGACACCCTCAACCTCAGTTAGCCTTGAACTGTAATATGAATATATTTCAATTCTACTATACTTACATATTTGTATGTTTGTATATGCCTCTGCGAGTGCGTGTGTGTTTGTATTTATGCGCTAATGCTCGCTCACCCTCTCTTCTATCAAACAAACCATCATCGTGCCATTGAGGGTAACAACGAAGGCACAAGTGTTTGCGCCTTATGGTATGCTACTACATCTTTATGGTCTTTCATACCATATGGTATGCACATACAAACAGCGCTCTATAGTTATACTCGTGTGAGTGTGTGTGTGTGTGTGTGTGTGCGCGGTTTCAAATCTCCTTCAGCTGCTACGGTGCGCGCCCTTTTGACTCGAGCACTTTAATGCACAGCGGGATTTACAGCTGCCCAGTAATCACATTGGCAAGACACACACACACACACACACACACACACAGAAATCTACACAAATGCTTGTATGTATATATAAGTGTATACATATGTAAGCGTTAATTTGTTTGTGCGCTACTTGTCAGCTCCCAAGTGGGATTATGTCACTTCCGTTTGACATTTGCATTTTTGATTGACATATTCTCCACTGAGCCGTTATGTGGCCAATACGTTTTTGTGCCTTTTCCAACAATTTTTCCAAGACGCCGCTTACATACATGCATACATACACACTTGCATGCACGTACATACGAGTATTTACAGACGCAATTCGGCGTTGGTAGGCAAATGTTTTGGTCCTTCGACGGAAGTGCTTCTTAGTTAAGTATGTGCGGATATACATATATACAAATATCAATGCGACATATATCTATGTACATATGTATGTTCGTTGCTGTGTCTTATTTGTTTTGGATTTTTGAGGGATTTTTGCAATTACTTGTTAAATACTTTTTTCGTGTGCCAATTTTAAGCCTTAAATGCGTTAACATTATCAAGGATATTCGTGAATGGCGTCAAGGTATATGGAAATTTTATGATTTTTCTAAGCAGATTAAAAATTATTCCATTATGAATATTGAAATTGAAATAATTATTTAATTATGGAACACAATATTTGAGGCCTGCGTGGACATCTGCTCGGACTACATAATGTAGTATTGGCGGTGATATGGCTTGTAATAGATCTACCAAAACTAGATTGTTGCTGTTGGAACGAATAACCTTACAGGATCAAGCTTCGTATAAAAAAAGCCTAACCAGAATATAACTTCAGCTACTAGAGCTCTGCAAGTTTCTTTCTGACTTGGAGCCCTCTAAACCAAAGCTTCATTATCTTATGGAATCCTTAAGCTCCCTCAACTTTAATAATCGATATATGATGTAAGATTTATAAAACTCGCTGTGGTTAGCTCAGCGAGGCAGTTGTAATATAATAGTATTTTCCTAGAGAGCGCTGTCGCATTGCGCTTAGTGCTGGATAATGGCAGCTATTATGTTCGACAGACTTTTCACGCCTTCCACGTTCCTGCAGCTGCGCTAAAAGTCGTTTAAGTAGCATCCCGTTCTTTTATCGTGAGTTCCAATTAAGCAGTGTCCTGCTATTATTCCAGTGAAGATGCTGACTGAGAATGACATCGACTTACTTCAGAATAAATATCATTTACGTATCCGGTTTGGTATTTTTAATGCTGATGGGATAGCACATTAGGTCAGACAAAGCGCAAATGGGTGCTCACCTGCCAACAAGTAGCCTGCTTCCCGATAAGTGTACCGTGAACCAACTAAGGAGAACTAAGCTAACCTCTCCATACCCCTTTTCGAAATCATGTTGGTCTTAGCTGGGCTGTGGAAAATCAGAGAAGCTCCTTTCTAATCACAGATTACAACTACCGCACGTAGTGAGAGTCCTGGCTGGACATTGGCTGCGGGCGAGCTCGATATTATGTCGGATCTCCAGAGAGGAGACGGAAAAACCTATGCTCTTTCATACGAACCGTCCTGCATTTGCGAGGCCGAGACTGAAAATTTTCGGACTACGTATGTATACCGATTTTCGGCCGAGCTCCTCCTACAATTTGTGGTTTTGCGTCTTGATGTTTTCACCAACAAATGGAGGGACCTACAGTTTATTCTAAGCCGCCTCCGAACGGCTGATGGATTTTTATGAGGAGCTTTATTTCATGCCAGAAATACACTCGGAGGGCTTGACATTCCCTGCCGAGGGGCGATCGCAATTAGAAAAATTTATTTTCTATAATTTTGGATGTTGCTCGAACCTGGGCTCGAACCTAGGCCTTCCGAATGTCAGCACGCAATGCTAACCACTCGGCTAGCTCGGCCGAAAATCGCTTCAGCGGTTACAAAGCGCCAAATATATTTATATATATGTATGTATACCGAGCCCTAACATAAGACGAATTTGCAGATTTCTGGCATAAAGTGAGCGATTAACTAAATGAGGGGTAGTCTAGCGCTTAGGGAATTTTTAATTTTATGTCATCATAGAACACAATCATGGTTCTATACAATATGAAAGTCAAATTTCCAAAAGTATCTATTGAGAACCTCTACTAGGTTTGCTATGCACAGTTGGTACTAGTTAAACACCTGAGACGAGATCCAGGAGATTGAGAAAGTGAATTGTCCGTGTGATAGATCTGATACTGAATTTATTTTTATTTGGTTTTAGCGTAACGTTTGGCTCCGATTTCATGGTTTTTCCCCTCAATTTAAGTTCACGTGCTTACATTCTTATATAAAGAGTTGGATTAAGAGAAGTTTTTTGAATTCTGCTGATGTTCGTCTTTTTTGGGAGTTTTTCCTTTCAATAGTGCATTTCAAATTCTTGCTTAGTACAAATAAATATTTCACATAAGAATTCATTAAAAAATTGCACCAATTTCACAGCTGCCATGCAGTCGTATGAATGTAATGAAATCGAACACTCGAATGCCATAATAACCAATCAGCCGCTTGGTAACATGTACATACATACATACACATACTCCACAATTGCTTAAATGGCATGCTATTGGACCTCTTTAACCACCTCGTATATCCTCAAGGCGAAAATAATTTATTGAATTTTTTTTTGTTTGGAATTTTTTTTTCACTTTTAGTTTGTTCGGCGCGACAAACACGACAATTCTGGCGCCTGATAGTGAAAACAAATCAAATTAAGCACAAAAATTGTACGAAAATAATTTAAGACAATCCAATGAAAGGTCGAAAACGAAAATAAACGCTTGCATACACACAGAGACATACATACATACATACGAGTAGATACGAGTAGATATGTGCATATGAGCGTTAAAGGAGTATAAATAAAACACACTAGCAACATCAACAACAACAACACATATTTGAAAGTGTAAAGAAATAAAAAGTGGAAAACTCAAATCACCAACAACCGACGTGTAAGGCGCTGCGCGCAGCTTCTTCTAGCTGCTGCTAGTTTGTGCTACGCTATATCGTTGGCTAGTTGTCTGGTTGGTTGACTGGCTGGACGTTACAAGCGCCTTCGCCCCAAAAAGGTGCAACACACCAATGCGACCGCTGAGCGCGCGACACCAGCCAGAGGTGCAGGAGATTCATGGCGCGAAATCGCAATAGTGCAAGTCGCGCCTGCAGTCACAGTTGCATACAAACATGCATACATGCATACATACATACCACTCACTTACCAGTAGTGTAGCGCGGTCAACCAGTCATGAAATGTAGCAGTTGTTGTTGTTGTTGTTGTTGTTGCAGCAGCATTTCAAAAGTCATGAATTGCACATTTTACTCTCACAAATAAAGAAGAAGAAGAAAAGGAACGAAAACGTACAGAAATCTCGAGCGCAAAAAATCAGCAATGACAAAAAAGTCCAAATGAAAAACAACAAGAACAACACAACATACAACATCTTGGGCTGCGAATGCAGTCGGCGGTGATCTGGCTTTCGCGATTTTTGTTTTTTGTCTCTGCGCTCCACTGGCAGTTTCTTTATTTCGCGAATTATTTTACTATTTCTTTGTTTGAATTCACAGTTTATTGTTGTTCTTGCTGTTGTTGCCTCGCAGCGCGCATAATTGGCAATTGGACTTTTGGCAGTACGTACTTTTATGACGCTGTGTCTGTAAAGCTAAAAACTACCCACCGAGGCTAGATTTCGCTTGGTGAGCGCCTTATCAGGTTTGACTGTGTGTGTGTGTGTGTATGTGTGTGCGAAGTTCCTTTCCATTTTCGCTGTTTAGTTTTTTGTTCCCAGTTCCTTGCACTTTTTTTCGTTAGTTGCTAGTTGTTGTTGTTTTTTCTTTTAAATTTCTCAAGTATTTAATTCTTCTTAGTATCTCCACTGACTGATCTTATGTCGCTCTGTCGCTGCTGTCTCGCTATGCTTTTTTTCTCATCATGCCGATTTTGCAATTTTTTCCCTGCTTTTTTTTTTGTTGCCATTCGTTACAAGGTGTTGTGGCGCCTGCATTTAACTGCCACAAATAAAAATGAAATGTTTTTGCAAAAAAAAAAACCGAAAAAAACATTGAACTTTAAGGCAACCAAACCAGGATCCCTAGTTGGAGAGGTAGAGGAAATTTTTCGGAATAGAATGCAAGGAATCTGTCAATTGTTGAGGAATTGTAATTTTTTTTTTTTGTTTTGACTAAAGGTAAAGATGTTAGAGATAATAGGTGATTTCTTTTGGATCATCACGTCGTGGCTCTGGCAAACGAGCGAACAAACAATTTAAACGAAGTAGAGCAGATAAACGAGCGCTTGAGAAGGAATTAGGATCCTCATAGTGGCATCACATTAGGCCAACGTCTAAGGCCATATCAACTAAACTCAACTCAACTCAACTCAAGCGACGACACAAGTCTTCCACACCGACCTTTTCGTCAAGCTTTCGATCAATCCAGTGCTCCCGTGAAGAGATTATAGTGAAGAAGTACAATCTGAGCTGAGGATGAAGTGTGGCGTCCCAAGAACATCGAAGTGTATTACGCTCGAGCCGACCAAAGATCCAGAGTCCATGAGTTAAGCAACGACATTTGCAGCGGTAGACCTATCGGCAGTAATGCACTACAGGTACTGAGGAGAGCCTAAATGTATCGTGAATATACCAACATTACTAGGAAAGGAATGAAATATCAATTATTATGTGTTTCATTAAACAGCCTCGCTGCATGTCTTGCTATCAAGCAGTACATAGCATTTTTCGATCCAATTACGACTACGTTTATCCAGATGTAGATATGCCAACGAGTTCTTTATCGAGGAAGTCTGTTTGGTCGTACCTTGCCTGCAAGTTTTTCTGTCTAACAATTTCTTCCATGTTCCTGTGAGTAGGATCCCTCTTCTGCTTTGCCATCTCCTGTAGAGATCGACTGAGTCAAATGACTTAATGGCTGTGTGCCTGTCGCACATCCAAACGGTTGAAATTTTGGCTTGAAAACACCATAATGAGAGAGTGGCCTAAAAGATATGTACGTCAAGAGACATCTTTCCCTCGTTCTCTAACAAAACCAATTGTTTTGCTTCTTCGACTAATCTGGATAAAGCAGAACTTACGGTCATCAACTATACACTGTTGTAAAAGGTTGCACCTTTTCTACTTCGCGATCGATCGAATCGATAAATCTTTTCTCTCGAGCCTTCACCAAGATTTGGCGCATGATGAATATCTGGTCAATGTTGGATTTACTAGGTCTAAAGCCACAATGATAGGGTCCAATGAGTCTGTTGAAGATGGTCTTTAAGCTTTCACATAATACGATAGATAGGGCGAAATTGAGGAGGCTTATGCCACGATAATTGGTGCAGATCGTGGGATCCCCTTTTTTTTAGATGGAGCAGAGCACACTTAGGTTCCATCTTTCGAGCATGCTAACGTCCGACCATATTCTGCAAATAAGCTGATGCATCCACCAGTCCTTCGCCGCCATATGCGAATAGCCGTGCTAGTAAGCCAACGGCTCTCCGCCGTTTTTTTATTTTTTAAACGGTCACTCGCCTTTCCAACTTCATCATAGTGCTCTTAGAGAGGAGGTGTGCAAGTCGGGTATAAAACCTGCTGGCCGTCTACTGTGATTGCAACTTTTCGACGTCGAACCTTCCTTGTGTTTGTTGACGAGCGCTCATTGCTGCACAGAGACGCATACGCATCCTTGCTGCTACAAGATGATGGACATATCGTCCGTCTATCACAACATGATCGATCTGGTTGCGGGTTTTTCGATTTGAAGGCAGCCAAGTAGCTAGATAAATTTTCTTGTGCTTGGGTCTAGTATGCAGACAACCATATTTCGGGCGAAGTCGATCAGTCTCACCCCATTTGGAGATTTGTTCTTTGCAAACCCCGGCGTTAAAGCCGCAAAGCATAATTATGACATCGTGGCTGGCATAACGCTGATAAGCACTACCCAGGCGCTCATAAAAGGCATCCTTTTTAACAAAATTCTTCTCTTCCGTCGGAGCGTGGGCACAGATATATGTTGAAGAACTTCGCTTTGACGGAGTCATCACAGTCGACGGAGTCCCATCACAGCACCAAATTTGCGCTCCTTTAAATGGCCACTGTAGTAGATTTCACAAATACACACTTACCTCCGTGTTTGTCCCATCCATCGCATTTCTTGGACTGCGGTGACGTCAGCCTTTAGTCTTACAAGGACATC
Source organism: Neoceratitis asiatica (assembly GCA_030068015.2). Lineage (NCBI taxonomy): Eukaryota > Metazoa > Arthropoda > Insecta > Diptera > Tephritidae > Neoceratitis > Neoceratitis asiatica. Next base: position 64,735,681 of record CM061526.1, read on the forward strand.
AATCTGGGCAGCGGCTAACCATCCGAAGCATTTGTTTATTTTTCATTGGAGTGTATTCTTTAAGTGGTGGATCCCAAGCCCTACAAACAACCGAAGGGAATTCTCGTCAATCACAGGTGAGTGGCAGTCAAAAACTTCCCTCTCTTGCGTAAACTACTATAGGGGGATCCAAGTAGAAGTACTTTTTTCAATAACCTTTTTTGACAGAACACGTGTGAGCCGCGTCAAGCTGTTATGTTATTTTTGTTCAGTATTGTTTGGCATTTCATCATGGAAAGACTTGCGCCTGAACAACGTTTACAAATCATTCAAATTTATGAAAATTCACGTTCTGTAAATAATGTGTTTCGCGTCTATATGGTATATAATCGGCCTACTGAGCGTACTATTCGCAACACCATCACCCACCTTGAGACCCAGCATTCATTATTGTATAATATTCGACCGAATAGACCACAAGCTGCACGCATGAAGAAATATAGCGGACGTAGCTGAGAGTGTACACGAAGACCGTGGAGAGTCGATTCGGCGCCGCTCGCAGCAACTCTGACTGACGAATGGAAAGACTTGGCACATTTTACGTCGAGATCTTAAATTGAAAGCGTATAAAATACAGCTTGTGCAAGAATTGAAGGCGCTCAACCTTCCCAAGCGGCATCGCTTCGCTCTATGAGCTCTTGATAAGTTCCAAGAAGATCCGACGTTTTAGGCCAAATTTTGTTCAACGATGAGGCACATTTCTGGCATTTGGGACGAAGAGCAACCTGATGAGATTCAAGAGCTGCCATTTTATAAAAAAAACCGTTTGATGTGGTTTGTAAGCCGGTGGAATTTCTTTAAAAAATGATGCCGGTGAGAACGTAACCGTCAATGACGATCGTTATCGCGCCATGATAACCGACTATATGATGCCCGAAATTGAAGCTCGTGATCTCCGCGACATTTGGTTTCAACAAGACGGCGCCACTTCCCACAATAATACATAGATAATTTCACGTTTTGGGCCGGTTGATTGGCCACCAAGATCATGTGATATCACAACATTAGACTTTTTCCTGTGGGGATATGTAAAATATAAAGTCTATGCGGACAAACCCTCTCGATTCAGGCCTTGGAGCAAAACAACACACGTGTCGATCGCCAGTTACCAGTAGAAATGCTCGAACAAGTTATTAGACTCAAAGGATGGACCATCTGAGACGTAGCCGCGGCCAACATTTGAAAGAGATAATCTTCAAAAAATAAATGCCAAAGAATGTTCTTTCGAATGATAATAAACATTCCCCATTAAATTTGAATTTTCTGTGTTTTTTTTTTTCTTTAAAAAAGTAGAGAACCTCGATATGGATCATCCGTATATGACAAACGGGTTCTAGAGTGTAAGAACACCTCTGAACGCCAGATGAATTCTTATAAGAAGTTTTTAATTTTGTGGCAGAAATACGCTCAGAATAGTTGGCATTACCTACCGAGGAGCGACTGCATTTATAAAACAAAACTTATTTTAAATTAGTTTTATATAAGTATTAGCCAAAGCTACCGTCATACATACAAACATATCACATATTTTATATATGTATTTATTTACATACACACAAACAGCAGCTGACGTCAGTCTCTTTTACTCTACTCTATCAAAGAGAATTTATTCCAAATAAAATCAATTTTGTATTTAGTAAATTCTATTAAGAATACTACATAACAACTACAACAAAAAGCAGTATATTGTTTATTGAACCATTTCAATTAGATGCACTGACATGGTTAACTGTTATATATGTACATACAAACATATTATCCTCCCACACGAGCATTTGCTGAGAAAAGCTCCAAATTAAAATTTCCATTTGACAAATATTTACAAATTTCACAAAATGAATATGCATTTACTGGCAGCAAAAGCACACATCTACATAGCATACATGTGTGTGTGTGTGTGTGTGTTTGTGTGTATTAAGCATAGAAAATTTAATTTGGAATGCCTGGCTTTGTCGTCGGCTGTCTGCGAAGGACATACGACATCCGTAGGAAATGCATAAGACAGCGGCAGTTAGATTGCACTTCTATATGTATGTATGCATGTTTGCATTGCACCACTTGTGTGCGTGCGTGTGCAAAGTGTTGGTGGCAACACTGCAACATAAAGTATCTATAAAGTGTTAATTTCATTTTCAATTTGCCACAAGCAATTGTGTCGTCTTCCTGGTGATTGTCGAAATGTCATCGTTTATCATCCAACAGCGCTGAGTACAAAAACAACAACAAGAACAAAAGCAACAACATTAGTAGTAAGAGTGATGTAGATATGGTTATGTATGTGTTCACATATATTTGTATCAACATTTCTTCGTATCTCAACAATCTCTGATAGGCTGGCGCAGGAAATGCTTCAAATGCTGCCACATTGCAGAGATGCGCTTACATTAAACACACACACACACGCACACACTTGCTAATGCCTGTTTGTAAATTGTGTGTTTACGTCTATCAGTTGCATTTCTTACATTGCAAATATCGTTCGAATGTTGTTGGATGTCTGCAACTAGTGACGTTGCTGCTGATGCTGATGGCATCTTGAGCTTATGTCGTTGCTTGCAACTGGCAGCTTTGCAAGTAGGATATGCAAATGAATTATGGTATTTGGTTGGTAATTATGTACCTAAGGAAATTATTCCGAAGCTAAGACTGCGAAAGACTACTGCTGTTGCTGTTGTAGTGGATTTAAATGAAATTTAATAGAAATTCTCTTAATAAATTAGAAAAAATTCGATATTAATTTATAAGAAATTTTAAAAATATATAAATGGATCGAAACGTCATACTTATACTCGTAATTACAGCATTGAGTAAACCCTTTTTGAAAAGTAGTCCTTCTCTAATCTAATTCTTGAGACTATCAATCACTCAAGTTTAATGTGTAGGAATTTTCGCTATTACTAATCCGCAATAATTCAAAAAACATTCTCTACTTGCTTAGTAGTAAGAAACTTTTAGTGATTAAGAGATCATCCTACAGAAAGTCCATGAAACCTTGCATTTCGATAATGTTTAAGAAAAGAATGCTTGAAGAGATCTGTACTTTAAATATTTAGCATCATGATGAACTCATTTCACGTGGAATATGTCTTCACAATGACGGTTTGAGTCTGCTTCAATGTCGAGACTATAATTATAATTATAATACACAGCTATGGAGACCGCTTGAGGTGGTCCCTGCATTCTCCGGTCGCCACTTTTGACGTTTAACTCTCAATATAAAGGTGTTGGTGGACTCTCTGCAATATGTCAGTTTGTTTCGCTACGACATTCTTACTTATAAGAGTATATAATTTACCTCAAAACTATTTACATTTAACAGGTCAATTGAAAAGTCCCGTGCCTAACATAGAAAAACACATTTTTTTGGCAAAACTCATTTTTTTTTTTGTTTTATTCAAAGTAGTTCCCTTCAAGGGTGATACACTGATTATAGCGACCCTCCAACTTTTCGATACCATTTTTGTAGTATGATTTGTCCTTTGTTTCAAAATAGGCCTCAGTTTCGACGATCACCTCTTCATTCGACGAAAATTTCTTCCCAGCGAGTATTCTTTTGAGATCAGAGAACAGGAAATAGTCTAGTGGACACGGAAGAAATTCGAAGCCGAATTCATGGATTTTGTCTTGGTAAAGGAAGCAGACTTTTTCTTCAAATGCGGTCGTTATTCGGCGATTTCGTCCTTCAAACGGTACAATAATACTATGCAATAGTTGCTGTTGATGGTCCTTCCTTTTTCAAGGTAGTCAATGAAAATTATTCCATGCGCATCCCAAAATACAGACGCCATAACCTTGCCAGACGACTGTTACGTTTTTCCACGCTTTATAGCGGGTTCATCGTGTGCAGTGCACTCAGATGACTATCGATTGGACTTCAGAGTGAAATGATGGAGCCATGTTTCATCCATTGTCAGATATCGACACAAAAACTCGGGTTTATTACGATTGAACATGTCCAAACACTGCTCTGAATCAACAACTCGTCGTTATTTTTGGTCAAAAGTGAGCTCGCGCGCTCCCACTTTGCGCAGAGCTCTCTCATACCCAAATATTCGTGAATGGTATGATATACACGTTCAGTTGATATCTTTGGAGTGCCTGCTCTTTCATTAAATTTCAATTTACAGCCATTCAAAATCATTTTGCGGATTTTTTTGATGTTCTCGTCGGTAACAACCGCTGTTGGGCCTTCACTGTCGTCTTGCATGCTCATTTCACCACATCTAAACTTAGCATACCAATCCTTGACGGTTGATTTTTCTGGTGTAGTGTCCGGAAACTCGTCATCAAACCAAGTTTTTGCTTCAACTGAATATTTTCCCTTCAAAAAGCAATATTTTATCAAAACGTGAAATTCCATTTTATCCACTTGTTTCACAATAACAAAAGTTGCTTCACTCAAAATGCTATAATTCTCAAAAAAATGATCCGACAGCTGTCGCGTCTTTTGAAGGTTAGCGCTAACTAAAAATTTATATGGATTTAATTCTATAAATGTCATCTATGTGTCAGGCCAAGGACTCTCCAATTCACTTGTTAGTACACCGGACAAAAAAATTTGCCTCAACAGAAAATAATAAAGGAATGATGCTAGTTAAAATATTGAAGCAAAATTGCGATTTAAGACGATCTTTGTAAACTAATGTTAAACTTACACAACTTAACTTATTCCCGAAAATCGAATCGAATTCTTAAGCAATTTTCAAAAGTTCCTTTATTAAACTTTTTAAACTCGAAAAAAGCATGATGAAATAATTATTAAGTGAAGTAAGTAGAGCCGAAAAAGAGACTTTAGCACTGCCTTAGTTTAATGTTGTATTTTCGAGTTTGAAGAGAAAGGGGAGTAGAGAAAGAGAAATCGGGAATTTTTAAGGAAATTTATACATTATTGAAACCAGCTATTTTTTTAAACTGGCACTCCTTCCAAGCTAGGATATTATTCACATAACATAAGCAGGAACTAAATTATTTTATTTTTACAACAGTTTTAATCTGAAATTTGTACAAGATAGATTACCTTTATAATTGAAAAATTACATGGTTTAATCTATGCGTCAGCAGGTATTGCAGAAAATAAAGAGTGTTTTTTATAGAGGTATAGAACTTTAAGTTGCAATAAAACAACGATGGATTATTCGATTGACATGAATTTTATTTATCCGAAAGATAATCTTTTGGAATGTTGTCTTCCAAATGGTCAAGCATTTGTGGCTTATCCGCATAGGCCAATGACTTTACAAAGCCCCACAGAAAGTAGTCTAGCGGTGTTAAATCACAAGATCTTGGAGGCCAATTCACAGGTCCAAAAAGTGAAATTAGGCGGTCACCAAACGTGTCTTTCAATAAATCTATTGTGGCACGAGCTGTGATGTTGCGCCGTCTTGTTGAAACCACATCTCCTGGACATCGTGGTTATTCAATTCAGGAATGAAAAAGTTAGTAATCATGGCTCTATACCGATCACCATTGACTGTAACGTTCTGGCCACCATCGTTTTTGAAAAAGTACGGACCAATGATTCCACCAGCCCATAAAGCGCACCAAACAGTCAGTTTTTCTGGATGTAACGGTGTTTCAACATACACTTGAGGATTACCGTCACTCCAAATGCGGCAGTTTTGTTTCTTGGCGTAGCCATTCAACCAGAAGTGCGCTTCATCGATAAGACGATAAAATGGACGTAGTGCGCGATACGTTTTCCGCACAGAACCATTATTTTCGAAATAAAATTGCACTATTTGCAAGCGTTGATCAGGCGTGAATCTATTCATGATGAATTGCCAAACCAAACTGAGAATAAATCACTTGACAGCTGTTAAATCGGTCGCCATCTTGAAAAGTAATGCCAACTTAAAGTTCTGTACCTCTATAAAAAACACCCTTTACTTCTCGTTGACATATTTCTATAGCTCCCGTAAAGCGTTGTTATTCAATTGAACCCCTCTTTGGCATGGTAATAATGTTTTACTGGTGCTTGTGTGAAGCCTTCATGTTGTGTAAAATTTCGTATAGGAATACGCCCTTTCGGAAGGTCAGGGCTCGAGACAAGTCCTATTAGGTCCTTCCGTTTGTTGGAAAAAACCATCAAGACGCTCACCACAAATTGGAGGAGGAGCTCGGCCGCAAGTCACTTCACCGGTTACAAATATATATAATATATAAAACTAATATTAAAAATTTCCTTCAAACTTTTGATTGACTTAAATTTAGTCGTTATTTCTTTCTGTTTCTTTATTCTTGATAACGGTAGAGATCTGACGTACGAATGTTAACGGAAATCTTAGTGTTGCCAGATTGTTATTATCGCAAACTTATGATTATATAAAAATTTTAGACACTGATCATTTTGTATTATTGGGTTTGTAAAGAGAATATACATCGAAATATGTATATTAGCATGCGAATGAGTGAGTGAGTGATTGATATTGAGAATGTATGCATTTATGTAAATGGGATAAGGAGTTGAGAAATATAATGTAAGAGAACCGTGATTGCAGAGGTAATGTTACAGCCATCAGTTATGCAAGATGACTCAATTCGTTTATTCCGATTTAAGTAGCACATTGAACTGATCACAGGAGAAGGTAAGTCAATCGTTGAGTATATTTACGCCAAAAAATTGGAGCATTGCGTTTGCGACTCAGCAGTTTTCCTCCAAAGTGATGGATCAGCGGTATTAAGGATACAAAATTTTATGTGCTTAAATATTTTTTTTTACTGAGTATACTTTTTGGAGATTTGGGTACCGTGGTCCTCCTTCCTTTTTGATAATTGAGTTTTAAAGTGTAGTGATTTCCGCGGTGTGAAGAGTTATTGGCAATTCTGCTGGCATTCAAATGTGTTTCTCTAACTTTAATGCAAATGCAGAGCTCTAGTGTCTGGGATGAAATTTTAAAAGAGATCCTATTCTCAGAAATGAGACCTTTTTGTAAGTGAGCTTACCGTTTTAGTAGTTGAGTGTCTCAGATAGACAAATTTCCAGCTGCGATAAGCTGTGAGTTGCCAACGCGGCCCATTGTTTCTAACCGGCGCTACTGAGTGAAGCATCTGACATTGCCATTTTGACCGATAGTCTTTTTGCTGGCTAGAGTTATGGGTTATTAAGCTTCTGCAGCTCTTAAGGCCTGGAATGACAGCTTTGGGAAGAATATCGCTATCAATTACCCTTTCAATTTTGGAGCATCTAAAGTATTTTGGGTCTGTAAGACGTAATGAGTAGTTTTGTTTGGAGTTTTTACACCTAATTGATGGGAAGTGCTTGGTTGCTTGGCTTTTGTGTTTTGTTTAGGTCACGGAGAAGTGAGTGGTAGAGTTTCTTGCTATGTAGGTATGTGAGATTGCTTTTGCAATTTCTCTTCGAGTGAGGGTACCTCAGCCAATTTGTGCAATAAATATTTTCCTGTGTAAACTTCATCCGATGGGGGAAAGGGGAGTTATTTAAAAGTTTCGCACTCAGTCATTAAGTGGGATCTGTGACATGTGTGATCAACGAAGACTTGCGCAGTAATCTGCATCAAAGTCTAAAAAATCCTATGCGAAATATAATGGGCCAAAATTATGCTCTTCAAAATTGGAGCGCGATTCAAAGCGGTATAATTCAAAGACTTGACACCCAGACAGAGTGCCGGTATATCTTGAAGAGCCTGATTATGAACGTGCGTGAAGTTGGAACTAAAGAAAATTCACAATACGGATAATTTGTGATTGAAGCTGAACTGAAGACTTCGTTATAGCATTTAATTAGAGGCTTCGCTTCATATACCTCCTCGCTTAGTATGGATTTCTCCTTCAGACCGTATCCAGAACGGGAGCTGATGTAAGAAGTTCAGGGTCCTACAAATAAAAATGAAGCACAGCGAAGCTGCAACCGCTGTATTGCTGTACAAAATGTCATCGGGGGCTGCAGTCATAACACTCTACTAATTTTTTTACCCTTTGCAAGGGGAATATGTACATATATAATTTTATAAACACCTTAATTCGCACAATCTTTAACAAGATTTTTGTATCTTGTTCTGCAATTCTCCCTCATATGTATGGCGTGAAGTGTCATACTAGTGACAGTGAATATGTTCCGCATTCGCACTTGTCGCCTGACAAAATGTCAAATGAAGCGCATCCGCCATGCAAATCAACCGTCAGCGACCACCAACAACCCAACTGCGACACTTCACCAAGTTGATGAATTCCTTAGGAGAATTCCAACCGAAAATGCCTCCCTTCCACACTCACCGTGTACAACCGTGGTCTCCTTACAACGTCAAATTAATTTGCATTCACGCATTCATTTACTCCATATTCTCCTCATCGCGTATAAATCTAATTTTAATGCATTAATTTGCGTTGTGTGTGGTAAAGTGAGGCGTTGCAATTGACAATTGCAACTTCAGTACTTAACCGTAGCACTACCTCTGCCTGCAGTACACGCCTGTCTTCATTCTCGTGTTAATGAAAATTTCAAGTGCTTGTACTTAGTGAAACACTGAGTGTGAGGCATACTACGAACATACATACGTAGATTGATTTGCTGGCATTCGGAAATTATTAATTACCTCAACAGTGCGGTGCAACAGGGGCCTCTGAGTTTCTCGCAAATGCCACCCAATTTTTAGTTGCACCCGAATGTTCAGGGTTCACCCCTAAGCTTATTCGCACATGTCTCATATTTTTCAAAAAATTCGAAAATTTTGTTTTGGTTCCATTTCGGTTTATTTTTTATTTATTATTTAGTGGAATTCCACCTTAATTTGGCGCTTGTTCGAGTGCACGTGCTGCCGTACTGATTGGCAAATTGGTGTTGTGAAATTCATTGGGAGCAGCCGATGGAAGGGGAAGTAAACTGGTTTTGTAGGAATACATTTCGCAAGCTCATATTCACGTTTTTATCAACTCCTCAAAATCATATTATTTCAATTTCCTTAGAAATTTCTTTTAAAAGTATTAGTGCTTGGAGGTGTCACCATGTGTTGATTTCCATAACTGGAAGTGAAGAAGATTATTTATTCTTAAATTTTACGACCAATACTGCCACAGTTTAAGGCTAATTTAGGGGTGTCATAACCATACCAATAAAAAACAGCTGATCCAATTAACTTATTGGTGCAATACTGTTTCCGTGGTCAAAACTTTGGCCATAGCTTTCAATTGAATTTTCATCTTAATCACTATAGTCGCTGTTTGTAGCTAACGGTCAATTGAAAAGTTCCCAACCTACCATAGTAAAAAACATGTTTTTGGCGAAATTCCTTTTTTATACAACATACATAGTTCCCTTCAAGAGTGATACACTGGTTATAGCGACCCTCCAACTTTTCGTAATACGATTTGTCTTTTGCTTCAAAAGAGGTTTTAGTTTTGGCGATCGCCTCCTATTTCGATGCAAATTTCTTCCTAGCGAGAATTTTTTTAGATCTGAGAACAGAAAATAATGGTCGGTGTGGGCCTGATCTGGAGAATACGGTGGAGGCGGAAGCTATTCCAAACCCAATCAATGGATTTTTGCCATCGATCTCACTTACTTGTGACATAGTGAAACTTGGTGAAAAAGTACTTTCTTTTTCTACAAATGCGGCCGATATTCGGCGATTTCGTCCCTCAAACGGTCCAATAATGTTATTTAATAGTCGCTGTTGATGGTCTTTCCTTTTCCAAGGAAGTCCATAAAAATTATTCCATGCGCATCCCTAAATACACTCGCCATAACCTTGTCAGCCGACTGTTGTATTTTTTCACGTTTTGGAGTGAGTTCATCGTGTGCAGTCCACTCTGATGACTGTCGATTAGACTTCGGAGTGATATTTCTTTGAATTTTTTTTTTCAATGCAAAAAAATTAGCTACGAAAATCTTCAAAAAGTCAGCAAAGTCAGCTTTAAAGTTTTCTATGTTGTAGTTTTAAGTTTATTTATATGGATATTCAGATATAAACTCACATACCAATTGCAAAAAAAAAATTGTTGAAAATTTTATATCTGATTATGCTAATAGCGTAACAGGAACAAAATTAAATGTTTTGCTGATGCATCTTCATTTCCAAATTTGTATTTTTGAAACTAAAAAATACAAACATCACTTTCTTAAAGATAGACGCTTCCAGCATCTTTCTGTTGGGCGGATCATCATTTGAACAGATTTTAAATTTTCACCAATACTTATATCATTCCAGTTAATTCCATATCGTTCACTTTCATATTGCGCATTCAGGTGACTTCAAATAAATTTAAAAAATTCATGGTATTATAATTAATTGAAAAAAAAAAAAAAAATGAAAATTTTTTTTTTAAAAATACCTCACCTGTGGTAACATTCTTCAAACCACCAAGCGCCTTTGTGCTCTATTGCACAATTGTAGTTTTTTAATTTATCATTATCTCGATCGTGTGTAGAAAATTTCATATCAATATGTTGTGTTAAGCTATCGCCTGCATTTCCAATGTAATTACCCAAATTTTTCAGCACATAACCTTCCGTCTCGCTACCAATAATGAACTCTGTATATTTCGCGTAATATTTTTTACCGCTAAATCTTTCCATTTCAATATATAGCTCCTGCTCACAGCTACTCGTGAGCACATGTAGTTTCTCCAAACCAAGCCAATAGTTTTCCGTTAAGTCACCGAAGCCTTCTTTATACGCCTGCCAATCCCTATAAAAATCCACCGCATCATTTATACGTCGCTGAATGACCAGCCAACCACCAAAGTCCACGTCTTCGTTGCAAAACACCTCAAAGGGCGTAACATTAAACCGTTCTAAAAGAATTTTATATACGCCACTCTTGAAACTACCTGCTGCGGCTTCAACACAACTTGTTGGCATTAGTTTTTCATTACTGGAGTTTTAATTAAACAAGCGATGAATTCATTTTTATTAACACTTAAATATGTTTTTTAAAACCTTTACCTGATTTTGGTTAACTGCGTTTTTAAGTGCGAAATTTCAGTTGAGATTTTATTTTCCATCTGTCGCGTAGCTGCCATTTCATGCATGAAGTTTCTCACCACATCTATTTGCACATCACAATTACAATCATAAATTGTGCTTGAGGCATCATCCGTCAGAATTCCACCGAATATTCGGGGACAAAACAGACATTGCAATAATATGAATAACAATCCGCGAGACATTTTTAATAGTTGATGCTCCTCGATCCATCCAACTGAAGATTCAAAGCTGTACTAGCGAGCTTAAGCTGAAATTTAATTAATATTAATTTTCATATATGTATATACGGATAAGTATTGCCAGCATGCCTGCATGTTTTAAGTGAAGATGGCTTAAGTATGAGTTTTAATTTTATAGAATAAAATAAATATAAATGTGAACTTGTGTCCAGCGTCTTCTCACGATTTGTGTTACACATCTACACATCTTCTTGCAAATACACCTTGGCTCATAGCAAACACTGATATCATCGAATTTATTTAATAAATAATTAGTTTGATGGCGATAACCTGTGACACTCATTGCTGTGAGCTTTAGCCAAAATAGTTGTTATAACGTGTATAGAAAATATTAGTTTGTATAGCTAAGCAGAAAAATATAATATTGAGAATCATACAAAAAAATTCAAAATATGAAACATAACACATAAATTAAACGAAAAGTGTAAAAATTTCGAGAAACGAAAACATCTCAGTGGTGAGAGTTAATTTGTTTCATTTTTTATTACTAATCCCAGCGGTTTACCCACCTCCAGTCCATCCGCACGAGGGGCACAGTCCGCATGATGTACGGAGCTTGTTTTGTTTTTCATCAATGCCGAGTCACGATGAGGAGATGTTTGTTTAGTGTCGAGAACTAAAAGAGTTCAGCTACAGAGCAAAATTCATCATCTGGTTTTTAAGAATTATTTGTTTAAATTATTTAAAATATAAAATGTTATGTAACGATTAGTTTACAATCGACAAAATAGTTTCCTTAATATGAAAAAGCGAGTGAGATATGTCAAATGTGCTTGAATGAGAGTTGAAATCAGTACACAAACAGTGAAAGGCTCGTGAAATTCAAAATTCGTTTTACAAGTTTCCATAAACTTGTCTGGACATTCTAAACGGAGCAGTAAATTTTATTTCAGCGAGAATGAGGGGGCTGGAAATTGAGTTTGTTATTATTTTAACCATGAAAATTACACCAAGCATTTCCCGGAAAGTAGGGAGATTGATAAATTTCGAACGACTAGTATAAGAAGGAAGATTGTACTGAGAGTCCCAATGTAAATTTATTAAGGCAAATAGGAGGAATTGTTTTTGAATAGACTCTAACCTGTCAGAGTAGATTTGATATCTTGGGTTCCAAATCACCGAGCCGTATTCAAGAATAAATCTTACCAATGTTATATACAGAGTAGTTCTAAATGACTGCGAATTTTTTCAACAAAGTGCACTTCAGCGCTGCACAACCCTCGTGTAAAGCCTGAAATGTAACCTTCTCAAAACCGTGTTTTTTTTTTGTTGGATTATTTCGACTCTATAATTTCAATTTTTACCAGCAAATAATTTTTGCAGATTTCCCCAATATATGGACAAAAAAGTATCATTTAGACAGACCACATTTTTTTAACTTTTGATTTTAGATGAAAGACTAAAGATTTCTGATCATCTGAAGGCACTTCGTTTTACATCAGGTCCATAAATAGTTATAACTTTCAAAATTATATTTTTTTTAGTTTTCGTGATATCTGGATTAGACGTAATGTAATTTGACTTTGAAGTTAATAAAAAAATTTGTTATTTGTGCCTCTAACCACCACCTTACTTCTAATATAAAGTTCATTGCAAAGGGCCTTCTCATACCTAAATATTCGTGAATGATATACACGTTCAGTTGATATCTTTAGAGTGTCTGCTATTTTATTCAATTTCAATTTACAGTCATTTAAATCATTTTGTGGATTTTTTTGATGTTTTCGTCGGTAACAACCTCTTTTGGGCGTCCACTGCGTTCAATGTCTTCGGGGCTCATTTCACCACGTCTAAACTTATCATACCAATTCTTGAGGATTGATTTTCCTGGGGCAGTATTCAGAAACTCGTCATCAAGCCAAGTTTTTGCTTCAACTGCATTTTTCTCCTTCAAAAAGCAATATTTTGTCAACACACGAAATTCCTTTTTATCCATTTTCTTTCACATTAACAAAAGTTGCTTCTCTCAAAATGCTATAATTCACAAAATAATGATCCGTTGCTGTCAAATTTATACACGCGTCTTTTGAAGGTTAGGGCTAATTAAGAATTATTAATTAATTAATTCTAGCAGCGTCGTTTATGTGTCAGGCCGGGGACATTTCAATTGGCCTTATAGCACCAATAATTAAACAAAAAGCTAAAAAATAGAAGTGCCATAAGCATGCCATACCATAACAGTTGATCCGAGCAACAAATTGGGCGCTCTGACCTCGTATATTTGTGCTATACCACAATGCCGTAGTCAAAACCATAAATACGTTAGTATTCTGGCTTTTCGTCGAAGCCATATTATACAATTTTTCGTTAAGTAACTAAAAGAAATCACCGTGGCATATAGTTAGTATTCTGGCTTTTCGTCGAAGCCATATTATACAATTTTTCGTTAAGTAACTAAAAGAAATCACCGTGGCATATAGTGTAAAACCGCAAAATTACTAAAAAAGTCAAAATACATGAAACACATCAAAAACATTAGGCAAAGTGTGATTAAATTCAAAAAACATTTGCAGTGTACTTCAAAAACAGTCCATAGTAGCATTATAATATGGGTAATTCCAGAGTAAATGCTCTGCAGGGCATACAACGTTTCTAAAGGCTATTGTCGCTTCTTGATTCCTCAATAAATTCACGTATTCTTAAGCGACTTAAAATCATGGTATACTTACATCTAGTATACTTACATCTAAAGAGCGTCCATAAGCGTCCATATGCGCGTATCTAAGATACGCTTAGCCTGGTAACGTGTGGAGGACGTGGGCAAAGCTAAGTACTTTCATCAAACGAGAAGTTCGTTGAAGGAGTTTTGTGGGTTTGAAAATTAAAAAAAAAAATCGATTTTCTTTTGTCTTATTAAATTTTAAAATTTGTTTAAAATACTCTCCTAAAATTTCAAATCGATCGGATTAAAATTCTAAGAGATAGACCCTTTGGAAGTTCCGGTCAAATCTAGTCATTGAACGAAGGTTTTTTTTTATTACAACTAATTTCTCGAGCCAATGCATGGCGAAAATATGATAAAAAAAATTTGTTTTTGTTCAAAATCTGTACTACGAAATATTTTTAGTTATTTTGATTTTAGATGAACCAATAATGAGTTATGCTGTCCACGGCGAGATCATTTTCTTTTGAGACGTCAAGGGAGATGATGCTGAGTTTTCGGAACTTTTGAATAAAAATTTCACAAAATACTGTTTAGATATGTACATATCTTTGATATGATAAATTGTTTGAATAAAATATATAAATTGTTTGAATAATATATATAAAAAAAGGTGAAAATTCCTTTTCTTAACCTCTGAAACCCACTTAACCCCTTAGTAAAATAAATTTATTTAAGAAATAATTACGGATACATTGTTTTAAAAATAATGAATAATGTTAATTTTTTCAGTGACGTGCATATATTTATTAACAGCTAAATAATATTTTCTAGTAGTTAATATATTCCAACTAAGAACTAATAGATTTTTTTCTTTCTTCTATATATTTCAAGTAAGTAGTTTTTATCATAATTTTTATATGTGAGTATATATTTATTTAAACTTATACTTAAATTTATCAATCTTTTTATATATATAATTTATTAATTTTTTAATTATATTTACATTTACGTTTATATTTTCATTTTTATTAATAGTATTACCTTCCTTTGTATTATTTTGTTATCCCCTAAAAAAAATTTGATTTCACAAATGTTTAGAAGAAATTCATGCCAAACAACATCCATTCCACAAAATGCGCACATTTCGCTTCCACACTGTCAGCTGTCATTTTGCTTCGGTTGTTGCTGTCCGCTTTTGTTTGTTTTCCGACATATTCTTTCATTCCACACCAATTCGCGCTCTCTGTTTTGAGTTTGTTTGACATTTATGCTGTCATCTGTTTAGTTTTGTTTTTCTTTGCTTTGTTTTGCGTGATTGTTTAGTTGCGTGAAAATATTTGGAAATAATCGTATTTTGTGTAACTTTATTTATTGAAATTCTTATTTAAATTAGTGGTGGTCAAGTGTGTGTACATATAAAAAGTGTTAAATCATGGCTACAGCACCAACCGAGTTGTCGATTGCAGAAATTAGAAGCTACATGCTCAACAATGATTCCAAGGTGACAAATCATGCTTTGGTTAAGCATTTCAAGCACTTTCTCACCAAACCCGATACACAAAGTGAGTCATAAACAAATACGCACAGTATTTAACTTTTAATAGTAAATACTTAATAGTAACACCTCACTCCACATGAAAATCATTTACACTTGTTGCATGTGAATTGCTCAAATGTGTGTATCAGATGCTAATTCCAAGTCTGTCTTCTTTCTCCTCTCTCTCTCTTCATTACAGATGAGGCGCGCAAATTGTTTAAAGTTTATGTCAATATTTTGTCGACAATAAAAAATGAAAACAATCAAAAATACTTAATATTACGTAAAAAGTACATAAATGAATTACCACCAGATGAAGTTGTTCAGCGTGCAATAGCCGCTGCTGGGGCATCTACAGTGCCTGGCAGTCCTGGTGGCATTTCCTTGCTATCCGAAAGCGCTATTGCATCGCCAGCGCGTCAGCCGCCACCGTATGTGCCACCGCCAGAAGTTACAACACCAAAAAAAGAATGTCTATGTGCAGATGAAGTAGTTGAAGCAGCTACTATTGAAACGAGTGCAACAGCTAAAGCTGCTTTAGCTGAGCATGAAAAGAGTGCACTGGCTAAGAAAAAACCTGAAGAAAGTCATGAATTGGAAGTAGAGCAACGTTTGAAGGCCATATCAAAGGAAAGTCACCAAGAAAATAAGGAAAATATACCACGTTTTTCGTTTTCATCTGGCGGTTCGGCGACATCACTCAGCAGCAAGACCAGTAAAGATACCATTGATTCAGATGTTGATCCTCCTGGCAATAATGTAAGCGTAAAAGAGGCTACTCGTATATATAATCGTTTGGTGTCAGAAGAAGAAGCTAAAGCAGCGGCTGTTTCACCATCGACTAAAAAGAAACCTGAGGAAAAAGAAGAGGTATGAAGAAAAATATAATAAATTGACTATTTTTAGTGTGCAAAGATTATGCTAATAAGTAAATATTGTTAAGAAGTGCTAATGTACAAAAAGCTATAAGGTTATATTAATTGTATCATCTTATTTCAATGCATGTCAATACGTTGTGTAAAAGTTATGTGAAAAGTGCAGAATCTTACTAAGCAAAAGATATAGAAGAAGAAACGACTATTATAAAGTAGATTTTCAAGATCAAATGTTGCCTACAACATCAATGAAATCCAATAATAACGAGTCCGAAAGTAATGAAACCTCTGAAGAAGAAGAAATTGACTTGAGCGGCTATCAATTTGAATAAATAATTTCAAATCAGTGAACTTTGCTAATGTGGTTGTATAGAAATTATTTAGCCTTAAAAATTAAAATACAAAAAAAAAAAAAAAATTATTTATCACCCGATTACCCGATTACTAAAATAAATACAAATTTTCGTAAGCATTCACTTACTAAAACACAAACAGACGTTAATTTGTGTCAATGATAACTGAAGGTGACTATTTTACCAGCAAAAGCCGCCAGCATATATGTATGTTTGTTTATAGCATTGCATTAGAGGAAATGCAGTCCAACAAACACAGACATTTAATAAATAACGAGAATTCAGTGTTTTTCTGTTTTAAAGTCGTGGTTTGCTTAATTGTGCTGTAGCAACTGTCCACCTTCCGGGTAAGTCGGTTACAGCCGTATGTATGCAGCTTAAATTAGCTCAAGGCAAATCTGTTTGGCTTACAGTGGTCAAAAAATAGGTTTTAAAGCATTAAATGTGTTTTCATTAAAAGTTATAATTAAGCATTAAAATTGTATCAAAACGATACATACATCCATAAGTATATAGAAGATTTCAGTGTGACTGCTTTAAAAAAAAATTAAAAAAAATAAAAATATATATACATATATATATATACTAGGTTTCAGCTATCAACCATTTTGTCGCTTATTCGACTCTCGCCATCAATTTGCTTAAAAGTCGATTAGTGTTAGTTATGTTTTACCGTTATTCATTTTCTCCAATTAGAGCTATAATTATTCTGATCTAAGTGGTTCAGCTAGCCGCAGGCGAGACTAGTCTAAGTCGTCGCGGTCATCTAATGGGAGGTCCTTCAGGGTCAGAGGAAAAGAGGTGGTTAGTATCGTGCCCGTTGGATATGCCGGGGTCAAGTCTGGAAAGGTAGAAATTAAGTCGACTATAATATCCAGATCTTAATTGTGCCAGTATTACTCTTGTCTCTCGAGACAGCACGAACTCTTGGTCTGCAGCCGGTTCTACGGTATTTTGTATTGAGTTCATAGCCATTTCGCTGCGTTCTATTGACAGATTTGGTAAGATAAGGGTTTAATGTTTTTATTGTTATAATTGCAAAAATATTCGTCAAAAAGATTTTCGGGGACTATTGTGGGAGTGATGGATAAAAATCCGGGTCGATCCGATATAAAGACATGCATTCTATACAGCAGGTAAATTCTTCAACCCCTTACCCACGAGAGAACGAAAGTCCAGGGTCCATTGTGTGGCTCTATCGTTAAGTCCAATTTCAATTTTTTTTGGGTGATTATGTCAACCCGAGATGCTATTAGCCACCAGTTACCAGGCCGTTTCATACCTTGAATATTAGGGTCGAAAGAATAAGTTGAGGTCTAGCTCTTAAAAGTTGTGTTAATACGCACGAATCGTGGTGATTATCCATAACATTGTCATATCTTGGAATTTCCAACAGGGGAATTCGTTTACAATTCACGATTAATTACTCGTGTCATGGGAGATAATGGGACATCTTTATCTCTCGCGATTCATGGTTTGGAGTTGTTCGACAATTTCAGAAACTACCCGAACCTCTTAAATTACCGCCTTGAGGACCTTAATAATCTCCGTTGTCTGCTGGTTTGATATCTCAAGGATCATTATTACAGGTATCGGTTTGAAGGCGAACCACCCCCTAGGCTCATTAAGAAGGAAGTATTTGACTTTCCGAAGTCCACTGAACATTATATTCAAGAATCGCTGGATGCGACAAACTACCAGATCTTAAACACCATCTCCGCCACCACCCTTATTAACTCTCTTACTGTAAATTGGATTATCAGAATCCAACCACCAAGCTTCTTGAAGCTGAAAAAATTCTGTCATAACTAATATAGACTTCTGCTTATTCAGACTTGACCTCGACACACTAAATATATGTTCTGCATACAGTGAGTCCCTAAACTACACTAATCACTTCTTTGCATGTCTAATAAAACCTACTCTAACGCAATTTTCCTTTTGGTTTGGACCCGTCGAAACAGTTTGTTTCTTGGGCCTCCCTTAAGTGACTTAGACAACATCGACCGTACGAGTATTTGCCTGCTTGAAAGCGAGGTTATCTAGCCGCTGCAAAAACAACAACAACCATCACCAGCTGGTATGTGGGACCCAAGTAAACTTGACGCCATTAAGGTCGGGGTAGTGTAATAGACTCAATCCTAACTATGTAGGCTCAACTCCGACATACACAAAGTATATTTGTCTAACCTGCAATGAGTCTCGGCTCGATAATAAATCCTTTTTTGTTTATAGCCTGAAAACAACTCATCTAACATCTCTCATGCTTTAAGAGAAACTGTTCGTTTCCTTGACCTTGTGTTGGATAATCTCAATGACATAGACTAGCTGTGCTTTAACGAACCGCTACAACAACAACCCCTGTAGAGTTGATTTTCAAAGCAACTTTTCTATGAAGACGAGGCTTGCTGCCTAACTTAAGGGTGTTCCCAACTACTGTTATGGGACTTTTTAGCTAGTTATTATAGTATGGAGTCCGAAGCCAAAATAGCCGAGCGGTTAGCATTGCGTACTACAATTCGGGAGGCCTGGGTTCGTGTCCAGGTTCGAGCAACATCCAAAATTATAGAAAATTAATTTTTCTAAAAGCCCTCTTAGTGCATTTCTGACATAAAACGAAAGCTTCTCATAAAAATTCATCAAAAAACTGTAGGTCTTCCTATTTGTTGGTAAAAAAATCAAGACGCAAAACCAGAATTTGGAGGAGGAGCTCGGCCGAAAATCGCTTCAGTGGTTAGTAAGCGTCAAATATATAAATATATATATAGAGTAGAGTAATTTTGGTTGGATCCGATTAGAAGTGCACATTGCGCAGTGATTACCCAGCGAGCCTGGAGATAGAGTTTCCTTCCTCTTCTATATTCTAACTATCTTCTAATCTTTTCCACTCGAAGGATGGACTACCATGGTTACAGTACCATTTAAAGTACTCAACCCAACTTTAATGAAGCTTATTTGCATTGTAAGGGGAGATTAGGAGTCATGCTGTGGGACGAAGCTCGGACGGTGTAGATCTGCGTTGTGCACTCCGTGTGGGTCTTCAAACCTGAACAAATCTTAAGATTACTCGTCTTTGGCACACGTAACACGCACAGGATTGGGTTTGATACCAGCCCTGATGAGCCGAATTTGAAGCAACTCCGCTGCGAGGTGTTGCTCCCATGACGTACTCATACTAAATTTTCCTGTTGACCTAAACAGGGTTACGTGACCGAAAAAAAGCCAGCCGTTAGCCGGATAATATCTAGGTTGAATCCTGTGATAGAACCGGCTATCATGTAAGCCCATCTTTGCCTCCACCATTAACTTTTGCTTGGAATTTTGACGGATTAAACCATTCTTATATGCTTCCGGTTAGATTTCGAAGACTTAAGGTCTCTTTCGACTTGAAACTGACCAAATGTTATGAAGTCTGAGCGCTTTCTACTTGTATACTAGTTTTTTCTTTATTGGTCTTTGGTAATTACCAGATTCAATGCGAATAACACAACAGCCCACTGTATAGTGTTTCTGTGATCGCCTAACTGAAATGCGTTCCGTTAGTTGCATGACCAATATAAAATATGTGGGAGAGCACTCAGGCCAATGTACATAGCACTAAGCAACAGTAAAAAATTTAAATAAATAAAAAAAAAAATTCTGCATTTTGTTTGCCACACTAAACACAATAATTTTTATTTTACTACGCAAACTGTTGGAACTCTTTTCCTTGCTTATTTTATGCTGGTTCCTATAAGCGAGTACATCCATAGATACATTTGTATACCATGCTGTGGAAAAATGTTAACCAACCGCCTTACAAAATGCCTGTGGGAAGTGTTGCAATCATAAAAACAAAAACAAGCTAGAAGTAAATAGTAAATAAAGGAAAAGGAAATTATATTCAAAGCAACCAGCATGAAAGAACGACATGCAATGCTGGTGGTGTAAAGCCAACGAAAGGTGGAAGCGGCAGAATGCTTTAATTGCAGTGACTTTACGTGCATATGTATGTATGTATGTATGTAGTGCATTTACACCAAGAACTGATGAGATTTTCTTTAAACTTTTTTACAAAGTTTCCCAGTTTTTTTTTTTTTTTTTTTTTTTTTTTTTTTTTTTTGCTAGAACTGCATGCATGCAAATATCACTTATCCTGCTATCAACCACACATCTGTCAAAAAAACATGCTGAGCACTTGATGTTAGCGTCAGCATTGAAAGCTTTTGCTACATGCCATTGTCATAACATTTTGATTAATTAGTGAAATATTTGAAATTTATTTGCGAAATTTTATCAATAAATGTACGACAGCCCACATTTACGCTGCTCTAGGGCAGTGTGCTAATTTCGAAAATGATGAAATGTCATAAATTTTGCTGCAATGAGAATTTTTTTTAAATTAAATTTTATGAAAAATGTGTTTGAAAGAGAATAGTTTGCAGAGATTTTGCATGTTTTTATATTTAAAAATATTTATTGCCCAATTAAATTTACCGTTATGCTGAAAAAAAACGCTAATTTCTTGTTTATATTAGAGGTTGTGTGCGTTTCTTTGACATATGTTATTACGGCGTGAAATTTTCACTATAAAAATGCATAATTTTCGCACAAACTTGTTTGCATACCCGTGCAATCAGCTGTTAATCATGTTAACAACAGAGATATGTATGTACATAGATTAAAATGCCCCCAGTAAGCCCACCCAAGTGGCTAGACTGACTAATTACAACTTGACTTCGATTTTACACTTGCAAATGTTTGCTTGCGTTCAACATACATGCTAACAACTGTAAATTTATTTTCTTAAATCTGAAAAAAAAAATTATTTTTAAATTTAAAATAAAAAAATTTTATTTTTAAATTTTTTTTTTTACATTTTATAACAGTTGTTTAACATATTTTAGTCTGCGTACATGCATATTTACATTATTCAAACAAATGTACTACAAGCTCGTATACATACTTATACATACTTACATATATATATATATATATATATATATGCGTACTCATTTATTTAGCTGCTTATTTTAACTGCATAGAAACATATGTATGTATGTATGTATATACCCACAACCATAGTACATCTTCCACAGCTTAAGCATTGGCTGTCGTCGCTGTTGCTGCTGCTGCTGCTGCTCTACCTCATCTACTACTACTTCTATGGAGCGTGTAAACTGTCAGTTTAATGTCACAGCGCCCAGTCTAAGTACCAGCAATTCTCGTGTAGCTCTTGCTTGCCAGCGGTGTTGCATTTGCCAAGCGTTGCTGGTTGCTTGGCAATATATTCAGCAGGTTTTCAACAGCAAGTGCAGCATTGCAGTGAATTTGAATGCAGAAAATACATTAATTTTATTAGCGGACGATAAAAATGTTGCCGCATCTTTTTTTTTTTTTCAATTTAATTTACTAATAATACGTAGCTACAACATTTTTTTCGCGTCTACATATGCAGTGTTGCTTTCTTTTGGTGGCATGCAGCATTTTCTATCAGCTATGCAATTTCTTTATACGCACTAAATTATTTAAATATGTCTGATTTACCCTACTGCTTAAGGAATGCCATAAAGCATTTCTTTTCTCTACATTAAAAAATTTATATTTTTAATTTAATTCTATTTTTTCCGTTAAGAATCTATTTTTATTAATCTCTTGGTTTCTTATTGTAATAAGTAAAAATAATTTTTTTAATATGGTAAAGATTAGAGCTAAAGTAAGCAGTTAAAAATTTCAAAAACTCAAAAAATTTCGAAATTCAGTTTAAAAATGCTATTTAACGGACACCACCTATTAATTAAGAGTGTTTCCAACAGTACTAAATTTTTTTTCGTAAAAAATAAGAAAGCGTTTAACTATTCTATATCAAAAATATGCACTCGAAGCAGGAATTCATTAAATTAAGCCATTATCCTTATCCTTATAACACGATAGCATCGATATTCATTGAGAATTGATGTATAGTTAATTCAAAATAAATATTTTTATAAAAAAAAATATATAATTTTTTATAAATTTAACTTTCCGCTTAATGAAATAAAAATGAAGCTGATTTTCAGTATAGGGATGTGTGTCCGGTAACTGGAAATGCAAAGGAAAATTATTTCTGCCAGTATCCCAACAGCACGTCGCTTCATAATTTCAAATGTAATAATTAATTTAAATTTATGTTAAAACGTGTCATAAATAAACCGGTGCAAAAAATAGCGAGACCATAGCAATGAAAATATGACCAAGACATTATCACAGATGTTTAAAATAACGCTTCAAAACCTGGTAGTATAAGGCCAATGGGAAAGTCGCCGGCCTAACACATAGATGGCGCTACTAGAATTAATTAATTGATTTTTAGTTGGCCCTAACCTTCAAAAGAAGCGTGTATCAATTTCACATCTGTCAGATCATTAGTTTGCGAATTATAGCATTTTGAGTGAAGAAACGAGTTTATGGTGAAAGAAAATAGATAAAAAGGAATTTCGCGTGTTGATAAAATTTTTTTTTTTTTATGGAAAAAACTTATAGTTGAAGCAAAAACTTGGCTTGATGACGAGTTTCTGAACATTTCCCCAGAAAAATCAACCATCAATGATTGGTATGCTAAATTTAGACGTGATGAAATGAGCACCGAAGACGAATAACACACATGGAATCCCAAAAGAGGTTGTTACCGATGAAAACATAAAAAAAAACCCACAACATTATTTTGAATGAAATATCATCATATCATTCACAAGTCTTTGGGTATGAGAAAGCTCTGTGCAAAGTGGGTGCCGAGTGAGTTCACTTTTGAGCAAAAACAACGACGTGTTGATGACTCGGAGCAGTGTTTGGAGATGTTGAAGCGTAATAAACCCGAGTTTTTGCGTCGATGTGTGACACCATGGCTCCATCATTTCACTCCGAAGTCCAACTGGCAGTCATCCGAGTAGACTGCACATGATGAACCCGCTCCAAAGCGTGAAACACGTAGCGGTCGGTTGGCAAGGTTATGGCGTCTGTAAAGGACCATCAACAACGACTATTACATAGCATTATTGGATTGTTTGAAGTATGAAATCTTCGAATAACGGCCGCATTTGAAGAAAAAGAATGTGCTGTTTCATCAAGTCAATGCGCCGTGTCACAAGTCAGTGAAATTGATGGCAAAAATTCATAAATTCCTTGAGGAGAACTATATTGAATAAAAAAATTAGTTTTGTCGTCAAAAAAAAAACTGTGTTTTACTATAGGAGGCTGGGGACTTTGCAATTGGCCTTACACAGAAACCCTAAGTCTCCTACCCAACATCGTTTAAAAGAAAAATATCAAAGTTTCCTTGCAAGTTTGGCCGGATTTTTTAAACCCAAAAAAACTTACTGTCTGGTGCGCACTTTGGTCCGTTTTCTATGAAAACGATAACGCTTAAAATTCGGAGCGTTATGGTCGTATGATAGCCGACTTTTTTTGGCCTGCATTTGAAGAACAGAAGTTTGACAATATGTGGTTCCAATAAGATGCTCCCACATGCTACACAACACGAGCAAATATGGCTTTATTGCGTCAAAAATTTCAAGTTAAGGCTGCAATACCGTTAAATATGTGCCAGTTACTTTTTGAATACAATATATATTTTTCGGCAAATAAGCATTTTATTTCTCAACATAGTCTTTTCTTAGCTCTATACATTTAGTCCAACGTTTCTGGAATTTCTGCACTCCTTCCAAATAATACTTTTCTTAAGCACTCAAACTAGGCGTTTGTTTCTGTAATGTGCTCTTCATTCGAACCGAATCTCTTACCGTCCAGCCATTTCTTCAGGTTTGGAAACCAGAAATAGTCGCAGGGGCTAAATATGGGTAATATGCTGGGTGGCGTAGCAGTTCGCGGCCCAATATGTGAATTTTTGCCATCATGACTGCACACGTGCATGACCTGTTTTACCGTCAGAAGCACATTGGCCTTCTTTGGTGCACGTTCATCCGGATAAACCCATTGTCTTGATTGTTCTTTGCTCTCAGGTGTGGTGAGGTGAATCCATGCTTCGTGTACGATAACGGCCCTAAAATTCTTTTGGATCTTATTTGAACATCGCCAAACACACCTTTGAAGTGGTTACACGGTTATGCCCACCTATCGCGCGGATACTTTTCTTGTCCAAATATTCATGTAAAATGTGATGTCCCCTTTGAAGGTTTAGGTGGAGAAGCGAGACAATCTTCTGAGCACTCTGGAAAGTGGATGGTTATTAGAATAACCAGCATTTCTCTGTAAGATGTTATCCATTTGCAATTTGCCTTTTGCATGGGATTCAAAGGTCAAGGACAAAACTCCGCTCAATCTATATCTTTCTGAGTTACTTTCAATGTCAGTGCAAAAGGGTTTTCAAGATTCCCTTCTGCTTTTAGCTTAATTTCAAGTTTTTACGTGAACTTTATCGGCTAGCCTAGAACCGGTCCTTTCGGCTTCGTTAGAGAGTTTTCTGCTGCTTTCCCGAAGCTCTGAGATTTCTTCTTTCCACTATTAAGATGTTGACAATACTTCCTTGAATATGGGGTGTGTACCCGATAATGGCATATCTCTGATCTGAGTGAATCAGATAATACAATTAATTTTTATGTTATGTCGAGGAGTTACATCGTAGACGAGACAACAAAAGTCAGGTCGTTTCTGTTGTTGCAGATTGCTAACTCGTTGCTTAAAATAAAATCTCATAGGGAGGCCCAGAGAAAATGATGGGAATTAGCATCGACAACAATGATTAGGGTGGTTTCCTGAGGTTAGCCTCCCTGACTGCATCCTGTATTTGGTCTGGTTGAAGGTTGGGACTGTCGTGGGCAAAGTACAAGAAAGTTACCCAGATGTTTTTCTCCTCCAGCCGCATTGTGAGGCAGGTAGTGTCAGTTTCGCTGCATTTTAGAAAAAGGAAATAAGTTATATTCTTATTTATTAAAATTTATGATACGATCCTACCTGTTTTCGGTGCTGATACCGTTTGGTAAGCGTCAGAGTTCAATGTAAAGACCTTACTGCCTACTATCCAAGGTTCTTTGATTAATCCGATCTCTTCCGCTGTTTCACAGAGGCGAAGAACTAGCTCAGCTGAAGCTACTTTCCTATGGTGCAGCTTCATTTGCAGTACATGCATCATCAGAGGAGATGTCAGATATATGGCATTTGGCTCGTCTTTCTTGAGGAAGGTTACGACTGTAACATCCGCATCCACTCCATTGACTTCAGAGCAGAGAAGCTGGTCCTTTTCCGCACTTGTCCATTGGTTAAAGATCTGGACTTAGATCAATAACGGCTCCTCCTTATTTTTTCTCCCCTCTGCTTGTTTCAAATTAGCACTAATCAAAGACGGCAATGTTTACTATTTAAGTACTATAGACTATTACTCACAACAACAATTACAACAAAAATAAATAATAAAATAGTGTCATTATTCAACATCCATTTTTGCTGTTTTCTACTATAAAACAACAACAACAACAGCAACTAACAACAATGTTTGTCGTCTTCGAGAATGTCTTTTTAGCTGACGCAGTCGTCTTCGCCAATGTCTTTTTAGCTGACGCAGTTTCCTTAGCCCACACTTCTTTTGGCACTATGTATTATTTTCACCTCACCCCTCATACATATACCACGAGTATGGTATTATGTAGTATGTAGACACATGCTCGAAAGCTTTTCACAATCGTTAATTTGTGTTTTTCGGTTGTTTAACATGTTGTACGTGTTGTATGCTGCTGTTGCATGTTATTGTTGCTACTTACTCTCACTTACCACACTAGTATTTTACATAATATATACATACATACTTATTTGTTTGGTACGTGTTGTCAATGTTGTTTTACTGCTTCTCATCATTTGTAAGTGATTCCAAA
Organism: Neoceratitis asiatica; assembly: GCA_030068015.2. NCBI lineage: Eukaryota > Metazoa > Arthropoda > Insecta > Diptera > Tephritidae > Neoceratitis > Neoceratitis asiatica. The sequence continues at coordinate 64,762,113 of CM061526.1, forward strand.
GTACAAAATAAGTGCGCGTTGGCTACAAGACCAAATGGCAAATTTGGCTAACACTTTGGCCCTTGAGATTTTTCACTGTAATTTAGAAAAAAAAAATAAAAATTTACAATGAAAATTATAATTTTAATTTGCTGGATTTCGAGGCAACAATCCCAGTTGTATTAGTGGCATGAAATTTTACTCAATCGTCTTACATACCCATTGGATGTAGAAGCGTTTTCTTCTTGGGCGCAGGCACCGCTTACGCGATTATAGCCTTGTCAACAATAGCGCGCCACTCGTTTCTTCTCCTTGCTGTTTGGCGCCAGTTAGAAATATCAAGTGACACCAGGTCGCTCTCTACCTAATATTTCCAACGGAGTGGAGGTCTCCCTCTTCCTCTGCTTCCGCCAGCAAGTACTCCATCGAATACTTTCAAAGCTAGAGCGCTTTCGTCCATTCGGACGACATGACCTAGCTAACGTAGCGACTGTCTCTTGATTCGCCGAACTATGTCAATATCGTCGTATAATTCGTTAGGTTTATCGTTTCATCGTTTGCGGTATTCGCTGTTGTCAACGCGCAAAGAACCATAAATCTTCCGCAAAACTTTTCTCTCGAAAACTCCTAAAGCCGACTCATCGGATGTCGACATCGTCCAATCTTCTGCACCATATGTCAGGACGGGAATGATGAGCAAACTTGTAGAGTTTGGTTTTGGTTCATGGAAAGAGGACTTTACTTTTCAATTGCCTACTCAGTCCAGAGCAGCACCTGTTGGCAAGAATGATTCTACGTTGGATTTCAAGTCTGACATTGACACTAATTACAGCGACCCTCCAACTTTTCGATACCATTTTTATAGTACGATCTGTCCTTTGCTTCAAAATAGGCCTCAGTTTCGGCGATCACCTCTCCATTTGACGAAAATTTCTTCCCAGTAAGCATTCTTTTGAGATTTGAGAGCAGGAAATAGTCGCTGGGGGACAGCTCTGGAAAATACGGTAGATGCAGAAGTGCTTCGAAACCGAATTCATGGCTTTTTGGTGAAAAAGCACCTTCTCTCTCTTCAAATGCGACCGGGTTTCGGCAATTTCGTCCTTCAAACGGTCCAATAACGCTATGTAATAGTCGCTGTTGATAGTCCTTCCTTTTTTAATGTACTCAATGAAAATTCTTCCATGCGCATCCCAAAAGACAGACGTCATAACCTTGCCAGCCGACTGTTGCATTTTTCCACGCTTTGGAGCGGTTTCATCGTATGCAGTCCACTCGGATGACTGTCGCTCAGACTTCGGAGTGAAATGCTGGAGCCATGTTTCTTCCATTTTCACATATCGAGGCAAAAACTCGGGCTTCTCACGCTTGAGTATCTGCAAACACTGCTCCGAATCAACAACTCGTCGTTATTTTTGGTCAGAAGTGAGCTTGTGCGGCACCCACTTTGCACAGGTCTTTCTCATACCCAAATATTCGTTCATGATATGATGTACACGTTCAGTTGATATGTTGAGAGTGCCTGCTGTTTCATTCAATTACAACTTACGGTCATTCGAAATCATTTTGTGGATTTTTTTGACGTTTTCGTCGGTAAAAACCTCTTTTGGGCGTCCACTGCATTCAATGTCTTCGGGGCTCATTTCACCACGTCTAAACTTAGCATACCCATCCTTGATGGCTGATTTTCCTGCTACAGTGTTTGAAAACTCGTCATCTAGCCAAGTTTTACCCTTCAAAAATCAATATTTTATCAACACACGAAATTCCTTGCGGTCTTGAGTTTTGATCGAATTTCCCAACACTGATTGGCGTGGACAAAATTTTGATTCCAACTCGGAAATCCAAATCGATCGATTTCAGAACATCCCGATAAATACAGTAGCAGCTGAGGGTGATGGGTTTGATTCCGATCAGATCAAAGTCCCAAATTATAAGTAAAAGTTTCTATAACGGTCAATTCTAAACCCACCGACTGTATTTCTGGCAGAAATCCAAAGCTCCTCATAAAAATTCAGTCAGCCGAAAGTCACTTCAGTGGTATTGGGGGGTTCTTTCGTATAAGAAGGAGTTCTACAACTGATACCGTGACACGAGAAATTTTTATATTGAATATGACTTAACGGTATTATTTATGTTGCTAAACGAGCAGCCTAATTGAAAATGTCCTACTAAATTTGTACGATTACGTTGACATGTGAAATGAGTATTGGATTGCTGTTACCACCACTTCAATAAGTGGCAATATTTTTTGTTGTTGTAATACAAATAGCAAAAGTAGCTATTATTACAGCAGATTTGAGTTAGTGAACGCATTTGCATGTTAAATGACAACTGTTTTTTTCATCTCACAATAAACGCATTTATATTAGCTTACAGATGCACCTCTCATATGTGCATACATACGAGTATGTGCGTATGTAGGCATGTATGTATGTTAAGTTGATGAGAAACATGTCGAAAAAATTTGTCAAGCGTTACGAGAAAATCATTTCATTGTGATTAACGCGTGCACGCTGCTCACAGATCACTTTAAATACTTAAATACTCGTATATAGACACATATGTATGCACATATGTATATGAAGTCATGGAAGATGCGTACACATGAATGTAGATCACAAAGTGCTGTGTGAATTGTCAAACAATTGTCAAACCACTCAGAGCTGTCAATCAAAATAGCAAAAGTGTATGAATGGGGGAAAAAAAAGTGATGAAATATTGTATGAATATACTCGTGTGTATGTATGTATGTATGTATGCACCTACTCCCAGCAAGCGAGACTGACGACGATTCATGTTACCTTTGTACATATGTATGTAAGTATGCGACGCGACAAGTAATTTGAAGTTAGCCGCTACTCGCTACTCGCTGATCGCTACTCGCATGGCATTTTGAAGGAAGTCAACAACTGATTGTGATTTGAAATTGGATTGGCAGCAGCAACAGTCAATGCATTTATGATTTATTTAATGCTGCAACATCGGCTGCTTATCATGCAACAGTGGCTGGGGCGGGGGTACATACACTTACATATCTACATATGTATATGTAGATACAGCTTTGGACTGTTCGTCAAGTTGTCAACTGCATGTCAAAGTACGGATGAATTGCTTACTTACCATAAAGGACTATATACATATATATGTACATACATTCATACATACGTACAAGTATTATATGGACGTTTAGACTCTTCTATACACAAAAATAGATCGAGCAGCGACTTAAGTGCGCCGCCGAATATACATAAACATGCACTTTAATAAATCATAGTTTGTTGTTGGTGGTGTTGTTGACGTTGTTATTTTCCCTATATTTGTCTCAAACTTGCAACTTTTATTGCATTTTTGTTGCTTTTATTCTTGACATTGATGACTGAATTTGGCCATGCGCGTTCTCCTGTACTCATCGTCAGGCAATTATGCATTTTTCCAGCTGAATGCTGATTGAATCTTCATTCACAGTCATGTGAAAAATAAGTGAGGCATAAGCGCGATAATTCACAGAAATGCAAAGGAAAGCAAATTTTTCAATTATTTTCCAGAAATTTTTTTCAGTTTACGGTTGGTAGAGTATACTACCATGTGAAGCGACATGGGTTCGTATACTGGCTAGACAAACATCCGAAAATTATAGAAAATTATTTTTAAACACATTTTTTTAATTGCGCTCCCCTTCGGCAGGGAAAGTTGAACTCTCCGTGTGTATTCCCCACATGAAATTAGAATCTCCTCACAAAAATCCATCAGGCGTTCCCAGGCGACAGCTTATAAAAAAGCTGTTGCTCCCTCCAGTAGTTGGAAACGCATAAAATCAGAGGAGGAGCTTGGCCGAGAAATCACTTCGGCGGTTCGGGACAGATACTGCTTATATCATTCTATCTTCTCATTCAAACAACTTCAACGGTGGGAATCCTGAAAAATCCCAAGTTTCACTGCGTGAATAACAATCCCATAATTCCGAATCGGAAATGTCACCGTGTGCGAGAGCTTTGATTTTTGAGAGGCAAGCATCACCTACTTACGTCTTGTTCAACAGTTCACGAGCGTTAGTCTCCATAAGCATTCCTTTGTAGTTTTGGAACTCACCCTCAGTATACCGCTGGGCAGTAAAATTTTACTCTTCAGCAGTGATTTTCGCAGATAAACTGGGTATCAAAGAAAATATTCAGAAACTCGTCATTACTAAAAGTCTAATTTCACGCCTCGTTAATTAAATATTTTTACCTGTAGGGGTTATCGCTAGAAACCATCGAAATTTGATGACTCTTTGTATTTTTCCACTCTTTCACAGGTTCTTCGGGATACCCTGTTTGTTGTCCTGAATTCAGACTTGCTGATTTACTGGACGGTTCACCATTCAGAGGATGGGGCATAGATGGAAATCTTCCCAATCAGACAACTTCAACGGTGAGCTTCACTGCTTGAATAACAATCCCGTGATTATCATACTTTCAGGATGAGTTTCTGTCGTGAAGACCATTCGTATTTAAAACCATACGATCGAGAGAACTGAATTCTCCGCCAGATCATCGGTGAAAGCTTAGCGAACACTGTCATAATTACGGTCTGGATATTTTAGTCGACTTAATTCCTACCTATCCAGGCTCGACGCTGACATATCCAACGTATGTCCTGCATGCACGACACTAACCACCTCGTTGCATGTCACCTCGTTGCATGTCCACTCAAACCGACTCATTTAACAGCACTCTCCCTCTGGTCCGAACCCGTCGAAACAGCACGGGGCCTCCCGTTAGATGACCTAAATGCACTTGTACCATCGAATTTCATGCCTTGCAGTCAACGCAGAGATTTAATCCCCGGTTTAGCGTCCCCAGGCACATATTGTTTGCGTTGCTTTTGTTTGAGCCTTCACTTAGAGCCTTTCTACGACTTCCAAAGGGTTATTTCGGCAAGAAGCCAAGGCAATGAGTTCAGAGGCCCCTCATTTATTAGATATTGCAGCGGAGAAGAGCTTTGAACTATTTTAATACAATATTTTTTCACATAACTGCACATATGTGTTTGTGTATAACTGCACAAAAGTTGTGTGAGAAAAAAATACTTGGATTTCTCTAACAAAGAAGATGGATTGCACTCTCCGCTTGGCTGCCAATGCGTACATCCTTCGGCCCGCATGCCAATTTTATTACCCAGACGAGTATAAATGCAAATGCGTGTGTCGCTTTTAAATGTACATACATACTATGCATGTGTATGCGTGTATGGATGTATGTTTGTCCACTTAGCTTAACTATTTGACGGATGTGCTAGTAATTTGGAAATTCTCACGTTTTTCATGTAATTTCCGTTGCTTTTATTTGTTAGTGGCATTACATAGCATTTACAGGTCATCACCGTTAACAACAACAACAACAGCAACAAAAATGTAATGAACTTAAAATTGTTGCAACAACATTGTCATTTGTATAATGACAACAATTTACATGTGTTTGTAAACTAGCTCATGCTTACACACACATACACACATGAACATATTTAGTTATTTATATGTATGTATTACTTGTATTTCATGCCGGTATTAAATGTTTGGCTGTATGTATGTAGCTGACAAACGCATTTCCTGTTGTTACAATTTAGTTAGTGTTGTCACTTTTTATAGTTGTTGGTGTTGTTGTTTTTGTTTTTGTTGTTTGTTGTTGTTGTTGTTGTTATTATTATTATTGTTGTTGTTATTGTTATTGTTGTTATTGTTGTTGTTGTTGTTGTTGTTAAACTCACCCATATTAATGACATATGCAGCATTTGACGGCGCGTGCCAAATGCTTTCGTCGATTCGCCTGTGACCTCTCGTCACGTTTCGACAAAAATAAAATGCAATTATATACATGCACACACACACATACGCACACAACTCTTTACTTGCACGTACTCATCATTATTATTTAAATGCACAACAACAATAACGGGGTTTTAAAACGCCAAAAAGTTTATACGATGGAAATCCGTTTAAAACGTGTTTACAATTTATTTGACTGCCATTTTTTTTTCGGTAGTAGGAAAATTTTACATTTCCACTTGACATTCCAAACGCCACACCAACAATGCCAACAACGCCAACAACATAACCTCAACTACGCGCATACACACATGCATTACATTTTACATTTACTCATTCACTAATTCACTCACATTTGCCCCTTGCGGTACATGTCACGATTTTGTGTCACTAAAAATTCGCAGCTTGTAACTAACATACATATGTATGTATGTATGTATAGACCACTTTGAGCAGCCAGCACTTACTTTACATACATGCTTACATACATGTGTTTATTATAATTGTTGTTGAATTTGTTGTTAATGTCAATGTTGCTGGCTACTGGCGAACGCTGCTGCAATCATTGTTCTATTGTTGTTAATGCTTGTTATATACCTGTCTAGTATCTACCTGAATACATACGTATGCACATACAAATATATGGTATTACACGCAAAAATTATATTCATTTATCGCCGTTTTGTGATTGTTGTTATTGTTGTTGTTGTTGTTGTTGCTGTTGCTGTTATTGTTCATAATATGTCACAACGAATATCGCGTTTGACAATTATCACAAACATATGTTTAAGCTGCTGCAACATCAATATACCAACACCATCCAACGCCGTGATGCATGTATGTTTGTTTGTTCGTTTGTCTGTGTATGTGTTGGACAACATGTTGTTGTTGCTATTGACATGTCGCGAACTACTAGTACTACTCGCTTGTACAATGTACCTGTATGTACGTACAACAACAATTAACACTTTGACAATGTTCAATAATACATACATACTCGCACATTTGTACATATCTACATAGATTGCTCATTTGTAGTACAAAATAGTTTGAACACTTTTTTACCACCAAAAATTGGCTGTCAAAAATAGTTTTGATCGAATTTTAATATATCTGTTTTTTTTTTTCAAAATGGAAATAAATTGGTATTTAGTTCCGCGAAATTTTTTAAATTATTTAAAATCTCTAACATATTTGGTTCCTTAAGGGGTTAGGTAGGTTTCAGAGGTTAAGAAAGGGATTTTCATTATTGTTTTATATATATACAATCATATATTTTATTCAAACAATTCACCATATCAAAGAATCATATTTAAACAGTATTTTATGAAATTTTTATTCAAAAATTCCGAAAACTCAGCCGTTGGTAACTCATCTCCCTTGCCGTGTCAAAAGGATATGCTCTCGCCGTGAACAGCGTAACTCATTATTGGTGCATCTAAATGCAAAAAACCTAAAATATTTCGTTAGTAGATGCATAAATCTCGTTATTGGACGAAGGAAAAAACAAAAAATTAAAATTTGAATTTTTGACAGACATTGAACAAAAAATAAATTTATATATAAAAACTCCACTTTTTAATAAAATAAAATATTTACATATAATTCTCTTCTTGACCTTGATTTTTATGCCATATATTGGTAGATAGTTTCGTTTGGGCGAGAATTAGGCCACCTAACAAATGAAGCAGTCGCTGAACTAGACGAAATCGGGCTAGAATGTAAACACACCCTAACTCAGCAGAATAACTGTGAAATTCTTTGAAATTTTATATAAAATGGATAACTGTATGCTTTGCACAGGAGCAGATAGCCGAATAACAAATCTGTAAGGGTTTTCCAATGATAGTGATATGATTTCTTAAAAAAAAAAAAAACACACTAATTGTTAAGGAAATTCAAATGTTGTTTTAATTTAATGTGAAGCAAAATCGATACAATTAAGTTCTCAATATAACATCATTCAAATGGCCTCCACGACGTCTTTTGCAGGAACGAATTCGATGAACCCACTATTTGCGCACTTTTTCCACTAAATCAAGTCGTATGTCAGATGAATAGTTCAATATTGACTTTTAAAGCTTGAAGAGAGTCTGGTTTATTGCTAAACACCATTGACTTCAAATAACCCTCCAAGAAGTAGTCTAATGGTGTTAAATCACACCTTTTGGAGGCCATTCAATGTCACAATTTCTTGAAATATTCGATTTTTCAAACCTTTCTCGCAATAATTCTGTTGCTGCACGTGCTGTGTGACATGTATGCCCCATCTTATTGGAACCTGTTGGATGCTGTTAAGATCAACTTCTTCCAATTGTGGCCATAAAAAGTTGGTTATCATTGATCTATACCGCTCTCCATTGTCAGCAACGATGCTACCAGCTTCATTTCAAAAGAACTGGTATGGACCGATGATTCCACCAAACCGAAAACCACACAACCTGTCAATTTAGGTGAATAGTTTGTGGATTTTTTTCGCACCAGAATCGACACTTTTGTTTATTTACTGAACCACTCGGATGAAAGTGAGCCTCATCGGAGAAGGTGATTTTCTTAAAAAAAAAAAAGGAAAATGTAGAACGATTATTTTGATAATAATATTGAATAATTTGTAAACGTTGTTCTTGCGTACATCTTGCCATGATGAAATTGTAAACATTACTGAATACAATGAAAAAAAATTGACAGATCATGACATATTAAAAATGGCCAAAACGACACTTACAAATCATATCATCCCTATTGGAAAACCCTTTATGTGAAGGGGAATTATTCGTTGTAATACATATTGATATAAAACTAAACCATTTTCTTCGGTGCGATTCGTGGACCAGGTAGAATGTTTGAAAACCAAAGTTCTATGTAGTTTAAGTACAAATGGAAAGAAATAAGGAAAGTTTTACCTTTCAAGGAATTGTGGAAAGCGATGATATTGAAAAAAGAAATTGAATTTGCAGCCATAATAACTTCACCTGGGAGTAATCCATGATCAAATAATAATGAGGTGAAGTAAGTAGGGTAGAAATAGACTTTGTCCCTGCCTTAGCTCAACGTTGTATTTTCGAGAAACTTTTGGAAAACACACCAGCGGTTTTTGGAAACTGACTCTGCCTGCAAGCAAGTATATTATTAAATTTGTGCAAATTAGATTTTTAAATATAAAATATACAGACGTATAATCCGTTCATGTTTACCTCACTTTCTTTCACTTGAATTTTGAGGGAATCAAATAAAATGTCAAAATTATTTTTCGATTTATGTTTTGCTTGCTAAAAATTGACATGAATTTCTATTTGGAAATGCAAAAGTCTTGATACTTTTTTAATTCAAAACTACGTACTGTATTATATACTGTATCTTTAGTTTAAATATATACCTTCTTCATGAGTAATTTTTTTCTAAAAATTTGGAAGATTCTTTTAACATAGGTTAGTTTTAATTTCAACTTATTTTCAGTAATTACCATAAACTTTTTAATATTTTATTTTCATAAATATACTTACACATGTAAAAAATTATATATTTACCATTATGCAATAGTGTAGTGTGCATGGTTACGATTACGTACTTCTCCGCTATTCCACTTTTGCATATTTATAAAAAATTGCTTGCGCTTAAGAGAACGATAACTTGACTTTTTGTTGTGCTTAATAAGCAAAACTCGAATTGACTTATGGCAATAATGTGAGCTACACAAGAATAGTCAAGCTTATTGAAACAGATGTTTTTTAAACAATATTTTCTGCCTGTTTTTGCGATTTTACCACAAGAATTAATTTTCTTAAATTTTTATTATGGCATAAATACTTTGCTATTGAAGATGATCTGCATTATTTATGATCCAATTCGAGGTTCCCTAATTTTTTAAAGAAAAAAACACAGATAATTCAAATCTAATAGGGAATGTTTATTGCCATTCGAAAGAACATTCTTTGGCATTTATTTTTTGAAGATTATCTCTTTCAAATGTTGGCCGCGGCTACGTCTCAGGTGGTCCATCCGCTGAGTCCAATTTTCGATGACTCGTTCGAGCATTTCGACTGGTAACTGGCGAATGGCATGCGTGATATTTTGCTCCAAGTCCTGAATCGAAGCGGGATTGTCCGCATAGACTTAAGACTTTACATATCCGCACAGGAAAAAGTCTAACGGTGTGATATCACACGATCTTGGTGGCCAATCGACCGGCCGAAAATGTGAAATTATCCTTTCTTTCTCGATGAAATGGCAGCTCTTGAATCTCTTCAGGTTGCTCTTCGTCCCAAATGTGACAATTTTGCTTGTTTACATATCCATTGTGACAGAAATGGGCCTCACCGCTTAACGAAATTTGGCTCGAAAACGTCGGATCTTCTTGGAACTTTTCAAGAGTCCATAGAGCGAAACGATGTCGCTTGGGAATATCGAGCGGCTTCAGATCTTGCACAAGCTGTATTTTGTACGCTTTCAATTTAAGATCTCGGCGTAAAATGTGCCAAGTCATTCCATACGTCAGTCCAAGTTGCTGCGAACGGCGCCGAATCGACTCTCCACGGTCTTCGCGTACAGTCTCAGCTACGGTCGCTATATTTTCTTCACTGCGTGCCGGACGTGGTCTATTCGGTCGAATATTATCCAATAATGAATGCTGGATCTCAAGATGGGTGCTGGTGTTGCGAATAGTACGCTCAGTAGGCCGATTATGTTGACCATTGACCGTTGAGTGAAGCACGCGAAACACATTCTTTACAAAATGTGAATTTTCGAAATAAATTTGAATGATTTGAAAACATTGTTCAGGCGTAAGTCTTTCCATGATGAAATGCCAAGCAATATTGAACAAAAAACATGACAGCTTGACACGACTCGCAAGTGATCTGTCGAAAAAAGCTATTGAAAAAAGTACCTCTACTTGGATCACCCTTTATGTATAAAAATATATATATTTTTTTAATTAAAAAATTCTTATTTCAAAAGCCGACAGTACCGCCACTTCTTTCTCACATGTTTCATTGTATTAACGGTAATTAGCCAACAACTAAAATATGGTCAGTTCAGTAGTAAGGCAGAAAGCAGCGCAACTGCTAATAAAGATCATCAGCAAAAATCGCGAGAAAAACAGTTTGGTTTTTTTTTTAGTACAAAAAGCAATAAAAAAATTGAAAAAAATTGTAATACACAAATTGCCTACTAAACAGCAGTTAAAACAAAGTTCATTACTGGAATTGATGAAGAAAAAATTCAAAATGCCTGAAAACAATAGCCAACAAGCCGCAGAAAATGTGGAAACAACCGTGAGTGTGACGTGTTCAATTTCTATTATTCTTCAATCTCTTATTTGTAGCATTTTCCAAATCTCATTTAAAAAAAAAATTGGTTCAATAACCAAAACTCACGAAAACAGTAGTAATCCACCGTGAAATTTACAACGATATGACTATGCTAACGATATTTCATAAACAAAAGCGCATACTCCTCGTCTAAATCCCAATTGGCGCCGTTCAGAATTTGATAACAAACCGATTACCATGTTGGCAGTTTCAACGCTCATGTTGTAGCTACATAGCTACACATACATACATATTGTAATATTTTTTTCTTTATTGTTTGACCTCTGCTTGGAAAATTTGCTGTGTCATTTAGAGATCCAAGCCCCAAGTTGGGTTTTTGTGTGTTGCGCGAACCATCATGAGTAGCATCAATTTCAGCCACACAATCTAATTACACTGATTTTACTACATCTATTTTTGTACGATTTTTACGATTTTCATTTTGTAATTTATTATTAAAAAACAATCTTGTGAAAAGACAGCATTTCATATCAACAAACAAAACTGAAAACTGGCGCCAATCGTCAGCGCCGCTGATCAATTAAATTCGTTACGATCGTTTGTAATTAATATGATGAATTTGCAATATTTTTTCCACCGATAATGAAAGAAAAAACAAAATCAAAACGAATTGACTTAATGAAAACATTGATTGATTATTGTTAGCTGATGCTGCGTAAAGCGTAAACGCTTGAAAAAGTGAGTGAAAATCGAAAATTTATGGGTTTGGTTTTTTGGCTGAGACTTTCATGAGGTCGCATATTGACTAAATACTTATAAAAACGAAATATCAGTAAAATTAAATAAAAATATTTTCGAAAACTTGTTTGAAATAAATGATCTCTCTTGAGTATGATATCTATTGTTTTTGAGTCATTGAAACTGTGTTCTTTAATAGCTTGACCTCCATAGGTAGTTAGTCTATACTATACATATAAGATACTGTTGCCTAAGCGGACAGGGAAGAATGCAAAATTTGTTATTGAGCACTAGGTTTACGTACATTTTTTTTTTTTCGAAACCCACTGGTCTTTAGCCGATGCACGAAAGGCATCTAACGCTGCGCAGGTGTCAATGGCAGCCGCTCAAGAGAGCAGGGATGGCAAGACGCTAAACAGATCAGAGTGTAAAAATCTAATCTGGACCATAAGCAGTTAAGCTCCTTTGCAAACAGTAAGCATTTTAGCTTGCAATTGAGAATTGAATTCTTCTACCTATATATATGTATATGTGAATCACAAAACTATTTAAAAAATTTATCCTATAATTACTTCACTTCCTTCAAACTCACGAAAATTATATTAAATACATTTCTGATCGAACCCGTTATTAACTCAATCAAGCAAAAGATTCTTTATATTCTACATTTTACCTAAAAATAATCAGAAACATATATCTAATTTAAAGGTTTTATATAAAAAAAGTTTAGGCACAATATAAAAGCTATGGCCATGTCCAAGAAATTTTTGAATCCAATAACTTGTTAGACCTCCTTTGGCCTGGATAAATGCTTCAAAGCAGCTATGTATACTTCCAGCTGCATTAAACTTCTGATCGGCGACAATAATTGCCTCCTTAAGCGAATCCTTCGATGTTATGTGGTGAGTCTGTTTTAGGTGAACGGTAGTATGTTCTATAGGAATCGTATCTGGGACTTGTGGTGGTCCTTTTAATGCTTACAGTGGTAAATGAGCCATTCTTGCACAAGATCAAGATCATTATGTTAGATGTCTCAGTGAAGAGATGCCGCAGATATCCGCTACAGGAAATAAATATAAACACAAAATCCAATTAGTAATTTATTTATTAACAAAAAACCTTTTAACTTAACTTACCGCGTTGATGAACGTTTGGAATGGAAGTATAAAAGTGTAAGGTGAAAAACAGATTAATAAAGAAAATAAGCCTTTTAAGCCTAACTTTTGAAACTTGGAGCTAAATTTTCTATTAATATTTTTAAATAGGTATGCTTTTCCCTTTTCCCATCAATGAACGGAATATTTTTCACTCCTGATGCCGTCTTGCACCATTAAAATATTACGTTTTCGCTATTCTAGAATAATTTACGCTAATTGTAATTAAGTTTGGCGAGCGTTAGCCTCTTACTCATATTCACATCAGCAATAGAAGACTTGCGTTGTGGAACTCGTCCATAATAGATTGCATTGCTTACAGTTTGATGGTGAAATATTTGCTCAAAGCTTTGCTGCATATTTTGACATACAGTGGCTCACAGCTTATTTCATGCAAGTTTAGTTATAAAATTTGAAATGCTATATATTAACAATAAAAATACATACCGTTGTTGTTGTTGACAAGAATGTGTAGTTTATAAAATACACTCTATTTATTATTTTTTAATTATTAATTAACAACTTATAAGGAAAAAAACTAGAAATATTAAAAAAAAAATTATATTACAGCTCATTTCATGCAGCGTACTTTTTACTAAAAATAAATTAAATCACTTAATTGAAACTTGTTTAATATTTAGTGTGATATTCTTTACCTTTTAATGCAGCTTTTAGTCTAGCTGGCATGACCCAACGAGTTTTTTTTTATACCTTCTGCTCCGATTTTGTTCCACTCTTCCGAAATTGCACTTTTTAGTTGTTCCTTATTACTTATGCGGTGTTCACGGATGTTTTTTTTTTTTTTTTTTTTTTTTTCTTAAAAAGACCATAAATTCACGTTGGGTTCATGTTGGCTGATTAGGCCGGTGGATTCATTTCATGTGGAAAATACCATATTAGCCATGTTGACGTATCCCAAGTTTCTCGACACTGGTCTAAATATTCTTTGAATATATTAAGTTACAACGTTTTATCCATAATACCCTCAACAAAGACCAAATTTCTAACGCGGGCTACAGACATATTTGTCCATACCATAACTTTGCCCCCACCATGTTTAAAAGGCCTGATGCTACATCTCTGAAGCTCAGTGTATTGGGTTTCCACCACACGTAAGCCATTTCATCTGAGCCGGAAAAGTTGAACTTCGATTCAGCAGCGAAAATTACTGTGTTCCAGAACCCCCTGCGGGTTAGGGGTTCAAGAATTTACCCGCGGTAAGGCATGCCTGTCGTAAGAGCCGACTAAAATCCATAGTTCCCGCGACAGTCGGGTCTTTATACCGGAACGACCCGGATTTTTATCCGGCCAAGGACTGTCGCTCCCGCAATGTTCCCAGAAGCCCCATTTGCAGAATTTTCTGCGGCTACAACAACAACAACAACAACAACTGTGTTCCAGAAGTTGAAATTCTTAATTCCTAGCAAAGGTAGCTCGGCTTAGCTTGTTTTTTTCTTTCTTTTTCTTTCGTTATACTCGGCCAATGAAGTCGTGCATACGTAGCACCTGACGAACGTTTTCAGCATAAAATAATTTTCTCAGTTCCTCTGTGGTTAATTTTGGAGCTGATAAGCTCCGAAAAATTGAAGAAAGATTTTTCTTACAAATAAACGTTCGTCACGTTCATTGAAAATTTTATTTGATGCGTTTCGACCTTTATTTTGTATACGATTTTCATGTACGAAACGCGTAAATTGTATTTTGCACTGTTTTGCACTACCTATATTAACTATCTCAGCAATTTATCGCTGCAATTTTTCATTTTTGAAATGTTTTATGACCAGTTCTCGCTGTTCGATGGTTTTACGGCGGCTGATTCAACTGAAATTTGTACGCTGATAATGGGAAACTCAAAAACACACTAAAACTGGCTTCAAACTTTTACCAAATGTAAGTTGTAAGAATTAAAAAATTCTACTACCGTTACAAACGCAACTGGCTTTCGCTAGCGCTAAGAGTACAAGTTTAAATATCAAAATTCTGCTATAAAAATATCGCACGCTGGCGAACGTTAAAATTCAACAAAGGCAGCCTAATAAAGCCGTTTTTTTTTTGGTTGACACATCCAAATTTTAGTGAAAAAAAGCCTTTTAGATGTTAAAAAATAAATAAAATTATATAAATAAAAAATGAAATAAAATAAATAATAAGGTGCTTGGTGCTAAGAGGTTCGCGTCAAGCTAATATAAAATTGAATAATATATTCACCACCGTCATATGTGCGGTGTTAAATAATTTTTGTTTTTCACAAACTTGGTGGTCCCTACCAGCCAACTATCCAGGCACAGTTAATTTGTTGTTTGAATGTTTAACATACAAATTTTGTAAACTTTACTAAACTCTGTACACACACATACTCATAACTCTCTTCAGCTTATCTTTTCGCCTTAACCCCTGGATACATTCAGTTTGACATTCGACAAAGCAAGGCCGTCGTCTTACACACACATGAAAAAATATAACTGTATGTATACGTATAATTATGACTATTGGTCAGTAAACTCAGCTTATGAAAAATCATTGCCATTAGACACACACAAAAATTTTCTGAGTTGCTGATAAAAAAATAAAAATAAAAATAAAAATAAAATAAAATCATGAAGCAGAGTTTTGACATTTTTCTAAACCTTTTATTGTGTAATTAAATTTTTTTCTTCGCTATTGATTGATTACTTTATTGATACCAGTACCGTTGAGCGAACTGAGGTATTTCCGTGTTTGTTTGATTTTTTTTTTTTTTTGTGGTTTTAGAAAGCTTTTCGACAAAACAGCTGTAGAGATGCAATAGTCTGTTGCTTTTAACGGAGTTTCTCCAGCTTGAATATGAGTCATACATAGACCTTAGCTTGAATAATGAAGAGTTGTTTGTGTACTCTTCTTTACTTTAAAAATTTCAACACACCTCCATTGAAGTCAAGTATATAAAAGTCCATGCGGACTGCAGCTGGCGTAACTTCGCTGCACCGTAAATTCCTTGCTTTGTTAGAGTACTCGTAATGAGCATAAACAGCCAAAATCACTGTAATACCAATACCAATCTGCTCCTAATGTAGGCCTAATGTAGGACAGTTTCCCAAAACCAAAAATTACTACCAATGTTAAGTTCAGGAGATGTTTGGATGTTTAAGACTGTAAATGCCCAGCACACACCTGGTTGAGCTGGATTATCTTCTACAGTAACACATTACAACTAAATAGAAGAAACGCATAGAAGAAAGCCCAGTTATTTTATGAGTCTAGTAAATTGTTAAAAATCTCTACTGAATGAATCTAGATCCTTATTCACCTGTCCTCCTCAACCCAGTAAGGGAATTTTTCCTTTTATACTTCCAATGGTGAGCGAATCACCGTACCAAGGAGCGCTTGATCTTTGTTTGTCGAGAAAAGAATTTACTTTTTAATTACTTTCTCAGTAAAAAATGGCATCCGCGTTGGCTTTGAGGCTGACTAGACGAAATAATCTAAAAATTCAAAAATATGATTGCAAACAGCGATGATTGTTTGCTGACAAATCTTCTTGTCTTGTACTCAATAACCGTTAGCTCTAACGTATTCACTTCCAAAGCTTTGCTGAGGCCGATAATTCATTCATACAATAAGTCAGATAATACCTTATATTGAGATGGCGTATCTTGCGATAATTGGCGCAGACTGTGTGGTTCTCCTTTATGCGGATTTGATAGAGCTCATCTTAGTTCCAACCCAAAGCCTTTTTATGACCACCTCTTCTGTCGATTTTTTCGAAAAACAGTAGTACGCAGGGAGCTTGAAATGCCGTCCCACAGCTCCGTCAAACAGAGTTGTTGATGAGAGTTATCATAGGACTGTGATTGCAGCTTTTCGGCATCATACCTTCCTTGACTGCACAGAGGCGACTGCTTGCAGATATCTCAGTTGCAACAAGATATAAGTTCAAGTCGATTTTATGTCCTCCGAAATTCCCGTATCTAACGGAAGAATCATTTCGAGGTTCCCTACTTTTTTAAAGAAAAAATACAGAAAATTGAAATTTAATGGGGAATGTTTATTATCATTCGAAATAAAATTTTTGGGCATTTATTTTTTGAAGATTATCTCTTTGAAATGTTGGCCGCGGCTACGTCTCAGATGGTCCATCTGTTGAGTCCAATTTTCGATGACTCGTTCGAGCTTTTCAACTGGTAACTGGTGAATGACACGCTTGCTGTTTTGCTCCAAGGCCTGAATCGAAGCGGGATTGTCCGCATAGACAATAGACTTTACATATCTCCGCAGAAAAAAGTCTAGCGGTGTGATATCACACGATCTTGGTGACCAACCGACCGGCCCAAAACGTGAAATTATCTGCTCACCTAAGTGTTCTCTCAATAAATCCATTGCAAATGTCACGGAGCTCACGAGCTTCAATTTCAGCCATCAAATAGTCGGTTACCATGGCGCGATAATGGTCGCCATTGACGGTTACGTTCTCACCGGCAACATTTTTGAAGAAATATGGACCGATGATTCCACCGGCCCACAAAGCACACCAATCCGTTGTTTCTCCTGGAAATGGCAACTCTTAAATCTCCAGGTTGCTCCTCGTCCCAAATACGGCAATTTTACTTGTTTACATACCAGTTCAGCCAGAAATGGGCTTCATCGTTGAACAAAATTTGGCTCGAAAACGTTGGATCGTCTTGGAACTTTTCAAGAACACATAGAGCGAGCGATGTCGCTTGGGAAGGTCGAGCGGCTTCAGTTCTTACACAAACTGTATTTTGTACGCTATCAATTTAAGATCTCGACATAAAATGCGTCAAGTCATTCCATACGTCAGTTCGAGTTGCTGCAAATGGCGCCGAATCTACTCTCCACGGTCGTCATGTGCACTCTCGGCTACGGCCGCTATATATTCTCCACTGCGTGCTGGACGTGGTCTATTCTGTCGAATATTATCCAATAATATAGTACGCTCAGCAGGCCGATTATGTTGACCATTGAGCATTGAGCGAAGCACGCGAAACACATTCTTTACAGAACGTGAATTTTCGTAACAAAGTTGAATGATTTGTAAACATTGTTCAGGCCTAAGTCTTTCCACGATTGAATGCCAAACAATACTGAACAAAAATAATATGACAGCTAGACACGACTCATGCGTGATTTGTAAAAAAAAAGGCTATTAAAAAATGTAGCTCTCTTGGATCGTCCTTCACTTACTCTTAGATCCAGAGCAAGTCCTTGTCATACCCTTCCGGAAATGTTGAATTGAATTGTTTTTGCGTTTTATGGACACATACATATATAAGTACATAAATCTATTTTATATTGAAATCAATAAATTTTGAAATTGAACTTCATTATTGTTATTGTTATTTTATTTCGCCGCTTTGATGGCAATCATTTTGGCAGTTACAAACCTCCAATTGACAAACGAATAATTTAACGGTTGTGCAGCGATATCAATTGAATGCTGTTATGCACACGCACATACATAAGTACACAAACACACAAACAAAAGTTTTCTGCATTTTAGCCATTTTACTAGCGAACGGTAACAATGGATTTAACCAGCAAATAGACATGAAAACAAATTTTAATTTGAAAGTTAATTAAGCATTTGCCGCAAACGAAATGACAACAACAACAACAACAACATAAATAACTGCAACAACAACCACAACGACAACAATGTCAGTGTAGCTACACTACGCTGTGGCAACAATGAATTAACACAACAAAATGGCTGGAACGGTAAATGGCAACTCGCAGCACTATACAACAGATAACGGTAGTGCGGTGCAGAAAGGCAGCATGAGCCGGTTGGTGGCCACACACCAGTGGCAGTCGTAATGAATGGCAAACAATATGGCAATATGTAGTGAGTGGCATGAATGAAAGAATTTATTCGATCTGGCACGAGTTGCAACAACAGCAACCCTCACGGCGAAATGACCATGTTAAGCGTCAGACAAAAGCAAATGAATCTCCACCTGTGTTTGCTCCCCCCCTTCCCTCTCTCTCTCACAACCGTTACTTAATATTTGTGCCAGCAGTTTTTCCACACTTCCTCCCACCACCCTCGCGCTCTCTCTTTCTCTCTCACTCTATTTCAACAAATTTGTTGTTTTTGGTGTACACGGTGAAACGGTTGCCATTGCAAAAATTTTCCTATTCCCCCTCCAATGCTCGCATACAGTGGTTTGTATATTTATGCTATTATAGGCATGTCCTTTCGAAAGGATAGTTCCACAGCACGGCACGGCACAAAAGTAACAACAAACAATTGTAAAACCTTCTCAACACTCATACATTACTTAACCCGTTCCGCATGAGGGCCAGAAATATTGCATTTGTGTTTATGTTTTGGTTTGTTAACGAAAAAAAATCTACCTTTTGTCCTTTCGTCCTTTCGTCCTAATTTACTTGACTGTATTGCTTTGAGATTGCCTTTCCATTTTGGGGCGTTCACAGTGAGAAAGCGTCACAAAATGGTCTTCGGGTTCTAGCGTTCGTCCTTACAGTCACGCCATTACTACTTGTTATTGTGTTACTTGTCCTGGTAGTTGAACTTAGATCCTCCAGCCATCGTCCCCTGCCCTCCACACACCATTCTGTTTCTATTGTAAATTCTAACCGCTTTGGGACACACTTGAAAGATGTATAACAACAACTTTTGGTTTGTTTTTCTTAGATTTATAATTGTGTCCTTTGTGGTTAGCATTTGGGCTAATATAGTACATAAAGCTCTAACCAAATACCTTTACAAGTAAGTATGCTAGGAATAGTTAAACAGGTCATCACAGTTGCGATTGGGTAAGAGTGAGTGGGTTGTAAAGCCCCTCCTGCTTCATATCTACATACATACAAACAGAAGTGCCGTTAACTTAACGCATTCATTTTATTACATTGCCTATTGGTCCTTGTAAACAAGTCCTTTTAGGTTTAACAAACCGCCGACAAAATGGGAGCTTTGGGAGTGTTAAATTCGAAGGTTCAATAAATTATGCCTGAAATATTTATGTACATTTTTATATATTAATACTCCTTTTTTATACTAATCGATACCGAAAACTCTTAAATAAACATATACATTGTATATGTACACACTAATTATTAAGGAAATTCAAATGTTTTTTATTTAATGTGAAGTACAATCGATACAATTAAGTTCTGAATATAACATCAGTCAAATGGCCTCCCCGACTTCTTTATAAATCAAGTCTTATGTCATGAATAGCACGTTCAGCTTGAAGAAAGTCTGGTTTATTGCTAAAGACCAAGCTTCAAATAACCCCACAAGAAGTGGTCTAATGGTATTAAATCCCAACTTCTTGGAGGCCATTCAATGCTACAATTTCTTGAAATAATCAAATTTTCAAACCTTTCTCGCAATAATTCGGATATTGTTGGAACCTGCTGGATGTTGTTAGGATCAACTTCTTCCAATTGTGGCCATTAAAAGTTGGTTATTATCGATCTATACCGCTCTCCATTGACAGTCGCGGTGCTATCAGCTTCATTTCGAAAGTAATAAAGACCGATGACTTCAGCAGACCAAAAACCACACCAACCTGTCAATTTAGGTGAATGTAATGGTTGCACATTATTAATTTGTGGATTTTCTTCGCACCAGAAACGACAGTTTTGTTAATTTATCGCACCACTCAGATGAAAGTGAGCCTCATCGGAGAAGATGATTTTCTTAAAAAAATCGGTATCGTTTTCAAGTTGTTCCAAGGCAAAATCAGCAAATTTACGACGTTTATGGTGGTCCAATGTTGAAATTGTAAACATTACTGAACACAATGGAAAAAAGACAGATCATAACATATTAAAAATGGTCAAAACGACACTTAGAAATAATGTAATCCCTATTAAATTTTCCACAGTACTAAGCCTTAAGCAGGACCACGACAATCAGACATCCAATTCTTTTCATCAAATTTAGAGGATTGTGTTTTTGAGTGGTGCAACCATTTTTACGTAGGCCACACTATCCGAGTGATTAGTGGTGCATACTGATTTTCGGAGGGGCATAGCTTCGAACCCTGGCCAGATGAACATCCAAAATTATAGAAAAATTAATTTTCCTAATTGCGGTCGCCCCTAGGCAGGGAATGTCAACCCCTACAAGTGTATTTCTCACTGGAAATAAAAGAAGCTCCTCATAAAAATCTATCAGCCGTTTGGAGATGGCTTAGTATAAATAGTAGGTCCTTGCCTTTTGTTGGAAAAACTCGAAGACGCACACGAAAAATTGGAGGAGGAACTCTGCCGAAAATCGCTTGGCCGGTTACAAAGCGTCAATTATGTTATGTACTTATACATATATAACGTCTTCAAAGTGCACTAACTTTAGCCCCATCTGTACGTTTATCCATATCATACCGATTTTCTTCGATCTATCGCTAATCCACTTCCCAGAAAGTAATGTATATATATACTTGTATATGTTAATCGAAGCAAAAAACTACATACGAACTAAATTTCTAGCAAATCGAGCCGGCTATATGTAAAGAGTTATAAGTTTAGTGGTTTCGAAAGTGCAGGGCTGTATTTTGACATCTGTCAAACTTAACTGTCAAACCAAACATGTTTTGTTTTAGTTAAAATTCAGGCATTTATGAAAATGTACCGCTCAACAACCGCACAGCGCGTTAAAATAGTTGAAATCTACTACAAAAATGGCGATTCGTGACCACGCTTCGTGCTTTAAGAGGAGATTATGATGCACATAATAGTCCAAATACTCAAGCAATTGGAGAAATTGGAAAGAAATTTGAAGAGACTGGATCGGTTACAGGTATTGTAAGGCCTGTGTATCATCGTTTTTCTTATTCCACCTTAAATATCGCTGCTGTAAGTGAAAGTGTAGCTGCAGATCCGAATGTGTCTATTTGTTGGCGTTCTCAAGAGCTGGGACTTTCGTACGACACATTATGACGTATTTTGCACTTGGACTTATTCCTACACCCCTATAAAGTCCAGTTCACACATCAACTGAAGCCAACTGATGATTCACAACGCCATAATTACGTCGATTGGGTAGTGCGCCGCCATATTTCCAACAAAACTTTCTTCAGCAACAAGGCACATTTCTCACTCGTAGGATACGTAAATAAGCAAACCTGTCGCATTTGGGGCTCCGAGAACAATCAAATAATTGCTAAGAGGCCTTGAAATCCAAAGAAAACTTATTGTCTAGCTAGTCTACGATAACGGCGAGGCTGTTACCGTCAATTCGGAGCGTTATGGTCGTATGAAAACCGACTTCTTTTTGGCCTGCAATTGAAGAACACGGCTTGGACAGTATGTGGTTCCAAGAAGATTGGGCCAGATGCCACACAATACGAGCGAATATGACTTTATTGCAAGCGAAATTTCCCGGCCATGCAATCTCTCGTCTTGGCAATGTCAAATGGCCTTTGGACTTTTTTTGTAGGGCTACGCAAGAGACCGCGTTTGTGCGGATAAACCTTTACCTCTTGATCGCTTGAAAACTAACATTTGTCAAGTTATGGCTGAAATACCGCCAAATTTTTTAAACCCCAGAATGGATAACCCTGTATACGTTTGTGTAGACAAAATTTTAAAACAAACTAAACCATAAGTACGATTGCTTTGAGTAGATCAGCTTCAGAAAAAGTGTTGCTCATGTTAGTCTAAACAAGAAGCCACCAAATGGCATCTATAAACAGAGATAGATATCTTAAATGGACCGATTTCTGGGCTACTTCCTGGAAATGGTTTAATTTTCTTTCGCAAAGATCTTCTACCAATTACGAATAACTGAAAAGGAACATGAACCAAATCATGAATTACTATAAATATTTGTACGCTAGCTGTATACCTTACTGCAAGGTATGACTTAGCAGGATGTGCAACCAAGGCAGCTAGTCCCTCTCACAAACAAAAACCGTACGTGCGCGATGAGAAATCGCATGCTTCCAGAGGTGACGCTGTTAATTAAATTATAGACTACGGTTGTAGACTTCCCCTCGCTTTACCGTCTATTGGATGGTTTGCAGTCGGGGTTCGACTGTATTCGTACGGATACCGCTCAATCGGCAAGAATAACGTCGACATGCCACGGTATCGTCGTCTACCTCAGTCAACCATTTTCCTTTTTTTCAGCCACGGAAAGCTCTGATCACAGTAGGTTGCCAACGAACTAGATGATATGAACAGAAGAAAACATCCAGCATAAAATCCCAATACGGGTACAAATTTTGACGATGAATACGGCGATACAAAACCTTCCCGTCCCGGCTTTGGGATCCTCAGAGGCTCACACGGCCTATTTTGTAAAACCCCTTTGCTTAACCAGACCCCAAAGAACCAATGCCAGACACCAAGAGGGAAAGCAACCCCTAGCTCCGGGGAGAAGTACCACTAGGACCATTTTCCTTTTTTTCCTTTTTTTCAGCCACCGATAGCTCTGATCTCAGTAGGTACCAAAGGAATTAGACGATATGAATAGGAGAAAATATTCAGCCTCAAATCCCAGCACGGGTGAAAATGTTGGCCATGGACACCGTGATACCAAAACGTTCTGTCCCGTCCTCGGGATCCTCAAGGGCTCACACGGTCCATTTTTGTAAAAACCCTTTCCTTAACCAGACCCCAAAGAAAAAAAGCTAAGCACCAAGACGGAAAGCAACCCCTAGCTCCGGGGAGAAGTACCACTAGGAAAAAGTTGCTTTTTTCCTTCCTGAATCATTTCATCTAGCAGCTGTTTTCTCATAATTTTTTTTGCGATTACAAAATATTTGTTTACTATTAATTTTAAATAATTACCTTGATTAAGAATGGTCGGTCCAGCACGTGTTTGATGCGCTATGAACCCTAATTCTGTTATGCCTCGTACAAAAACTCTGCTCTGTTCTCAATACCTTCATTCTCCTGTAAACTATCTATTCTAACTACCTTAACCAGGGCATTATGCGTTTGAATTTTACTCAATTTTGTGCCTTTAATGTAATTAACGTAAAACGTGAGCCACTACAAAAGTCAAGTGGGCATAAAAACGAACGTAAATGAAAAGGATGCGAAAAAGACGACGACGCGTGTTTCGGCAGCATGCAACAGCACAGTAGCGGGCAGCTTTAAAGGAAAGTGCGTGAGGCCAAACAAAATTTAACAAAATAAAAGCTGCTTTACATACATATGTATATATATATATTAGTAGAATACAATAACATTTCTGAAATTAGTTAATTTTATTTATTAGTTTAATAATTGCGACCATGTGAGCGTTAGATGAAGTATATTAGGGTGGCTGAATAGATATGTATGAGTATGTGAAAATGTTTCTAATTCAAGAATGGAGCAACGCGCGAGTTGATGGTGGTGGCGAGTGGTGGCTGTGATATCTAATATACTATTCGAGTAAGCGCGTAGACTTAAAAGGCTTGTTACCTAACTTCTGCTACGCATATGCATATTTATGTTTACATACAACAAATTTACCCTGAGGTGTGCTGAAGTGCGTACACTCGTATAATAATAAAAATGAAGCAAAAGCATGTTGCATATGAGGCAAAAACAAAAAAAATAATACTAAATAACAACAACAACTGCGTAACATTGAACATTACGCGGATAATTAGTTGCCGAAAATGCATGCAACAAACCTACATACACGCATAAATAAGTTGCCACACATGTTAATGTCGCCGCGCAAACAAATAAAAAATAGCGTGGAATTCGGGTGTAGTACATACATGCATACTTGTTGGTATATATGTGGGAGTTGGGTGAGCGTCTAAGGCTTTTCATTATTACACTAATTTGCTGCAGGGCGGCTCATTAACAGTTACTTTCTATAATTTTTGGTTGATTTTTATTACTGCTTTCTCTTCATTACATTTTCTCGTACACAAAAATAAGAATTAAAATATTTTAATGAAGAAAACGAAACACAGTCAAGGGTTGCCCAAGGAAAGCTAAAACGCTGTGGCACAGAAGTGCAGGCGCGAAGACTCACATTTGCCACATAAATAAAAATTATTACTTTCATAACGCACAAATGTGCTTAAAATCTTAAAATCCTTTATGTTGCTGTTGTTGCTTTTTTTTATTTTTAATATACATATTTGTGTATATGTTTTATTTGTATGAATATTTCAAAAAAAAAATCACATATTAAGTTTCTTTCCAACATGCTCGTACATATGTACTTACTTTAGTACATGCATATTTAGATATATTAGGCCATAAATTTCGACACGTGTACCAAACTACATACATATGTATGTACATGTGTGCACACCAGAGTCTATAATCGTGTCGCGGCGCTAATGACAGCCCCTAATGACACTTAACGGTATTTTAATGTTTATGCTTGTGCCTTACTCGTATGCCTAATAAATTCATTAAAGCGGGTTAATTAAATCTGTGAAATGAGTATGTACATATGTATGCATGTGCATGCGTATATCAAATTACTATACTATGTCATAATTAGTATATATTTTTACTTTAATTTATTGTAATTTGTGTTAATTATAGTGTTTTTTTTTTTGTATTTTATCAATACATATAAGGCATCCTAAATTTCTCTTTTATTTTTATTTAATTTATTTTATTTTGTTCATTTTTTTTATTTTGCCTTGTTAAATTTTATTTATTTTCTTTTAATTTTTCTATTTTATATTATTTTTATTTATTTTTTATTTAATTTTTTTTTTTTTTTTGTTATTTTCTATTTTGATTTTCTTAGTATTTTTTTATATTTATTTTATTTCATTTTATTTGTTTTTATACCTTTCATGTACATGAAATGGTATATTAACTTTGATTCGAAGTATGTAAGTACCAGAAGGAGAGGAGAGAGACCCATCGAAATTTGTATCGATCGTATCAGCAACAATGACAGGTGAATTGATTTAACCATGTCTGTCTGTCTGTCTGTCCGTCCGTTTGCCGTCTAGTCCCTCATTTTTTGGGAAAGTTCAATCAAACTTGGTAGGAAGATGCATCTATCATTTCAACGATCATTCATCGGAAGCGGCCAGATCGGACGACTATAGCATATATACGACGAATTTTTTAGATTTCAATTTTTAGGTCATTAATACGTCGGAAAAATTACCTGAAATTTTTTTTATACTATACATATATAATGAATTGCATAATGGTTCTGAAAATCATCGTAATCGGACGAATATAACATATAGCCCAAACGCCGATATTTTCAGATGTGAGGGTTTCGTCAAAACTTGGCCAAAAAATTTATTTAGAAATATAAAATATGGTATTATCCACAAATATTACGAATTGCATATAACGGGTGATACATTTCGAAGTTCCCTAATTTTTTAAAGAAAAAAACAGAAAATTCAAATTTAATGGTAAATGTTTATTATCTTTCGAAAGAACATTCTTTAGCATTTATTTCTTGAAGATTATCTCGCGGCCGCGGCTACGATTCAGATGGTCCCTCCGTTGAGTCCAATTTTCGATGACTCGTTCGAGCATTTCGACTGGTCCTCCAAGGCCTGAATCGAAGCGGGATTGTCCACATAGACTTTAGATTTTACATATCCCCAAAGAAAAGAGTCTAACGGTATGATATCACACGATCTTGGTGGCCTATCGACCAGCCCAAAACGTGAAATTATCTACTCACCGAAGTGTCCTCTCAATAAACCCATTGATTGATGCGATGTGTGGAAAGTGGCGTCGTCTTGTTGAAACCAAATGTCGCGGAGTTCACGAGCTTCAATTTCAGGCATCAAATAGTCGGTTATCATGGCGCGATAACGGTCCCCATTGACGTTTACGTTATAACCGGCATCATTTTTGAAGAAATATGGACCGATGATTCCAGCGGCCCACAAACCACACCAAACCGTTGTTTTTCTGGATAAAATGTCTGCTCTTGAATCTCTTCAGGTTGCTCTTCGTCCCAAATGCGGCAATTTTGCTTGCTTGCATACCCATTGAGCCAGAAATGTACCTCTTCGCTGAACAAAATTATGGCATAGATATTTATATTTAACAGAGCCCATAGAGCGAAGCTATGTCGCTTGGGAAGGTCGAGCGGCTTCAGTTTTTGCACAAGCTTTATTTTGTACGCTTTCAATTTAAGATCTCGACGTAAAATGCGCCAAGTCGTTCCATACGTCAGCCCGAGTTGCTACGAACGACGCCGAATCGACACACCACGGTCTTCGTGTACACTCTCAGCTACGGTCGCTATATTTTCTTCACTGTGTGCTGAACATGGTCTATCGGTCGAATATTATCCAGTAATGAATGCTGGATATTAAGATGGTGTTGCGAATAGTACGCTCAGTAGGCCGATTATGTTGACCGTAAGCTGAACGAAGCGCACGAAACAAATTCCTTATAGAACGTGAATTTTCGTTATAAAGTTGAATGATTTGTAAACGTTATTCTGGCGTAAGTCTCTCCAT
This sequence comes from Neoceratitis asiatica, assembly GCA_030068015.2. NCBI lineage: Eukaryota > Metazoa > Arthropoda > Insecta > Diptera > Tephritidae > Neoceratitis > Neoceratitis asiatica. The sequence continues at coordinate 64,789,441 of CM061526.1, forward strand.
GATGAAATGCCAAAAAATACTGAATAAAAATAACACGCTTGACATGACTCACGCGTGATCTGTCAAAAAAAGTCTTTTTTTTCAATAGACTCTCTACCTCTATTTGGATCACAAATATTGCATAGACAGTGTTGTTAATTAAAATCTATTACAATATTTTTATTATGTTAAAATTAAGTAGTGTTATCAGCTTGCTTCAAGCTTATTTTGTCTTGTTATGTTTCTTTCTTTTTCTTTTCTTCTTGTTAATTTTAATATATTATTTTCAGTTTCTTTGTTTTGTTTAATTTTTTATTTATTTTACTTCATTTTATTTTATTATTACTATTTAATTTCATTCCATTTTTTAATTTTTAATATTGTTTACATTATTTCTTATTTAAATTTTTTCTGTTTTATTTTGTTTCACTTAATTTTATTTTATTTTTTCTTCAATTAAAATTTTATTTGATGATATTTTACTTTTTAATTTCATTTTTTATTTTATTTCCTTGAATATTTCTTTTTTTTTAGAAGCACACCTGTTTCGAGGGTCACTTCGTCACCCTATCTACTTTATTATTTTTAATCTTATTATCTTTTTTTATTTCATTTATTTATTTATTTCATTACATAAATTTAATTTTTTTTTTAACATATATTTTAATTAAATATACATTTCTCTTGCTAATACGTTTCGCATTTCATTGATTTTAATTTAATTATTCTTTCGCATTGTAATAATTGCTTTCCACATATTTAATTACATGACATTTTGATCTCCCTTTCAGCAAGAGGAAAAGGCATTACCTGAAGTGACCTTAGCTCACAAAAAGGCGAAAGAATGGATTGTGGCCATGGCCAGAGCGAACTATCAGGATCTATCCAAATTGGCTAAAGATTATCCCGAATTGGTTAAGCTACACGTAAGTCCAAAGAATTTCATTTTTTATTTATTAAAATAATTATTGTATTGGAAATAAATTCTAGCACAGACGTTTATTTCCCACTCACATATGTACAAACATACTTATAATTCACTTTTGACATTTGACAAATGATCACATTGGACATGGTCACTTGACAATTATCCAGCTGTCAATGATCACTTTAAGTGAAGGAAATGTGTGCACTTGCATATATATGTGTACATAGATATTTAGATTCTTTGAAAGTGATATTTGTGGCGCCACTAAGTGCTGTCCAGCAGACGAGGTCTCCTATTTACTCGCGCATGCACATATATTTATGTATGTATGCCATATGCTACTGCTGTGACAGACACACAGGCACGCCTTAAAAATTTAATTTTGAAATTTTAGAAATATTCTCATTGCCACTGAAGTACATACAAGTGTTTTGGAAATATGTATATATTATATGTACATATATGAATGAGTAGCAAATCAAACACAGTAGCAAATAAACAAGAAGAGAAACATAAAATAAAAAACTAAATAAAAATTAGACAAAATAAAAGAAATAAATTTTAATAAATAAAATAGAACAAAAAATATACAAATTAAATTTAAAATACTAAAAATCTGAAAAAATATAAAAATGAAATCAAATAAATAATAAATAAAATTAAATCAACGAAAATTAAATAATTTAAAAATTATTTAAAAAAAAATAAATAAAATTGAAATCGAAAAAAAAATACAAAACAAATTAATATAAACCAAAGAGATATAAAAAAAAAAATAATATAAATTCAAAAAATTTAAAACAACATGAAATAAATTTAAAAAAAAATTAAATAAAAAATGGACCAAAATTAGACCAAATTAAACTTAATAAAAAATAATTTTAAGATAATAAAATATAAAAGCAAAAAATTAAATATATGAAAAAATAAATCAAAAAAATATATATAATAAATCAAAGAAAATAAAATTAAAATAAAAAAATATGAAATAAAATATTTTAATAAACTTCAAAAATTAATTAAAAAATATATATTTTAAACATAAAATAAGGACATAAATTTAAAAAATAAAATAAAAAATATGTTAAATAGGAATAAAAATCAAACAAAATAAGAAAGAAAAAACCAAAAATTAAAAATAAAGGAAAAATACAACAAAAAAATTAAAAAAGTAAAATAAAATTAAAAAATATCTAAAATAAAAACAAATTTAAAAAAAAATGTGAAAGGGGTAGTAAAATAAAACTTAAAAAAAATTAATAGTTAAATTTGAAAAAATATAAAATAAAACAAAAATATATAAAAATAAAAAATAATTAAAAAGCAAGAAAAAGAAATTAATATAAAATAAAATATAAAAAAATTAATACGATTTTTTAAAAATTAAATACAAATAAAACTGATGTCAAAATTTTTTTTTAAATTAAAAAATTAAAAAGAAAAAAGAAAAATAATTCAAAAAAAATTACATTAAAAAAATTAAAAAAAAAAATTTAAAAAAAATAAAACAAAAAATTAAAAAAGATAATTAAAATTAAAAATACCTAAAATAAAAACAAAAACATGGAAAAAAACATTAAAATGAAAAAAGGTAGAAGGTAAAATTAACAAAAAAAATAACAGATAAAATAAAAAAATATAAAATAAAATTAAAAATTTAAAAATAAGCAAGAAAATTAAACAAAAATAAAATTAAATAAATAAATTAAGAAAAAAAAAACTAAGATATTTTTTAAATTAAAAATAAAATGAAATTTTAAAATTTAAAAAAATTAAAGTAAAATAAAAAAGTTTTAAAAAAATTTAAATAAAAAAAATAAAAACCAAACTAAAAAATAAATAAATAAAAAAAAAAGTAAAAAAAAAAATAAATAAAACAATATAAAAAATTAATTTAAAAAAAAAATAGAAAATCAATTGAAAAAATAAAAGAGAAAAATAAAAAATAAAAAGGTATAGTAAATAAAATAAAAAAAATAAATAAATAAAATATAAACAAACGAAAATTAAATAAATAAAAGAAAAAAAATTAAATGAAAAAACAGAAGGGAAAAAACTGAAAAAGATTAATAAATAAAATGAAAAACTAAAAGGAAGAAAATTAAGAAAGTAAATAAGGAATAATACAATTGAAAAAATTATAATAAAAAAAATTAAAAATGTAAAGGGAAAAAATGAAAAAATAAAATGAAAGAAAAAATTAATATAAATAAATTAAATTAAAAAATTAAAGAAAATAAAAATTAAATAAAAATAATAAAAAAAGAATAAAATTTTTTTTTATAAGAAATAGACTCCTTGAAGAAGATACAAAATGTATCGAAACGCGTAGGAGACTGAAAAGAAAACACATTTTTTGCTTTAAAATAAACGGCCGAAAAGCTCAAAATATACAACGCAAAAATTAAAAATTATTATTTTTTTTGTAAGATTTTATTTATTTTTTAGCATTACTTAACTAAAATTTAATGCAAAGATTAAAAAGAAATGCTCATTCTCTCTCTAGCTTTGCGAACAAAAAAGCTGCTTGGAAATTGTAAAATATATGTATTCATAAAAATATAGATATAGGATTTTGATTGGTCTTTTATCATCAGAATCTCATTGTTTTTCTTTTAGAATATTAAATAGGCGAATCCAATCTGTCAGATTTTAGAATTAAAACTGTTTGGAAACATATGTACAAATGCTATGTATGTATGTACTTACAAAATATAATTTTTTTTCATAAGATTTTCACACACACTACTGCTTTTCTTGTATAAATTAATTTGTAAAACTCAACTTTTGGCAGCAGCCAATAATATTACCATAAACGAGTCATTTCGAATCAAAGCTTTGCTTTCACTAACTCCTTCATACTCTCAAGAATATATGTAGATGAGTATACTCGTGTGTAACACAAGTATCTTCAACTTGCTGTTGACACTAATTTATTTCTCCGGGTGCCTACTTGGAAATGCATAAAAATGATTTATATCCATTTCCGCTCCAATGCAAAACCCAAATGATTCGAAGAATTGCAAGCGCCGCATAATTCGCGCATTTCATTGCAACGCAAGCAACTCCTTATTAATTGCAATTTCTTTGCATTTACGAATATAAATTGCAACAACCGCCAAGAAGGCAAGCAAGCAAGCAAACGCCTGCATACATACATTTCAATTTCGGTGTCTTCCAGTAGGCATCGACATCACACATCGCATTATTTCCGGGAACAAGAGATTTGTAGCCCAATTAGTTAATTCCACACAAAAATCTCCACATGAACTTCTTGTGATCCAGCACAAGCTTGAGCTCATAGTTGTTTGTATGTTTGTACGTTGCAGGGATGTATATCACTCCTAGTTAATTCAATATGAGCTGTCATAAGCGTATTGCATTATGATGGGGGGGAAATGTAACCGCAAGTAGGCAGCACTTCCCCCAAAGTGTCATAAATCTTCTGCGTAAAGAGCGTGTGTCCCCCGAAAAGTTGCTTGCAATATGATGAGCGAGTGTATGTGGTGGGGGCAGTCATATCCCTCTCGATGGTGTTGGTGTCGTTGCAGCATAAAAAATGAATTATGCGCCTCTTTATCGGCGTGAAAAATGCAGCAAAAAACGAACCGTAAATAAAGCGTAAAAACGAAAAATTAAAAAAGTAAAGGCCACAGCGTTGTAATTGAGAAATAATACTCAATTGTATTATGTAAATAAAATATTGCTTGTTCCAGTGGTTGCTTAGGGCGAGTTCTAAATTTCTATGTCAACTATTTTATGGATATTTGGAGTCAAATGGTGTAATAGAATTAGTGGCAGCGTCTATCATTAACAAAATTTCCCTCCACTTGTATCTGTAAATAATAAAAAACGGCACTAAATATTTTTTCAAGTTTCAAATTTTACAGATTTATTGACTTTGTTAAATTCTTAATTGCTCATTGTTGCCTCCTTACACATTTTTTAAGTCATTATTTATAAAATATAGGCGAAGTGTAAGTCGAAATTTCAAAATATTCTGTCTTCGTAATTTATTAGTCAAACAAATTTTAGAGAAAATAATAATTTAGAAAAAAATATAATATTTTAATCATAAAAATTTCATTGGTTTATTCTAAGTTAATAATTAGACCAGCTAAAAGTAAAACTGGTCCAATAGGTAGGATTTTATTACCTCGAAAAGATCCATGCGATCGTCCGCGCAGTTTCCATCCCAACTTTGTCCTCAGTATTGACATCCGCAGATTGTACGTTGACGATTAATGAGGTCATTATTGTAGACCGAGACTGAGGCTGTGTCGAAGCCGAACTTTGTTTTTTCTCCCGTTCAATCTAAGGCCGGGAGTGACCCTTTCACACATCGTCCTGGTAGTGGCTCTACCTTTACCATCTTCCTGTCAGCGGTAGGCAAACCTACATTGATAGTCTTGTAATTTTTATTTTAGGCTCTTCAAACTTTACCGGACGCTAGAACCAACCCTCGATCTGGATGGCAGGTGATTGAATCCACCGCTCCAATCCGAGATATACGTCCCTTTTTACCGCTTCATGGCACTCTACAATTTTGGATTTTGCCCTGGAATAGAACAGAGTCCCTGCAGGATAACGGTGTTCCCGGGTTATTTAGAAAACTTGGAGAGCGACTCCCACCAATTCAACCTTGAGCCATTTTCATAAGGCCCTGAGTGCTGTCTATCTCACTGGTTGCCATAAACTATTCTCATGAAGTTGCTATCTTTTTGCCATCAGCAGAATTAAATGTGGAATGACCATTTTGGCACATTTTGTTACCACTAGGATTTCCATGATGAGGAGGTTCACGGGGGCTGTACACTGGCCTTACTAGTACTCGAGACACCAGTCTGTCATCCAAAGCCAACTAAGCCAGAACCTGGTGTATTACGAGAAAACCCCCTCTCTTACTCTGCTGAGCCCGTATTTTTCTTCAGAGTGCCAACTCCTTTGTTTTGTGTTGCTGTTTTTGACTTTATTGATTTTATTGAATTTTCGCTCTTCATCCCACAAGGTGAAAAGGGTGTGTTCACCCCATCAGAGGTCGTCATTAATCGGGGAAGGTCATTAGAATGCCTGGTGCTGTCTGATTCCAAGAGGCTCCAATCGAGATTGGACTCTCATGGGCACAAAAACGCTTTACACCATGATCCAGCCCCACCTTAAGACTACGATCCACAACTGTTTCTATGTGAGCACTAATTCCTGATCTTAGCTAGATACCCTCCGAACAACATACGGTATTGCTATATAGTATCCTTTAGCACTCGGCACCTTCGAAGCGGGATCGGGCTTAGGGTTTTCAGAACCTTTTTATTCCTACCTCTTGGGTTATTGAACCCCATGCAGGACTAAAAATCCAATTTAACGGAGATGGAGTGAGAGGAAATCAATGTAATCGCTATCAGCATCGCTCATTCATACCGCCTTTGTAGAACGATTTATCTTTTGTCTCAAAATAGGCCCCAGTTTTAGCGATAACCGCTTCATTCAAGCCTAAAAGTGAGCTTTTTTTTTGAGGTTTGCGAACAGAGTAATCGCCGGGAGAAAAATCTGGCGAATATGGTGGATGCGAGAGCAGTTCGAAATTCGATTCCTGAAACATCGGCCATAAAAAGCTCTAATAGTGTTATTTACCTTCACAAGATAGTCCGATGAATAGTACTCGACCACATCTCAAAATACCAAGGCCATAACATTTCTAGCGGAGTTTTGGGCTTTCGAGCGCTTTGGACGAGGTTCACCAATTACTGTCCACTCAGATGACGATTGTTTTGATGCCGGTGTGAAGTGATAAATCCATATTTCATCCATTGTGCAATATCGGTATCTCCACGACCACGTTGGAAGTCACTAAACCAATGTTTTACTTTGACAGATCTGTTTTAGAGATGGCTGAACAGAACACACTATATCCCATATGGGTTCCGGGCATAGGGGCATAGAGGGCAGATGGGCGACCGAATTCTTGATTATTCTTTTTTAAAGGGTGTTTTTTATAGAGGTATAGAACATTAAGTTGGCATTACTTTTCAAGATGGCGACCGATTTAACAGCTGTCAAGTGATTTATTCTCAGTTTGGTGTGGCAATTCATCATGAATAGACTCAAGTAAGGGGTAGATTCGTCGAATGGGCCCAAAACGAGATTACCGTTGTTCCCGATTTTCATAAGCGAGTTTTGTTCAGCCATGAAGTGCACTTCTGGTTGAATGGCTACGTCAACAAACAAAACTGCCGCATTTGGAGTGAAGGTAATCCTCAAGTGTATGTTGAAACACCGTTACAACCAGAAAAACTGACTGTTTGGTGCGCTTTATGGGCTGGTGGAATCATTGGTCCGTACTTTTTCAAAAACGATGGTGGCCAGAACATTACAGTCAATGGTGATCGCTATAGAGCCATGATTACTAACTTTTTCATTCCTGAATTGAATAACCATGATGTCCAGGAGATGTGGTTTCAACAAGACGGCGCAACATGTCACACAGCTCGTGCCACAATAGATTTATTGAAAGACACGTTTGATGACCGCCTAATTTCACGTTTTAGACCTGTGAATTGGCCTCCAAGATCTTGTGATTTAACACCGCTAGACTACTTTCTGTGGGGCTATGTAAAGTCATTGGTCTATGCGGATAAGCCACAAACGCTTGACCATTTGGATGACAACATTCGCCGTGTTATTGCCGATATACGGCCACAAATGTTGGAAAAAGTCACCGAAAATTGGACGTCCAGATTGGACTACATCCGCGCCAGCCGTGGCGGTCATATGCCAGAAATCATATTTAAAATGTAATGCCACAAAATTACCTTTCGGATAAATAAAATTCATGTCAATCGAATAATCCATCGTTGTTTTATTGCAACTTAAAGTTCTATACCTCTATAAAAAAACACCCTTTATTTCTCTAATCCGAAGGAGCATAGTCTAGCTCGTTTTTGGTAAGCGATAGAACATGACCATCCAGTGATACTCGGTCAGATTTTTCATCGATTTCCAGACTGTTCTGAAAACGTATTAATTTTTTTTTTTTTTTGCCCCATTGTGCCCATTTTTTTTGGCCCCCTAAATATTCTTCCTAAATGTACTTCACCTAAAACTGCATGATATTGAAAAACATAACCTAAAACATATCTAGCATTAATTAGTCTTATCACACACCTCTACTAAAGCTAAACAAATACCAAAAGTTAATTTAAAATTCAGCAAAGTTTTTAGAAAATTTGTATTTTTACATTCACCAAAAACTACAGCAAAAAACATTAACTTTTTTACATATTTTAATTTACGTACAATCGAGTTGTTAGATGAGACAACAAATAATTAATTTTACTTTATAACCAACACGCTCTTTGAAAAATATTCTACGTACTGACGGGTAGTATCGTGGGCGTAACGGTTTCTTTTAGTTTTTTAAATTTTTTTTTTTTGATGTTTCCATTTTGAGCACAAGTACACACCCAAAACCACAAAATGAAATTTAAAAAAAACCCAACGGCTCGGTCAGCAGACACTACAAACAGGAGTATAATCTTAAGCTGTAGCAGCGAAAGAAAAAAAATTGAAACCCAATTGAAAAGTGATGGAGCTGCCGCAGCACAGTTGTAAAGTCGTCTTGTCGGACATGTGTTTTTAATTTCTTTAAAATTCAGTACTTTCCTTTTCCATTTTTTTTTCCAAATTGGTTCTTTTGTTTTTACTCTTGTCTCTTAGAATATAGTTTTTGTTCATTACTTTAATTTTTTTTTGTGTTTTTTAAAAATTACCAACGTACAACAAGCTGAAGACACGTGTTGCGGGCGGTGACGGTAAATGCGGGGAAAACAAATATGAACACATGTACTAGCAAATACGAGTACATATGTATACAACAGAATTACAACAAGCTATATGTGTACGCAAATATAATGCATGTGTATCAACATTTATTAATTTTTTAATTTTTTATTTTTAGTTTTTTTTTGTATTGAATTTTTTTTAGTTTTTTTAATTTTTTTTTATTATTTTTTTTTAAATTGTAATACTTATTTCGTCGCTGCATCGTCCAAGCATTTTTTGTGCATGAAATCAACTTCAAAATGGTGTACAGAGAGTAAGAGCCATCAAAATCTAAAATCATTTTAATTTACATATGTACATATGCCCACATTTAACCAACGTCACTGCCTGTCATTTGGCTTTTCACCTTCACCTTCATCTGCGGTGCCGACGAAAGTCCCTTTGGTGGTGTGCAGCTTATCAGGAAAAGCGTTCAAATGCCATGTTTTCCTGAATTGTCCGCCGTCCTAAGGGATTGCAAAAAAAAACTTTTTTTATTTATTTATTAACTTTTTGTCGCCATGCGGACTGTTTTCGAAAAATTTTGTTGCTGCCAGGCAATAATTTTTTGTTTGTTTTTTTTTGCGGTTCTTCAAAAAATTCATTTAGCTTTTTGAAATGAATTTTGTGGCCCCTTTAGACATTTTTAGTGACCGCCCACAAGATTTTTTTCTTGAAATTTCAACGCGTGAAGGCGTCACCAAAAACCACAAAAATTACAAAAAAAATTAAATAAATAAGTAAAAAAAAAACATGCTGGAAACCTACATTTGTAAATTTATCACTATTAATTGTCAACACGCTGTTATTGTGATTAACAACAACTATTACTTATTGCGATAATTGTCTTCTTTGATTATTTTTACGAATATTATTTATTTTTACTATTAATTTTCCATTTTTTTTTTGGTTGGCCACAAAAATTGGAAAAAAATAGAGAGATACTTTTTCAATAGCCTTTTTTTTGACAGATCACATGTGAGTCGTGTCAAGCGGTCATGTTATTTTCCTTCAGTATTGTTTGACATTTCATCATGGAAAGACTTACGCCTGAACAACATTTACAAATCATTCAACTTTATTACGTAATTCACGTTCTGTAAAGAATGTGTTTCGCGCCCTTCGCTCAACTTATTGTCAACATAATCGGCTTACTGAGCGTACTATTCGCAACACCATCATCACCCATCTTAAAACCCAGCATTCATTATTGGATAGACCGTGGAGAGCCGATTCGGCGCCGTTCGCAGCAACTCGGACTGACGTATGGAACGACTTAGCGCATTTTACTCGAGATCTTAAATTGAAAGCATACAAAATACAGTTTGTGCAATAACTGAAGCCGCTCGACCTTCCCAAGCGACATCGCTTCGCTCCAAATTTTGTTCAGCGATGAGGCTCTTCTGGCTTAATGGGTATGTAAAATTGCCGCATTTGGGACGAAGAGCAACCTGAAGATATTCAAGAGCTGCCATTTCATCCAGAAAAAACAACGGTTTGGTGTGGTTTGTGAGCCGGTGGAATCATCGGTCCATATTTCTTCAAAAATGACGCCGGTGAGAACGTAACCGTCAATGGCGACCGTTATCGCGCCATGATAACCGACTATTTGATGTCTGAAATTGAAGCACGTTATCTCCGCGACATTTGGATTCAACAAGATGGCGCCATTTCCCACACATCGCATCAATCAATGGATTTATTGAGAGAACACTTCGGGAAGCAGATAATTTCACGTTTTGAGCCGGACGATTGGCCACCGAAATCTTGTGATACAACGCCGTTAGACTTTGTCCTGTTAGGATATGTAAAGTCTAAAATCTATGCGGACAATCGCGCTTCGATTCAGACCTTGGAGCAAAACAGAAAACGTGTCATTCGCCAGCTACCAGTCGAAATGCTCGAACGAGTCATCGAAAATTGGACTCAACGGATGGACCATCTGAGACGTAGCCGCGGCCAACATTTGAAAGAGATAATCTTCAAAAAAGAAATACCAAAGAATGTTCTTTCGAATGATAATAAACATTCCCCATTAAATTTGAAATTTTATAAAAATGGTCCGATCAGAAATTAATAAATAATTGTTGTAATTAAATAATCAAGTAAAGGCAATTTTTTAATTTTCTTCAGAAGTTTATGTCTTCTTCTTGCCAATCTGCTGCAAGACTGGCGCAAAAAGTTACTTTTTCTTTCCTTTCACTGACGTCACAGTAATAATGAGATATATTTGAGAAAAAATTTAATTAATTTACTGTAACTTGCATACTAAAGGAGAAACTACCAAGCAAGTATTACGCAATATATACGTTGAAAAAATATGAAAAAAAAATTTCAATTAACTTTTTACTTCCAAAACCAATTAATTCAACCATATACATATAAAAATATAATTTTTTCATTCTCATCACTGCCCAGCAACATTAAATCATGAGTAGGAAAAATGTCAAGTCATTGGCCGCCAACAACAAGCGGGACAAAACAAGCAAACTATTAAATATTCAAAACAAAAGGCAATAGAAAAACAAATATTTTTAATTTGTGCGAATGCCCACCCTTTTGGTGGGATAAAAACAAAGTTATATAGGCACACACACACACACGTGAACATATCAAACTCATTGGAATAACATGAAATTCAATTTGCCCGCATGTCAAACTGCACTAAGCCAGGTCAAAAACGCCGTTCAAATGTGGCCAACCATCCCGAAAGCTGTTGGTTGATGTAACGGATAAACGAGCTGCTAACGCATGTAAATACATTCGACACCAACACCAACAACAAACAACAACAATTGAAAATAATGGACAAAAGTGAATAAATGAAATACAGTTAGGAAAAAAAATTTAAAATTGTATAACTTTGGGGAAAAAGTCACAAGCCCATGCAAATTTACAGAATCAGACAGTGATGGCATTGAAAAATCGTACAGATTTTATTTTTCGAAACGTTAGGCTGCCATCTTATGTGTTTGGAGAGTTCAGGCTGGTATTTTATCTAACTGTGGTAAGGGCAAAAGCTATGTAGGGCACACAAATCCTGGAAGCCATCAGTAAAAACGATCAGGCAACAGGTGGATCGAGCTTGGAGAAAATCAATTGGCGTAAAGTAAAGGCTACCACAGAATAAACAACAATCTTGGTCAAAAATGCGTTTGAAAATACAAAATTGTGTAATCCCAGTATCCAACAAGAGATCACTTTGTTACGGTTATTAACTGTACCTTATGAATTCATAAATCTGCTTGGATTATATGGAATATTTTGTAGAACCGAGGAAAGAGAGACCAAAAGACCTCTTGATTGCCTCTTTTAGGAACTCAAGCTGCTGAGAAAGTCATGAAATAATAACGAGCAAGATTTTGGATGAGATTGTGGAAGCCTATAAGCCGTATTTTCGGCTATTTGGGGTCTTCAAAACTTTTCGAAATTGAATCATTAGGCTTTTAGAAAAGTTTCATTGAGAGATTTCGAGCATCTGAGAATATTGGAAAAGTCGTTTTGATTTCAAAATTCATTTGAATGAAACATATTGCATGCCCCAACCCTAACGCTTTACTTTTGTGATATTTTAAAATATAATAAATATGAAAAATAAATTTTCGAATAATTTTTGGCACTACTTTCAGTTCTGGCTATAAATTTGGTGCATACAAACCAATCGCTTACAAACCAACCAAGCGGTGAAGCAAGTTAGGAATCCAACTGACATTGACTATTGCGAAAAATAGAAAAAAAAAACAACAACAAAACTTTCGATGAAGGGAATACTTAGCTAAAACATAATAAAAATAGAAATAGACAAAAAAAAACTGAAAGATACAAAAAAGGAACGAAATTTATCTGTTGTAGTTGGGAGTGCATTCATACATACCAATTTAAGCCAAGCGTTGTATGAGTGGTATGCAAAAAAAAAACTCACCTACATACATAGTTACATACATATGCATTTGATTAACTACAAAACACAACAATGTCGAAGTTTTTAATTAATACGAAACTTGTTACATTTCATAAGCTGCGGCTCCCAGTACAAACCACCATCATCCAACCAAATCATCCATCTATCGTTGACTAACTCTGTGTGTCTGTGTGCCAGCAATGGTACTTGCAAATTGAGGTGAGGATTTTCAAATTGTAGTCGAATATACACATATATGTATGAGTATATGGAAGTACTTACTTTCATACATATGTATATATGTACATATGCAAATTGCGTTGGCATTCGGCAATCTTATTTTCGCATCTTTCTACTCTTCACGCATATGAATGTTGATGACTAACAAGCGATGCGTAGGACAGTATGAGGCATAGGTAGGCAAAAAAATATACATATTGGCCGATAAACCGCCTTACCATTTGCACAAATTTAAAATCATTCGACTACTCCAAATTTTCTTCTTGAAGCTTTATGCCGAAAAAGCATCAAAGTTCAAACAACCAAAGCTCCAATTTCACAGCCGTTGCGCTAGTTGGAGTCTGTTTGAAAAACTTTGTTGAAATTTATTTAAACATAGAAACTGTGGACCGTGATACTAAATATTTCTGTTTATATACCTTGTATTGATTAGCTTTATGTTGACTAGATATTTAATTAAACTTTGAAATAACATACATATGTAGACTTGTAATTGGTCCAAGTCAGTAGGCAAATGGAAATTAATGAAAATGGTCGGCTTTTCTAATGTCATTCAGGTGTATATAGGATTGTTTAGTACTATGGGAGGAAATGAATTTTTCTTTTTCCAAATTTACTAAACGTTAAAAAAATTTAATAAAGAAAAAGCTAGTAAAGAAAACCTAACAATAAATACCAACTGTTTCGAATGTAAGGAAAAATATAATGTTTCTTCATTGCATTTGGTCGCCTTGGGTCCGATTCGTTAAATGAAATGTAGTGCTACACTTGTGATCACATAATTAGTCACTGTATAAAAAAATTAAATGTTAGAGAAAAAAAATTTTACTTTATATTTAAAACACAGTAACAATAACTGCTATGAAGTGACAAATCCATGATGCTATCATGAATAGTATACCACATGTAAATTGTCAATTGAAAAGTCCCGGGCCTGACACATAGATGGCGCTACTAGAATTAAATCCATATGATTTTTTGTTAGTCCTGACCTTCAAAAGACGCGTATATAAATTTGACAGCTGTCGAATCATTAGTTTGTGAATTGCAGCATTTTGAGTGAAGCAAATTTTATTATTTCGAGAGAAATTGATAAAAAGGAATTTCGCGTTTTGTTAAAATATTGCTTTTGAAGACGAGTTTCCGGACACTATCGCAGGAAAATCAACCATCAGGGATAGGTATGCTAAGTTTAGACGTGGTGAAACGAGCAGCGAAGACGCTGAGCACGGTGGACTCCCAAGAGAGGTTGTCACTGAAGAAAACATCAAAAAAATTTACAAAACGGTGTTGAATGACCATAAATTGAAACTGAAGGAAACAGCCGGCACTCTAAAGATATCAACCGAACATGTACATCATATCATTCACGAATAGTTGGGTATAACAAAGTTCTGTGCAAAGTAGGTGCCGCGCGTGCTCACTTTTGACCAAAAACAACGACGAGTTGATGATTCGGAACGGTGTTTGAAGATGTTCAATTGTAACAGGCCCGACTTTTGGCGTCGATATGTAACATTGGATGAAACATGACTCCATCGTTTCTACCGAAGCCCAAACGACAGACATCCAAGTGGACTGCTCACGATGAACTCGCTCCTAAGCGTGGAAAAACGCAACAGTCGGCTGGCGAGGTTAATGTCGTCTGAATTTTGGGATGCGCATGGCATAATTTTCATTGACTACCTTGAAAAAGAATGGACCGCCGAAAAGCGGCCGCGATAGCAAAATATCATGAATTTGGCTTCGAATTCCTTCGGCTTTCACCTTATTCTCCAGCGACCATTTCTTGCTCTCAGATCTCAAAAGAATGTTCGCTGAGAAGAAATTATCGTCGAATGAAAAAGTGATCGCTAAAACTGAGACTTATTTTGAAGCAAAGCACAAATCGTACTTCAAAAAATAGTATCTGAAAGTTGGAGAGGCGCTATAAGCAAGCAGTGTATCACCCGTGAAGGGAACTATGTTGAATAAAATAAATTTATTTTGCCAAAAAAATGTGTTTCACTATGGTAGGCCGGAGATCTGTTAAGGCGACTACAATTGCAGTCTTTAATCCCAAGATACACAAAGAAAGCTTTAAAACAAGGCGGTCCCTCGGTGACGGCATTAGGATGCTTTACCGCCTCAGAAGTAGAACAAATTGTTAAAAAAAAATTATGGTAAAAGGAACGGTAGTATGTACTGAGACATTTTAAATATTAATTTCAGTGAAAACGTATCCGAAGACCCGATTGTGTCTATTTTTCGATGTTCTCAAGAGCTGGGACTTTCTTAGGGCACATTATAACGTATTTTGCACTTGGACTTACACCTATTTCCATATGAAGTACAGCTCACACATCCAACTGAAGCCAGCTGACGATTCACAGCGCCATAGTTACGTCGATTGAGTGCTTGAACAACAAGCAGTGGATCGTGATTTTTCCAATAGAATTTTCTCCAGCGACGAGGCACATTCCTCACACGACGGATACGAAAATAAGCAAAATTGTTGCATTTAGTTCTCCGAAAGGCCCGAAAAGCCCGAAAAGCCTCAAATAATTGAAGAGAGGCCAGTGCACCAAAAAAAAAAAAAAACTTACTGTCTGGTGAGCTCTTTGGTCCGTAGGTGTGATTGAAAACGATAACAGCGACAATATGTGGCTTCAACAATATGGTGCGCCACATGCCACACAACGCAAATGAATATGGCTTGAAACACCCATACTTTTGACTACTGTTCACTTTTGGGCTCATACGCGGAAGTGCACGATTCAGCACCTGCCACGATTCACCACTACGCTATTTTTTGAGCGTTTGACAGATTGTGTGGGATCCAACGTGAAGAATTTTTTTTTTTTTATAAAATGTTCATGCAATATTGGATGTATAGCGCACAGCATCAATAGTTTCCGGAGCAACAACTGTTTTTGAACGACAGTCATGAAACTCGTTTTGGAGTGATCTATGAGATCGATTGAGATCGATAAAGACTGGTCCTTGATGGAGCTTCATGGTCAGAAATTGAATTAAGTTCATCGATACACTGTTGCTGAGATAATCCACGTCAAAAGGCGAAAAAGTTCCCAATTTAATTCCATTTTTTGGCCGAGATGAACATTTTAAATTGCTGTAAACAACACAAATGGAGCTCGTACGTCAAAACGTTCTGAGTATGTATAACATCAAAAATTTCAAACATTACGTTAAAGTTGCCAATCGCCAGATTGTCACACTAGAGTTGTCAAATTCTGAGATATAAAGTGCAACATCCAAACGATTGATCTTTGATTTTTGGAAACAGTATGGAATACCTGTAGAACTATCGCATTTGAATTGTATTCTGTTAAAATTTGCTTGAAATTTTCTTTTCTATATTTGCCATTTTATTCCACCCTCCTATGTATGTCTACACTTACTCATTTAATGAACTATTTCTATTTCTACAAAAGAATTTACTTTCAATTTTAGCCAATTTCATTTATGTTTTTGCATTTGTTTCACTATTTTGCAATGCCATACAAGCATACATAAGTATGGTCAACTCTGTGTGAGTGTTTTTTTTTTTCTGTTGCTACCAATATTTTTCATTACTTCACTCAGTCGATCGTTCATCATGTTTTGCTTAGGGATTTCACAATATTCTACAATGCTTTGTATGGGTACATGGCAGTAATCATGTCGAAAAGAAATTGAATACACGTTTGCTAAAATTGTAATTTCATATGCAAATCAAACAAATTTTGCATCGACAAGCTTGGTAGACTGACTGGCAGTCAGTTAGTCGGCTGTTTGAATTGTTGTATGTAGCAAAAGCATTGAGTTGATGGACTGGCGGTGGCTTTACGTAGTATGTACTTTGGCACGCAAGTGACCACCAACGTTTGTGGGATGGAGTGGTGTAGGCTGGTCAGACGAGCAATGAGTGCATGTAGCTCATCTAATTGGATAGTAACAACTCATATGACCATCTCTATTGTTTGTACGTGAGTATATATGGCATTTATGAACACATTATTTAGCTAGGCGATGGTAACATAAATTCCTTAATAAATGCATGCGAGTATTTGAATGGATTTTTTTCCTTTTTTATTATTTTTTCATTGTCATACCGAACATTTAAAGGGTAAAGCGTTTTAATTATGCTGATATGTATTTACATGCCAATGAATATTAATGAATTTCCTTTGATTGATGTATGTATGCATGCACTTGCAAAAATTTTATATGTTAAAAATTCAAAAGTAAAAGTATTTTTTTTCTTCTAATATTATCCAAAACCGCTTTAGTCGGCTAGAAAATTGTGTAAGTTCAAACCGTCTTTAAACCCTTGGTACTAAGATTATATCGCGACATTCGCTTATATGCGAAATCTTGCTCTTCCCATCTATAGACTGCCTCAGAAGATGTTTTTAAAATATTTAAAAAAATGCATCTGTAGATCGATAAATGGATAGTTTCGTCATGATGCTGAAATCTAGATTAGAAACGTTCTTGATTTCCTACAAGTTATCTGCATATACCGGTCGAACATGTAAAAAACTACAAGGTTACGTAGATATGCACTCCTTTTTTCTTTAAAAAAAAATCAGTAATTTTCTTTGCTGTGGTATTATCTACGAAAGCGGAGGTATTCCATGACGACCTTGGGGATTTTTCCACAGCTCATAGTATCTTTCTTTTTAGGTTTTACCAGTTTATCTCGGTGTTTGTGTATATGAAGCCTGCTGCCACAGGCTGGTAAACAAAAATTTATCCTAAAGCCCTCACAAACGTCTGAAAAACGTCTAAAAAAAAGGGCCTTGGCTTTACACTACATACCAACTGCCCTCACAATGAAATTACCAAACCTAGCTTGAGAATCTCGGCTCTCGAAACGCGTTAACGGTGCCTACGCCAGAAAAGTAGAGAAGTTTGTGTATCTGATCTAGGTTATCAGTATTGTCATTTAGTTTTTAGCCGGAAATCGCTTCACTGCTTATACGTAAAAAACCGGTTGTTGTCCTATGCTATTAAAGGGTGATCCAAGTAGAGGTACTTTTTTCAATAGCATTTTTTTGACAGATCACGCGTGAGTCGTGTCAAGCTGTCATATTATTTTTGTTGAGTATTGTTTGGCATTTCAGCATGGAAAGACTTACGTCTGAATAATGTTTACAAATCATTCAACTTTATTATGAAAATTCACGTCCTGTTAAGAATGTGTTTCGCGCGCTTCGCTCAACTTATGGTCAACATAATCGGCCTACTGAGCGTACTATTCGCAACACCATCGCCCATCTTGAGACCCAGCATTCATTATTGGATAATATTCGATAATATAGAGCGTCCGTAGCTGAGAGTGTACACGCAGACCGTGGAGAGTCGATTCGGCGCCGTTCGCAGCAGCTCGGACTGACGTATGGACGCCTTTGCGCTTTTTTACTTCGAAATCTTAAATAAAAAGCGTGCGAAATACAGCTTGTGCAAGAACTGAAGCCGCTCGACCTTCCCAAGCGACATCGCTTCGCTCTATGGGCTCTTGAGAAGTTCCAAGAAGATACGACGTTTTCGAGCCAAATTTTGTTCAGCGATGAAGCTCATTTCTGGCTCAATCAGTATATAAACAAGCAAAATTGCCGCATTTGGGACGAAGAGCAACCTGAAGAGATTCAAGAGCTGCCATTTCATCCAGAAAAAACAAGGATTTGGTGTGGTTTGTGTGCCGGTGGAATCATCGGTCCATATTCCTTCAAAAATGATGCCGGTGAGAACGTAACAGTCAATGGCGACCGTTATCGCGCCATGATAACCGACTATTTGATGCCTGAAATTGAAACTCGTGATCTCCGCGGCATTTGGTTTCAACAAGACCGCGCCACTTCCCACACGTCGCATCAATCAATGGATTTATTGAGAGAACATAACGGTGAGCAGATAATTTCACGTTTTGAGCCGGTCGATTGGCCACCAAGTTCGAGTGATATCACACCGTTAACCTTTTTCCTGTAGGGATATGTAAAGTCTAAAGTCTATGCGGGCAATCCCGCTTCGATTCAGGCCTTGGAGCAAAACATCACTCGTGTCACTCGCCAGTTACCAGTCGAAATGCTCGAACCAGTCATCGAAAATTGGACTCAACGGATGGACCATCTGAGACGTAGCGTACCAAATCATTGCAGTGTCTTTTAAGCCGAATAATTTACCAAAAAAAATGCCAGTAGAGCTATCGCAGGGAGCAGGCATTCGTAAAAAAAATACGTATCTAGATAGATAGCACGGAATCGGTCATGATGACACTATGTAAGTGGGCGTTTTAAAGGCTGGCTTAGAAAAGAAGGTCTTACATTGACTAAGTGCCATTTCATATGGACATCGAAGGCAATGAGATAGCAAAGGAACTAGTTAAAGACGATATCCTGTTGAAATAGGGCGCTACCAAACACATATCGGTCCCATTCAGAAAAATGAGGCACGTACAAGAAAAAAGAAGAAAAAAAGAATTTGAACTCCAGCCTGCTAATAAGGCCATTAACAGGGCATTTCCTTTCGGCGCCGCATGCCCTTAATTTAGGTCTAGTAGAGGAAAAAAACTTTAGAAATTGCAAGGAATGTGTGGAGACTGCAGGGTACGTAAGCTTTAAATGTCCACTGTTCGGCTGGCAGACGCTATGCTTGGTTGATGCAAATAAGCTGCCAAACCTGTAATCAGATTAGATGAAAGACCAAAAGGTCTAGTTTAATTTGCGAAGGGCACCAGAAATGTTTATCCAGTTAGAGGCACAGAAAAGAGTGCAGCAGTGCAACTATGGTCGTAGTATCGTCTAAGTGAGATTCGTTGAACTCGTCAACCAGTTGAACTTAACCTAACCCCCTTTGACGAATAAGAGATGCCAAAACTTGTCTGCTCCTTATCATTTTTATGCACAAAATTTAGTCTACTAAATTCTAAAAAAATCTAAACTAAACTAAAAATTCCTAACTTCCGCGCTGACCTCATTTATGTTTCTTATTTTTCCTTCTCAAAAATAAGTGTTCAAAACGGTCACTCAATCGCCGTCGAAGCCAATTACATTTCTGCCACCATTTTCATTGCCGCTCTAATCTTTCAACAAGCAATTAAATGACTAATAAAAATGCTATCAATAACATTTCATTAACTCTCTCTTGAGTTACGCGCGCCACACAACGCGGCAGTTCAGGATGGCAAACGAAGGAATTGTCACCGGACGCAGGACATACATGTACATGTATGAACAAAAAACATATCTTAATATGCAAGTTGTTGTTGTAGTACTATGTTCAAATCACAATACTGCACATACAAACTATTATGCATTCATTCAGGCAACAAAGTCATCAGTAGTCGCGCGGTGATAGCGACGACGTCAAAGCCGCACCGTAACTATAACCAATCAAATGACAGCGCCAATGGGAGCATTGTGTGAGTTGTGAGGAAGTGCCGAGTGACGCGCGGTAACTAGGTGAGATGTGGAGGGGAGGAGAAGTGCGAAATGATCTGTGTCTTTGTTGAATCCTTTCGAGAAATGCAATCAAATGCGTTTTATGAGTGTTGCTGCCGTAGTGCTATGGAGGCAGTTGCAAGCAATGTATGTTTTGTTGTTGTTCTTATAATTTTTTTTTACTACTAAATATATGTATTATGTCGCTGCCGTGTGTGTGTGTGTGTGAGTGTGTATGCGTGCTCTACTAGCTGTTTGCTTATTCTCTCTTATATCCTCTTATATTCGTGCTTCCGTCGGCACATTCAGCCATTCAAGCAACTCATCTACCTGCTCCTTCTGTGTAGTTATCTATTATTGCTGCAGTTGTTGCTGATATGATGATAGTTGGTGTTATTGTGTGGCGGCATGTCGTTAAATTTAATTAGCACTCGGAAGCGAATACCGACAAAGCGACCAAAAGCGGCTACCGCACTTAGTAGCCAACCGCGCGCACATACACACACACAGATGCAATGCCACTTCATACTTGGCGTCTTGCACACCGCTAAACCAGTAGCACTTTGCCACTGACAATAATTAAAATCATTCACAACTCCTTTGATGTCCCATTTAAGGTATTTAAGGCGGAGCGTCCGTTCATCCGTCCGTCCGTTCGTCCGTCTGTCAGTGCCAACACGCTTGGGACTCTCGCTAGAGTGTATACTCGAATGTTTGTAGTATTTGAAGAGCAAACAGCAAACCACAAGCAAGTGAAACCTGCAATCTAGCAACAACAACAACAAAAAGGACAGTCATTATTTTTTATTTTTTCTTCTGAGTTTTGAAAGAAGAAAATTATTGCTTGTCAGGATTTCTTGTGAATTCAAGGGTTGTGTTCCGCCCCGTTGCCCAACCGCCGCGCGTCTGTCCGTTCAGCCATTTTAGTCTACGATTGTTTAAGTGTCAATTGCGCATTTTACTTTCGTATTGTTGTTATGCTTCTATGTGTGTATGTATGTATGCACATAAGTGTGTATTTATTTCACCGTCGCTAAATGCCTGAGGTGCGCCGTAAAATTAAAATCAAGTCATTTATGTGGCAATAAAGTCATAAAAGTGCTACCGGGTGGCAATGTCAATCTCTTCATTTTACTAGAAGCATACAGACAAACATATGTATATATATATTGTGTTAATGAGAATTGCATTACTTTTACTTTTTTACCCTTTTAATTTATTTTAATAATTTTTTTTTTTTTGCCATAAATGTTAAGCGGTGTCTTTCATTTATTTTTATGACTTAAGATTAATTTCTTGAGTGAGAAAAAATTGCTTTTAAGGCATTTTATTCATATTTTACTACATGGACAATATTTTTGACCTCAATAAATGGGATGTGACCCAATTTTTGGAATATGCGCAATTGTTTTTTTGTTATTTCCGGAAATGGGAAAAATAGAAAAAAAAATTTATAGCTGAAATCGTGTTCTTTCCATAATTTCCTCTTTTGTCAATTTGTGAAACCTTATTCATATTAACGGAGCTCCAGCTACTACCAGCGAAGATTTCCTTATTCTCAAAGCAGGAGTGTCATACAGCTAAATCGTTCGCAAAAACTGGGAGCCGCATGCAATGACTGCTTCTTTGGAGGCAGACTTTTTTACCCAGGCTGGAAAAGACGCAACTAATGGCGCGGTTGTTGCTGCCATTGATATCAATATCAGCGACGTACGGCAGCAGTTCTACCATGTGAGTTCTACCATGTGAGGGTGATCCATTTGGAGGTTATCTACTTTTTTAAAGAAAAAAAAATTAGATAGTTCAAATTTAATTAGGAATGTTTATTATCATTCGAAAGAACATCCTTTGGCATTTATTTTTTGAAGATTATCTCTTTCAAATGTTGGCCGCGGCTACGTCTCAAATGGTCCATCCATTGAGTTCAATTTTCGATTTTTCGATGACTCTTTCGAGTATTTCGACTGGTCACTGGCGAATGACAAGCGTGATGTTTTGCTCCAAGGCCTAAATCGAAGCGGGATTGCCCGCATAGACTTAGACTTTACATGTCCCCAGAGGAAAAAGTCTAACGGTGTGATATCACACGATCTTGGTGGCCAATCGACCATGCCAAAACGTGAAGTTATTTGCTCACCGAAGTGTTCTCTCAATAAAACCATTGATTGATGTGATGTGTGGGAAATGGCGCCGGCATCATTTTTGAAGAAATAAGGACCGATGATTCCACTATCCCGCAAACCACACCCACCCGTTGTTTTTTCTGGATGAAATGGCTGTTCCTGAATTTGCTCAGGTTGCTCTTCGCCCCAAATGCCGTAATTTTGTTTGTTTACATACCCATTGGGCCAGAAATGGGCCTCGAAAACATCGGATATTCTTGGAACTATTCAAGACCACATAGAGCGAAGCGATGTCGCTTGGGAAGCTCGAGCGGCTTTAGTTCTTGCACAAGCTGTATTTTGTACGCTTTTAATTTAAGATCTCGACGTAAAATGCGTCAAGTCGTTCCATATGTCAGTCCAAGTTGCTGCGAACGGCGTCGAATCGACTCTCCACGGTCTTCGCGTACACTCTCAGCTACGGTCGCTATATTTTCTTCACTGCGTGCTGGACGTGGTATACTCGGTCGAGTATTATCCAATAATGAACACTGGGTCTCAAGATGGGTTATGGTGTTGCGAATAGTACGCTCAGTAGGCCGATTATGTTGACCATAAGTTGAGAAAAGCGCGCAAAATACATTCTTTACTAAGTTTTACGGGAAAACCAAATCCAGACAAAACGGCGTGGGGCAGCTCCTTTCGCGCAAACTTTGCAAAGAAGTTCCTCGCCGTCCTATTTGAATAGCTCAGCCGATAAGCTATCGTCTTCCGTCGCTCTGTTATTCTTCAAGCGTGCAATAGCCCTTTTTTTAATTCGTCATGGTCGGATAACGGATTGATCGATTGGGAATACGGGCTCGTAGTTTCTGGTGTTGCATTTTCACTGCCATTTAGTAGGCTCCATAAACTCTGTAAGCTCTGGGCATTAGTAGATAGATGACCTCTTTGGGATCTTAGGAGTATGTTCCGATCTTTAAACCTACTGTTAATCACTGAATATTTTCATAGAATTTGTGAGCATTACCCACAGCTGCTCAAGATCTTCATACTCACACATGTCAGCCTCTCCCTTTTTCGATAGGTCTTCCACACTGTTAGCGTTGCGGTCGCAACGTTGCAAGATGAACTCTTCTTTTGGTCTGATGAAAACCAATAGTTTCGTTGACGTTGACGTTATGAGTGCTCCCATAGAGCAGTAGTGAGTAGGAAACTGCATAGTTGTATGTTGTGATTGCAGCTTATCGCCGTCGTAACTCTCTTGTCTCTCTTGACGCACATTCTTTGCTGCGAAAAGGCGATTGCGTATCTTGGCTGCAACAAGATAAGAGTCAGAGTCAATGATAAGAGCACGGAAAGTATGCACATTTAAAGCTCTGGAGACGTCTCCATCTTCCGTCTATCACAACATGGTTTCGAGTCTTTCGATCCGGTCGCAACCAACTACCTTGATGATTCGTTTTATGTCGAAATATAGTATTACAGATAACTATATTTTGAGCCAGGGTGAATTCGATCAGCCTCAGCCCATACCAAAGAAGGCTTCTTTGCCCACCCTGTCGTTAAAGTCGCAAAAGATGAGTTTGATGCCTTAGCGTTGGCAGCGCTTGCCTTAATAAATTTTACACCCATATTCTTCCGTCTTTGTCCCGTTTATCGTATTTCCGGGATGCCTTAAATTTTATGAGGACATCAGCTAATTGGGCAGTGGTATCTTTCCAATTTAAGGGACCGTACATTCCAGGTGCAAACCCTTAAATCGTAGTCTTTAACACGTTCGCAATGGCCATCATCAAAAGTAGAGTCTGTCATCCGACGCTTTGTTTTCTTTTTCATTGGAGCTCGTTGAGTACAAATCTAGTGAATAACCTAGCTACGCGAATTTAGTTTAAATATTGCCTCAGGATAGATTTCCGCTCGGAGCCGCACCTCTGATGAACAGGTGCTGTAAAAAGACTCTAGTGAACCCTTAGAACGGATATGTCGGAGTGGCTCCACCAAAGCTTCCTCTCTTTTAGCCGTGTCCCAAGGCTCCGCAAGGGTTGGTTACCACATCTGGTCACGTTTTCACGGTGGGCAAGCAAGACGCAAAAGTATTTATGTCTAGGGTTGGAACTTGTGCTCGTTTCGCTGCATCTAGCTTTATCAGCTCTGCGAGATATGGTTCACTTTGCCTGTCTTACGACGAGCTTCATTCCTCTGTGAGTGCAGTTGGTTAAATTATCCAATTTTGTGCACCTTAAACCACCACTTCATACCTATCTCCCCGCTAACTACCGAAGAGAACAAAAGCATTCAAAATGAACTTACTAAACTATGCGCATATTCCACATCCACTAATCGATCAATCGCAGCTAATCATGCAATCGCAAAAGTGCCACTAACAATACCGCAACACCAAATATAGTCAACAACCGTCCGCCGCCGCAGCACGAATGCGAAATTGCCCAAAAGAAACAAAACCCAAAAATGCAAAAACCAAAAAAAAAGTGCACAAAGAACGGGATCATCATCAGCAGCAAAGTGATCCTCATCTTTGACTTCATCTTTTGGGATATTGTGAAACGAAATGCAAAATATATGCACACGCGTTCGCGCATAAATAAAGAGCAACCAATCAGTCAGTCATCCAGTCGGTCCACTCAAGCCACTGGTCAACGAATAAGAAATCCAGCAAACTTCCGTCCTACAACAACGCCAATTGTTTGCGTTGCTGGTGATCGTACATGGCGCCTCGCATCGTTTGTCTCGTTTGGGAATTGTCATCACATCAGCACATCAGCGCTGAGCCAACGAACAACTGTGGTGCGGTGATGGTGGTGGTAGCAGCCTGCACTACACATGGTCCGTTAACTAGCTAGCAGGCTAAACAGCGCGGCGCAACTCGTATTAAAGTTTTTTTTTTTGTTATTTCTTAAATTTTTTTTTTTGTTGGTTTGGTGTTTTTTATGTCGCCGAAAATCGTACGAATGCACGTCAATTGTGCGGCATGGCACATCAATCAACGGCGCATCAATCCACTTGCGCGGACTGGAGTCGACAGTCAAGCCAAGCCAATCTTGGTTCCCATTGTATGAGTATGCCGCTGATTTAATACCCACACGACACGGCGTATAATGTGACCATACGCAGGCGCCTTTGTGAGTGAACAATTCTTCTACCAAGAAGACCAAGAAGACCAATGACTGCTGCAACTTGCCACGATAGTCCGTCCATTGGCTTTGTCAACCTATTTAACTGCTGCTCTACCCAGCAGCGTCTTTTCTGTTCGATTCCTCCGTACGTCCGTCCATCCATCTGTCCGTTCATCAATTTGCCTTTTTGGTAGGCTCAAGCTCTTATGCGCGCAATGAAGATCGGACGCGCGAGCAAATCAATTCAAATCAGACATGTGAATAAATCACCTGAATGTGCTTATGAATGTACTTTTGTTGGATGGATGGTTGGATGGTGATTTGGTGATTGTTCGCTGAATGATTTCATTGCGGCAATGGCAACGACAATTGAACCAACCAACTCTAACTGGCTGAGTGAATGACTGACTGACGACTGCTTGGCGTTGGCATTTCAATGTGTCGAAAATGACCCGATTTTAAGTCAAGTTAATCTTCATTTGCCAAGTGACTTCAAGCTGAGCGTATACGGGTACTTAGTACGTAGATCGACGTTAAGATGCTGCTATCCTTATTATTGTTATTGTTTGTTAGCTCTGCGACACAGGAGATTTAGATTTTTATTGTGTTAAACACTGGCGCCATACTCTTTTTCGGGCAAATACATATTGTGGTTTTGTAGATTAGATGTTGGTCTGAGATTGTCTTGATAATAAAATAAATATGAGAAAATTTTTGAAATTTTGTTTGCTAACTCGCAGTTTACACCGTGGAATACAAGCCCAATTTCCAAATTCTCGCTAGAAATAGGAACAGAGAAGGGCAAAAGGAACTTTTATTGAAAAGTACCTTCAAAAGAGTAAAATATTAACCATACTATGACATACAATGAGGGTGAATGACTTGTTCTGGTGAGTGCCTAGAGGCGCATGGAAAAAACTAAAAAAATCAGACAAAGGGCAGCGACGTGAAACCCCTACAGCAGCCCTTAGATGAAAGTTATATTCCCCAGATGAGAACCTTCCTGTGTAAGATTGCATTAAGTTAGGTTAGGTTGCAGACGCTACCAAACGGACCTATTACAATACCAAATGGGGATTCTTCTCTCCTCTACTCGCTACTAAAACCAATGTGTGGTGTTATCGCAACAAAGCCACCTTTGCAGCCGCCGTTTACTCAAGTCTATAAAGATTCGCTATAGAAGTGTCTCTGTTTGCCTACCTAATATCAGATGTCCCGTAAGGAGATCCATCATTGCCGATATTTCCTTTCCTTTTGTCGCAATACGCTCTCGTGAGCTTCTTTTATCCCATTTCGGCCACATTACCCAAGTCCCAGTGCAAACATTGAGTTCTTCCATCTTATGTTACCATCTGTGAAAAATAACTTTGTTATAGTGAGTTTACAAATGAAAAGTGATATGTCCAAACTCTTCCAAGATGGTGAAAGTGAAAGGTAAGTGGTCTTCTTTGCAAGCTTGTCGACCATCTGATATGCTATTGCGCCCTTTCACCCATACTAGGATCAAAGAGATCCGTTTAGCAATCACCTTAAGTGATTTGCTGCATTTCCCAAGCATTTCTGATGTTACTGTTCCAGTTTAAAGGGCTCTTAATGCTGCCTAGCTATCGATATAGATACAATTTACTGAAAGGACCGCGAAATCTGAGCCGCCAGTTCGATATAATGATCCTGTAGACATAAGAATTTGCTAATACCAAGCTCTCTTGAACAGGTTTCACCCCCGACTTTGTTATCTAGTTTCGACACAACACAACACAACGCAACACAATAAATAATAATGCTGGAATTCAGAAGTTTTTTTACCAATACTAGAATAAATAATTTGGTCACGAAGAGAATTCTGCAAGTCCCACAGGGGGGGTTGGGTTAGGAGATTGCGTAGTTACGATTTTTAGGGCTCATTATGATACCAGAATTTTATCCTGGCCTTTAAACTAGCAGCTACCAAATGTTGATCTCTTTATCCTTTGTAGTGATACGTGAAGGTTCAATTTAATTCGAGGAGAAGTAGTCAAGGCTTTTTGAGAAGTTTAAGAGGGTCTTGATATCCAATTTGGAGACTTCTTCTAGTGTTCTAAACAGAGAGGCTCCCTAATCTCTAAGGTTTGTTCTAAATAAGGCTGGGCAGAATAGAGGACGTGTACCAACGTTTCACCTATACCTGCCTTCTTACACTTCCTGCATGTATCAGAGCTAAGTAATGCCCATTCAGCTCTCGCGTGTAAAGCTTGTAGGTTGTCTTCTACAACTGACTTGCAGGCCTCTCGATACCGTTTGCGTACAAAGTGTTTATGTTTTTTTTATCGCTGCCTCGCAGACCGTTAAGGCATTCCACCTAGCTACCAGCTCTCTCCGAAATTTCATAGTTTAGAGTCTTTTGCGTCGTAGTTCGTTCGTCTTCCTGATGACACTTTCAGCAATCTCATCAACTATGTCTCTCATATATCATAATACATCTCTGAGCTTTAAAATTTTTTTGTACAGCATACAGCGAGTCGCTACATCAGTTACAATGGATTTTTGTTTTAGATTTAATTAGCTCCGGTCCACCACACCAAAGCACCATAGAGTGATATTGGCTTGATTGAGTACAGCTGTGTAACACAAATGCAGGCGATAAGCCCCTGTATTTCTAAATTTACGCCGAACAATTGTACGTTCCATCCCGTTGAGCCTCGAAGGTTTCCGCGCAGGGTTCTGGTACCTTCTTGAAAAAAGTATCGTATACACTTTATGGACATTTACTTTAAGTTGGCTAACGTCGCCCAATAGTGCATGACGCTTAGATCGTTCTACATCACGATACTAATAGTATCTACGAACTTTTCCGTTACCAGCACATTTAGATGTCATCGGTTTGGACATGTTGTTCCCTTCAACCTTTTCCAGAAGCTCTTCTGCTACTACGTCTTTTTCTAAAGGAGCAGTGACAGACAATACACCCTCCTAAGATATGCTTATGCAAGTTAATCTGTGCAGATTGACTTCATTGCAATCCGCGCTCATCCTTGTATAGCTCAGTAGACATTTTATCCATAAGACGATGTCAGGTTCTACCAGGGCCGCTTTCAGATTATTCACGAATGCTTCGTTCAAGACCTTGTTGACTGCTCCGCTTATGTCCAGAAAGACATCCAGAGCATATTTCATATGCTCCAGAGCTCTTTCTATATTTGAAGTCTCAGTGAATCTGTGGTGCCCTTCGTATACGCGTGTTTTGATACGAGTACGTTGAGTGTGATTAGCTTATCACTCATGAAAACCTGTAGAATCTTTCCAAGTGTCGTCAGAAGAAATGAGATTGAATACAGAATTGATTAGTCTGTATTAATTCGAATAGTGAGAGCTTCCGTTGTCCGGTTTCTGTTTTAACACTATTGCAATCGGTAGAGAGCCCGACAACTTAGAAGAAATTGGTCACATATCTAAGCAACGGAATGATCTAGCAGAGACGAGGCCACTTTTTTATATTTCGGGTTCTTTTTAACCGAATTCTACTCATGTTTCAATTCTGATTTATATAGTAAAAAAAAAGAAACCTTCGAAAGTATTTTCACGGAAAATTCCACAAAAGTTTCGAATGAAAGAGGCTGCAAGTGGCGATAAAAACAACAAGTAGTTGTCACGAAGGTATATTGAAGCTCAGATGTTAAATATATTTTTTTTCAATTATTTTTTACATTTGTCTGTTTTTAAACACCAAAATGGCGTGCAATACAAGCGAGTAAGCAATTGCTCAGGAATGATAATAAAGGAGGCTGCTGGCCTGCTTGCTTGCTCAGCGGATTACATAAATACCTGGTAAACGGGATAACTTCCTGCTGCAGCAGGACATGGTGCTGTCTGTGGAGCAATGACAATAATTATTGCGACTCGATATTTAGACTGTTGTCAACCAACTCCTGTCTGTCTGTCTGTCTGACTCTGACTGCCTACCCGACTACCGGCGACTGGCTACACGACACTACAGTGGCGCGTTTGGCATTGGTCATTGGAACGTGCAAACTGTTGGCGCCAATAACGCCACCCAATAAATGTTTTTGATGACAACAACCTGCACATAAAGAGACGCTGCACGCGAGCCATAAAGAGATAAACCCAAGCGAATTAAGCGACGACAAAATTGCAGAAAAAAATTACGTTTTGGTGCAATTCGAGTGCTGAATTAAAAACCAAAAAAAAAATTGAAGAAACCATTCAACAACAGTGCAGTAAAACAATTGTCGAATGCCAAGCGTAGCGAAGCACAGACTTGATGCGGGCAAAAAAAAACACTAAAATGTAACAATCACAGAGACAGCTTTGAATAACTTCAGTTTTTCTGGCATTTTTTTTTATTGTTATTTCTACTTCTTCTTCTTCTTCTTCTTCTTGGTTTTGATTGTGAGAACAGAAAAAACAACCAAGTTTGCCATTACTGCACTAACCATATAACGTTCAACGACGTTCCCACAACCTTTCAACCGTCCAGCCAGCCCACTCGTCCATCGTCGACTTGCCTATACTATACAGCCGGACGACGAATTCAGCTCGCTTTACAGCGGCAGCCATTAATTCTCTACTAGTTTTGCCAATAAAAATTCACAAAGCAGACAAGTACCTCCTCCCAATGACTTTTGACGTGCTGTGCATGCATGGCATGACATGGCTGATCTCTGCTGAACGATGATCGTTAGCTACTACGCTCCACTCGCCATGGCTAAGCACTTTTAATAACATTCAGCTTAATTCGTGTTTGCTGTCAATTTTGTGATTTTTCATAATTAAACGCCAATGAAGAGGAGAAACCAGTTGGATTTGATCCGTTTGTCTATTGGGGTGGAGCTGCTGCTTCCATATATATATATGTATACATATAGTAAGCGATGTTGTCTAGCAAGATCACCAATTCGTATAGTGCTGAGCTGTGAAGCTAACAAGGCTGTGATAGGGCAATAAGTATGTATAGTATGTGAATTTTGCGGAACAATGCGGTGGTGGGAGCACATGTATGTACCCATCTATGTATGTATGTATATATGAAAAAAATGTTAGGCATTGCCTTGGCGCGTTCATGATCTTGCCAGTGCGCTGCCTATCCACTACTGTGCTATGGCTAATTGTTTTCAAAAGCGTTTACTTCTCTACGCACATCTGGTCGCTGCTTGCTGCTTGCTGCCTGCCTGCACCATACTTAACTTGGTAAGCCTGTTCAGCCATTTTTTTCCACGAATATTTTCCAGTACGATCACTGATCGTGCTAGAAATTCATAAATCAAATCACCTGTCGACAAGCCAATAAATTTGTACATTTTTACGGTGTACACATATGCTGCTGCTTAGAAGGCCATATACTTGCCGACATACACAAGTATATATGTACGCGAGGACATGCTTATGCGCTTGTGTAGTATAGATAAATAAGCAGCTTCGGTAGGCTTATTATATGGCATGTAAGCTGGTAAATTGACTCCTTGTTGTTTAATCAATGTAACAGCAGCTCCCGCTTTTCAAACTCTTCATAATACTTACGCTCCTCGTACACTGTAATCGGCATTTAATCAAAAGGCAACTCCAATACCCTGCCAGTGCAGTGCACCTCTTTGGCTGCACACTCCGCCTGGCTGATGTTGTTGCACTGACTCATGCTGTGCGCTTGCCTACTAGTTTATTTAACTAGCATGTATTTATATACGTATATATGTATGTACGAGTATGTAAGCAACATCAGCAGCAGCAACAAACGGCAGCCACGTATCAGCGCATCTAATGACAGCGTACAACCTCATCGGATATCTTATTGCATGTAGTCCTGCTCATCTGTATGTATGTATGTATGTAGTTACAGATTTACAGATTTGCAAAATTATGCGCAGACATACATACATATATGTATGTAAGCATTAACAATATTTACTGCTAATTTATAGACGATCATGCTGCAAGCACTATGAATGGCATGTTGTTGTATGGTGTTTGTGTTGATAATCGTCTCCTAAAATATCAGAAATTTTTATAGCAGAGAAGTGTCCTCTAAAGCTCAAACTAAGTTGCAATTATTATACAAATACCATGAAATTCCATGATGCGGCCACTGCGACCGACGAGCAAAAACTCACAAGATCAACTTCCCACCAGATTAACATTTAAAAAGTTTTTTCTAAACGACCCTTGGGGCAATTAGTGGCAATGCTTCCTTACAAGAAAGAAATAATAACCTCTTAAAAATCGATCAGTGCCTCGCATATATATTACAACTAAACCTACCAGTCGCTATAGGAAAAGTCTCTCGTTGCTGCCGCAAATCAGGAAGAAGCTAATTATCCATCAAATGACAACAAGTTTGAAGTTTGATCATATTGAAAAAAAAAATATATAATATTAATGGGTTATCCATTTACTGGTTTCGAAAGTGCAGGGCTGTATTTTGACGTATGCCAAACTCCGAGAATCCTCAAATAGTTGAAAAGGGGCCATTACACTCCAAAAAAAAAATTCCTGTCTAACAGGTCAATTGAAAACTCCCCGGCCTACAATAGTAAAACACATTTTGTGGCACAATTCATTTTTTTATTTTATTCTACATACATACATAGTTCTTTTCAAGGGTAATCTATATACATATGTACATATACATATGTACATATACATATGTACATACATATGTATAAAAACCAATGCAAATTTTGATAAACGCCTATAACTTGATAACAACCAGATCAAATTGCACCAAATTTTTATGAATTATAAAGGGATATTAGGAGAAGGTTAACCCTTTCGACCCCAACGTTGCCTGAGAGCAATTTCGCGAAATCATAGTTTTACCACAGGCGTTAATTTTGTTTTTGTTTATTAAACCGGTGTGATAACGGTAGTCTAATAAATTAGCACGAAGTGTGACTAAATAGAAAGTCACCTTCCAATCGTTTAGCTAAGTTATTTGAAAAAGTTTGCAGCAGTGTCAGCTAAAAGTGGTGTTTTCATTTAAGAGATAATTTTTAAAAGTACATTTTTTTATATAAATTTGTCATTAGTGATAAATGTGTGAATCAACTACTTTTCAGCAATAGTTAAGTGAAATATTTTTGCAAGACATTTTTTGTAATTGTAAACCAGCATCAGGTAAGTAATTTTTACATTTGTGAAGTTGCTTGTGAGCAACTTTGGGCAATTGTGGTAATATATTTGTATGCATTTAGTTATGAGACCTCAAGATAAAGATTTGTCTAAACAGAACATAGAACAAATTTTAAACTTTGATTGGGAAGTTTCTTCGGATGAAGAAAGTGATGATGATATGGAAGATGTGTCTGCAGTGCTGGAACAAAATTTGGAGGGGATTCTGGAAAGAGGGGAGAGTATAGAAATTGACCTTCTTGACAATCTAATTGAAGAAGATAATGGGCAAGAACCTCACTCAATTCAAAACATGTGTATCGAAAAAATTGATTCGAAGGCATTAAAATGGAGGTCAAAGGAATTTGAAGCTCCCGAGAGTATGTGGAAGGAAGATTGTATCTTGGAAATTCACGAAGTCATGAAACCAGTGGACTATTTCTCACAATTTTTTGATGTTCGATGTATCGATTTGATCACCCAGCAAACTGACTTATATGGACTTCAAAAACTAGGGATTGAACTTAAAAGCACCAACGTAGAAATCCAACGATATATTGGTATTCTGCTATACTTGGGTGTTATTAAATTGCCCCAATTTAAAATGGCGTGGTCTGAAAATATGAAGTTAACGGCTATAACAGACTCACTATCTCGCAATAGGTTTGAAAAAATTAAACAGTGTTTACATTTTAATGATAACAGCAAACAAAAAAGAATATGCAAATGATGACAAGATGTACAAGATACGTCCTCTACTAGACATCGTTAGAGAAAACTTTAATAAACTCCATCACCAGGAAGAACATCAAAGTGTTGATGAGCAAATAATTGCGTTCAAAGGTATGTATGAGTTCTTATGTGAATGTATATAACGGTTCCCTCATAGGTTTCCTGAATTCTTCGGTTACAGGTCGACCAACGTACAAACAATACAATCCAGCTAAGCCTAATAAATGGGGCTTCCAAATGTTTACACGTGCTGGAACATCTGGACTGGTATACGATTTCACGCTGTATGTTGGTGAAGGTACCTGCCCATCATATGGACTGGGGCTCTCTTCGGATATAGTTCTCTACCTGGCAAAAAATTTACTTAACATAAGAACTTCAAACTCTATTTTGATAACTGGTTTACATCGGTAAGCCTTCTGATTGCATTGAAGGAAATGGGCATATTCGCAACAGGAACTATACGCAAAAACCGTATAAACAATTGCCAGTTACTTTCAGAGACCGAGCTCAAAAAACGGAGAAGAGGATCTTTTGACATTAAATGCGACATCAATCATAACATTGTGTGTCTAAGATGGTTCGATAATAAACCGGTCCAACTTATATCTTCGTATATTGATCATCAACCAGTTGGGGTTTGCAAACGTTGGAACACGAAAGAAAAACCCCACGTAGATATTCAAATGCCTGCAATAGTAGCTTGGGCGGATTCCTACGGATTCCGATGTTAACTCACCATTCAGCAGTGTCTCTTCGCAGAACTCAAAAAAGTACAGGTTCCAGCCGAACCCTCCAGAAACAAAACGATATGATAAGACGGATCATTGGGTAGTATACGGTGAAAAAGGGCGCTGTAGGTTATGCAAAACTGGAACTCCAACATCCAAATGCCTCAAATGTAAGATCCCTCTGTGTAGTAATAACAATAAAAACTGTTTCTTGTCTTTTTATACCTAATATTTTCTTATAAATAAAACAAAATGCAAATAGAAAATGTGTTTAATTTTATACCACGATTGCCCAATGTTGCCCACAGGCAACTTTCTGTAGCGCCCAAACGGTTGGGGGTGGCGACTTCAAAATTTGGCAGTATATTTCTGGAGTATATATAATAAGAACAATGATGAAAAAAAAATTTTGAAATCATAGGAAAAAAGTCGGGGTCGAAAGGGTTAATGTGTATAGATTCATGACATTGGCATAGTCGTTCCAGAGATATGACCATTTTAGTGAACATTGGTTGCTCCCCATACAAAATGCATGCAACAACAACAAACACATGTAAAATTCCAAAATACGCGCACATTACATTATATGTGGTGTGGAAAAAGTGAGAGAAAGAGCGAAGAAATAAAAATGCAAATAAATTTAAAAATAAAAATAAAAAAACTTAATAGAAAAAAGTTTGAAAAAAAAAATTTAAATAAATTTAAATAAATTTTTTTTCGTTTCGTTTTCCAAAAAAAAAACGAAAATTCAAAATTTCAGTTAGATATTCTTGACTTTTTTGATAGGTGTAGCAAAGCACGCTGAGATCCGCTAGTACACTTATACAACTTATGGTCAATATAATCGGCCCAGTGAGCGAGCGTATTATTCGCAACACCATCGCCTATCTTGAGACAAAGCACTCATTATTCGATAATAATCGACCAATAGACCACGTCCAGCACACAGTGAAGAAAATATAGCGGCCATTCGCAACAACTCGGAATGACGTATGGAGCGACTTGGCGCATTTTACGTCGAGATCTTAAATTGAAAGCGTACAAAATACAGCTTGTGCGAGAACTGATGCAGCTCGACCTTCCCAAGCGACATCGCTTCGCTCTTTGGGCTCTTGAAAACTTCCAAGAAGATCCGACGTTTTCGAGCTAAATTTTGTTCAGCGATGAGACCCATTACTGGTTCAATGGGTATGTAAAAAAGCGAAATTGCCGCATTTTGGACAAAGTCCAACCTGAAGAGATGCAGGAACTTTCATTTCATCCAGAAAAAACAACGGTTTGGTGTAGTTTGTGAGCCGGTGGAATCATCGGTCCATATTTCTTCAAAAATGATGCCGATGAGAACGTAACCGTCAATGGCGACCGTTATCGCGCCAAGATAACCAACTATTTGATGCCTGAAATGGAAGCTCGTGATCTCCGCGACATTTGGGTTTAACAAGACGGCGCCACACATCGTATCAATCAATGGAGCAGATAATTTCATGTTTTGGGCCGGTCGTGTGATACCACACCGTTAGACTTTTTTCTGCGGGAATATGTAAGCCTTAAGTCTATGCGGACAATTCCGCTTCGATTCAGGCCTTGGAACAACCATCACTCGTGTCATTCGCCAGTTACCAGTCAAAATGCTCGAACGAGTCATCGAAAATTGGACTCAAGGAATGGACCATCTGAGATAATCTTCAAAAAATAAATGCCAAAGAATAGTCTTTCGAATGATAATAAAGATTATGCTTTAGATTGGAATTGTCTGAGTTTTGTCTTTAAAAAAGTAAGGCACCTTAAAATGGACCACCTTTAGTCGCTGGGGGCCAGATCTGGAGAATGCGTTGGACACGGATGCAATTCGAAGTCCAATTCATTGATTTTTGCCATCGATTTTACTGAATAGTGGCACTGTGCATTGGCTTGGTGAAGCTGCACTTTCGTTTTCCGCAAGTGCGACCGTTTTTCGGCGATTTCATTCTTTAAATGGTCCAATAACGTTATATAATAGTCACTGTTAATGATCCTTTCTTTCTCAAGGTAGTCAATGAAAATTATTCCATGCGATCTTAAAATACTGACGTTATAACTTTTCCAACCGACTGTTGTGTTTTTCGACGCTTTGGAGCGGGTTCGTGTGCTGTACACTCGGAGGAAAGTCAATTGCGGAGTGAAATGTTAAAGCCATTTTTCATCCATTGTCACAAGCTCACTCAAAGAAGGCGAACACGCATCCATAAAGTTATGAAAATTACTCGTATTATAAATAAAATTAGTGCATAAACTAGCTTTCAGCAAATTCACAAGCTCCCAGTAGCAGCTCTCGCGTAAGAATGAAAAGCTGCAAGTCACACAAGTTACTCTTAAATTCCTCAACCGCAGCTATAAGAGAATGCTGCCACCCAAAGAAGATTGTTTTTCAAAATTGATTGATAATATAACAAAATTATAGTTTTTTAAACTTTCGAATGATTTTCTTTATCTGGTTTAAAAAATTTCCTTTATTTGAATTTGTTTGTTTGAATTATCTGTCTATTTTTCATACAACAATTATGTTTCAATAAAAATCTCGAAAACCTCGCTACCTCGTTACTACTGAATTCAAAAAGAACTACTTAGGCATCGCGTTGATTAAGAGGGTTGGGCGTGATGATTATCAGCTAATAATTCTTTAACTTTAAACCGTTTCATGTGTTGGAATGAGGCAGTGCAGTAATAGTATCTGTTATTATTGAGCGATTGGTAGATAATCTTGGCTTGAGAGGCTCGGCTACAGTTTTGGGTACTCTAATTACACAGCCCGGATAGCAGCCGTTCTTACAGATCGAAGATATTATTATTGGGTTTACAAATCAATTCGGTCCGTTCTCAAAAGTTGGCTCCATCTGCAAGTTGTGGCTTATCTTGGAAGCGTTCATCTCCT
Organism: Neoceratitis asiatica; assembly: GCA_030068015.2. Lineage (NCBI taxonomy): Eukaryota > Metazoa > Arthropoda > Insecta > Diptera > Tephritidae > Neoceratitis > Neoceratitis asiatica. Next base: position 64,826,439 of record CM061526.1, read on the forward strand.
ATTTCATTGGAAAGGTTTCACACCTGTCAACAATAATTAGTGTGCTTCAGCGCCTGTTTCTGACAACAACATTGTTTCCTTGTTCTCTTCGAAAATATCCGGATTTGTGTTAAATAAACGGCATTTGCGGGAAGTTCTGATTTTCTATTGTAATTGGTAAAGAAGTGCAACTGAAACCCATCGAATGCTAGTGGAAGTTTATGGTGAATCTGCGACGACCGTTAAGTCATGCAGAGAGTAATTTCGACACTTCAAAATGGTGATGTTAGCGTCGAAGCCAAAAAGCCTCCTGGTCAACCCAAAAAGTTTGAAGATGAAAAGGAGGCTTTACTGGATTAAGATCCTTGACAAAGGCAAACTGAAGTCGTTATCGACTACAACTAATGCATTTAAGCCGTGCATTGCGCGATAAACATCCAAAAACTATTAAAAGGCATGACATTTTACAACAATGCTCGGCCCCACGTGGCTTTAATGGTCAAAAACTACCTGAAAACGCTGGAATAGGAGGTCTTACCTCACCTGCTGTACTCTCCAGACCATGCTCCTGCCGACTACTGGCTCTTTCGACGAATGTAAAACGATTTGTGGGGTCATTGGTGCGGGTCTTTTCAAAAATTCGAAAAATGGCTCAAAGATTAGATCGAGGATAGAGAGGGCTCATTTTTCAGAGATAGTATTCGAAAATTAGCAGAGAGATAGGAAAAAAATAGTCGCTTCCGACGGACAATACTTTGAAAGATGTATTTTTTGATTTTTTTCACTACTTACTTTTGAGACCTTCTTCTCTAGAAGAGGCTTCCTAGAAATTTGACTATCCTGCATAATGCACTGAGCTTCGCACTGCAGAAATACGCATACTTTGCACCGATTTTATATCGTGCAACAGTGGTAATGCCATGCCCTCCTCAAAATTATTTTCTTTTGCTTACAATAATCAATATGCCTCCCGGGGCACACATATTTCATTGCCAGTGTTGGAAATTGACGACGAAAAAACATTTTAAATCATAACTATTTGAATAATCGCTACTGTGTATACAGTCCATTGAATTGTGGAGAGAAGCTTTCAATAAGTGCATAATCGTCTGCGCAACGCTTTAGCAATATCAACGCGTTAAGATCCTACCACATGTGCATGCTCGTATGTAGTGTGGTTTTGGTATTCAACATTCCATTCAGGTGGCCGATGGCCGCTGGCCCCAATTTATGTTCATATTGATTTGATTTCCGTTGCCGAGGCGACGCATGTTTCTGTCGTCTTAGTTGCCACTGTTCTGTGTTCAACTGACAGCTACCGAGCAACTGAGTAAAGCGAGGAGCGGAGCGTACAACCTCACAATAAGCTAAACAATTTTACAACAAGCACACGGCTTGCGCCACCAACAGTTCCAAAGTCAATAAAGGCTTCGAGATGTTTGCCATTCGTTGGATTACCAAAGCCGCAGGCACCCACAAAATCAAACGAAAAAATGCTGTGAAACTCCTAAAAGGCGTTTTTTACAATTTGTCAATCTTGTTAGCCGCTATTGCAAGCGCGGAGCGCACATAGCCAGCAGAGACGCACTAAAGATGATAAAGAGTTGGCGAGGAGCAGGGCTTTTGTGCGCATACGATAAATTGCTAAAATAAATAATATTTTTCGCGTTGTCGCTTCCCAGTCGCATAAACATTATTACATATGAAAGTGCTGAACACACATATGCACATATGTGCATCCATGGCCTGTGATTTCTTACTTTTTTGGCCTACGGCATTTTTGAGCCGCCCGTGCAATTGCAATGGTGGCGTCTTCGTCGTCGTTGTTCTCCACCTCATCATCATAGCCACAACACCACACACATGGTCCCACATGGTACATGGAAGGACTTTGGCGCTGGCGCAGAAGGTGTTGCCAAGTTGTTATGAGTTTTAAAATCACCAGCGTTCAATCGCTTACATTTATTCGATTTTAATCGATTTTCTGTGTGAGAGGATAAGCTGCGGACACCACGGCTATAGGCGTGTGGAGTGCATTGATTTATTTTTCATATTTTTTTTTTTTTTGCTTGTTTGCAGATAGTTTATGTTTGTAATTACAATTCGACTTTTTTAACGCCTGTCAGACCTCCTATGTTTGTTTAACAAATTGCGCGCTCAACTAAATGGAAAAGTAATAAGTTATTGGACAAACGCTGCATCTTCTTCTTCTTCTTATTTTTCTTTCATTTTTTATTTATTTATTTGCCTGATTGGTTGTTTGCCTCCTTTGACAGCAGTTTATTTAGGGGTGGAAGTTGGAATGTCCGCTAGAGATTTATTGCAAAAAAATATTTACTTGTTACAAAAACAAAGTTCTTAAGTTTAAGGTGAAAGAAATCCTTTTGGAGACAAAGCCTTTCAAGAGTTAGCCTTTTTTTTCAGACCCAACAGCGAGTGTGAAGCGAATTCTTCCCAAATTTAATTCCTTCCTGCCTTTCGACGCTCTGTGACAATTACTAAAATCATTTTAGAATGCACCCGCTTGTCGCCATTGTAGCCTTTTTTTTACTAAAATCCACAGATCGTGATACTGACTAGTCACGCAGCAACTTACCTTTGTTTCAATATTGCAGCTTAGTCGTAGGCCTTAACATTAACTATTTAGCTCTGTAACTCTTATTATTTTCCAGCGCATTAAGTTGAAAAAGTCACAAGACATCTTGTCACCACGTCTGAAACCTCAAAATCTAAAGACACAGCATTGTGTACTACCAGTCGGAAGGTCAGGGTTCGAGCCCAGGCTCGAGCAACATCCAAAATTATAGAAAATCAATTTTTCTAATTGCGGTCGACCTTCGACAGGGAATGTCAAGCCCTCCGCGTGTTTTTCAGACATGAAATAAAAAGCTCCTCATAAAAATCCATCGGCCGTTCGAAAACGGCTTAGAATAAACATTAGGTCCCTCCATTTGTTGTGCGTCCAAAAATCGCTTCAGTTACTGCGCCAAATATATAAAGACACACTGATAGGTTTTAATCTGTCCATTGACGGTGGGCTCTAGTCTATAGTATCACACAATATGCCAGATAAGACCTTATACATATGTGATATTGAAGAGGCCTTATCACAGGATAATTGGCGCAGACTGTTACAGATTCGGCAGAGCACTCTGAGTTCCCAATTGTCGTTCAATCTTTCACCCGACCATAGGAAGTTGAAGTATGCACCTTATCAATTCTAAGTCGACATATTTGAACAGCTCAGCCGGTACGCCATTGGCTTCCGTCGTTTTTCTTTCACGCGACCCATCTCTACTAGAACGTCGTCACAGTCGATTAACGGAACGTCTTTTCCATCGTCATCAATTGGGGACTCAGGTTCACCATCTCCGGGTGTTGCACCTTCACTGTCAGTCAGTAGGCTGGAGAAGTGTTCCCTCCGTAAACTCTCTATGGTCCAGACGAAGGTCGATGAATTGCGACATAAGTATGCTCCGGTCATGAAACCTTCTGTAAGTATAAGAATATTAGAATTTTCCAGCATTAACTATGTCCAAAAGGTTCTCAAGCGCTTCATGCTCATTTATAAATGCCTCTCTTCAAATTCGTCCCGCTTCTCCCTTAGCTCTCGGTATCTATCCCGCGACGGTATGTAGGAACCTTAAAACATAGTTTCACAATTCCCTTATGCCGAATTCTCCGTTCTTTACTGCACATACATAGGTGGGTGAGTGTGCTCGTGGCGAAAAGATGGCGATCCGAATCGATATTAGGTCCTCGGCAGGCTCATACATCTAAAACACTGGACATGATCAATTTGGTTGTGCGATCTTCCCGAACCGGATTGAATCAATGGCCACTTGGCTTAATGAATTTTCTTTTCTTTCCGGCCGCAGTCCTTTGGGGATGTTTTGTCCCAACTGTTTTCCAAAGAGACCTTTTTCGCCGAGCAGAATTTTAACAGCGTGCAGCGTTCGTAAGTACGCTCCAGGCGTTCATAAAATGTATCTTTGGTCAGATCGTGCGTCGTTAAAACATTTTAGGCTAGACGTTCCTCTACCGGGATGAACAATACCCTTAACCTTTAAGTCAAATATATCCTGCTCTTTTTGCCAAGAGACAAAAGGCTCCAGACGGGTTGGTTACCGAATCTTCTACAAGGGTTTTTCAAGTTTCCAGAGAGCGCGATGTGGCCCCAAGAGCAAGAACTGAGTATATTCCTCCGCAGCAATACGTAAGCGACATCTCTTGCCAAATATTATGGTTGCTAAGCAGAGTTGCACCCATAAACATCTATTTGAATCCATATTTAAGTAGTTCTCACACTTATTCGATTGCTCGTAATTTGAAATTGCACTCACAGGTGCTGTTCGGGTACACATTTACAATATTTACTTTCCCACTTAGGCGCAGCAGATACTTCTGCAACACCATTACTCATTATACTCAACCCGAAGGATGGGCAAACTTTTCAAAAAACAAAAAAAAAACAAAAAACCAGCAACAACAGCAAAATAAGCGACTCTATGGTGTTTCTATAAATGTATATTTATATATGTGTTTAAACCCGTACATTAACGAAGAAACATAACGCACATTAGAGATTAGATGCAAATTTGTCAGTTGAGAACTTTCTCCCTCAGCACCTTCCCCTGTCCTACACACCGCCTACACCGCCGCCACATTCGAGAAGTACAGCAAGTTATGTTGCATAATTAATGAGGGAATCCAAGCAGGTGTGCGACACAGTTGAACATGGCAAATGCGAAAGATTAAGTTTCGTAGCAAAAACTAAATACAACTAAAATGTTATAAAACATGGCAGCAGTAAAGGATTGCGGCGGATGGTGAGTGTAGTGAGTGAGTGGCGTGAGGACTCACAAATGACACTGTACACACTTACATAGTGTGTAAGGGAGGCGGAGAGGCGGAGAGATGTAGTAGAACAAACTAAATTCATGTACATACTTTGCTCACTTTGCATTCTAACATTTTTTTATTTTTTGAAGTCTCTTTAGGGGTCTTAATATACTAAACACCATATACTTACTGCAACAACAACAAACATCCAAATAACAGTGTTTTGGGAATTTACATACATAAAGTTTAGAAAATAGTTTCTTACTAGACTGCCTTTTACACATACACACATGCATACGTCGTTGTAGTTTTATTTTGATACTCTTCAACGCTTACTCCTGCGCTTTGGTCGTCCCAATGGTGAGTAAAAAAATTTAACTCCCCAACAATGTTGGGTATCATAAATTACTGAAAAATAAAAATGAAAAAGTATTTGGATACAAGAAAAAATGTTGCTTCTGGCAAAGCCAAAGACTTCATACCCTGCTTGAGCAGAGGCAAATTCGATTTTTAAATACCGTAAAATAAATTTAAAGACAACAAAATTAAATTAAAAAAATTTACTAAAATAAGAAAAGAAAATAAAAATATTAAAATACACTAATATATATATAAAATAATATAAATTAAATAAACTAAAAAGAAATTAAATAAATTTAAATAAAACAAAAAATAAAAAATTAACTTAAATAATATCAAAAAAGTTATATGTAATGAAATTAAATGAAATAAAATTAACCAAAATAAAATAAATATATACATTTCTCAGACTATTAATGCCTGAATGTGTGCAGGATTGCAAAATACTCGCTAAATATTAGCGCACTTAATAGTTGTCGGTTAGTAAAAAATTTTATAATACAACAACAGATTACATGGCAGGCGTTGGCTCAGTTGGTAGAGCACTCGCCTGTGATGCCAGAATCCGTCGGTTCGAATCCCGGCAAAAGAAGTCTGATGAGGAGATGTGGTGATCTCCGAAACAGCTGTCACTTCTACCATTTTTTCTTTGTTGTATAACAATATTCAATGAAAAAATAATATTTCTAATAAAAATAGGCCTTTGAATACAGCTCATTACTTATAAACAAAAACAATTACAGGCCTCATTAAAAATACCCAAATCAAAATTGAAATTAAATTAAATTAAATAAAAATAAAATAAAACGCAATGAACTGAAATTAAAAAAAAATTTAAATAAACTAAAATAATATGTAAATAAAAGTGAAATAAAAGTCAATAAAATAAAATGAATTGAAATGAAAGGAAAACAATTGAAATGAAGAAAAATTAAATACAAATTAAATACAAATTAACGAAAATAAAAATTAAGTGAAAAAAATTAATAAACAATAAAATAAAATAAAAAATTATTTAATTTAAGAAATTAAATAAAACATAATACAATATAAAAAATATAATTTAATAATATAAAATGAAACAAAATAAATAAAAAATTAAATAACATTAAATAAGAAGAAAATAAAATAAAATAAAATTAAAATAAGAAAATTTAAAAAAAAATAATAATAACATAATAGAATAAAAATAAAATAAAACTAATTCAGATCAAAATACAAACTAAAATTCAAAACAATTAAATTAAATTTAAAAAATATAACTAAAATAAAAAATAAAAATTAAAATTAAAATTAAAAAATTTTTAAATCCAAAAACAAAATTTTAATTAAAAATAATGCTAAAATTTAAATTTTTATTTAAATTAAAATTAAAATTAAAATTAAATTATAAATTAAAATTAAATTAAAATTAAGACTAAATTTAAAATTAAAAAAATAATATAAATAAAATGCAATAAATAGGTTAAAATATAAGAAATAAGAAAATAAATAAATTAAATTAAAATTAAATTTAGACTGAATTTAAAATTAAAAAATAATAATATAAATAAATAAAATTAAAATTAAACTTAAAATTAAAATTAAAATTATATTTAAAATTAAAATTAAAATTAAAATTTAAATTATAATTAAAATTAAAATTAAACTTAAAATTAAAATTAAAATTATATTAAAAATAAAAATTAAATTAATATTAAGACTAAAATTAAAATTAAAAAAATAATATAAATAAAATAAAATAAATTGTTTAAAATATAAGAAATAAAAAAATAAATAAATAAAATTAAAATTAAAATTAAGACTAAATTTAAAATTAAAAAATAATATAAATAAATAAAATTATAATTAAACTTAAAATTAAAATTAAAATTAAAATTAAAATTAAACTTAAAATTAAAATTAAAATTTAGTTTATAATAAAAATTAAATTAAAATTAAGACTAAAATTAAAATTAAAAAATTAATAAAAATAAAATAAAATAAAAAGTTTAAAATATAAGAAATAAAAAAATAAATAAATAAAATTAAAATTAAGACTAAATTAAAAATTAAAAAATAATAATATAAATAAATAAAATTAAAAATTGAATTTAAAATTAAAATTTAAATTATAATTAAAATTAAAATTAAAATTAAACTTAAAATTAAAATTAAAAGTATATTAAAAATAAAAATTAAATTAATATTAAGACTAAAATTAAAATTAAAAAAATAATATAATTAAAATAAAATAAATTGTTTAAAATATAAGAAATAAAAAAATAAATAAATAAAATTAAAATTAAAATTAAGACTAAATTTAAAATTAAAAAATAATATAAATAAATAAAATTATAATTAAACTTAAAATTAAAATTAAAATTAAAATTAAAATTAAAATTATAATTAAAATTAAAATTAAACTTAAAATTAAAATTAAAATTTATTTCATAATTAATTTTAATTAAATTTAAATTAGGACTAAAATTAAAATTAAAAATTAATAAACATAAAATAAAATAAAAAGTTTAAAATATAAGAAATAAAAAAATAAATAAATAAAATTAAAATTAAGACTAAATTAAAAATTAAAAAATAATAATATAAATAAATAAAATTAAAATTGAACTTAAAATTAAAATTAAAATTAAACTTAAAATTAAAATTAAAATAAAAGCAAAAATACATAAAATAAAATAAAAAAATAAAAAGATTAACATAAAATAAGATTAAAAAAAATTAAAGTAAAATAAAACTTGTAAGGACGACTAAATTCGGGTTGAACAAAAGCGGCTTATTTGACTTCCACAGAAGGACTTAAGTTCAGTTATATGGAAGAAAGGCTTACTTGTGCACCCATATCAGTATTTTTTTGACAGATTTTTGCTATTCGCTGGAACTGTCATATTCATTAAGAATGATCAAGTTTTCGGTAATTTCCGTTAATATTCGATTGTAAGTCCACAGATCGGTCAAAAATGAAGGAAATTTATACGAAGAAGTAGGTCTATATCTGGATTTATGTTAATAATTTTTCGTTAATCCCCATTAAAAATAGCCTACCTTCCACGTTTTTTTGAGTTCTGTTGATTAATAACTTAAATATTTTATCTGGAGTCAAGCGGTGGGTTGAAAATTAAAAGTCCGTTATGTTGGTCCAAACTCAATTCGTGTTCATGCTAGAACATGGAAATCATAAGTATTAACTTTTATTTAATTCTGTCTAGTGGTTTCCGAGATGTACCAAAAGTGGATGGTGCAATGCCCACTCTTTCTAACCCTCATGTTTTCCTTTTAATGTGACCTTTGGAATATGTGAACCAAGTTTCATCAAAATATCTCGATCCTTACCTAAGTTAGCATGTCCGCGAACGGATAGATAGACAGACATGGTCAAATCGCTGGCTCCGTTAGTTCACAATTTTTTTTTTGTCTAGCTTCCTCATTTTCTCGCACCTCAAATACCAGACCAAAGTTATTATACCATTCAGTTGCATGGAAGGTATTCAAAAACTGTTCAGATCATTAGTTGTCTGCATCACACCACCGAAGAGCTTGTGTGCGAGAATTAGGGATATACTCGAATGGCTAAAATGCGTAAGCCAAAAATTTTGTTGTTAAGGTTTTATTATTACAAAAATTTGTTTGCTTGCTTTATATTTACATACGCACTTATGGCTATAAACTTCGCCACTTTTAGCTGCTGTGAAATTTGATTTTTATTATTTGCGCAATTTTTTTCGTTCCGAACGCGCTCATACATTTGGCCACTGAGTGCATTTGCTTGTCAATGAAAAGGTTTGTCAGCATCCCACAAAAATTGATCAAAACGCAGAGCTAAAGGCGGTGTAGCTTACCTACTCACCTCTCTCTGTGCTTTGGTAAAGATGCCCTTGCATGCAGGACGGCCGGCAGGAAGGTAATGTTGCAGTGGCGTTGCTGCCTGTTGGTGACCACAGCGTGCGTTAAATATTTTTAGGCCAAAAAATCAACAAACAAATTGAAAATACTTACAGACATATACATACCTGTGACGACGCACAGTTGCCACTTTGACCAATGTTTTATGTGTCGCTTTTCGCTGTTGTCCCTCGCGTCGTCATCGTCATCGTCGTTTTTTGTTGCTGCTGCTGCTGCTGTGATCACTTAACGTTTTGTGGCGGAAACATTTGTTTCGAATTCCATATCATAAGTCATAGGGACAACCAGCCGGTAACAGCAATGCTGCAAAAAAAAAGAATGATAAAAAGCCGACTCCTCCAACGTCCTAAACCGAATTCACTCCTACTAGAATTGGAATTCTTTGGCATAAAACATTGTCCTCTGCATTAAAAGGTTCTTTCGCTGGATTTGAGACGTTTTCCAAATGTAAACATTGGATTAAAATCAATTACAGTGTGTTGAAAAAGTATGTGGTACAATGTTTTTTATGCTTTGTTTAAAACTTTTAAAGCTCCAATCATCCTGAGCTTTATTTATCGTACTTACCTCTCGACTGGGGGGCTTTATATTGGGCTGTCGTCTATCTTCAAAACAGCTTAAATATCAACAGCAATATCAGCTTTGAGATCCAACGCCGAATCACTCTTGTAATGTTTTCCGATTGGATGAGAGCGCAACAGCTTTGAAAGTATTCGATTCAGTCTCCTTCGGGTGAAGCAGAGAAAGAGTAAGTCCTACACTCAATTGAAAGAAATCAGATGAAGAAGCACTTTGTACCACAAATTAGCGCCAAAGAGCGAAGGAAAGAAAGACTAGCGTGTTGTTGCTGATAACTCAGCTAAAGTCGCTTAAGAGGTAAGAATAATAGGAAGAGGAAGGGGAAGAGGAGGAGGAGGAAGAAGAAAAAGAAGAAGGAGAAGAAGAAGAAGAAGAAGAAGAAGAAGACAAAGAAAAAGAAGAAGAAGAAGGAAGAAAAATAAAAAGAGTGGGAGATGGTATTTTCTCACGTAAACCTCCGTTGCAACTCTCATGATAGGCAGAAATCTTTGTTACTATGGAAGCTCTTAAACACATTGAAAACGAATACTCAGGAAGAGACCTTTTCATCTTTAGTGATAGTCGGGCAGCAATAGAAGCTCTTAGCTCGGATCACGACAAATTCTAGAACCATATGGAACTGTCGCATATCTCTTCAGCAATAAGTTGAACAGAAAAGACTTAGACTCGTTTGGCCCTCAACTTGCATGCTAGACAAATTACGACCAGGTAGATTCAAAGAACTCATTAGTATTCGTCTATTAACATTCAAACTGCTACTAAAGCAATATTTTCACATCCTGGCCGCGTTAACTGTCGCAAGTCGAGAAAAAACTTGGCGAAAGAAGTTGAAGAAATTGGACCAAAGAAGTTGGAAAGGTTATATTCTCCGAAAAGGAGAACATCTAAAAGGTAATTGGAGACCCGAAGAGGCAGAATTCCATAAGGAAGGAGTTGATTTTCTCCTGTTATGTGATTGCCCTAAGCGAGTGTAGACTTCGTCATTTTGAATTGGCTTTATGGGCAAGCCATTCTCAGCTAACCACCTAAATAAAATTTATTTTCCAGCCAGGAGGTGTAGCTGAGCTACTCAGAACATCCTTTCTGTACTTTTATGACGCTATGCTGAAAATTTGAGAAAATCGACTTAGTGATCTTGGTTTATGCAAGCTGCACGGTCACATATCAGCATTATTGCCCAAAATTTAGTCATTTTTCTTTTTCTTTTAGATAAATTTAGTACTTTCCTGAACTACAGAAAAATTTTCGAATCTAAAAATTTTCTGGCTGTAATTTTTTTTTTTTGCACACACTGTACCTTTGTATGTATCTCATGTGAAAAATATTTTCTTAAATTTCTTTAATTTTTTTTTTATATATACGAGTGTACGCTGACCACAGCCTGCCAATTTCCTTTATTTTTATTGACCAAAAACCAATAAATAAATTAAATCGCAACGACGAGCAACTCAACACCATTTTCGATTTCGAAAAATTTAAATGAAAAAATAAAACGAAAAAATAAAATAAAATTGAGACACTCGACACGACGCTCAGCCAGAGCCATACTGGCCGCTGTGCATCATTAATGTGGCACGCTGCTGGGTTTTAATTGAATTTCATTCACACGCAAAACACAAAGCAGATTCCCACTGCACAGCGTTCTGGACGACAACTAACAAATGAATGGAAGGCAAAAAAAAAAAAAAACAACTGGTAGGAAAGTGGCTTGAAAGTGAGTGAGCGCAAGGCGGCCTGAGCTGACCCACTAAACACAGGCTCATTGGCCTTATTTTTTTAATTCGATTTCTAGAGAGAAAAAATGTAGAAATCGAAAATGTGTCATTTGACATTTTCTGGAAACCTACTTTCTGCGCTCACATTTATTTGTTTACCAATTTTTCCTCTTTTTTTTAATTTTTTTCCACTCTTTCTTGCGTGGCTGTGCCTTCGTGCACAAGCAATTATTCAGTTAGTCGACGGTTATCGCCTTCGTATAAAAACATTATAATTAATTAGTTGAAATTAAGCAGCGATTACCAACCGACCAACCGACAGTCAGCCACATGATTTGCTTTCTCTATACCCGTGCATATTGTGTGTGTTTCAATGAGCTTAAAGTATGACAAAAAAATTTAAGCTAAAAAAAAACAAAAACAAAAACAAAATTGCATTACAAAATTTCAAAAGTCACGCATGCAAAATGCGAACGGATTTCGTGCCGCCACCAAGCGTCTGTTGTCGTTCCTCTGAGTCGTCGTGAGTTTGTTGTGCATGCGCTGTATGTAACATAACTACTAGCAATACGAGCACCAATAGCAGTAGCTAGTACTAACAACGTGCAACACGGCAGCTATCAAATCATGTAAGGTGGAGCGAGGTGCGGAACATGGAGCTTTGTCGGTGGGCGCTAATTTTAACTACCAATGGAATTTGTACTGGACCTCGCTTAAGCTGAAGATCGCTCGGCAGGAGATAAGTATTTTTTACTGAAACATCATCTTTTAGCAGGAAGCTCGTTTTCGCCTCGCCGACCATTTTGGGGCTCAGAAAAGTCAGACGTAAGTGGAATAAGTGATGTGGCAAACATCCAGAGACGTTTCATGACTTGAAACATGGCATTTAAGTCGCGATTGCAGCCATAGATGGTCCCACAGTCGAAAATGTGTTGATAAACCATCAGGTAGGCATCAATCATTTCTTACAACAATTTTAAAAAGCTAATTTTGCGTGGACTTCCCATTATAAGCAACGCCTATCTGCACTCTCTGTAGGCACGTGTTACTTCGCCTAGCGATGACTTTCACTAATGCGCGATTCGATATCGAAAGACAAATGGAAGACAGCAAATTCTTTGCTCTTCTACGATCTGCTTTTGAAATCGTGAATCCTTAAAACTGAACGAATTCTGATTTCATAAGCTAGTTTGCGAGGGCCAAGGTTAAAGTTCTCATGCACTGTATTCCTGAACTTAATGAGGGCTAGGATCTTAGCTGATCCCTGTTTGTTCGAAATTATCTGGAAGAAAATTGTAGAGAAAACAATTTAGACAGTTCATCTTGCGACGTTCATCTGTATCAGAGTGAATCGCGGCTTACACCTTTAAGGTAAGAGCTCTCATAGACGATATTCTGACACTCAATGAAGTTTGCGATCTTATCTGAGCTCTGCTATCGACATTTCCTAGCAGAGAATGGTAAAAAATAACGTTTCGTGAGCCATCCCGATTTTTCACGGCTTGAAATACTTTGGATCGCACACATTCAATATCCTTGATGAGTCAAATAAATGCAAAACTATGAACCTTACCTTGTTTCCTAGAAATAGATAGATTTAAACTGGTAGATTTCTTCGGAGCCCAACGCACAACCCCTCTTACCAACAGCTACTACTTTGGACTGAGTAAGCAAATAAAACAAACTGAAGTCCTCTGTCGATTTTTGGTCCTCTACGTATGGGCGACGGTAGAGCGATGACCCGAATTAAGAAACAGTAGTTACGCTGACTAGGTCATGTCGGACTGGATAAAAGCAGAAGCAAAGGAGGAGGAAGATCTCAACTCCGTTTGAAAGTTCAGGTAGAGAAGGAACTTACTTCACTTGGGGTGGCGAATTGAAGTGTATTTGTCAATTAAAAAGAAGATTTCTTCTGAAGAAGAAAAGCTGGGCTCAGCCTTGACTGAGTTCCCTTTCAAGCTCATACTTACCACACTACCGTTCTGCAAGCAAAATTGCAGTACATCATGCAACAGCTATCCACGGGTATGAAAATCTCAAAAAAAAAAACAACAACAGCAACGAAAAATGTGAACAAACAAATGAGCTGCGGCTCCACCTCCGTTGCTACTTATGTTATAAGAATGCATATGTACATACATACATATATATGGCTTACATATCTTATCCCGCTGCTTAAGGATGCTTCCTTCCTTGCTTTTGCGTTTTGCATTGCAACGAACACCGAACACCGAACACCGAACATGCTGCACATCAAAGCGCATGTTGAAGTGATTTTGTTTATGATGCTGCCACACAACATATACATACCACATACACACATGCTAGTCGTACATACATACCAACACATACTGTCAGCTCACCACCAACCAACCAGGCTCACTTAATCGATTGCTTGGTGTTTAGTTGTTGAAGTCGAGCTAAAAAGCAAAAATAAAAACAACATAAGCAACTGTCGTCACATGCTAGTTGTTGTTGTGTAGCAACTTTAATAGTGACTGTGCGATGTTGCCAATTGTCGTCATTCGCCTTGTTATTTTCAACGTCGTCATCATCTCTGTTGTCGACATCGTCTTCGTCTGCGTTTGAGTCTGCATCGACATCATCGTGCCTGTCATCGCGTATGTCCTCCCGTGACTTTTATTATTGTTACTCCTCTTCCTTGGCTCTCCGCACTATGCAATGTTGGGAATTTAAAACCGAAATCTACTGCGTCGGCGACAACATGATCTGCATCAGGAGCGACAACAACAACAACAACAGCAGCAACACTAAAAAAATTTGTATATGCAACTGTGCAAATGGTTGGCTGGGGAAGCTGGCTGAGCATAAGCTAGCCAACAGTTGCTGCTCAACAACTCAACGACGCTCCCGTTGCACTGTCAAAGTAATCGATATAATCGCTATCCGTATATCTTCCGCTCGCTTATTGTTGCTGCAGCAGCCTGCACTGTCGTCTGAGATTTCCACAAACATACATTTTTAGGTGGTTTGGTTGGCTACTTCATTGGCTACTCAATGGTGAGTGCTCTCGAATTTCAGCTGCACTTGTTGTCGAATTTAAATTTTCATCCTTCCCTGGTTTATTTTTATGTACTAAAATACATCTTCTTCTTCTTCATTGGTGTAGACACTGGTTACGTGGTTATAGCCGAGTTAACAGCGCGCCAGTTGTTTTCCTTTTTTCGCCGTTCGGTGCCGATTAGAGGCTGAAAATGAAGCTAGGCCCTTCTCCACCTGATCTCTCTAAACTAGTGGAGGTCTTCCACTTCCTCTGCTTTCACCGTCGGGTACTATATTCAGTGCACTCATAGCTGGAGTTTTCCATCCGAACAACATAACCTAAAAAGCATAGCCTTGATTTGCTGTATTTGCCTTACATATGTATCTCTTTAAAATTCCTAGCACCACTTTTCTAAACCATATAGGAGGACGGAAATAATGAGGGACTTGTAGAGTTTAATTTTTGCTCGTCGAGAGAGGACTTCACTTTTCACTTTCACAGCCTACTTGGTTTAAAGTAGCACCTATTGGCAAAAGTGATTCAGCGCGGGATTTAGAGGCTGTGATGCAGCGAGAATCAAGAAATTTGTATCGAAGGACTATTTACAAACCCCAATTATAGCAGTCATAAGCGCAGGGATATCAAAATTAAGAGGGTTCATTAAAAAATGTTTTTAAATACTCACTTACGGCAACGTTACGTCATTAACCCTCATTTCATTTCTAACCCGTAGCCTGTTAAGAAGGATAACTATGTACCGAAGTCATATAGACCGATTCAGTTTGACATCCTTTCTGGTGAAAAGCATGAAAAGTATATGCGACGATTTGATCAAGCAACAATATCCCTCCGAGTGGCTGTCTTATTGCCAAATCGGTTGATATGAGAGCATACCCTTGTCTTGGCGGCCGCAATAGCCGAGTGCATTACGTACTACAATTCGGAAGGCCTGGGTTCGAGTGAAGGTTCGACCAAACATCCAAAATTACAGAAAATTAATTTTTCTAATTGCGGTCGTCCCTCGGCAGGGAACGTCAAGCTCTCCAAGCGTATTTCTGACATGAATTAAAAGCTCCTCATTAAAATCCATCTTCCGTTCTGAAGTTAAATGTGGGCCTTGGAATTTCAAATATAACAGAAGGGCCATTATGCTAAAATGGGGGCTACGAGCCCAAATGGTGTACTGGTTTTACAAAACGGTTGTGAGGCCAATACTAACATGTGGAGAGCACTAGGATGGTGGGCGGCACTAAAGAACTGCTGTATTAAACCTTTGGAGCAGATGCAACCTACCTGTCTACTTGGTTTCAAATCAAAGGCTCTTTGACATTAGGCCAATTAACATAGAAGTAATGTACGAAGCAGTGCTAACAGCTAGCCGTCTAAATGTTCTAAACAATTGGATCCAATCCCCGTAAAATACGTTATGGAAACGGAAATCTTCTAACGACTGGATGCCCAGGTAGTGCAGATATCCATATCTATACTGATGGCTCTAAAAGCGGTAACCAATAACCAAGGTAGCTTCGAACATAATGATTACAACTCTGTATTCCAAGCAGAGATTGTGGGCATTACTGAAGTTACCAAATGGGCAGCCGCTTTAATGGGAAAATGTATAAAGTTTCTCGTAGAAAACCAAGCACAATCAATGCAATTAAGTGTATCAACACAAAGTCCAAATGAGTGAGAGCAGGCAAAAAGAGGAATTTGCCAGAATATCACTTGGTTCCCAGGTCACACGGATTTAGAAGGCAATGAAAAGACGGAGAAGCTGGCTGGCACCGTTGGCGAGGCTGTCACCAGCGCCTACCTCAGACTCCTCAGTCATAAACTATACCTGACCTAAGCTATTGTGGGGCAGCGTGGATTGTAAACAGACCAATTTTTATGGGTGTATTGACGGGCCATCTAAACCTGACATCTCATCTTCGCAAGCTAGGTAAAGTGCAGAGCATAGAAGATAACGAAATACTGGATCTTTGTGAATGTCCAGCCTTCAGCCGATTGAAACATCACATCTTTCACGATGCTCCCAGCTCCAACGGAGAGAGACACGCATGATTGGAGGAAACTGATGCTTATTCATGACTCACAACTCAACCAAGTTGAATTTCAACATTACAACTCAACTAAACTTTTTGTGTATTATGATTCCCTTATAATTTTCTTTGCCTTCGTTACGTTTTTAAGATTGGCTGATAAACTCCAGAGCGTTTTAAAAAAATCACAGTTGAGTTCAGATGTCAACCATAACAAAAAGCAGACAACAGACAACTCAACTAACAACTTAATTGTGAATACTAATAGGGGCATAAACAATTCATAAAATTCAGCAAACTGTTTGCAAATGCATAGCTGAGATACGCGCGATAGCACCAAGTGCCTACTCCTTGGCTTAAGCGCAGTCGCCTGCGATCAGGTCCTCAACCTCCGCGTTCAACCCACAAACCAACCAAAGTCAAATGCTGAAGGCTGATCCAAGTAAAGGTACTTTTTTCAATAGCCTTTTTTTGACAGATCGCGCGTGAGTCATGTCAAGTTGTCATGCTATTCTTGTTAAGTATTGTTTGGGATTTCATCATGGAAAAACTTACGCCTGAACAACGTTTACAAATCATTCAACATTATTACGAAAATTCACGTTCTGTAAATAATGTTTCGCGCGCTTCGCTCAACTTATGGTCAACATAATCGGCCTACTGGGCGTACTATTCGCACCACCATCACCCATTTTGAGACCCAACATTCATTATTGAATAATATTCGACCGAAAAGACCACGTCTAGCACACAGTGAAGAAAATATAGCGGCCGTAGCTGAGAGACCATGGAGAGTCGATTCGGCGCCGTTCGCAGCAACTTGGACTGACGTATGGAATGACTTGGCGCATTTTACGTCGAGATCTTAAATTGAAAGCGTACAAAATACAGCTTGTGCAAGAACTGAAGCCGTTCGACCAGCCTGAAGAGATTCAAGCGCTGCCATTTAGAAAAACAACGGTTTTGTGTGGTTTCAATTAGAAAAAACAACGGTTTTGTGTGGTTTGTGGGCCGGTGGAATCATCGGACTATATTTCTTCAAAAATGATGCCGGTGAGAACGTAAACGTCAATGGCGACCATTATTGCGCCATCATAACCGACTATTTGATTCCTGAAATTCAAGCTCATGATATCTGCGACATTTGGTTACAACAAGATGATGGCACTTCCCACACATCGCATCAATCAATGGATTCATTGAGAGAACACTTCGACGAGCAGCTAATTTCACGTTTTGGGCCGGTCGAGTGGCCACCAGGATGAGATGATATCACACCGTTCGAATTTTTCCTGTGGGGATATGTAAAATCTGAAGTCTATGCGGACCATCCCGCTTCGATTCTGACCTTGGAGCAAAACATCATGCGTGTCATTCGCAGGTACCATTAGAAATGTTCGAATGAGTCGAACGAATATTGGACTCAACGGATGCACCATCTGAGACGTAGCCGCGGCTAACATTCGAAAGAGATAATCTTCAAAAAATAAATGCCAAAGGATGTTCTTTCGAATGATAATAAACGCTCCTCATTAAATGTGAATATTCTGTGTTTTTTTTTTCTTTAAAAAAGTAGGGAACTTCGAAATAGATCACCCGTTATATCGTATTTGTTCCGCTCTCATGCATTTTTTATGTGAGTCCTTTGGCCTTTTCCGCAAACCAGAACAACTTATACTCTCTAATATTGTGTGGTTATCCCTTAGATTGATATTCATCATATATATATATATGATTTTAAATAAAAAAAATTTGTTTTGATTCGAAAACATTTTCATTTCAGAATCTATTTCCACTCTTTTTTTCTTTGTATAACTTTTAATTTTTATGTTAAAACTACTTTTATGACTTCCTCTAAAACCAGTAGTTAAACTCTGGAAGTTATTATAAATATGTATGTATAACATATATTAAAAAATAATAAACAATTGGTGAAAAAAAACACAAAAACAAAGTAATAAAAATTCCATGAAAAGGCGAAAAGGCTTAATTTCCATAAAACATGAAGAAATAAAAAAAATTTAATTTTTTTAGTTGAACTTCTCGGAAATCGTAAGCCAGCATTTTTTCGTTAGAATGTCAAAATCTAATCTTACAATTGAAAACTAAATCAAAACGACGCCACAACGAAGCCTGAGGTGTGTTACTCAACGAAAAAAAAATACGAATTAAAGGCACACTTAGGCAGGCGGACAGGCAGGCAGGCAGGCCGTTAAAGTAGTACTTGAAAATGACAAACGAAGCTGAAAAAACCTACGGCACGGCAGAGTGTGTTGAATGTTGAAAACTGAAAACTAAAAACTAGTAGCCCACAATTGACGGTATCAGTTAAGAAAAATTAGCTCTTCAACGATGACAAATTAGACCATATTAAGCTGATTTCTTTGGAGATTTTTTATTCTCACAACCTTCAGAACGCACATGCGCACATCCACATGCGTGATAAAGTCGAATGATAATGGCGCTTATGAGCCGTGCGCACCGTTTTACAATAACAACAACAACAACAACAACAATAGCAGTGAGAAGACGACAGCCAAATGATAATACAGTTTTCTACTGAAATGGCTAAACGACGATGACGAGGACGACTAACAACACACCACAGCACAGCACACCGCGCCTCTACTGGTAGCCGCTAACTTTGCCCTACGCAGCGACACACAGAGACACTTGTGAACCAGCTCGCACCTTCCAAGAAGTGCCGACGACTAACTGGCTGACTGACTGACTGCCGGTCATATTCTACGCTCTCGAATGACCCTGTGTTTGACTGTTCGTCCAACTTGGTCGCTTGGTCAGTTGCTGTTCGGTATGGCATGGTATGGAGACTTCAAAATTGCTGCTCCACATTATTTATGATAATCTTGACTTTATTTCGTATTTATTGTTAGTAATCAACAGCGCAAGTCAGTAGCTAAAGAAACAGTCAAAAAACAACAGCAACAACAACAATATGACACAATAAACACATAGCACAAGTTGACTGTTGTTGCCAGCGACGTGTAGAGTGTAGAGCACACCGACGCTGTGTGTGGTCCCAGCGACCGCCTAGTCAGTCGACTGTTTCTAAGCAATGCGCTCGAGTTGTGGGATGCTGCGAACGTGACACGGACCGGCGAGACGCTAGAGGAAGGGAGGTTGGTTAAAGCTTTGGTGCAGCGGCGTGCTTGGCGTGCGGATTAATTTTAAATGACATGCTTAAGTAGAACTTCCAGAAGCGCATCAGATAATGAGCTAGCCGGTGCCAGCGCCAGTATAATATCATTACAATAACAAAAACAACAACAACAACAATAACGAAGTTTCAGGCATGAAAGCTACTAACTTAATTTGGTTGTTGTTGTTGTTTTTATTTTATTGTTTGTGCAACACGCGCAGCTCGTTTAAAGTGTACAATAAGATCACATCGACATCCTTTGACCGACAACAACAGCCACCATCCACTACTTGAATTGTGGCATCACGCACATTGTGGTGGCAGGATGAACGGTTCGCCGGTTGGAAGCCAACGGTGATGGTAGTGGTGGTGGTGTTGTTGGTGTTGGTGGTGCACAAAAGCACTTTCAACTTGCCAAAGTGTGAGTTATGTGATCGAAAAAATCATGCGGATCAAAATACTTAAGAGAATGCGGCTAATTAGCGACAGTAAATGGGTCTCCTCCGACAGGCGCTTCGTTGCAATGCATGCAAAATGTTTTTGAGGTAGAAAATCTTTGATGGCGAAGACAGAGCATTCAATTAGGAGTCTATAAAATAATTAAGGCAAGGAATTTGTGGGTGTTAATTGAGTAGATTTTGGCAAACGAAGGCGAATTAATTTAATGATTCCCTGGTGTTGATAACGTCTTAAGCTTCTGGCTTTACTCTTGCAGCCTCGTCGCAAAGCTTAATAACGTGCGCAGTCTTGGTGCAAGATATGGTAATCAGACCGTAAGGTGCTTTGGTCCACGGTTAAAAAAACGGAGTCATCACGACATTTTCAAGACGATCTTTATATATATTTGAGGTTCGAATGTTTGCCCGGTCGCACTGCGATGTTGTTGGCCGCCACTAAAAAAAACTGGGAAGGTGCCGCTGCCTAGCTTGTTAATATCTTCGATGAAATTAAAGACCAGACTGTTAAAAATAGGTAGGCGGAGCCGCTTTTCAAATACCTTGACGAAGAGCTGACAACGTGTTATGAATCCGCTTCTTTGCAAAATATGGTAAGGACCTAATGTGCTCTGTCCAATATACAATCTCAGACAATTAATGTGTAATAATCCTCTTGAACGTAGCATAAATATTTTATTTGTTCTTCAAGCGTACAATTGCTATTGGAGCTTCCTTGTTGGTCTCGTAATGGGACGTCTGTTTCATTGTCACTGCTTCAAAAATCGGGTTCGCCATCTCCTGGGGGCCATTCGGCTTGTTTCGAAAGTGCTCACACCGTAAACTCAGTACACTTTGAGCAGTACGCGCTAGATTACCCCTTAGGGTCCTACTTGAGTGTGCTCTGGTCTTGAAATCTTCAAGCCGCCACATTTTTTCATAGAGCATGTCGGCCAGCCTCTCAAGCATTTCTTTTTTTTTTTTTTTGCAGGTTCGAGCAACATATAAAAAAAAATAATTTTTTGCAGTCGCCCCTCTGCAAGGAATATCAAGTTCTCCGAGTGTACTTATATTTCTGACATGAAATAAAAGCCTCCGAATAAAAATCCATCGGCCGTTCGGAGGCGGCTTAGGATAAACTGTAGCTCCCTTCATTTGAAAGTCGGTCGAATATCGCTTCAGCGGCTACAAAGCGCCAAATATATGTATATACTTGTATGTGCGTCTCGCTTCCCTCTGCCACTATCGGTATCTATCCCAACGTTGCGAGGTCGGTAGTATGTTGTCTCTCCACTACGGTACAGCAATTTTCATCGAACCAGCTCATCTTTTCGACTTGTTCGTTTGCTTCAAATGTCTTCTCCTTATACCGAGTTGATGATGGGTAGTCTCGGAGAGTTGTGAAGATAACCGTTCAGCTGTCTGTTGTATTGGTAGCTTTTCGTTGTCGAAACCTCCTTCTGTTTGTTGACAGGCGTTTTTCGAAGCACAGTGGCGGGTGCGTACCTTCGCTGCTATAAGATAGTGGTCGGATTCCTACATATCACCCGCTTATCACTACATGATCGATCTGGTGCGAGTTTTTCGATCGGAGAACTGCCATACGAATTTTTTTTTTGTGCTGGAATCTACTACTAAAGACAACCATATTTCCTGCCCAGGCGAAGTCGATCAGCTCCAACCCACTTAGAGATGGAAGTTTTATTTGCCCACTCTGACAATTTTGACATCATGACAGGGTAGTGCTCATGAGAGCGCTCCAGGTGGTCACAAAAGGCATCTTTGTCTCATCATCCTTCTCTTCGGTTAGGGTGTAGTTGGAAATCAGCGATATTTTGCGCAACTTTGCTGTGTTGCGAATTGTGGCGAGACGTTCATCCTCCGAAGACTCAGCGCCTGAGTCGCTCACCCACCACGACCACAATAAAAAAAGTAGAGAGAAGATCTTCAACCGATTGACTTTCATTTTGCTACGTCTGCCATTTTGTTGTTATTAGAAGCGCTAGCTGCCGCCACTCCAATGTCCCAACAGGGGTTGTCTACTACCTAACTCTTGTTGCCTGTTTGCTTACAGACAGTTCATTTTCATTTTTAGATTGTCTGCTTTTGGCTCAGCGGCTCATGTTGCCATCACTCGAATTTACTATTTTGCATAAATCATAATGTAATCTTCATCTCAAGCAACAAAAACATAAAACAAAACTTGCCAAACCAAAACGAAAAAAAGCAACAACAACAAAAAAAAAAAAAGAAGAAAATTCAAATCTGGTAAAAATGTCCAAATACTCATAATTAACTGCATGCACACGCATACACCCGCTCGTTCGCAAGCAGCAGCGCAACATCTGCGGTGAAGAGAAGTAGAAGTGGCCAGCTGACAGCAAGTGGCGTGGAGTGGAACGGAGCGGAGCTAGTTGAGCTGCGGCTCGACCAATCGCGTAGCGCACCTAAATTGTTAAGGGACGACCCGCATGCGGTTACGTTAAACACCAGTCAAGCAAATTTCTCAATGGACCATAACTGTGTGCAGATTAACGCCAACAACAGCAACAACAACAAACAAGTACAACTAAAATTTCTACAGCATAGAAGGAGTAGTTAAAGAGCCATGAGGCATGCAAACAAAATTAATACTGCTGTTCAAGATGACTGCCGCTGCTGCTGCTGCTGCTGCTCCTGCTCCTGCTGTTGTGGCACAGGCTTGACGCGCCTGCGCAATCACTATTGCAATCGCGAAAAATCATCATCGACACACGGCATGGAGCAGCGTAAAAGCTATGGGAAATAATTTATGCTTCAGCAGGTAGTAGAAGAACAAGGAGAAGAAGAAGGGGGTGTAAGAGAGTGCAGAGCGCACAACATGTAGTCAGCGCGGGGTAACCAACCAGCCAACCAGCATGTGAAATCGTAAAATCAGCCCCCCAACTTTGAGACCAACAGCGACCCAAGATCGTCGCGCCGTCTGTGAAGACACTGGTCCTGCCTCGTTATATGTGCGCAAATGCTGCAAGTAAGTATGTGTGGCGTAGTGTGTGTGCACCAGCATGCCGATTCGCTGTTGATTCGTTGTGAAAATCAACAAAATTATAAATTAATGAAATTTATGCACAATAAAATTGCAACGGAAATTATTAATGTGGCCGTTCACGCTTTAAATGCGCCCTAAATCAATAAAACATCTCCTCACTGAGTCAGCGGTGAGGCAAGCGGCGGCGCAGGAAAAAAAAGCTAATACAAATATTGCAACATAACATACGGCAATCGCTGTTGCAACAACCATAAGAACAACAACAAATTCGACTATCGAGAATTTATATGCTGGCGCTTAGCTTCAAATATACACACACACCACAGGATACTAGCACATATACGTACACGTATGTATATGTAGATGTGTATATTGGCGCTTATTATTATTATTATTACTGGGAAACAACCCGCCGCACGCATACTACTGGCAGACTAACAATATTCAATATGCGCTTTGTTGTTGCTGCAGCTAGGCGCCGGATATGTTAACGTACTTGCAACATGCAGCGTGCAACATAACAACAACAACAACAACAATAGACTCATATACTAAAACAACCATACAACAATATGCGGAATTGCTTGAGCATTGAAAGAATATGTTTTCGGTTGTTAATGTTGCGCTCCTACATGCATGCATACATACACACGACATTTATAGGTTTTAATTTCAAATTTAATCACTATAAAGACGAAATTTTACTTGGACTATTGAGATCTTATGCTGAGTCTTTAAAACGTCGAGAATCATCTTTAAACTTTCGACATTTGCTATCGAAATCTCTTTAACACCCAGACATCGGATATTATCAGCATCCTCCAACCATGGATTAGGGACGGATATGTTGCGCGACTTTCAAACTTTGGTCTTCGGCATGTCGAAAGTTGTCTTTTTGTTTGCTGATGTTGGATATTTCGTTCTGTCCTCGTTTACGATCACGAAGAGATGTTGTAGTTGGCGAAAAAATCGAGAAAGAGTTGCTGCCGTGATAAAATTAAAATTTAAAAGTCCCCAGCCTACCATAGTAAAACACCTCTTTTTTGACAAAATAAATTTTTTTTTATTCAACATAGTTCTCTTCAAGAGTGATACACTGATTATAGCTACCCTCCAACTTTTCGATACCATATTTGGAGTACGATTTGTCCTTTACTTCAAAATAGGCCTCAGTTTCGTCGATCATCTCTTCATTCGACGAAAATTTCTTCGCAGCGATTATTCTTTTCAGAACTGAGAACAGGAAATACGGCGGATGCGGAAGCAATTCGAAGCCCAATTCATGGTTTTTTGCCATCGATCTCACTGCATCGATGAAACAACACTTACATCGTCTTCAAATGTGGCAGTTTTTCTGCGATTTCGTCCTTCAAAGAGTCTAATAACGCTATGTAATAGTCACTGTTGATGGTCCTTCCTTTTTCAAGGTAGTCCTTGAAAATTATTCCATCCGCATCCCAAAATACAGATGCCATAACTTTGCTAGTCGACTGTTGCGTTTTCCACGATTTGGAACGAGTTCGTCGTGTGCCGTCCATACGGATGACTGTCGACTGGACTTCGGAGTGAAATGATGGATCCATGTTACATCCATTGGCACATATCCACGCAAAAACTCGTGGTTATTACGCTTGAACATCTCCAAACACTGCTCCAAATCATCAACTCGTTGTTTTTGGTCAAAAGTGAGGTCGCGCGGCACCTACTTTGCACAGAGCTTTCTCATACCCAAATATTCGCGAATGATATGATGTACACGTTCAGTTGATATCTTTAGAGTCTTCTGTGCTCATTTCACCACATCTAAGCTTAGCATACCAACCCTTGGATGGTTTTCTTGGGGCAGGATCCGGAAACTCGTCATCAAGCCAAGTTGTTGCTTCAGTTGTATTTTTTCCCTTCAAAAAGCAATAGCAATATGGAGCTAGCTAAAAATTATTAATTAATTAATTCTAGTAACGTCATCTATGTGTCAGGCTGTGGACTTTCCAATTGACCTATTATGTGGGCCTAAAACCACTCTGATAAAATCGAATCACTTCGATCACGGTGGGATTTAATCTTTTACATATTCTCTTATATAGAGCCTAATTGAGCAGACTTATCCCACTACTTGTACGTATTATTGGAGGATTGTGGATTTCAATCATGAGGCCTACTTTCTTCCGATTATATTTTAGAACGAGCTGATGTTTTATAAGCTTACAAACGAGCAATCACTATACGAAATTCTTCGTAGTCGGTCAACAGAACGTCTATTCCATCATCATCGATTCTGAATACGGGTTTATCACCTTCGGGTGTTGCACTTTAATTGTCATTCAGTTGGCTAGAGAAGTGTTCCCTTCAGTACGGTATGAACATCAGTGCTCAGATCACCTTACTGTTTTTGAAACCTTCTTAGAGTCGTCACATTTTCTTATAAAATTTTCGATTGTTTCTTCCATGTATTTTTGGCTCTCGTTTTATATGGCTACGAGTGCGTCTCGCCTCCATCAACAACGCTTGAAACCTTTTCAGCACGGCACGCATTCGGGAATACTGAGAGATAGCTATCAACTGCGGTTCGATAATACTCATCATATCGAATCTTCATGCGACTTTGTCGAAAACCAATAGTTTCTCTTGTGGCAGTACGTAGAGAGCTCGAAATGACGTTCAATAATTCTCTCATATGGGGCTGCTGACGAGTGATCTCATTAAGCAAGAGTGAGTGCAAGTCGAGTAGGAAACTGCTTGGATGCTTGGAGAATTTCTTGAATACCTCTGATGTTACCCTTCGTTCTCGTAAAAATACTTCAACCAGTTTGTCAACGAGCATTTTTTTTTTTTGACGGCTCGCTGGTTGAGGAGCCACTTGCCTCAAAACCGACCGACTGCTCGCAACCATACCTCTACTGAGCAAGCATTACAAAAAGGCTTTAATGAACTCTTAAACCGAATTTGTCGGACTCAAGACTCCAAAAAAATTACTCACGTCTCAAGGATATACGATCGAGACACAAAAGTAGGTATTGGTTATAGTCTTGCAACTAAAACTGTACACTCATTAACAGTAAACCTGAGTCTCTCCTACAATTTACGATGTGTGTCTTGTAGCTTCCCCAACAAATGGAAGGAACTGCAATTTTTTCTTAGCCGCCTTCGTACGGCTGATGAAGAGATCTTGTTTTCATGCCAGAAATACACTCGAAAAGGTAGATATTCACTCTCAAAAGAAGACCGCAATTAGAAAAATGAATTAAAAAATATTTGACTATAATTTGGGATGTTGGTCTAGTCAGAACTCGATCCCATGATCTTCCCCAAGGTAGCCTGCACTGTTACTGCGGCTTCTCGAGTCAAATTGAGGCATAGTAAAATGTTCTAAAAATTCTTTACGGTATGCATTTCACCAATAAACCTCACAACAATGTCCAAATATGTATGTGCTTGACCGCTTAGATACCATAAACCGAACATTCATCAAAAAAAGTGAATCTTTGAGGCAATAAATCGTTAATAAGAGCTACCAATTTGTTACTTTATTGGAGTTTAAATGTTTCCTCACGTCTTTTTATTATGAGTATCAGTCTATTCAACCAAACCAATACGCCAAGCCATGTTTCATTAAGATTGGCCGCGCGTCTACAACGTGGCTGAAATAACGCTTTTTTTCCACCGAAAGCACGTTTAATTGCGGCAAAGGAATTGTGTACCGAAGCGTTCTTTGGCATTCGTGTTGTTTGCTTTTGTTGTTTTTAATTTCAATTCAATTGACAAATCGTGAGCGGCGCGAAATGCTAACTTTGAGAATACAAACCATTTTTTCCCCCAACCAACAAATGCCGAAAATTATATTTAAAAAAAAAAATTCTTTTTACGAAAAAAAGCGATTTTGTAATAAAAATGGAGCAGTGAGTGGAGTCGAGTCGAGTTGGCTTAGTGTAGAAATCGTGATTTCATTGAAATACAAAAATTCGAGACTAAAGAAGTTGTAGACGAAACAAAGTACTTCTTTAGCTATTCATAATGCCCAACAACAAATTGCCAATTACTTGGTTGGTAGAGCTTTGCAATTAGAACAATGCTGTTGTGGTTGAATTCCAAACGAATTGGTGTATAGCTGCCCGCATACACACTCACACATCCTAGCGAGCAACAACAATAGCAATTAAAAAAAAAGGAAAAAAAATCTCTAGTTAAACGACCGCCTAGACGCCGCTACTAGGAAGGCGCCTACATATACTCCACGTACCCTGGACGATCTGCTTCAAGTCATGGCAGGCAAAATGCAATGATATGCTGCTAGCCACCCATGTCGCCATGTTTGGGGCTCCTGGGACAATTTCATTAAAGCGCAGCAGCATTTTATGCTGCACTCCAGCCGCTCGGTCAACCGCTTTTTGCTTTGGAGCGTTTTAAACTTTTTTATCGCCACTTAAAAAGCGACCGTAAAGCGTCTGTTGGCGGTGGCGGCGCTTAAGCTTCCACATTTGAAATGAGAAGCTCCTGCCAGCGCTTGTAAGTCACGGCACATACATATGCAAAGTGCTGACCAAGTGCTGGGGCTTGAGCGTCGTACAACATCAAGTGCAAGAGCGACAAATTTCTGCATCCTGGCAAATGCCTAACCCTCATTTAAGTACCCTGCCTGCCAAGCAGTCAGCAGCAAGGAGTCCAAGTCCAAGCATCGCAGTTGCCCACATCAACCATAACCATCTAATAAATCAACGCAGCAATGAAAAGCATCGTAAAAGTGCTTAAATTAATCATTTTGAATGTTTATTTGTTATTTAACTCGTTCGTTTTATGATCAGTGCTAGTCTCAAGACGGGCAGGCATGCTGTGGCGGTCAGGCATACAGGGGTCACCGCACATAGCCGCGCTCAGCTGGTGCTCGCTGCCATTCACTGTGGACCGCGCACCGCTCACCGAACTACTCTTCACCGCTGTGGGTGCATCGTTTATCTTGTTCTTTTATTTGCATGCCAACCCGGCCTGTAGCCGCTCGCAAATACATAACCCAACAAAGTGTCTCAGCAGTCGGCGCGACATGGCGAAAGCTAACTACTAAGCGATCGTATCTCACGTTTATAGCTGGCTAGCTTGCTTGCTGCGCAGGTTGGCAACAACAATACTCTTTTGTTTATATCTAAATCGTCGATTTTAAGCGCCACCGGCCGGCGCACAAATTCCCTACAATACATCCCAATACTGCTGCTTCTCAAGCAGAGTTAGTATTCAACCCTATCGTTGTGCATCTCATGTCGCCCATTTTCTGCATTCCCCTTATTGGTTGGCTGTCGCCGGTGGTCATATAACTAACTAGTCATAAAATCTATTCTGTCTGCCTGTCTTGAGGGCTTACTTTGCATATCGTTGTTATTGTATTTGCAAACTTAATCTCCTTAACGGTACAACGGTGTGTCGCACGTCTTAGTTTTGCAGTATACATTAGATATTCTTACATATCTTACTACATACACTTGTACCTGGCGGTAAGATCCAGCTAACACTGTTTCTACTAGAGCTCAACTGCACTTCATAAAAGTTTTTCTTAAAAAAAAAAAGAAGAATTAAATCTTCAAATTGCTCATTAAATTCTTAATTATGGTAGATAACGAAAGTCAAGTTGGTGAGTTGGAGTATTTTCTTCATCTCGACTGCACAAACATTTCACGATCGACCACTCTTTTTGAGCAATTCTTTTTTATTGTTGAGATGCCTGGCGTGGAAATGGATATTCGATTCCGGAAGGTCTAATATATTAATTCTTTATTCAAATTCCTTGCTTCAGCTATGGATCCTGCATATATATATATAGCTAAAATGGAAATATAAATTCGAGGTCCGGCTGCTGTAATATTCCTTACAAACTCTAGTTGTACTCGTAACTATCATTTTTCTAATAGATAGCTTTAGATAAGGACCTTTATAGATAGAAGTTATCAAAATTTGCTTGTTCTGTTTCAAAACGGCTTAGTATGAGAAATCCGAAGCTTTGTAGAAGTGTTGTCATGCCTTAGACAGACAGTGTGCTTGCCAAGAAAGCTTCGCGACTCACCTGAGTATGCTGACAACCGCCTTGTCGCATGTCGATATTGGTGATCGCTCTTTACGATCACGTCGATGGGTTTTCTGGCAATCACTGTAGATGAAAAATATCTCCACGTCAAAAAAAAAACCAAACCACTCCACGTTCTTCCACCACAGCCAACATTTCACCAAGTCCGGCGCCACATATTACCCTGTATGTGTTTCTACGGCTTTTAAACAAGTACGTACTCGATATGATGTCTGACGTTGTGCAGTGTAGTAGTTCAGCTGGAAGGGGACCTATAATTTATTCTAAGCTGCATCTGAACGGCCGATGGATTTTTATGTGAAACTTTTTATATAATGTCAGAAATATTGTCGAAGAGGCTAATATTCCCTGACGAAGAGGAACCGCAATTAAAATAGAATTTTTTGATAATATTAGATGCTGATCGCAATAGGGTTCGAGTCTTTGACAATTCTCAGGGTAGCATACACTCCTCCGAGGTTGTTTCGGTTAATTATGCGATTTTCGATTTCCCAGGTAACATGTAACCGCCGAGGTGAAAATGAACTTAATCAGAAAATATAACTTTTCGGTAAAAAAAAGCTCATCTTCTGCTTAGCCATCTTGAGTCCATTGAGCGAAGCAAAATAGCATGCAAAATCCTGAGCAAAGAACTGCTCGAAATGTTTAATTCCTGCGAACGGTGTGGAGTAGATGTTGATGACTATTTGAGCACACTTTGAGCTACAGCAGCAATATTTTCCACTGGACGTTCTGGGCGAAAATGAACCGGTTTGAAGAATTCGCTGCACAAATTGATCCACAAACTGCATGGAATGGCGAAGTTACGAGGTAGTATGTGCACGAACCTACCTTAAATCGGTTTTTGGTCTCTAAAACAAGATTTTTACAGTGTATCGGACATTTCTTATATACAATTATGTTTAGTTTTTTATTACCTACAACCTCCAGCAGGTCAAATTTAAAGTCTTTTTTCACTAATTACACAGTGTAATTAATACGATTTCAATTTTCATCTTTTGAAAAAAAATTTAAATTATTTTAATTTATTTCAAAACTTGTTTATAAAAGTTAATACTGGCAACCTTGCATTACAGCGAACAATCAGCTGATTCAGTATAAGGGAAATGAACAAAGCACCCCTGGTTTCTACGTCCGCCTACGACCGTCAGTAACGGCAGCGCTAAGCAGGGATTACCCTTCATTTACATGGCACTCTCATAAGATAGATTGTGTCAGCTGAGTCGCTATATTTTTTTGGCTCGTTTGGCTAATAGAGAGGTAATCAGGTTTTACTGTGGTTGGACTTTTTGCGATGTTTCCGCAAATTTCCAGATCTCTACAAAATAGTCACAGAAACCATCTGATATCGTAAATTGTTCGGGAAATGGGCCTGACGGGAAACTACTTCGAGAGGAAGGCATCAAAAAATTGATACCCCGCTTCATAACCTGCATAGAGAGGAATGACAACTAATTCGAAAAATAGCTTGCATTGTTTACTAAATCATCACAGATTTTTTTTTTTTTTTAGATAAAAAAAATTTAAGTATTACAAAATTTCGGTACACTGTGTATGCCACGTACTGACCCTGGATGGTCAATGCACACTAGCGTGCTTCTTGGTCAGTTTGACGAAGGCTTACTTGAGATTCATATTTAGAGAAAAAAGTGGGAGCTTAAATTTTAATTTATTATTTAATTTATTTCATTTTTAATAATAAAAAAATAACATTTTTATTGCCGCTTAGTCATTCTCAAGACTATAACATATGGATCTTTAGAAAAGTGCAATATTAAATTCAGCCAAAATCGATTTACCCTTACAGCTGAATGTCCACTAAATTTTCCTGTGCGTATTCGAAGTGCAGTCGCCGTGTAATCGAATTAAAATGATTTTTTAAGTTTTAAATTTAATTTAATTTAATCAAGAGCACATGAAGAGAATTCCTTTGGTCCACACATTACTGATACACACTCCATTGACTTAATTGCTCAGTCTGTGATTCACAACTTAATTTAATGTCTGGAAACATGTGTTCTTATTACCAATCACTTGAAAGAGTGCTGAAACTGGAATGGATGTAAAGATACCACATACTGTTTATACATACTGTGTCTATATAAAGGGTGATCCATTTCGAGGTTCCCTACTTTTTTGAAGAAGAAAACACAGAAAATTCAAATTTAATGAGGAGCGTTTATTATCATGCGAAAGAACATTCTTTGGCATTTATTTTTTGAAGATTATCTCTTTCAAATGTTGGCCGCGGCTACCTCTCAGATGGTCCATCCGTTGAGTCCAATTTTCGATGACTCATTCGAGCATTTCGACTGATAACTGGCGAATGACATGCGTGATGTTTTGCTCCAAGGCCTGAATCGAAGCGGGATTGTCCGCATAGTCTTTAGGCTTTACATAGCCCCACAGGAAAAAGTCTAACGGTGTGATATCACACGATCTTGGTGGCCAATCGACCGGCCGAAAACATGAAATTATCTGCTCACCGAAGTGTTATCACAATAAATCCATTGATTGATACGATGTGTGGGAAGTGGCGTCGTCTTGTTGAAACCAAGTGTCGCGGAGATCACGAGCTTCAATTTTAGGCATCAAATAGTCTGTTATCATGGCGCGATAATGGTCGCCATTGACGGTTACGTTCTCACCGGCATCATTTTTGAAAAAAATATGGGCCAATGATTCCACCGGCCCACAAACCACACCAAACTGTTTTTTCTGAATGAAATAGCAGCTCTTGGATCTCTGCAGGTTGCTCTTCGTTCCAAATGCGGCAATCTTGATTGTTTACGTACCCATTGAGCCAGAAACGGGCCTCATCGCTGAAAAATATTTGGCTCGAAAACGTCGGAACTTTTCCAGAGCCCATAGAGCGAAGCGATGTCGCTTGCGAAGGTCGATCGGCTTCAGTTCTTCCACAAACTGTATTTTCTACGCTTTCAATTTAAGATCTCGACGTAAAATGCGCCAAGTCGTTCCATACGTCAGACCGAGTTGCTGCGAACTGCGCCGAATCGACTCTCCACGCTCTTCGTGTACACTCTCAGCTATGGCCGCTATATTTTCTTGCCTGCGTGCTGGACGTGGTCTATTCGGTCGAATATTATCCAATAATGAATGCTGGGTCTCAAGATGGGTGATTATGTTGCGAATAGTACGCTCAGTATGCCGATTATGTTGACCATAAGTTGAGCGAATCGCGCGAAACACATTCTTTATAGAACGTGAATCTTTGTGATAAAGATGAATGATTTGTAAACGTTGTTCAGGCGTAAGTCTTTCCATGATGAAATGCCAAACAATACTGAACAAAAATCACATCATGGCTTAACACGACACACGCGTGATCTGTCAAAAAAAGGCTATTGAGAAAAGTACCTCTACTTGGATCACCCTTTTCATATGAGTGTGTATGTATTGTATATTGTGTGAGTTTAATTTCTACTTAAACATTTAACTTATAGCTGACCACAGTATAGCTGTACAATCATCAAAGCAATTTCCGCAAATTACAAGCAATCACCGAGAACTTTCAGCGCAAAGCGAGCGCCACTTGCTCAAACCCAGCTGGTCAGTTGCTGCACCACTGCTCAAAAATCGAATCACGTGTGCACAATTTCTCCATACAAGTAGTTAATCTCTGGTCCAATGCACCAAAATTACTGTTACTTACCACTCGCACTGCTGTTATTGCTGCTATTGTTGTTATTATTTTTGTTGTTTTTGCTGTTGGCGATTAAGTTAAACGCTACTAAACTAATTTAAAAGCAATTGAAAATTTGCTTCGAAGACGTTTTTTAATCTGCCACATTGCAAATATGTTAGTAGGAGTTGTTGAGAGCAAAGTCGTCAGGAGCCATTGCACAGGACTCCAGGCAGTCAGCCAGCCAGTCAGCTATCCAGCGTACGTGGCCACAACCATACTTATTAATTGTTATTAGTTAAAGCAACATATATGATGAGTTCGCTCTCAGAACGACTATAACCCATGCTACGACACATACTCCTACTCCTTCCCTTCGTTGCTTTGCTGCTCGCGTTGCTTGTAGGCGCGCGCGTCCACCGCCACATTGACGGCTGTCAAAACATGTTCTCGGGTAATGCAAATGTCGTCGTAACATAATATTGAACATGATGTTACTGCTGCCATTTCAGCTTCTGCAATGGCTCCTGTTGCATGACCAACACTGGCGCACAGCAGACTGACCAACTGCATATTTTCCCCAATTGTCACGTACGAACGTTCAACATAGCCGGAAGTTAATAGATTTTTGCAAAAATAAATACAAGTATTATAATCCATAATGCATTTGATGGCGAACGAATGGCTCAATGGCCGGTTGACCGGTTGTACAAATGCCTCTGTCGGTTGGTTCACGTTAGCTGTGGTTGGTTGGTTGGTTGCTCTTGGTGGTTCGTCGCAGCATTTTCATTAAGTTCGATATTACTTTTATGTGGAATTTAATTTGCGAACCACCATTGGACAAGCCATAATAACGCAATTTAGCTTCCACTTACAATGTGTATACAAGTACGTGAATGGGAGCAATAGTAATATGTTTTATACTTATATATATGTACGTACATACATCATGTGTTTTAATGGAATATGGCATAATTGAAAGAATATTAGATTGATGTACATATTGCTTAAGGCTTAAAGCGGGCATTCACGTCTGCAGCTTCAAAGTTAGGTTGGAGTGGCTGTTGCTGATGGAACTTTTAGGGCGTTCTGGTGCCACTACCATCCTCGATCCCTGCGATCGGTAGATATTCGTCTTTAGAAACTTAATCCTGTACCTAAGAGCTGTGCAACACACACATAGAAAATTTGGCATATCGGCGTATTGTCTCTTCACATATAAAGGGTGATCCAAGTAAAGGTACTTTTTTCAATAGTCTTGTTTTGACAGATCACGCAGGAGTGGTGTCAAGCTGTCATGTTATATTTGTTCAGTATTGTTTGGCATTTCATAATGGATACCTTTATTACGAAAATTAACGTTCTGTAAAGAATGTGATCCGCGCGCTTCGCTCAACTTATTGTCAACATAATCGGCATACTGAGTGTACTATTCGCAAAACCATCACCCATCTTGAGATCCAGCATTCATTATTGGATTATATTCGACCGAATGGACCACGTCCAGCACACAGTGAAGAGAATATAGCGGCCGTAGCTGAGAGTATACACGAAGACCGCGGAGAGTCAATTCAGCGCTATTCGCAGCAACTCGGACTGACGTATGGAACGACTTGGCGCATTTTACGTCGAGATCTTAAATTGAAAGCGTAGAAAATACAGTTTGTGGAAGAACTGAAGCCGCTGGACCTTCCCAAGCGACATCGCTTCGCTCTATGGGCTCTTGAAAAGTTCCAAGAAGATCCGACGTATTTGAGCCAAATTTTGTTCAACGATGAGGCCGATTTCTGGCTCAATGGGTATGTAAATAATTGGGACGAAGAGCCACCTGAAGATATTCAAAAGCTGAAATTTCATCCAGAAAAAAACAACGGTTTGGTGTGGTTTGTGGGCCGGTGGAATCATCGGTCCATAATTCTTTAAAAATTATGCCGATGAGAACGTAACCGTCAATGACGACCGTTATCGCGCCATTATAACCGACTATTTGATGCCTGAAATTGAAGCTCGTGATCTCCGCGACATTTGGTTTTAACAAGACGGCGGCACTTCCCACACATCGCATCAATCAATGGATTTATTGAGGAGAGAACACTTTGGTGAGAAAATAACTTCACGTTTTGAAGAGGTCGATTGGCCACCAAGATCGTGTGATATCACACCGTTAGACTTTTTCCTGTGGGGATCTGTAAAGTCTAAAGTCTATGCGAACAATTCCGCTTCGATTCAGGCCTTGGAGCAAAATATCACGCGTGTCATTCACCAATTACCAGTCGAAATGCTCGAACGAGTCATCGAAAATTGGACTCAACGGATGGATCATCTGAGACGTAGCAGCGGCCAACATTTGAAAGAGATAATCTTCAAAAAATAAATGACAAAGAATGTTCTTTCGATTTATAATAAACATTTCCCATTAGATTTTAATTTTCTGTGTTTTTTTTTCTTTCTTTAGAAAACTAGGGAACCTCGAAATGGATCATCTTGTATAAACCGTACCTGCTTCAGTTTATAAGACGAACGTCCATCACGAATTTTTCTCTTTAACTCTCAAGTAAAAAGATCACCTCTCTATAACATGTCCAAGTAGAACCTCTCTGCAACCAGTGTCCTCCTAGACTCTTTATTTCAATGTAAGTTTGTTTAGCGGCTTCTATAAATATAGCTACAACTAATCGGAAATAACCTTTTAGCCCATTGAGGTATTGTGATATCTCATATTTCGCTGGAAAGGTCAACACATTTGGATGGTAGTCGATGAATCGACAAATAAATGATTCTCCCAAGAACTCGTATATGCTATACGCTGCCTCCTTCGCTAGGTGTTTCATGTCGGAAATGGCGAGAACTTCAGTGTGAACCTTACAACATATCTTTTGGTTTTTTAACTTGGTGTAGTCACTCTGAAGGGAAATGAGGTTTGGAATCTTGTATCATCTCTACCTCGTGGTAAGAGTGCTCGGCATTTTGCTATACTGAAGTTTAGATGGCTCACCTATAAGAGTCCTCTCTTTATGAACAAAGGTTTAGCTCTACAAGTCCCTCGTCATTTCCGTTCTTTTGTTTATGAGTTGTTGTTGTTTTTGTAAAAAGATTCCCCAAAGAATTTTGAGGTAACATTTTGCGGTGGCCGTATAAAATTCCGACTCATTCTGGAATAAAGAATCTGGATTTTAGTCCCTCTTAAGACGGGCATTCATTACCTTACGTGCAAACTCTTAAGCTTGTTGTTGTTGTTGTTGTTTTTGTAAAAAGATTCCCCAAAGAATTTTGAGGTAACATTTTGCGGTGGCCGTATAAAATTCCGACTCATTCTGGAATAAAGAATCTGGATTTTAGTCCCTCTTAAGACGGGCATTCATTACCTTACGTGCAAACTCTTAAGCTTCTATCTCGCAGGTGTCCATGTAGTGTATTAGTCATTTTTGGGAGTTTTCGAAAGAAAGATTTGTGGTTTTTCCGTCCTAACGACTGGCCTGTGGCTACCAAGGTAGAAATAGACCTTGTATCCGTACAGATTTGCGAACCGTTTTAACCCTGACGTTCCATTTCACTGAGATAGGCTCAAGACAAGGCAGTTAATACGTTCCAGATATAGCTATCGGTTGAGCATACCGTGGTATATGGAAGCGTTGGACAGGGAATTTTTCACGGATGGATTAGAGCGAAGTTTTTTGCCGGAAATTTACAATTGGCTACGGGCTCTCCAGTTTGCACTTTTTTAAGAGGAGGTGGCAGTCAAGTACATCGGCAAGGATATTACCGTTGGACAGAGAATTTTGTCAGGAATAGATCAAGGTTGGATGGAAGAGTTGAGTTTTGTACGGAAAACAATGGACTCTGAGCTCAGTATTCCTCGCCAGTTTGGACTTTTTTAAGTGGAAGTGGCAGAAATCAAAGTTGCCATAGATCTACTGCTCCGAGCGTCATTTCACCCAAAGACATTAGTATTCTTATATTCCATTCCTTCCATTTCCCTAATCCATAATGAATTTGCCATTTACCCGAAGGAGTCGCATACAAAATGATTTATGGTTTCTTCTTCCTCATCGCTTTTAGAGCTCCTATAGCAGCTTCTACAATGAGCTTTCGGTATTTTTGCATACAAGTATAGTCCTCTCGAGACGGTAGTTTAAAGTCATATGATCAATGAAAAACTAATAGGGAAAGAGATGCCAAATTTTATGTGAGCATCGAGTCAAGCGGGCTGAAATTTTTTCATTGAGATTGGCTTATAGATCAAGGCATAGTACGACGCTTAACCATCGACTCAATAAATCCGGACTTAAGCTTTCAAAAAGTGGATGGAGCGCCGAAACTCTTCTCAAGTTGATCTACTTTTTCTTATCAGAAAAATACTACAATTTCGAAACTGACATTCGCTCAATATTTACCACCAAAACTCCACCTCAGCTTACCTGAAATTATACTGTATACAATTAGTGTAGATTAAATGTTTCAATTAAACCTAAAATTTCGCAACAAAAAAAAATTAAAACTATGTCGCCTCATCTCATTCATTCACTTCATACGTATAATGGTAACTGCAAACATTTTGGGAGAAAAACATGAACGGAATGTCAAAATACCGGAGCTTGTCAATTTGTGAAATGAATTTTAAGTGAAAAACTGCGGGTGGCTCTGTTCGTTGCCACCATTGAACAATGCGACAAAACGACATAAAACCCAACAGCTGAAAACAGCGAGAGACGAACAAACACACAAACGCCTTCAAACTCTCTTCATTAAGGGCAATTGTCCAGTAGTAGGTAGTAGTAGTAGGTGAAGCAATCAACCCATATAAATATATTCAACACCAACCTGATGGAGAGTAAACTAAATATCCGCCGCAAATCAGCATGCAGGCGGCTGGCATTTCCAAAAACAAAACAAAAACAATGAAGAAAAAATACCAAAATAAAAGTCTCAGAATGCTTCATGCGAATTCGTTTAATTTTTAGTACGATTGTTGATTTAATTGTTTGACTAATTGAGAGATTTTCTTTTTTGTTAAACCCCATGAGGACGCAGCTACGTGATCGCTGCCAATCGATTGGTCTCATATGTATATCTGAATGTGTGTAAGTATGAGTGTATGGTAAGTATGTGTTGCGCCAGTGATCCACGGCGGATGCTGATGCGCTTTCGCTTTACTACTCAATATCGTTGATGATGCTTAGCGTCAAGCGAAGTGAAGTATCACATGGTTTTGTGAACCCCCACTTGGCACTCGCTCGCTCGCTCGCTCGCTTGCTTACTTATGCAATTGTTGACTGCTTGTAATGACTTGATTTCGGATGATGATGAACCGCACCGAATCTCGGCATGCGCATAAATAAATACATTCCCGCTTGCGCACTGCGCCCGCTGAGTCGGTGTTGATGAGGTTGATGTGGCTGGCTGATGATGACTCGATTGCATCTCATTGCGCTTAAACCATTTTTGGAGACAATCAAGCCGGCATAGTGGCGACAACACACAGGCATTTCCACCACCAGAAGAGAACAACAACAAAAGCAATGCTCTACACCAAAGCAGAGTTCAAACGGACGCGGACAGAGGGCTTTGTGTGACAACTTGGTGGTGGCGCTTTATATTGTAAAAATCGCGTCCATTGGTGTATGTATGAGTCGAAAGTCGAATTAATTAACTGCACGCTGTCGCAAGATCACCGCACAAGTTGTCGCCAAGTGTTGTTTGGCAGCAGCAGCAACAACAACAACAACACCACCAACAGCCTGCAATTCGTTTTTATTTTCTGTTCTTTTATTTTTTACTTTTTTCCCTTTGGTTTCGCTGTGCTCAGCTGCACTTGATGTCTTGTTAGACAACCGGAGGACACACAGAAGCAAAATTTCTTTAGCAACAAACACCACGATCTCTGTTGTTGTTGCTGCAGCCTTAACCGAGTTGCTGCAGTCTGATTTGGTTGCTGGTTGCACTCATTTCATTGAGAAACCTTTGAGACATTGGTCACGCTGGCACGTAATCTCTCCGCCAGCAGCTCACACTTGCTCCCCACTATACCACCGCCGCTTCACCACCTGTTGCGCTTACGTTGGTGAAAAGACGCGCATAGTCTCAACTAACAAATCGTGTCCCGACTGGCTGCCTGTCTACCAGCGCATGACCAACCAATACATCGGTCGAGCTATCACCAGCCATCGGCTGTTTGTGTTGCAATGCAATGGCGCCAGCATCTGCGAAATAAATAGTGTAGTACAGCAGCGGCAATAAAAGCAACAAAAACGACAAGAACAACAACAGCAGAGCATCAACTATCACAACAATTGGCTCACACACAAAGATCGCAATTTAATTGCAAAATCTAAATGGAGATTTATGTAAATTTATAAATTCCCTCATACTCTCGCTAGTACAACAACTCTCATCCATGCGACATTGTTGCCATATTTTGGTCATCCAATACGATTGCACGTGTTATGCATCTACCTATGTATGTATGTGGGATACTGTAGTATCAGTTACCCGTGAGCCGTGAGCCTGGTGTGTGGTTTGATTGCTTCCTAGGCAAGCTTGGGAAATTAAACTCGTACACTTCCCTTGAGAAAAGAGTTGGCAAGCTGATTGTAGTTATTGACAACGGCACAGGCATTCTTCTGGCTATACAAATACTACTTACTTACTGTTTGGTCAATGAATTGTTGATTGCAAGCAGTTGTCGTTGGTGCTCATTGGTGCATTGGTGCAACAATTAGTGGACATTTTAAAATGACAACTTAATTAATACAGATTTCTTCTGGTTAATATAACAAACGACATGATGAGCACTGAAAAGAGAATTAAATTAATTTTAATTCGAAAAAATGTGAAATTCCATAATTAATGTTACTAATTTTACGAAGTGATCGTGCGCTAGCTTAAACAAATCTTAACTCTACGATTTTGTTCCTTTCGCAAGAAAAGATTTCCATGAAACACCATTCATAGAACATAACAAGTCAATTTGAAAACTCCCCGGCCTACCATAGTAAAACACATTTTTTTAGCAAAATTAATTTTTTATCCAACATAGTTCCCTGCAAGAGTGATACACTGATTATAGTGAACCGCCAACTTTTCGATACCATTTTTGTAGTATGATTTGTCCTTTGCTTCAAAATAGGTCCCAGTTTCGGCGATCACCTCTTCATGCAACGAAGATTTCTTCCCAGCGAGCACTCGTTTGAGTTCTGAGAACAGGAAATAGTCGCTTGGGACCAGATCTAGAGAATACAGTGGATGCGGAAGCAATTCAAAGCCCAATTCATGGATTTTTACTATCGATTTCACTGATTTGTTTCAAGGTGCATTGCCCTGGTGAAACAACACTTTCTTTTTCTTCAAATGCGACCGTTTTTCGGTGATTTCGTTCTTCAAAGGGTCCAATAACGCTATGTAATAGTCGCTGTTGTTGGTCCTATAACCTCGCCAGCCGACTGTTGTGTTTTTCCACTCTTAGGAGCGGGTTCATGGTGTTTAGTGCACTCGGATGACTGTTGATTAGACTTGGAAGTGAAATGATGGAGTCATGTTTCATCCATTGTCACATATCGACGCAAAAACTCAGGTTTATTACCCTTGAACATCTCCGGTCACTGCTCCGAATCATCAACTCATCATTGTTTTTGATCGAAAGTGAGCTCGCGCGCCACCCACTTTGCAAAGAGCTCTCTCATACCAAAATATTCGTGAATTTCAATTTACGGTCACTCCACATCATTTTGTGGATTTTTTTTTTTTTTATGTTTTCGTCGGTGACAAACTCTTTTAGGCTTCCTCTGCGTGCACCGTCTTCGTTGCTCATTTCACCACCTCAAAACTAATCATACCAATCCTTGATGGTTGATTTTCCTGACAGTGTCCCGAAACTCGTCATCAAGCCAAGTTTTTGCTTGAACTGTATTTTCTCCCTTCAAAAAGCAATATTTTATCAGCACCAATCGACCTGTTACAGACTGAAGATAAATTTTTCTTCAAACCCTGCAAGTTTTGAACATTTTTTTCTTTAAAGTTTGAGTTTACGCTAAAATCAGAAGTGGAAATATGAACACTGGAAGTCGTATTTGGAGCATAACAGCCAAAAATTTGAACAAAATCCTGGCAAAATTGATTTTAAAAAAATCAATTTCTCTATTCGAGGTACTTTTTATTTAAACTGACCTATACAATTTATTTGGACTATTTTTGGAATATAATACCAATCAATTTTCCGCATTAATAGACCATGTTCCACAATTTTTTCTACATATCCGGCAGCATTCCAATGATTTCGGAATGAATATTTGCCTTGAGCTCTTCAATGGATCGAGTGTAGCTGACAATCTGTTTTTTTTTTCAAATAACCTTACAAAAATATGTCATGAAAAGCCTAATCTGCACATCCGGGTGGCCAATCAAAGTCATCTCTTTCAGATATCATCGACGTCCAGGGAATTTTTGTGTTGAAACTGAATATAGTTTAATTTGCGCGGTATCTTCTTGAAACCAGCCATCGTCAAGACCTTTTCCACGCATTTGCGGGCAAATATAATAAGCCACATCTACCGGTCGATATCGACTTCTTTTTTTTAATTTTGACAAATAATGATTTTGACGTATACGCCGGCCGAAACAGTCACTTTGCAATGTCGTTTCATGGATCTCGAATGGATTTTCCGTTTTCCAAATGCGACAGCAGTATGAAATGGGACTAGTCGAAGATCAAGATTTCCTTCCAATTAAGAGGATCAGGGTTGACTTTAGAAAACTCAAGGATTATTTTCAATGTAAATCGGGACTGTTTTTACCCGTTGTTTCGGTTTGATTCATTTCTAAAATTATACGTTTCCAAAAAAAATGTCTAACCAAGTCAATCCGTTGATAAATGTAAAAATTACTCAATTTTTATATACCGACACGGAGAGATATTAAACCCCCTAAAAGCATCGAACAATTAT
The DNA here is from genome assembly GCA_030068015.2 of Neoceratitis asiatica. Lineage (NCBI taxonomy): Eukaryota > Metazoa > Arthropoda > Insecta > Diptera > Tephritidae > Neoceratitis > Neoceratitis asiatica. The sequence continues at coordinate 64,868,134 of CM061526.1, forward strand.
TCGAATACTCATTGCTCAATCCAGAAAAATTATTAGTTAATTGAAAAAAAAAAAAACAATTCTTACACTCCATTCTGTGAGTCTATCCATCGTCAAATTCTTTATTTTTGTCTTTTTTTTACCTTCAAAACATAAAATTCCCCAATTAAAAATATTGGTTATATGCATATTTGTCTCTTGCCTTAGACCGATCTGGGATTTGCGTTCTGTTAATCTATAAAAATTATAAATTTTTATAAAAAATATTGTTTTAGAATTAAACTGGCTCATGTAAGCTATTTTTGGGAATACAGATTATAACTGCACTTTTTTGTCTCAGCAATACCTACTGTTTAACAAAAATCGAATTGATTCCATCCATCGCACTTATATCTTATTTATATTTTAAATTTATTTTTGTATTATAAATTTAATCTTTCAGAAATCTAATCACTTTTTCTTTTCTTCTATTTTCAGGATCCTTTCACGGTAAGTTAAAAATAGAACTCTGTTTTTTTTTTTTTACAAATATTATAATCCAGTTAAGTGCATATGGGATTTCAACTAATATTCGTTCTTTGTAAAATGTTTTCAGTGCAGTTTTGTGATTTTATAATCCATAGTAATGGTTTCTCTAACTTTGAACTACTTCTGAAATGTCGGACAACGTCGAGTACATAAAGAGTAGGCGTAGGCACTAACGGATCCAAATAGATGTTTAGTCAGACCCAATCTTCAAAAGACGCATGTATAAATTTGACAGCTATCGAATCATTATTTTGGAGATTATAGCATTTTAAGTGAAGCAAATTTTTTTATTGTGAAATATAGGATAACAAGGAATCTCGCGTGTTGATAAAATATTGCATTTTGGAGGGGAAAAATACAGTTGAAGCAAAAACTCGGCTTGATGACGCGTTTCCGGACGCTGCCGCATGAAAATCAACCATCAGGGATTTTTATGCTATGTTTAGACGTGGTGAAATGAGCACCGAAGATGGTAAATGCACTGGACGCCCAAAAGAGGTTGTTACCGACGGAAACATCAAAAAAATGATTTTGAATTTTTTTGTCGATATGTGACAATGGCTCCATCATTTCACTCCGAAGTCCAATCGACAATCATCCGAATGGACTGCACATGATTGACCCGCTCCAAAGCGTCGAAAAACGCAACAGTCGACTGGCAAGGTTATGGCGTCTATATTTTGGGATGCGCATGGAAGAATTTTCATTGAATACCTTGAAAAAGGAAGGACCATCTACAGCGACTATTACATAGCGTTATTGGACCGTTTGAAGGACGAAATCTCCGATAAACGGCCGCATTTGGAGAAAAGTAAAATTGCTGTTTCACCAAGACAATGCACCGTGTCACAAATTAATGAAATCGATGGCAAAAATCCACGAATTAAGCTTCGAATTGTTTCCGCATCTACCGTATTCTCCAGATCTGGCTTCCAGCGATTATTTCCTGTTCTCAGATCTCAAAAGAGTGCTCGCTGGAAAGAAATTTTCGTCGAATGAAGCGGTTGTCGCCGAAACTGAGGCCTATTTTGAAGCAAAGGACAAATCGTACTACAAAAATGGTATCGAAAAATTGCCTAAAAAATTTGTGTTCATAGACAGCAGGAAAATTGATAATGAGAATAGCTATCAATTACAAAAAAAAGGAGAAAATTTACTAAAATTCTGTTAGATCAGTTTAGGTGAACTATGGAGTCGCTGGGCAGTGCTACATAGACCATGCATAGATACATAAAATGGGAGCAAAGTTATGTGCTGCACAACTCCCTATTGTTCCTCTAGTGTGAAGAACATTGCAATTTTCTTGATTGAAAAAAAATGAAATGCAGACGTTTCGGAACTTTATCTAATGTTGAGTGAGATCTTTTGTTTGTGTCTAGATCCTGGTGCTCAGCGATTATGTGCTCTACGCCATTCGTTGTTTTTAACCAGACCGAATTTGATGTCATGCGACGCGAACAGTTGATGTCCCTTTAATATTACTAGCAGCCTGGAACTTAGAATATCGTTATTAACACTAAGTACCATTGAAGTGGTCCATTTTTGTATTGTTCTAAGTTGAGTTTATATTGGTTGGAAGAGATTTCTATCGTTGGTTCATCCACTGAGGCATTGTACTTAGTGATTTTTTTATACCTTTCATGCACATGAAATGGTATATTAACTTTGATACGAAGTATGTAAATATCAGAAGGAGAAGAGATAGACCCACCGATTTTTATACCGATCGTATCAGAATCACGAGCTGAGTTGATTTAGCCATGTCCGTCTGTCCGTCTGTCTGTTTGAGCTCAAACTAGTCCCGCAATATTTGAGATATTTCAACCAAACGTGGTAGGAAGATGTATGCATACGATTAAACGATCGTTTGTCGAAACCGGATCAGAACACTATAGCATATATACGATCGATTTAAAATTTTGGGTCATAAGTCCTTCGAAAAGCACCTACGAAATTTGGTATATCACACATGCGTTACGACTTGCGAATTGGTTCTGAAAATCATCCAAATACAGCGAATGTAACATATAGCTCCCATACACCGATATTTTCAGATGTGAGGTTTTGGTCAAAACTCAGTCAAAAAACTATTTAGGAGCATGAAATTTTATACTATATATACATATAATATATATATAATAAATTGCATATTGGTATTAAAAATCATCGAAATCGGACTGCAATATAATATAGCTCCCTTACGACCGATTCGTTCAGATATGAGATTTTTGGTTAAAATACCTCTAAAAAGGCATATACGAACGCGAAATTTGGTCGCGAGCATCGACGCATATTATGAAATCCATATTTGTTGAGAAAATCCCAGAAATCGGATTACTATATCAGGTAGATCCCCTACATCCGAGTTGTTCAGATATGAGCATATAGAAGCGTGAAATTCGGTATTATACGAAATGTTAATGATAGGTATAAAGACGGCCACTCTTGTCTTATTCTCTTTTCATGTCGACAAGGATTTTGGCCCATTTTACGGCTAAAATAAAGAATAAACGTTTATTTCATTTCTATTATAACCTTACTTTTCTTAAAGCTCACGAACTTTTAGTCTTGCCCTCCACTCAATGTTGTACAATTTAAAATTATTAACTTTACTGTAAACTATACGAGTATTTCTGAATCATGCCTTAGGCATATTAACTGCACTTTAACACATATACTTGTCTGCCTGTAAATAAAATCGCTACATATAATTTCTGTCATAACTAGAGTTATAAAATATAGTTTAACAACTTAATAATGCTAGAATGCCACATAGCAATCACCTGTTGAACTGAAGATCGGCAGGCAGTTGCTGACACGTGCTGAACGCGGTAGCACGTACATACATTTTTAATACACAGATATGCAGAGTGTATAAATGTTTGTTTATATGTATAATAATATAGGGAGAGGACTCAACGACTGCCACAGTCTGCAGGACTGCAAGCTACAATTACGCCTTTTTCACCTTTCCAGCTGCCTGGTGCGAATACTTATCGATCGCTGCGTCTGACAAATAAGCGCCTCAACACCACACACTCTCCCAACATCCAACAACAGTGCATGCATATGTATACTCGTATATGAATTGTCAGGAGGCAGTTATGAAAGCAATTAAGGATATCGAATATCGCTCAAAAATATTGAAATTGACGCTAAGTTGACTGAGTGAAGGATGATGGTTTAACGTAGCGCTACTAGTCAATCGCCGTCGTATACTCACACTTTAGACGGTGTGGTGAAAATAAATGATGAAGTACGTACGAGTACAGCTGCCGAGATCAACAGCACCACGCGCTTCTTGAAGAGCACATAAATCATTTGTGCTGATACGATACACCAAGTTGGACGTTGCAAAGCAAACTCAGCAAAGAATCCGCCCAAAACCATTGAATAAAAATTCCAACACGTTTGTAGACCGCAAACGTCTTTTGTCGTTTTATCTCGTACAAAGTCTAATTGGTAGTGGCGCACCACCTGCCAACCACAACAACTCGTCCGCCACGAAAGGATAACAACAGCGGCACAGGACTATGGGCATTAACTGGAGCAGTAGATAACCGAAGGCTGTTAAAGTTGTTGAAAAAAAAAATTTTTTAACAGACGCCCAATTCATTAAATATACGTCTTCGTAACCGTTCATTGTCAACTCACAAAGCCAGCGACAACCAACCAAACTGTGGAGAAAAAGCATTGTCTTATAAGTATATATTTCATGGCAGAGGAGTAAGAATAATGCTAATAAACGAGTATGATTAAAGTAAACAAGCACAATTGTCGTTTAAATGACAAGTTTTGACAACTTGTAAAATGACATGACCGAGGAAGGAGCGAGCAGCAGCATTGAAAGAAAGCGCCTGCAAAAGCCAATGTGCAAACTTGACGACAAGCAAACAAACCCACAACCGCCTCGCCTCTCTGTGTGCTACCGAGACTGCGTCGCAAACTTCTTATGTTGCACAAAGCGCTTGACTTAAATTAATAATCCGCGTAATTTGGTGATTTTTAGCTGCGCAAACAAACAGAAAACGGCCACTAAACGTAGCTGAGACCGTCGTACCCGCCGCTCGTAAGTTGCCGCCGCTCCTACCTCTTACTCGTATGTACCACTGTACGCTACTTCCATTTGTTTTGCGCTTAATATGTCATTTAGATTGTTTGCCGTCGATAAACACGTCAGCCGTCAGTTGTCGGTTTGTTTGGTTGGCTTGATGATGGTTTGATGGTTTGACGTTGTTAGTTGATGTTGTTAGTCGGTTCGTTAGGTTTGTGCGCGCGGCCATTTCACGTAGCACTTTTACTTGTTTTTACCTTGTTTATGCGTTTTTCTCCCTTCTTTCTCTTTTGCTTTCTACTGCTAGCTTAACTAGCGTCGACCGCTCATGAATTGGCCTCAATTACAAGTAGTTTAAGTATGATTATTATTTTGGGAATTGTGTGTTGAATGCTCAAATTGTTTTAACCACTGAGTGGTTGAGTGTGTGTGTGTGTGTGTGTGTGTGTGTGTGTGTGCTGGTATTTATTTCAGGGCGTTTCGGTGTCAATGCGAAACGGAAATGTAATTTCTAATCAATTAAGTCTTATCGTTTGGTGTTATTGTTGTTGATACCAATAAATAGAAAATAATTGCTCCACACAATAGTGAGGGTGAGGGTGGCTTTCTACTCACATTACCGTACATATTAAGCTAGAAATGATAGCTAAGCCTTGTAAGGTCGACGCAGTGAGCAATGTAAGTTACATATATAAAGGGTGATCCACTTCGAGGTTCCCTACTTTCTTAATGAAAAAAACACAGAAAATTCAAATTCACTAAAGAATTTTTATTATTAGTCGAAAGAACATTCTTTGGCATTTATTTTTCGAACATTATCTCTTTCAAATGTTGACCGCGTCTACGTCTCAGGTGGTCCATCCGTTGAGTCCAATTTTCGATGACTCGTTCGAGCATTTCGACTGGTAGCTGGCGAATGACACGCGTGATGTTTTGCTCCAAGGCCTGAATTGAAGCGGGATTGTCCGCATAGACTTTAGGCCTTGTATATCCCCATTGGAGAAGGTCTAACGATGTGATATCACACGATCTTGGTGGCCAATCGACCAAAACATGAAATTATCTGCTTACCGAAGTGTTCTCTCAATAAACCCATTGATTGATGCGATGCGTGCGAAATGGCGCTGTCTTTTTGAAACTAAATGTCGCGGAGATCACGAGCTTTAATTTCAGGCATCAAATAGTCGGTTATCATGGCGCGATAACTGTCGCCCTTAACGGTTACATTCTCACAGTCAAAATTTTTGAAGAAATATGGACCGATGCTTCCACCGGCCCACAAACCACACCAAACCGTTGTTTTTTTTTTTGGATAAAATGGCATTTCTTGAATCTTTTCAGGTTGCTCTTCGTCCCAAATGCGGCAATTTTGCTTGTTTACATACCCATTGAGTCAGAAATGGTCAGAAAACGTCGGATCTTCTTGGAAGTTTTCAAGAGCCCAGAGTCTCTTTGGATGGTCGAGCGGCTTCAGTTGAGCAAGCTGTATTTTGTACACTTTCATTTCAAGATCTCAACGTAAAATGCGCCAAGTCATTCCATGCGTCAGTCCGAGTTGCTGTGCCGAATCGACTCTCCACGGACTTCGTGTACACTCTCAACTACGGCCGCTATATTTTCTTCACTGCGTGCTGAGCGTGGTCTATTCGGTCGAACATTATATTAATGGACGCTAGGTCTCAAGATGGGTGATGGTGTTGCGAATAGTACGCTCAGTAGGCCGATTATGTTGACCATAAGTTGAGCGAAGCGCGCGAAATATTATTTACAGAACGTGAATTTTCGTAATAAAGTTGAATGATTTGTAAACGTTGTTCAGGTGTAGGTCTTTCCATGATGAAATGCCAAACAAAAAAACAACATGACAGCTTGACACGACTAGCGCGTGATCTTTCAAAAAAAGGCTATTGAAAAAAGTACCTCTACTTGGATCACCCTTTATATATATATATATCAAAAAAATACCGCCTTGGGAATGTGCACATATTTTGACAAGAAATTATGATTTCAATCTTTAAATGCCATATTAAGTACGAGTTATGATTATTATTTGGTATAATAACAGAAATTTTTGTTATTAATAAATCTGTGAAAATATGTTTGTGAGCTGTTATGATGGAGAAGATAAGCTTTGACTACAACTAGTTGACGGAATAAGAACAGGTGTTATCATGTTTTTTGGAAATTACGTTAGCGACCTTTTGGAGTATATATATGTACGTGTTCTTGTAAAAAGTAAAAATAAAATTTAAGATTAGAACCAAATACTCAACCACCCTCAATGCATGCACTTTTTTATCTCAATTCGAAATTTGCTTTCGAAAACTGTTTTTTGTATTGTTGTAAGAAAGAGATGCATAAATATTTTTCAATAATTTTGCCTTTATTGAAATGCTTCAACAACCCGGTTAATTATGTAACACCACTGGCCTTGCAGTAACCCATTCTGTCTTTGACTGCTATGAAGTGTTGCAAGTCTCTGTATGGTTGACGTAGCACTTAACCTTTACGGCTCCTCTCAAAAAAGAGTCCAACGGGGTATCGAAGCTGTTAAGCTGCCAGTTGGCACTGTTTCGGCTAATTATGCGATTTTCGAACAGCAGCTCCTTCTTGTTTCCGAAGAAAAAGGAGTAATTGCGTTCGTAATTTTCTTGAATTTTTTTCAAGCGAAGATGTCAAAAATAAATTAGTCGTAGTTCAAAAAGTAAATGCTAGATGACACATTTTTTTTATTTAGCATTATTCTGACGATTTTCTTCGCTAGAATGGTGAAGTTTTCAAGAAACGTGCTCTCAGGAACGAAGCTGAGCATTATTGAGTCTGCAAAATACCTCAGACTATTACTGGACAAACAAATTAAAAAAGTCACAGGACTCTGAGGAATGTATGCTTAAAACATCGTTTACCCTGTTTCTTTTTTTGCCGGAAATGGGGGTAATGTCATTACATTACAGCTCCTAGCTCATACGTTTCTACAGAGTAGTTTTCTGGTAGAGAAAACTCGAGAAAACTCCAACCACCACTAAATTTTCTAGAGTTCAGAGGACAGCACTCTTATCTATTGAATACGCTTGCTGACCTACTCCTCATCGACTTAATGTAGTTGCTTAATATTTCTTAAGCTGTGGTAAAACTACAAAACGTCTCTGAATGGAAACTGATATACCACGATCACACTAATATCTTCAGCAGGTTCCATTTACCAGAAAGGACGAACTACTGCATAACCTACACTGACTTCCGGAAAGCAACCAATGATAAAGGATAGCCAGATCGCATTAAGGGCCCTGGAATCTGTAAAAATAAAATCGAAAACAATGATGACTTAGCAGTTCTCTCTCTGAACTTAAAGGTATGGGTGTTTGTACAAAGTAGCATACCGGGTCATGAGGTGGCGTCATCATGGAAGAGTTTGGACACGCCATTCTTCACTTGTAAGCTTACTAGAACAGAGTTATTCATTACAGATGATACCCTAAGATAGAAAGGTCTCAATGGTTGCATTGTGAATGGGATGATGGTCCGCATGTGATAAATGATCACAGGAGCTTAAATTAAAAGAGATATCTACAATTATGGGTTTCCTTACATGGCGTCTTCTATTGGTCAGGCACGCAGAGACGTGGATACGCGAGGCTGGTTTGATAAGTCAGTGACTTTTTGAATAAAATTTATATTTTTTCGACAAACATGCGTTTTATTTCTCAACACAATCTCTATTTAGCTCTATACTTTAAGTCAAGCGTTTTCCAAAATGGGCAATTGTTTCTGTGATGTCCTCTTCATTCGATTCGAATCTCTTACCTCCCAGCCATTTCTTAATGTTTGGAAACAAAAAATTATCGCAAAGATCTAAATCTGGAGAATATGCTGGATGGAGTAACAGTTGGTAGTCCAATTTATGAATTTTTGCCATGGTGACTACACACCTATGCATCCTTACATTGTCCTGAGGAAAAATGCGTTTTTTTTGGAAACCGGAGTCGTTTCTGCTTTAAATCGATATCGAATCTGTCCAAAACCTCTGAATTATATTCGACCGAGATCTTTTTACCCTTTTCAAGGTAATTGATGTAAATGACACCTCTTATATCCCTAAGAACTGTGGGCTTGGCCTTGTTGGCCGACAGACCCATTTTGGCACGTTTAGTGCACGTTCGCCCGGAGAAACCCATCGTCTTGATTGTTTTTTTGGTCTCTAGTGCGATGCCGCGAATCCATGTTTCGTCTACTCTAAGAAAGCGGCATAAAAAATCATTTGGATTGCGGTTAAACATCATCAAACACTCCTTTGAAGTGGTTAAACGCTTGCACTTATGTTCGTGTGTGAGCAATCGCGGCATCCATCGCGCGCATAGTTTTTTCATTTACAAACATTCATGTAAAATATGATGTACCCGCTCAGTTGAGATCATACCATGGATTTTATCCACGATTTCTGGCGTGTCGATCTCTATTGGGTGACCTTAACGTTCGGCGTCATTTGTACTGGTACGGCCACAACGGAACTCAGTAAATCACTTCTTAATCATTGAAATTGATGGAACAGAGTCTTCATAGCATTTATCAAGTATTTCCTTGATTTCGGTGATGACTTTTTTATGCAAAAAATAATGCTTAATCGGCACATGAAATTCACTTTTTTCCATTTTGGTTAAAATTTACCAGGTCTTCTGCTTTCAACGTCTGTCAAACACAAACTATATGGCGCATCTTGCTTAAAATTTTACAGCAATCTATTAATCGATAACAGTTGACGGTAGCGGTGTTGTATTTACAGTAACTGCGCGGCAAATTCAAAACGTCACTGACTGATGAAACAGCTTTCGTACCAACAAACGACTTCTGTAGAAGTTGTAGAGAGGGGGGAAACCTTAAATCTTTCGGAACTTCCTTTGCGAATGCCACGCACTTGGAAAAAGTATGCTGAAGTGTTCAAGGACATCAATCTTTATAGACTTGACCCAAATAGAGCGGGTGCAAAGATACATCGATTGCTCAGTTTTGCAAACTCCACGCATTAGCTTGACTAGTGAGTGGGGATCATTAGAACCTTCAGTAGTACCACAATAGGCGCGTTTGGTGGCGTCAATGAGCTGATACCCGACTATCACTTCCACCTAACCTAACTTACGTTATTTAAGTGATAAAAAAATCAACGTTAAATTTCGACACATTAAATAATTGAATTTGGTTTTTTGTACAATTATATTCTGTTGCTTTAATTTTTTATTTTCTACTTCAAAATTTTTCATGAGAAATTGATGATAAGCTCCATTATTTAAAAATGCTTAAATATCAATTAATAATTTTCTTAAATATACATTATATCGCAGCTAAAATACACTTACTTATGTATCATAAATCATTTTCTCTCTTACTTTCTTTTCATGTGTGCGATTGTGTGCTCTTCCCACTCGACGCCAAAAAAAAAAAAACATCTGCACTCTTGTTTGCAAACAAATTGCTGGAAACTGACAACATCGCTGCAACGTGCGGCCAACACGACAAACACGCGGTTGCCATACCATCAATACCAATAAATCGTCACATCAACGCCTGCGACTGTTAAACAAACAAACGCTGCAACAACAAATTCAACCAAATGATCGTCGTCTCATCGACACAACACCTGAAAATGCAACGCCTGAACATTTAAATGATCGCCGATCACTTTGCACTATCATTTACTACAACAACAACAACAATAAAAATAATAATAATGACAACAATGACACCCCACTGACGTTGACTCCGGCTTCGAATGACAAATGAATGGCAAACGCGCGAATGCAATGGATCGGCGGACGACGGACGACGGACGGACGAATGAATTCACTCGCTGGTCGACGCCAAAATGATGGATTATCTTCGTTCTGTTTACACTTATTTAAATATGTGTTTGTGGTTATGGCTGTTTTCTTCCTGGTGCATTTAATTTCGTTTTGAAAATTCTTGAATGATTGGCGCAACATGCAACAACATGCAACAACAACATGTGACCACCTTTAAACAAACAGGGTGTAAGTAGAACATTTCATTTAACATATATATATATTTATTATCTTAGTGCAACTAAAGGGTGATCCAAGTAGAGATACTGTTTTCAATAGCCTTTTTTTGACAGATCACGCGTGAGTCGTGTCAAGCTGTCACGTTATTTTTGTTCAGTATTGTTTGGTATTACGAAAATTCGCGTTCTGTAAAGAAAGTGTTTCGCGCGCTTCGCTTAATTTATGGCCAACATAATCGGCCTACTGAGCGTACTATTCGCAACACCATCACCCATCTTGAGACCCAGCATTCATTATTGGATAATATTCGACCGAATGGATCACGCCCAGCACGAAATGAAGAAAATATAGCGGCCGTAGCTGAGTGTGTACACGAAAAGCGTGGAGAGTTGATTCGGCGCCGTTCGCAGCAACTCGGACTGAGAACTCGAGATCTTAAATTGAAAGCTTATAAAGTACAGCTTGTGCAAGAACTGAAGTCGCTCGACATTCCCAAGCGACATCGCGTCGCTCTATGCGCTCTTGAAAAGTCCCAAGAAGATTCGACGTTTTCGAGCCAAATTTTGTTCAGCAATGAGGCTCATTTCTGGCTCAATGGGTATGTAAACAAGCGAAATTGCCACATTTGAGACGAAGAGCAACCTGAAGAGATTCAAGAGCTGCCATTTCATTCATGAAAAACAACAGTTTGGTGTAGTTTGTGGGCCGGTGGAATCATCGGTCCATATTCCTTCAAAAATGATGCCGGTGAGAACGTAACAGTCAATGGCGACCGTTATCGCGCCATGATAACCGACTATTTGATGCCTGAAATTGAAACTCGTGATCTCCGCGACATTTGGTTTCAACAAGACCGCGCCACTTCCCACACGTCGCATCAATCAATGGATTTATTGGGAGAACATAACGGTGAGCAGATAATTTCACGTTTTGAGCCGGTCGATTGGCCACCAAGTTCGAGTGATATCACACCGTTAAACTTTTTCCTGTAGGGATATGTAAAGTCTAAAATCTATGCGGGCAATCCCGCTTCGATTCAGGCCTTGGAGCAAAACATCACTCGTGTCACTCGCCAGTTACCAGCCGAAATGCTCGAACCAGTCATCGAAAATTGGACTCAACGGATGGACCATCTGAGACGTAGCCGCGGCCAACGTTAGAAAGGGTAAATCTTGAAAAAAATAAATGCCAAAGAATGTTCTTTCGAATGATAATAAACATTCCCCATTAAATTTGAATTTTCCGGTATTTTTTCCTTTAAGAAAGTAGGGAACCTCGACATGGATCACCCTTTATAAAAGTGTTAATGTAACGCTGTCTCTGCTCTTTGTGTGTTTGATCTAATTAAAGTCTCATTAGCTTCTGTGGTTTCTGGTCTATAATTAAATTTCAACTATGTACAAGTATGTTTGTATATATATTTGTAGCGGGACACTGGAATTATTTAATGAGCGCACGTTCGAGTGCGCATTTCATTTAAACAAATGTCTGAATGAATTGAATTGAAATGTCTATGCTTTCATTCCGTACTCCTCCCCTCTCCAGTACTCCATTTACTCCAGAATGTGTGCATGTTCTCTCTTGCGCTCATGCATATAGCTTATAGCTGTGGGCGTGTTACGTCGATCGTTATCTCTGGTAAATGTGTGGATTGTCTCTGTTTTTGGTTTTCTTTTTTTACCATTTATTTTTGACTGCCTTTGGCTACTCGTTAGCAAAATCAACAAAACAAATGAATTTCTTACTGCGCCGAGACAATGCGCAATTACAGTTGGCGTTATTAGTACGAGTAGAGCAGAGCAGGTCAGAGTAGCGGCGGCGACTGTGTTTGTCGTGATGGGCGTGAAAGCGTCGACAGTTGTCGACAATTTAGACCACTTTGCGGTATTTCTCTACTCAAACATTACAAACATATTTGGCTCGTAACGAAGCGCGAGATCTCTAATGTGTGACCTTTAACTGTATACATTTTTCAAGCACGTGATGATTAATGGAAGCAGACACTAGTGTTTTCGATTTTTAAAAAGTTGGAAATTTCTTATTTTTCTTTGCGTTAATACGAGTAATTCGTGCGTTATTAATAAACGAGTTGAAGCTCAACTAATAATCGTTAATAATGTCACTGTGTGATTTGTAGTATGGATGTGTGTAAAGGAGTCTGCCCCAGAACTTCTAGAACGAAAAGATTCGTCCTGCTGCTCCCTAAAAGTGATTTAATGATTTAATCTTTCGAATCTCGGCGTAAATAAGAGACTCCAGGTGAAGCTAAACAGCCATACATGTGTCAGTACTTCGTCCCACTAGTGATACCTAAAACCGTTTAACCTAAAAAAATCATATCGTCCTTCCTCAGCGCTCATTTCACCTACCATCCGAGCTACATTACCATAATTCTCGGAGAGTACGAAGTATACGTCAAAAATATCCAGAAAACCGTCAGCGTTCCCAAGCTGTTGTAAATCGGAGAGGTTGATGTTCATTGCCGAAGGACGATTAATTTTCTACAGTTTGGAATTTTAGTTTGGCGAAGGTTCGAACCCGTTGCCCTTGCTTTGGGGTACGCACTGCCAAGCCATTAGCTACTACAGCCGAGCAGCCAACATTTTCTGGCTTGTAAAATCTAACCATATTTCCTAACGCCAAGTTTGGGAAAGTATCTTGTTTTGAGGTCAGATATCCAGATTTATGAAAACCAAATAGAGATTCCGAGCGTGGAATCCTCAATACTATTAAATATCAACATTTCGAGCCTCCTCGAAGCACCATAAGAAATTTGTTTTGATTCTTCAAGTAATGGCGAGACTATAGAATACCTCCCTTGCTTTTACACGGCCTTAAGAATATGACTCTGGCATCTAGGGGCTTCACAAGATCAGGAAACTGAAAGGAGTCTCAAAACAAGGTATAAAGGCGCTCATAAACTTTGAAAAAAGTGTTAATGTCCTATATGACGATTTCTACACCACGAATCAGATTGAATTTTCATCTTTCACTACAAACAGACAATAGGATGGCTTAGGAGCCAGATAGTGTAACCTAACCTAACCTTATCGCTTAACGAAAAACCTTTGACTCTTTACTATTTATCGTACCTTACGGCAGATGATTCGATTCTCTGCACTTCTTCTCCCCAAACACGACCGTGACAATAACCAATAAACAGTGTTGAGTTGTGTAGATATAGGTAGTAGCTCCGATTCCTGTTACCAAGTGCGCTTTGGCCTACTTTTCTGCTGTGATTCGACTGTACGACCTGTGAAAGGTCCATCCTATCTTCTTAGATACTCAAATTATTTTCCTTCTTTGTCCTTCATAGTCGGGCAATGGAACGCTTGTTCTATCGTAATCGATTGGGGAATCGGGTTCATTTTCACTTTCATTCAGCGTGATGGAAAATAGTTCCCTTCATAAATTCAATGTACTCTGAACACCAGTCACTATATCACCTATTTGGGTCCCACACGAGTAAGAGCCGATTTTGAAACCGTCATAAAAGGTATCTTTCGTCACGTCATCCTTCTCTACTGTCGGAGTGTGGGTGCAAATCATCGATATGTTGAAGATCTTTTCTCTGAAGTTCACTGCTGGGAGACGTTCATCCACCAGTACTCGGTGGCTTAGTCTCTCTCCAACCACGTATTCAACATCAGACTTGCGCCACAAAGACGTACTTGTTTCCGTTCTTATCCCATCTTGGATGGCTGTGATGTCAGCCTTTAGTCTCACGAAGTCATCAACCATCTCGGAAGCGGCACTTTCCCAATGAAAGAATCGGACATTTTAGGTACATGCCCTAAAATCCTAGTCATTAGAGCATTTGCCATGCTTGGCAAGAAAAGGGGGATGTTGACTCCGGCGCTGGTTTCCGCGTGACGCACAACCTCGCTACGAGAGTGAGCTTACGTATTAGGCACATTTATATAGCGAGCCGGTTGCTTCAAGACCGACGCCATCTCGCAACCACACCTCTGGTGAACGGACGCTGCAAAAAGACACTGATGAATCTGTAACCGGGTATGTTAGAGTGGCATCTCAAAATCTTCCGCTCTTTTAGTCGCGACCTACACGGATTGGTTACCGCATCTGGCACAACGGTTGCGACGTGGACTCGAGAGAAGGAATCGGTTAAGGCCTTGTAACTGTTGTAAGAAGTTGAAGAAGTTGCAGATCTGTCAAAAGATCGCTTTAAAGGCTGCGACGCAGGGTTTGGTTTTTTCTTTCCCACATCAGTATATCGAGACACCTACATGTGCTCCAAGTCAAGAAGAGCAATTGTAAAATCATCAAACTGCAGACACTAAAGGGAGACAGAAATGTCTCCCAGAAGCATCAGGAAGGTCCTCCTGTGCTCAGTTCAATCTATTTATACTGCCGTATGCCATTCGAATAAAAAGACTTCCTCATCCTTGGTTTGCTTTCCCTTTTTTTCAGAAGTATCCATTACCATACTGTCCCACATTTTACTTTGCCCATAAATCACACACTTTTTGCCTTAAGATTAAAAAAAAAATTTACTCCAAAGTGTGAATGCATTAAATCTACGGAATTCACCTTCCTGTTGCGTCTCAACCAACCTCATTGCATTGCATGAAGGCAATCCTTTCAATCCTTCCATCAACTGAATGCTACAACACCTTTGCGCGCTATTTGTGGTGCAACAGTAACGAAGCATAAACCCACATGGCACAAATGCCGCCGCACGCCAATATAACCGCACCGCAGGCATAAATTTCTTATCAGTCAAATATCAAATTTCGATCAAAAACGCCTTCGAGCGACTTTACATCAAACTGACAGCAGCAGCAGCAGCAGCAAACGGTGCAAATGTGTACATACGCCACTGCCACACAACCACCAAACCAAGAGTGAGTTTGTTGGTGAAACAACGGTGCTGACGCTGATATCAACGCCGATTCCTGCGAAAAGTAGTTACCACAAAGCGTTTCGGGCAGCGCATAAATAAAGCAGAAGCCTGCCACTTACAACTTACAGCTCCTTACCAGCTTACCATTACAATGCAACCTACATATCCTCCTTGAGCTGCCCCAGTCGTATGTACTCGCATGCATGTACGTGCACGGTGTGTGCACTCGTAGTTAGTTAGCTTGACGCATGTGTGTGTGTGTGCATTGGATATCGCATGACCCTCATTATCATACTTGGCACCATTAAAGCAATTTATTTCCGACGCTGCTCATTTCCCTCTTATCCACACTCACTCTCCTCCAACTCGTTCTTTGCTGGGCCTTCGTGGCACAGCGTTGCTTTTTGCTGCTTTGAACTTGGCATAAATACGCGGCAAGGACATTTATTATTGCAAGTACCTCATAAATACATCTGCCACAACAAAAGCAACAACAACAACAACAACTGCAATTGCCTTCGCTATCCATTTGGACTCACTTAACTTGTCGTGACTTCTCTTCACTTTTGTGCCAACTGTCCATCCACTGTCTGTCTGTCTGTCTGTCGCCGTGTGAGTGAAGGATGTTGTTAACAGGATCACATTGCCTGTAATGGCAACTAAAGTACCTCAATAATTGTAGAATCGCCCCAATAGTCCGCACATGCAACACTATCCTTATCAAACTGCTACGCCGCGTGGCATTATCTGTTGGTTCGCGTAATTGGAAGCTACTTACATTTGTACATTAGCAGATAATTACAACACATGTACACTCATTGGGAGGCGTTCGAATTTTTAAAATAAAAATAAAATATTTTTTCTTGCAGAAACCACAGAAACACAATAAATTTCACCTGCGCGTTCTATCGCTCTCTGATAATTAGTCGAATTGTAGAGCTGCGCGTGTGCTCTCAGACGGTGCAGAGCGCAAATAGTGATAGAACCAGAAAAGTGTTCCTTTGAAAATTAAAAAAAAGTCTCATTAACTCAACATAATTTTAAGATTTTACTTTTTCATAATTACTTCATAATTTATCCAATATTTTAATTTATTCTACACTTTTTTCCTTTTCATTCTATGTGAACCCACACTGTTTTGGCCTGGCAACGCAATATTATAACACACAAAAAATGCTGTCGAAAAGTATGTAAGTATTTTGATATTTTAATCTATGAATTTCTGCTTTCTAAACCGTTATAAAGGGTGATCCATTTCGGGCTTCCCTACTTTTTTAAAGAAAAAAAAACACAGAAAGTTCAAATTTAATGGGAAATGTTTATTATCATTCGAATGAATATTCTTTGCCATTTATTTTTTAAGATAATCTCTTTCAAATCTTGAACGCGGCTACGTCTCAGATGGTCCATCCGATGATCGTTCGAGCATTTCGACTGGTAACTGGCGAATGACACGCGTCATGTTTTGCTCCAAGGCCTGAATCGAAGCGTGATTGTCCGCATAGACTTTGGACTTTACATATCCTCACAGGAAAAAGTCTAACGGTGTGTTATCACACGATCTGAGTGGCCAATCGACCGGCCCAAAACGTGAAATTATCTGTTCACCGAAGTGTTCTCTAAATAAATCCATTGGTTGATGCGATGTGTGGGAAATTGCGTCGTGTTGTTGAAACCAAATAGTCGTTTATCAACACAATTTGTCAATCGCTCGAGAGAAATGTTAAAAAAATGCGATAGCGGCGCTTCGAAACACGTCTATTATATCGTAACAGGTGATAAATCGTGGATTTACGCCTATGAGCCTGAAAGTAAACAGCAGTCGAAAATATGGGTGTTTCAAGATGAGCCGAATGCAACGAAATTTGTTAGCACACGAAACTCTTCCAAGCAAGCGGTTGCCTGTTTTTTTTTTGTTTTTTTTTTTTTTGTTTTGGAAAACTAGTAATGTCGCTCCGCACCATTAGAACAACGCAGAACAATACAATCTTAGTGGTATACAACCATTTGTTTGTCAATTGTCTTTCAAGAAATCATGAAAACCAACCACCGAAGACAGATCACTCTTCACCACCAACAATGCGAGTTCTCACATATCGACTGATACAATTGCGTTTTGAGCACTCAAATCATCGATTGGATGAGTCATCCAGCGTATAGTCCTGACTTGTCACCGATTGACTTCTTTTAATTTCCGTACGTAAAAAATAATCTCAGCGGGCACCTGAAAAGGCGATTCATGCGTTCAGATGACATGCTTTGGAGATACCTCAATCAGAATGGTAAAAGTACTCCGACAATTGGTTCAATCGCATGAAAAGTGTATGAAGACTATTTTGAAAAACAATAAAGCGATTTTCGACGATAAATATTTCGTTTTTGTTCTCTAATCCTGAAAGCCAGAGAGTCATTTTCTCTGTGCTGCAATTACACGTTCCTCATCGAACCAGCTGCTTTTCCGAGGCATTGAACACTGGAGACAAGTCTACCGCCTATCACTACATGCTTGATTTGGTTGCGAGCTTTGCGATCCGGTGACAGCTATGTAGATGAATTTATGTATGATGAATTTTTTTGTACCAAAATCTGACGGAAGTCGATCAGCCTCAGCCCATATGAAGATGTTTCGTCATCATGACTGAATTTTCCGACTATTGTGCCGAATAAAGCTTCTTTGTGCAATCACAAGAGTTCATTTCTACAGTAAAAAAAAAACATTTTTTAATTAAAATAATAAAATAAAATTTTACAAAATATTTATGAAAATTTGAAATTGATGCAACTACATAAAAATGCATATTTGCGCATATTAATATATGTATTTATTGCAGCGTGTAAG
Organism: Neoceratitis asiatica; assembly: GCA_030068015.2. NCBI lineage: Eukaryota > Metazoa > Arthropoda > Insecta > Diptera > Tephritidae > Neoceratitis > Neoceratitis asiatica. Next base: position 64,886,412 of record CM061526.1, read on the forward strand.
ATTCCATGCATATGTTATTTTTGTTATATTTTTTTATTCTTTTACTCTGCACAGACATCTTTATTAACTGCATACAAAGCGTTTGGGAATGCAAACTTGTTGCAAAAGCTAATTAAATTAAGTCTTGCGCAGCAATTGCATACAGTTACGGCAACAGCAACAGCAACAGCAACAACAACAACAACAACAACAACGGCAACGGCAACACAAACTTCAACAATTGAATGGCTTAATTAGTTGCACACAAAGAATGCCACAAATAGCATTTTATTATTATTATTATTATTATTATTGTTGTTGTTGTCATACTTGCCATTGAGTTGCTGCATAAATGGCAAACAGCAACAAAATGCACATACATACGTACGACTATGCATACAAGTATATTTATAAAAATTGCACAGCGAAACGACAACATCTGTTGAGTGATGAGCTCCAATCAGCGCCAGATTATTGTTGAATATTATTGTTGTAAATTTTACAAAAACAATAAACAAAATATGGCAGACATCTTTGTGCGGGTGTGTGTGTGTGCGTATGTTTATGGCTAGTGTGAGTTTTATGAATTCACGCCATCATACGCTAGCAGCAGATACATGTTGCACTCACATGCATACATACAAAGCTACTCATAATGCATTGAAGAGATGCAAGCATTGCCTAGCCTGGACTCCTGCATACATAGATACATATATGTATATAGCCGCACACAAGTAAATATATGGCGCCAATATGCTACATGCATCGTTGCCTCTGACAAACGCTTTGCACCACTCGACTCGACTGTCCCAGCTGACAGGCGAAATTGCTAGCTGGACGCTCGAGGGAGAGAGGCTGCTGTAAGTCAGCTTCAGACGATGCGCAATCATAAATTCAATTGTTATTAAGTGTATATATGTATATATGTATGTTATGTGTGTGGCCATGTAATCATGTGCGAATAAATATGATGCCACGTCGGCGTTGATGTATTTATAAGATGCCGCACTGATTTATTGTACAAACCGTATTAAGGCAGCCGATTGACATGCCGCCGCCTCAGATATCCTTATTTCTTCTATTTTTATTATATTTTTATACCTTTCATGAATATGAAATGGTAAAATATATTAACTTTGGTCCAGAGGATGCCGGTATTACCAGAGGGAGAAGAGAGGGACCAGGTAAAATTTATAACAATCGGATCAGAAAGACGAGCTGAGTGGATTTAGTCATGTCCGTCTGTCTGGCTGTCCATCTCTCCGTCCATCCGTCGGTTTGAACGCAAATTAGTCTCTCAGTTTTTGAGATATTTGAACGAAATTTAATGTATTTTGGTAATGTATTGATCCTTTGTCGGAACCGGCCAGATCGGTCGACTATATCATATAGCAACCATACAACCGATTTATTCAGATAAGTGATTTTGGCTCGTAAATAATTCAAGAAAGCAGTTAAGAACATAAAATTCGGTATTCTTCTTCTTCTTCTTTGGCTTAGGCATCGCTGACGTGATTATAGCATCATCAACAATAGCGCGCCACTCTTTCCCTCTCTTTACTATTTGGTGTTAGTTGGTAATACCAAATGAGACCAGTTCGCTCTCCACCCGATCTTTCCAATGGATTGGAGGTTTTCCTCTTCCTCTGCTTCCGCCAGCGGATACTCCATCGAATACTTTCAAAGCTGGAGCGCTTTCCAGCTCCATTCGGACGACATGACCTAGCCAGGGTAGCCCCTGTCTTTTGATTCGCTGAACTATGTCAATGTCGTCGTTTTGCTCGTACTACGTTCTTTGAGCCGCTTTTGTTAGTCTTTGAGCGGACAATCGCTATTCGAACTTCATCATAGTGGGTAATTGACTGGAGTTTCGGTTTCGCCATCTCCAGATGTTTTACTTTCACCGCCATTGAGCAGGTTGGAAAAGTGTTCCCTCCATACACTTAGTATGCTCTGGACATCTGTCACCAGATTACCTCCTTCTTTTAGTTGCCGCATCTTCTAAAAGAATTTTCGAGCAGTACCCTTGTCGGCCAGCTTCTCAAGCTCTTCATACTCACGCATTTCAGCCTCTTTCTTTTTTCGTCGGCAAATGCGTCTCGCTTCCCTCTTCAGCTCTCGGTATCTATCCCACCACGCACAAGTTGTAGTCGATTGCAAAGTTGCGAGGTAGGCAATCTGCTTTCTCTCCACTGCAGTTCGACATTCCTCATCGTACCAGCTGTTTTTCTGGCATTGTTGAAAACCAATTGTTTCCGAAGCAGCGGTGCGCAAAGAATTTTCTCTTTTGTTCCACAGCTCCCTTATATCGATGTGCTGATGAGTGCTCTCAGATAGCAGAGGTGTGCAAGCCGAGTAGAAAACCTGCTGGCTGTCTGCTGTGATTACAGCTTTTCGACGTCAAACCTTTCTTGTGTTTGTTCACGGGCCTTCTTTGCCGCAAAGAGGCGGGACGTATTTTTGCTGCTATGAGATAATGAACCGAGTCATTATTTGGCCCTCGAATTATTTGGTCTAGTACACTGGATACATGTCTTCTGTTTATCACAACATGATCGATTTGGTTGAGTGTTATCGTGATCCCTTAAACGTTTGCAGGGGTCGTCATCAAAAGGAGGATCTCTCATCCGAGGCATTTGTTGATTTTTCTTTGGATTTTAGTTTTTAAGTGGTGGGTCCCAAACCCTACGCACAACCACAGGGGATTCGCCTTCTCATTCTAGCTCTCCTCCAAACGGATGTTTGTTTGGTTACCCAGAGGATACTTGGCCTAAGACCGGAAGTCGTGAGTTGCTTGAGCCATATGTAAAAGAATCGTTTCCGGCCACTCCCAGGTGAATGGCAGTCAAAAACTTTCATCACTTGCATGAACTTTTAATCAGATTACTGTACATTATAGCCCCCATACAACCGATTTGTTCAAATATGAGCTTTTGGGTGAAAAATTCGTCAAAAAAGCATCGCACGGCGTGAAATTTTGGTATAATATACACGTAAATTCATAAAAATATTGACACTGAAAATCGTTAAAATCGAATTTTACATTTTGTAATAAATTTGATATGTTCATGTAAGGTATAAAGACTTCGGCATGGCCGAAGACAGCACTTCTTTCTTGTTTTATCACTTGCACTACTCTTTGCTACTTTTATTCTATCTCAATGGAGTTTGCGTGCAACTTTCCACATTCATACTCTCATGTATGTACATATGTATCCAAAACCGCCACAAACCGACAGCTGCAATGACCGCCGCCGTTCTCATTCACTAGCTTTTATTTTTATTATTATTTTTTAAATATTTTATAATTTTTTTTTTTTTTTTTTTGCATTTGCCAACCATTTGCTTGCCACGCCACTTTACAACGCCTCATCTCTCACTCTCTCTCCCCGCACTTGGGCTTTTGGATCTACTTTAGTCATTTATTTTTATTTATTTTTTGTTCTTGTTGTACAGAAAAATGACAAACTGCGCGCAAATTTTGTCGCATTTATGTTCAACAAACTTGTTTCGTTGTTTTACAAATGTCACTGAAAATACGCCAGAGTTCGTCGTTGTCGCGTACAAATGTCGTTGTCGTTGTCGTTTTGTTGTTGTTGTTGGCGCTTTTGTTTTCATTGTTGCAATTCACATTATTTGTTAATGTATTTGTTTGCATTTGTTGGAGTTTGTTTGTTTATACGCAAATATATGTACATACATATGTATGTATGTATGTATTTTTCGTATTTTGTTACTTATTTATTGTTTGCCACGCTACACACTGCACGCTGCTCAAAATGGGCGGGCGTTTTTGTTTTAAAGCCGCGATTGTGGCTGATTTGTTTAACCGATTATGTTCACTGCTTATGTACATATGTATGTATTTAGCTCTCCAATCTCAATGCAATTACCTGCATTCCCTACTTGGCTTAAACCCAAAAAAAGGAGAGATTTGCTTTTACATATACGTATATGGATTTTGAATACACATAAAAAATGTACTCACTTGTACAGAGTACTTGTACGTCGATATCATTATTGGGGTGAATAGATATACATATGTACGTACATAAAACAGGTCAATTGAAAAGTCCACGGCCTGACACATAGATGTCGCTACTAGAATTAAATCATATTTGATTTTTAGTTAGCCCTAACCATGAAGAGACGCGTATATAAATTCGACAGCTGTCGGATCATTAGTTTGGAGATTGTAGCATTTTGAGCGAAGCAACTTTTGTTATTGTGAAAAAGGTGGATAAAAAGGAATTTCTCGTGTTGATAAAATATTGCTTTTTGAAGGGAAAAAATACAGTTGAAACAAAAACTTGACACTGCCCCAGGAAAATCAACCATCAAGGATTATGCGAAGTTTAGACGTGGTGAAATAACGAAGAAGAAGACGGTGAACGCAGTGGACGCCCAAAAGAGGTTTTTACCACAAAATGAATTTGAAAGACCGTAAATTTAAATTGAATGAAGTGGTAGTCACTCTAAAGATATCAACTGAGCATGTACATCATATCATTCATCATCAGAGAAAGCTCTGTGCAAAGTGGGTGCCTCTCGAGCTCACTTTTGATCAAAAGTAACGACGAGTTGAAATGTCCAAACGTAATAAAGCAGAGTTTTTGCGTCGATATGTGACAATGGATGAAACATGGCTCCATTATTTCCATCCGAAGTCCAATCGACTCTCATCCGAGTGAACTGCAAACGATGAACCCGCTCCAAAGCACTGAAGAATGCAGCAGTCGGCTGGCAAGATTATGGCGTCTGTATTTTGGGATGGGCATGGAATAATTTTCATTGACTGCCTTTGGAAAAGGAAGGACCATAAACAGTGAATATTACATAGGGTTTTTGGACCTTTTGAATGACGAAATCAACGAAAAATGGCCGCATTTGAAGAAAAAGGAAATACTTCTGTCTTCACCAAAACAATGCACCGTGTCACAAGGCAGTGAAATCGATGGCAAAAATCCATGAATTCGACCTCGAATGGCTTTCACGTTCACCATGTTCTCCAGATCTGGACTCTAGCGACTATTTCCTGTTCCCAGATCTCAAAAGAATGTTTGCCGCAAAAAATTTTAGTCAAATGAAGAGGTGATCGCCGGAATTGAGACCTATTTTGAAGCAAAGGACAAATCGTACTACAAAAATGGTATCGAAAAGTTGGAGGGTCGTTAAATCAGTGTATCGCCCTTGAAGGGAACTATGTTGAATAGGAAAATGAATTTCACCGAAACAATGTGTTTTACTATGGTAGACCGGGGACTTTTTAATTGATCTGTTATATATATACCAGGTGTGTTCTCAAAAAATAACGAGTTTTTTAATATATTTTATATTTTAATATTTTCAACAAAATATTTATTTATTCGTCTACATTGATGTTGGCTCTTCAAAAATAATCCTCATTAGGTATTATGCACTTCTGCCAGTGTTTCTTTAAATCTCCAAAACACCACTGAAACTCGATCTTTGAGATAGCACTTAGCTCTTTCAGTGATTCGAATTTAATGTCATACACATCTGTAAAATGACGATCCTTTCAGGTTCAATTTATTTCTGGAAATAAAAAAGTCACATGGAGTTTGTCTGAAGCATAGTTACAGTATTGTTTTCGGACAAAAATTCACGAACCAGCAAGCGAATGAAGAAGCCATGAATTGTTTTTCCACTTATGTTACAACGTCTTATCCATAAATCCATTTAATCTTTCATAATACGCTTTAATAATTCTGCAACGTTCTTGACTTCATTTAGTTACTCCTGAGCAACTTCTATTCGCCGCTGTTTTTGTTCAAGATTTAAAAATTTCGGAAAAAATTTTGCTGCCACAAGTTTCATAGCCAAAACATTGAAAAAAATGAGATGCCGTGATCCAAGCAATATGCCAACATCATCAGCGTCTTCTCTAATTGTAATTCGGCGTTCGTTTATAACCATTCTTTGCCTTTTTCCACATTTCCATTCACTTTGTTAATGCACTGGAACGTCCAAACCTTTCGTTCGGCATCCTCAACGTCTTCACGGCCTTGTTGGGAACGCTTATAACACTCATAAACTTTTTCTATACTCATAGTAGACTCGCCTTTGTTATCATTTCACAAACTTCGCTAGACTTGATCCCATGTTTTACCCAAAATTTGATGCAAAATCTTCTTTAATTCATTTTTTTTAACAAAAGAAAATCGGCAAGCTCATAACAATACATCTAACCTTAGTATATACTTCAGGGACATGTATACCAACATAATAATAAAACTGTTTGGCAATCGGACCTTAAAAGGCTGAATAATTCAAAAATTCTTGTTTTGTCTTGAACGCAACTCGTGTTTCAAGCTTTTCCCATTATATTTGGGCCTTGAAACTTTAAGTACGGTCAGATCCTATCCTTTGACCAACTTACCAGGCAATGTTGGGTTTTGTCAAATAAATTCCTTATTTTTACTAAAATCAAATTCTCCGTTTTATTTTGAGCTGCCGAATTCGAATTGCTAAACAATTTTTATTCCAGACGCAATGGTTTCCAGCGTCCGCGGATCGGTCCGACCAACATCCAAAAATTATAAAAAACTTTATTTAAATAAACAAACTTAATTTTTCTAATTGCGGTCGCCCCTCGACAGAGGATGTCAAATTTCCATCGGCTGTTCGGAGGTGGATTAGAATAAACTTTAGGTACCTCCCTCCCTACAACGATGCTTCCAGCATGCATATTCGGTCGATCAGGTCCTTTTTTCTTTTACCAAAAAAATTTAACCTTAAGTGCCGTTGATTTACGGCTGTAGGTTTAAAGCCCATCGCTGAAAGATCAAAAGGCTATCTGCAATATCGAGCTTGAAAAGTTCAGGGATTAGAAAATAACAACGTGTTATATAAAGCTTAGCTTTCTTTCTAGACAACCCTGATTTGTAAAGCAAAAGTCGGGACCATATTTTTAAATTCAAACTAAGGATTAAAATAAAAATAGCTTTATCGAGTAGTAGCAGCAGTTGATGAGACTCTTAAAATACAAAAATATTCTCATTTAATGAAGGAGTTACGAAAAACAAAAACAAAAAATAGAGCTGAGGGATTGGAATGCCTCTAAAAAAATGCCATTATAGACTATTTTAAGCAGAGACTCGATATAACCTAAATATCGCCGAACACATTCGAGATATATTAAGAGATTTTTTCGATTTATTAAATGAATTTGAAGGAGAGACTATTCAATAAGGCTAATGAAAGTTCAAAAAAGGAAAATGTAGTAACTGTAGTAGGATTGTCTCATGTGACGAAGCTTGTGCCGTTATAGGAAATAGATAAAACGAAACTCTGTGTCGCCTTTTTATGCAAATAGTTATCTCTTAAAATATTCTTAACTCGTAAAAATTGTGGTTTATAATGTATTAAAAACTGTTCTCAGCTTAGTGTAAGCTGTCCTCACTTAATGCAAATACGAAATCTGTTTTATTTAACATAAATTAATTTTATATTGAGGGTTAAAAATTGCCGGGAACAGCCTTCTCCAGATGGGAACAGCTTGAGAAAACTGTTCCCGGTATCATTATACTGTTCTCATTTTGAAAAAAAAATTCTCTAATCTGAAATAAAAAAGTTATCTCTTAAAATTTTCTTAATTATAAACTGTTCCCTGTTAAGTGTAAGCTGTTCTCACTTAACGCGAATACGAAACCCTTTTTATTTAACATAAAGTCATTCTATATTGAGGGTTTAAAAACTCTTCCCGTCTTGCGAAACCTGTTCCCAGCTTCAGTAGAATGAAGAAAAAATATTATCTACACTATTATTAAATTGTTATCTTTTAAAATGTTCTTGATTCGTAAAACTTGTCGTTTATTATTTATTATAGACTGCTCCCAATCTAGTTTAAACTGTTCTCGCTCGATACAAATACGAAATATGTTTTATTTGACATAAATTCATTCCATATTGATGATTTAAAACTGTACCCACCCTGAAAAAACTGTTCCCAGTTTCAGTAGACTATTCTCATTTCAAAGAAAAAATTGTTCTCTACGCTATTATAATAATTTCTGGCAAATCTTGTAGGTATTCATACCTTGCCTTCCTTTTACAAAAATATTTTTACAATTTTTTAAATGTTTTCGTTTTGTTGAATATTTTTCTGCAATGTGTTGAAAAGCGAAAACCTTTGAGTATACAAATGAAATATATTGGAAAACTACATTTTCAACAAATACACAAAAAATCGCTTAAAGTTTCGTCCTAAATTATATGTATGTTATATATATAAAATCGCGAAGAAGCGATTTTTGGCCGAGCTCCTCCTCCAATTTGTGGTTTTGCGTCTTGATGGAGGGATCTACAGTTTATTCTAAGCCACCTCCGAATGATGTTTATGAGGAGCTTTTATTTCATGTCTGAAATACACTCGGAGAGCTTGACATTCCCTGCCGAGGGGTGATCGCAATTAATTTACTATAATTTTGGATGTTGCTCGACCCTGGACTTGAACCCAGTTCTTTCGAATTTTGATATGCAGTGCTAGCCACTCGGCTATTGTGGCCGCAAAAAATATAAGAAGATTTTATTTTCGAATTCATAAAATTCCATCTTCTATCTTCAATAGTGGAGAAATAAATAACTCAGAAATAGCATCGGAATATGAATAATAACTACATAGTACTAGAAACTAGCTACAGTAGTAAAAGCAATAAAAAATTTCTTTGCTTCCATTTACTCATAAAAGTTACAAAAATTTTGCTAAAATCTCCATTTTACTTATTAGGGGGCAGATTTTATTACTTTTTCCTACTCTCATAGCATTGACCCCGCCCCACTCTTGATCACAGCGGTAGCTTAACAATTTGACGCATGTTAAAAAGCAATTAAGTCGCACTCAATGAACATTTGTAACGACGCATGGAGCATCAATTGTTTATTATGTGAAGTCCCACTATCGGCTTCAACTGCGCTGTCACTGCCACAGTATTTATGTGTGTACGTAAGTGGATACAAGTCGTCGTCGGCGCAGCTTATTATTATTTTAATAATACACCAACAATTCGCTAATTGGCACCTTGTTGATGATTAAGCGACGCACCGGTGAAGCGTTATAATAAAATGCAACTGTGCTGCCAACAGGTTTGCCACATGCAACACTCATACGCACATATGCACATCAAAGTATAAATATAACGTTTGTCTGCCAAATGCAAAATGAAAACAGAAACTAAAGAGTATTGCATTACGACAAGTTGGTAGAAATTTACACATTTCCTTATCAGCTGCCATTAATCTGGCAATAAGCGCTGAACATGTCGAACGGCAGTCAGTAGCTGCATAGTAAAATACATATAAACACGATTGTCACTGTGACTGCAAAAAAAAAACAAAAAAACTGCACCGCTGTCATGCCACATGGCCCAATGAGTACTAGTTGACAAAATGCAAGTATGTCGTTGTCACTTCATTGCCGCAGGCCATAGGCTGGACGATAAGACATAAAAACTCTCTGCCTTCATAATTTGGCGATAATTTTTTTTTCATTTTTGCATTTGTTGCTGGATATAATATTTTAAAGAAAAAAGGGGAAAAGCTGTGAAAATAATATACCGATTGAGCGAATTTAAGGCAAAAATAAAACAAAACAAAATTATTTAAATTAAAATAAAACACTTAAACTGAAAAAATTAACTCTAAAAAATAAAATAAATTAATTTAAAAAATAAATAAAATTGAATAAAATAATATAAAATAAAATAAAACAAAAGAAAATAAAAAGTAAGAAACTAAAATAGAAAGAAATAAAAATTATATCAATTAAATTAAATAAAAAATAATAACAATAATAAAAGAAAATAAATTAAAGTAAAATGAAATAAAATAAGTAATATAATACGATATCAAGCTGTACGCAAGATCTGAGCGAAATATAAACGAGCTACTGCAAACAGGGACAGAAGAGATTTCAGAGACCTATGTATATCCTTTGGCCTAGACAAGTGTAAAAACTCAGTGTCGAAAGTGGCAAAGTGGTATCACGAAATTTTCCACTCACTGACAGTGAAAGTATAACAAGTCAATTGGCACGGCCTACCATAGTAAAACACATTTTTTTTTCTTTTTTTGCAAAACACTTTTTTATTCAACATAGTTCCCTCCAAGGGTTATATTTTTTTTGGCAAAATTCATTTTTTTTTTTATTCAACATAGTTCTCTTCAAGGGTGATACACTGATTATAGCGATCCTCCAACTTTTCGTTACCATTTTTGTAGTACGATTTATCCTTTGCTTCAAACTAGACCTCAGTTTCGGCGATCATCTCTTCATTCGACGAAAATTTCTTCCCAGCGAGCATACTTTTGAGATCTGAGAACAGAAAATTATCCTGGGGGCCAGATCTGGAGAATACGGTGGATGCGAAAGCAATTCAAATCCCAATTCATAGATTTTTGCCCTCGATTTCAATGACTTTTGACACTGTGCATTGCCTTGGTGAAACAGCACTTACTTTTTCTTCAGATGCGGCTATTTCTCGACGATTTCGTCCTTTAAACGATCCAGTAACGCAATGTAATAGTCGCTATTGATGGTCCTTCGTTTTTCAAGGTAATCAGTGAATGTTATTCCATGAGCATTCCAAAATACGGACGCCATAATCTTGCCAGCCGACTGTTAAGTTATTCCATGCTTTGGAGCTAGTTCATCGTGTGCAGTCCACTCGGATGACTGTCGAATGGACTGCGGAGTGAAATGATGGACCCATGTTTCATCCATTATCACATATCGACGCAAAAACTCGGGTTTATTACGCTTGAACATCTCCAAACACTGCTCTGAATCAACAACTCGTCGTTGTTTTTGGTCAAAAGTGAGCGCGCGCGGCACACACTTTGCACAAAGCTTTCCCATACCCAAATATTCGTGAATGATATGATGTACACGTCCTCTTTAGAGTGCCTGCTATTTCATTCAATTTCAATTTATGGTCATTCAAAATCATTTTGTAGATTTTTTTGATGTTTTCGTCAGTTACAACCTCTTTTGGGCTTCCACTGCGTTCGCCATCCTCGGTGCTCATTTCAGCACGTCTAAACTTAGCATACCAATTCTTGATGGTTGATTTTCCTGGGGCAATTCCGGAAACTCTTCATCAAACCAAGTTTTTGCTTCATCTGTATATTCAAAAAGCAATGCGAGCATTTAAAATTCACTGTGTAAATGGTGTAAGGACGTCAGAGAGTCGGTCTCCAGTTATGATGCTCAAAATGCTCCAAGCAGTGTTCTGACAGGCTTCTAGTCTCTTCATCTACGTCTCGGTAGTCCTCAGTGTCCAAATCACCACGCCGTAGTTTATAGCTGGCAAACCGACCGTCGAAATTTTGTCGAGATTGACTTTGACATTCCAGTCGCGCTGGTACTCCTTCGTCCGACCGGTAAAGCTGTAGACGAGGATTTTCCTGAAGTTGTAGTTGTAGTGAAGAAGTGGGAAAGGCTGGAGAGATATTACCTTCAACCTTTGAATAAAGGTGATCAACATTGGTGTATGAAATCAGGGAAACGACTTCTGTTGGTGGAGAGAGCTTCGAAATGTTAAAAATTAACAGCAGTGGGTAGAGCATATATAGGATATCACTTTACGAAACCCCTTATTTAATTCTCCCTTATTTGAAATTTTGACCTCGAAATTCTACCGCTGACTGTCGATCACTCAGGTAGATGATGATCTACCTCTTAAAGCCTAGAGATAATGAGGAGTCCTCAATGTCAAGGTTTCACGTCTTCTAGTTCTACGCACCCGAGTTGACCACTTTTTCCTCGACCTAACCACGTTTAAGTCAACAGGTACTATAAATAAACTGATTATAGATATTACCCATATTATATCTAGCTTATTTACCCCGAATTGTTGTAAGGAGAGAGAGATGAAAACATTAAAAAAGATTTTAAATCCTTTTTATTATTCCATCATGCGCTGGACACTATAAAATACCATAAATACCAACATTGCACGCGGCTGACTCTCACTTAAACCGACTCAGCTTCTTATTTGACGCATTTGCAATATCCATTGCCACGATTGGTGGCAACATGTTACATACATACATATATTTCAAAAATACATATTTACAAATAATCTGCTGGGAATTATTATCACAAACACTCTATGCTATGTATGTATACTGCTTGCCGCTGGCAACGCTTTGCTTAATCTCAACTCGCCACCACTTTCGATTTGGTCATTCAATTCAATCGTGATCGGTTGCGCATAGTCGGAATATTTCGCACTTGCATTGCAAAGCGATAAGTAGCAGCCGAAACGAAGCAACTGAATTCGTTTGGTGATTTTTTTTAGTTATTTTTAGTTGATTTTATTTTATCCAAATTTAAAGCTGAGAACTTTCAAGTTTTTGGCAAATATTTACTGTTTTTTTTTCCTTTTTTTTTTGTTGAGCACCCAAAGTATTTCTTCGTTTGCTTGCCGATATAGTAGAATTGTTGACATTTTTCGGTTTTCGGTTAAAACAAAATCATTATAAATCTCCTGTAGTGAATTCTTTTACCAAAGTTTTGCTGCTGCTTCTTCTTCTGCTGTTGCTGATGCTGCTGTGTTTATTCAGATCCTTTGTTTCGTTGCAAGATGGCAAAGATTGCGATTTGCTGATAAACATCGGAGGCGGCTGCAAAAGAAATAGCAAATTTGTATATGTATTTATGTATGTATGTATATCCCGTACAAGTAAAAAATTAAAAAGGTAAAAAAATTCAAATTTTGAAAACAGATTTGCATAGCTTTTGTGTAGGGAAGCCCTTCTCCTTTAGGTACTCGTGCTGGATTGGATTATATGTACTTGGAAAAATTGTATCCACATATACAGGGTTATCCACTTTGTGCTTTCCAAAATAAACGTAAATAAAATGCATTTAGAATAATTTTTTCATGGAATTATTCTTTTAATTTATAAAGTTTGAAACTTTCCCATTATATGTGAAACACTACATCTTTCAAATGACCGCCTCGTGAATTTTTGCAAACTTCGATCCGTTTGAGGTAATTTTCGACCACTTCATATTGAGCGGTATCTCAGCCATAACTTAACCAATGTTGGTTTTCAAGTGCTTAAGATTTGGTTGTTGATCGATTGCTGCGGCGGGCGCATTACTTCGATCAACTTCTTGATCATCTCTCCTAGCTCGGACATGACATCATCACCAGATTGTGTCGATTCCACTAAAAGCGTGCTATCTTGCAGCGCAGGTCGAGACGAACTCGCTCTAGTAGGCTTTTCCACAGTAAGCGCCTTCTGTGGTGATAGAACCAGTCTTGGTGTATGTCTAAAGGGGTCAGCTTCGATGTGCTAACTCCCCTGTTGGTCGGTGCCCTCCGGGAAATTTCCGCTTCTGGCATCTTATTACCACTACCAGGGCATTAAGTGCCATGATAATGCCGTATATATTTTTGCTGTTGTTTGTTCTCTCTTGATTCTCCATTATTGTTTTTTTCCTTCCAGCGTGTCGTGTGTAAGGGGCGGGCCGAAAAAGACAGGAACGGGTATACCCTCGGAGATAATACTTCTACCCCAGTTCCCTGAGGCCTGTCCTTCGCCAGTCCCGGAAAACACGGATGGACCGGCACTCCCCCGGGATAACGCCGGCTACTACTCCTGCGTCCAATACACACTTCCTGATCAAGGACCGAAGTGGCGGTTTACTGATACATCCTGCGGCTGACACCTCAGTAGAGTAAGCTCACATCACCCTTTCCATCTCACCAGCGGAGACGTCGCTTTCGAGGCTTCCAATGCGCCGCGTTGCGTACCGGTCGCGTTATGATATCAGCCGCACCTAACATGGTGAAGAGTCGCTGACCAGGAAGGCGCCCATTATGGGACCGTCGCGCCTGGAATTTTGTATTAATAATACATGCTCATGCATGTTGAAGGGGACACCTATTTCTAAAAAGCGACTTCGCCACTGCCGCAGGAATATCTTCGGACTTAGTACATTTTACCACGCTCTTCCGTTCCTGCCGCTCATCGTCGGGGTTGCTTATTCGTTTAGACTTATTTCGCAACTAACCTGTTACTACAGGTCGTCTGGCTTTCCGCGACCTGCGTTTTAGTTTTAGCGATAACTCATCATTCGAGCGGAATTTCTTACCATTGAGCGTTTGTTTGAGCTCTGCAAACAGCCTTTAGTCTCTGGTAGCCTAATTAGGCAAATACGGTGAATATGAGAGCAATTGAAAGTTCAGTTATGTAGATTTGTCACTGTTTTGATTGACTCGTGGCACGTTGCCTCAAGATAAACGATGATTTTAAACCACGCATATCCCAAAATACCCCGACCCAAACCTTTTCTGCCGAATGTTGTGTTTTCGGGGGCTTTGAACGAGGTTCACTAGTTGACGATTCACTCAGATGACGATCGTTCTGATTCCGTAGTGAAGTGACAGATCCGTGTTTCATATATCGACAAATTCAACAAAAATTCCGCTTTGTTACATTTAAATATGAGCAAACTTGGCTCAGATCTTATTTTTGGTCAACAGTGAGCAAACAGACTTTCTCATAGTCAAAACTTATGCACTATAAAACCACCACATTATTTTCATACGAGTATCTCTACAATGTCAGCTAACGCACGCAACTTTAGTTTTCGATCTACACCTGGAGAGAATCCTCACCTGGAAGCAACTATTGAAATTTAACCTTGAATTGAGTTAAGTTGATGCGGCTGCTGATCAAAAGGACCAGGGCCCTTAGGGCTGAAGTCACATTGTGATACCGCTGCGTTGTACTTATCGCCTTCTCAGTTACGCGAGCCATTTCGTCCGCCCTATGAACATTGAGGTATTGCCTATATCTGCTGCTGCTACGTCAGCAACGCAGTCGAAGAAGTGATTTCCTAGAAACTTATGTCGTATAGTACTTAGGGCTGGACGGTGGCAAAGGTAGTGCTCAACAGAGTCTTCTTCATCTCTGCAGCTAAGGCGAAAATCATACGCATAGTATCGCATTCTCCAGCCGTGAATCCCTATTTAACAGTGGCCAGTTAAAATACCAGTTGTTGTGTTGATGGTGAACTCGTCTAGGAGGATTAGATTATTTAATCTTTAAGGATTCAACGCAGGCCAAATTTGGTATTTTTTTTAGGTTTTTTTGGGATTTTTTTTTTTATTTTGCGAAGGGTATTTGTAGTTAGAGTGGTTTTTACTATAGCTAGCTAATCCACCGCGCAGTTGCCTGAGATGTCCCTATGTTCGGCTACGCAGACCATGCCTGTGTTGCATTTAACCGAGAGCTCATTCAAAGTACTTCTGCTTTCTAACGCCACTTTTGATGTGGTGTAATCTGATCTGATGGCAGCTTGGCTGTCCGAGTGTATGGCGATTGATTTGTTTGTACCAAAAGATTTGAGCATACACTCGGCGGCAGCCGTGTCTGCAATAATCTCTGGTTGGAAGACGCTGCAGTAGGTGGTGTATCCAACTACGCTAGTAATTGTATGAAAGGCCATATAATGATTTTCCATGATCTCACTGTTTGCAGAAGGAAAACAATCATGTTCCATATGTTTGTACTTTCACTCCTCTTCCGTTGAGTTCAAGTAGTGTTTCGTTCGGCACCCAAGGTAGCTGGGACAAGCCACTGTGAAGCCCATCTACTAACATAGTTTGTTCGTGTCACTTGGCCGTTGGATGCTATGATCATTCTATTCATAAGCATTGATTGTTTTCATCTGGAAACCGCGTCGTCTATGCCTACATCTGACAGATTGCATTATTTCCGTATTGTTAACGAGTCCCTCCATGTCTAGTAAGACAGCTTTTGTGGTTTTTTATTATATTTAGCGTTTCATCTAGAGCAGTTTCTCCCGATCGACCCTTTATGTATGCATGTTGAGCCGTAGATAAAGTGGCCCCAGCTAGAATTGGTTTTTATTCAGCATGAAGGAAGTGAGGCTTATGGGCTAAAGGACTGTTTGTCCACTGGTACGTCTCTGTTGTTTTGTCGCCGGAATAGTAGTCTGGGTAGAAATTTTGCTAAAGATATATGCTTTTACTAACGTTGCTGACTAGATCTATTAGTCTAGGTATCCTAAATAAAATCAGAAGAACTTTGAAAGTTTTCTATCCAGTAACCACTGATGTTGTTGTTGTTGTAACCACAGAAAAATTCCCCAAAACTAGGCTTCGGGGAATATTGCGGTAGTGACAGTCCTTGGCCATATAAAAATCGAAGTCGTTCCAGTATAAAGACCCGACTGTCGCGGGAACTATTGGTTTTTAGTCGCCTCTTGCAGCAGACATGCCTTACCGCGGGTAAATTACTGATCCCCTAACCAGCAGGGCGAATGAGTACGATCCTACCTTCGTGTGGTGTTAGGCGTGCTCTAGTCGATTCGGCTAAAATCTTAATTAGAGTGAGACCTGTTTAGGTGGTCTTACTCTAATTAAGAAAAAGAAGAATTCATCAATATTTGAAAGTGGTACTTCGGTATACCCGTTTCTATTTTTGGTAGTGAAGTATCATTTCAAAATATGGCTCCCATTTCGATAGTTTCCATGAATATTTCGAAAAGCTGCTGAGCCGAACCAAAAACCTTGCAACTGTGAACCATTTCAAATCCCCGAAAACGAAAATCACTCAAAAGGTGTGTTACAAGTGACAATAAAAATTTCCGGCTAAACTATTCTTTTGGAAAACGCTTGAATAATGAAACGAAATATTTACCAAAGTGGAAGTAAATATTATGGGAAAATATTGAATTTTAAGTGAAATTTCATGAAACTCAACTAGCAAATATACATTTGTATGATAAAATTAATTTTTGCTCAAAAGACATTTGTCTTCATCAACAACAACAACAACACCCGACAACCACAACGGCCAATGGCCTCAAAAATCAAACCCACCGACCGAGGCAGTGAGCAAACACACACACACAATTGTCCGCCAAGCGTTGAAAGATGAGTAGGACAATGGTTTAAGATTAAATGCCGACGACAAGCAGATGAAGCGATAGTCAACGACTAAGCCGAGTCAACCACCACAGGTGCTGCTGCAACAGCAACGATCTAGATGCTACAACGCGAGTTGCCGCTGTGACGATGAGATCAAAACAATACAACGATCGATCTACTGGCTGGCTGGCTGGCTGGTTGGTTGATCACTACGGCTACCGCAGTTCAACCGAAAATTCCCAAGAATTCAACGTGATGCCGCATACTTTCACCCCCAACGCCCCCAATACACATACCCGCTGGTGATCAACACATGTGAAGGGTGTTGCGGCACAAAAATCTGGCTGCTGCATTGGCATGCCACGTTGCATAGCTAAACGTTGTGAATGCTGTGAAGCAGACAATTCCTTAGAAAGTTTACCATTTTGCCTGAAAATGAAATGAAAAATTCACAGCGCACCCCACCCGCTCACCACTTGACCGGTCATCATGCAATGCATACATACGAGTATATGCTTAGTGAACTATGCAACTGTGCAATCGGCCAATGGACTGTGTGATGTAGTGTGTGTGTAGTGTGCAACGGCATAGCTTGGACCATTTTATTTTGCTAAATTATTATGTTAACATGAAAATAATTGAAACAAGAATTCGCTTATGCAAGGTAATTTATTTATTTCGCTTTAGCTGCCTCTGCTGCTGCTGCTGCTGCTGCTACTGCCTTTGCCGGCTGCCATGTCTCCTGGCCTGCCAATGGATAGAGTACTCAATGTGCAACGTTACTCCAGCGGCAATAGTCGGGCACTGAGTGCCGCCACCTCAGTCAGCTCATCTGTTGCAATTCAATTGATGGCCGAACAAATGTGTTCTGAAGTGGAGCAGATTGGCCATTTAGGGCAAAAAAGGCACAGATGCGTCGCTTGCGATATCGCCGCAGCTCAGACCATTGTTATCGGCAAAGCCATACTGTACGACGAGAGACGTTCAAAGACCTTCAAAGTCGGCAAGCAAATGCTTATGGCAATGTGGACGACTAAGATTTCCTGTCTTTTTGGTTCAGCTCCTCGTTGTTTGTATGCGTTAGTTCTGTAATACATGCATCCAAAGCTCTATATATACATATATACATATGCGCATCTACTTGCATAATGGCTTATTGCTGAGTCTTCACTATTTCAGGGCAATTTATTTTTCGTCCCTGTTAATGGCACGTCGTATTATTTTGTTCAACGATTTGTTTTGCTGCTTGTAATTTTTGTTGCTAACACGCATCGAGACACTTTAGTGTCGTCGTCGTCCACACAGTCGACAAGACAAGCCTATTGCCACTGTAACAAAGTGCACTTATGTATGTTGATATGTGTATATTACACTTTCCGCCTACCGTCTATTGTTCGACCTTCGCATATCAACAGTTGCACATTTTTCTTAACACTAGAATTTGCCTTCACTATTGTTTTAAAAATTAGTATTTACAGTATATTGTTGATTCAACAATTTTTCTTCCATCTGAAGCTATACGTGTACAGAATACTTGTTTCTTGATCTTAGCCGTTTCAATGAAAGTTTAATCCCTCAGAATCTCATATCTGAACCAAATCAAATATCCCAAAAATTGTAAGATAGGCAAACTGAACCCGCTCATACGGGGGTTGTCTTATATATGCCGGAATTTGGCAACCCTAGTATTGCAATCTGGCAACTGACAACTTTATCGTAAAGTTTGACACTTTTGAGGTTGAGCCATTTCGAGGTTCCCTACTTTAAAAAAAAAAAAATAAACACAGAAAATCAAATTTAATGGAGAATGTTTATCATCATTCGAAAGAACAATCTTTGTCATTTATTTTTTGAAGATTATCTCTTTCAAATGTTGGCCGCGGCTACATCTCATGGTGGTCTATCCGTTGAGTCCAATTTTCGATGTCTTGTTTGAGCATTTCGACTGGTAACTGGCGAATGACACGCGTGATGTTTTGCTCCAAGGCCTGAATCGAAGCGGGATTGTCCGCATAGACTTTAGACTTTATATATCCGCACAGGAAAAAGTCTAACGATGAGATACCACATGAACTTGCTGGGCAATTGACCGGCCCAAAATGTGAAATTATCTGCTCACCGAAGTGTTCTCTCAATAAATCCATTAATTTATGTGGGAAGTGGCACCGTCTTGTTGA
This sequence comes from Neoceratitis asiatica, assembly GCA_030068015.2. Lineage (NCBI taxonomy): Eukaryota > Metazoa > Arthropoda > Insecta > Diptera > Tephritidae > Neoceratitis > Neoceratitis asiatica. The sequence continues at coordinate 64,905,499 of CM061526.1, forward strand.
AACCAAATGTCGCGGAAATCACGAGCTTCAATTTCAGGATCAAATAGTCTGTTATCATGGCACGATAACGGTCGCCATTGACGGTTACGTTCTCACCGACGTAAAGTGCGCCTGCGCCAAGTCGTGCCATACGTCAGTCCTGCTGCGAACGGCGCTGAATCGACTCTCCACGGTGTTCATGTACACTCTCAGCTACGGCAGCTATATTTTCTTCATTGCGTGCTGGACGTGTTCTATTCGGTCGAATATTATCCAATAACGAATGCTGGGTCTCAAGATTGGCGAAGGTGTTGCGAATAGTAAGGCCGATTATGTTGACCATAGGTTGAGCGAAGCGAGCGAAACACATTCTTTACAGAACGTGAATTTTTATAATAATGTTTAATGATTTGTAAACGTTGTTCAGGCGTAAGTCTCTCCATGATGAAATGCCAAATGCCAAACAATACTGAACAAAAATAACATGACAGCTTGCCCCGACTCACGCGAGATCTGTCAAAAAAAGGCTATCAAAAAAAGTACCTCTACTTGGATCAAGGTTTTCTTGACGATGTCTCGGAAGCTGCACTTATGTACGTGTAAAACTGTTCGAAGGCCATATGGGCGTGTGTGGGGATTCTAGTACCGGTTAGATCCAAATAGGCCTTCTAAAAGTCTATATCCCTCGAAAGGCATCCACTTTATCTACCTACCTACCTTCATTCCGAACAGCTGATGGATTTTTATGATGAACTTTTTATTCCATGTTAGAAATACACTCGGAGAGCTTGAAATTCCCTGCCGACGGCCGACCGCAAAGAATAATTAAACACCGAAAACCGGTGTGTTACTAAACCAAAATTGACAAGGGATGACGGAAATTCGTTCCGATATAAATCTAGTATCCACCCTGTCGAAAAAACACAAAACCAAATCAACTCATTAATTTTCCATAATTTTTTATGTTGATCGGATGAGGAGTCGATTTATGATCCTTTGGCAGGAAGTCTACGAATTATATGACAAAATTGACATAGTTCAGCGAATAAAAAGACTGCGGCTAGAATCTGGAAAATAACTAAGAGCATTCTTCTACTTCGACTTTTAAATGATGATAAAAATTGTGGTAATCTTGGGGTAATAATCTTTTCAACCTTGTAAATCATTACAATTTTTTGATATATTTTCTTTTATCCAGCTAAGTAATAATATTTTTTCCATTAATTTGTGATTTTGTCTTTGTTTACAAACATTTAATCATCTTAACGTTTCCGGTGGAATTTATGGCAGAGACGTGGTTTTTAAATACGAAAATTAAGTGTGATAAGTTTGCCCTCCATAAACTGAGTATTCTCTGGACACCGGTCACCAGTTTACCTCTTTGGATCCTACATTAGTATGCTTCGCCAGTCTTGAAACCTTCTGTAAGTCGCTGCACTTTTGTCGTTGATTTTTCGAGCATTGTCTCTTGGTATCTTTCCCACATTTGCTCATTGCGGTCGCTCGCAACATTGCGATGTGGGTAGTATTTTTTCTCTACATTACGGTTCTCATCGTACAGCTTGAAATGCCGAGCGGCAGAACATTTGATCGTCTGGTGTGTGATTGGAAGCTCTGGGCTGACAATAGAGCTCAGAATTGACCGTTTCATCAGGTTGTAGCAGCTCATAATGCACAATTCCCTTCCAATCACCACAATACGCTCAGCAACACCTTTTTTGCCATTAATTCAGACTTTAACGTCCGTTGTGGACGGTCATCGACCATTGACCATGACTTTTCGTCTTTTATATTTGTAATTGATGCCTAATGCCTCCGCTATCTTCTGGCAGCTTGAATTCTGGTTCTACTATATACAACTGTTGTGGAATTTCATCCTCTTTATAAATAATGCATAACGTATTTCTTCGGAAATTTCACTCATTTTCAAAACAAAAAAATGATGATTTACAGAAGAAATATTGCTTTCAAACACGTGTTAGTTTGAAATAATCGGATTAGTATTGTCCGAAATAAGAGTATCAGCACCATCTAGCGAGAAAAATCCTGGAGACTTTTCTACTTATCCAATACTTTTCACTGTCCTACTGTTCAAATATATTTTTCTATGTTGGTTATATATTTTGAGTAAATCAAGTTTAATATTATTTTTAATTTCTTTTCAGACGGCATTGCATTGGGCTGCCAAGCATGGTAATCAAGATGTGGTGAAATTAATAGCGGGTACATACAAAGCCGACGTGAATGCGAGAACGGTTTGTACAAGTTTATTGAATTTTATTATGTATTTTATATTAATTTTTTCATTTTATAATCATCAAATAATGTGAATATAACAGGTCAATTGAAAAATCGCGGCCTACCATAGTGAAACGCATTTTTTGGCAAAATTAATTTTTTTATTCAACATAGTTGCCTTCAATGGTGATACACTGATTATAGTGAACCGCCAACTTTTCGATACCAATTTTGGAGTACGATTTTTCATCTACTTTAAAATAGCAATCAGTTTCGGCGGTCACCTCTTTATTTGACGAAATTTTTTTCCCAGCGAACATTCTTTTGAGATCTAAGAACAGGAAATAGTCGCTGGAGGCCAGATTTGGAGAATATGGTAGAAGCGGAAGCGATTCGAAACGCAATTCATGGACTTTTGCTATCGATTTCACTAATTTGTAACACGGTGCATTGCCTTGGTGAAACAGCGCTTTCCAACGGTCCAATAACGCTATGTAATAGTCGCTGTTGATGGTCTATCCTTTTTCAATGAAAATTATCCCGTGCGCATCCGAAAATACAGACGCCATATCCTTGCCAGCCGACTGTTGCCTTTTTCCACGCTTTGCAGCGGGTTCATCGTTTGCAGTCCACTTGGATGACTTTCGATTGGACTTCGGGGTGAAATTATGGAGTCATGTTTCATCCATTGACACATATCGACGCAAAAACTCTGGTGTATTACGCTTCAACATCTCAAAACACTGCTCCGAATCATGAACTCGTCGTTCTGAGCGCGACTCCCACTTTGCAGAGACCTTTCTCATACTTAAATATTCGGGAATGACAAGATTTACAGGTTCGGTTGATATCTTTAGAGTGCCTGCTTTTTTAAACAATTTCAACATACGGTCATTCAAAATCATTTTATAGGTTTTTTTGATGTTTTCGTCGGTAACAACCTTTTTTGGGCGTCCACCGTTTTCGGCGCCCATTTCGCCACGCCACCATGTTTAAACTTAGCATACCAATTCTTGATGCTTGATTTTCCTGAGGCCAGAGTGTACGGAACCTCGTCATCAAACGAAGTTTTTGCTTCAACTGTATTTTTTACATTCAAAAAGAAATATTTTATCAACTCGCGGAATTTCTTTTTATGCATTTTCTTTCACAATAACAAAAGTTGCTTCACTCAAAATGCTATAATCTGCAAACTAATGATTCGACAGCTGTCAAATTTATATGCGCGTCTTTTGAAAGTTAGGCCTAACTAAAAATCATGAATTATTTAATTCTAGTTGCGCCATCTATGTGTCAGGTCAGGGACTTTTCAACTGACCTGTTATATGAATTTATATGCTCAATTTAATTATATATTTTTCTCAATTTCAAATTGCTGCTATCGCCTGTTCATCATTAGAATGGTGTAAGTACAACGAAAATTATTATTATTTTAAGTATTAAAAATTATTTTTAATTTCAAAAAATATAATTTAAATATTAAAAACGTAGAATTTTCAATGTGATAAATTTTGAAAAATATTTCTATACATTTTCCAAGTGCTAAAGTGTGAAACCAACCATCATTTGTTGATATGAAAACTGGTATGTGTGTCTTACAGTGACACAACATATTAATTCATGCGAAATGAAGTCGCATTTCATTATTTGAATACTCTTTCTTTGTTACATTTTTTTCTTCTTCAATTTTAAAATGCGCGAAAACGTTGTGAGAAATTTCAATTTTAATGTTGCGCCTGCCAATCACTTTACTCACGTGTTCTTAACACGCCAAATGTGACACAGCTTGCTGTTCGATATTATATCCATATAAAATGGCAGAAAGAATGTTAACACAACCCTTTTTTTCAGCACTCACACTACTACCTCCCAGGAGGCATTTGCAGTCAAAAGCAAAGTATCATACCACTTTCGATAACACAATCTGTGCAATTCAATATAATATATATATCTAATATACATATGTACATAGTATAGTTTATCTCTTTCTTGTAAAATTTCGTATTCACTGTGAAATTGAAAATAACGAAAATCGTGTAACAGATTTCAAACTGTTACATACTCGTAGTACATACGAAAACAAATGAAATTAAATGAAATGAAATGAAATGAAATGAAATGTTACACAACAGCGGCCGAGACAATGTCAATTTCAGTGAAATTTTAAAATACTACAAACTTGATTGACAATTTCTTACCGTAAAACATATACCCGTACATACACAAATACATAATGTATATATATGTATATGCAAGGACTACATGTATTTACAAGCTGTCAATTCGTATCGCTTTTCAAAAATTTATTTCGGTTGACTGTCGTGCGTGTTACGTTTTGAAAATAAATTTGTCAGGATTTTAATTTTGCGTACTGTCTGCCACTACATACACATGTTTGTTTGTTTGCATGTATGTATGGCATGTATGTATATGATTTACTATCTTCAAAATCTACACTTTTTAAGCCTTTCATAATTTAAATTAGTTCTTTTGTGGTTTTAAATTGATTTTTCTTCCCTCCAGGGGTACACGCCTTTGCATATTTCAATGCAATTCGGCAGAGCTGATGTTTTTGAGCTGCTCGTCAATGTTTACAGTAAGTTTTGAAAAATTATTTAATAAAATTTATTTGTTTAGAATAGTTCTTATACTTTTTTATGTTATTAATTATCTAATTATAATTGCATATCGTGTCGTACGGGGTTTTGTGATTGGACTCCGAGGACACCATTCACCGGAAGAGAATTCACGAATGTGTTAACGGACTCTCGGTGAATGGTGTTTATGGCCTGTCTGTACACTGTCCTGTCCAGCGGGTTAGATCTGTATTGCTGTACGTCGTCCCGGTAGTCAAGTACTCCCTTCCTGATACGCCTAGGTGGTGGTTTAGCTTCCAATAAGTGTCTGTTGGGATGATCCCTACAGTAGTATCCCAGCAGATATTGCTTAAACAGCATAACATTATGCTCCTTAACTGGGAGCATAGTTGTTTCATTGTGTACGTGGTGCTCCGCCGCCATCAGGAGGTTTCCCGTCACGGTCCGAAGGGCGGTGTTTGGACAAGTCTGGAGCTTCTTCAACTGCGTCTCGCTACTCCCCGGCGTCCAGATCGGTGCAGCATAGTTTACGACCGGTCGGCCAATTGCCTTGTACGTTGCCAGAAGCGTTTCTTTGTCTTTCCCCTAGGTGCTACCGGCCTAGGATTTTGTTGCGGCTCTGTACTTTGGTGGCAATTGCAGTCGTATGCGGAGTGAAGGAGTGCAGGCTATCAAATGTGACTCCCAGTAACTTTGGGTTGTTCGTGGTCGGAATTTTTACGTCATCGACCTTCACATTGAGTTCAAGCCGGTACTCCTTCGTCCAGCTGGTGAAAAGGGTGGCAGAGGATTTCGCGGGTTGTAGATGTAAATGTCGTGCAGTGAAGAAGTTGGAAAGGTCGGCAAGATAGCAGTTTACTTTCGAACAAAGGCTATCAATATCCTGGCCAGACGCCAAAATCGAACAGTCATCGGCGTATGAGATGACAAAGAGACGCCCTCTGGTGGTGGAGGAAGTCTCGAAATGTAGAAATTAAACAGCATCGGGGAGAGGACACCACCCTGCGGAACCCCCTGTTTAATTTTCCGTAACTTTGAGGGTTGACCTCGAAAATCAATCCGATAGTAGCACTGCATGATTAACCGTATCCAAAGCATTCGACAGGTCCAGTGCCACTAGAACAGTTCGCGCACAGGGTGGATTTTGGTTAAGGTCATGAATTATCTCAGTTTTTACGGCGTTGAGTGCAGTTGTGATGCGGTGCACTTTTCGGAAGTCATGCTGATGTGTAGCTTGGCTCAGGTGATGAGTGATAGACGGGAGCAGCAAGGCCTTAATTGTCTTCGCTACTGGGGAAAGGAGAGATGTTGGACGATAGGATTCTCTTTTGTTTGAGAGTTTCCCCGGCTTTAGTAGCGGGACCACTCTACCCATTTTCCACACGTCGGGTATAATTAGACTGGTCAAAGACAGATTGAGAACCCCGGTGAGATAGTGTGCTCTCACTGGGCCCAAATGTTTTAACATCAGCATGCTTATCAAGCGTCTCGCCGACGAGGCATGATCACCGAATGAAATTTCCAACCGATCATCACGTCTCGTCAGATTAGACAACGATTTAACTGTAGCCCAGAGCTTGGTTACCCCAGAGGAGAGATTGCAGGACCTTAAGTGCTCCTCTCACTTGTTTTGCTTCTGGATGTTGACCTTGTTCTGCTATAACCGCCGCTTCGGTGGGTAAATGAGGGCGGATTTCCGACATACGACCTGTAGGCAATTTTGCAACAATTTTTTGGAAGGTTTTTTCTGCAGTAAGGACGTTGGTAGGAGTGCGGAGAGCACTGAAGGCGTTCCCAGTAAATTCCGTAAAGCCGGACCAGTTAGCTGTATTGAAGTTAAAAAATGTCCGGTGGCCCACGGAAACGAAGTCGGGAGGCCTGTCAATCGAGATGACTATGAGCAAATGGTCTGATGCGAGTGTCAGCATAAGTCGCCAATCTATGCAGTTTATCAGACCAGCGCTAGCTATTGTTATGTCTGGCGAGCTATGGCAGTTGCCCACAATCCTGGTAGGGGCTTCGTCGTTCATTGTGCAAAATGTCGAATCGTCTATCTGTTCCGCCAGCTCCATTCCTCGACAATCATTTGACAGGCAGGAATGCCAAAGATCGTGAAGCGCCTTAAAGTCAACCAAAACCAAACGCATTTCGCCTCTGAGTAACGCACCTATATCAGGACGGTATCCAACTGGGCCACTTGTAACGGAAGAAATGTATATATTAAATATTTCGAGCTCGATACCGCCAGACCGGCTAGCTATGCCCTGACATTCTAGGGTAGTATCACTGCGGGCGCTCAGTTTTGTTTCTTGGATCGCAGCTATTGGCAGGTGCTCCCGCCTCATAATGTCGACTATCTCGACGATCCTTCCTTGGAGTCCGTTGCAGTTAAATTGTAAGGCAAACTAGTCACTCCACTTTGAAGACATTTCAATCAGAGTACGCAAATATTTTTTATACTGTATTGATAATTTGTAGGAACCGGCCAGATCGAACCAATACAGCATATATGGCTCCCATACAACCAATTTATTCAGATGTGAGATTGCGGGTCAAAAATCCGTTAGAAAAGCATCTAAGAGGAGATTCAAATAAATATTGTCAATAAAAATCAATGAAATCGGAAAACTACATCATATAGCCCCATTACCACCAATTTTTCAGATATCAGAATTTATATTTAATCCTGGAATACAATACCCATAAATTTGATATGTTCATGAAAGGTATAAAGACTTCAGCGTGGCAGAGGCCGGCACTTCTATCTTGTTTGACGCATCGTCGGCATTTCTCTTTTATAACTTAGATAAGAAATTATCAATGAGTTCTTCAATCACTCAATCAAAATAATAAAAAATTAAATGATTTAATTGCCCAATTATCGGTTCAATGTTTACACAGTAATTGATTGTGATTTTTGGTGATAATTTAAGGTTATCAGTTAGAGATATGATTAAGTGTAAAAGAGCCGGACATGTGCCTCTACGTATATATCCATTTAAAAAATTTAAGCGGAAGTTGATATGATAGATATGTTAACACGGAAGCAGCATGACATTATCATTTATTGACTATTTAACGGCTTTGTGTGGTGTAAATTTTTATTTTATTTATTTTTTCGGCGGTGTCTTCAAACGCTTAATCGCTTGCCGAGGTAGTCGAATAGATAAGAGTGAAATCAATAGTTCAAACAATTTTTGTATATATTTTATAACGAATATATGCACATAAATAGAATTAGAATTAGACGAATTTATCCTTTTATTATATTGGATTTTTTCTTCCAATTTATTGCATTACAAAAAAATAAAAAATTATATATTGTTCTCTCCACCCCACAGAGGCCAATCGGGATTTAACAGACTGGAGTGGAAACAAACCTCTGGATTATAGCAAACAAAGTACCAGCGTCTCACCGTCCACATTTAGCAGTGAGTACAACACCGACTACTATGTGCATGACATTGAACCTAACAATAACCACTGGGCACGCACGCTTTTGAAGGGTGCCAGCGGCGGTACGGTACGCGGCAGTAGAAAATACGCCGCCAAAGCTTATGCGACAATATCAACTGGCAGTAGAGCCACTAATACGAGTATAGCGCGTACACGTTCAGCGTTGACGACTGCAACAGCGCCAACCACGCGAAGACGTCCCAAAAAGGCTGCAACTGAATCGTTATTCTCGCCGCAGAGAGATCTTTTAGAGCCATACAATATAACTACACCACCACCAATATCACCGCACAATTTACTATTGAATAAAAGTAATAGCAACAATGGCAGCCTATCACCATCGACACCGCCACGGCGTTCAAGCGTTGATGGTGGCGCTTCGATCACGAGTGGTGGTAGTGCGAAAAGTGCTGGAAGTGGTGGAAGTGTTGGTAGAAATAGTGAAAGTTTTGGCAAAAATGGTGGTGGTGCAACACCGAAATCTCCAGAGAGGAGCTACAAAGATAACAACAACACCAAAGGCTCGGCGCCACGTCGCAAGGAGAGCTTTTTGCGTAAAACTCTGCGTGCCGCCGTCTCTGGCACCCATTCAACCAATAAGCCAGTAACTAATCAGATATTAATGGAGTAAAACAATTACTTATTTTACCTACAAACATGCGTACATACATATGGCTTTGCATGCGAAAAAGGCGGCATTCTTTAATACCTATTTGGTTGCTCTTTAATATTCCTACATACATACGCGTATATTTATTATAGTTAGTTTATATTATGATTTTCAATACTAAATTTTTACGTAATTTTAATTTTTTTATTTCAAATTTTAATTTTTTTTGGCTAATCTACGATTTTATTAAATTTTAATTTTTCTCTTTTTTTAAATTTTTGGTTGCTACATACAAATAGAGGCACAATGTAACAAATATGTATATAATTACTACTTTAAATATTCTAAACACTAACACTCAAAATTATTCACTGTAAACTGTATCTATATATCTATTATTATTAAATTTTGATTTGCCTGCATGATTTTCAAATTTCAATTTTAATTTATTACACATAAGTGGCTTAATTAAACACCAAATGAAACACATTGTATATTATAATACAACATAAAATAATACCACAATACAACAATAATATAATACACCTTATAGTAAATAATACATTTTGTTTTTTAACAATTTTTTATTTTTTTTATTTACCTTTTTTTGCAAATTCGTCCATTCAAAGCTTTTCTTCGCACATTTTTGAATAGCAAAAGTCGCAGTGAGTAAAATTTGGTGAATACGGTGGTTGAGGCATGATTACGGTTTTGTTTTTGACCAAAAAAATCGCGAATGAGCATTGATGTGCGAGCTGGCGCATTATCGTGATGCAGAATCCACGATTTGTTTTTCCACAATTCCGATCGCTTGAGCCATTTCACGCAAACGTTGCATAACTTCCTTCTGGCATTCCTTATTAACTGTACGACCTTTTGGCAGGAACTCATGATGCACCACACCATTGTAATCAAAGAAAGCAGTGAGCAAAACCTTCACATTTCATCGAACTTGGCGTGCGTTTCTCGGTCTTGGCTCATCTGGCAGCTTCCATTGGGTTGATTGGGCCTTGTTGTCATAACTATTTACCCACGTTTCGTCATGAGAATGACCCGTTTGAGCAAACCTGGTTCGTTGTTGACATCATTCAACAACTCCTGAGCGATACTAATGCGACATTGCTTGAGCTCAAAATTTAGCAATTTCGGAACAAACGTCGCTGTCACAAGTTTCATGCCCAAAACATTCGAGAAAATTGAATGGCCTGGGCGGATTGATATATCAACATCCTCTGCAACTTCCCTAATAGTGTTTTAAGAACAATTTTTTTCACTTTTTCGATGTTCAACATTTCAAGTGCCTTGGAGCACTTTATTCCATTTTTAACGCAAAATTTAATACATATTCTTTGATCTACTTATATTTCTTTCAAAAAATCAAAAATCGTCACAAAAACATGACTAACCTCTTCTGTTGTCAAAAACCGTTTCCTTTGAATATGCCTCGTATTGATAATTTGTCGGAGCCGGCCAGATCGGGTGACAATTTCATATAGCTCCCATACAACCGATTGCTCCAGAAATATGATCTTGGTCATAAATACTTCAATAAAGCAGTTAAGAACATAAAATTCGGAATTCTACACAAATAAAAAGAATGAAACATTGGTACTTCGAGTCATCGAAATTGGATGACTACATCATATACCCCCATGCAACCATTTTATTCATATATATGTTTTTCGGTCAAAAATCAGCCAAAACAGGTGGTGGATTTGGTGGTGTGAAATATGCAATTTTACACATGAATATTCTACTAAATATTGACGCTGAAAACCAACGAAATCGGAGGACTAGAACTTATATTAACCTCAAATATGAAGATTTGGATAAAAAAATCCACAAAAAGGACTTATAATGGTGTGAAATTTCGTATGCGATTGCGTATGTAAAGGGTGTTTTTTTTATAGAGGTATAGAACTTTAAGTTGCAATAAAACAACGATGGATTATTCGATGTACATGAATTTTATTTATCCGAAAGATAATCTTGTGGCATTAAATTTTAAATATGATTTCTGGCATATACCGCCACGGCTGGCGCGGATGTAGTCCAATCTGGACGTCCAATTTTCGATGACTTTTTCCAACATTTGTGGCCGTATATCGGCAATAACACGGCGAATGTTGTCTTCCAAATGGTCCAGCGTTTGTGGCTTATCCGCGTAGACCAATGACTTTACATAGTCAAACAGTCAGTTTTTCTGGATGTAACGGTGTTTCAACATACACTTGAGGATTACCTTCACTCCAAATGCGGCAGTTTTGTTTGTTGACGTAGCCATTCAACCAGAAGTGCGCTTCATCGCTAAACATCGCTAAAATGGACGTAGTGCGCGATACGTTTTCCGCACAGAACTATTATTTTCGAAATAAAATTGCACTATTTGCAAGCGTTGTTTAGGCGTGAGTCTATTCATGATGAATTGCCAAACCAAACTGAGAAAAATCACTTGACAGCTGTTAAATCGGTCGCCATCTTGAAAAGGAATGCCAACTTAAAGTTCTATACCTCTATAAAAAAAAACACCCTTTATATGTAAATCAAAAATAAGATGGCATTGAAAATCGTCAAAATCGAATTTGACATTTTGCAATAAATTTTATATGTTCATGAAAGGTATAGGGACTTCGGCATGGCCGAAGACAGCACTTCTTTCTTCATTTTATTTTATTTTTTATTTTTTGTTTAATTTTATTTCGCTGAATACATATTTCATTTTGTTTAATTTCAAGGCCAAAAGACAAATACAAAAAAATTTGCTGAATTTGAATTTTTTGTTGCTGTGTTAGTGTTTTCTTGCTGTGTTCTACCATCTTTTTTCTTTTATAATTATTTTTAAGTTTCTTATTACCTATCTGACAAACATAGAGCTGCAGCAGCATTACCAAGCCTACTTTCCCCACGTATCATGACAAATAGAGTTCTATGCAACACCACATTCTCTCGTATACACATGTTCATGCATCGGTATATAAAAATTTGTTTTTGTATAATTACAAATCTAATCTATATATATTTATGTATTTTTCCATTCTTCATTACGCGCACAAAATTAAAAAGTGGACACTGCTGAGGTCGATGACATTTTACTCGCGCAAATCGCATGGTGTCTGTTCTATGCCGCAAGTAATAATTTTATTTTCATTTTTATGTTTCAAAAATAAAAAACATAAATAAAAGCAAAGACATAAAACATAAATAAAACAAAGCATCACACTAAATCGTCAAAACAAACACTGCGCAAATGCATAATAATCGTAATTAAAAAAAAAAATTATTTAAATATTTTCATTTATGCTCAAATATTTAATGATCATTAATGCATACATAACAGCCTGCGAAACACATTCACAAACTACATGAATATGTGTGTAAATAAAAATTGAATTTTTTTTTCTAATTTTTGAAATACATATATTTTCTATTATATAATTATTGTTGTTATATGTACATCTGCGCGCGCACACACATACACTTCGTCTCTCGCAATGACGCAACTTTGATTTGCATAGAAATTCAAGCGATGCGCCAGCAAGTGATCGAGGGTGGACTCGCCAGTGCCAGCGGCACTTTAAACACCTGGAGGCAAGTTGAACGCAGCGGTACAAGCAAGCCAAGTCGGCGTAAAAGAGTGCAAGATTTGTTTGAGCAAGCGATTGATGCAACAAGCGCTGACTAATGATGCTGGCAAAAAAAAAAGCATTTTTTTAGCGCATTTTAATGATTTTTTTTTAGCTTGTTCTACTTTTTATATAAGTTTTGTGTTGCAAACTTTGTTTTTGTGAGTTTTTTTTTTAATTTACTTTTTGTTCTTACTGCGTGTTACACTTTTGTGCCATTTTTTGTTTGTTTTTAAAGTTTTCGTTTTGCCCAAATTGCTTACGGAAATTTTTGTAAAATTACTAAAACTTTTGTAATTTAATTAATCACAATTTTTATTAAAAATATTCTTTATGTAAATGTATATATTCCATTTTATTTAGTCTTTTAGTTGCGTGTTGCTTTCATTTCTGCTGTAGTTGTTAGTTGTAAACTTTCTATTCTTTGGTACTCTCTTTACGCTTGGAAAACTTTTGTTTTTTACTTTTACGGCAACGGTAAGTACTCTTGTTGGTTTACTTGTTGTTTAGCATTCGTATTTTTGTTTAAGTTTATTTTATTAATATTTATCGCACTCGTTACTTTTAAATATTTTATTTATTTATTTAACTCATCTCCATGCACAATCGAAAACCATTTAAAAGAGTAGTATTCACCTGGCGCACTCTATGATAAGTATGTATCAATTTTCTATTTTCAACAAGCATTCCAATCACTCAATCCGTTTGCATGTACATACATACACACATAGTTCATTGTCATATTGTTTTTTGTTGTACTCATTCTGAAATTTTCAAAAGCTATTTGCATAGTTACTTGTTGAATTTAAATATTTTTCTTTTATTTTTTGCTTCAAATGCTTACAGAAATCAAGGCAAAGAAAAAAAATGCAGGTAAGCTTAAATATATTTTTAAATAATTAATTAAATATTATTTAATTCCTTTGTAAACAAATGAATTTCTGTGTAATATGCAGCCCATAGACAAAGATTTAGCGCATTACCTCACCTCACCTCAGAAAGGTGGGCTTTTGTTTTTTAATTTTGGATGATTTTTTTTATTTTTCCATTACAAAATTAAGTAACAACAACAATAACTAATAACATATAATACTTCTGCCACTAATGCAATACGATACACTAATATAATACGAGGGTTGTTTGATAAATCAGTGAGCTTTTAAATTTGCCGCGAATTTACTATAAATACGACCATCAACAGTTATCGATTAACAGACTACTGTAAAATCTTCAGCAAACTGCGCCATTTAGGTGGCTTCATTTCTTGCACAAGCTGTATGTTGCCCGCTTTCAATTTAAGATCTCGACATAAAATTCGTAAAATTGAGCGAAGCGTGCGAAACACATTCTTTACGGAACGTGAATTTTCATAATAAAGTTGAATGATTTGTAAACGTTGTTCAGGCGTATGTCTTTCCGTAATGAAATGTCAAACAAAACTGAACAAAAATAACATCACAGCTTGACACGGCTCATGCGTGATCTGTCAAAAAAAGGCTATTGAAAAAAGTACCCCTACTTGGATCACCCTTTATTTTGCATAAAAACGCCAACACCGAAACCACGGAAGCAATTGAAAAGTATATGGGGACTCTGCGCCATTAATGGTTAAGAAGTGGTTTACTGGATTCCGTTATGGTCGTACCAGTACAAGCGGCACCGAACCGCCCAAAAGAGGTCACCACGCCAGAGACCGTCGATAAAATCCATGGAATGATATTGGACAATCGCAAAATAAAAAGCGTGAGGTGGCTGAAGGTGTAGGCATTTTAACTGAGCGGGTACGTCACATTTTACATGAATATTTGGACATGAAAAAGCCATCCGCGCAATGGGTACAGCGATTGCTCACATACGACCATAAGCGCAACCATGTAACTACTTCAAGGGATTGTTTAGAGATATTAAACGGCAATCCAAACGAATTTTTGCGCCATTTCGTAACCGCTGATTTTAGGTCATGTGTACCAAAGAAGGCCAAAATAGGTCTGTCGGCCAACAAGGTTATGGCCACAGTTTTTTGGGCAGCACGAGGTGTCATTCACATCAATTACCTTAGAACGGGTAAAACTATCACCAGCGAATATTATTCAAAGATTTTGGATAGATTCGATATTGATTTGAAGCAGAGACATCCGCATTTGGCGAAAACAAAGTACTATTCCATCAGAACAATGTAGTAACCAAGGCAAAAATTCATAAATTGGGCTACGCACTGTTACCCCATCCAGCTTTTTCTTCAGATTTAGCCACCTGCAACTATTTCCTGTTTCCAAACCTCAAGAAATGGCTGGGCAGTGAGAGACCCGAAAATGAAGAGCACATCACAGAGGCAAATGCTTATTTTGAGGGCCTTGAAAAACATTTCTTTTTTTTTTTTTGAAAGGAGTACAAAAATTGTAAAAAACGCTGGACTAAATGTATAGAGCTGTAAAGGGAGACTATGTTGGGAAGCGTTTATTTGCCGGAAAAAATATATTTTATACAAAAAGTTACTGACATATCAAACCACGTATCTTTTCACCGTCTGCCGGACTCGTCCTCTTTAAGACCTCTTTTAGGAAATTAAAAAAAAAATTATGATCATTGTTTTTAGTATTGAGTTGGAATCAAGGATAATTTTACTATAACAATCTGCTCTTGTCGCAGATTTCCTCCCTTTGAAAAAGGGTACCTCGCGGAAACGTGCAGCTTTATGCAGTTTGTGCTAAAAAATGACTTCCTTGCGTTGCTTAGTGCGAACCGCGTTCATAAATGGGTCCCAGCTGTACAAAAGAGTATATGTTAATCCTGCCCACAATCCTACCACAAATCCAACTTTAAGGTCGAGCACTTTTACCACTATACAACATTGCTCAAGATTCTCACTGAAGATCGCATTCAAACTAATGTTCTGTGAGTAACTGAATCCATGACTGAACAAGTCTTGAGCCTCTCGAATTGTTTTTGGTAGGCTTAAGACTTCTCCATTTGCCAGGGATCTCAGCGCATATGGACTCTTGCCATAATTATTTACTCTCAGAACATTTAGGATAGTCATATTATTATTTTGTTTTCCTAGACTTAAGTACATACATATGTAAATAAAGCTCTACATATCATATACTAATGTCAAAATTTCTACTCTCAATTGAATAGCCGAAAAAGATTCCGGATTCCTTCGGATTGGTTCTTTGAATGTCCGAGTGAAGAAGACAACCGAAGCGTTCAGCAACTTCTTGGGAGTGGGCAATGGTCACACACTCTCCCACACGGGAGCAGCAAGTCGCCATCACCAGCGGTCTCACCAACACCATCTGCAAGATCATCGTCATCATCATGCCGCTGGTACGACACGGAATCCGATGATGAAGACCAAACATTACGCAACTGAGCGGCTTAATAGTAAAAGTAGTAATAGTAAAAAACATAGCAATGTCAGCTCACGCGCCAGTGTACCGGTCAATATGAATAGTTTAACAAGTAGTTTTGAAAAATTGCATAAATCATGGGGTTCTGTTGATAATATACAACATGAAGAAGCCGAACAGGATGACAAGGCGATTATGCCACCACCGAAAAATATGGATACACTAGTAAAAAAGCGACAAAAATCTATGACAACTCCAGCCATGCGTTCATCGGTGACATCATCCGTTGTAACGGATTCACCACGTGGCTCCATATCATCATCGAACTCCAGTACTAATCTTATTGCCGGTTATAGTAGCATGCCAACAACACCGAATCAGAAACGTGCGCCCATCGGTCGTGTGCCATCCGCTGCTTTAATGGATTCGGACTCGGACTCAGCCTGTGGTTTTGATTCGAATTGGGCAGTGAATGGTCGAACTTCGGCGAGTAGTGGAAATTTACAAGTTCCTCAATATTAAGTATATATATATGTATGTGAAAATTTATATATATAGTTGACATTAAGGAATATGTTTGTTATACTAGAAGCTGCTTGCTTGTAAGAGAGGCGCACGCCACTTTCATCATTAATAATCTGTGTATATGTGTAATATAATTTAATTATATATGTACACTTGTGTACTACTTAAATGTATTGCTATGTAAAGCCATGAGGAAAAACAAAAACTACATAATTTATGATAAATACAATAAATACTTTTTATAAAAAAAAAAGTTTTAAATAATGCGTACAATCATTCGAAAGGAAGGTGCTGGTCCAAACGACATCTACTACGTTGGTCTACGTTTGTGTTCAATAATATTGGGCGACTAAAAATAGTTCGCAACCATATGGTTGTAATCGAATCGTAAAACTCAAAAGAGACTATATACTAACATATCGCAGCGATCTAAAGCGTGACCCATATCGAGGTTCCCTAGTTTTTTTTAAAGAAAAAAACAAAGAAAATTCAAATTTAATAAGGAATTTTTATTATCTTTCGAAAGAATATTCTTTGGCGTTTTTTTTTTTTTGAAGATTAACCCTTTCTAACGTTAGCCGCGGCTACGTCTCAGATAGTCCATCCGTTGAGTCCAATTTTCGATGACTCGTTCGAGCATTTCGACTGGTAACTGGCGATTGACACGCGTAATGTTTTGCTCCAAGGCCTGAATCGAAACTGGATTGTCCGCGTAGACTTTAGATTTTACATATCCTCACAGGAAAAGGTCTAACGGTGTGATATCACACGATCTCGGCGGCCAATCGACCGGCCCAAAACGTGAAATTATCTGGTAATTGAAGTGTTCTCTCAACAAATCCATTGATTGACGCGATGTGAGGGAAGTGGCGCCGTCTTGTTGAAACCAAATGTCGCGAAGATCATGAGCGATAACGGTCGCAATTGACGGTTACGTTCTCACCGGCATCATTTTTGAAGAAATATAGACTGATGATTCCACCCACCCACAAACCACACCAAGCCGTTGCTTTTTCTGAATGAAATGGTAGCCCTTGAATCTCTTCGGGTTGCTCTTCGTCCCAAATGTAGCAATTTTACTTGTTTACATACCCATCGAGCCAGAATCGGTGAACAAAGTTTTACTCGAAAACGTCGAATCTTCTTGGAACTTTTCAAAAGCCCATAGAGCAAAGCGCTGTCGCTTGTGAAGTTCGAGTGTCTTCAGTTCTTACACAAGCTGTATTTTGTACGCTTTCAATTTAAGATCTCGACGTAAAATGCGCCAAGTTGTTTCATACGTCAGTCTGAGTTGCTGCGAACGGCGCCGAATCGGCTCTCCTCGGTCTTCGTGTAAACTCTCAGCTACGGACGCTATATTTTCTTGCCTGCGTGCTGGACGTGGTCTATTCGGTCGAATATTATCCAATAATGAGTGATGGGTCTCAAGATGGGTGATGGTGTTGCGAATGGTACGCTCAGTAGGCCGATTATGTTGACCATAAGTTGAGAGAAGCGCGCGAAACACATTCTTTACAGAACGTGAATTTTCATAATAAAGTTTAATGATTTGTAAACGTTGTTCAGGCGTAAGTCTCTCCATGATGAAATGCCAAACAGTACTGAACAAAAATAACACGACAGCTTGACACAACTCACGCGTGATCTGTTAAAAAAAGGCTATTGAAAAAAGTATCTCTAGTTGGATCTTCCTTTATTTATCTCAATATCTGGCCCACTTCGTGGACAGAAGTCAATTGCAAGTAAATTGAACCGTAAGACCGTTTTTGTTGAATCCAAGAAAAGATTCGGCTTATAGCATGGACAAGTACCTACTCGACAAAGAACCTACTAAGTTCGACCTTTACCGATTCCAGATGGCAGGGCAAAGCCACTTTCAATGAAACCAGGCAAATGTGATCAATGGATCGAAGGGAATGAAACTAACATCTGGGGAAGGCGAAAGCAATCTTTTTTCACTAGCTCGCTTTAGGTATCACCAGAGAAAGTCGATGGCAACTGGGCTCTTCACTACTTCACTACTGAAAAGCAGATGAATAAAAGGATGCAGGTCCTTGTTTAGGAATTCTGCTACACTCAAACCAGGGATATTTTAACATAAGGACTGAAAAATTTGAAAGCCTTACCCCCAGAACCTCTTACCCAGGGAAATCTTATACCACAGACTTTTTCGGCAGTTTGCGATGTTCGGCACCAAGGAAGCTTGGTAATCGAATGAAATCTTAGCCAGTCATCGCATCGAGCTACTAACTTATGGAGCCTCGTGGAACTGTAGAGGTCCTTAATTGGCAAAGTATATTCGTTGATCTAAACAGAAAGGGTGACCTTGAACAGATAAAAAAATTAAATTGATTGCAATGTTGGAATGCTAAAGTAGAACCCGTTTTCGAGAGAAATGTACAGGCAAATTGTCTTGACTTTTGCTCCAAGGTAATTTTTATTATTATTAGAATTAGATAATAAACTAAAAATTATTCGCTTTTAGGAAGAGTTGGGCATTTAGCATTCAAAATAAAAAGGAATTGAAATTTTCTTAAAAGAATATCTAAAATTAGGCACACCACTGTAACAGATATGCATATATCGTATCAAACTGCGCTAAGCAACCCTGTGTCGCGCACGTGCAACCGGTGTTTATTTTAGATTTCACTTTAATGCAGATAAATAATAAATTTAATAATTCCAAACTAAGTTTAATAAATTAAAAATGGGTAAAAAAGACAAAAACAAGAAAAAAGGTAAAGGTGCTGAGAAAACAGCTATGAAGACAGACAAAAAGTTGGCTGCCAAACAGAAGCGTATGTTGGAAAAGCTTGGCGAGGTATGTACATACTTATATACAAATAGTAAACAATAGTAAATACATTTTATTTAAATAAAATCTCTTGTAGACTGATATAGCAGAAGTGGTGGCTAACTTAGAGGCAGAGGAAGCACGTCGGAAAACTGTGACCGAAGAAATTTGCCAACCACCAACGCCACGTTCGAATTTCACATTTGTCGCACATCCTGAAAAGGATGAACTAATACTTTTTGGTGGAGAATTTTATAATGGACAACGTGTTTGTGTTTATAATGATTTATTTTTCTACAATATTACTAAAAACGAATGGAAACAAGTACATTCACCGGCTGGTCCGGCTCCACGTAGTGGCCATCAAATGGTCGCTGTGGCATCTGATGGCGGTCAATTGTGGGTAAGCATACATTTGAACAATATTATTAGCTTCCTTATAAAAAAAATAATTTATACATTTCTAAAAGGTATTTGGAGGAGAGCATGCCAGCCCATCTCAATTGCAATTCTATCACTACAAAGATCTTTGGGTTATGCGTTTGAAAACGCGTACCTGGGAGAAAATCAACGCACCAAATGGACCTAGTCCACGCAGCGGACACCGAATGGTGGTTAATAAAAAGCGTTTATTCATTTTTGGAGGTTTTCATGATAATAATCAATCTTATCGATATTTTAACGATGTACATATCTTCTCTCTGGAATCCTACATCTGGTTAAAAGTCGACATAAGTGGTGCTATTTTGCCAGCACCCCGTTCAGGTTGTTGTATGGCTGCTTGTCCGGACGGAAAAATACTCGTCTGGGGTGGTTATTCGAAAGCCGCAATTAAAAAGGATGCAGATCGAGGAGTGGTACACACAGATACCTTCAGTCTTGTGCCTGATAGTAAGTTTATGTTTTTTTTTATTGGATTTTCAGAATTTTTAATTAAAACGTATTTTTGTTTTTCAGAAACAAATGATAAATTCAAGTGGGTCACAGTAAAGCCTGGCGGTTATAGACCATTGCCACGTAGTAGTGTTAGCTGTACAACCGCACCAAATGGAAAATCGTATTGTTTTGGTGGCGTAATGGACATTGACGAAGATGAGGAAGATATCAAAGGTCAATTTGGTGATGAATTGCTGGCGCTAGATCTGAATTCTCTATCTTGGCGTTTATTAGAAATTGTTAAAAAAGATAAAAAACCTAGTAAGAAAAACGAAGATGCTGCAACGCAGGATATTGAAATGGACCCCACAGCAAGCTCTTCGCAAACGGTCAGTACAGATGGCATATTCACTGTTACCGTAGGAGGTTCAAGCTCAGGTAGTAACACAACTTTGCCAAAGGTACCTAGCCTATTTCCAAATAGACGTCCGAGGAATGTACCTTCCCCGCGCATGAACTCTGGATTATGTGTTCATAAAGGAATACTCTACGTGTACGGTGGTCTTTACGAAGAGGACAACAAACAATTCACATTCAATGATTTTTATGCATTGGATTTGCATAAATTAGATGAATGGAAGGCTTTAATACCTAACGATATGAATGCTCATGAATGGGTTGACAGTGATAGCAGCGATTCTGATAATTCAGATGACGACAGCACGAACAGTGATAGCGAAAGTAATGACAATGAAAATGATAGTGACGAAATGGAAACTGATTAATTTATATTTAAAAATAAGAATAAAACATCGCATTTGGATAATATTTATAAAAAAAATACTTCGAAATGTTTTAATTTCCAAGCTAACTTTCATATAATAAGTAAAAGGTGTAAAAACAGAACGAACGAAGAACGAAGTTTAGGAATCCGATAGTTTTAACAATTCAGTCAGTATACGGCGTGTGTCCTCTGGTGTAGCTACTTTGTGCGCTATCACACGAGGATCAATGAAGATTTCGTAATCATTACCACCGGGCTCAGTCTTGTCGCCAAAGAAATGTATTTCTTTAAAATTGTAATTAGCTTCAATGTAACGCAAGGCATAAGTTTTATCCCAACCTTTTGGGAAAACATCAAAACTTATTTGACCCCCAATACTATATTGGAGATCAACATCAGCAAACTCCCTCTGAAGTGTCTTAATCATCTCTTCGCGTACATTATGTTTCTTTTCGTATTCAACAAACATATTTCTTTCCGAACGTGTGCACTGTCTTCCCATTGGACAAACATTCAGCATACCATTTCTGAATTCTATAAACGTGCCACGCTTAATTGGTAATTCCAATTCAGACAAATAACGGAGCACAAAATTTATAAATCGTTTCAAAGTTGGTTCACCCAGATGTTGGATTATGTTTTGTTTTCCAGCTTCCTTTCCATGATCTATTTGCACCAAACCATTTTCTGGAAAGAGGAAATCAAATTCCTCAAGTATTTTTTTACCATTCAATTGCTCAAACATTTTCTCCAAATCTGAGCCGCCAACAGTTGCTATATTGGCGAGCGGCTTTACTTTCGAGTACAGAAATGCCTCGAATTCCGGTTGGATATTTGTACGAGGATATGTCAACGTACCATCCACATCAAAGAGCAATAATAAATCTTCTCTTCGTAAACTTGCGGTGGACATCTTTAAAGGAATGTTTTTATTACGTAATACTAGGGTAGTAAAATTAAATACACTTGAGAACAGGTGAAAATTTTTAAATGCTATATATCGGTAATTAGGATTAATTTGGTGTCTTATTATTTTTAATAATTCCACGTATCTCATTGGATGAACTGATAACGGCAATCAGCTGGCGTGTAAATGAATAGAAAAGTGTTGCCCTAGCCTAATGAAATTAATTTTCTATTGAGGCGAAAATGCGAAGCGAATGACAGATGAAAGAGAGGAGCCGACAACTGGCACGTTCTAGAACGTAAAAGGCGATTATCGTAAACGACGCAATAATTCCAGGGGTTTCGTTTTCACGCAGCAAACAAGTATATAAGGACGACATACGACTGCAAGAGAGTCAGTCAGCAATCAGTCGTGGGTCAGTTGTGAATTAAACTCGTGGAGATTACAATACAGTAAAGTAATAAAAACAGTACATTGTGAAAGTTGTATACAAGTGATTGTAAATAGTAACGTAAATTGTAATTGAATTGTAAATTACCGAATAATTAAAAGGACATTAATTAAGTCTTTATAAATAAAGAGACTGCAAATTAAGTTGGCGATTTTATTTAACAATCCAGAGGTCGTACCCGAAAGATTAAGGAAATCATCGAGGATAATCAGCAAGATCGTAACACTATAATTAATTTATCTTAAGCTGAGATCCAAAGAAAAAAATGTGCGCACCTTGCTTTGTACTGCATGAAGAAAAAATACCAGGTGGTACTATAACGAACAACCGATTGATTTGAATAAACTTCTTTTAATAAAAATAAAAATAAAATAAAATCAATAAGCTGAAAAAAAAACAATTGTAAACAATTCGAATTAGTCTTAAGCGAATAATGTGTATATTAAAATTTTTTACTTTAGACATATTTTCCAAAGTTGGTAAATAAGTTTTTTTCTTAACTTAGTTCGTCAACCCTATCCATTATCCATTTCAACTGTTTGTTAGGGACCCCAAAATTAAAATGTATTCAAAATGAACTCATAATCTAAAGTTTAGTTTGAGTAAACCTCGATTTGACTTTTATTGGCGTTTATTTGTATGATTTGTAGCAATTGTAGAGTTCAATTATTTTGCTCAAATATACATTTTCAAAATTTTTTGTGTATTATCTGCCAACAAATGTGACCTTTTCACTTTGACAACTAAAATTTGATATTTCCGAGAGCTTTCTGTTGGTAACTTCATTGATATTTTAAGGTTAAATGGGAAAGAGCCGATTAAATAAATGAAAACTTCTCTATTTTCCTCTCCTTCGGCAAGTTCTTTTAACATTTTTTAATTTTTAAGAGATTAAATGCAACGAACATTCTTTATTGGCGCTAATTATGTTGTTGTTGTTGTTGTAGCGGCCAGCCCAGTCCCGTTTACGGTCAGGCAAGTTTAGTTTTAGTCATCGAGGTCATCTAACGGGAGGCCCAGGAAACGTGCTGTTTCGACGGGGTCGGACCAAAGGGAGAGGGGTGTTAGATGAGTCGAGTTAAGTGGGCATGCAAAGAGGTGGTTAGTGTCGTGCAGGGATTCTTTGCATGCGGGATATGTGTTAGATATGTCAGGATCGAGTCTGGATAGGTAGGAGTTAAGCCTACTGCAATATCCAGATCTTAATTGTGCCAGGGTTACGTGGGTCTCACGAGGTAACTCGAGCTCTTGTTCTGCGATGGGTGGTGGTTTGACTCCGAGAACACCATTCACTGGAAGAGAGTTCAAGAAGGTGCCTGTCTGTACGCCGTCCTGTCCAGCGTGTCTTGTTTATATTGCTGTATGTCGTCGCGGTAGTCAAGTACTCCCTTTCTGATGTGCCTAGGTGGTGGTTCAGCTTCCAGCAGGTGCCTGTTGTTGATGCGGTAGCATCCTAGCAGGTACTGCTTACAGAGCATAACATTATGCTCCTTAACTGGGAGCATAGATGCTTCGCCGTGTAAGTGGTGTTCCGGCGCCATCAGGAGGTTTCCCGTCGCGGACCGAAGGGCGGTGTTCTGACAGGTCTGTAGCTTCTTCAGCAGCGTCATTCTAGTCCCCGGCGTCCAAATCGGCGCTATTTATAAAAGATTATGTTAAGAAATCAAAGTACCCACATGAAAAAAAATTGCAATCATGCCCGAGGAGGTGTGGGGTTATGTGAACATCATATTTCTTTGCAGATAACTCCGCAAGTAACAGTTTTCGCCTTTATAAAGTTGAAATGGGGTCTGGGGCTTTTACTTTCCCCTTTTTGTTTACGTTCGCTGTCATCAACCATAGAACTTGAAACAAGTTCGTTCAGCATTTTCAAATGTTTAAGAAATCAAAGTACCACCCAAATGAAAGCAACAATAATAAAATGCAAGAAAATTTGACAGTTAACAATAAATTGCTGATTGACCGGGAAGATGTGGGATAATGTGATTATGATATTTCTTTGCAAGTAAATCAAACAGTTTTCTAATTTATAAAGTTGAAGTGGGGTATGGAGCTTTACTTTAGGCAACTTTTTCTTACCCCTTTTTGTTGACGTTTGCTGTCATCAGCTCAGTTTACATGTTTTGGTGTGTGTCTTGACACTGCCGCCATTCTAAACATTTGCTGGGTGTGTCATTTCATTTGTTGCTATAAACAAAAATTTAGTGCTTTAAATTTTTTAAATAATATATTAAGCAAATAGAAAAATGTTTCGAATATGTTTGTTAGGCATATTTTTGTACCTGATGCAGTGGAAGAGTATAGGTGAGTTTAAGGTGGTACTTAAAGTGAAAATGAAATGCTAGTGATTGAGGAGGAAGAAGCAGCAGACACAAGTGACGCATTCCAAAGCTTATAACTAGATGGGCGTATCTTAATTTAAAAATATGTAATTTTAAAATAAACAACTGTAGATAAATATCTGTGAAATAACAGTATATATATCTATTTTTGCAACTTAATTTATTTAAAACGCTTGCTTTTATAATAATAACATGTGGCTAGAACAGGTGTGTTCCAGCCTTACGATTTCTTTAAGAACGTGTGTTTCCTTGAGCAACAAGTTAAATTAATAATTAATTAATAGTCACTCATATTTAACTACTTTTGGTTCACAGGTGCACAACATCACTACGAATTTGAAAAAGAAATCAGAAGCATAATTTGGTGTACGAAAAGCCTAGAGGAACAATACAAATGTCAAAACCTCACTGTTGCAATTGAACGGGATAGAGCACTATTCGACGATGCGTATCTAAATCTTACATGTTTTTTGGGCTACAGTGCGGACGAATGCATACACTATATTGACCATGAGAAAGCTCATATAACCACACTCGATGCGGGTGATGTGTTTACGGCTGGCAGATATAATTCTTTGGTACCTATAATGCAAGAAAAGTTTACTGGTGGTTTGAAAAATTATCATGCTGTGGCTGTTGTTAAGAAAGATTCATTACAAGATGTTTATAGTTTGCGAGAGTTGCGAAACAAGCGTGCTTGCTTCCCATGGGTGGGAAGCATGGCTGGTTGGATTATACCCATATATACGGTAAATATTTTAAGTTCTTTAATTTATATGCAAAATTAATATGTCTCATGTATAGCTACAACACGAAGGAGGCATGGAAGTTGTCGACTGTAATAACCAAGTAAAAACTGCCGCCAATTTCTTTAACAATTCTTGTGCCGCTTACTCTTTGATTAACAAATACAATCCAATTGGTGATAATTCTGATAAGTAGGCCGATAGCAGATTTTAAATGAATGAGATAAAGACATACTAATTCTATTTTTTATAGGTTATGTGCTCTTTGTACTGGTAAAATACCTGGTGGGAGATGCTCAGCCAAAGATCCATACTACGGTTATGATGGTGCTTTCCGCTGTCTTTTGGAATCAGGAGATGTAGCTTTTCTTCGCGATTCAACTGTTATGGAAATGTTACAGACTAATGAGTTCAGTAAGTTTGTATAAATAAACAAATAAAGCTAACGTTTTTCATTAATATCTATTTGCAATTACAGGTAGCTTATCGCCGGATCGGTTTGAATTACTTTGCCGTGACGGTCGTCGAGTACCTGTAAACGATTACCGTCAATGTCACTGGGGTAGTATTCCTTCAGATGCTGTAGTTACATCCTCAGCTCGAAACTCGCTAGAACGAAAAAAATTTCAACAATTCCTACGACGTATAATCGAACTTTATTCCGATGCACAGCGTGAAGAAGCCAATGAGCAAAATGCTCGCGTTAATGGGGAAACGGGAAATAATTTCAATTTCAATAATAATAATAGAGATCAATATGGAAACCCCTACGGAGTTAATAGCAATAATGCATATAATTCCAATAACCCATACGACACGTCCAATACGTTCAATCGAAATCCCTATGATAAATATGATGGAAATATAGGTGGTAATAGTGGTTTTCGCAATGATCGTTTGGATTCGAGTTTCACAACTGATCGCAACTATCCGGAGGGTACCAACGAAACCATTTTATATGAAAAGTTTCGCATATTTGAGTCACGTCGTTATGGCAGAGCGAATCTAATATTCCAAGTAAGATTTGTTTTATTAAAAAAAAAATCATATTAATTCGTAAAACACTGTTAATTACTTAACCTTCAGGACTCCGCCAGATCGTTAGTCGTAATTCCAGAAGATGATCAATCTTTTAGCAAATATTTGCATAACACAACAACATACATTTATGGTATACGTGAATGCCCCGTGCCCAGTATGACACTGTGTATAACTTCAGACCCAGAAATGGAGAAATGTATTAAAATGAAGGTTAGTTTTTTCGCATTTGCCCATGTAAGCTCTTGTTTACTAGATTAACAACGATTGATGTATTTTTTTAGACTGCTTTAAAGGCCCAACTATTAAAACCGGAATTGATTTGCAAAAAAATGCATTCGCACATTAATTGCATGCAATGGATCCAATCGGGAAAAGCTGATATCGCCGTATTTGATGCTGGTGATGTATATACTGGAGGTTTGAATTATGACTTGATTCCTTTCATGTCCGAGGTTTACAATTTGGGCGAACCCGAGTATTATGTTGTAGCCGTAGCAAAGGAAGAGGATCCCGATACTGAACTTACTTACCTCAAAGGCAAGTACACCTGTCATACTGGTATTAATACCGCCGCTGGATGGACTTATCCCATGGCTTTCCTTATCTCAAACGGCTGGATACGTCCATATGGTTGTGATTCAGTTCGTGCTGCTGCCGAATACTTTACCAAATCGTGTTTACCCGGTGCAATAAGTAATGAATATAACACTGGCGTACCTTATGATAGCATGTGTGATTTGTGTCACGGTACAAGCTATCGGTATTGTAGACGTGATGCATCTGAAGATTACTATGGACATACTGGTGCCTTCCGTTGCCTTGTGGAGGGTGGTGGGCATGTAGCATTTATGAAACATACTACCGTTATGGAGAGCACAGGTGGCAAACGTAAGGAATGGTGGGCCCGAAATGCGCTCAACGACGATTTTGAACTACTTTGCACAGATGGTGAGAAAATAATCATTTTGAATTTCAAATTTTAAATTTTTTTCTTATAATTATAGGCACACGCGCAGAGCTACATGATTACAAGAAATGTAATTTGGGTAAGGTGAAGGCAAACGCAATTGTTACCCGTGGTGGCATAAACTACAATGAGACTCAAATCAATGCCTACATTAATTTATTAACCTATGCTCAACAACTTTACGGTCGTAAAAATACTGACACCTTCAGTTTCAGTATGTTCTCCTCAGTTATGGGATATTACGATTTAATCTTCCAAGATGCAACACGCCAACTGCGTGTCATACCACCAAATCAACGACGTTACGATATCTACTTGGGTAGTAATTTTATGCGTGCTCGTCGTATTACCGATTGCTATGCCGGCGCAGCACAGTTAGTAGTCTCACTACCACTCTTTTTTATTCTATGTGCTTTTTTCTGGGACTTTGAGTTAGCACTATTCTAGTGTCTTCTAGTTATACATATGTCTGAAGTTGGGACATATTTATTTGATGCATTAATTCTATTGCAAACAAATTCTTTAGTGCAAATTTAAGAAAGGTCATGTAATAACTTTTACAGAGTATAATTTAAATATTTTCTGTTTTAATTTTATGAGCTCGGCGCATACACAAGTTTAAGCACAAAAATGAGTGACTATTTTTTTATACATATACATATAAATATAACGATAAAGTAATTATTGTTGTTCACAAGCCCATATGTAATTCCAATAGCTAGTAAGCAAAAATATCTTTGAAACTTAGTGCCTTATATTTAACATTCCGTCCAAATTTTTTCTATATTAAGCATTCCGTCCATGTCTTACACATTTGTAAGTCAATATTTTTGGTACTTTAGTGCTAAGCAATTATAAAAATCTGCTCTCTGTAATTATAAAAATTTCATTTAATCAAAAGATTTTTGAACCAAAAAAAAACAGTTGTTTTTCTTAAGCAATATCAAAAAGAAATGAATTTTGTATGTGCATTTTCTAACAGTTGGCGGGTTTTCATTTAAAATTATCAATTTTGTACTTCCGCAGCATATTTGATAAAAACGCGATAGGTGGCGCTGCTTCAGAAACGTCGATAGGCATTTTGTCATGCGCTCTGAGTATTCGAGAATTATCGTTATCGATATTTTTGTAAGCTATTTAAATTGCTATTTTGTAAATATGCAAGATTTTATTGTGTAATACTGACCAAAAGCATATTTAATTCTAGTTAAAAAAAAAAAACATAATTATCTATCCACTTTAACGCATATATAATAGCATTCGATTTTGAAAATTAAAACTTTTCCTCTGTGGGTGTTGCGCTGTTTTCATTGACGTCGCTTTTGACATTTCATCATTTTCTTGCTTATGTTAAATCGTGTTGGTCGCTTTCGCGGATATTCCAAACTTTTCATTCATAAAAATTAGTTAGTTTTCATAAATTCCGTGAATGCTTAGTTGATAAATATGCAATAACAGGCGGAACGTATTTATATTGTCGAGAGCACTTTTCCTGTCAATATCCTAAAGAGGTGGCGCTGCTCTTATTAGCCGAAGACTGTGTATATATGTATAAAATTAATCATTAAACAAAATCTAGTCTTCCCGGTCTTAAATCGACGTATATAGAGTTGTAGAATTCCTCTCTGTTACCGTCTTGTCTCTAAAAACTTGATCTGCCTGTGGCGTGGCAAACAAGTTGATTTTCTACTTTTAACTTATTGGAAGTAAAGTGAATTAAAAATTTTATAAAATGTCCATAAACCTACGAACCGTGTACGCGTTTGCAAGAGAGATGTATCCAAAGAATTCTTCAACACCAGTACAATATGGCACTGCCGGATTTCGTGGCAGGTGAGTGTTATAGCATGTAATTATATTATTGGGAAGACATTAAATATCTTTTATTTTAAATTGATTGATACGAAAATACAGCAGCTTAGATTCAAAATTTTAATTAAAATAATTTTTAATACAACTCTTTTTACATATGCAAAATTAATACATATTCAACGTAGCGGAGTGCTGGAGTTTTCTTGTGCATAAAAGTTTATTTTTCTGTAAAATCCTGAAACGTGAAGCAATGTGTTTGCATAAGCTTGTGTATTGTATTTATACGTAGCTATGTATGTACGTACATTTATTTCCTCCCGCTGATTCCCATATCAAAATTTTTATTTATAGAATTGTGTTTTTTTTTATAGTATTTTTTAATCCAATAGCTGAGCAAGTGTGTCTCGCCCAAAAATGTTTCAATAAACATACATACATACTGGTGCAAATGAACTTTAAATTAATTGCCCTTTTAGTAGTTCAAATTGTGACACCAAAAGAAAAATGTACCAATGCGTTCGTATGTGTTGTAGCAAGGGCCATGCTAACTAGAGGTCAAAGCACGAATGTTATGACGTTCATACATACATACATATGTTGATTTGAGTGTCCACACATAAGAGTTGGCATGACTTACAAAAAAAAAAAAAAAAAATATTAGAAATTTTTGTGCAAAGAAAGCAAAACCCACAATTCTATGCATCAATATCCGCTTCATACCCTTTGCGCTCTGTGATACGTATGTACATATGTATATACAACGTATGTGCATACCTTTCGAAGTCTATTAAAATTTTTTTTGTCTTCCTTCCAGTCGTTTACACTAAATTATTGAAGCAAAGAAAAAAATTGGGGCCAAGTAGCCACAAACTGGGGCGTTGTATGCAGGTGAATCACAGCCGGTCGATGTTGTTAGATACATATGTATGTACATATGTACATATTCGTGTATTGTATATAAATATGTATGTGCATACATTGCATGGGTTGGATTTTTCTGCGACCTATTGCTCATAGCTACCTACCTTCTCTTTTATAATTTGTAAAATTATGTACATATATATGTATATGTATAATAATTGTTAATTCTTTTTGTTTATATTTGATTATACATAATAACGTATTCACATTTTTTGCAATATTGCAACTTCAAGGCTAACAACTGAAATCGCCAAACCCCCTACCACAAAGAAAGGTAACTAGCTTTCAGCTGTCGTTGCTTGTACATATTAAAGTAAAGTGTTTGTAACGAATATCTTGTAATATGAGCTTAAGCTGAGCATGTCAGCAAATACTTAATATTCTTAACGTTTACTCATTTGTCTGAGCTTAATTAAGAATCTGCTTCCTTATGTATTGATAATTGCATGCAGACATCTACATATGTAGGTATGCACATACAAATGTGTGTAATCCACAAGCAATTTCTTACTTCAAAGTGAGAAATACATAAAAATTTTCATTCAATTACACTATATACCTTTATACATATGTACGTATCAAATTGATTAAATATATTGCAAATAATTCACAAAGAAAATATATACATATATAAAACGCATTTTATTAAAAAATTAAGTATATAAAATATAAAAAGGGTATTCTCTTTGTCTAGGAAATGCATGCTACGGCACAACAACAAAACACATGCAGAAATCATATGGTACGATAGGAAAAATATCCTATACCAAAACCTATGTATATTTATTTCCTACAGCTAGCAAGAAGGAAAGTAACCCTGTGCCTGTGTGGTTGTTATTGTTTCACTTGAATATGTCAAAATTTGGCAACGGGGGTGCTCTCGATCTCTAGCACAATTCCATAGGAAATATTTGCATAGTATGCATTTGCTAGACAAAGCGAATACCCCTGTTGACAACATATGCTTATCAGTCAATTATCTACTGTGGAAATGTACATTATTAAGAAGAAAATATGTACATATATATATGTAATTCACAATTGCTACTGATAAACTTCTGCAGTACACTATGAAAATTTCTAGGGGAAAGGTCAATTGAAAAGTCCCCGTCCTGACACATTGATGGCGCTACTAGACTTAATTATTGATTTTTAGTTAGCCCTAACCTTCAAAAGACGCTTGAATAAATTTGACAGCTATCGAATCATTAGTTTGTGAATTATAGCATTTTGAGTGAAGCAACTTTTGTTATTGTGAAAAAATGGTTAAAAAGGAATTTCGCGTTTTGATAGAATATTGCTTTTTGAAGGGAAAAAATACAGATGAAACAAAAACTTGGTTTGATGACGAGTTTCCACACACTCCCCAGGGAAAATCAGCCATCAAGGATTGGTATGCTACGTTTAGACGTGTTGAAATGAGCACCGAAGACCGTGAACCCCCAGAAGAGGTTGTTATCGGCGAAAACATCAAAAAAATCCCCGAAATTATTTTGAATGGCCGTAAATTGAAATTGAATGAAATAGCAGGCACTCTAAAGATATCAACCGAACGTGTACATCATATCATTCTCGAATATTTGGGTATGAGAAGGCTCTGTGCAGAGTTGGTAGGACGCGCCCTCGCTTTTGACCAAAAACAACGACGAGTTGCTGATATCCCCTGCGGGTTAGGGGTTCAAGAATTTACCCGCCGTAAGGCATGCCTGTCGTAAGAGCCGACTAAAATCCATAGTTCCCGCGACAGTCGGGTCTTCATACCGGAACGACTCGGATTTTAATCCGGCCAAGGACTGTCACTCCCGCAATGTTCCCCGAATTTGTTTGGAGAATTTTCTACAACAACAACAACAAACGAGTTGCTGATTCGGAGTTGTTATTGGAGATGTACAAGCGTAATAAACCCGAGTTTTTGCGTCGCTATGTGTGACAATGGATGGAACATGGCTAATTCATTTCACTGCGAAGTCCCATCGATAGTCAACCGAGTGGACTGCACACGATGAACCCGCTCCAAGGCGTGGAAATACGCAACAGTCGCCTGGCAAGGTCTGTATTTTGGGATGCGCATGAAATAACTTTCATTGACTACGTTGAAAATGGAAGGACCATCAACAGCGACTATTACATAGATATGTTCAAAGGAAAAGGTGAAGGTTTTACTCACTATTTTCTTTGATTACAATGATGTGGTGCGTCCTGAGTTCCTACCAAAAGGTCGTACAGTTAATAAGGAATACCAGAAGGAAGTTATGCAACGTTTGCGTGAAGCGGCTCAAACGATCGGAATTGTGGAAAAACAAATCGTGGATTCAGCATCACGATAGTGCACCAGCTCACACATGCTTATTCGTGATTTTTTTGACCAAAAACAAAACCGTAATCATGCGTCAACCACCGTATTCGCCATAATTGGCTCACTGTGCCTTTTCCTATTCCCAAAACCAATGAAAGAAATGCGTTTTGCCACAATTGATGAGATCAAGTCAGAATCGAAGAAAGAGCGAGGATTGAAAAAAGTGTTGGATTAAACGATTTATAACCGAGGGGTATTACTTTGAAGGGGACAAAATAGGCATTGATGAATAAATAAGTGCTTTTAAAAAAAATCAAAAGTCACCTTTTCCTTTGAACACACCACGTAACGTAATTTGACCCTTTGAATAACGAAATCGCCTAAAAACGACCGCATTTGAAGAAAAAGAAAGAGCTGTTTCACCAAGACAATGCGGCGTGTCAAAAGTCAGTGAAATCGATGGCAAAAATCCATGAATATATCTACTGCAAGCCGAGCGACCTACTTATTTAAAATCGAACCCGACATACTTAATGTATGTCCTGCATGCAATGAGGTACCCGTACAACACTGACCACCTCTTTTCATGCCCACTAAAACCTACTCATCTAACTTCAGTCCAAAAAGCTCGTTCGCTACAATAACAACAATAATACACTATGTACACCTCCTTTGGGTGAGGGGTTGAAGAATTTACTCGCGGTGAGAAAAGCCTGTCGTAAAAGGCGACCCGGACTGTAATCCCCGCAATATTCCCCGAAAACCGTTTCTTTTAACTTTTTGAATGTTGATGCGCTGGGGCGTCCAGGGCGTTCGTTATCCTCAACGTCTCGCTCCGAAACTCTTAGCGCTTTGACTGAATAGTTTAAAAGCGGACTCCTCAAGTCCACGATATTTAAAAGTTCTCGTTAGTTTTTGAACAAACATCACATTTCGTTTTTGATCGCAATACTCGAATGCAGTTTTAGCATCTGGAAAATCCCGTGCTTTCTGTCATACGACGTGGGAAGTGTCATGCGTAGCCTTTTTAAAGTGCCACAGGAGGAAACGGTAAAAATAAAATGTGGAAAGAATAGAACTTCTGAAGATTTCTTAAATTTGTGAGCTTCATTTTGTTTCGGAAGATTTTGAAGTGGATTTTGGAGGGCAAAGTAAAAACTTATCAAAATCAGCAGTTCCAATGAAAGTAGAATATTTGTCCTCTTGGAATGAACGTTTATGCATCAACTCAAACAGATTAGGTTTCTATCAGCAATACGTGGCTTCTAGAAAGGAAAGTATTTTGTTTTCAGATGTGGCTTTATTTTTTATATCGGCAATATTCTCCATATAAAATGTGATTCGAACTCACAACTGCTTTTCCTTTAAAAGGGTGATCCAAGTAGAGGTACTTTTTTCAATAGCCTTTTTTGACAGATCACGCGTGAGTCGTATCAAGTCGTCATGTTATTTTTGTTCAGTATTGTTTGGCATTTCATCATGGAAAGACTTACGCCTGAACATCGTTTACAAATCATTCAACTTTCTTACGAAAATTCACGTTCTGTAAAGAATGTGTTTCGCGTGCTTCTCTCAACTTATGGTCAACATAATTGGCCTACTGACCGTACTGTTCGCAACACCATTACCCATCTTCAGACCCAGCATTCATT
Source organism: Neoceratitis asiatica (assembly GCA_030068015.2). Taxonomy (NCBI): domain Eukaryota; kingdom Metazoa; phylum Arthropoda; class Insecta; order Diptera; family Tephritidae; genus Neoceratitis; species Neoceratitis asiatica. The sequence continues at coordinate 64,939,466 of CM061526.1, forward strand.
ATTGGATAATATTCGACCGAATAGACCACGTCTAGCACGCAGTGAAGAAAATATAGCGTCCGTAGCTGAGAGTGTACACGAAGACCGTGGAGAGTCGATTCGGCGCAGTTCCTAGCAACTCGGACTGACGTATGGAACGACTTGGCGCATTTTACGTCGAGATCTTAAATCTAAAGCTTACAATACAATATACTAATACAGCTTGTACTGAAGAACTGAAGACGCCCGACCTTGCCAAGCGACATCGCTTCGTTCTATGGGCTCTTGAAAAGTTCCACGAAAATCCGACGTTTTCGAGCCAAATTTTGTTCAGCGAAGAGGTCCATTTCTGGCTCAATGGGTATGCAAACAAGCAAAATTACCGGATTTGGGACGATGAGCAACCTGAAGACATTCAGGACCTGCTATTTAATCCAGAAAATACATCGGTTTGGTGTGGTTTGTGGACCGGTGGAATCATCGATCTATATTTCTTCAAAAATGATGCCGGTGAGAACGTAAACGTCAATGGCAACCGTTATCGCGCCGTAACCAACTATTTAATGCCGGAAATTGAAGCTCGTGATCTCCGCGAAATTTGCTTTCGACAAGATGGCGTCACTTCCCACACATCGCACCAATCAATGGATTTATTGAGAGAACTTCGACGAACAGATAATTTCACTTTTTGGGCCGGTCGATTGGCCACCAAGATATCACACCGTTCGACTTTTCCCTGTGGGGATATGTAAAATCTAAAGTCTATGCGGACAATGTCGCTTCGAATCGAAGCCTTGGAGTAAAACATCACGCGTGTTCGCCAGTTACCAGTCGAAATACTCGAACGAGTCATCGAAAATTGAACTCAATGGATGGACCATCTGAGACGTAGCCGCGGCCAACATTTGAAAGAGATAATATTCAAAAATAAATGCCAAAGAATGTTCTTTCGAATGATAATAAACATTCCCCATTAAATTTGAATTTTCTGTGTTTTTTCTTTAAGAAATTAGGGGACCTCGAAATAGAACACTCGTTATATTATAATCACTGAAGCAATTTTCGTATATTAATCATTCTATTTTAAAATAAAAATGTAGTCATTAAAATTATTCTCTATTTTCTACTACCTTAAAAAACAATAAGAATAAGACAGCGGAAAAAGTGAGGTGAGCCTACTGATCACACCTAGTAATGATTCCACCATGACTGAGTCTAGGTTTTAGAAAAAGTTTCCGTAAAAACAGTTTTGTAGTATAATGCTTCCTTTATAATCATTATTTTTATTAATATTTAATGCACCAACATTCAACATGTTTTTTTAATTGCTACATTCCAGGGCCGAATTTCTGGACAGCGTCATGTACCGCATGGGTGTTTTGGCTACACTTCGTTCTCGAAGTCGTGGTGGTGCTGTAATTGGCGTAATGGTTACCGCTTCGCACAATCCAGAACCGGATAATGGTGTGAAATTAATAGATCCCAAAGGTGAAATGTTGGAAGCCAGCTGGGAATCCATCGCTACGGATCTGGTTAATGTTGAAGACAGTGAACTAGAAGCACATGTAGCGAAAATTATTAGTGATAATAAAATAGATGTCGGTTCGTCATCGAATGTATTTGTTGGTATGGATAACCGCTATCACAGTCCACGTCTGCTCAAGGCTGTCGCCGATGGTGTAATTGCATTGAAGGGTAATGTGCGTGAGTTCGGCATTGTGACGACACCGATGTTACACTTCTTTGTAGTGGCGGCAAATACTAGAGGAGCTTATGGACAGCCAACGGAGGAGGGCTACTATCGAAAATTGATCACAGCATTTGAAACGTTACGTGGCGATAAGTTAGAAAATGGAAATTATCGCAATAAACTGATATTCGATGGTGCAAATGGTGTTGGTGCGCGTAAAATGTTGCAGTTTCTAAAGCGTATGCATAATTCTCTGCAAGTGGAAGTAATTAATAAAGGTGATGGAAAAATAAATGAGAATTGTGGTGCCGACTATGTTAAGGTGAAGCAAGGCGTACCCATAAGCATGCCAATTGTGGAACCATTCACACGTTGTGTGAGTGTGGATGGCGATGCCGATCGCGTCGTATACTTCTTCACCGATGATGCTGGACAATTTCGATTATTGGATGGTGATCGCATTGCCACGCTGGTAGCTGACTATCTTATGGATATGCTTAAACGTTGTGATCTGAATTTGAGTATGGGTTTGATACAAACAGCATACGCTAATGGTGGTTCAACAGACTATATTGCTAATACGTTGAAAGTGCCGGTGGCTTGTGTGCCAACGGGTGTGAAACATTTACATCACAAGGCTTTGCAATACGATATTGGTGTATACTTTGAGGCGAATGGTCATGGTACCGTTATTTTTAGCGATAATGCTAAAAATCTGATAAAGGCGCAATCTGAAACGAATACGAACGCAAAAACACTATTGCAAATAATAGATCTCATCAATGAAACTGTCGGCGATGCCATATCTGACATGTTATTAGTCGAAACGATATTAAATTCTAAGGGTTGGGATGTTAAAGACTGGTTGGCGACATATGATGATTTGCCAAATCTACAATTGAAAATTAAAGTTCAAGATCGTAATGTCATCACAACTACAGATGCCGAGCGTGTTTGTGTTACACCAGTAGGTCTACAGGAGGCCATTGACAAGGTGGTGTCCAATTATAAACGTGGACGCGCATTCGTAAGACCTTCAGGCACAGAGGATGTGGTGCGTGTTTATGCAGAGGCAGCTACAAAAGATGTAAGTATTTGGTTTTGAAACTAATATTTACAATAAATATGTAGTAAAAAAAATTGAAAAAACATTTAATTGTTTTCCAGGAAACCGAGTGTCTCGCATATGAAGTCGGCTGCTTAGTGCATCAGCTAGCTGGCGGTGTTGGTCCTGAGCTCATTCATCCTGGGAAAACAATCAGCGCCCATATCTAATCTTTTAAAACAATTTACTATTCAAAATTAGCAAAACACTATTTCAAACTGATATTTCATCGAATCTGCCTACATAGAGAATCTTCAAATTTGATTGTCACACAGCAAAATTGCATCCTAAACATACTAACTCACATGTAATGCCTTTTAAACTAAGTAGTTAGCAAATAACAGTTTTATTCATTTATTTTTCTACAATTTGTTATTATGTTTGTTATAATGTTTCGTAATTTGAAACTGCCCTAAAATTAAAAAAAATGCATAAATGATAAGGAGTATCATTTGAAGCCATTTTTATATACATATGTATATGTATATGTACATATGCCTGTGTTCGTGCATTTTTTTTTTTTAATTTTGTTTCGTGGAAGAAGTAAAGTGTTCATTATACGTAGATACCTACATATATATGTATATCCATTGTAAAACTGATTTTATTTAATATTTCTGCGGCGTTTTGAATTAAATATCTGAACTCTAAAATCGCTATTAATTCATACACAACTTGACTTGTATATTGTATTTATTCTAAGTATTAAAAAGCGTTAAATAAAACAACGAATTTGAAAAATATGCAGCGATCTTTTTAAGGGGTGTGGTGGGTTTCGGAGGTTAAAAAAAAGGAATTTTCACTATTATTTTTTATATACAGTGGCGAGCATAAGTGGATGAATGTTTGTCACTTCTGCACTTATTTGTTCATAACATCCGTTGTACTTATTCAAATAAAACCATTTCTTTTTAAATTTTTAATCCATATACTGTACTAACATATTATGCAAGGAAAAGTCAAAAAAAAAAATGAAATGCAAAAAAATTCTAAGGCAAAAAACTAAACATATCTCCATTCATCCAATTACTCACTTAGATCGACAATGTTAAGGTAGTTTTCCTTGTTGTTGTTGTTGTTGTAACCGCAGAAAGTTCCCCAAATGAGGATCCCGGGAATATTGCGGGAGTGACAGCCCTTGGCCGGATAAAAATCCGCGTCGTTCCGGTATAAAGACCCGACTGTCGCGGGAACTCTTGGATTTTAGTCGCCTCTTACGACAGGCATGCCTTACCGCGGGTAAATTCTTGAACCCCTAACCCGCAGGGGGTGGTAGTCTTCCTTCTTCATGATGCCTTCTATTTTCACAATTGGGGCGACATGCCACCATGTGAAACATCCCCAAACCATTAGATTACCTCCACCATGCTTCACAGTTTGTTTCACTTGATGCTTTTGTAACTTTTCCTGTGGCCGGTGCCAGTAGTATTGCTTTCCATCTGATTTGAACCTATTAATCTTGGTTTCATCTGACCATATCACTCGTTTCCAGTCGTCAACGCTCCAAGTTTTATATTTTTTACAAAATTCTAACCATGCTTCCACATTTTTGTCAGACAAAGCTGGTTTTTTTTTTGCTTGATTGCTGATACCAAACCGATCTGTCGAAGGGCTCTCCGCGCAGTCCACTGACTAACATCCTTATTTATTTGCTCCGCAGCCAATTTTGGTGTTATGGAGTCTTTACGCCGCATTAACCGCTCCATAACGCGAGCATGTTCATCTGTAAGTAGCCTTCGACGACCTTTAACGTTTGAATCAGGCTTCATATCCAGTCTTTTTTGAGCGCATAAAACAGACTGACTGTACATTTTTTGTTAACGTCACGATGCTATTTTCTAAATCTTGCGATATTTTTCGCTTATTTACACTGTTTTATTAATAGTTGAACTAAACACACTTAAACGCTCGATTATATTTGAACAAGTGACAAAAATTGTGCCTTTGAAAACAAAGTGTTGGGGTATAAACAAAGAAACTTTGTTGGCAACGTGCAAGGCAACTGACCGGCCGTTTGTAAAATATGCTGCTACGATTTGGACGCCGGGGACTAGCGAGACACAGTTGCAGAAGTTACAAGTATGTCAAAACACCGCCCTTGGGACCGTGACCTGATGGCGCCGGCGCATCACTTACATAGTGAAACATCTATGCTCCCAGTTAAGGAGCACAATATTATGTTGTGTAAGCAATATCTGCTAGGATGCTACCGTATAAATCACCCCAACAGACACTTACCGGAAGCCTCTTCCACCTATGCACATCAGGAAGGGAGTACTTGACTACCGCGACTCCGTACGGCAATACAGACAAGAACTGCTAGACAGGACGGCGTACCGACAAGCTTTGAACACCATTCACCGAGAGTCCGTTAACACCTTTGTGAACTCTCTTCCTGTGATTGGCGTTCTCGAAATCCAATCGCCAGCCATCGTAGAACAAGAGCTCGAGCTGCCTCTAGAGACTCGCGTAACTCTGGGACAATTAAGGTCTGGGTATTGTAGTAGACTCAACTCAAGACTCGACCCTGACATACCCAACACATGTACCGCATGCAACGAATCCCCGCGCTACACTAATCACCTCTTTGCATGCCCACTCACCCCGGCTCATATAACACTCCACGATGACCAAGTCTAGATCTACCTGACCCTAGAGTTAGCCAGCCGCTACAGCAACAACAAAACCACAACAACTAAAACATACACTGCCAAGAGGTATTTATCTTTAACATATCGGAACAATGCAAGATTTATACCAGACTAGATTTTGCTCGCGACTTCCTAAGTTCTCTAGTGGTTTGCACGAAAAAGAATTTTCCATGATTTTGATAATGACTGCGAAAAAAAAACAAACACAAACTACATGGTAATTGTTGTTTTTCTTTCCTGCTCTCACCTTGATAAATTCGCCTTAATTTTTAGTATAACAACTTTTTTAATCCTAATATCAAGCTAATCCAGCAGTGGTTTAATCCAGTGGTTTAATCCATGGTCAGTCATTCATTACCAAGCCTTTTTTTTATTGTTTTTAGGCGTGGACAATGAGGATGACTCTTTCCCATGGTTGTTCCGAGTCTTTCTGACCTGAACAAGCCCCGAGGCCAACCCTAATAGAATATATCTGTTTTATCTTCCATTAACGACTTCATCAATCCTAAAGCTCGATAAGAGGTAATGTTTCTAAAGATTTAATTTATTGTAAAACTTTTTCAAGCCCAGAAACCTGCATCGATCGAACCAAGTGTTTTTGTAGCATCTGCAAAAATATTCCCCATATTGATTTTCGGGGAATATTACGGGAGTGACAGTCCCTGTCCGGATAAAAATTCGGGTTATTCCGGTATAAAGTTCCGGCTATCGTGGGAACTATTGAATTTTAGTCGCCTTTCACGAGGGTAATTCTTAGTCTTAGCGGGTAATTTCTTGAATCTCTAACCTACATCCACATCACAAGTAAGATGCCGTTACCCATTTTATATACTCAACAAAAATGATCCTGACATAAATATTTTGGACTGTGCATCACCATATATCAGAATTAACAACCGTCAAATGCAATTCAGTCTGATCTGATAAAATTTACATTCGGTACATCACACGCAAGGGTAGTGCTGACTGCATCAGTATAGAGTGCAATGTACGTGAGTAGCAAATCAAAAGTAACTCCAAGAATGATTTGAAATTCTGAATCATGCCAAGAATACCGGCCAATAAATTGGTATCATTTCGACCGATCTAATACAGAGCTAATCCTCTGCTCACTATAGTTTAAGCTCCCTCCGCCTCTAGCTGGTATTTCATTGTGTTCATATGTCGATGACTAATACTTCATGTGACGTCGAGATTTCGTGACATTCGACCGGCAGCATTCCCTCACTTCATCACGACCAAGATTGCTATCAAAGTATAAAGCTGCAGAAACTTCAAACCAGTCAATATAGTGCAATGAGGTCGGACTCTAGTCCTGGCTGGTATCACTTACACAGTGAGCTACTTATGCTCCCAATTGACGAGCAAAATTACGTGCTTTTTAGACAGTATCTTCGGGGACTCTATCGAAGGATCGATTGAATCAAGAACCACCAATCAAGCAAATCTGGTTAAATCAGTTCGGTGGACTAATTTTTCATGTTTATTTTTACCTCAAACTCACGATAGGTGGCACTTTTATACAATTTTTGTTATTTTTTATAGTGTTTCATTGAAAATTAAAAAAAAAAATTGTCGAATTTTAACTCCTCACTGCCCATGACCGCCTGTAGGTGGCCTTTTCAACAAATCTATTTAAACATATAATTTTTTGAAAAAAACCGTTATAACTGTTCAGAGTTATTCGTGCTACTATTGCCATAACGTCGGCACCGTAGGCGTCTACCTGCAACGCAAGTGCCATTTGAATTCGGAAAATCGTTCTTACTCGTATATTACGATATAAACTAAATTAAAATTGAATAAATGTTTGCAAAATTTGCAACATTTTTGGTATGTTTGCGGTAAATTCAATAAATCATTTGTTCTTAAAAGTATGAGCAAAAATGTGGGAGAATGGCATGTACAGTATTTTGGAATGCCAGTAGGATTTAAAAAAAACATCTAGAGCTTGGTATAACGATAATTAATTAATAGCTATAAATTAAAGCAAATCCTGACGGCTGAGGCTCGTCAAAAATTAAAGCGCTTATACGTTTCGTAACGCTTGTGACGCATGATATGAAGCAGCACTCTAAGAAATATCGATATCATTGGAATTTATGAAATGTTGATGTATAAGTTGGTGTGAACCGAAATGTCATCAATTGTCTTGTCAACTAAACGCAATCGAGTTTTAACATTGGGATCAAATCGTCTGATGCAATATTTTGTTGAAGTTAATTTTCTTCAAAAGGGTTAGTTTATAATAAAAATTTCATAAAAGTTGAAGAGAGCAAATCTCTATTTTTTAAAATACCATTATGGACACTGAAAACGTAAGTTATATAGTTCTGTCGAAAGAACAGAAATATTTAAGGTTTGGCTGTGAAACGTGTAAGTTTTTCCACAATCACACATTTTTGTTGTTTTGAGGTTATGTGTATGTTCGTATTTATTTGCGATTAAAAAATATATATTTCTTAATATAGGGATTCGATCCAACTTTGATGAAAAAGAAGAAAAAGAAGAAGACTTTCGATCTAGACGCCGCACTGGGATTAGATGAGGGCAACAAGAAAGAGGAGCCTAAAGAAGAAGCTCCACTGGATACAGTTGCAGCTGATTTAGACGATAATTTGGATTTAGAAAGTTTTGGGAAGAAGAAAAGAAAGAAGAAGAAGAATCCTTTTAATTTGGATGAACTGGAAGGTGCTTTACCTTCGACAAAAGAAGGCGAAGAAGAGAACAATACTGCTGCGCCGGAAGATCCAGAGAATGACGATATCAATCTGGATATGGACTTCTCTATGGCCAACAGAAAGAAGAAGACTAAAAAGAAGGACTTAGATAAACTTGTTACCGATAAAGAAGAAGATGAAAAGAGTGAGGACAAAGAAAATTGTAAGTGTACCCGATATTACATCAGTGCTTCGTATATATTTACCTTTTTTTTAATTTTAACAGTTGATGACAACAGCTCATCTTGGGCCGGATCAGATCGTGATTACACTTATGATGAATTGTTAAAACATGTTTTCGAAATCATACTAGATAAAAATCCGGATATGGCAGCTGGTCGTAAGCCAAAATTCGTTATGAGACCTCCTCAAGTATTGCGTGTCGGCACAAAAAAGACTTCATTTGCAAACTTTATGGATATTGCGAAAACTCTTCATCGTCTGCCTAAACATTTATTGGACTTTTTATTAGCTGAATTGGGTACCAGTGGTTCAATGGACGGTAACCATCAACTTATTATAAAAGGCCGCTTCCAGCCTAAACAAATCGAAAATGTGCTGCGTCGTTATATCAAAGAGTATGTCACCTGCCACACCTGCCGTTCTCCTGAAACTATTTTGCAAAAAGACACTAGGCTTTTCTTCCTTCAATGTGAATCCTGTGGGTCTAGATGTTCTGTAGCAAGCATAAAATCTGGTTTCCAAGCCGTCACCGGAAAACGAGCAGCAATTCGTGCGAAAACTACATAAAATGCATAATTTTTTCGTCACTAGAATTTCTTTTGTTCTCTTCCTAACGAAGATTTATTTAGTTATAACAAATTCGATATATGACAAAGAGCAAGGAAAGAAGAAGAAGTTTAACTAAGGGAGGATTAATATTTTTTATTTAAATTTTAAACATACAAAACCATTAAATAATAAAAATAGCAAACCGAACATTAAAAATAAACCGTAAAAACTACTTTGTTAAGAAATCTATTCAAATCATGAATATCTTTTTGTGTACCATTCAATTAGTTCATCTTTGAAAGCCAGCTCCATAATTCTGCTAGGACCTTCGTCGATATCCCAACTAAACCCGCTTATGCTTACTTGGTCGTGAAATAACGATGGTTTACCATATATAAAAATTTTGTTGCCAACAGAAATTCTTGATGGATCAAGCTGTTTTTTGGTTTTCGCCAGCAATCTCTGTAAAGCTTTCAATGTGGGTTTATGTTGCTTGCACAACAATCTTGCAGTCACTTCATTCTGTAAACGCTGCAAATCCAGAATGTCGTCACTTCTTCTGGATATAAACAGGGTCATAACCGCTGTGTTGTCATCTATTTCAAATCTATATTGTCCATTGTTTTTATACGGTAAAATTTTACCAACAACACGTGCATGTACAATAATTGTACGAATGAATACTCCACCATCAAATACTTCAAAAATTGAAGGCGAGGATGTCATTTTACATTGTCGAATATCTCGCAACAAGAGGGGAACAAACTCCAAAGCTTTATTCTTACTTTCCAATGATTTTAAACTGCATTTAGTTGAAAATTCGGTCTCCATATTTTCATTGCTATTTAGTATATTCATTGGCGCTTTAATGTTGTTCGTTTAAATCCGTGATAGCCCAATAAGCCATTATACATGAGATAGTATCCTTTGATTTTTGTAACTATTTTATATAATTTTCTTATCGTATTCAAAAGATAAAAACATACTCCAAAATATTTTCTGTTTATTCAAAATTTTCAATTAATAGTTATGAGACATCACTTTAATAATTAATAACTACAAATAGTTTTGCAATTTCACAATCTGTTATAATTTATTTGTATAAAAACTCTCATCTGGCAATGCCGTCTCACTTTACTTCGCCCTTCTAGTTTGTGTGCATATCAAATAAAACGAGATCTCTCAATACGTCATTAAAATAAATAAATTTTCGGTGTAAAAATAATTAAAAATATAAAAGGGGTTTCTATTAAAAATCCTGGCTTCTTTGAAAACAATTGCAAGGCCGACGTATAAGCAAAATACTGCACATAGGAACCGATAAAAAATTTTATGCAAAACTTGTGAAGTCGGAATTTTCCGAAGAAGTGTTCGTGTACTAACATCACTACATCTCTATGACAATCACTTGCCTTTGTTTACATTCTTTCTGAATTGTGAAATTGCCATTTGCGTCTATTTGCCGTTCTACGAAGTCTTCCCAAGTTCGAGTAACAATAAACAATTGCAAAAAATAATTGTCATCAAATTGTTATGTCCGGTGGAGCACTAATAACATTAAAGGAGGATGCAACTGAAGCAGGCGCTAGTAGCAACGGTAGTGGGGGCAATTCCAATATGGCTCATAATCAACAAGCATCCGGATCCGGAAATGTAAGTGCCGCTTCCAGTCATAATGTAAACGGTGGTAATGGAGGTCCTCCAGAGGGTACACGCCAAAACAGCTTACAACGTATTCAATTGCGTAAACAAAAAGTTTTTAATTTGCCCGTACCACAAAAATTGGCCAAATTATCCATGTACTCCGCTTGCCAGAGCGAAGGTTGTCGCTGCACTGGATGGAAAACACCGCAAGAAAATCGTCATCGAGATGTTGAATCTTCATCTTATTGTCCTGAATTCACTGAGGAATGTCGCAGTTGTAGGCATGCACTGCAAAATCATATCGCTCATCTTGATGGAATATCCGGTTCGCAAATGAACGATCTATTGGGCGCGATAATAGATATGGAAAACTTGTTTATGTCAATGCAGCGTGTGGAAGATGAGGATACGAAAAAAGTGTATCTGTATTTATTTCGACTACTACGTCAATGTGTGTTAACACGGCAACAAGCTGTAATTCGTGGACCACTTGGCGATCCTCCATTTGAAACGCCCTGCATTGCCAAAGCAGTTTCGTCATTTGTATTTTATAAATACAATCACTTAAGTCAAAGTGAATTGCAGACAATGACAGAAGTGGCCAAGACATTTCTAAATTTTTTGAATCATTACAATTTTGAACCGCCATCAATGCGTCGCTCTGGCTTAACACATGAAGACGCTTCCACTTATAAAATTAATTATACGCGGTGGTTGGTATTTTGTCATGTACCGGCTTTTTGTAATTCTCTGCGACATTTTGAAACGTCGCTGGTATTTGGTCGCACTTTGCTACGCACCATATTTAAGTATATGGCTGAGCAACTAAGAAACAAATGTACTTCGGAACGGGATCGTTTTCCGGCGGACAAACGTTCAATCATAACACTAATGCCAAAATTCTTAGATGCGCTAAAGTCTGAACTGCTAAAGGATGACTCGCCCATTTGGGATCAAGGATTTCGCTTATCTCCTGCATTTATAATACAACAACGTAAACGTCTGCAAGAATCAAGTGCTGGACCTGCAACGGGTAGTAAACGAACTGGCACTGGAGAGCCCGCACATAAACGGGCTAAAAAAGAAACCATTGAGCGTGCCATTGGGTAAGTTCCTGACGGCTTGTTGTATTAAATATATATGTATGTATTATAAATGATCATATTTATGTCCTGCAGATATTTAGTCAAATCGAAGAGTTGGAAATTAATATTGTAAAAGGTGTTTTGTTATTACATTTTTTTTTTTTAATATTTCTTATAGAAAGACTGTAAGCACGATGTATGTGCACTACTCTACTCTTCTTCTATTTCACAATGAACGCTTAATCGAATAATTTTGTTTACCAATTAAGTACGTGCATACGACAATGATTAAAGTTTTTTTAGGCTTAAATAAAGCGTATCTGAATAACAAAGCCCCGTAAGTGAATGCATTCAATGTGTTTTCTTTATGCTATTACAATATATACATTATACATATACTATTTATATATGTATAAATGTATGAATCTAAACTTGTTGGACTCATTTCGAACGAATATGTGCGTCCGTTAAGTGAATTGCTCTGCACACGACTGGAGCTCACGAGTTTATTGTTGTATCACAAACATGACACAAACTAATGAAATTATTTGTTTTTTTTTTCAGTTTTTGTTTCCCCCCCGTTCCATGCAAAGCGCTTTTGAAGCGTTTAAGTTCAATATAATACCTGTTATTACGCTGTACAAAGGGGTAAAAGCTTTAATGTCACGAAACTGAAGCATACTTTTAGGCGATTTCTATTTGCTTTAACATTCGCTTATGTTTTCAGTTGCAGGTATTCAACTGGTATAACAAATAAAAGAGACTACTTAAATTTTTATGCAGAAACAACAAAAACTAAAAAATTATTACGAATCGTTCCTTTTTCTTGATTTGGTTACTATTTCATACTAAATTTCTATTTTTATTTTTATTTTTTCATGACAACTTCATGACTATGGTAACTGTTGGACAATATATCGAACAATTTATAGTTTTTTAATGTATTTTTTTAATATATATATATTTTTTGTATATATATATTTTATATATATATATTTTTTTTATTGCTTTTATATATTATTTTTATATTTTTTTATGTATTTTTTTTTATTTAAATTTTTTTAATATTTTTTTTTATGTTATATATATTTTTTATATATTTTTTAATTATATATTTTTTTATTTATATATTTTTTATATATTTTTTTAAATATTTTTTACATATATGTATTTTAATACATACATTTGTATTTTTACAACAAAAATAAAAATCATCTATATTAAAAATTTTCTATAGTAGCGATGGCCATTTTGAGGATCTCTCGGATGAGACCGTTGTGCGTGCGCTGAAAGCCATCTCCGAATCAAAAGCTATTAATAAGTCAGAAATCCTCTTTCCCGTCAATGTATCCCGTGACGAGAATGTTAAAGCTGAAGAACAACAACGCGCCATTGAATTTCATGTTGTTGGTAATACGTTGACAAAACCAGTCGATAAGCAAACTATATTTTGGCTTATTGGTCTACAAGCGGTATTTGCATATCAACTGCCAGAAATGCCACGTGAATATATAAGTCAATTAGTTTTCGATACAAAACATAAAACATTGGCGCTTATTAAGGAAAATCAACCGATTGGAGGTATTTGCTTTCGCCCCTTTTCCAGTCAGGGTTTCACAGAAATAGTTTTTTGTGCCGTTACTATGTCGGAACAAGTTAAAGGTTATGGTACACATTTGATGAATCATCTAAAGGATTATAGCATTAAACATGGCATACGCCATTTACTCACATATGCTGACTGTGATGCTATTGGCTACTTTAAAAAGCAAGGTTTTTCCAAAGACATCAAATTGGCACGCCCGGTTTATGCCGGTTTTATCAAAGAGTATGACGGTGCCACACTAATGCATTGTGAATTGCATCCAAGCATTGTAAATACTCAGTTCATATCAGGTAATTTGTATTGATATTTGTCTAAAATTTGTTTTACTTACAAAAATTAAAAACAATTTTTTTTTGCCATCACAGTTATACGTAAACAGAGTGAAATACTCAAGGAGTTGATTGCACAACGCCATAATGAAGTGCAGAAAGTGCGTCCAGGCTTAACATGTTTCAAGGAGGGCCTACGCTCCATACCAGTGGAATCGATACCAGGATTGCGTGAGATTGGTTGGAAACCTCAAATGCGTGCACAACGTACATCACGTCCGCTAGAGGAATCCTCTGACCCGGAAAAATTGGCTGCATCCTTTGCCGCTGTGCTGCAATCAGTGCGTCAACATCAAGCAGCTTGGCCTTTCCTACGCCCAGTACCCGCGGCCGAAGTACCCGATTACTATGATCACATTAAATATCCAATGGACTTAAAGACAATGGGCGAGCGCCTCAAACAGGGCTACTATGTAACACGTCGCCTGTTCATGGCCGATATGGCGCGTATTTTCTCAAATTGTCGCTTCTATAATTCACCAGAGACTGAATATTATCGTTGTGCGAACTCGTTAGAGCGTTACTTTCAAACCAAGATGCGGGAGTTGGGTTTGTGGGATAAATGATGTTGCGCCCTTAATGCCGCCGTCGATATGCTAAGCGAACACGAACGTGTTGCAGATGAGCACAATACAAGCAATCCGGCAGCAGTAACTACAGAGAATATGAATTTACAGCAGGTCGATAATAATCCCGGTAGTGGTGGTGGTGGTGGCGGCGGTGTTGATGGCGACACTAATATTGTACTAACTGTTAATTTAGGCTTCGTCTCTCCATTGCCGGAGGATATATTTAAAAATTAATTTAAATGAGTTGTTAAAAAAATTTGAAAAAAAAAATGAATGAATTAAATTAAAATCAAAAATAAAATAAATTATTAAAGGAAAATAAATAAATTTTAACAAAATGAGTTATTAAAAATTAAAAAAAAAATTAACGAATTAAATTAAAATCAAAAATAAAATACATAAAATAAATTATTAAAGGAAAATAAATAAATTTTAACGAAATAAGTAAATAAATGAAATTTAAATGATTAAAAATTGCTATTTATGAATATTTGCTTAAATCTATACAAGTGTGGCCGATATATGATGTCACATTAAATAAATGATTAAGTGCATATCCAACATTATATACATATGTACGTTATTAAACAAACAAACAAATAATATTTTCAAATGTTATACATTTGCGAAAAGCAAAACAAAAACTTCATTTGGAGTAAACAAACAGTAGATTATTATTAATAAAAATGCTTAAACATTATTTATTCATAAAGACATACATACCTATACCCTTATAGAGTATTTCAACCGTGTTGTTTAATAAAAAAAACACTGTTAAATAAATAAAAATCCAATATATATACGCTTTTTCTTCAACGAAGGAAATTATATTTGTGATTTTGCATATTTTCATTAATGCATACAAGAATTGTGATTAATGTAATCAGTAGTAGTTTTGGTAGTATACATTTTTTGTTTGTTTTTGTTACACATTGATACTGCAAATACATACATATATATACACATATACATTCTATAAATGTTATGTGTATTAGCAGAAAGGCGTTCGACAAAAAATATGCCAAAGCGTGCATCTTTTACATATGTACATCTCTTCGCTACTCATATGTATTACATATGTACATACGTATGGACAT
This sequence comes from Neoceratitis asiatica, assembly GCA_030068015.2. Classification (NCBI taxonomy): domain Eukaryota; kingdom Metazoa; phylum Arthropoda; class Insecta; order Diptera; family Tephritidae; genus Neoceratitis; species Neoceratitis asiatica. Next base: position 64,954,673 of record CM061526.1, read on the forward strand.
AGATTTTGCATATATATAATAATACATACAAGAAAGTATGTACATATGTACATAAGTACAGCGTCGCAATTTTATAACAATTCGTACATACGCTGTACATACAATAGGTAACATGCTGTATGCTGCAGCAGCTGAAATCAACAAAGCAACAAATCGATTATTGCAGTTTTATTTTTTCAAATTTAATTTATGTTTTTTTTTATCACATAGTAAAATAATTTTAAATGTTAGATTTACAGTTTATATTTATATATATATATATATTATTAAATTCTTGTATGTACTTCTGTAAATACATACAGACACACCTAAATATATACGCTGATTTGAGTTGTTTCAAGATAATTGTAACTTTGCATTTGCATAATTTTTTTTTATTTTTCGTTCTTTTGTGCTCAAAACAAATGCTGAAAATCAAATTATTAATACACAAATATTTTGAGAAAAATTTTTGTTCTTGAAATGCGAACTTTTTTTGTTAAGGTTTCTAACATTTATGTACTTTTAGACATCGAGAAAAATGAAAGAAAAACTTGTAATTTAATTTTTATTGCTATTTTTTTTCTTTCTTTTAAACACGAATGCATTTTTATTTATTTAATAATTTTAACAAGAAGCAATTGAATGGTACAAAAAAAAATTAATTCAGTTAATATTTATTTAGTATTATAACTAAAAAATTTCTCACATTCATAACTATTATTTTATATGTAAACGTTTTTAACACATAAATTTGAATAAATTTATCAGCGAATAATTTTCTTTGTGGTTTTTTTTTTATACATTTATCATAAAGGCTAAATACAGCGTAACTGTGTTATTCATTTATACATACAAACTATTCAGTGGGATATTTCTCGATTATTTCCTTAACAGACTTTCTTTAGGTATTTTCATTTTATGTTTAATAATTTGTTAATACAAATGTGTTTAGTTTTTGTTTTACATACATACATTGCTACTTAAGTTTTAAGCTTGATAAGTACGTAATAAAAATAATAGGAAAAATATTTATATTTTACGGAAAAGTTGTTGTAATTAGAGGATTTCTAATTCTGTTTGGCTTAACAAACCGCGTACTGTATTATAGATACATCAGCGTTCGTGTATATTTTTGTTATCAATAATATGGAATACCAGATCTCAAAACTTAAGTAGCCACCGTCGTATATGTATATTTGAGTTTTCTGCTCTTTACTAATTTAAAAAAAAAATATTTATTTACTAATATCTATACACAGAGTTAATCCCTAAGTTATTGGTTGCATTGTTTTCATCACTTACAAACCGCGAATTTTTCTGTCGTTTTTTTTTCTTATTTTTGTTTTTTTATGTATGTATATTTGAATATACTACTAATAAGTATCGGCCAGGAGAGCTCATTGTTACTGTTAAATAAACAAAGGTTGCACACCTTTCAACATCAGTCCAATGAGTTTAGAGACATCTTTCTTTAACACTACACAGTTTACTGAGTAAAGTCTGATTGATTTTTATGTGGAACATTTACTTAAAGAACATTTCAAACGTAAAAGAGTCGTACTGTATGGAAATATTGAAAATATAAAAATCTTTTGATGTTTTTTTTTTGTTAATTGAAGTTCGAGAGTTCGAAAAGTTGTTGTAGTGAAAACACGAATTTAAAGAAAAAATTAATGTGCGGACATTGCGATGGCATATAATCTTGTAGAAAAGACGACACACACCCGAAACCGAAAGGGGAGGAAAACGCATTTGCAGGCAAAAAAAAAAAAAATGAAAGAGACCGAAATACGTGGGTATGAAGAGCTTAAGGGGGTATTCTAGTCTAGAATTTTGGAAAATTAGATTTTTTTGCATATGTTTAAAGTTTAAAAATATGTCTGTAAGGGGATTTTTTAAAATTCAAACTATTTTCGGAGATACAGGTATTTTGCTGACGCGGCATCAATATCGGCTCGGCCCTTACGCGGAATTTTAAACGCGTTTTTCTCGAAACTACTTTTTTCGATGCAGTAACCACGATATCTCAAGTTCTAATAAGCTGATTTACTTGAAATTTGGCATGAATATTCTTTAGATATCACATGAACAAAAAAAAAAATCGACAGTTAAAAAATTAGTGAAAAAATCGATCTTTATTTTTGAGCAGCCGCCAATTTATGAAAAAAAAGTTTTTTTCCACTTTTGCAGATTCTTGAGATAGCGACATTCGTACTAATTAAAAATCCATCATTGTCATGGCGACGAGGACACGTCCTTTTTTTTCTCTCTACTTCAAGGACTCATAACTCCATGAATTTTTTTAAAATTAATTTGTGTTCTCTTGAAATATAAATAAATAAATGAAAAAAAAATGGATAGTACAAATTTCAAATGTTTTTTTATCAATTGCCAAAAAACGCTCGAAATTCGGGCCTCTAGACTAGAATACCCCCTTAAGAAGCAGGCCGACAAACTAATGCCAGAAAATTCTATGAAAAGATGTGGCGAATTATATCAAAATTGGTGTATACCTAGAAGGTGTACCAATGTTTAGAGTATACTGATTTTATGGTGGCAGCATTTCTCCAGTTTGCTTAACTGCCGTGAAAGTGCAACAGTGGTGGAGATGATGAACCTGAATCGATGTAACTATGATAATGTAAAAGGCCTTCCAATAACTGATTATGATGCAGCTTAATCTACGCTTGTCTGCTTAAAGAATAACAAAGTGAAGGAGGCCACTCTCCTTATCGTGTCGACTTCTTCAATCCATTGCTAGAGAAAATTATACGAGCTGCAGAGCTAAATAGACCAGGTACAATCTTCTATAAGAGTGTACAGCTTCTGGCGTACGCCGATGATATTGATATAATTTTGTATCAACAAACGCATCGTAAGTCCTGCTTTCTTCAGACTAGATACGGAAGCAAAGTCTATGGGTCTATTAGTGAATGAGGACAAGGCGAAATATCTGCAGTCATCAAATAAACAGTCATCGCATTCGCTACTCGACTATCACGTCATTGTTGACAGTCATAACTTTGAAGTTGTAGATAATTTCGTCTATCTTGGAATCAGCATCAGCAACATCAACCATGTCAGCCTTGAAATTAACTTGCCATCGAGTGCTACTTTGAACTAGGTAGGCATTTGCAAAATAAGGTCCTCTCTCGACTTAGAAAGACCAAACACTACAAATCAGTCATCATTCTCGTATTGCTATATGGTGGTGAAGCATGGATAATGATCATATCTCATTAGTTGGCGTTTGGAGTCTTTGAGAGAAAAGCTTTGCGTTAGGTTTATGGCCATTTGCACATTGACAACGGTGTATACCGCAGCCGATGGAACGATGAGTTATACGAGGTATACGGCGATACTATCATATTTTAGTGAATAAAAAGACAGCGAACACGTTGGTTAGCTCATATTGGCCAAAGAAATGAAAACATTCTAGCTTTGAAAGCATTCGATGCTGCACCCACTGAGGGAAGCAGAGGAAGAGAAAGACCTCCACTATGTTAAAGCGATTAGGTGGAAAGTGATTTGGTTTCATTTGGTATTACCAATAAGCGTCCATCTGCGAAGGTAGGAAAAAACTGGCAAACTATAATTGATTCGTCTATAATTGCTCTGCCTTTGAAGAAGAATTAATTATTTAAGGGGTTAAGCCACTCTAGAGTTTTCGGAAAATGGATTTTTTTCTTTCAAATGATATATTATGGTCTCAAAAACGTTATCCCGAAAGATTATGACAGATAAAAATTTCTAATTGCCTCATTTTCGTTCTCTAGTTGAAGCGTCTATTTCAGTCAGTAAGGCATACTCAAAACTTCTTTAAACGGGTTTATTCCAAACCTTTTTTTTTCAAAGATTCACTTCACAATTTCGACATCATTTTCGAACAATTTTTTAGGCCAAATTATTACTTTTTCCTTTAGAGGCCCGCCATTTTGTCAAAAATGCATATATTGAAAAATCCTACGTACTTCTGTAGCTACGGTTATTTATAAGCGGAAACCGTCCAACAACTTATTAAAATAAAAAGATTACAGGTGCTTTGGTTCCCGAAAAAATGGAGACATCCTAGGGAGAACGGTGTATAGCAGCCATTTTTAAACTAATTTTTCTTAAAAATAGTTATAAACAGTTAATTATATGTATAATAAATGCCTTGGCAAAAATCAGATTTATTTTATAGTTTTCCCGAAAAAATCTCAAAAAAGGCCTATTTTGTGGCCCTCTAGAGTAGCCTAACCCATTAAGCAATTTTGTAAATTAATTGGTTACTCATACGCCCCCGCTATTTTATATAGAAACATACAATAATAATGTCATTTATCCTCCCTAAAACGACTGATGGATATTTTAAAAGAGGCCGATCGACGCCGTGTAGTGAGAAGATTTAGAAAACGGTATAAAATAACGAGGGTATAGAAGTAAGTAAGCTACGAAAAAGTATAGCTGAATACTAGTGTGAGATACAGCTTTGATATTTGAAGCGAAACAAACTTTTTTGAAAACAGTTTACAGTATACACTGGTTTTTGAACCCTTTTCGACGTACAGATCGTGTGTATTTGAGATAAAATTATTCAACTAATGTGGTAGGATATTGGATCCGGATCCGCCGTTGTGATTCATAGTGTTATTACATTCGTTACATTATAAGCTTCGTGCTGTAGATCTTTTAGTAGTTTGAAAATTCCGTTTATATTGTATTTTTGTAAATTTTTTTGCAAATATTGTTTCATGTATCGTATATATTAAATGATTGTCTTGTGTATTCTGTGTTATCGACTGTTATTGAAATAAAAACTTTGCTTAATTTTTGTATATGAGGCTTTACTCTTCGTAGCAAGTAAAATTCTGAGAATTAACATGGCATCGAGTATCCCGATGTGGTCAGAAATGCAAACTTTACATGGCTTAAATAACGCGATGTTATAGTCATTCATAAATCCAAGTGCTATGTCGGAGGACAAATTCAAATCAATTTCAATTAAAGTCCACCCTTGAAGGAGTACACTCAATTTCGATGATAAACCAATTGTTGTATTCGTTAGCCCGAGGTAGGAAGAAGGTAAGCTCATATTATATATATATATTTGGCGCTTTGTAGCCGCTGAAGCGATTTTCGGCCGATTTCGGCTCATATTACGTACTTATAAACCAGAGATCATGTAAAGGAGCACAAATTTAGTATTGGATTTGTGAATCGGTTTCAAAGCGAAAGGTTTTCAACACATCGCTCAATAACCAACGAAGCGAAATGGCGGTGGGAAAATAGATTCCGTTTATATCAACTTCACCGGACTTGAAACCTCATAATCAAATCGATCATGGTGTTATGGACGGAATACATATATATGTACTTGTCTCCAGTGCTCTGGGTGTGCTGACGCTCCGAGATACAAACATCAGATTCGAAGGTTTTCAAAACCGGAGCATACTCATGTCAGAACTAAAGATATGATCTTGTGCTCGATGCTCGAAGGTAGCGCTTCCAGCCTGATTAATTTCAGTGGCAAAAAAAAAAAAATTCGGTTGACGGCATGTTTGACGACTGGAATTTACATAAAAAGAGGGCTTCCATTGTCATTACGGAATGTGTTCTTTCAATATCGCGTATATGTTTCTATCTAGCTTTGTGGTGAATAACATCACGAGTTCCGTCAGAATTGGGAAGGGCTTCCGACCGAGCCGTTTGGTACAAAACGAGAAATTCCAAATTATGGAAAATAAACTATCGGCGGCGGCTTAGAATAAACCGTAGGTCCATCCATTTGTAGAAAAATCATTAAGACCAATATCACTACAGCCCCACTACAATAACTTTCACTGCCAATATAAAGTAGTTCCGTTACTGAAACTATAAACATCAACCATTAGAGGAAACTCTTATCGACCGATATCTGTACTCTCCTAAGTAGCGAAAGCACTTAATGTCCTACTCTTTCCATCTTTCACCCACAACCTGAGATGAGCAGGACATAACCATGGCTTCCGTAAAGTACCCAGCACCAACACTGAACTGCACTGCCAACTAACTCATGGCTACAACAAAAAATGACCTTGCGTGCAAACAGCCCTGGTAGCACTGGACCTGTCATAAGCATTTGACACATTCTATTATTGGATACTGAAAGCTCGTCGTTACAGATCGCGTTGAAGAGGTTAAACATGAATTACTTGAATGGCCGAGAGGTATTGGTAGAATTTCGGGATCACAACTCCATATCCAGAGAGTTTTTCTTGATCTCATTTGAAAAGTACAAGGCCGCAACAAACTCTTCAAGTCGCTAGTCGGCAGCACCTGGGGAAAATACCATGAGATGTGACTTGTAACTTATGATGTTATGGACGCCATTTGGACACCGAAAATTGCGATGAAGAAGCTAAAAGACTGACAACACCGCCCATAGCAGGAAACCTCCAGATGTCACTTGTACACCACATAGGCACCGCAAAACATGCATGAGTCCACTTAAGGGGCATAACGTTATGCTGTGTAAGCAGTATTTGTTGGGATGCTATCGTAGGTATTATATATTTGGCGCTTTGTAACCGCTGGCGCGATTTTTGGCCGTGCTCCTTTTTTAAAATATTGTTTTGTGTCTTGATATCTTTACCAAGAAATTAATGGATTTTTATGAAGATCTTTTACTTCAAGTCAGAAATACACTCGGAGGACTTGACCTTCCCTACCAAGTGGGACCGCAATAATTTTGGATGTTGCTCGAACCTGGACTAGAACCCAGACCTTCCGAATTGTTATAGGAAATGCTAACCACTCGGCTATCGTGGTCGACGTAGTGGAAGCTAAACAATCGCCCAGGCACATTGGGATGGAGGTACTTGACTTTACGACTCCATTCAGTAACGTATCACAGAGCCGCTAGATAGGATGAGCTAATTACAAGCGCTAAATGCCATTCACAGTGTGTCAACAGTCAATACTTTCATTAACACTCTTCCCGTGAATGGCTTAATCGGCATCCAATATGAAGAGCTCGTGCTGCCTCGTAAGACACGAGTAATACTGGTAGAATTAACGTACTGTAGCTGGCCCGGCGCTTACTTATGAAGACTCGATTCGATATATTTAACCTATGTACATGTGTACATGTCCTGCATGCAATGAGTGTACGGGACGACACTAAACGTCGCCTCACCGAGGTTGAGGACGCGCTACAGGAACAACTAAACTGCTATATACATACATATGTACCTGAAGTTTTTAAAAGAATTTTTTTAACCAAATCAATTTCACTTTTTGGTTTCATATTTGAGTTAACTTAAATCAGGTTATGTTTATGTACATATGTATGTGTGTATATAAAATATTTTTAACTTTTGATTAATCATTGTTATGGTATTTTGAATTTTTTTTGTATTGTGTTCAGTACCGTTATTTTTTATTGTTCGCATGTGTTCATATGTAAGAGTATTTTATAGAAATACATACACATACATACAGTGGTGGACAAAAGTCTACATACACCGCCTGTATTCGTTGTGTAAAAAATACTATCACTTTGGTGAAAATTTTATTTTGAATCCCATTTTATAATCAAATGTATTGAAACAAATCCATTCTCAAACATAAACATAATAAAATAATTATGGTGAAAAAATGCAAAAATGTCCTTGACAAAAGTATATATACACCACGGGTTTACTAGCGGATATGTCAATATGCTGTGTTGTTATGACGGTTAGGTACCCTTTGCTTTACTATTTTTTTTTAAATTATGTTTGCTACTTTGCTAGTATTGAATTTAGTTGTGGCTTAAACACATTAGCTTCAATAATGGCTCCGCGAAAAGAAATATCCATTGACATAAGAATCTTGGTTATTCAGCACAGAAAAAAAGAGAAATCGTATGGTGAAATTTCTAAAATTTTAAACTTAAGTCGATCAACATCAGCTTTATTCTGAAGGAAGTGGAAGATGATCCTAAAGTTACTGCTCCAAAATTAGCCGAAAACATCGCAAACTCATCAAGAAAGTGTGTCCATCCAATTCAGAGTTCTGAACTATAACGGCTTCCACATTAGAACGCCATGTAAAAAGCCTGTTATTTTGGAAAAAAGAAAAAAATCGGAAACATCGCTTGGAGTTCACTAAAGCACATTTAGACAAGGGAATGAATTTTTGGAAAAAATTCTTGTTTACAGACGAATCGAAGTTCAATATATTCGGCAGCGATGGAACAGCAAAAGTTTGGGGAAAAGAAAAACTGCATTTAACGCCAAAAATATAGTGCCAACAGTGAAGCATGGTGGCGGCAACGTAATAGTTTGTGGAGCGGTTGCGGCATCTGGAGTTGGAAACCTTGTTTTTATTGAGATTAATATGGATCGGTTCTAATATAAGTCATTGTTGAAAGTTAATCCGAAGCCTTCGGTGGACAGTTTGGAGCTTGGCGCAGGCTGGATCTTTCAACAGGATAACGATCCAAAGCACACATTCCATATTGTTAAGGATTGGTTGACTTATCATGCTCCAAGGCAACTACACACACCACCTCAAAACCCAGATTTGAATGTTATTGAATATGTTTGGGAGATTTTTGAGCGAAAAATCAGCTCAGCATTACTCAAAGAATGTCTAATTGAAGCTTGGCACAGTATTACTCCCTCGGAATTGACAAATTTAGTAGCTTCGATGCCACGATGACTTGAAGCTGTTATTGATGCGAACGGTGGACCAACTTAATACTAAAAAGATCATATTACCTGATATTAACCACAGTTTTTGCGCTAAGATGTTATGTATGTACTGTTTGTAGACTTTTGCCAACGTTGGATTTACGCTTTTTTCGTCTAGCTTTACTATTTTATTTAAAAAAATTAATTTTTTTTGTTTTTCATGATAAGGGAAAATAGTTGAAATAAACTGTGTAGTTAAATTTTCAAATAAACTTTTTGGACTTTCAATTCAACGAAAACAGGGGGTGAATGTAGACTTTTGTCCGCCACTGTATGTATATATATGTATGCATTGTTGAGCTTTACATCATGTTGCACGGGTATATGTTATGCACGAAGTGAAGCGCATAAAACGTCGTTGCAAGTGACGTTTGTATTTCATATTGTGTACATACAAATGTACATACATGTTACTTATACATACATACATACATTATTTAAACGCTTATCATTTAGCTAGATTTATTTAATAGTTGTTCATTTAGCTGCTTTGCGAAAATTTATTATACATATATGTATATCGATAACTATTCGTTTAAATTTGTTAAATAGTGAAGTAAAACACACACAATTACACTATGTAAATATTACATTAAAAATTTGCGACTACACACTGACATAATATACAGTATATTTATGTAAATATATTTTAATATATGTAGTTTACATAATTAGTATTTGTTTTTAGTTAGTGTTATTATTACCCTTTGAAAATATATTTCCTATATGAGTACATACATACGAGTATGCACTATGTTATTAGTTTACTTGTTATTAAGCCATAATTATGCATTGTCGGCATTTTTGTTTTATGCTCACACATTTATAAATATAATAAATTTGAATAAATTCTCATATTTTTTTGTATTTTTCTTCTTTTGCATTTTGTTATAATAGTTTATGTTAACTCTAAATTTCACATCACAAGTTGAAATTTTATTTTTTTCAATTTTAGTCTAATTCTAAGTTAGTTGTAGCGTGTAACGCAAATACATTGTTTTTTTTTTATTATATAAATTATACGTGTTAATTGTTAATATTTATTTACGCTAATTTTCAAACATTCCCTCACATGAAACTCAGCGCAATAATCTTCCTCAGCACTTGATTGTGAGAATAATTTGTAGTTGTTGGGTGTTATATAGCATATGTTTCATGTAACGTATGCATGTATGTCTACGTGTGTTCTAATATAACTACTGAATAATGAGAATATTTTATTTAAAAAAAAAATAATAATTAAAAAAAAATTAAAATTAAAATTAAAAAAATAAAAATAAATAAAAAATATAGATCTTCGAACAAAAATTCAATTCTCTCCCAACTTCTTTAACTGTTAAATCTAAAAAAAAAATTCTAACAGAATATGAAACAATGACGAGCTGCTTGCTTCAACACGTACCTCCATAAAACACGTGATTATGTAGTTTAGAAGTGCCGGAACTCCTTCATGTAACTAAACATGGCCTTTCCTGCGACCACTCCCACCTGCGCGTTGGAACTTGTTTTTGTTTTATAACATTTTTCGATTTCTCCTACATATTACAATAATTAAAAGGGTGGTTGTGTATTATTTTTAGAGCTCTAAATTTTGCTTAAACGAGCACTTTTTTTATTAATTTAATTTAATTTAATTTTTATTAATTTCAAATTTATTTATGTAAAGTGTAAAAATCATTAAAACGCCAAAGAAATTTTTACAAACAAAATAAATTGTTTTGTTGTTCTGCTGAGCAGTTGAGCAATGAGCTGCACGCACTGCTCGATACCCGGGTATCTAGAGCTCTATCTATTTTTGAATAATATAATTATAAGAATTTTTGTAATATACCAATAGAAAACTAAGTAGCTTTTCTCTTGGCTCCTCTTCCCGGTTATGTGGCTATAACGTAGATTTTTAACTAAGCCCTCCGCCTCTTGACTGATTAAGCATTTAGTTTTCGTGTAAAAAACCCTGCACCGAAATCAAAGAAAAGCTTGATAAATACCTTGGGGACTCTGCACCATCAATTTCAACGGTTAAGAAGTGACAAGTGACGCGGAACGTTCAGGTCGCCCAAAAGCGGGTGTCACACCAGAAATCGTCGATAAAATCGGTGGAATAGTATTGGACGATCGGAGAATAAGAGAGCGTGAGGTGGCTGAGGCTATAAGCAACTCAGCTGAGCTGGTACATTACATTTTACATGAATATATGGACATGAAAAACGATCACTTCAAACGAGTGTTTGACGATGTTCAATCGCCAGTCGCATTCTCTTTTCAGATCTGAAGTGATTTATCATTTCATGATTCGATCATTTTATTTTTTTATCTTATTCCTTCGCTGAATACCAGAAATATCTCCAAACGAATTTTTGCGCCGTTTCGTTACCGTAGCCGAAACGTGGATTCAGCACACAATCTCAGAGGCCAAAGAACAATCAAGATAGTGGGTTTCACCGTGTAAACGTGCACCAAAAAAGGCCAAAGCTTTTTCGGATGCACGAGGAGTCACTCACATCGACTACCTTGAAAAGGGTAAAAAGATCACTAGAGAATAATCATTCATAGCTTTTGAACAGCTTGGAAATTTATTGGAAGCAGAAACGACTGCATTTGGCGTAAAAAAGTGCTGCTCTAACAGAGCAATGTAGTCACCATAGCAAAAATTCATAAATTGGGCTACGAACTGCTACCTCATCCGGCATATTCTCCAGATTTAGCCCCCTGCGACTGTTTTTTGTTTCCAAATCTGAAGAAATGTCTGAACGGTAAGAGATTCTGATCGAATGAAGATGTTATCACATAAACAAACGTCTATTTTGAGGGCCTTGAAGAATACTTATCCTATGGCAGGAATACAAAAATTTAAACAAAGCTGGACTAAATGTATAGAGCTCTAATAGGAGACTATGTTGAGAAATAAAACGCTTCTTTGCTGAAAAAAAATATTTTATTCAAAAAGTCACTGACTTATCAAACACCCTCGTATTACTAACAAGCCGGTGGCCAAAATCAATTCAAACCGGATACAAAGCTTCATAGCGAATTAGTAAAATCGCAAATAGTCATTTGCAGTATTCGCACAGTCCAATGTGCGCTGAATACGTAGGGGCCTACGAGTATATCAAGGAAGCCTGCTAGGACCCGATACGCTTTCATGGTGCAACGAACACACCACTTGGACCGAAAGCGATTAGAAAAAGGTTATATTTTCCGACGAATTGAAATTCAATTTGTTTGGACCGGATGAAACACTAAAAGTTAGATGGAAAAATGTGAAGTGTTACAGCGAATGTCAACAAATATACAGAAACTATAAACAAAGAGCTAAATCGGTTCAAAAGATTCTTCAAAAGAAAACGAGTTCGCGTTCAAAATTGTCGTTATTTGAATTTTTAAGTAGGTTACGGTGCTGACACAATTCTGAAACTATTTTTTTTTTTACAAAATTATCATTAAATTATCTATAGATTTATGAATGCATTTTTTGTGTGTAAATTTTCAAAAATGGTATGCGATGTAGAAATAAAAAAATTAAAACCGATAATTTTATACAAAAATATTTTTCATTTTATGATTTCACATAAGAATTAACAAAATACGGAGCTTATTACAATACTGTATAACTGAAAGCAACAAGCAACATTAGAAACACTACTAAATATAAAAACAATAATTAAACCAAAAAAAAAAAATTAAAAAAATTTTATGTAATTTTTTTTTCTTCCTTAAAAAATTTTTTTTTTTCATTTGGAATAAGAATTTGAATGAAAAATTCAAAAACTATAATATACTAATAGTGCCATACGCGTAGAACGGCTAAAAACTAATAATACATATTAAGAAAATATTGAACATAAGCAAGGAAACTTTTCCTGAAATGATGATCGCGATATCTTTCTGGGAACAATTCACTAGTCTTATTGTACTATGGCACTTAGAAATTTAATCTATGTTTTGCCACGGTCAGCAAAGCACGAAAATCGCATGTAGCACACACAAAGGTTTGTTTTTCAGATATTTCGATTTGTTGTTTATTGAGTTTTTGAAAGCTTTTCTTTCATTGAAGCTTAAAATAGCATGACTGACGTAACTCTCAGTATGTGTATAGCTCTTGTGACATAACGATTTAAGGTAATGTTTTTTACGAAGTATAATGCAACTCTGAAAACTGTTGATTACTCTACATTTTTTGTGTTCTACTCAATCTTTTGCTTAATTTTTTTTTTACTTTCTTCAGTGAAATGATAGTTTTCTTTGAATCACGTGTTTCATTCAATTGCACATACAGTATCATTACTTGCTTTTAAAAATTTTACATTGATAATATTATAACAATTACAACAAAACCAAAAATTCAACTAAATTAATAAATAAAATAAGGAAAACGAAACAAATTTGAGTTTTATATTTCCTTGCGGTTCTTTTTTTTTATTTGATAACAATATGAAATTTAATATAAACAAAAAAGTTAGTTATGTAATGTTCGTATTAAATTAAAATTTCAAATCATTGCACATTTATTTTTAGCCTTGTATTCTTGTCCCTATGCATTTTACTGTTCATTTTATAATTTATTTATTTTTTGTTTCCTTTAGAATATTGAAAATTTGCAGTACATACAATAGTATTTGTAAGTATTTATTTAAAAAAAAACTAAAACAAAATGAAATATTTTATACTCGTTTCACATTTATGCTAGAAGCTGCATTCTTGCAGGTCGCATTCGATTTTTTTTAGTTCGATATTTGTAAACACTATTTCATGATCATTTTATGTATAATTTTTCTATTATTTTGTATTACAAAAAAATATAATTATGTTTACATACATACAAATGTATTTAGGTAGAATTGTTTGTGGTTTTTTTTTTTGTTTCAATTTATAAATATTTATAACATTTGTTGTTAGTGCTTAAATATATATGGTAAATACAAAATGTATGTTTGTTTTAAAAACATACAAAAAAAAAAACAGAATAATAATAAAAATTTCCATATTCATGTTTTAAACATCAATTAAATTGAATTTTTTATTAATTATAGATTTTTTTGGAAAAATTCACTTTTAGTGCAAATTAGTAGATGAGAAAAGCTAACGCAGTACAATTAGAGATTTACGCAGCATATGAGAACAAATCATTTGCATTTAGCTTGTATAAAAGTATACATACGAGTACATATATGAATAAACATAGAAATGCAAAATTTTTCAAAATTTTCAATGTATTTTCGTATAATATAAATAATTATTTTATTTCATTTTTTTTTTTTTTGATTTGTTCATAGTTGTTGTGTTGTCAGTGTTTTGTTTTTTTAATTATTTTATCTGTTTATATGTATGTAAATTATATAAGTTCATAATTAACTAGTCACTTATTTTTCCCTTGACCATGTTGAAGATTTACTAATTCTCTCAACAATTGTTCAGATGATTTTGTATATTTATATGTATATATAAATTTGTGTATGTAAATTTTTCGTCTTCTTTTTTTTTTTGTATATTTAAAACAATAAGTTAAGATTTTAATGCATAAAATAATATTTATTTATGAACCCATTGGGTTTAAGTTATATCTGCACCACACTGCACGCGCTCCGTATGCAAATTGATTTAAAAATAAAAAATGAAATAAAAATTACAAAATTACAACAACAAAAAATTAAAATAAATAAAAGTAAAGCATGCACGCTAAACAAATTGAAAGTCAAATTGTATGATTTTCAATATAATATTATGTTAATACATTTTTTTACAACTGAAACTACATTTAATTTTTACAATTTACAACGCAATCACCTTTTCGATTCAGTTAAAATGAAAAAAAAATAAATAAAAATTTTTAACGTTTAGATGGCTACACATTTTCTCATATTAAGTACACAAGAAATTTGTATTTCGAAATAACTATTTATTAACGGTAATAAATTAGGCAGCAACAAAGATTTAATTTTTGTGATAGCTACTTTACGTGTTAGGCGAACAGTTAAACAAATAAATATTACAAATTTTTACATTTAAAATTAAAAAAAAAAAAATTTATCAATTTTTACATTTAAAAATTAAAAAAATAAAATTATCAATTTTTACATTTAAAAATTAATATAACTCATAACGAAAAAATAAAATTAAAATTAAAAAATAACAATATTAAAAACCGAAATTGAAAAAATATATATTTTAGTACGTAATGTAAATTTTACATTTTCAACAAATTATTAAATATTTTTATTATTATTTTTTAATATAAATATTCTAGTGTTCCTGAACTTGTTACAAATAAACATTTGTTTTTTTTTTATTACAGTTTAAAATTAAAAAAAAAAAAGTAATGCTCGTGTATCGAATTTCAACTACTATGTTGTTTAAAAAATATTTAAAGTCATAAAATATCATTTAATTTTCGTTTTCATTTTCCAACACAGCATAATTCCTACATATACATACAAGAAGTAAGCAAATTACAATATACACACGGAGTACATATTGTGCGATAAAACAGCCTGTGGAATAAAACATGCAGTTCTTGTGTGTTTTTTCTGTTTTTATTTTCACCTTGGTGTTTTCATTTATCATCGTTTGGTGTATATGTTGTGTATGCATAAAACTTACTCACACAGTTTCCATTTTTATTTTATTTTTTATTTTTTTGAAACAGTCAATAATAGTATTGTACTATGTACAATTCACTATTTGGTAAGCTGTGTGTGTGTGGTATAATAGTAGCATTGTTGTTGTTGATTTTGCACTTTTTTTACCACTTATCGTTTACACCCTCATTTCTTTTTTTGTTTTCTTTCTTTTTTTTTACTATGCATTATTTTATTATAATATACTAAAATATATATTATATTAAATACTACACTCACAATACACATTTTTATTTTCTCTCAATAAGAAATATTTAAAATAAATATCGAAAATCGATGAAATCACGTAAAAGTTGCACAAATATTACATATTAGTTCTAACGGAGTAAAAATTGATTTCTTCATCTACATACATATGTATATCCTTTTAGAATTTGTTTTGTAAACTTTTTTTAATTTTTTTTTCATAAAAAAGTACTAGGAATTAAAGCAGGCACATGCACGTTTCTTTAGTAATACACATACAGACGCATAAACGTACCATGTACTGTATATGTAAATTCAATATGAATGTGTGTGTGCACAAATATAAATATTCATCAATTGGATGTACAATTTCAAAGTTGACGCTGTTGGGATGCAGTTTTCGCTCATTTCCATACATGCTTAGGTAGGCAATAAATAAATTAAAAATAATTATGAGAAATTTATTACATTTTTTTTATATAAATCATATAAACTCGAATATTTACGCCGAATATTTGTATATACACAAATACAAACGTTTAGAGATGCACAAAAAATGTAAGAAAAAAACAATAAATTTGGCTTAAACAATAGTTGAAAGTGAAATACTAAATTCATTGCCGCTACGACAACAAAAACAACAACTAAATAACTAAATTCATAAATGTTACGAGGAGATATCGAAAGTATGCCATTAATATAATATACACATATATACAATTTATAATTTCAATTTAGATGTCGACTCTTATGGGTTTGGAAAAAAAAATAAAAAATTAAAAAAAATAAAAATAAATTTAAAAAAATAAAAATTACGAAAATTATTTCAGCACTGTTTAAATATTTAAAAATAACATTTATAAACAAAGAAACTACTTAATATTCGCATTGGTACAGTTTTTTTCATCCGTTTACGTGCAGAGTCTTTATTTGTGGAACATAACTAAATTCAAAAACATTTTTAACGATCAAAAAAGCATATTTGTCTACAACTGCATTATATAGCAATTAAAAAAATACATTAATTTCAAATGGATATTTTTTTTTTGCCAAAATTAGAGATATTATTGCACTTTTATTTATACTTTATTGAAGTTGAATTTTGAAAAATTTGTTATTAATCCCTGTCAACAATCTACATAAACTTTAATTAACCATAGCTCGAAACGAATATTTAAAGGTTTGTAAAAACCTTCAAAAATTACTCAGGAACAACTGTCTTTACGGATATGTAAAAATCTTTTATATGAATATATACATAAATGCTAAATTTATAATTAAAAAAAAAAATAGATATAAAATTTTGCTGCTCTAACCACTCATATTATGTGTATATACTTTCACATGCAAATTAATTGATAACGAGCGTAATAAATACATTAACAAATTGAGAGTACATACTTTGTTTATAATTATGTAAAAATCTGATTGAAATAAACTAATTATGTAAGTTTAGCAATATTTTTCTGTATACATATTTTCAATAATACAAATTTAGGTAAAAAAAAATAAACACTAATTATACTTTGACTCATTTAGGTTAGATATCATGTTATTGAGTGCCCAGAAGACAAATTATATTTTACACAATTGAAGTGTTAAAAAAACAGACGCACCGTAGTTATTAAAAAAAAATTAAATAAATAAAAATAAAAAATAAATAATTAAAAACTTTATCTTGAGCTGTGTTGTGGTTTTTTTTTCGTTTAAATAACTAAATTTGCATTAGATGTTTATCAGCAGATCCAACAGCGTTGACAACTTTGCTTAAGTAACATTACATTGATATTTTGTAGAGGCATACCGTATTATTAACAACAATCAAAAATTTTTAGGCGCATAATAACATTAATTTAGAAATTTAATCAATTGATGATTATTGAGTTATTTTCACATGATTTTAATATATAATATTAAATTTGTAAATACAAATACATGAGCATTTGATTGTATGCCTGTGGTGTTTGTATATTTCAATGCTTGTTTATGACAATTCAACCAGTTGATGCGGCTCACAAGCTTTTCTGCTTTTATGGTCATGTTATTTGTATGTATTTTTAATTTGAGTTATTTCACTACTACATAGTTCATCATTTTCTATACATATATAAATTTTTTTTTATATATAATAATAAATAGGAGTTATCTTTAAACGCCTACGTGTGTAGGTAACAAGTACATTTAGAACCAGAATTCATAATCGAACTAGCGACAAACAGAATTTTAAACGCACAGGACTATCAACGTACGTATAATGATTTATGTATAAAAGCAATGTGAGAACAAATAACATTGTTTTCCTTATGCATTTTGTATATACATATGTACAATTACATATGTATGCTCAATTTATATGTTATATAAACGCATATATATAATAATTGTATTAGTGATTTTTTTTTTAAATTTGTTTTGTATATATTTTTTTTTTAATTTATTATTAGTTATCAGACAAAATGGTAATTATTTAAAAACATCAATTTCATCAAAAAAAAAATTATCATTGTCATATTATGATCTCAGCTTACATCGCACAATAGCGTAATTTAAATTTCTTTAAGAAATATATATATATATATAATAATGTATAGAAGATATATGTATGCATGTATACAATAATTTTAAATTTAATTATTTTAAATGTTTAACTTGTTTTTATGTGTATGTATATATTTACCCAAAGGGAAAGTTATCTTTCTTTCTCAGCGAAGACACTGTTTTGTATATGTTTTTGCTTGTAGTTAAGACGACTGTTTTGATAACGTTTTTTTTTTTTTTTTTGTTTATACATACATACTCTGGGTTTCAGTCGATAATAAAGCAGTGGGCTAAGCACTAACATGTTTTCGGCTAAATATTAATAATAATTTATTTATTTACTTCCTCATGGGCAACTTGTCTTCACTTGTTTTGTTGTATGTGTGTTGATTTTTTTATGTGTGTGTGTGTGTGTGTGTGTGTGTGTGTGTGTGTGTATGTGTGTAGAAGAGCAGGTGTGGCTGCATAAAAACGACATCATGCGATTAGTGATTGATTGCATTCATACAAAAATATTACATTATTTTTGAGTTTGAGTTTGAGTTTGTTTTCATTAAACGTCTATAAAATATAGTTTTATATTGATCACGTCATCGGAAATATTAGTAAATAACATATCACTATTCCCTTTTCAAAATCGTTTTTAAGAATATCTAATACAAAAAAATTTTACATTTACAATTATAAATAATTACTCGTTTCTGCGCATCATTACTTTATATACACATTCGTTTTCTACATGATATACACAAGTCGATCGGCTCATATCTATGTATGTAGTAGCTATTATTTCATTTCCATTTTTGTTTTCCTCATAGCCATTTTCTAACTACTTTTCTAAACTATACAGAACACAGAATGTTTCCCATGTAGGAAATTTACTAAATGAAAGAAATACACTTACAACAACATCGTGACATCAGCAGTGGGTTTGGTTGTCTTTTCCTCTCAACTTGTATACTATATCTTTTTTTTTCACTATATATGTAAGTATGCTCCCAATTAGGAGTGTTATTTTCACAAATATATACGTATCTAAAATTTACTATTTCTACTATAGACTATCGTTGAAAAGGATGAGTGTTTGTGGGAATATATATTAAGTTCCTCAGCGCTTAGTATATATAATAATTCTATCGTTGATTGATTCTTAATCTCCAATTCAGTTAGTGTTGTAATATGTTGTAATAGTATTGCGTGTAATTTCTGTTAAACAATTTTTGATCACATTCGTACATTCTCTTTTTAAGAGCCTCCGTTTGCTTCTGGCACACTTCTGCTGTACCGCTGGCATCCATCGGTTAATACACTGTATTCATAGTTTTGTGCTTCTTACCTGTGTTATAGATTTTTTTTTTTAACTACAACTTAATACCACTGTCATCGGCATTTGACCAGCTTTTGTCAACGATTTCAGAAAGTTCTTGCTCAATATCTCTCATTCGACTGCTATCAATGCTGTTTTCTTCATTGTTCACACCTTTGTTATTCATAATTAATAGTTGTTGTTGTTGCTGATGTTGACGTTGCATTTGCAATTCCTTAGTTTTTGCAGCCGCAGAGGACATTGAGTCATGCCAAAAGTGTGCATCTGTGGATTTCACGCCACTACCACCCCACATTGAAGAACCCTAAAAAAAGATTTACACAAATTAATTAATGAGCATTTAATGCAATTGTTATTGATAATACAACGCAATAACGTGTGCACAAAAAATTTTCGTTTACCTTATTCATGTCCATATTTGCATTGCCATCTGCACCGGATAACATATTATGGAACGCATTATAACCTAATTCAAAATTAACACTATCATTTACAGCGGTACCACAACCTCGATCACGATCTCTAGACATATTGCTCTGATTGAATGATAAATCAGAAAGAAGCGTGTTTTGCATACTATTGAAACTATCAAATGCCGATGGTCTATGTGCTTGGTGGTGCTGTGTGTTTTGAAGCTGACGTTGGTGTTGTTGTTGTTGCTGTTGTTGTTGTTGTTGTTGGCGAAATTGTGACGCGAGACTGTTCTCTGTATCATTTGAAAATACTGAGTAGTTAATGTCGCTAGAGACATTTCGATCCAGTAATGGATGTTCCTTATTAACCGATTGATTTCTAATATCGCCACTACTCCAGCTATTTAGATATGTATTGGTGTGAGAAACTTCGGTTGCCGTACTACTATGCCCTTTATACATCGGGCAGATTGGGCCAAACTTACTACCCAAGCTTGCTGATGTTGCAGGCACTTCATAAGTGGCCGCATCGTCATCCAATATGGAATCAGAACGCACAAAACTATCACGATCACGAAATGGTCCAGGTGAGGCATTTATACTCATATTGTGAGCAATTGCATTACGATCCGTCGTACTATCTCCAAAATTACCGCCACCACCAATTGCTGTATTGCTGTTGTGCGTATTCCAAAAAGATTGCTGATTCGGCAAGTCGCCACAATTTAAACTATCCTTATTGTTTGACATGCTGTTTAGTGACGGGAGAACGGAACCAACGCCACCATAATCATTTTTGAACATATATTGATCGCCAATCGTCAGACCATTTAGTGTCTTACCAAGATTCATATTGCCATTATTGACTTTCTTAAGAAATAAAGATACAGTGTCGTTGGATGGATAAAGTGTTGTTGATTGATGCGTTGCTAAGCCACCAATACCAGTAACTCCACTCAATATATCAGCCGCTGTTGATGAGCTGCCAATTGGGCGTTGTCGTTGTTGTTGATCCCACATGCCACTCATTTGTGCTAACCTTAACTTTTCCGTAGGCCCATTATTGCTTTTCAAATCTACATTGTTCTTTCCGTTCACACCTCCACCATTACCGGGTGCTCCGCTACTATTTTGGTTATTGCCGAATAGAGAGGACGAACGTGTATGTGCACCCATTAATGGTGTGTTATAGAATTCTGGCGTTAATGAACTGTAGAGACCTTTACTAGATAAAGGGCTGCCCAGTGAAGCGGACATGTTGTTATTGTTGAGATATTTCGGTGGGTTGTTGGTGGGTAAATTTGATGGTAAGGCTGGATGTGAAGCCGGAGGTTGCAATGTAGTTGGGAAATTTCTTAAAGGCAGTACACCACTACCAGGATTTCGCACTGCCATTGTTGAGGTGTTGATGTTGGACAAACCTTGTGGCATACGTGGGGGTAGACCAGTTGTCGTAATAGGATAATTTATTGCTGGTACAAAGGGTGGATCGTAGCGATGTACATTAGGAGGCACAGGTATTGGTTGTCCACTATTTGGTGGAATTGGACTATGATGCAAGGAACGTATGTGATGATGTGAACCGGGTGCACCGTGCACTTGTAATGATGACGTCGCATCACCGTAACTGCCACGAGGTAATTTGTTATGCAAACTTTGTGACCCATCAAATCTTAATGGCGATGTGGCCGTGGAGGCCGGAGCGGAATTATCACTTCCGGGATGTAGCATCACCATCGGATGGGAATTGTGGTGAGTGTGACCGTGGTGGTGGTTGTGTGTATGTGCATGTGATGTAAAATCATTTTTCCCATTGTTTCCATTATTAACACTTCCACTTCCAGTGATAGGGCCTACGCCGGCGTGAGTAACCCCACTTCCCGTTTTAGTGTAATTTTTACGATTTTTAGCACGATACTTTTCCAATTCCTCTTCAGAGTGCGCAAAAGTACAACTAGAACCACGTGGACAATTTCGACGTACAGTCAAGTCACGACACAAACTTATTTTATATTTAGTGTTGGTGCTTGTTTGACCCGTTGTACATTCCTGCAGTTTACGATTACCATGATGTTGAACAAATTCCACCAATCCCACAACCACTTCATGTACAGACTCCAATGCATTAGCGATATCTTGCCAAGAAGACGGTGGACTCTCCAATGAGGGATCAATACCAGCTAAATGCTTAAGATGTGTCCGTAAACCGGATAAATTAGCTGGATCGCCGGTGCGTTGTAATGCTATAACCAATTCTTGTACAGATTGCGCAAAAGATGACGGCGTTTGCAATTTATCAATAATGCTTTGCATATGGGACTTGTGAACTGTATCGCCATACAACAAGGAAGACCACTGATCAGGTGCGATGCGTAAACCGGCTTCTGTGGCTATTTGAACGATTTGGGCATCGTGTTCACGGCGAAGTGCATCATATGTACGGAATTCTTCTTTTAATTGCATAAGAGATGAATCTCCCTCACGTTTGGATACCTTAAAGCAGCTGGCACGGTATAACAGCTGTACAACATGACCAATGCTAGTTTTCGACGCTTGAGGAAACCGAGGCTCTAATCTTTGCACCACATACATTACCAGACGTTTGCGAGAATATGCTGTACCATCTTCAAGAGCTTGCAAAACTAATTTTAAGACTTCCTCCTGCATTGCAGGACCCAAAAATTGACAACCGCGTGAACGTACGGCTGCCCAGAGATTTGAACTCAACTGCAATGGATTTTGATGTTGTAGTATTAGTTCGGTAACAGTGCGTTCGCCCAATGAACGGGCAGCACGCAATACACGTTCACGTCCTTCGCGTTCCATCAACTGAGTATTGACTAAAGAGACAAGTTTACGTTGCATTGGACGCGAAAGTGGACTTCCGAAAATTCCATTGTTAGTAACAAGAGGTTTTAGATGCAGCGCAAGACTCTCTATACATTTGTTCGCAAGATTATAACATTTAAGATCCTCTGTATTCAATTGACGCACACTCGGTGGAGTGCGTCTGGCAGATGATGCATTTACCTCGGCGTCGGTGCCTGAGGCGCCTTCACCAGCGGCACCATTATTGTTACTGCTGTCGTTAGCATTTGGATTTGGATTGTGGTTGTTACTATTGGCGCTGGTATTTGTGCTAACCAATTGAAGTAGAGCGTTATTTATGGGCAGATTGTCGACATCGGTTGTGATGGAAGTCTAAAAATGTACAATAGGTTTTACACATCAATTAAATAACTATAAATAATAATAAAAAGTGTGCGTAATAATATCTACTTGATCGAATGGACATTGTCGATTGTGTATGGTGGCCAGACATTGCCGACATATGGTATGACCACATCCCAGACTTATTGGTAGACGTTGGTTAACAGCGAATTCATTACAACAAATGGGACAGAAGAGGAAATCTGTCCATGAAGGCGCCTGAATCGGCATTCTGTAAATATGAAAAATCTGATCAGATGGATTAACTAATATAATATAAATTCTGAAGTCTTCAAATAGTGAATTTAAAAAAAAATTGTCATTGTGTATGTGTGTATTTTTGATATAATTGATTTAAAGAAAGAGAAGTTTGCAGCAAAAACCTTACGAATTTTAATATTTGTGGTCGGCTTAGTTTCAATAAGTAGTAATTCTTGTTAACTATCAAGATTTTAAGTAAAGCAAAAAATGAAGTTAGAAAAAAAAACGTATTTCCAACTCGATTGAAGCAATGGCTATATAAAAAAATTCGTGTTCTTATTTAATATCTAGATTATTATTTTTTTTTTCAAAATAAAATAATTAAAATTTTACAAACGAATAAGTTGCTTGCTAATAGTATTGTAATTTCATATAATTGTGAAATGTTAAACCAAAAAGTTTTTTTTTTGCGAAATCATGTAGAAGAACTTACTTATGTATATAGGTATGCACATTTTATGTAAGTTAAGTTTTTATTTATGTATATATGTATACAAATGCATACATTAAGGGTTTATTAATTAATATGTGTTTATATATTTGTACAATAGTTGTAAAATCTTCTTACATACACACCAACTTTTCAATGTACATACATATGTATGTATATGCATATATGCATATTATATTCATCTCATGAGTATCGTTAACATTTTATTGATACATAGATACGTGCTTGTATAATTAGTATACCAATTTATGTGCATCTTTAATAATAAAAGCTGAAAAAATATGTTCATATGGAAATAAGTATGTGTGCATGTAAGTATATGTAAAAATGTTTTTATTTATTTATTAATAAATATGTTTTATTATACAATAAAGAGACTGAACTATCGAAAATTACGGGAAGTTCCCGTAGTTTTACTATTTAATAATATGATACAAAGCATATATGTATGTATATTTATGTAAACGTCTATGCGTATACACACACATACATGCTTACATTTTTTTAAATTTTTTTTCTTCATACCAAAAGTTTATTTTCGGACTTACGACACTATTTTTAGAAGTAACGTAATATTTACATAAAAGCAATATCTCTATTTCATCTCATCAAATTTGTTAATTTAATCAATATTTTATTTAATTGATCGTTAAAAGTAAAAATTTACGCACATACACATACAATCACTTTTGACAGTCATACATAAAATTAGCACCGAAATATATTTAACACAATTGAAACCAAAGAACAGAAAAAAAAGAAGCAAATTACTAAATGAAAATCATTGCCAACGTCAGCAGAGAGAGCGACAGCCTCCACAAAAACAACTGAGGGAACAGCTGTAGAAGAGGGTGGTGCTACTGCAACGTGAAAGAAAACTTCATTTGAGTATATTTTATTGAAACGATGAATTCGTATGTTTAATATCCGTATTTTAAAATTCTTATATCTTCGTACGTTTATTTGTATAACACATATGTACATATGTGCATATTTTAATGAATAAAAACTAACGAATATTTATTTGCAACAACCAGATGTTTGGTGGCAGCGACGACGACGACGGTACTGATGACTGCGTTGCGATGTTAGCTTTTGTGTACGTAAGCAGTGCAAGCAGAAACAAAGAAAATTTGTTAGATGTTGTTGACGATGGCAAAGCAAAACAACAAATAATAGCCACGACTGCTTACATCGCGTCACCATAACGTTGCGTCGCCGTCGACATACTGTCACTATTATGTTGTTATATATATGTATGTATGTATAATAATGATCAACAATATAAATTTTCTATGTTTATCTATCCTGCTTGGTGGGGGAATTATCTTTTTGTCACTATTAAAATTGTTGCTGTTACCACTAACAGCAAAAATTAAAGCAATCAATGGAAATTAGAGAATTTTCTCATTAAAAGGGATTTTCAACTCAAATTAAAGAAAAACCCTTTGTGGAAAATAAACATTTTTTTTTTTGAAAATATATGTATATGTATGAATGTTGCACACAAGGAATTAGCGAAAAAAAGAAAAATGCGTAGGCTCATTGTACTGGCAGTAGACTAAATTGATATAATTCTCTTTATTTATAATCCATTTAGGGAGTATGTGAAACCGATGGCACCGCGGTAGTATATGAAAAGAGGACGTGGGAGGAAGTGTGGCAAGTCGGGGCAATTGTAGGTGACTTCCATAATATCAATGAATTAAATGTTGTTATTGCCTGCTAAGCACCGAAATTGTAGCATGATCAATAATGAGAGAAGTGTTTCGTCCGTAGGGGGGTGGTAAAAAAAAGTTATCAAAATTGTATGTATAAAAGTATGTGTTGCTAATATTTAAAACATTTCATTTTGCTTTTTATGTGGATTATTATTTTTTTTTTCAATAGTCTCTGTTTATCACGGTTATGTAGAGTATTAACATAGCGTAATAATCTATAAGTTTCAATTATGAAACTTTTTCACTTCTTTACTTTTCCATTCGCTGTGTCATCTGTGACTTCATAACATATAAACAGCATTAAATGGTGTTACGTTACACTGTATAAGCGTATATCTTTCCACTATGTATTTTATTTTTATGTTTTTTTTTCTTTTTTATTTTATACTTGTTACGCACCTTCAATATGCACATATTACTTTTTCTTCTGAATTCAAGACTACAATTCAATCGAGTTTGTCGACGTGTTAACTTTCACAATTTAATTTTTTTGTTGCTTAATTGAGTATGTTTGTAAAATCACTAGAAAATGCAACAAACTAAAATATTATAAATGTATAACTTCCGTCAAATATAAGATTTTTCTTTCTCTGGCAAGGAAAAGTCAAAAACGTCTAGTTAATATAGTGAAGTGCAACGTAGCGATTGTACCTTAAATTTTTCCGACAAATCGTGCATATAAAGACCGATAACGATTACTCGATGATTATAACAATCTTGCTCAAACTTTAACTTGTACAGGCTTGGGCAAAAGGCTTGAAGATATATAGTTAGTTATATTTATATGGTTATTATCAATTGTTATGGCGGCCGCGATAACCGAGATAATCTAGCATTGAGTACTGCCATGCGGAAGGTCTGGGTTCGAGCCCAGGATCGAGCAACATCCAAAATTATAGAAAAAAAATTTTCTAATGGCCGTCGCTCCTCAGCAGGTAATGTCAATGCCTCCGAGTGTATTTCTGACATGAAATAGAAGCTCTTCATAAAAATCCATCGGCCGTTCGGAGGCAGCTTAGAATAAACTGTAGGTCCCTCCATTTGTTGGTAAAAACCATCAAGACGCAAAACCACAAGTTGGAGGAGGAACTTGGCCGAAAATCGCTTCAGCGGTTACAAAGAGCCAAATATATATATATATATATATATATATATATATATATATATATATATATATATATATATATATTTGAATTCAGTATTATAATGATTGCTTAATCAGAGTTATATTATTTCAGTACATTTATCCAAAGAGACCAAAAACTGATAATTAACAAATCATAATTCGAAAAATAAATAAAATTTATATTTAATTAATTAAAACATTTCATAAGAAAATATTTCTAGTTTAGATAAATCTGTATCAATTTCGGCATGAAGTCTCAATTATTGTGATTGTATTTCTGACATTATATGAAAGCTCTTCATACAAAAAGCATCAGTTCTTTGGAAAATTTAGAGTAGGTACCGTACCGCAGTTTATTAAAAACAAAATATGAAGAACAAATTGTAGGTGAAGCTCGTCCGAAATCAGTGCTGTTAATTCAATAGAAAGTGAAATATTTATAGATACTTTTTTATTTTACAGAACAAATAATATCAATGAAGTACACGGTCAGAACACAACCTCTTCTCCATATCAATGAACATATACGTATTCATATACGTTCTTTGATGTACGTTTGTTTAAATTGGCAATTCAAAAAGTAGTCAAAATTAAATGAAAGTAACCTCGTACCAAAATGAAAAAGAGTATCCAATTTTAGTAGAAATTAACTAAAACGTCAACACTGGTATAAACTTAAATCGATTTCGAATATTGTCGTAACATTTTTTTTCAAATTAACTCTGCTCTAGCAAACTCGATTACTCTATTTAGATAAGATTATAGACTTTTCCGAAAGATTTCGATTATTAACGATTGATTTTTACTTGAGCATTCATGTGTTGAAAAAGTTCTTCGCATATATGGCGCCGAATTCTATTTTGTGTATATTAGTGAAAAAATAAATATTTGATAGCTTTGTATTGTCATTTTGTTAATCCAAAATGTTCCAAAAGGTATTGTGTCGAGTTCATACTTTTAAAAGCCTAAAAATGTTTTAAAATACAAATTTATATTATATAGAAATGGACGCTGAGCGTCGAATCAAAGCAGTATAATTTGGAGTCTGGTAGGCTTTATTTAATGGGATTTTCAAAAGATGGGGAAGACAGTAATCGATGTATTGATATACCGTTAAAATCTCAGGTAAGCTCTTATAGTAAAAATAAAACTAAAATTAATTTTTTTCTTTTTCAGAATGTAGACATAAAGCATTGTATTGCAGATGTCACCGATAATGATTTATATATATATGATTTACACACTGAGCTTGGTACTTTTGTGAATGGCAAACGTTTGAGCCCAATGCTCAAAGAGTGTATTAGTAAAGATGCAGAACTTCGCATTGGTGATGTAACTGCAAAGATAAGCGTAGAGGCAAATGCAGTATGAATATTTTATCATATGTTTGGGATTATAAATTTATATTTAACTAATCTTATTACAGACATTAGATGCTAATAGTGGAGTAGAAACTTTTCTAGTACCTACTTACAAGGCTCCTAGGTCATCCTTATCCAATACGAGTACAAGACTGTTTAGTTCTCCTGACGTTTCCCTTTTAAATGATTCAAGAAACGATAGCTTTAGCATTCCTGAAACCCAACATCCCAAACAACGAACATCCATCGTTAATTTATCTATATTAAATTCTTCAGAAAAAGAAATAAATGTTGAAAAGTGTTTCGAAGACGACTCCTTCATACCAGAAACACAAAACATAATAGAAGAAGCGTTGGAGTTGGAAGCAAGTGCACATCAAGCTAATGATATGATTCGCATATGTACACAAGATTTTAATGAAAATCTATTTGAGAATGGTGAAGATGATGAAATGTTTTTTTCATCTTTAGTAATACCAAAAATTCAGCATAAACCTTTAGTTTTGCCAAATATTCCAGAGGACACACTACTAAATAAAGGTAAATAATTTTTCCGTTTGCATATATTTTGAGAAATTATTAAAATACAATATTGTATATATCATTTTAGATGTATCTAGCACTGCTGATGCTGAAATGGATGCATTAAATTGGTCTGCGCAGACATCAAAAAATGGAACCTTAGACAGCGCTGCTCAAACAACTGTTTGTAATGAACGTGATGATACTGCCACGCCTGATATGTTTGACCTGCCGGAAATGGTCCAAAATAATGTGCAATCTGCTACCGAGGTTTCAGTTAATCAGGGTGAAGGTGTATCAAAAAATATAAGTGATAATGAAGAAGCTTCGTCTATTTGTAAGGATTTGTTAAAGGCTGTTGAAGATGGTGGTGAAGGATATGCTGAGGAAATTGATTTAATGCCAACACAGGTATTTATACCTACATCAAAACCGCAAAATAATGTGCCAACAGTACAAGTTGATGACGAATTATCATTAAGTGGTAAAGAAAATCTTCCTCAGCTCGATAACGATTTGGAAGCAACTCAAGTTTTTGCACCAAATAAAGGTAAAGGTAGTAAACATACATATATTTAAATTTATCCTTTTTAAAACGATTAAAATATGTTTTATATAAACCAAAATAAAGCCACGGCAAAAAAAACTAGTTCGATATCGTCAGATTCAACAGCAGCATCAACGAATGAAATAAGCGAAGGAAATAGTAGCTGGTTAGCGGCTACTCAAGTATTTACCAAAACGTTATCTAACCCAACGCCACAATATACAGGTTTCGAAAAATCAAAACCAAATAATATTTGCAACGTATCTGCGGCAAGGCAAAAAGCAGGCACTCCAGTACAGACGGAGGGAGCTGAAAATCAGAAAAGGTTGGGAAGCTCATTAGAGATTACCTTGACATCAAATTCTAACAAAAGAAAAAGTAATTCGACAAAAGACGATTGCTTTAAAAAACCAAAGCAAAGTACTTCACGTAGTACATCCAAGGCAAATACCTCTAGCACATGTAGCTCACAAACCGAATTGGAAGATCTTCAATTATGTACACCTAAATGGATTTCTGATAATATTGATGAACTTCCAGTAAAGCGAACTACAACGCGTCCTAAAAGACGAATGCTGTTTGGATCTGATTCCGAAGAAGAATCTGTGGAGTTAGACAAATTAAATGCAAAAAAAGATTCTAAAGATTTCGATAGATTATTTTCCAATGTTAAGGAAGGAAAGCTTGCATCAAAATTGGAACAGCCTAAAAGTTTGCCACTTAAGAAGGAACATCCCACTAATATAAATGACGCCAACAAACCAAAGAAAAAGCAAAATATTGTACATTCGGACGATAAAAATAAGGCATTAAAAGCAACAAAAACTGTTAGTCCTGAAAAGAAAGATGTTCAAAAACAAAAAGCTGAGAAGAAAATGGAAGAAGCAACAACCAAAAGGAAGACTAAAACTGTATCATCAAAAGATGATAAAACAACTGAAGTGGAAGGTGGGCCGGTTAGGAGGATAACACGCCTAAAATCTAAAACTAGTGAAAAGAAAGATGAAAAAGTGAACACATCCGGTGGTCCTTCACCGGCGAAGATTCGTAAAATTGAGCAAACTGGTACTCCTGAGCCGAGCAAAAGTGAGTTTTCAAAATATAAAAATAGGGATTTTAATTTTTAGCTTCTTTTTAGAACGCGTAACACGTTCTTGTTCGAAAACAGACTCCCAAGAGAGTGCAGGCTCGACAAAATCAACGTCTACATCGCGCAGGTCGTCGAAAGAGAAAGGTATACGAGAAAAGGAAACACGAAAGAAAATTGATGCTGACAATGAGAAAACCCGTAAGGAAAAGATAGATTCCACGAAATCTGCTAAAAATATCAAATCCAAATCTAGCTCAGATGCGTCAACAGACAAAGAATGTAGGAAACTGCGAAGCAATGTGCGTATATAGTATTTCATTACAATTCAGTTACTAATAAATAATTCTTTCTTTAGGGTCGAACCTTGCAGATAGCAAAGACAATGGTCGATGAAGAAGTTTTTCGAAATTTAATTAAAAATTCTGCAGGTTTTAATTTGTTTGTAAATTTTAAATTAAACTTTTGAAAAATTTTAATAATTCTCAGGTAAATGGTGTGTGGCGAATGAGCCTATTGATGCTGATGTATTAGTCATGGATAAAGGAAATCGTACGCTAAAGTTTCTAATTGCTATGGCAAAAGGCATACCAATTGTGACAACAAAGTGGCTGGATTCATTTAATAATACAAAAGTAATTCCTCGTGGGATTACATATTTCTTTAGAGATCATGATTTTGAAAAACGACATAAATTTTCATTATTAAAATCATTGGAATTGGCTAGAAAGCGTAAGCTATTTGAAGGCTATGAATTTTTCACCACATCAAGCATTTCGCCAGCACCAGCTGAAATGAAACGTAAGTAATAGAACATCATTATTATAATTATATAAAATTTTAAAACCCATTATATCTCTTCGTATATAGAAATTTTGGAATGCGCTGGTGGAACAGTATATACCGAACCACAATCTCCAAAGAATGATAAAAATATTTATTTGGTATCAACCATGAATGACAAAAAATACTGGCATAAATATCGACAATTTAACTCTACTATACGTATAATTAATAGCGAGGGCGTAATGGCAGCTGTTATGCGGCAAATTCCTACCCTATTGGATTCATATATTTTTGCTTAAATAAGAATGTGAAGCCTAAAGGTTTTAAAAAACTAATTCGCTGTAGTTCCTAATTAAACGAACTTCCTTAGGTATATGTAACCAGTGCCAGTAAATATATATGTTTACTATACTCAAAAATTCGTTGTGAATATATGTTTTTCTGAGATGTATTCGTAGTTATTTAGAATACTCTAATTTTAACTTTATTTATTAAAATTTTCTGTTATATAACTAATTTTCATTCCGTTATATTCGTCCATTATTTTTATGTACATGCATATGTTAATATTCATCAAAAATCAAAACCCCCTATATTTAGTTTCATTTTAATATTAAAATAAATTAAGTGTTTTCATAGTAAATAGTTTTATTTTACGTCTACAGAAAATTGCATTTTTGTTTATCAATAAACGAACGAGTTAAAAGAATTTTCCTCTTGTCATATTATTATTATTTTTTTTTAATTTCATTTTTAATTGGTTTATTGTAAGAGGACTAATTGTTTTTTGTTTTTTGGTTACGGGATATTTTCTTTCTTTTCTTACAAATTTATCAGTTTAAATTGTACGAACTTAACGAATTAGTGGCAACGATGGCGGAGGACCAGCACGATCCATTGCTGTACCTGGACCAAGTAGAACTTGCTTCTGTTGTGACTTCTGCATTTCTTCCATTTGAGCTCGTTCGGTTTCGAAAATAACGGGTGCGAACAAAATTACCGAACTCGTAAAGAAGATCCAGGAAGCATTGCACGAGAATGTGTAAAGACCTTTAACGCTGGTAGTTGTAAGATCGACCAATTTTCCGGTAAATCGCCGGACAGGTTCGGGGAACATTTCTGTAAGACCCAATAGTCTTTCGCCAAGGGTTTCATCGGGTTCCTGAAAAATTTAATTTATAATTTGTTATTAATAATTATGTTAATGAAAATTATTTTAACAAATTAAAAGTAGCATTTTGCGCTGTTTAATATAAAAAAATTAAATAAATTTTATTTCTGATTCACAGAAATTGTAATAAGTTTCACCATAACACAGTTTTTTAATAAACACATATATATTACTGATAACGATAATTATTTCATTTAAAAATCGCTTTGAATATGACCGCTGTATGATTGCCTAATCAAAGTGAGGTTATGTACAAATGGCTGTAAACATGTAGTTCATTTTATTGATTTTTCTTTAAAATATATTGCGTTAAATAATAGATATATAACAAAAAGTAATTTCATTCAACTTACGTCGTCATAGTTTTCCTCCTCCGAATTCTTGGCAGTAGTCTGAAAAATAAAAATGTTTACATTTGCTGGAAAATATTTAAAATATTGATTTTGAGAATATTAAGCTGTCTGTATAATTGTTCGGTCAATTCAGGTATATTAGAGACTGGAGAGAAATCAAACATAATAAAAAAAAACGTTTCACATATCGAATATTTAAGGAAGGCACATTTTTTCACTTAAAGCGCTTACTACTTTCTCTACAGCCCGTCGTTCTGGTGTTTCGTCCTTGCTTCCACTCAATGAAGACATTCCGCTATCCTTTTCGATGATCTCGATGTCAGGATCAGAATCCATCAAATCTTCAATTTTTGCGGAATCCACTTTTGCTATTTTTTAAGCGACGTAATCTTACGTCGCCCGCTGGTATGTGAGGAAGAATTAAATGTTGTACTTAAAAATTATGGCTTATTGTTGGTGTTGGTATTATATTTGTCAATACTCTTTAAAATCGATGCAAAGTATTGACTTTTCCAAAACCGCTTTCTAAACACAAACCCAATGAAAAGAATGTATTAAAAAACACGAGGGACACCCGGTTTCGAATTTTATCTAACTTTAATTGTAGATTCGCGTAATTGTATTATTGCGTTGTAACTGGAAATATAATCGATTTTATTCTATATATACACATATGGTGGAAAATCACACGCACTTTTCTTTTCTATTCGGCACAAAAGAGAACAATTTTCGCGGATAATGAAATTTTACATGCGATTCAAATGTCAAAATGTGGTCATTACGTCAGAACGGCTAGAGTATGTTCACTTAAGACGAATCGTTATGGTACTTTCAGCCAAAGCGAAATTTTGCTAATGAAAAATTAAAACTTTTTTTTGTACTAATTTATAATTAAATTTGTAAAAAGTTATAAAATTAAGAAAAAAAAAATCATTTTAAAGTCCGAACACTTCTTCATAAATTTTAAACATTGCTTAATCGTTAGCGCTAGTGAAGGTATTGAAAAACTACACTGTAAATTATTATATTGTAATGTTTTGTTTTGAACTTGCCGTTTCTCCAGCGGGTATCCGTTTCTCTGGCTCCTTATATCTTTCAATTTTTTCCAAATGTTCATTTTCTATATCGAATTCTTTTTTTTCGTTTTTTTCCTCAGACATATCGTTGAATATATACTTTTTATTTTCCTTCTCTATTTTACACTGAAAAGCACGGCGTTGTAAATTTATTTGCAGTTTATGAACGAATATTAAAGAATTAAGATTATTGGCGGATTTTTGTAATGTTTTGTCTGCAAACAACTCACTCGAAAATATATAACAGAAATTAAAAGCAAATTTTGATGTCTATTTCACATAATGCGACGTTTCCGAACAGTAAATATTGATTGCTTGTAATTTTATTTTAAAAGAATTTTAGCACAAAGTAGTTTAGTGAATTTAAAAGCTCGATTGTTGAGATTATTCTAGTTTTTCCTCAAAATATTTGAGACTTCGTATATATCATACAGTTACAGACGTCTTGAAGTTCGAGTACGTAAAACATGATGTCTTTAATTTTTGTACAATAGTAGTGGGAATCGAAAATTCTCCTCTAAAAACAACTACGTTAGTCCCCTTAAGTTTAATGCGTAGAATGCGGGTATATCGACACCTATTCGCATGAGCTTTCTTCCATACATTTGGTCACCTGACAGGGACCAGGAAAAGTGACTTAAATGATGGATTAGTTGCGTCACAAAAAACGAATTGTTTTTTCCTTCTTGCTATGGGAACGTTTTGTGGAACGTCATGAGGTGCTGGTGCTTTGTGTGAGTTAAAGGGTTTATTTGCCATGCCGAATAGGAAACACATCATAGATAGCCAGCTGCCGGTTAATGGATCGTTTAACAGCATTTCTGTGAGTCTTGAAGTTTTCCAGGATTCATCTTGTCTTGAAGTAAGCTCAAAAAGTTAAGGAGACATGTAAACAACCGTACTAAGTCTAGCCGTCTTCTTAATTCTTGTTTTCGAAGAAGATTTCTTTATCTCTCTTAGTGTTTTTTCATAATTTCTGAGAGCTTAGTGCGCTTGACCACCAGTGTGACTTCTCCTAATCTTGGAGAATCTTCATTAAACAGTTTTCATTGCCTGTTCTCAGTTTTTTAGCAAAGAATTTTCCCTTTAGCTTCAAGTTAAGAGTCGTGGAAGTATTGTTTTCCAATCTCCTGTAATACTCAAATTGTGGCATTTTATTAATTTGACAGTTGACAGTTTAAAAGTCCCCTTTCCGACGAATATATGAAGAACTTTGATTTATGGTAGGTAGTTAAGTAGTAGTGCCGACCGAGGGTCTAATTCGAATTTGCGAGAGAGCTGGACATTTCCAGAGAAATGAGATAATTGCTTCCTTATTCCCTCTTAATTTACAGCATCGGCAACGGCTACTACACGGTGTGCCCATTTTTGATGCATGCTTTCCGAAGAGCCAACTATCCGTTGTAGGGTCTTTAAATCTATGTATACTCTTTGTCGGTCTGTTTAATAAGGAATACCAATTGCTATTTGTTTAGTGGAATTTGTTCAAATTACAACTGAAGCTTTCTCTTGATAATTCCTAAGCGACATGGTATTATCTCCGCCTTAGATTAATCAAGAAATACTTTTGATTTGGTCTTCTCGATATCGTTTACCTTGTCGGAAATATTCCTATGAACGGGAACTCAGATTATAGAGATGGCGAATTGACCTGCCAGAGAGTTCTTGCAATTGTTGACGACGCTTGAATTTATCAATGTCGACGATGCTGCAAGCAATGTCACTTGTATATCCGAGTATATACTTAACTGCCTTCTGTATCCCCTCGTAGTTATTTATTATCGTTCTATAGAGCTTTACAATACCTAGTAATTCCGCTCTGAAGATGCTAACTGAGTTTGGAAGAAGTAAAAAGGGAGATTCTGAGATCTTCGGAGTATACTCCGCCCCAGTTGCGCAGTGCATTTTCGGATCCGTCGGTATAGATTGAGATGGCATTCTCCTGTCCTACGAATCCTTTATTTCATTCATGAAAGCAACTATTGAAATGCAATGGTGGGAGAAGATAATCTGATTTATTTAATGATGTTGTGGGTTCGTTTAATAAATCGCTGTGTCCAAAGCGTTTTTAGGCTGCAACAACCCCACTCCATAAGTGTAATGGTGGAACATGCTACCTCTATAGGCGATTGACACGGGAGCATGTTGAAGCACATCTGTCAGACATGATATTTAACTGTTTCTGTAATTTTGGCCCTACAGCAAGCCAAGGCTTCTTATGTAAGGATTGGTATTACAACCACCGTGTACATCTACATGACTAAATTTTGTTTGCGACATCAGTTCATGCTAAGTATTCTCTGGCAAGTGTAATAGACCATATACGATTTCTTTATTTGTTTTTTCTATATTCAAATATTAGTATAATCTTCGTAAGGTTCAATCCATAATCTTACTGATTGTGTATGGAAATAACTCCTCAAAACGAGATTATCTGCGTAAGCTACTACTTTCTCTCTATCTCCTTTAAATTCGAGTAGAATTTCGTTCAGCGCCAACAACACTCATAGAAGCGGGGATAGAACAGTTACTTGATTGATATGGATAAGCGCCTAGGCTGTTTCATTAAAGATGCCACTTACCCGATAATGTGATCGTAAAGTTGTTCCGACTTACTAAGACACTTTTGTAGCCGTTTATAGTCTTGTGGTATTTACGACAAGTGTCATGTAAAAGAAAGCAAATTAAGCAAATTAAGGAACTGAACTAATTGACATTTGCCTTCTTCGGAGAGTGGTTGTATAATAAAGGGTGATCCAAGTAGAGGTACTTTTTTCAACAGCGATTTTTTGACATATTACGCATGAGTCGTGTGAAGCTGTCATGTTATTTTTGCTCAGTGTGGTTTGGCATTTCATCATGGAAAGAATAACGTCTGAACAACGTTTAGAAATTATTCAACTTTATTATGAAAATTCACGTTCACGTAAAGAATGTGCTCCACGAGCTTTACTCAACTTATGGTCAATATAATCGGCCTACTGAATAATATTCGACCGAATAGACCACGTCCAGCACGCAGTGAAGAAAATATAGCGGCAGTAGCTGGGAGTGTACGCGAAGACCGTGGATAGTCGATTTGACGCCGTTCGCAGCAACTCGGACTGACGTATGGAACGATTTGGCGC
Source organism: Neoceratitis asiatica (assembly GCA_030068015.2). Classification (NCBI taxonomy): domain Eukaryota; kingdom Metazoa; phylum Arthropoda; class Insecta; order Diptera; family Tephritidae; genus Neoceratitis; species Neoceratitis asiatica. The sequence continues at coordinate 64,991,250 of CM061526.1, forward strand.
ATTTTACGTCGAAATCTTAAGTTGAAAGCGTACAAAATACAGCTTGTGCAAGAACTGAGGCCGCTCCACTTTCCCAAGCGACATCGCTTTACTCTTTGGGCTCTTGAAAAGTTCTAAGAAGATGCGACGTTTTCGAACCAAATTTTGTTCAGCGATCAAGCCCATTTCTCGCTCAATGGGTAAGAAAAATTGCCGCATTTGGGACGAAGAGCAACCTGAAGAGATTCAAGAGCTGAAATTTCATCCATGTTCATGTGAGAAATTGAAGCTCGTGATCTCCGCGACATTTGGTTTCAACAAGACGCCGCCACTTCCCACACATCGCATCAATCAATGAATTTATTGAGAGAACACTTCGGTGAGCAGACAATTTCACGTTTTGTGCCGGTCGATTGGCCACCAAGATCGTGTGATATTACACCGTTAGACTTTTTCCTGTGGGCATATGCAAAGTCTAAAGTCTCTGCGGACAATCCCGCTACGATTCAGGCCTTGGAGCAAAACATCACGCGTTTCATTCGCCAGTTACCAGTCGAAATGCTCGGATGATTCATCGAAAATTGGACTGAACGGATGGACCATCTGAGACGTAGCCGCGGTCAACATTTGAAAGAGATAATCTTCAAAAAAATAAATGCCAAAGAATGTTCTTTCGAATAATAATAAACATTTCCCATTAAATTTGAATTTTTTTTCCTTAAAAAATGTGGGAAGCCTCGAAATGGATCAACCGTTAGAATGGGTGCAAATTGATGTGAACTAGCGGTCTATTAGACTCATTTTACACCTGAAATACCTTTTTTGCGGCAACTCTTAGTTTGTAGGAGAGATGGCAACGAGAAGACGGTACGCTGCTTTCTTTCCGTCGCCCTCTCCCCAAAAAACTATGAGTTGCCGCAATAAATGTAATTCAGGTGTAAACTTAGTTTTAGCTGCGATTTAACTGCGTTGGATTAATCTTTGTGGGGAGCTGTAAGCATAAGTGTTACGCTAACCTTTCAGAGACGTTTGCTGATTTGAAGTTTTCATTACAGCAATAGAAGGTCACAATTGAAAATGTATTGAAAAATTGGATCGACAAACAGAACAGCATGGGCAGCTGCAAGGTCAGCCGCGGCAGCCATATGCAGTAAGTGGTGTTGCAGCATTAATCGGAATGTGGAGGCATTTAAATATAGGCCAAATTATTGAGAAATATTTATGCGTCTTTACTACAATAATTTTAAAATTATTAAAAAAATAATCGTTAAAAAATATATTGAAAAATAATTTTGTTCTTTTGTTTATAATCAACAATTAAGTTTATTTACTTTTATTTATTCAAATAACTTTACAAAATATTTCTTCTTCTTTTTTTTTTTTAACTTATATGCCTTTTTCAAAATCGTATGTATGCATCTATATGTATGTATACACATGTGTATATTTAAGTAGGTTTGTTTGGTATAATTAATTTTTCGTAAGTTTTTTTTTTTTCGAACAAAGCTAAGTAATATTGCACATATTAAAATACGAATATAAGTAGATACGAGTATATACATATAAATATGTATGTATGCACGTAAACTTATAAGGAATCGTTTATATACGTACATACGTACATACATGCATATACATACACGTGAGTTGAAGAGCTTTAGAAAATGGGTTAATTTAATAATATAGTAATAATAATAATAATAATAGTTCTAAACTTTTCTTTATTAATATTTTTATTTTTGTTTTTGTTTTTATTTTTTAAATTTATTTTTGTTTTTATTTTAATTTTAATTTTTAATTTTGGTAAGACAGGTTGAAAATTTTCACTTTGTTTATTTTCTAAACATTTTTTTTTTAAATAAATTTTATACGCATGTTGCATTTCCAGTTATAGAATATAAGTATGTATATGTGTGTGTATATATTAATATTTAGAGCGTATAGCTTGCATTTGAAAACATATATATTTTAGTTTTTTTTTTTTGTGACAATTCATTTATACAATACATTAATTAATCACGTGAACTAAACAATTTCCCTTTGAATTATGCATTTATGTACATACATACATATGTATGTACGCTTTGACATTTATCTGCATTTCTCAACTCATTTTATTGCAACATCCTTAACACAAATAACTATTTATCACTCTCGCGCTCAGACTTATACGAATTTTATTTATTTATTTATATTTATTTAATATAAATCTGTAAAATTCAATTAAATTTATTTTGTTTATATAATTGATGAAATCTTTTTGTTGTTTTTTTTTTACTTTTAATTATTTAATTATACATTTTTTTCCTCAATATATATGTACTTGTTTTTGTTTTTGTTTTTGTTTAACAAAGCGCTGCATATATTTTATAATATTTATACCATTTCTTTGATCATTATTAAAACTTAACTTAAAACTAATTATATGTGTGTATGTATGTATGCGTGTACATATGTTTGTTACTTTATGTAATATGTATTTGTTGGTGTTTTTCAAATGTAAATTATTGAGTGAAGAAACTACATTAAAAATAAATTTATTAATTAAAATTAACAAAATCTATTAACTAACAAAAAAAAAATATTTTGTGACATTTCCTTCACGAACCGCAATTTTTTTCTATGGCGTTTTGGCCCTCCCCAGCTGCTGCTTCTGTGCTTCGCTTCCGGCTTAGCAGTTAAACGCACGCGAATATATAAAAATATATGTTTTTAAATCAGTGTGAAAATATATTTTAATTTTTAACATATTTCAGGTTTTCATAGTTGCTTTAAGGTTGCGTAGGCTGTATTTTTGTATTCACTGTTGTTCAAAATTTTTATTTTTTATTTTGTATTGTAGTTTGTGTGTTTGCAGTTGCTTCACGGCCGTTTTCTTTTAGTGGTAAATGTGCTCAGTTTTGTGGTTGTTTCAGCACTTTAAAGTAAAAGTCTTGTAAATTCTGTAAAAATAAAAGAAATTATTTTGAGTTAAACAAATCACATATATACATACATATATAGCATAGAATTAATAGATTTGTTATACATAATTGATATTTAATGAAATAAAGTAGTTCGCGCGTGGGAAAGCATTAATAAGTGCAAGCATGTGTCGACGTAAACGAATATTCCGTGTCAGCTGTGACAGACACAATACAACTTATGGAAGCGAATTGTAAATATAGGATTTTCCAATTAGAGTAATATGATTTCTCTTTAAAAAAAACGCACTAATTGTTAAGGAAAGTCAAATATTTTTTATTTAATGTGAAGTACAATCGATACAATTAAGTTCTGAATATAACATCATTCAAATGGAGTCCACGACTTCTTTTGCACGAACGAATTCGATGAACCCAATTTTTTAGCACTTTTTCCACTAAATCAAGTCGTATGTCATATGAATAGCACGTTCAATATTGTCTTTTAAAGCTTGAAGTGAATCTGGTTTATTGCTAACGACCATTGACTTCAAATAACCCCACAAGAAGTAGTCACAACTTCTTGGCGACCATGCAATGTCACAATTTCTTGAGATAATCGAATCTCCAAAAATTTCTAGTAGTAATTCGGTTATTGCACGTGCTGTATGACACTTAGCCCCGTCTTGTTGGAACCAGATGTTGTTAAAATCAACTTCTTCCAATTGTGGCTATAAAAAGTTGGTTATCATCGATCTATACCGCTCTCCATTGACAGTAACGGTGCTACCAGCTTCATTCATCGAAAGAAGTACGGACCAATGATTCCACCAGACCTAAAACCACACCAAACTGTCAATTTAGATTTTATCGCACCAGAATCAACAGTTTTGTTTATTTACCGCACCACTAAGATGAAAGTGAGCCTCATCGGAGAAGATGATTTTCTTAAAGAAATCACTATCCTTTTCAAGTTGCTCCAAGGCAAAATCAGGAAAGTTGTTCTTACGTATATCTTGCCATGACGAAATTGTAAACATTACTGAATACAATGAAAAAAAGACAGATCATGACATATTAAAAATGGCCAAAACTACACTTAGAAATCATAACATCCCTATTGGAAAACCCTTTAAAAACGCGTCACCGTGTGTAATGTAAGAAATTACGATTTTTTTCCGTAGAAACCTGTCAGTTTCATTACAATGTCTGCGAACTCAACTTTTTTCGCTACAATTAAAAGAATAAACTTATAAGAGTTTAAATTTCTTCCAAAATGTGTGTTCACATAACACATGGACTGAAAAGTCTGTGCCTAACACATAAATGGCGCTATTTTTTATTGCCTTCACCTCTTTTTCTAGTTAATATTAACCTTCAAAAGAAAGCTGATAAAATAATATACTACTCATATGTTTTTGCTAATAGCTGCGAGGGTGGTTTGATAAGTCGTGACTTTTTGAATCTATATATATATAAAAATCAATTCAAATTTTGATGGACGCCTATAACTTGGGAACCACCAGATCAAATTGCACCAAATTTTCAGGAGTTATAAAGTGTTGTCTTGAATACGTTCTAAGCGCCCGATAGCGCAACCATCAGTTGTAAAGGTTGCGGCCTCGGTATTTTTTAATGTGCGTGGTGTGATGCATCTACTACCTTGAGGAGGGAAATCCCATCAAGACAACGCACTGCGTGTGTTCAATTCAATCAAAACAATGGCAAAACTTCAAGAATTGAACTGGGAATCGCATTCACCGTGCTTGCAAGATTGACTTCCAGCGACTGCTGGCCGTTGGCAGACTTCAAAAATTGCTTACCGATAAAAAATTTCGCTCAAGTGCAGATGTTATCGCTGAAACTGGGATCCATTTTAAGGCAAAAAATAAATCATTTCAAAAAAATGATAATGAGAAATAACGGGTTTTTTTTGCTAGGCCCGAGACTTTTCAGTCCATGTGTTACATAGTCAAATGACTCCATTACATTGGTTAATTTTCGGCTTAAATTTATTATATGGTTAAATTAAAAAATCTACGCGGATTTTATGTCAAACTAAGAGGTGTTGGAAAGCTGCCATTTTCTTCGAAGACTGTTCTATAAATCGACATTCATTGAAATTTCAGAAGAAATATATTAAGTGATGCATTTTTACTATACATAATATAAAGGCCCTGCAAAAACGTGCCAGTGATTTACGTTGAGAATGCTGTAAAGGAACGCTAGGCCCGAAATTTTGATGTCAAACATGCACCTAGTTCTGGTTGACCAGTTCACCAAACAGCGGATGAAATTTTGCAGCTGCAGAGCTTGCTTGGAAGCTCGATGCTAGAGTCCCAAGCGCTATGAGGCAAACAAAATTTTTTAACCGAATTGCCATCAGTGAAACCTTTCTGAAACGTGACAAAATCGAAATATTTTTAAAGCGATTCAACACGGGTCATGAAAAATGGCCTTAAATATGAGAATATAAAACGAAAAAACTAAAGGACGGGGATCCAAAATTGACAATAAACGAGGTGATGCTGTGTGTATGGCGGAATTATGAGGCAACTGGTCATGATGAGCTCCTACAACCTGGTGAAACGATCATTTCTGAGCTCTGGGTGTGGATACTAAACCAGCTGACAATTAAAGTTTCAATATGTAATTGGATTTTTTGTTCAAAAATATACAAAAAAAAATTATCGGAAGCAAAGAAAAGGAAAGGCCTCTGTCGTAAAAAGAAACAAATCTTTATTGGGTCAATGAACTTTTGCAATGCTGTTAGTAATTGTCCCATAAACGGCAGCATGTGTTTGCAAAAGTTCAACGAAAAATGTTTTGTTTGAAAATACTCTTTCTGTGCTGATTCGTATGTAAATACAACACACGAGAATGTGTGTGACATTGCAATTATTTTCGCACGGGACGCTCAACTGTACATAAACGGCAAAGTTATTTCAAAATATCAAACTATTTTTAGAAAAACAAATGTTAGGTTCGTGTTGTGTTTGTATTTATCAAAGTTTCCCGGTCAGTTTAATAACTTAATAATTGAAACAATAATAATTATCACAAAATAGCTACGGTTGGAAATAGCACACCTGCAAACACATGTACATATGTATTTATATATACAAATGTAACTAACGGGTGATCCATTTCGAGGTTCCCTACTTTTTTAAAGAAAAAAAAACAGAAAATTCTAATTTCATGAAAAATGTTCATTGTCGTTCAAAGAAGATTCTTTGGCATTTATTTTTGGAGGGTTATCTCTTTCAAAGGTTGGCCGCGGCTAAGTCTCAGATGGTCCATCCGTTGAGCCCAATTTTCAATGACTCGTTCGAGCATTTCGACTGGTAACTGCCGAATGACACGCGTAATATTTGGCTCCAAGGCTTGAATCGAAGCGAGAATGTCCACATATACTTTAGACTTTACATATCCCCAAAGGAAATGTCTAAGGATGTGATATCACACGATCTTGGTGGCCAATCGACCAAGCGCCAAAACTTGCTCACCGAAGTGTTATCTCAATAAATCCGTTGATTGATGCTATGTGTGGGACGTGGCGACGCTTTGTGGGAACCAAATGTCGCGGATGTTACGAGCTTCAATTTCAGGCATCAAATAGTCGGTTATCATGGAATATTGCGAGAGTGACAGTCCTTGAACGGATAAAATCCGGTTCGTTCCGGTATAAAGAACCGACTGTGGCGGGAACTATTGGATTTTTGTCGCCTCTTACGACAGGCATGCCTCACCGCGGGTAAATTTTTGAATCCCTAACCCGCAGGGGAAGGAGCGATAACGGTCGCAATTGACGGTTACCTTCTCACCGGCATCATTTTTGAAGAAATATAGATCGATGATTCCCCCGGTCCACAAACCACACTAAACCGTTTTTTTTATTGGATGAAATGGTAGCTCTTGAATCCCTTCAGGTTGCCGTCCCAAATGCGGCAATTTGGTTTGTTTACATACCCATTGAGCCAAAACAGGGTCTCATCGCTGAACAAAATTTGGCTCGAAAGCGTCGAACCTTCTTGGAACTTTTCAAGAGCCTATAAAGCGAAGCGATATCGCTTGGCAAGGTCGAGCGGCTTCAGTTCTTGCACAAGCTTTATTTTGTACGTTTTCAATTTGAGGTCTCGACGTAAAATGCGCCAAGTCGTTCAAAACGTAAGTCCGAGTTGCTGTGAACGGCGTCGAATGAACACTCCATGGTCTTCGTATACATTCTAACCTACGGCCGCTATATTTTCTTCACTGTGTGCTAGACGTGGTCTATTCGATCGAATATTATTCATGACTTGACACGACTCACGCGTGATCTGTCAAAAAAGGCTATTGAAAAAAGTTTCTCTGCTTGAATCATCCTTTACAAGACAAAACGTTTTAAAAATAGCAAGGGGAATTAAATAAAAGGGTTCAGAATTTGTTTTTGGCTATAACCTATTAAATTTTTGTTAGTAAAACTTCTCCAACCAAAAATTGTTTACATACATGCATACAAATTAGTATGAACAAAAGCAAAAACACTTATGTTGAACAAAGAGTTAACGGTTGAAAAACTTTATAGCTTAAGACTCCTGGCTCATTTGCCGATATTTTATGTATGTACGAGTATGTTAAACGCTTTTGCGAAGGGATGCAAATGTATGCGCGCATATGTGTATGTGTGTGCAACAATTTTCATGCGTCATAGCTGACCTTTATTTCTTGTGTTTAGGTTAATGCACCGCAAAATTATTGCATGCAACATATTTTTCCCCGTCAATCATACATACAAATCTCAAGCAAGGGTTCATGTAGTGATTAAGTCTTGCATGCTTTCTGAGTGTATGTATGTATGTATAAAATCATTTATAACAGCATATATGTATAAGTAGGTGCATGCAAATGTTAGAAGAACCTTACATACCTTCGTAATTAATTCTGCCATCTTGATCCAAATCGGCTATGGCCAATAATTGTGTTAGTTGAACTTCGGAGAGGGGTTCACCAATCATTTCCATTGCGGTTTGCAGCTCATCGCGGGTAATAAAACCATTGCCATCACGATCAAATACCCTGCAAAGGAAAAACAATAGAAAAATTATATGAAATGATTTTCGTTAATAAGATAACAAATTTAATAACCATATTAAGGCTAAAAAATACGCAATAGTTGCTCGAGGAAACCCCTTGACCTCTTAATCTTAGCAGAGCAAAAGGCGAAGTCTTAATCTGTTGGACAATCAAGCTGGCCATAATGCGAGTTTCTAGAATAATCTCAAGTTAAAAAAGTCTATATCGAAGATATAGTTTTAAAAAATGTCCGAAGGAAGCACGTCCCCTCGGATTTTTTTTAAAGGTGCTATTCAAACAAATCACAAGGGTAAGACCTATAAGGTTCGGTTGTGTAAGGTATAGTTCTGATAAAATACAATTATGGGCTAGATATTAGAGATGCGTAAAAAATATATTAAAAGAGATAACAGAATCTTGACCACGCTTCTGGTATAGTTCAGCTTCTGTTAATACAGTCGTATAAGTTTTCTGTGTATTTTCCAAGACATCACGCATGTATAAATATATCTTTTCAATGGTGGATTTACCAGGTCTAAGGCCATATTGATAAGATCCTATCGGGTCGTTGAGTGTAGTATTTAATCTTTCACAAATCACGCTAGAAAAGAACACATAGTCGCGGAGGCTGATCCCGCGGTAACTGGTGTAGATTGTAGGGTCTCCTTATTAGTAGCACATATGGTTCTAATCATTGAGAATGCTTTCGTCCAATCGTATTTTACAAAGACGCTGATTCATGCACCATGCCAGTTCTTCGTCGTCACACTTGAATTGCTCAGCCGAAATGTAAAGCCACTTTGTTATTCTTTAGGCGGGCAATTGCTATTCGATCTTTGTCATAGTAAAGCGTTGGAATGCTTTTTCCATTATGATTGATTGCGGATTCGAGTTCACTATCACCAGGGTTTGCACTTTCACTGCCATTCAGCAGGCTGGATAAACGTTAAACTAAGTATGCTCTGGACATTGGTTACCAGATAACCGTCTTGGTTCCTAAATTAGTTTGAACTTTTTATAGAATTTGGAGAATTACTTCTGTGGGTAAGCTTCTGTTCATACGCATTTCGGCCTCCATCTTTTTTGTCTGCAAATGCGTCTGGCTTCTCCCATTAGCTCTCGGCATATATCCTCTCCCGCTCGTGTCGCCGTTGATGGTAACTTTGCCAGGTAGGCAGTCTGTTTTCTCTCCACTGAAGTTCGACATTCCTGATCGTACAAGCACTTTTTTGACATTTCCGAAAACCAACCGCAGCGGTAGCCGTAAAACGCCGTTCGAGAGCTCCCTTATATCAAGTTCCTAATTTGTGTTCCCAGAAAGCAGGAGCGCAAGTTGAGTAGAAAACCGGCTGGTATGAGTGGATTACACCCTGCGGGTTAGGGGTTCAAGAATTTACTCACGGTAAGGCATGCCTGTCGTGAGAGGCGACTAAAATCCAATAGTTCCCGCGACAGTCGGGTCGTTATACCGGAAAGATTCAGATTTTTATCTGGCCAAGGACTGTCGCTCCTGCAATATTCCCCGAAGCCTCATTTGGGGAATTTTCTGTGGTTACAACAACAACAATAGTGGATTAGATGTTCAAGAATTAATTTTAAGAATTAATCGACAGTCGGGTCTTTATACCGGAACGACTCGGGTTTGGGGTATATAATTGAGGTTGGTACAACAAGAACAACAGCAGCGCTCATGGTTGCGTTCTATGCGCTCATACAAAGTACCTTTGGTTACATCGTCTTTCGCTTCTGCGGAGGGATGAATGCAGATCAGCCGATATGTTGAAGAGCTTCGCTTTAACGCGATTTTCATTCACCGATTCGATATAATGATCGCTGATGGAAGCAAAGGAAGAGGAAGACCTCCACCCCGTTGGAAGGATAAGATGTACAGCGAGAGTGGGTTCCAAGCCTTAAACCAAAGGAATATTTGTTGCCTAGAGAAGTCGTGAGCACTTGAACCATATGTAAAATAATAATTTCTGGTCACTCCCAGCTGAATGGCAATCAAAAAGTATTCTTCCTTGCATGAACTTCTACACAGATGTACCAGAATTTTAGATGAAAACAAAACTCCTAGACTAAATCTTCTGAAAATGTCTGGATGCCAGAAAATGTCATTTATTGCACAAAAGTAAAAGCAAACATACTCGATGAAAATATCCTTTCAAGAATAATACGAGTACATCAGTTCATGTTCTCCTTGTCGACATACTTATACATACCTTGACTATTTATACAGGAGTATTCGTTTACTCAGTGTATTTCAAAACGATGTAATTGTTATTTCAAGGGATTTAAATCAGACAATTTCTCTGGAGTTGAATTTCAAAGTTAAGTCCACAACGGAAGCGAAACCAAAAAATCACTGTTTCTGACAGCAAACTAAAGAGATGGCGTCGGTCAGAACACATTTGTGGCTTCCTGATGAGCACATACATATTTATGTGTGTATTTATGGTGCGTATTTAAAGGCCAACAACGTAATATGCGCAGCAAAATAAATATACAGTGGCGGACAAAAGTCTGCATACACTGCCTGTATTCATCGTGTAGAGAGTACTATAATTTTGCCGAAAAATGTAGGTATACAGTTTCATTTTAAATCCTCTTCTAATCACATGTATTAAAACAAATCCATTCTCTAACATAAAATAAAACAATTATGGTGAAAAAACGCAAAAATTCCTTGACAAAAGTCTACATACACCACGGGCTTACTAGCAGGCACGTTATTATTGAATTTAGTTTAAACATATTGGTATCAACAATGGCGGTCGCAATAGCCGAGTGGTTGGCATTGCGTACTACAATTCGGAAGGTCTTGGTTCGAGTACAGGTTCGAGTAACATCCAAAATTATAGAAAATTAATTTTTCTAATTGTGGTCGCCCTTCGGCAGGGAATGGCAAGCCCTCCGAGAGCAGTTTTGACATGAAATAAAGCTCCTCATAAAAATCCATCGGCCGTTCGGAGGCGGTTTAGAAAAAACTGTAGGTCCCTCCATTTTTTGGGAAAGACATCAAGACGCAGATCCACAAATTGGAGGAGGAGCTCGGCCGAAAATTGCTTCAGCGGTTACAAAGCGCCAAATATATATATATTGTGACCAAAATCCCATACCAAGGACAAACAAAACTGTTGACAATGTAAATGCAATTTCCCGGAAGGACATAAAATAAAGAAGCGGCCGTATAATGCAAATTACCCATACCAAGGACAAACAAAAGGGTAGACAGATTAAAGGAAATTCCACGTCGTTAAGGATGAACGGAGTAGCGGCAGCTACCGCAGGCAATTGAACAATCAGCCTATCCTTAAGCTCGTGAACAGAATGGTTAGGTCATCTACAGGTATAAAAAGACAGGCAGCCGCTATCACAAGGAGAGTTGAGTAGACAACTTAGTGGAGTTAACACTGCTGTGAGATGTGTGTTTGAGAAACGGATAAGCTGAGTGAAGCAGATAATAAGTGTGCATAATTAATTGTAAAATAAGCCCATGGCTAAAGACAAAATTGTACAAATAAATTCCTGACGGTTAAAAAGCCGAACAAATAAATCTTGGGAGATTGTTTAGTAATCCAGTGATCGGTCTCGAAGGATTTGGAAAATAATCGAGGTGAATTTAGCAAATTCGTTACAATATATATTAGAGCTCTAGATTTTGCTCAAACATTTTCGAGCTGCGTGAGCATTTGAGCAACGAGCACTCGCACAACAGCTCTTTGCTCATTACTCGAAAATTTTTCGAGCCGAGCACGAGTATTTCGAGTATTTTGACAAACACTTTGATTGTTTTCTCAAAACATTTTATTAAAATATTATAATTTACTTATGAAAAGTGTAAAAATCATTGAAACGCCAAAGAAATTTTGCCTAACAAAATTATATTTTTTGTTCTGCTGAGCAGTTGAGCAATGAGCGAGTATCGAGCGAGCCCGCGAAAAGAAATACCAATTGACGTACGAGTCTTGGTTATTCAGCACAGAAAAGAGAAGAAATGGTATGGTGTAATTTCAAAAATTTTAAACTTGTCGACCAAAAGTACAGACCATTGTAAAAAACTTTGAAAAAAAAAATGGATCCTCCGAAGAAAAGCCACGTGTTGGCCGCTCGAACAAACTAACTTGAAGAGACATCAGCTTTATTCTGAAGGAAGTGAATGATCATCCTAAACTTACTGCTCCAAAATTAGCCGAAAACATCACAAACTCATCAAGAAAGTGTGTCCATCCAAGAACAATTCGAAGAAATCTGAACGATAACGGTCGCACAGAGCCACAGTAGAACGCCACGTAAAAAGCCTCTAATTTCTGAAAAAAATCGTAAATTTCGCTTTGAGTTCGCTAAAGCACATTTAGACAAGGAAATGGATTTTTGGCAAAAAATCTTGTTTACAGACAAATCGAAGTTCAATATATTCGGCAGCGATGGAACAGCAAAAGTTTGGGGAAAAGAGCATACTGCACTTAACGCCAAAAATATAGTACCATCAGTGAAGCATGATGCCGGTAAGGTAATGATTTGGGGAGCGATTGCGGCATCTGGAGGTGGAAAGCTTGTTTTTATTGAGATTAATATGGATCGGTTTAAATGGAAGCACACGGTCCATATTGTTAGGGATTGGTTGGCTTATCATGCTCCAAGGCAACTACATACACTACCTCAAAGCCCAGATTTGAATGTTATTGAATATGTTTGGGAGATTTCAGAGCGAAAAATTGGAAAAAATCAGATTTCCAACTCAGCATTATTCAAAGAACGTCTTATTGAAGTTTGGGACATTATTATTCCCTCAGAATTGATAAATTTAGTAGCTTCGATGCCACGACGGATTCAAGCTGTTATTGATGGGAACGGTGAACCAACTAAATACTAAAAAGATCAGGTATTAATCAAAGTTTTTGCGCTAAGATAAGTTATTGTATGTAGACTTTTGTCATTGTTGGATTTATGCTTTTTTGGTCATAGATTTACTCTTTTATGTTAAAAAATTAATTTTTTATGTTTTTCATGAAAAGGGAAAATAGTTGAAATAAAATGTGTAGTTAAATTTTCCAATAAACTTTTTGGACTTTCAATTCAAGGAAAATAGGGGGTGTATGTAGACTTTTGTCCGTCACTGTATATATATCTTTTATATGTATGTATATACAAACGATTGCATATGCTTGTTTGCCCTAAATATACTATATACTATATGTATTTCTGCAAAGTTACAGTCATACATACATACTCATATTCCCCTTACGTACCACACAGGCATAATACCGAGTATCGAAGAGCCTACCACTTAAGTCTAGTAGTAAGGGTAGTGCAGTGCTAAATACCTTTATGTACATATGTGTTTTGCCTGAATGTAAATATGTATGCATACACATATATAAATTTTGCCTCACCTAAATGCGGCGATTAAATCTTCGGTGACATCATCATTTTCCTCCGGTTTGCTTGCATTCTCTTCATGTTGTTGTTGCTGCTGTTGTTGCTCATCACGTAACGCCTGTATGCGTCCAACCCATTGCAGGAATTCAGCCTCGTTTATTAAACCATTTCCTGAAAATTAAAGTGAAGTAAAAGGAGAATAGTAATAAGTGCCAATAATTAGAAAATCATAGTATGTACTTGTATTGTATGTATGTATGTATGCATATTTTATTAATAGTTGTGTGTGGTAATACTAAGGATAGTAATTAATTAATGAGCAAAAAATAATATATAGGTAAATAATGTATTAAAAATAAAATAATTAATAAAAATTTAAACAAATAAATAAGTAAATAAAATGACAAAAATAATAATAAATACTGCAAATATGAATAAATAGATAAATCAACAAATAAATAAATAATTAACAAAAGATATCTTCATAATACATAGCTCTATATTATAATATCTAATTAATAGATGAGTAACTACATAAATAAATAAAACAATAAATAATTAAAAAAAAATGAATCAAAAATAAGCAAAAAATAAGCAAAAAAAAAAAAATTAAAAATAATTACATCAATAAATAAATAAAAAGTTGAATAAATTGATATATAAGTAGATAAATAAATACTATATACCTAAAAGAATTCCGTAATATCTAGCTGTAGTAATATTATAAGTACTAACACAATAAGCCTCAAAAAAATAAGCAAATAAATAAGAAAAATAAAAAATATATAAAAATAAATAAATGTACAGGGCTATCCATTCTGAGGTTTCCAAAATAAACGTAAATAAAATGCATTTAGAAATAACTTTTATCATGAAATTCCTTTTTTTTATTATAGTTTGAACCTTGACATTACTTATATATGTAAAACACTACAATATTAAAATGATGTCCTCGTAAATTTTCGTAAACTTCGATGAATTTGTGGTTATTTTTGATCACTTCTTGGCACATGTTGGGTGAAATCTCAGCTATAACTTGAAGAATGCTGATTTTCAAGTGCACAAGATTTAAAGGTTTCATCGCTCAAACACGCTCTTTTGCGTAACACCACAAAAAAAGTCCAACGCTGTCAAATCGTACGAACTCGGTAGTCAATTGTCATCGCCAAGACGAGAAATTACGCAGCCGGAAAATCTTACTCGCAAGAAAGCTGAATTCCCTCATGTTGTGTGGCATGTGGCACCATATTGTTGGAACCGCATATTGTCCAAGTCGTGTTTTTCACTTGCAGGTCGAAAAAAGTCGGTTATCTTACGACCCATAATGATCCGGATTGACAGTGACAGTCTCGTCGTTATCGTTTTCAAGGAAGTAAGGTCCAATCACATCTCCGCACCAAAGAGCCACCAGACAGTAAGTTTTTTTGGGTGTAATGGCCTCTATTCAATCATTTAAAGGGTTCTCGGAGCCCCAAATGCAAAAATTTTTCTCATTTATGTATCTCCCGATTGAGAAATGTCAGAATGTGAGAAAGTGCGGTACACTGTTTGTTGTTCAAGCACCCAATCGACGTAACTATTACTACTGAATGTAGGTGTAAGCCCAAGTGCAAAATACGCCATAATGTGCGGTTAGAAAATGCCAGCTCTTGAGAAAGTCGAGAAGTAGACACATTCGCGTCTTTCACCTTCAGCTACATTTTCACCTTCAGCAGCGATATTTGATTTGGAAGAAGCAAAACGATGATACACAGGCCTTAAAGTATCTGTAACCGATCCGGTCTAGTCAAATATCTTTCAAATTATACCAATTGCTTCAGTAGTTGGGCGATTATGTGTACCATAATCTTCTCTTAAGCACGAAACGTGGCCACGTTGGAATCACCATTTTTGTAGTAGGATTTTTTTCATAAATGCCTGGCTTTTAACTAAAACAAAACATATTTGGTTTGACAGTTAAGTTTGACAGGTGTCAAAATACAGCCCTGCACTTTCGAAAGCATTAAACGGATAACACTTTATGAGGATATAAATAAGTAAATAAACAAATAAACAGAAAAATAAAATAAAGCAGTTACATAAATAATTAAATGTTTATATATATAAATATATATTTATATAAATAAATAAAAAATATTGCTACATAGAAGTTTAATAAATAAATAAGAAATTAAAAAATTTAAATTAAATAATAAAAATATGAAAAAAATAAATATAAATAAAAAATAAAAAAGTAAATGAATGGAAAATTAAATAATCAAATAATAAATAATAAAATGGTTTTTATATAAACAAGTAAGGAAAACTAAGTTCGGGTAGGGTGGTAATAAAAAATCAAAATATTTTCTCTTTTCAACATTTTGACCTGCAAACGGCGAAACCGAATCGTCGGTCATGAATTTTTTACCCCTCAGCTCTTTTCTAATTTTTGGAAACAATAATCCATTGGGGCCAGGTCTGGGCTGTAGGGTGGGTGATTCAAAATATCGAAACCCACCTTAAGCAAGACATCAATAGCAATGCAGCTCCTGTGGTTTTGTGGACGCCAAGGAGGATGTTAAAATGGTTGTATCGGATACCATTTCTGCGAGTTATTTCTTCTTTGGTCAATCCTCGTCAAGGACATTTTTTTAAACTTTTTTGCATAACTTTTGTCGTGATCACCTCGATGCTCCTACCATTCAGACAGAAAGTCCGTTATATGGATGGTAGGTCTCTGGACACATGTCAGCCATTTTTGCTAGAACTTTAGTTCTAATTAAAAGTAGTATACCTACCAAATTTTGTTCAGTTCTGTTGACTGATGCTCTAAATCTTCAGTCGTTAGTGAAGCAGAGGGTAGAAAATTAAAAATTCGTTAAATGGGACAAAGGCTCAGTTGTTACCCGATAGAGCCCATATTCAATTCGTGTTCATACTAGACTATGGTAATTATAGATATTAAATTTTATTGAATTCCGTCCTCGGTTCAGCGGTTTCTGAAATATAGTTTTCGGGTACTGCCACGCCTACCTAAATTTTTTCCAGCCCTCATATTTTTCTATTTAATGGTATCGTCCCTAACATATATGACTTTAATGGCATATATACTCGGAATTACTCAATTATCGCGATTTTCTTACTTTTCAAAATTACCTTTATATGGGGGTGGGCTTCAACTTTACTTAAATCTAAAGGGTGTTTTTTATAGAGGTATAGAACTTTAATTTGCAATAAAACAACGATGGATTATTCGATTGACATGAATTTTATTTATCCGAAAGATAATCTTGTGGCATTATATTTTAAATATGATTTCTGGCATATGACCGCCACGGCTGGCGCGGATGTAGTCCAATCTGGACGTCCAATTTTCGATGAGTTTTTCCAACATTTGTGGCCGTATATCGGCAATAACACGGCGAATGTTGTCGTCAAAGTAGTCTAGCGGTGTTAAATCACAAGGTCTTGGAGGCCAATGCACAGCTCCAAAACGTGAAATTAGGCGGTCACCAAACGTGTCTTTCAATAAATCTATTGTGGCACGAGCTGTGTGACATGTTGCGCCGTCTTGTTGAAACCACATCTCCTGGACATCATGGTTATTCAATTCAGGAATGAAAAAGTTAGTAATCATGGCTCTATACCGATCACCATTGACTGTAATGTTCTGGCCACCATCGTTTTTGAAAAGGTACGGACCAATGATTCCACCAGCCCATAAAGCGCACCAAACAGTCAGTTTTTCTGGATATAACGGTGTTTCAACATACACTTGAGGATTACCTTCACTCCAAATGCGGCAGTTTTGTTTGTTGACGTAGCCATTCAACCAGAAGTGCGCTTCATCGCTAAACAAAATTCGCTTATGAAAATCGGGAACAACTGTAATCTCGTTTTGGGCGACGAATCTACGCCTTACTTGATGATCGTGAGTCTATTCATGATGAATTGCCAAACCAAACTGAGAATAAATCACTTGACAGCTGTTAAATCGGTCGCCATCTTGAAAAGTAATGCCAACTTAAAGTTCTGTACCTCTATAAAAAACACCCTTTATTTGCAACAGCGACAAACAGGAATGTTTGAACCCAGTTTCATGACATTATCTGTAGTTTACGATTAGAATACTGTAAGTGAACGACGGATACAGGAGTGATTTGCTCAATTCCGTTCTGGAAATTTTTTATGTTAAAAATACAACTCGCTCGTTTCGACCAATCAATGCAAGCTTTTTGGAGAGAGTGCCGGCATTAGGCATCACTTACGCGATTCATGGAACTTTTCAAAAAAGGCTGGCTAACGCAAAACTATTTATTTTCGAATTACCAACGAGCCATGAAGGTGGGTTAGATGCGGTAATATAAAACAAAAAAGTCATTGGAAGGCAGTTGTCAATGATGAGTTGGTGAAATGATCAATTCTGTGCTCTACTGTTCACAATTAACCAGCTTACAATAAGCTCTACAAAGAAATCGTCCAAGTTTTATCAATATAAAAGGTGTTACGTTTCATCGTGAGAACACCAAACCATAGATATATTTGTTGAGCTGGCAAAAATTGACGGAGCTTGGTTCGGAAGTTTCGATGCACCACTATATAGCCTAGATCTTGTACCATCTGCACATCATTTGTATCAGTCTCTGCAAAACTCACTGAATGAGGAACACCCGAAAACCATTTGGCCAAGTTCATCGCTGATAAATCATAGAAATTTAACCATAATGGAATTTGCTTCAGAAATATAAAAAAAAAATCGACGTTGTTTTTTTTAAATATTAAAATTTTTAAATGAAACGGAAATTTTTTTTTTTGCTCCAGTAATAAAATTGATTATTTTTGGATATCCAAAATATTTTGTTATAAGACTCTGAAAGTTGTGACCTTTTAGGTTTTAACATGACTCTTAAATTGAACTCAAATTGGCGTACATTTGTGGGAAAGGAAACACAAATTTTCCCCCAACTCTTCTTGGGGTACTTAAGAGTTTTAGCAGTCTCAGTACAATGCTCGAAACATTTTGCGATTAATCGGCTATAACTGGCTTAGCTAATTTGTTTAAACGCTTCTTGAGGGAAAATAATCAAGTAACGCTGTGCATTTGATTAATTTTTAAACTTAGTTGAATCCTAAATAGTAGTCATGTTAAAAAAAATGTATTCTTTCTGCATTTAATCTCAACTTGTGACTAATGATAAAGTCCGTAAATAGTCCCTCGCTTAAATATCACACTATGCAACCACGCACATTTGTTGCTATTAAAAGCAAGTTTCCCCATACGTTTTTTCTATTTTGCCCATCCTACCTACTCGTATAGTAGTCATTAAATCATTATGAAACTGAGCACACACTCAACGTTAGAAAAAGAGCGCTTTTGTTTTCTGATAGCATAAGACCCGCTTAGTAGCAAATGGTTAAAATTTACAACAACACGAACTAAGTAAAATGACAAAACAATAGTGTGACAGCATGAAAATCGTTTAAAAATACACACACACATGTGAGTAACAATTTACATGAGTGGGTTATGTGCAGCTGTTATTTGGACTAAGTCGAAGTGAGTGGGTGCACCCGTATACAGCTGTGTACAAAACTGAGAAGGATAAGGAAAAAAAACTGAATTTGCATATAGCTAAATAAAATCAAAGAAAGCCTCGCTTAGGCGTGGGATTATAAAATGAGAGGGTTGTGTTATTGTAACGGTTTATGAAATAAATGGTATGAAAAAGAAGGCAAATTATCGCTTATGCCTTTCTGGGGTTAAAACCTAGTGAAAATCGGGCTTTATGTATATAGTTATGTGTAACGGCTTAAGCGATTTTCGGACGAGTTTCACCTCCAATTTGTGGTGTGGGACTTGATGCTTTTTTCCAACAAATGCTGGCACGTGCAGTTTATTCTAAGTCGTCTCCGAACGGCCGATGGATTCTTTATGAGTAGCTTTTTATTTCATGCCAGAAATGCACTCGGAGGGCTTAACAACCCCTGCCAACGGAAGACCGAAATTAAAAAAATTGATTTTCTATAATTTTTGATGTTGGTCGAACCTGAACTCGAAGCCTGGCCTTCCGAATGCTAGTATGCAATGCTAACCACTCGGCTATTGCGGCCAGAATTTATCAATACAAAAAACATTCACTATCTAAATCGGTTACCCGTTTAAAAATCCCGGCTGGACTAGGTCTCCGGTTCACTTTTCTAGTTGTATCCTGTGAGTCGCTTAATGCATGTGACAAATCTATAAATTCGCCAGATATGTGTGTCTGTTAACTCCTACGAATTGATAAATGTATGTGACCCGAGAATCTGCAGTCTAAGTCCCGCCAACGCGAGATAGCTCATCAAAAAATGCATAGATGATTTCATCTCTTCTTTCAAAAAAAACTTCGACTGGCAGCCAGAAAAATTCCAAGTGTTACCGCCTCAATTCCCATATTCGCATCGCACAATTTCTGGTCAGAACTCTCACTAAGTGCGTGAGTTTTGATCGGGGTATGGAAGGGGGCTTCCCTGACTTTCCACGGTTAACTTTAGGCCAAAAGGGTCTCGCAATTGTGCATGTAGAGTTGATGGTTCAGCGCTTGCTGAGTTGATTCAATCTCCACCTGTCTAGAAGCAGACAGAGGCGTGCCTCAATTATGGAGCTTACCGATTGTCTATCGTAGTAAATGTTAGTCTACCTCACAAAAACCATAATTTTCCACACAGAGGATCCATCGTTTCCGGAGTAGCAGCTACTATGGTCTGACCAGCCCTACAATGGTCTAGAAGCGTAAAACCATCCACCGAAAAATAATTATTGAGAGAAGATTCCCACCAACTTCTCCTTTAAGTAAATCCTCATCTGTGAAGAAGTTAAATGCCGTTTTCCTCTAGTGGCTTTTTTCCCTTCAGTCTTCTCGTAAAGAGATTACTGTGGTAAAGGAACCGCTCGACAACAGCCTGGAAATACAGTAATTCGGTATAAATTTGAGACCCTCAAAAACAGCGGAGTACCACACTATTGTGTTGACCAATGACCCATGCTCCCTGAGTCTTACAGTGACTTCCACAATGACAGACCTAACTGTAATAATCACAGGTGTTATACTACATATGTCGTTAGGTGTCAGGTTTGCAATGTACCTCGATCTGTGGACTTAATATAAACATGACCCGATTATCTAATAAGCGATTCTACCCGAAGTCGGCTCTCGTTTTGTAATGCCAAAACCTTTTGAGTGTATTTCCTTATAAAAATCCATCAGGTCCGTGCGGAGGCGACTTAGAATAAACTGTAGGTCCCTCGATTTGTTGAAAAAATAATCGGGGAGGGGCTCGACCAAAAATCGCTTCAGTGGTTATATTATATATATATATATACAAACAGTTATGTGTATGAGCAACTTGTTAAAAATATTGCTTATGCAACTGATACTAAAGCAACAATGCAACTGCGTTTGACAATGCCGTTAATTTGACGAAAAACACGAAGAATATGGTTTTGGCAGCTGTGGTGGGATGCGGGGTGAACACATTTTAGCGTTCAAAGCTCTTTGTTATAAGTGCCGGAAATGGCAAAAGTACTCGCGTGGATTGCATGCAACGCTCATATGCAGCTATTGTCGTAGGCGGCTTAGAAGCTTGTATATACACGTATTGTAATGTCTGTATGTATGCATGTATATGCCATGAATTGCATGTTTGTGCGCAGAGTGGTTTCAATGGGAATTTAAAGAAATGAAATTGTTGCGAAAAGAACAAAGAATGCGTTGAAAAGTAGACAAAAAGAGAGAAAAGTCTCGAAATAAGTGTACAAAAATAAAGAAAGAAAAAAGAAAAAAGAAAAAAAAAGAAAAAAATAAAAAAAATAATAATACCTCAACTTGGCAGCGTTGTAAACAGTATTATTAATGTTTAGCAACATATATAAAGACATTGTTGAACTCATTGAAAAATATACAAACACACACATACGATACACACACGGATGTATAGCTACAGCTTTTACTAGTAAATTCTACTTAATCTACATTACTACCATTTGAGGTTATTTGCTTTTGCTTCCACCAATGCCTTTCATACTACTTTTACTTATTATTATACAAATGCTACAAATGCTACAAAGATTCCATTGTAATTTTGGCGAGTGCATCTGTAAGCATTTCACTGTTCGCTGGTTAGCCTGACATTGACCTTGAATGCAATGTCGTTGCGACAATAATTGTCAATGACAACTTGGCGTTTGGTAAAGCGACGTAGATGTAGTAGTCAAGAAGAATGGTTGTAGGGTGCAAGGAGCAAGGAGTGTGTGTGTGATATAAGTTTGTTTTTGTCAGCTCTACTCAGCTGATGATGATGAATGCACTGTATGTGGTCCTTTGGATTGGGCGCCATGTTGTATGAGTAATATTTGTAGGGGAATTAAAACTATTTAAGTCGATTTAATATTTTTTAAGAGCATATTTATGAAAATTAAGTCTAAGAATCAATAATTTTATTTTTATATTTTTTTTTTTAATTTTTAAATCCTTTTCTTCTTGTGTTTTCATATATAATTCTTATCTTTTATATAATATTTCTATATTTTGAAATTTTGTATTTTTTAGAAGGTTTTTTTTTAGGTCACTGTTCAATAACAGTAATTAGTTTTCCAAGCTGTATCAGACTATGTTGTGTTTTTGAGGAAGTGAAAAAATTACAACAACAGTCTGAACGATTGAAGTTATAGCTATTTCGGAAACCTTCACGTATTTTTTATTTTCATATCTTTCTTACTTCATATCTTTATAGAAAAACACTAGTAGTTTTAATATTTTACATTGCTATATTTTTTTAATTTTGTACTTAAAAATAACCTTTTTTCGGCTTGTGTATTTTTACATATTTTTTATTTGTGTTTCACATTTTTTCAAATATTTATATTTCAAAATTTTTATGCTTTATATTTTTACATATTTTTATCTAATGTTTTGTTTTTTTATAATTTCATATTTTCATTTTTTTCATTCATTTCTAAATTTTATATTTTTATAATTTTATAAGTTCATATTTCTACCTTTTATTTTTTTAAACATTCAGATTTTGAAATATTTAAATTTTAAACAATTTTAAATTTTTAAATTCAACAATTTGTGTTATGTAAAATTTTAATTTTTTAATTTTTTTAAATTTTAATTTATTTAGATATTTTTTTTTAATTTTGATTTTTTTTAATTTCTAAATATTTAAATACATAAATATTGAAAATTTTTACGTATTTATATTTTTATATTTTTAGTTATTAGGATTTTAAAATTTTTATATTTTTACATTTTATATTTTTACATTTTTATTTTTCTAAATTTTTAATTTATACATTTTTAAAAGTTTCAAATTTATAAAATTATAAATGCTTTTTAAAGTTTTATATTTTTATATATTTATATTTTATTATATTTTTATATATATATATTTATATGTTTCCATATTTTTTAAGTTAAATCTTTTTAAATTTCTATATTTTTAAATTTAATTTTAAATTTCTGTAGTTTTAAAATTATATATTTTTAATTTTTCATATTTTAAAATTTTTACTTTTCATTGTTTCAATTTTTTCGTATTGTAAAATTTTGAAATTTTAAATATTTATAATTATTTGTATTTATATTTTAAAATTTGTTTGTAAATATCTACATTTCTGAAATTTTGAACCTTTAAATTTGTCTTTATGTTTTTATATTTCTAAATTAAATATTTTTACATTTTATTAATTTTTTAAAATTGTTTAACATATATATTTTTAAAAAATTTGTAATTTTGTATATCTTTAAATATTTACTTTTTTATATTTTTTTAATTTTAAATTTTTAATTAATTACATCTTTATATTTTCTTATTTTAAGGTTTTGATATTTTTATATTATTATTTTAGAGTTTTGAAATTTTATATTCATATATTTTTAAAGATGTATATTTTTACCTTTTTATTTTTTTAAATTTTAAAATCTAAAATTTTTAAGGCTTTAACTTTTCAATTTTTTTTATTCTAAAAGTTTTAAATACTTTTATAATAAATAAATATACGCTATTTAATTTTTATTTTTTAAATTTTTATTTTTTATATTTTAAATCTCTAAACCTTTTCTTATTTTATATTTTTAAATATTTTTATTTTTATTTTTAAATTTTTTTATTTGAGTTTTTTTTGTTTGAATTTATAAATATAAAATTTTTAAAATATAACATTTTTAAATTTCGAAATTTATATATTTTTAAAGTTTTAAATTTATTGAAGTTTTATATTTATGTATTTTGAACATTTTATTTTATATTTAGGTTTTGAAATTTTATATTTTATAAATTTATAATTAAGTTTTAAATTATTAAATTTTTCCTCATCTTTTAATATTTTGAAATTTTAAAATTTTTTGGTTTATTTTTTCAAATTTTTAACTTTTATATTTAAATGATTTAAAATTTTAAAATTTTTAAATTACAAAATTTTTTTATTTGTATATTTTAAAATTTTTAAGTTTTCAAATATTTAATTATTTAAATTTTAAAATTTTCATACCTTTTTTATTTTCATGGCCTTTATGTTTTTAAATTTTTGTAATATCTATATTCTAACCTTTCAATTATATTTGTATTTTGAAATTTTGAAATTAATAAAATTTTATATTTTTATATATTTAAATTTAGATTTTTAAGTTCTTAATTTTTTTTTTTAATTTTGATATTATATAATGTTATATTTCAAAGTTTTTAAAGTTGTGTATTTTTAAATTTATAATTTATATAAGTTTTTATATTTGGATATTTTTAAATGTTAATATTTTAAAATTTAAAAATTTTTATGTCTTACCTCTTAATTTTTATTTCTTTTAAATTTTTGAAATTTTATAGTAAAATGTTTTTGAATTTTTGCATTAAAAATTTGTTTAGTTTGTAAATATTTAGATATTTAGATTTTGAAGTTTTATAATTTTTATGTTTAAATTTTTTTTTTAAGTTTTTATAGTTTTTATATTTTTTTATTAAAATTTTGATATTTTTGTATATTAAATTTTTAGTTTTTAAAATTTTTAATTTTTTATACTTTTATACTTATTCCTATTTAAATTTTTATATTTATATATATTTTATAATTTTTATATGTCGATATTTATATATTTTTACTGTTTTATATTTCTACCGCTTTATATTTACATTAAATGGCATAATAACATTGACCCCAAGTATGCAGTCACCAAAAATTTATACCGATGGTATCAGACTGACGAGCTGAGTGATTTAGCCATGTCGTGAGCGTTCAATTTTTATATTCTACAGACGTGAATAGTTAAAGTTAATATTGAAACTAAAAATCATTGAAATCGAATTTTGAAATTTGCATTAAATTTGATATGTTGTTCATGGAAGGTATGGTTTTCTTGTTATTTTTAATTTTTATATATTTTTTTATACGAAAGCAGAATACTGAATTACATTCATTATCTTAGCTGCTCAATTGAAACAGTCATAATTCAAAACCGATTTTCCGCTTTCGAAAAATTATTCACATTTTACAAAATAAAACCGTTTCAGCTCATAAAAGATATTAAAAACAAAGCAGTAAAAATTTAACGAAGCTTTCTTACTCACCCAAAAAAAAAATCCACAAATCTATGCCAGCAATATATCTTGTGGTTAAAACACAAGCAGACATTGAAGGTAATTATTGTAGATTTGTCATAATGCCAAATTTACTATTTCCAAAAAAAAAAAAAAAACCGGCTGTCAAGTTAAAGGCAAAAGCAAAAATTGGCTTAATCATTGCCACTGTCAATGTCGATTTGCCAAGTGCAAGCATTTATATACATACATATATGAACATAGAAAGTTACATACATATATATACATAAATCTATTCAATAGTGTGTTACGTGTGTTTGCAATCATTTGTAATTTTGTTGGTAAGAAAGTCATTTCACCCACACACACATACAAACGTCTGCAAGACAGCCAAAAATCATACCACACACCCTCAGTTGACTACAAACTCATAAATTCATAGACTCCAGTATAGCCAGGCTTATATTCAAGTAAATATATGCACGAGTGCATTATATGAAACCGCAAATGTTAGTTGACTCGTTCTTATCGGCGCAAATCTTTGTGGGTGTATCTTGGCGACGTTCAGTTTACGAATAAATGTTGCCAAAATGAAATAAGAACAAAAAAAACACATCAAACACATTTTAACCATAAAGTCAGTGGTAAGAAATTGGATGGGCGTAAAAGAGTTGGCAAAAAATACGTACTTGCATGTGTTAATATATTTATATAGTTACATATGTATGTATGTATGTATGTATGTATGTAGGCTAGCTTCCAGCACAATAATTATGGCAAGTACACATGGTGCAGTGGCCTTGAGCGGCTCTACACGCCCTTAGAACATATAATTAAATGCTTAAATACTTAATGTTTGAAAATTTTTGTGAGAAATGAGTAAATTACAATTTTGCACAGGAAAATGGTTGGACGCATTGGTAATGAAATAAAATAAATTGTATTTTAGGTTTTCACGGTCAAGGGCCTGAACTTTTATTTCATTTTAAAGCAGCCAAAAATGGAAAACAACAGAAATTTCTTTGGTTGTTAACTAAAATTAAAGTGTTGCTTATTGCTCATGTGGGCTTAGAAAATGCCCAGCAACTAACTGGCTAACTTTTGACTTGCGCTTTGCTATAACAAAATTTCCGGCTTTCAAATAGCCAAGTAAGGACATACAACTCGAAAAAACTCCAGGTCTTATGGGCAAAGGCGATACATGCTTTGCTGATGCTCAAGAGCTTACTAGGTTAGTTCAAGTTGTGAGACTCAGGTTGCTCTAAGTTTAGCGGCTATACGAGAAGAAAGACTCTGAGTTGGAATGAAAAAATCTCACTATCTTCGAGACTTGATTTTTAGCCTTACTGCGTGTATATCAATTGGGCAGTTTTCAGTTAGAATCACCATCAAAACCGAGAGTTGTGGCTTAGCGAATACGAGAGGATCCACGATCTCCCAATATCACACGTTTTGTTATTCGGGCGACTTTCGACGAGCTGACATGGGGTCTAAAGTTATCTTCTTCGAGTTTAAAGTGCCCATACTCGTAAACTTATTAGCTTTGCTATTACTAGAAATTTTTCTGTGTTTCGATATTCAAATCAGACTCAGCTCATCAGCAATTTCATATTTCGATATTCTTGTGATCTGCCATCCAGCAAATGTAAATCCTTTTTTCTCAGTCAGTCTTCTGATCGCCGACTTGGTTCTGTATGAAGGTGCAGCCTTAATGGCCGCTTGTCTGCCGACATAATTTTATAGGTGTACTCTTTTTTTGGAAAGGTCTGTTCTATCTATTTTATGTCGCCATTATCAAAGCAAATTTTTCAGTTTTAAAGATCCTGAAATACTTTGGCTGCTTGAATGCCCTTCTAAACTCTAGTTGGGTGCAGTAAACTGCTACCCCCACTCCAATATTGATTTTAGAATCAACAATAAAAATCTGCAGAGCTTTGTCAAGCAAACTTCAGTCCTTTGTTCTAGATTTTTGCCGCTATTGTAGTTGACAGCAGTTTCGCGAAAGTTAGGCGCGGCAGCTTTATCAGCTGCAGACTCGTGAGCAACAATAATGGGCACTATGCTCAACATATCGAAGAGAAGCGATTTAAATATTCATTGGAAGTCATTTTCGACCTATGGATACAGTAGAGAAAAAAAATATATATATGAACCATCACAAAAAATGTCAGATAAGTAGGAATGCAAACCTTCAGAAACTTCAAATAAAGTTTGAAGCAGAGGATCATATGTGATTCCGAGAAGATTTCATTAAGATACATAAGACACGTCCGTTGTGATGCCACAACGAGTAGAATCTATCTGACGATACTGGAAATATTTCAATTTCAGACACGCGTTGGTGGTTACTATAAGTAAAGGCTGACTAATCGTTGTCGTAGGTACCTTCACTCTGAAAATACCCGGATAGAGGCTGCTTCAGACAGAGTATTTTCCTTGAGGAGTACAAAAATGGAGTAAATCATATCATTAAGTTCAAAAGTCAACATTTATTTTGGGATTCATTAGGGCAAACAATATGTATTTTCAATGGTGAAAAGGAGCAACTTCACTTGCTTGTCGTCATTCCCCACTCAACGTCTTCAGTCAACCAAAGAATATATCACATTTTTCGTTTACTTATTCAGTAACAAAGTTACACGTAAGTACGAGTGTCAAGCATGACATTAACCTAAAATATTTACGGTTCAAAACTTATCAAAATTACTTTGTTTGTATGTCTGCCTCATCAGTCTCTCATTATCCTTTTTTTCCTTTGACATCGCCGCTTTCGCCATTAAGTGTATATAACAACAACAAAAAATATTAACAAAAAAAATATTTTTTTTTTGGATTTCTGTTCTCATGTATACATTCGGATTCTAGACATTGAAAAACACTGAAATTTGTTTTTTAGTTCATAAAGTTTGCTTTTGTCGGATTTAAGTCGATAAGTATGCCTTATTTTATTTTATAAGCCAAGTTAAAACAAAAGAAATTTTATATAAAAAAATTTTCCTTGTTATTTAGTTTTAGCAGAAACTGAAATTTAACATGTAGGGCGACTTAGACTTAAAAATCGTGTTGACCGGTGTAATCGATTACACCACGTTGCCGATACGCCACGGCTATCTAATTGAATAATTTTTGATGCATATATAATGTGAAAATGATACATACTGATGTGTGTTTTCATGTTGGTATTTATGTAGATTAAGTAAAAAAATACTTTTACGATTAATCTACTAAAAATCAGTTGGCAAAGCACTAAGTATTTTATGTATTGCCATATTTTCGATAGAGCGCACATTTGAATGGGGGGGGGGAGTGCTGTTCTGTATATGAAGAGATAAAGAACGGGTGATCCAAGAAGAGGTATTAAAAAATAGCCTTTTTTGCTTGTGCAAGAACTGAAGCGCTCGACCTTCCTAAGTGACATTGCTTCGATCTATGGGCTCTTGAAAAGTTCTAAGAAGATCCGACGTTTTCGAACCAAATTTTGTTCCGCGATGAGGCCCATTTCTGGCACAATGGGTACGTATACGAGTAAAATTGCCGTATTTGGGACGAAGAGCAGCCTGAAGATATTCAGGAGCTGCCATTTCATTCAGAAAAAATAACGGTTTGGCGTGTATTGTGGGGCGGTGGAGTCATCGGACCATATTTCTTCAAAAATGATGCCGGTGAGAACGTAACCGTCAATGTAAACCGTTATAGCGCCAAGATAACCGACTATTTGATGCCTGGAATTGAAGATCGTGATCTCAGCGACATTTGGTTTCAACAAGACGGCCCCACTTCCCACACATCGCATCAGTCAATGGATTTAGCAAAACAACGCTTCGGTGAGCAGATAATTTCACGTTTTGGGTCGGTCGATTGGCCACAAAGATCGTGTGATATCACACCGTTAGACTTTTTTTGTGGGGATATGTAAAGTTTAGAAACTATGCGGACACTCCCGCTTCGATTCAGGCCTTGGAAACAAAACTTCACGCGTGACATTCGCCAGTTATCAGTCGAAATGCTCGAACGTGTCATCGAAAATTGGACTCAATGGATGGACTATCTGAGACGTAGCCGCGGCCAACATTTGAAAGAGATAATCTTCATAAAATAAATGCCAAAGAATGTTCTTTCGAATGATAATAAACATTTCCCATTAAATTTGAATTTTCTGTGTTTTTTTCTTTAAAAAGTAGGGAACCTTGAAATTGTTGACTCTTTACATATACGCATATTGAAACCTTCTTTTAGCGGTAGCCTGCAGTGAAAGCTCTAGTTATTGTCTAGAATGCTACTAGTTTACATTTTTACGCAAGCTAGTTTATCTCGAAGGATTGAGTCAATTGTCTCACTTCGCATCAGATTCATACTATTTACATACTGATTCATTTACGCACATCAAATTTCTACTTTGCAGAAATAAAAATTAAAAATGTGCCTGCAGCGAGATTCGAACCATGAATCTCATGCATGAAAGCCACAGCTTTTAGCCACTCGCATATCATAACTATACAAATAATTACCACAGACTACTCCCATTAGCTTAAAATGATAAAAATATTCCGAGAACGTGATGGTGGCATTTTGATTTTTTTTCAGTTTTAGTGATTTGCGGCCAAAAAATGATCTGGTATAAATGTATCTTAAAAATACTAGTATTAAACCAGCATTTTTTACAAACCAGTTTGGCTTTCCACTGCCGGGATCTGCACATGCAAATAAATGGCATATGTATTGTAAACGAGTATGTATACCCCTAAATGTTTGCCACCATGTTTATGTCATGCTGCCTTGCTAAGTTTTCACCGAGCAGCAGCTTTTACGCTACAGCTGATTAAATTTCTACGCTTTTTGCCAATTATAACTGAACATATTGC
The DNA here is from genome assembly GCA_030068015.2 of Neoceratitis asiatica. Lineage (NCBI taxonomy): Eukaryota > Metazoa > Arthropoda > Insecta > Diptera > Tephritidae > Neoceratitis > Neoceratitis asiatica. The sequence goes on from CM061526.1 coordinate 65,020,984, forward strand.
ATAAATGATGAATCATTTGCAGTCGGATATGCCGTTAGATATAAACGAAATTACAGATAAGTAAATGCAGGAAGTTTATGTTGATAATCAAAGCGGTGGCAATGACATCATCGAGTACTCGTACTTTTGAATTACATACTTATTATATATTTTTGAGCTTTGACATCTTCAATTCCCGCTGCGTCAAATAACAATACAAGGTTTGCGGTTTACGAAATGATTAAGTTCACGAAATATTAAAAACACCAAAATGGTGAATCTTCAACCGCAACAGCAAGAAAATTACGCAAGAAATTCAGGAGAAATAACTCGCCCTACAGGCAGTTCGTGCGGATCAATTTGTGCAGCGAGTTCGTCAACCCGGTTTGTTATCGGACAAAACAACTCACGTACGAGCTCGTCCATTAAGAGCTCAGTATGAAAAGTATAAAGTTAAATGGGTCTAAAAACTGAAACTTGAAGTCTAAAGCGATATCAATTAGCTCAATAGGCTGAAGATCACCTGGCAGAAGATGAGCATTATCAGCGAAAAATCATCATTGCCGATGAACCTCAGTTTCACCAAGGCGATACGTTAACTAGCAAAACTGCCACATTTGGGACTCAGAAAACCCACACATAACGATGGAAAAGTTAGTGAATTCTCAAAAAGTGACTATTTGTTGCGGAATGTGGACTTGCGGCATTATTGGTCTGCGGCCTTTGAAAACGAGGATGCAGCTGCCGTTAACGTCAAAGCGGATCGTTGCCGTGTCATACTTAGAGTTTATTTGTTTCCAAATGTTGAAGAGAATGACATGGACGACATGTGGTTTATACAGAGTAAGCCGTTACGTGCCCACCCAACACCCAACGTTACAATCGATATTTTGCGCACCGTCTTCGAATCTTATAATTGGAGATGTCAACTGGCCGCCTCGCAGCTGCCATTTAAGGTAAGTCGTTAAGCATAAGTGCTATGTCAACCATTCAGAGACGTCTTATGACTTGAAAAACGAAATTGAAGCCGGAATTGCAACCACAGAGGACCACTCAACGTAAAATGTGTTGAAAAATTGGGTAGAATGACAGAACAGAATGGCCGAGCTTTACCAGTAGTAGTAGACGTAGCAATGCTCCATCATTAACCGGGATGTTGAGGAATTTCAATATGGGCAAATACTGGAATATCTTCCAGTTAACAATATCGGTAATTTCTATGGTCAGCTAACTAGTTGGCCTTGCTGGGCACACAAGGTTAAGTTCGATCTAATCGGGGCCCTGTCCATATTATTACCACAGACACTAAATATGGTTTATTAGATTTCTTGTAGACAGCCAAACTGCAATTAAGGCAACAAAATGTGTCAACATGAACTTGAAATATGTAAGAACCTGCACGGCAAGGTAAGATACAGACTGTCACGGGAAAAACAGTGAATATCACTTGAGACCCAGGTCACATGGATATAGAAGAAAATGATGTATGGATGTGACTAATCGTCACTGGCGTTACTGTTGAGGCTGTCATCATCGCCTACATCAGATCTTTCAGCGCTTTCAAATGTGGTTTAGAACAGTGGTACCAAGAGGAACACCTAAAGTGGATCAATTTCAACTTAAAGTGTACCACTAAACCACTGTGAGGCAGTATGGGTTGAATACAGACCAAACTGTTGCTAGCACTCAGTAAAGATGAACTTAGTGTACTTGTAACTGTACTGATGGGACATCTACCACTAAGATATCATCTCAAGAGGATAGGTAAGGTAGAATCGGCAGAGTGCAGAAGAGGACGAAACGCTGGAGCATTTTTCTAAAAAGCAACATTGAGCCAGCAGCACATTCCTGTTAATGTGCTATTATATTTTACTTTAGTTATAAGATTTTATTACTTATTTTGAGGCTTCCAAAGTCGCTGCAGATTCAGTAAATAAATACAGATGTTAAAAAAAGATAACCTTTGCAAATGATCGGCCTTCAGCCGATTAAGATGTCAAATCTTCCACGGTGCTCTGAGGTAAAGTTGCGCAAAGAAACTAAACAATTTATTAAATTGAGCAAACTGTTCGCAAAGACTTCATTAAAAGCACAATGTGCCTATTCAACAGCTTAGCTGTGGCCGACGCGTTCAGGTCCTTAACCCTCTCTCTCTTTCAACCAACTAACCAACCAATATACGATCAAAGCTCTGTACTGTTACTCTTCTTTTTGGTTCTCTACTTTTAACTGTTTTCTTAGCTACTTGAAGTAGGCATTTTGGCCTTTTATCCATTGGTGATTGAGGTAAGTAAGATTATCCACCGAACGCCAGTTACCCTCTCTACTCTCTTCAGCATTTGTTGTCCTTAACCGGTATTAATTTGAAGCAATGCAAAGTTAACAGACCGTTAAATAGAACCGTTCGTTATGGTACAAAAAGAAAGTCTGAATGGGATTGGTAACATGAGTCCATAAATACATCTTGTTATGAAAGGCAAATGGTATAAAAATATATTCCCTTTTTTTTGGTTAACTCCCTGCATGGGCACAGAAAATGACAGGGCTATTCCCCTGTTAATTTTCAAAAGATTTTTAAGCGTACTTCTTTCAAAGCAGTTTTTAACTAGTTCATTTCGACGTTTTGCTGCCGCTGAAGCTATATTCTGCTGATCTCCTCCTCTAATTTGTGGTGTTGCTGTTTTTTCCGACAAATGGAGGGAACTACATTTTATTCAGGGCCACCTTCGAAAGAGCAATGGATTTTTTGAAGAGCTTTTATTTCATGCCAGAAATACACTCGTGGGTAGGACATTCCTTACCAATTTTTTAAAATTTTTTATTTAAATTAAAATTTTTATAATTTTGGATGTTGGACAGGCTAGGACTCGGCTATCGCTATATATAGAAAATATATTTTTCTAATTGCGATCACCCCTCGATCGGCCGTTTATGAGGCGGCTTAGAATAAACTATAGGTCCCTCCATTTTTTGATCGCACCATTTTCGAGATATTTGAACGAAATTTGGCGAGCGGTTGCATTTTGATATTGCATTAAAAATTTGCGAAGACATAACTTATAATGACCATATCAAACAGACCTTATTCAAGCAGGACATCGTTCTTCTCTTGTTTTTCAATTTAATTTTGCATACAGTGAGAATATGTTGCCATCTACGTTTCCGCTTCTAAGTATGGCATTTGAATTCTATTGCCATACTATTAAAAATATGTGCCAAATATACATACGCTAGCATTTATACATATATAATAATTTTTTTTCTCACTTGTATGCCATGAAAATCTCTCAATTTCATTGGCGGTCACTGACCGCAATGACAATGCAGCTTTTCCACACATTTAGTGTTAGCCACATTCGTTTGACACTCACATTCAATCACACACAAACATTCGAAATCGGTCAATTTTCTTTATGTATTGCATTGTATGTATATATATTGTATGTTATGTATGTATGTATGTATGTCAATGTACTCGTACTATGTTCGACCTCATTGCAAGCTGTTGACTTTTGGTTCATGCAAATATTTTCATTCAATATAACAAGTCAATTGAGTTGAGCATACTTGAGCTTTGGTGTCACTAGCTTTTCCACACACACACACACACACTCACATCACATCCCAGAGTAGTTTGGCTATACAAGAAGAAATCAGAGAGCATATGGAAGTAGCAGTAAAACAAAAAGAAAAATGAATATTACAGTAAAAGACAAAAGAAAATCCTTCTATTATTCAAGTGATTACAATCAATCCGTTGGTGAAAATTAAGCTTCTACAAAGCTTATGTTTTGATAAGCAGTATTCATTTCATTGACATTAGCTTATGTAATCACTAAAGCAATTTATATACGAGTAATTTGGACTAAAAAGTTTATTCATTATAATTAAATCCACGGAAATTAAATGAAAATCTCAGGAATATATATATAAAGGGTGATCCAAGTAGAGGTACTTTTTTCAATAGCCTTTTTTTGACAGATCACGTGTGAGTCGTGTCAAGCTGTCATGTTATTTTTGTTCAGTATTGTTTGGCATTTCATCATGAAAAGACTTACGTCTGTACAACGTTTACAAATCATTCAGTGAAGAAAATGTACACGAAGACCGTAGAGAGTCGATTCGGCGACGTTCGCAGCAACTCGCACCGACGTAGGGAACGACTTGGCGTATTTTACGTCGAAATCTTCAATTGAAAACGTACAAAATACAGCTTGTGCAAGAACTGAAGTCGCTCGACCTTCCCAAGCGACATCGCTTCGCTCTATGGGCTCTTGAAAAATTCCAAGAAAATTCGACGTTTTCGAGCCAAATTTTGTTCAGCGATGACGTCTATTTCTGGCTTAATGGGTATGTAAACAAGCAGAAGCGCCACATTTGGGACGAAGACGAAGAACAACCTGAAGAGATTCAAGAGCTACCATTTCATTCAGAAAAATCAACGATTTGGCGTGGTTTGTGGGCCGGTGGAATCATCGGACCATATTTCTTACCGTCAATGTCAACCGTTATAGCGCCAAGATAACCTACTATTTGATGCCTGAGATTGGAGCCCGTGATCTCCGCGACATCTGGTTTCAACAAGATGGCGCCACTTCCCACACATCGCATCAATCAATGGATTTATTGAGGGAATACTTCGGTGAGCAGATAATTTCACGTTTTGGACCGGTCGATTGGCCACCAGCATCGTGTGATATCACACCGTAGACTTTTTCCTGTGGGGATATGTAAAATCTAAAGAGTCATCGGTAATTGGACTCAAGAGTTGGACCATCTGAGACGTGCCGCGGCCAACTTTTGAGAGAAATAATCTTCAAAAAATAAATGCCAAAGAATGTTCTTTTGAATGATAACAAACAGCCCCCATTAATTTGAACTTTCTGTGTTTTTTTAAGGTAGGGAATCTCAGCGATTTTTGTAAATTTTTTTTTATTTTAAAAATATTTTATGCTAAATATATTTTTCCTAAATTTATATATTTTTTACAAAATTCTGCAAAGTATTTTTGTTGTATGTATTTAACCCACAGTAGTCTCAAAAATTTAATACTTATGTTATACTAAATAATTAGCGTAAAAAGAATCTACGAAGTAATAATTTTTATATGCGCAATAAAACCTTTTTATTGACTATTTATTTACTATTCTTTAACTTATCAGACACGCAAGTTCATTGCCCTAAATTTTAATCAATTCTTTTTAACTTTTGTATTGAAGTGATTGGCGATAGGCAATGCTTGATTTAACAATGATAAATGATTTACAATTCAGTGATTTTACTTACTTATGTTAAATGGTTTTTATTCACGAAATTTGCGGGTACGACTGAGGTTATTAACCTAATTATGTGCAACTAAGTGTGTATAATTGTGTTACAAATTAATATTTACGGTTTTTACGATTTTTACGAATTTTTATTATTCCTTACTGTATTAATGAAAACAAAACAAAAAATTTTAGAAACTCGCCTATAAAAATAATTAAAACAATTTTTTTTAAATCGGTTTTTAATATTTTCAAAATGATGTATAGTTTTCTAAAATTCAGAAACTCTAAAGTCATAGTCCGGTTACAAAAATTCTAACCCAGCTGAAAGTTGGCAGGATAGCTGAAAATACTATCATAAAAGAAATCTAAAAATCATTTATAAAACTTGAAAAAAAAATCTAAGCGTAGCCAAAGATCAGAAAAACAATTATTTAGCGATTTTCAGCGAGACGTTGAGGTTTATCATAAAATCATTTAGTTAAAAAATTTAGGTAAGATGGTTCGCTACTTTTTTAAAGAAAAAATACAGAAAATTCAAATTTAACGGGGTATATTTATAATCATTTAAAAGAAAATCCTTTCGCATTTATTTTATGAAGATTATCTCTTTCAAATGTTGGCCGCGGATAGTCCATCCGTTGAGTCCAATTTTCGATGACACGTCCGAGCATTTCGACTGATAACTGGCGAATGACACGCGCGAAGTTTTGTTTCCAAGGCCTGAATCGAAGCGGGAGTGTCCGCATAGTTTTTAAACTTTACATATCCCTACATAAAAATGTCTAACAGTGTGATATCACACGATCTTGGTGGCCAATCTACCGACCCAAAACGTGAAATTATCTGCTCACCGAAGCGTTCTCTTGCTAAATCCATTGACTGATGCGATGTGTAGGAAGTGGCGCCGTCTTGTTGAAACCAAATGTCGCTGAGATCACGATCTTCAATTCCAGGCATCAAATAGTCGGTTATCTTGGCGCTATAACGGTCGCCATTGACGGTTACGTTCTCATCGGCATCATGTTTAAATAAATATAGGCCGATGATTCAACCAACAAAGCGCACCAACCCGTTGTTTTTTCTGAATGAAATGGCAGCTCTTGAATCTCTCCCGGTTGCTCTTCGTCCCAAATGTGACAATTTTGCTTCTTTACATACTCATTGAGCCAGAAATGGGCCTCATCGGTGAACAAAATTTGGCTCGAAAGCGTCGGATCTCCTTGGAACTTTTCAAGAGCCCATAGAGCGAAGCGATGTTGCTTGGGAAGGTCGAGCGGCTTCAGTTCTTGCAAAATCTGTATTTTGTACGCTTTCAATTTAAGACCTCGACGTATAATGCGCCAAGTCATTCCATACGTCAGTCCGAGTTGCTACGAACGGCACCGAATCGACTCTTCACAGTCTTCGTGTACACTCTCAGCTACGGCCGCTATATTTTTTTCAGTGCGTGCTGGACATGATCTATTTGGTCGAATATTATCCAATCATGAATGCTGAGTCCCAAGATGCGTGATGGTGTTGCGAAGAGTACGCTCAGTAGGCCGATTATATTGACCATAAGTTGAGCGAAGCGCGCGTAACACATTCTTTACAGAACGTGAAATTTCGTAATAAAGTTGAATGAATTGTAAAGGTTCTTCAGGCGTAAGTCTTTCCGTAATGAAATGCCAAACAATACTGAACAAAAATAAGATCACAGCTTGGCACGACTCACGCGTGATCTGTCAAGAAAGGCTATTAAAAAAAGTACCTCTATTGGGTCACCCTTTAATTATTTGAAAATGAAGGCCACCTTTTATGAGATACCCCGTTTCAAAAAGTTAGAAGAGTTGTGTTTCATAAGTATGAAATACTTCGTCCTGAATGTCTGACGGATCAACAGACAGTCTAAATTGCTTATCGTAGAGATCTTAAGCGTAGCGGGTGGGTTCTGTAAATATCGTAGACATCCCTTAAAAAGGGTTTTTCGAAATGTTTCCCTAGCAATGTTTCATGAACATTTGGTTTATAAACAAAATTTGTTCATGTTGGATCCCACACAATTTGTCAATTGATCAAAAAAAGACTCGTCTCGATTTGCAAATAGAAATCTTAAAAAATACGACAGCGATGCTTCGAAATACGTCTGTGACATCGCGACAGGTAGTGGATTTACGCGTGAGAACCCGAAAGTAAACAGCAGTCGACTATATGGGTATTTCTAGATGAGCTGAATACCACAAAAGTTGTCCGCGCACCTAGCAGATCTAAGCAAATGGTTGTGGTTTTGGGGTTTTGGATAAAATAGACATGTCGTATTACTAGAATTACTAGAAAAACGCAGAATAGAAATTTCTGAGTGGTACAAAACTATTTGTTTGCCAGTTGCATTTCAAGAAACCTGGAAAACCTATTGTCGAAGGCAGATCAGCCTTCACCACGACAATGCGAGCTCTCATACATCGACTGCAACAACTGCATTTTTGAGCGCTCAAAACATTAATTTGATGAGTAATCTACCGTATAGTCCTGATTTTCTTCTTATTCGTACGTACGTGAAAACTAAACTGAGAGCTCAACGTTTTTCCTCACCTGAAGAGGCAGTTGATGCGTTCAGAGGACACGCTTTGGAGATACCTCAATCAGAGTGGCAAAAGTGCTTCGACAATTGGTACCACCGCATGAAAAAGTGTATAGATCTTAATAGAGAATATTTTGAAAAACAATAAAGCAATTTTCGTTGATTAATATTTGTTTTTGTTCTCCCATCCCGAAATTGCTCCACAAGGTGATGAGAAACGATTGCTTCTTGATGCTGGTAAAATTTTAATTTATTCAAAAGCAACGATAAATGTAGATCTGAAGCTTGCGGCATCGAAATAGGTGTATAATGGAATTCCGATGCACGAAATCTCAAAATACAAGTTCTCAAAACACATATTCCAGATACTAGTAAATCCCGACTAATTATAAGCAAGACACTATATAATCCAAAAACCCCAACAAAATATGAAAATAGGAAAATAAAACGCGCGATATGCCATAAGAATCTGATTTACTCGATATGGCTCTGAAGTTTCTCATAGAGGCTACTTTTTATCTGAGTTTTCTTGATTTTTAATATTTTTTGATCTATTCAGAAACAATAAAAGATGATTTGGTATTAAAATTTTCAAAAGCGATAAGCCCGATGATCTTCTGGATCCATTTCACTTTAGTTATCTTCCTTAACTAGAGAGCATGGAAGTAACGCTATGCGAAATCGGGAAGTTTCCTTTTATGCTCCTCTATTCGGTGTTTTGACAGGTTTGTAATTTCTTCAATTTCTCCGCTTTCTTAGTTTTATTCTCCAGTAGTTGCCGGCGAGCGATTTGAGACTTTTGCTGTGGGTCTGTACTTTCTTGGCAATCGATTATGTGAACTGTAGGACTGTAGGTTGTAGAATACCACTCCCAGTAATTTAGTATTTAGTTTTGTTCTTCGTCCAGATAGTAAAGAGCGTTGTCGTGCATTTTGCTGGTCTTAGTTTTAAGTCTGAAGCAGTTAAAAGGTGGGAGAATTCGATAACATCTTGGCCCAACTGCTATTTCGAACAATCAACGGCATATTAGATTTTCGAGACACATTTTTATAATTGAAGACCGCCCAACGTAACTCAAAGTGTATTGAAGCCTTTACTCCCATGAAAATATATAATTTCTTAAATAATAGCATAGCATTAGGCGCTTAGTTAAATTACATTGAAATCGATTATCTGTGTATTAGATTCAAAACGCAATTTGCAAAATAACCCTGAAGCTCATTAAAGTTTACTAAAACTCACAACTGTTAATTTCCTGCAACGTTTTCTTGCTTGTAAATCTTCGATAACTACTTCACTTCAGGTATACTTGCACAAAAAAAAAATCGCTAACAAAAGTTGTCTGTAAACTTCTTATCTTTAAATGAATAATAAAGGAATCGAAGAGGTTTCGTGCTTTACAGCTATTTCTCTTTCACTTTACTTTTTCAATTTTTTGTAGTTCCTTCTTTTTGGTGAACTGGCAAGCGGAAGGAAGTAACGAGTTGCTATGTGGCTGCTTAGAGCGCCGGGTTGATTGGCTGTAGTGAGGTGCAGATATTATGTAATATGCGGTAAAATGTACAAAAAAATAAAAAAATAACATAAAAAATTAAATTAAAATAAAATAAAATACAATAATATGAAATAAAATAGAATACAATAAAATAAAATAAAGCAGAAAAATTAAATAAAAAAATATCCAAATAATAAAATAAATTAGAATGGAAAATGTAAAAAAAATGTAAATAGAGAAAAAAGGAAATAAAATAAAATAGAAAAAAAAATAAAATAAAAGAAACAAAAAATAAAATAAAATAAATTAAAAAAAATCAAATAAATAAAATAAAGTAAAGTAAAAAAAATATATATATAAAAAATTAACCAAAAAAAAAAAAAAATAAATAATAAAAAAAAATAAAAATTTAAAAATATAATAAAAAAAATAAAGATAAAAAAATAAATATAAAAATAAACATAAAAATAAATTAAAATAAAAGAAGATAAAAAAAAAATAAAATAAAATAAAATAAAATAAAATGAAATAAAATAAAATAAAATGAAATAAAATAAAATAAAATAAATTAATAAAATAAAATGAAATAAAATAAAATAAAATAAAATAAAATAAAATAAAATAATATAAAGTAAAATAATATAAAAAAAATAAAATAAAATAAAATGAAATAAAATAAAATAAAATAAAATAAAATAAAATAAAATAAAATAAAATAAAATAATATAGGCTAAAATAAAATGAAATAACCTAAAATAAAATAAAATAAAATCAGAAAACAAATAAAAAAAAATAAAATTAAATGAAATAAATAAAATAAATTATAAATATAAACATAAAATATTAATAAAATGAAGTTGTATAAAATATATTAAGGTAAAATAAAAAAATAAACAAAAAATAAATAGAAGAAAATAAGAAAAAATAAAATAAAGTAAAATAAAACAAAACAAAAGTAAAATAAAATCAAATAAAATGAAAAAAAGAAGGAAAATAAAATAAAATAGAAAAACGGAAGCGGTTGTTGCTATTGATTGCTGTTTAGTATGCATCTTAAGTAAGCACAAAGTGAGATAAGGTAGACGTACTGAAAACTTTTTAATACAATTTCAAAGAAATTTTCTTCTCTCTTTTTTTTCTTAACCTGTTGTGGTAGTTTATTTTATTTTTTCAACTGTAGCTTTACCCGGATGTTACTACAAATTCAATTCGATTATAATTCTATTTTTTTGCTACAAAAGTACACATGCAAGTCACTACTCTTTCTTACGTTTTATATGCTATGAACATAAATATGGCTCTATGTATGCCGGTACACTGGCTGGCTTCAACTTCCTCCATAGTTGAACTATTTATCAGCTTTTATGCTTACTTTTCCTTTACTAAAACAATATTCGTTGTTTGTGTATTCGATTTTTTTCTTGTTGTATTTAGTGCTTTATTCAGCAACAAAACATTTTTCACATAACTTTGTGTGTGTGTGTGTGTGCATGCGCTTCCTGTTGAAATTGCATTTCGTTGTTTGCGACAGCAACATAAATACATATGTATCTACATACAGTCAAATAAACCTACGTAAATATGTATATATATACATAGATATTTTAAAAGTAGTATACCCTTACGTTGGTATATCAGCATGTATTACTTGTTTATATGTAAAATGAAATAACTGTCGACACACTAGCACTCAGTAGCACAACGATTTCCATGTGACTTTATGCATTTTACATACATTTATCTCACATGCCCTATTCTTTGAGAGTCTTGTATAGTGTATTTTTTTGTTTTGTTTGCTTTTTCCTTTGCATTCGCTGTGTTAATTCTATTGTTTATTTTCAATTGTACGCTCAGTGTCTTATCTGGCATTTTTGTTTCGTTTTCGCCTTGTTGCATTAATAGCATTTGCATTCATTCAATTCTCTCAGTTTCAGCTCACACGGCTTAGCCCAGCTCAGCTTAGTGGTTGCGTGTGTAAGTTTGGGCTACTGTGGCGTACACGTAACATTTAGCTTTTGACAGGTGTTGTGGGAGCTGCTCTCTGTTGGTATTTTATGCACTTCATTTCGTTAAACTAAAGTGAGCTTGGAGTTTAAACGGTATATTTTGGCATTTATTTTATATATTTAAGGAATTTTTAAAGCAAAAAATTTTTAGAAATTGGAAAAGGCGAGGGTTGGTCTTAAAAGCGCTGCTTTTGAGTGTTCAGTGGGGAAAGATTTTTATAAAAAAATTATTTATGGAAGCACCAAAAATATTTTAAATATAGATAGAGTTTTAGCACGAACGTACATCGTAAAGAAACACTCAGAGAACAATCCAAAAATTCTCAGTGAAGCATGTGTGAGAAAATTTGGAACTATCGTGGTCTGGTGCTGTCATGTTAAATAGGAATATAGACAAATTCACTCAAATTTTTGACCATGACCTGGTTTCTTATGCACGATAGTGCTCAAAGCCATACAAGTAAGGTTGGTTAGTTTGTGCTGGCTAATGATGTATCATATCGATTACCCCAATCGCATCGAAGTGAGGTGATCGTTTTCTCAACTCATCATCCTTTCAGCTCCTGCAACTTCTTCTATATGTTAGAGCTCCTAGTCTTTTTGTATGTCGTACTGGCAGAACTCCTATTATAGTGACACGTAATGGGACTGATTCCCTCTTTTTAAGGAGTACATTTTGCATGATCTTTTCCCGCCATTTCTGCCAGGCTTGCCTAGATTTGTAACAAATTGTAGTTTCGTTCCAGCGTTTAGGGCGGCCTATTTATACGTAAGTTTCTTAGAGAAGCAGCTTGAAATTGGCTAATGGCAAAGCAAAGCTTTATCGAAAAGAATCTGCTTGGCCGTACTTTGTCTTTCAAGTTCGGCTTTAAAGATTACCTCGATTATGTTTGGTCATCTCACACAGAGTTCGGCGGCAATCCAGCAAAGATATCATTATCTTTAAAGCTGGCTTCGATGTGCTTTGCTTCAGCAATATAAATCCCCCTAAACAGCAGATATATCCACCTGAAGACACTGCATTGGTTTGGTAGCCTGAAACAGTGTTCCATGGAATGCAATAACTTTGGCTCCACCTCAACTCGTTCATGTTAGTACTGAGTTTACTGCGAGTAATAGCGAGAGAACTCTGAGGAGGGCTACTAAGGGAATGCTGACACCTCATGCAGCTATAAATTGGTAGGGTGCTTGTGAAGATCCTCTCTAAATCAAATCTAGGCCGACTATCATTTAGGACTCATATCACACGGTTGCAGAAGGTAGTGAAATCGATTATCTAAGACCTTTCAGCGACTTCAAATGTTGGCTAAAACAATGGATAGGATTTTTACGCCTGAGATTTAATCCCCACAAGCTAGGTAAGGTAGAATCGGCTGAGATCAGAGCGTCAGCAGTGCCCGGGCATTAAATAGCTCCAAGCTCTAGCCTTATGAAGAAGGGTGAGCATGTGTGGAAGAAATTAAAGAAATTTTGAAAACCAAGCAAACTGTTTCCAAATGCATTGTGGGAAACGCAGGAGAGCACAATGAACCTATTGGTTTAATAGACCAAAAAGTCTGTACCTATTTTTGGTAAAAATATATTCGCAATGTAAAGGTCGAGTAATGTAAAATTTTCTTCATTCTTAGTCAACTCCCCTTTCTCTTGTGCAGAGAAAGACCCTATAATCCTTTCTTCAATAATTTCAATAATTTATTTTTCAAGCAGATTAAAAAATGGACAAAAATAATTTTTTTCCGATAACGAAAATCTGCTTTAATATACATATATTCAAACTGTCTCCAATTTAATATATTTCCAAACTGAATTTGTCCAAAATAAACTAAATTTACAAGCGCATTGAACAACAAAAGCCTAAAGTCCTTTATTCTAGCCAATCAAAGTGTATATACATATAATCTATGTTACATATGTACGTACAAATGAAGGCAAGTGCCTGGACATAAATAGTGCACATTCACACACATCTCCACTTTGGCGGTACAATGTAACGCCCTTTCAACAACAAAAAAAAAAAAAAATAAACCAAAGTATGTAAGTAGTCCTTACGTAGTATAAACATTTTCGAGAGGATAAAAGCATTCGGCGAAATCGTATGCATAAAATCAAATACATACATAAATCTGCTTATACGTACATACCTACGTAAGTGCTTTGTTATTTGCATTTTAACTCAATACACTGCACTTACTCACTTACATATTCATAACAACTCTAATGGGATGCGTATAAATACGAGGTCAGTTTATATAACAACCTTTGGTGGTGCCGACTAAGTGCTGAAGGCGAGTGAATTTAAATATAATTACCAGTTTTGTTGTTATTTTTAATATATGCCCGTATTGGGAATAAATACATGAAAAAGGTAATAGATTTCACAACATGGTAATTAGGAAGTGCAATTAGAGCTTGAATGTACGAGAATAGAAAAAATTTACAACAAATTTTCAAGCTGATAAAAGGTTTTCTTCGTAAAGGAGGAGGAATGTGAATTTCTAGAAGCAAAAATGAGTTTGACTAATTTTCAAATTTCAATTCTGATCGATAAAAATGTTATGATTCAACTCAAATGAAACTCAATATAATTCGAAAAAAAAAATAATATAAAATGAATTAAAGTAAAATATAATATACTAAAAAATAAAAAAACAGAATATAATAATATTAAATAAAAAATTAATATAAAATTAGAAAAAATAATTTTTTTAACAAAATAAAGAAAAATTAAGTAAAATAAAATAAAATTAGTTTAAATAAAATAAAATAATGCTAACTAAAATAAATAAAAATATAAATGAAACAAAATAAACAACCAAAATAAAATAAAATTAAATAAAATTTAATATGAAACGAAAACGAAAAAAGAAAATATGAAACAACAAAATGAAATAAAATTAATTATAATATAATATTTAATATTAAATAAAAAAAAATAAAAAAAATAAAATAAAATAAAATAAATTAATTTAAAGCAAAGCAAAATAATATAAAACAAAAAAAATCATATTAAATTAAAATAATATAAAATATTAAATTAAATTAAATAAAATATATTATTTTACATAAAATAAAGTAAAATTGAAAAAAAAAATAAATAAAATAAAGCAAAAAAAAAAAACAAAATAAAGTAAATCTAAATAAATAGAAATAAATTAATACAAGAAAATAAAGATGTAAAGTTAAAATAAAATAAAATAAAGAAAATAAATAAAATAATAATAAATTAATCTTGATTGAAAGAAAATAAAATAAAATAGAAAAAAATGAGCTGAAAGCTAAAAAAAAAATACAATAATAAAATAATATAAAAAGAAATATTATAAAAAAAATAAATAGAAAATGTAGAAAAATAAAACTAAAGTTAAATAAAAATCAAATAAAATAAAATAAAAAAGAAAATATTAGTAAAATAAAATAAATTAAAAGAAAATAAAATAAAATAGAATAATATAAAAAATTTAAAATAAAAGAAAGTAAAATAGACTAAAATAAAACAATATCAAATCATATAAAATATAATACAAATAAAATAAAAATATTTAAAGTAACATAAAAAAGAAAAAAATTAACTGAAGCTAAAGAGTGATCCAAGAAGAGATACTTTTTTCTATTGCCTTTTTTTGACAGATCACGCGTGAGTCGTATCAAGCTGTCAAGTTATTTTTGCTCAGTATTGTTTGGCATTTGATCATAGAAAGACTTACGCCTAAAAAACGTTTACAAATCTTTCAACTTTATTACGAAAATTCACGTTCTGTAAAGAATGTGTTTCGCGCGCTTCGCTCATTTTATGGTCAACATAATCGGCATACTGGGCGTACTATTCGCAACACCATCACCCATCTTGAGACCCAGCATTTATTATTGGATAATATTCGGCCAAATAGAGCACGTCCAGCAAGCAGTGAAGAAGATATAGCGGCCGTAGCTAAGAGTGTACACGAAGACCGTGGAGAGTCGATTCGGCGCCGTTCGCAAAAACTCGGACTGACGTATGGAACGACTTGGCGAATTTTACGTCGAGATCTTAAATTGAAAGCGTACAAAATACAGCTTGTGCAAGAACTGAAGCTGCCCGATCTGCCCAATCGACATCGCTTCGCTCTTTGGGCTCTTGAAAAGTTCCAAGAAGATACGACGTTTTCGAGCCACATTTTGCTCAGCGATGAGGCCCATTTCTGGCTTAATGGGTATTTAAATAAGTTAAATTACCGCATTTGGGACGAAGAGCAACCTGAAGAGATTCAAGAGCTGTCGTTTCATCCAGAAAAAACAACGGTTTGGTGTGGTTTGTGAGCCAGTGGAATCATCGGTCCATATTTATTCAAAGATGATGCCGGTGAGAACGTAACCGTCAATAGCGACCGTTATCGTGCCATGATAACCGACTATTTGATGTCTAAAGTAGTGACCTCCGTGAAATTTGGTTTCAACAGGATGGCGCACTTCTCACACAACGCATCAATCAATGGATTTATTGTGAGAACACTTCGGTGAGCAGATAATTTCACGATTTGGACCGGTCGATTTGCCACCAAGATCGTGTGATATCACACCGTTAGACTTTTCCTGTGCGGATATGTAAAGTCTAAAGTCTATGCGGACAATCCCGCTTCGATTCAGGTCTTGGAGCAAAACATCGCGCGTGTCATTCGCCAATTACCAGCGGAAATGCTCGAACGAGTCATCGAGAGTTTGACTCAACATGTGGATCATCTGACCGTAGCCGAGGCGAACATTTGGATGAGATAATCTTCAAAAAATAAAGAATGTTCTTTCGAATGATAATAAACATTCCCCATTAAATTTGAATTTTCTGTTTTTTTTTTAAAGTAGGGAACCTCCATTAGAATTGCATTGAATATCTAGTGATGCGCAGAGTTCAAGAGATTTAAAAACTGGAAATATTACTGAACAAGTTTAATTTGCATCGAGAAGGTTAAATTTCTATTACATATATACATTTTGTCAGCTTTAATGCGTTTTCGTTCATAGCTATCCAGCTTGAAAACGTGTTAAGCAGCTCGTTAGCAATGCTCTCAATTTACTAGGCTCTTAAGCAGTGCACATTAACGGTTAATTAAATTGAATAAATATTGGAAAATTTAAATATTTTTTCTTCTATTTTTTTTTTTATAAATTGCCACGCATTCATCTACGCGTTAACGAAGCTCAAAGCGAAAATTAAATTTTCAAGCTTTCACACATTTACGTCAGATAGCTGTTTACGCTTGCGATGTCGCGAAACAGTCAACAGGCTTTTAAGACATGGAATAGCCTGGCGGTCCTCATGGCAATTTGCTAAGGATAAATGCGATTATAGTATGCAGTAGCAGTAGCAATATAAAAAACTAGAGGGAATAGTAGAGAATAGATATGTAGGCAATTTCAAAATGACGCAATATTAGATGATAAATAAAAATGAGAAAAAGAAAAAGGAATGTATGTGTTAATGCTTATTGATGCTGGTTTTATGAGATATTTAAGTAACGGTAAAAATAGAATATAAAAAACGGTAAGTTGCTTATTAAAAAGGTATTAAAATAGATTAATATAGATCAGCTGGTTTGAGAAGCTTTCAAAGAGGTGGTTAGTGTTGTGCGTGGACTCATACTTCATCTAGGACATATATTTGCCATGTCTAAGTTTGGACTACATATAACTAGGTAGGAGTTTAATCTGTGTTACATTATTCAGATCTTAGCTGTGGGAAATAAACGAGAATTTCATGATTCAGCTCGAGCTCTTCATTCGAAATGTGTGGAACATGACAGGAAGATAGTGCTAGAAGATGTTCATGGAGTCGCTGTGAAAGACTATTAGATCTTGTTGATATTAAAAATGCCTTCATCCGCCGCAAATGGCGACGTGTGGTGTCTCAGCAGATTATTTTTGACGAGCATATTAACATGGGAATTGGTTTGGACATTTTGTTAATCGAAAAAGTTCAACACTTCCCTTGCATGTTGATTTATATTTATTTTGTATTTATCTCTCTCTCTCTCTCCCTATAAAAAAAAATATATATTTTTATGAATGCATGTAGCAAGAAAGGACCTTTTAACACTTGAGTGATGATTGACCTCAAACGTGCACTGAATATAATTTCAAAACTTGATGATTTTATATCAAATCGTTTATATGTGCAGAGACTATGAAATGACGTTAGATATTGTAAAACCTATTTATATGATTTATGCACATGCGTATGCATAAGTGAGTAGGAAAAATAAAATAAAAACAGAGAAAAATATGAATTTATGCGTATTTTATGTTATATCTCACTTTGAGCGCACTACTAGCACGTGTCCGAGCATATTTTTACAACTTGAAAATTATACTAAAATATAAAACTTTGAATATATCTTTCCAAAAATAAATAAATAAGTATAAATAAATAAAATAAAATTAGAATTTGGAGATTTCTCTTTAGATATTCCTACAATTTGAACCACAGTTAGCTTTAACGCAGTGTAATTTAGAAATAGAGAGAATCTTTTTACACACTTGCAGTGTATTCTTCTTCTTCTTCTAGCTAAATTAACAATAGCGCACCACTCTTTGCTTCTTTTCGCAATTCGACGCTAAATATGGTCAATATGGTGGCAGATATTTGTGAGGAATTTTTCAAGAATTCAGATAGCGAATGCCGTTTTTAAAAACTTATATCATACATATAAATATTTGAAATCTCTGAATCCATCTCTTTCAGTTGGCTGATTTTTGCCATCACGTTAAAATTTTTCGAGGAAGTTTTTTTTAAATAAAAAATTGAGTGTTTTCTGATTTTTTATGTGCATGTCCGTGAACATAATGTGATTTGATTGATCTTGTTAGGAACTCGGCGCTACCAAAATCTGAGGCACAATTATTAGTACCTACATAAAGAAAAAAAAATTGTTTGATAAAAAGACGATAATCTCAAATTTTTGCACAAGATTTTACAAGTAACAATTGCTAAGAAGTTGATATGGTATTTTTTAATGATAATGTAGCGCTTCGAAGTTTTCCGGAGAGTTTAGATGAAGTGAGACTTTAAATCTCAAACTCGTTCTTACACAATAACCCAGGAATGATCGCTGTACATGCAGCAAAAATGAAGAATTAATTGAATTAATTTAATTTAATTTAATTTAATTTATTTTTTATATATAATTTAATTTAATTTAATTTAATTTTATTTATTTTATTATTTAATTTAATTTATTAATTTTTATTTTATATTTTTTTTAATTTTTTAATTTAATTTAATTCAATTTAATTTGATTTATTTAATTTTAATTTTTATATTCAATTTTAATTTATTTTAATTTATTTGATTCTATTTATGTTACTGTTTTACATTATCTTTTATTACATTCTATTCCATTTCTAATTTTTTAATTTTATTTTATTATATTTCATTTTATTATATTTTATTTTATTTTATTTCATTTTAAGTTATTTTATTTATTTATTTTTAATTTTTTATATTTTTAAAGTTTTTTATTATATTTATTTTTTTTTTTACATTTTATTTTATTTGATTTTATTTTTTTTTTAAATGTTTAAAATATTTTTGAAAACTTTGTATTTTTTTTATAACTTATTTACTCATTTTATTTTATTTATTAATTTTTATTTTATTATTGTTTTTTATTTATTTTAATTTTGTTTTGTTTTATTTTGTTTTATTTTATTTTATTTTATTTCATTTTATTTTATTTTATTTTATTTTATTTTATTTTATTTTATTTTATTTGATTTTTTTAAATTTTTTAGTTTTATTTAATTTTATTAATTTTTTTTTGTTTATGTTACATAATTTTTAATTTTAGTTTTGTTATAAATTATTTTATTTATTTTAATTTTATTTTTCTGAATTGATTGCTCATGGCGGTTGAGAATGTTAATTTGAAATTGAAGAAAAAAAGGTAGAGCGGCTTACGTCTTAGAAAGTTCTGGCATAAGTGATGCCCAATATGGGATCAGCGACATACTATAGGCCCATTGTGATACCACAAATATTGGTTTCACCCTACAGCTCATTTTCCATCTTCGTGGGTTACCTCCCGAATTTTAGTAGATGGTTTACTATAGTTTGCGTCACACAATGCAGCTATCTATGAAAACGACTCCAATTTTCTGAAGCCTACTTTTTGCTTAGTGGACGTCAATCGGTTAACAAAAACGTGGAATATTGTCTCTTTCTACTCGTCACTCCTGCTGCTCATGCAGCATCTCCCCTGAAAGGCGCACCAAATTCCCATGACGTTCTGTAGGAAAATTTTTTACGTCAAGATTTCAGCTAGCTTTAAAATATTCTCCTTTTACAGAGATAAGCCATTCAACTTCCTCCACCATATTTCGGGCAAGTTTGCCCCGACTTGCCACGTTAACGTGATCGGTCTGTAAATGTTTTCCTTTAGTTGTAGTTTGAATGTGCTTAAAGTCAAACCAATGCATTCTTTATCTAGAAGAATAACCGTGAACGTAACAAGTTCGTCTGCCATGGAACCCATCTCTATGACGCTATGACTAGCTATTTACAGGTATAGAGGGAGTTGGAAATCACTTCCTCTGGAGGGGAGGCGAAAATTCAAATATATTAGGATAGTCTTCGATAGCCAACTCAACTGAAGCTGAAATACGATAGAATGGCCGAGGAAAGCTATAACAGCACTTTATGCTTGCAAAGCATATGGATATATACAGCTGTAGTCAGAACCATCCGAAGTGTATGCGTATAGTGACCGACACTCGAAACAAAAACTAATTTCAGGAGCAGCAAAGAGAGATTTCAGCGGTCTGCAGCTATCCGCATAACAAGAGATCTACCAATTTCCTTCCTCTAGCATCAGAATCAAATAGCTTTAAGGTATATGGATCAATGAAAATTTAACTTAAATAGCGAAATAAATAAAAATTATTTTACAATGAATAAAACAATGATTTCTATATGATTAAATCACATTCTTTGTCTTTCAAATTCTCAATAATAAACAAGTTAATGACATTCTATACTACATTTCTGCTTTTTGCAAACAAAAATTCTTGGAATTTTTTGTCAAGTGAAAAAGCTGAACTATGTAAGCGGTTGAGCGCATATTCCTTAACCACTCGATTGCAACAACAACAACAACAACAACCAGTGACTGCTTTTATTGTTAGCGATTGGTTGTAAATAACAGAAAATCAAATAAAATCAAATAAAAATAAAATAAAATAAATAAATACATGAGACATAACTTTAAATCACTTTCGCATCTACTCATATGTTTCATATTATTATTGAAAAAATATAAAAGTGTTTGGTATATATGTATACAAGTATATACAAGTATATACATATGTACATATGTTATTTGTTTAGTAAGTGCTTGGTATGCTTCATGATGACGCCGTTATTTAATCTTTTCTATGCTTCGAGTTGACTTGTTGCACATCACATATATATATATTTATGTATGTACAGTATATAAGTAAAGGGTGGTCCAAGTAGAGATACTTTTTTCAATAGCCTTTTTTTTGACAGATTACGCGTGAGTCGTCTAAAGCTGTTATATTATTTTTGTTCAGTATTGTTTGGTATTCCATCATGGAAATACTTACTTTTGCCTGAACAACGTTTACGAATCATTCAATTTTATTACGAAAATTCACGTTCTGTAAAGAATGTGTTTCGCGCGCTTCGCTCAACTTATGGTCAAAATAATCGGCATACTGAGCGTACTATTCGCAACACCATCACTCATCATGAGACCCAGCATTCATTATTGGATAATATTCGACCGAATAGAACACATGAAGCACGCCGGGAAGAAAATATAGCGGCCGTAGCTGAGAGTGTACACGAAGACAGTGGAGAGTCGATTCGGCGCCGTTCGCAGCAACTCGGACTGACGCATGGAACGATTTGGCGCATTTTACGTCGAGATTTTAAATTGAAAGCGTACAAAATATAGCGTGTGTAAGAACTGAAGTTGCCCGACCTTCCCAAGCGGCATCGCTTCCCTCTATGGGCTCTTGAAAAGTTTTAAGAAGATCCGACGTTTTCGAGCCAAATTTTGTTCAGTGATGAGGCCCATTTCCGGCTCAATGGGTTTGTAAATTGCCACATTTGGGACGAAGAGCAACCTAAAGAGATTCAAAAGCTACCATTTCATCTAGAAAGAAAAACGGTTTGGTGCGGTTTGAGGACCGGTGGAATCATCGGTCCATATGTGTTCAAAAATGATGCCGGTGAGAATGTAATCGTCAATGGCGACCGTTATTGCGCCTTGATAACAGACTATTTGACCTGAAATTGAAGCTCGTGATCTCAGCGACATTTGGTTTGGTGGCGCCCACTTCCCACACATCGCATGAATCAATGGATTTTTTTGAGAGAAGACTGCGGAGCGCACATAATTTCACGTTTCGAGACCGTGACCGTGAGATATCACACCGTTTTCCTGTGGTGATATGTAAAGTCTAAAGTCTATGCGGACAATCCCGCTTCAATTCAGACTTTGGAGCAAAACATCACGCGTGTCACTCGTCAGTTACCAGTCGAAATAATCGAACGAGTCATCGAGAATTGGACTCAACGGATGGACCATCTGAGACGTAGCCGCGGCCAACATTTGAAAGAGATAATCTTCAAAAAATAAATGCTAAAGAGTGTTCCTTCGAATGATAATAAAAATTCCCCATAAAAATTTGAATTTTCTGTGTTTTTTTCTTTAAGAATTAGGGAAACTCTAAATGGATCACCGTTATAAGCACATGTGTATTGCCTTTAGGTATAAACTAAAAGCACTGAAATGCCTTGCAACCTGACTGACAGACATATTAAAAGAGAAAAATTATTGCCAATCGAAAGCTAGTGGTGTGAGTGAGTGAAAAAGCAGCAGAAGTAATTTGTAAGTCAATCAACTAGAAAATGTTGGTAGCAAGAAACATTTCCAGCACATCAAACAATCTGTAGCTGCTTTTAAACTTACAAATTGTCATGTCGGAAATCGTTTTGGAAGATGTCAATACATTTTATAGGTGAAAAATAAAAGCCAATTGCTTATATTAATCGTAAAAGAGCGTAAGAGTGTAAATTTTGTTAGTTTATGTGTGAATATTAATGAAAATAAAAATTTGAACGCCGCAGGATATCAGCCATTCAGCTTTGAGAAGGCATAGAAAGCAAAAAAAATTTGTTAAGAACATTCAATTTAACATTTAAAAAATCAGAGATAAAACACATGTATTTTTTTAAAATGAATGATTGTAAAAACATTCTGCATTAAAATTAATTAAGTGTTTAAAATATATTAAAAATATAAAAATATCCAAACCCAACACAACAGTTGTAAAAGAAAAGTCCTTTGTCAAATAATTTTTCAACCTTCGACAGAGCAATTTCCGTCTTACCAATACTTTCATACTACGCATTTTCTTCTTCGCCTCACGGCACTTTCGCATGGCTTTGTTATTTTAATCTTTGTGCTTTGGAAATTTCGCCACAGGCGATAATTTATCGTTGAGATTTTGAGGTTAAAACAGTTAAGCGTCTGCCGATGTCATGGTGTCATGTGGTAAGCGCATTTCGTTGTGACTCGAAGGCGATTGTGTTGAAAAGTTTTTGCTTTAAGTTTTTAATGTTTTTTTATGTAAATTTTTTTCAGTTTAAACGTGTTTGACATGGCGTATGAGTAACGAACTTTTTATATTCAACTGAAATTAAAATAAAATTGCCGCTGCTAAGCTGGTTGATGACCTCGTAAGACTAAAGTCTGACCTTACAGCTAGGGGCTATGTGTAGCAAAGAACGCCCGTCAACAAACACAAGCAAGTTTCGATGTTGAAAAGCTGCAATCACAGCCACAAGTTTTATACTCGACTTGCACATCAGCTTTCTGAGAGCACTCATCAGCCAATTCACATAAGAGAGCTATGGAACGGAATATCAAACTCCCTATGCACTGCCGCTACGGAAACAATTGGTTTTCAATAGTATCAGAAGCTGTCAAATGGCTGGAAGGATGAGAAATTTCGAGCTGTAGAGGAAGAGATAACGGATCATCTACCTTTGGCGCTTTTTAACCACAGGATCGTCTTCCGGCCGAGTTCCTCCTCCATACTCATGTAGGGACCAAGGCGGTAATCTGGCGACATATGTCGAGAACGTAATTAGTCTATGGAGGAAGTATATCAACAGGCTACTGAACGGCAGTGAAAATAAAACACCCGGAGATGGTGAACCCGAACCCCCAATCGCGCATGATGGAATATACATTCCAACACCCGAATATGACAAAGTGCGAATTGCGATTCATCGCTTAAAAAATAACAAAGCAACAGGAGCCGATGGCTTACCGGCCGAGCTATTCAAATACGGCGGCGTAGAACTGACAAGATGCATGCATCAGCTTCTTTACAGAATATGGTCGGACGAAAGCATGCCCAGCGAATGGAACCAATATTTGCTCTACCCAATCCATAAAAAGAGGAAACCTGTAGTCTGTGTCAACCATCATGGCATAAACCTCCTTAATATCGCATACCTCGTCCTATCGAACATAGGTGTGAGAGATTAAAGGCCACCGTCAACAAATTGATTGGACCTTATCCGTGTGGCTTTAGAGCTAATAAATTTACCATTGATTAAAAATTTCAAATGCGTTAAAACTTGGAAATGAGCCAGAGGAAAGAGTTGATACGCACCACCTTGTGATCGACTTCAAATTTGGCTTCTACAGCTTTCCTCTATGTTTGAATATGATATACCTGCAAAACTCATATGGCTATGTAAACTGACCCTGGCTAATACCACATGGACAGCCAGAATTGGGAAGAAGCTCTCCGAGCCTTTCGATACCAAACGAGGTTTCAGACAGGTTAACTCTTTATCGTGTGATTTCGTCAGTTTGATGCTGGAGAAAATACTATGAGCAGCAGAGATAAGTAGAGACGTGGTACAGTCTTCTATAAGAGTGAACAATTGCTGGCGCATTATGATGATATTGATATCATTGGCCATAACAACCGCACCGTAAGTTCTGTGTTCTCGAGGTTAGACAAAGAAGCGAAACGCATAGGTGTGGTAGTGAACAAGGGCAAGAGAAAATATGTATTCTCATCAAATAGACCTAACTTTGAAGTTGTAGATAATTTTGTCTATCTAGGAACCAGTATTAACAACTCCAACAATGTCAGTCTTGATATTCACCGCAAAATCACTCTGGCCAACAGGTGCTACTATGTACTGAGTAGGCAATTGAAAAGTAAAATTCTCTCTCACCGAAACAATATCAAACTCTACAAAAAATTAACTTAGAGCTCGATAATACCGGGTATCGTATTTTAAATTCGTTCATCACTCTGCTGACATTTTTAGAGCTTTTGATCAAAAGTTTTCTATTATATTTATTAGAATTTCTTAGGCAAGTCATATAAATAAATTTCAAATGATAGAAAAAGCTCACAAAAATGTCAACAACGAAAATTATTTCGCTCAAAATATTAGAAATTTTTTTAAAGAATTAAAATCGAGATCGTAAATTCTCGTGTATGGGTCATCAACCAGAGTAGCTAATTTAGTTCTCAGCAGTGTGTACTACCATGCGAAAGTCATGGTACCTGGAACTCTGACCAGATCAATAACCCAAATTATTGGTAATAATTAAAAATATAAATTTTTCTAATTGCCGCCTCCGATCGGCAGAAATTGTCAAGCCCTTCGAGAATGTTTCTGACATGAAATAAAAACTCTTTATAAAAATCCGTCGGCCATTAGGAGGCGGCTTAGAATAAATTGTTGGAAAAATATCAAGACGCCCATAAATTGGAGAAAGAGCTAGGATGTATGTATGCCCATTGAATAAGTATGCGAATACTCGTTCTCTAATCCTTTAGCTACTCAAAATTTATTGAATAAGATTTTCAGCTCTAATAACAACATCTTTTTGCGACAATATTAATATAGATGTATGTATATAGCTTAAATGTTGCTTATACGACATGTCGAATACTTTTATTTTTATGCTATTTATGTATATCTAAGAAAAACAACGAATTGAAATGCTTGAAAATTGTGTGCACTTTAAAGACTTTAAGGCTGACTATAAATTCTGATACAGCTGATACAGCGAATAAAACATGTCCATAGACAATGCCACCTGTCTGGTATACAAAACACTTTTTTTTTGTGTTTTCGGGTGTAAGCAATGAAGGGCCATCACAATTTGGCACAGACCGTAGGGTCATCAGTTAAAAATGCGAAGGTATAGAAAAAGTTATGTGTATTCAGTTTGAAGTTTTTAATACCTCTTTTGTAAGTAGGTTTAGGCTCCTTAAAAAACTCTTAGACAAAAACAAATCTTTAAGCAATATCTAAACTGAGGGCCCACTGGTGAAGAACTCTGCAAAGAGAAGTTGCTTTTGCCAAGGGAGGAGCTCGTTATTGAAGCACACTTCACTGCATTAGTAGTGGAACATTTTTCTGTTGAAGTACATAATCTAATTATTTATGGGTCTAGTTTTTTTCATCATTTTCGTCATCATTTGAAACGAGAAATAAAAATTGTTTCAATATTTTTTTTTTTAAATAAACCTTGACAGTTCTAATTCTATAGAGACTTAGAACACTAATGAAACTAAATATTTTTTTTGTGAATAGACGCTCAGTCTGCTTTTGTATGTATGTCAGAAATTCATATGATTGAAGTATCACGCAATTTTCTTACGTACAATAACTGATACTTGCACGGATGTGGCGATTTGAGCCTTGACTGCATCCTAGTCCAGAGTTATTGATTACGGTTTCTTGCCAAGGTTTCCTTGTACAGTCAATAAACTCTGCAGGTAACTAAGTTAATATAAGAAAAAAGTTACCATTGCTGTCAGAATGGGAAAAAGCTCTCTGAGTCATTTGGCAAGACGAAATTAAATATAAGGTGCTCATAATAATTATTAAAGAATGCGGACGCAATTCTCGTAATCAACGAAAACGTGAGCAACGACAACACGTTCGGGTATTTCTTGCTTTTAAACCAACTTTTGGGTCTCTAAATGTAATATTCAGTGGCAATGGCGGAGAAAGATGAAGACCACCGCTTCAAAGGGTGAAAAAGTTATTATTTTTTAATGTATTGTGACGGAAATCCCGAAGGACAAACAAAAGGAGTAGCAGAATGATGGAAAATCATCCCGTACAAAGGGCAGACGAAAAGAGCGGCAACAACTACTGCTGGTAGACGAGTTAGTGCATGAATGGAATGTTTGGACCATCGCTAAGGATAAACGGAGCGGCTGTTTGGGTCAACTTCAGGTATAAAAAGAGCGGCAGCCGCTATCACACCAAGAGACGAGTACAAAACGCCGCGGCGTTAACATCGCTGTGAGCTGTGTGTGTTTTAGAAACGAATAAGCTGAGTGAAGCGGAGAGTAATTGTGGGTTATAAAGAATTGTAAAATAAGCCATTGTGTACAGTAAATAATTGTAATTATTGAGGTCTAAATAAACGTTGAGCAAATTCTTGATGATTAAGAGGCTACACGAACAAATCTTGGGAGTTTTATTTAACAATCCAGTGATCGGACTCGAAGGATTTGGGAAATCATTGAGGGTAGCTACGAAAAAACGTTACAATATATTCCCTTTTCTCATTTAAGAAAAATATTTTTCGCTACTAAGTCCTTTAAATAAATTAATGTTTTTTGCCTTTTATAATTAAAAAGAATTTAAAAAATTCTTATCCACTACACACCATTATATATGTAATTAACACCTTATCCTCATCAACATTTATTTAAATTTTACACAAACGACATGTGTGCACGCAAAGCACTTAAATGTAAAATGGCACAATTTAAATAAAATTAATCTGAGAATATTATTTGCAATTAAATACAGATTTTATACGCACACGCAACTTTCCCAACTTAATTGAGCAAAAAAAAAAGAAGAAACAATATTTTGTATTTAAATGAAATGTAAATAAAATTAATGTGACATTAGAAGTTAGAAGGCACCAACATACATACATATACATATGAAGTAAGGTAAATAGACACACATGCCTGCATGTATAGGCACACTTAAATTACGTCGAAAATTGCCATTAAAAAGATAAACAACACTTGTGATGATTATTCATATACTTTGTGCATATGCGCGCGTGTGTGTGCGTGAAAAAAGTTTGCCAAATGATTTTTAATGGTTTGCATAAAATTTTACGAATTTCAGTTGGCAAAGCAGTGACTACAAGAAGTTGCCGGAGACCAACTGTGTATACGACATACATGTGTACTCACTCCCCAATTTGGGTGTGAACGCAATGTTCAGTATTCATAAATTTTGCAAAAAGTGTCAACCACAAAAGTGAAATGCGAACAAATTGTTTGTACAGTGGGTAAGATAAAATTTCATGAGCACTGGCAAAAGAATGGTAGTGCAAGTGACAGTTTGGTGATAGTGATAAATTCTGGGTATGAAATATATTATTACGAGGGTGATGTGATAAGTGAGTGACGTTTTGCATGAAATATATATATTTTTCGGCAAATAAGCTTTGTATCTCTTAGCTTTAAGCAGTTAGTCCAGCTTTTTTCAAATTTTTGTATTCCTTCCAATAAGAGGTTTTTTCAAGGCTCACAAAATAGGCTTTTGTTTCTGCGATGACCTCTAAATGCGAGCCTAATCTCTTACCGTCCAACCATTTCTTCAGATTTGGAAACAATAAATAGTTGCAGGGACTAAGTCTGGAGCAAATGGTGGTTAGGATAGGATAGCAGTTAGTAGCATAATTTATAAAATTTTTCCATGGTGACTACACACGTGTGCATACGAGTATTGTCCAGATGGAGCAGCACTTTTCTTCATCAAGTGTGGTCGTTTCTGCTTCAAATCAATATCGAATCTAACCAAAAGCTCTGAATGTTGTTGTTGTAACCGCAGAAAAATTCCTCAAATTGCACTCCGGGGAATATCGCGGGAATGACAATCCTTGGCCGGATAAAAATTCGCGACGTTCCGGCATAAAGACCCGACTGTCACGGTAACTATTGGATTTTAGTCCCCTCTTACGACAGGCATGCCTTACCACGGGTAAATTCTTGAGCCCCTAACCCGCCGGGTAAAAGCTCTGAAAAATATTTGTCGGTGATCGTTTTACTCTTCCAGAGTTAATCGATGTGAATGACACCTCGTGCATTTCAAAATCCTTTAGGCATAAACTTATAGACGAACATACCCACCTTGGCCTTTTTTAAATGAACATTCTCCCAGAAAAACTCACTGTCTTGATTGTCCTTTGGTCTCTGGTGTGATGTGGTGGATCCATGTTTCGTCTACGGTAACAAAACGGCGCAAAAATTCGTTTGGACTGCGGTTGAATAGCGCCGAATACTCCTTTGGAATAGTTTGACGGTTGCCTTTATAGTCGCGTGTGACACCAATCGTGACACCCATTGCGCGTATAGCTTTTTAATGTCCAAATATTCATGTAAAATTTGATATATCCGCTAAGTTGAGATTTTTTTTTATAGCCGCAGTAACGTCACACACTTTTATTCTACAATCTTCCATTATCATGCAATGATTTTTATCGACGATCTCTGGTGTGACGACCCCTCTTAGGCGACCTGAACGTTCGACGACACTTGTACTGGTACGACCACAACGGAACGCAGTAAACTGCTTCTTAACCGATGAAATTAATAGTGCAGAAAGTCTGAAGTATTTATCAAGTCTTTCCTTAGTTTCGGTGATGGTTCTTTTTCGCTTAATCAGCACATGGAATTCACTATTTTCCATTTTTTTAAAATTCACTAGGTCGTCTGCTTTCAATGGCTATCAAACACAAACTAAATGGCTCAAATTGCTCACAATTTTACAGCAGTCTACTAATCAATATCGTTTGATGGGAGCATTTTTGTATTTACAGCAAATTCAAAAAGGAACTGACTTATCAAATAGCCCTCATATGTAAGTAAATCAATACACGTGCGAAGGTTTGAAATCATACAAATAATAAAATTTTCTTCTTTAAATAATTATTTATTTTTTATTGATTTTTTTTCTTTTAAACAACTATTTCCTCCCTCTCTACCTGACACCTACAAATATGCAATGCATTATTACTTTTTATTTTTATTTTACTCTTAATTACAGAAATTTGTAAACATTCATTTTCAGCAATTTGCTTGTCAACACCACTGCAATTTATAAGCAGATTAAGTCAACCACATACTCGTATATATATGTACATATGTACATATCGGCATTTGTTTCAGTTTATTTATTTATTTTCTACTGACAATAGCAATGCCTTTATTTACGATTAAATGTCAGATAAAATTTGATTTACAAGCACTAACGTTGGTTATTTCAATTAATGTATATTTCAAGCAAGCAAGACTAAAAAAGGAAGTCTCGCTTGCTTGAAATATTAACTAGTATTTGATATGGCTACAATGTAGTTGGCTGTTTGGCTGCCTTCCTGAATCCAAGTTTGTAGCACAATTCTGTGCTTAAAAGTCATAATTGTTATAACGAACTTAAGTTGAGGATTTTATAAAAAACTTAAATTTCCAACCAAAAAAAATTATAAAAATAGAGTTAGAGCATTTTTATACATAAATCGAAATAAAATAAGTTTTGAGTACTCAAATTCTGCATTACATCTCAAAAAGTCCCTACATTACATTTTACATATGTAATTACTTACATATGTACTACCCTTATAGGCTTATCTAGTTGTATAAGGTTTATTTTTGTCCATAAAGGAATATAATAATTACTAATAAAAAAACTTTTGATATAAATTTTAGTTTTCTTTTCATATTTTTATTAAACTATCACTCACCAGAATGACTCGCTTCACGTATAAGATCGTGTATGATTTCATCTCGCACATTTATGCCAAGATTTTTCAACATAAATTGCAGCTCATTTGCTGTGACGCGACCATCACGATTTCTGTCTAAGAGATCGAATGCAGTTCGCAAATCTGTAACGAGAGAAAGAGAGAGAGAGAGAGAGAGAAGATGATGATTATTAACGCTTTCAATTCTATTGGAATGGGTTAAATAAAGTGGTTTTCAAACAACAGTTTTGAATATATTAGTGAATTTTACAGAATTTTTTTTTTACCAAAAAAGTGTATAAATTTTTCTGAATAGAGATTATTGTGTTTTTGCCAATTCAAAAGTCTCAAATGTCCCAAAAAATGTATTTATCCGGGTGAACGTGCATCAAAAAAGGCCAAGGTGGGTCTGTCGGCCAAAAAAGTCACAAAGTCAAAAGTCAAAGGCACAGTTTTTTGAAATGCGCGAGGTCATTTAGCAAGAAAATAGGAAAAGTGTTTCCCAATGAACTTGTGTCTTGGGGAAACTGCCTCTGAAATGTTTGGCTCTTCCTCATTTTCGCCACTGCAACTGCGAGAAAAGTCATTAGAGTGGTAGTCGTGAAGCCCTCTGCTTGCTCTGTTACTGTATTCGTCGTTAGACTGATGGAGAACCAGTGTGGAAGAATTGGCTGCTTTCATATATGGGAAAGCACTGTGCAAAGTGGGTGCCGCGTGAGCTCACATTCGAACAAAATTAACGACGAGTTGATGATTCAGAGCAGTGTTTCTAGATGTTCAAGCTTAATAAACTTGAGTTTTTACGTTGATATATGACAATGAATGAAACATAGCTCCATCATTCCACTTCGAAGTCCAATCGACAGTCATTCGAGTGGACTGCACACGATGAACCCGCTTCGAAGCGTGGAAAATCGCAACAGTCAGAAGTCAGTGAAATCGATGGCAAAAATCCATGAATTGGGCTTCGAATTGCTTTCGTATCCACCATATTCGCCAGATCTGGCCCCCATCGACTAATACCTGTTCTCAGATCTCAAAAGAATTCTCCCTGAGAAGAAATTTTCGTCGAATTAAGAGGTGTTCGCCGAAACTGAGGCCTATTTTAAAGTAAACACAAATCGCACTATAAAAATGGTATCGAAAAGTTGGAGGGTCGCTATAATCAGTTTATTACCCTTGAAGGGAAATACGTTGAATAAAAAAATGAAATCTTCCAAAAAAATGTGTTTTATTATGGTAGGCCAGGAACTTTTCAATTGACCTGTTAAATCCATTAAAAGAGGATATAAACGCGTGAAATTTGGTATTCTACACAAGTAAAATATATATTGGCACTGAAAATCATGGAAATCGGACGACCATGATACATATCAACCATATAATCGATTTATTCAGATATGAGGTTTAGCGTCAAAAATCAGTCAAAAGGCATCGAGGTATTCGGCATGGCCAAAAAAAGTAATTTCTTCTTTTTTTAAATCAGAAATTTTGCAACGCACTTAGCAACTTCGATGATAGTGACTCGACGATTCACCATAATAACTCAGCGAAATGTGCGACAGTGCGTATGAGTGACATTTTCCAAAACCAAATACAATAATATTTCTACAGTTCAGACGCACAAATACTTATTGTAAAGGGTTTTCCCAATCGGGATGATATGATTTCTAAATGTCGTTTTGGCCATTTTTAATATGTCATGATCTTTCATTTTTGTTTTCATTGTATTCGGTAATATATTCAATTTCATCATGGCAAGATATACACAAGAACAACGTTTACAAATTATTCAATATTATTATCAAAATAATCGTTCTGCATTTGCAACATTTCGTGCACTTTTGCCATTTTATGGTCGTAATAATCGGCCACCTGTGCCTTGTTATTCGTCAAGTTGTTGAAAATTTCGAGCGTAAATTTTCTTTACATAATGTTCAAGTGCCAATAAGACAAAGAACCGATCGAAGGAATGAAAATATTGCTGAACGGCAGGCAAGTGTGGCTGAAGACCGCAATTTGTCGATTCCAAGACGTTCTCAAGAATTGGGACTATATCCAACCACAGCCTGGCGGAATTTGAGAAGGTTTTGGGTGTGCATCCGTATAAAATTGTTCACACTCATGAACTGAAGCCATTGGACCACCATAAACGTCGTGAATTTGCTTATTTTGCCTTGTAACAACTTGAAAACGATAACGATTTTTTTAAGAAAATCATCGTCTCCGATGAGGCTCACTTTCAGTGATGGTGAGTGGTGCGGTAAATAAACAAAACTGTTGATTCCGGTGCGAGTAAAATCTAAATTGACAGTTTGGTGTGGTTTTAGGTCTGGTAGAATCATTGGTCCGTACTTCTTTCGATGAATGAAGCTGGTAGCACCGTTACTGTCAATGGAGAGCGGTATAGATCGATGATAACCAACTTTTTATAGCCACAATTGGAAGAAGTTGATCTTAACAACATCCAGCAGGTTCCAACAAGACGGGGCTACGTGTCACACAGCACGTGCAATAAGCGAATTATGGCGAGAAAGGTTTGGAGATTCGATTATTTCAAGAAATTGTGGCATTGAATGGCCTCCAAGAAGTTGTGATTTAACACCATTAGACTACTTCTTGTTCTTGGGTTATTTGAAGTCATTGGTCTTTAGCAATAAACCAGACTCTCTTCAAGCTTTAAAAGCCAATATTGAACGTGCTATTCATGACATACGACTTGATTTAGTGGAAAAAGTGCTCAAAAATTGGGTTCATCAAATTCGTTCTTGCAAAAGAAGTCGTGGAGGCCATTTGAATGATGTTATATTCAGAACTTAATTGTATCAATTGTGCTTCATATTAAATAAAAAACATTTGAATTTCCTTAACAATTTTTTTTTTTTTAAGAAATCAAATCACTTTTATTGGAAAACCCTATATATGCATTGAATACGATGAATTTGTCTTCTAGAAATGTAGAGAACGTGCAAGATTTTTTTATTTATATTTTTTTTTGTCATAGTATGGCTTTCCGTACAATAAAATCTATATTATTATGCTATTTAACTCAAAAGTATGTCATATATATGCCAAAGCCTTGTATAAGCATATAAATATATATATATTTTTTATGATAATGTACATATAGCTGAAGACTTTTGGTAAAATTTGTAGAGTTAAATCAAAATACCAACTTTCATGATGAACATTAGTGGGAGCATATAAGTTATGCGTACATAAATATGTGCATATGTATGTGGCGCGTGTGAAAAATAACCAAAGTTTTGACGGATTTTCGTGGCATTTCATGGCGCATGTTTTTGGGAAAAGTTGTTTTAGCAATGCTAATTGCATGCAAATTGTGTCGTTCGTTATTTTACTTTTTAAATTTTTTTGTGTTTTGAATTTATTTATGCTAAATTTCTTTTTATATGCCAGTCAGTCGCACCGACATTTCCAATTCTAATACTTCAATCTCTCTGGCATATACACACATCAGATGATATATTTTGGCTGGCATTTCCAACTGGAATGTATGGAGTATGTTGCCGCCATTGTATGCCCATTGCGATACGCATATTTCGTCTATTGGTCTACTGTGCAAAACTTTGGTCATTTTCGTCTTAACTATTTGCATTAACATTTTTCCCGCTACACATTTCTAACATTTTATTCATTTCTTAATCGCTCTTGCTACAAGCACTAACGCATGTCGGGGATTATTTCAAGTAGCATGAGAGTGATATGAAGAGGAGGAAAATAGGTGGAACGCGACGATGGCGTAGGCAAACACTTGAATTGAGCCGATCAAAGTCCAAGGACGTAAAGTGAACTGCGTGTGCAGCATAAGGTGGTTTAAGGTTGGCTGTAAGCTTTCCTACACATACATACATATATATAAGTATAGTTTGTGGAATAGGAAAAAATGTGTGGCGGCTATGAACCTTTTGACTTATAATTTTTTTTGTTTTTTTGCCAACACATTTCGTCAAAATATTCCTTTTTGCTTAGTGCTATGAATATTTGCCATAAAATTCACAAAGAAAAGTTTCTCTTTTTATTTTCGTGCAACTTATTCTACTCATACCATTAGGTCGGTTTAATAGCTAAAAGTCACTCCACCATTACTTCTACAACACACTTAACCTCAAGTTTAAATACTTAACTAATAGCCGAGCGACAATCGTAAAACAAGCAAAATGAAATTATTATTACTGTTATTTATTGCAGGCAAAGTGCTAATAAATATGCATGCAAATTAAGTAATTTCGCATGAATTAAGATCACAAATTGGCAAAATTGCTCACCAGGTAACTGTAGACCCCATAAAATATATTCTCCTGGAGGTGAGAAAAAGAAGAAGGGAGTTGTAGTACGAAAATATGAATATTGATGTAAACCGAACACCACTACATTAGTCTATGATTATGGCATGGAAGGCATAACAGCACGTTCAAACTCAAAAAAAACTCTCAGCCGCAAATTGAACCTGGTCGCTGGTACACTTCTGGGAGAGAAAAGTATTTTTTTATTTATTTATCTGAGCAAAAATAAACTTTCGTACAAAAATTCAAGCAAATCCGACTCCTTTCAGAAAATAGAACAGTATTTAAAGAAATGATGACGAGTAGCAACCGATTACTGATCTGCTATGGAAAATATACAATTCTGGAGCCTCGGAGTCACTTTTCGCTATGTCCTCTGTCATTTAACAGCAGAACTAATTAAAATTAATTATAGAATAAATTCATTTATAGTTTGTGTCCTTGTGATTTTGTTATTGCTTAAACTACTTTCATGCTAATACACTTTTCAATACTATAAAGTATATGTTTGAAGAGTTTTATGCGCGCATAAGCATACCATATTCATAAGTGTACCTCAGTTTGAAAACTTTCAGATGTTCCCTCATAAAGCGAAATGTACTCTCTCAAAAGAGAGGTCATCTCTAAGAGTGGAGCAGTATGAAAATTCCACTGCTTGATATGACGACATACTGCGAGGGAGCTTCTTTTGGAGATTTTTCAGAAACTATAAAAATGATGAGGAATAAAAAACGGCCTCTCATCTGTTATGTGACTTCTCTACCTTAGGTAGTATAAGGTTCCGATATATAGGAACTGCTTTCCTCCATGAATTGTCTAAGTTTGCAGGCATCAAAGTAAATTATTTAATAAAATTTATTAAATAATCGAAGTGGTTGATTAGTGAAGCTGAATTATCGGGTAAATATCGGCCTATTATATCCTAAGTGTATTGATACTCCCACAACAAACACCGAACCAAACTCGATCTTGGAAGCGATTACCTACTTCAATGAATCACATATGTCAACAATAATTGGTTTGCATCAGCATCTGTTTCTGACATCAATATCGTTTTTTTTGCCTCTTCTAAAATGTCCGGATTTGTGTTAAATAAACATAATTTTCGGGAAGTTTTGATTTTCTATTTTAATTGACAGAAAAGTGGAACTGAAGTCCATCGATTGCTTGTGGAAGTTTATGGTGTATTTGCGCCGGCTGATAAGTCATGCAGATAGTGGTGATTGTAGCATCGAAAGCAAAGAGCGTTGGAAAACCCAAAAAGTTTGAAGAAGAGAAATTGGAAGCCTTACTGAATCAAGATCCGTGCCAAACGTAACTCGTTATCAACTACAACTAATGGGTTTGAGCCGCGAAGAGCGTACAGAAATGCGCGAAAAGCATTACAAGGTGATTTTACAATATGCCAACGCTCGGCCCCAAGTGGCTGAGTGGTCAAAAATTTCCAGGAAAAGCTGAGATGGAAGGTCTTTATCCACCCTCCGTGTGGTTTGCTCCTTCCAACTACAAGCTTTTTCGAAATCGAAATCGAAATGTGGCTCAATCGTTGCAACGAGCACCTAGAAGACTCAATCTTTAGAGATGGTATTCGAAAAATACCAGAGTGATGGGAAAAAGTTGTCGCTTCTGACGCATAATACGCATAATATTTCGAATGATATATTTTTTAGTAATTTTTCTATAAAAAAAGCTCTTTTTGAACACAAAGTACGTTGTAATTTATTCTCACAAAACTACTTTTCAACAATTATTCTGCTTTCACCAACCAATCACTTTGAATTTTAAATTCAGTAATTGGTATACGATTATGAATGTATGTATGTACATACGTAAGTGTGCTTAAGACTGGCACAGTTTTATTTATTATTTGCCTGTCTACACTTTGACTGACAACAGACCAAAAGGAAGGAAAGAAAGCACTGCCGGGATAAATATAAAATATTTACACAATTATACAAAGAACGGAAAGAGAAAATATAAATGAAAAAATTGTTAAAGTTTTAGAATTACACATTAAAAGTATGTTCGTAACAAACAACAAAGCCAATCAGCAAAATATTTACTTTGCAAGATTTTAACTAACTAGAAGAAGAGAGAGTTGTACCAAGTAGTTATTGGTACACATGATTTTCGTTGGATGTGCTTGTTTATCCTGCGTTTCTAGGCATGTATGTATATACAAGTACATATGCACACGCTTGAGCTAAAACCTAATTGACCTCCAACTTGAGACGAGAGATATGTGAAAAGTATACGCACGCAATTAACTTGCGTTTCTACGTGGGGTATATATTAAAAAAAAAAAATATATATATATACAAGTATATATAAAGACATGCATACACAGCTTAAGATACACTTGTACATATTTACTTATAAAATCAGTATCAGTTAAATATATATACATATAATAAAAAAATATTTGGATTAGAAAAATTAAAAAAAAATATATATAAATAAAATGCAATTAAAAAGGAAATAAAGAAAGAAGAATTAATTGATAATCATTGTTAACTGTCAATACAATTTGAATTGCTGCACACTAAAACGAAAAAAAAAAATCAAAAATAATTAATAAAAAATATACGAAATATTTTTAATCTTCAAAAAATTTTAAATAAATTTTTCAACATAACTCGAATTGGCCGAAATAAGGTAAAAAAAAACGATTATAGGATTATGTATGTTTTAGCGTATGTTAAGCATTTCTCCATTTTTATTTATTTTTTGTTTTTAAAATTTAAACATCAAATGTTGCTGTTAAAAATAAACACCAGAAAAACAGAGAAAAAAGCATAAAAGCTAAAGTCAAAAACGAATATGAACAGTTTTTAACGGAGTTCTCAGTTTTAGTCTCCATATGCTAATTTTCCATATTTTAATAACAAAAAAAAAAAAGTTTCTTCAGACAAAAAAAATGTTATTATTCATTTTTCAACGAAATTTTCACCTTTGGTCTTTTGGCATACTACATAGTTTGAAAATCCAAGAAATTAGATTTTTGCACATGAAATTAATTTTTTTTGCTTAAATACTTGTTAATGTATAATTTTTAAAGAAAATGTTGTGAATGTAAGAAGCTGGGGCTTTGACAGATTAAAACAAAAATTTTTTTTAACATTTCCTTTACAATAAAATTTCAAACTTAAGCTTTCGGATTTTCATTATGCAAAACCAAAAATAATATGTTTCTTATTTCAAAAAAAAAAAGCAAAACGATACATTTTTCTTCGTAGTCCGGTCTTTTCAAGAGGATTTACAATTTTGCTCTTGAGTTTTTGTTAAAAAAAATCACTTATAAATGGTTATCCAAGTGGGTACTTTTTTCAATAGACTTTTATGACGGATCCCGCGTGAGTCGTGTGAAGCTGTCATGTTATTTATGCTAAACAACGTTCACAAATCTTTTAACTTTATTATGAAAATTCGTGAATTTCTCTGTAAAGAATGTGTTTACCGCGATTCGCTCTACTTAAGATCAACATAATCGGCCTGCTGAGCGTACTATTCGCAACACCATCACCATCACATCTTGAGACCCAGCATTCATTATTGGATAATATTCCGCCGAATAGACCACGTCCAGCACGCAGTGAAGAAAATATAGCG
This sequence comes from Neoceratitis asiatica, assembly GCA_030068015.2. Lineage (NCBI taxonomy): Eukaryota > Metazoa > Arthropoda > Insecta > Diptera > Tephritidae > Neoceratitis > Neoceratitis asiatica. The sequence continues at coordinate 65,059,031 of CM061526.1, forward strand.
ACCGTAGCTGAGAGTGTACACGAAGACCGTGGAAGTCAATTCGGTGCCGTTCACAGCAACTCGGACTGACGTATGGAATGATTTGGCCCATTTAACGCCGAGATCTTAAATATAGTTTGTACAAGAATTGTATCCGCTCGACCCTCCCAAGGGACTTCGCTTCGATCTATGGACTCTTGAAATGTTCCAAGAAGATCCGACGTTTACAAGCCAAATTTTGTACAGCGATGAGATCCATTTATGGCTCAACGGGTATGTAAACAAGCAAAATTGCCACATTTGGGACCAAGAGCAACCTGAAGAGATTCAACAGCTGCCTGTTCATCCAGAAAAAACAACGGCTTGGTGTGGTTTGTGGGCCGGTGGAATCATCGGTCCATATTTCTTCAAAAATGATGCCGGTGAGAACGTAACCGTCAATGGCGACCGTTATCATGCCATGATAACCGACTACTTGATGCGAGAAATTAAAGCCACTTTCCACACATCGCATCAATGAGTAGATTTATTGAGAGAACACATCGGTGTGCAGATAATTTCACGTTTGGACCGGTCGATTGGCCACCAAAATCGATTGGCCACCGTTAGACTTTCCTGTGGGGATATGTAAAGTCTAAAGTCTATGCGGACAATCATGCAAGATATCACGCATGTCATTCGCCAGTTACCAGTCGAAATGCTCGAACGAGTCATCGAAAATTGAACTCAACGGATGGACCATCTGAGACGTAGCCGCGGCCAACATTTGGAAAAGATAATCCTAAAAAAAAATGCCAAAGAATGTTCTTTCGAATGATAAAGGTAAATATTTTGTGATTTTTTTTCTTTAAAAAAGTAGGGAACCTCGATATGGATCACCCGTTAAAACCAGAAAAAGGAGAAAAATATTTTCGAAAAACTTATTTTTATCAGATGAAGATAATATTACATTTAAAAATTAGTTTTGTCTTTAAATATCTTATTTTTAACGAAATGTTTTCATTATGGAATATTACTTTAAAAAAGAACTAATTCCAGAAGAAACCTAAACAATTCAATTTTTTATCAGAAAAAATTTATTTACTAGAAATTTTAATAAGTAATCTCTTTTATAAGAATTTTTAAATTTGGCTTTCGAACTTTGTATTTGATTTTTATTTCATGTCAGAAATACACTCCCTGCCGAATTTTTCCCTAATTTGTGTTATAATAAAACAGTAAACAACTAGAATATTTGTTAGATAAAATTTGAAATTTGTTTTTTCTTTTAAATTATCCACTTTTTAACGAATTTTTCAACTTTTTTTATTTATATTTTTGTTATTGTATAAACAGAAAAACTCAAACAGCAAAATTTTTTGTCAGAAAGATATTTAACACTTATTTCAACCCTCAATTGACTGTTGTTAATGAAGTTTATAATTTTTAATGTTATTTTATAAACAGCAAAAATTCAATAAATTAAGCTTTTGAAAGAAAAGAAAATAATTGCTACCCTTAGTTCTCGATTTTGAAAACAATCTTCAGTTTTTTCTGCTCGAACTTTTGTTTGTTGTTTATTGTATAAAGTTTCTTTAAGAATATATAAAAATTCCCAGTCTCTGCTTAAAAAGTTGCTAAACTTCAAGTAAACTGCAAAAATTTATTTTTCAAAGTTCACAAAGCTCAACATTTTATAATTGGATAATTGCGTATACTCAACCGTGTCGCTCTCAACACGGTCCTTAGCTTAGCAGTTTTTAGTTACTTTCAACTATCTAATTGGATACGTAGATTTCCGTGCCTTGTGCAAGCAACACGCGATTCATAACTTTTGTTTACTTTAACATTATTTTGTTATTACCCCTGCTGTTACATTTATTACCCGCATAACATACTCGTATATATATATATGTATATGTATATATACAAGTATATATATATATATATATATATATCTTCATTTCAAACGTCGGTAGGTCAAGGGCGCTTTTGCCTTTCAACGTCTTCCGCCTTCATTTAATAAAAAAAAATCTCAAAACTGCTTTAGCATAAAAGCTTTTCGCTCCCACATTGACACTCACTCTCAAATGTGTGTAATACACACTTAATGTGATAACTCAAGATACATATGTATGTGTGCACAGAATTTATAAAATTTATATTCCTTTTAGTCCTTTGTGGCAAGGCAGTCCGTACTTAAAAAATTTTTTTTTGTTGTTGCCACAAATACATTTTTTGAATATTAAATTTTTGGTTATATTGGAATGAGTGTTCTTTGCTTCTTTTTTTATCGCACTTAAGTGCCACATGTGACAGAGTGGGGCGTGCAAATGAATATCAATGTTGTCAGCTTTTGGGGGAAGTAAAAAAAAGGGTCTAAGTAAATAACTGCTTGTGTGGTTTCTGACTTGAAGCGACCAACACACATACATATCTTATGTAACCACAGCTAGTAGAACTCTTTGACTTTTCGCTTTCTTCTTCATCGTTTCAGTGCAGTGTGCTTAGTTGTTAAATAAAAGAATTTATTACATAATTATATATGTATACATATGTGACTTTAACTACAGTATGTCTACTTGCTGCAGATTCAAGGTCAGTTGTAAATTACAGCAGTAATCGTAACAATAAAAAGTTACATTTACATTCAGTAGTAAAAATATTTTTTTTGTTATTAAAAAATAATTAAATATGAATTTCATTTTATTAGTTCAATATTATTAATATTTATTTTATGCGCTGAATGTCACTATTTTATAAAGATTTTTTCAAAAATTAGTGTAAGTGAACACCGTATATACGGCAAGCAAGGTGGTGCTGCTGAGTGTAACTATATTGGCACTGGTATGGAATTGTTCACTATGAGCTTCGACAACATGCTGCTTACAAGAAGTTCTTCAAAAAAAAAAAAAAAAAAAAAAAAAAAAAAAGTAGTGTTCGGGATTGACCAATAGAAAAGGTGTTACGTTTAATCATGACAACGCTAGACCACATACTACATCTCTTTGATGACCAAGCAAAAATTTACAGAAGTTGCATTTTAGATTTTGATGCATCCACCATAGATAGCCCAGACCTTGCACTCTCTTGCTACCATTTGTATCAGAGTGTGCAAAGATTTCTTGATGGTAACATATATTGACCGGTAGAAGAGCTGCTGAAAAATTCATTTGGCCAAGTTCTTCGCCGATAAAACAGCGATGACCTGCAATGATGGAATTATGAAGCAACCCGAAAAAAGGGAAAAGATCTGAGACAATAATAAATGTCATTAATACTTGAGTAAAATTAATTTTAAATCAAGAAAAATATACAAAAAACCGGAGAGACTTTTTATAAAAAAAAAAAATTATATACCTAGTAGCCCGCATAGACAAAAGTATGCTGCTATGATGGACAAGGAAGATACGACTTACCTAAATATTTGATCGACCTCGTCAAGCAAGTTACAAAAGTTTAGAAGGAATACATTTTTAATGGAAAATCTCATTTTTTTTAGAGTTATTTTCTATATATAAAACAGCGGATGCATATGGCTTATAGACAGCGAAACCACTCGGCCAACTTTGTTCAAATTTTCAAGATGGCTTCACTGGAGCCCGGTAGTGTTTCTGCGAGGTTTTTTTTTGTCCAGAAAGTAGACCTGGGCATAATCTATCACAAAAAAATCTTATTTATGCTTCGATTTACTGTTTCTTGGAGGTACCGATTCAAAAGTATCTTCATTTTCCAATTTTCTATTTAATTTTTGAAAAGACAACATCAGATTGGCTTTTATAGTGTTACATAGGGTAAAAGGACTATCACAGACAGATTAAAAGTCTGTTAAATAAGCCGCTAGTGAAAGATAAGTGAATAACTATGAAAAAGGAGTCCAGTAGAGTAATCTGATACCTGTATAAGACTCTGGATACTACCCTAACCTCACTGAATTTTGTGCCCAAAAGTTTAATTCTTTGTACATATTGCGATATCAAAATTCTGAAAAAAATATAGTCTACTAAATATGGTCTAAGCGGCCGCAATAGCCGAGTGGTTAGCATTGCGTACTACAATTCGGAAGGCCTGGGTTCGAGTCCAGATTCGAGCAACATTCAAAATTATAGAAAATTATTTTTCCTTACTGCGGTCACCTCTCGGCAGGGAATGCGAAGCTCTCCGAGTGTATTTTTGACATGAAATAAAGCTCCTCATAAAAATCCATCGGACATTTGGAGGCGGCTTAGAGCAAACTGCAGGTCTCTCCATTTGTTGGTAAAAACATCAAGACCTAAAATCACAAGTTGGAGGAAGAGCTCGACCGAAAATCGCTTCCATGGTTACAAAGCGCCAAATATATATATATATATATACATAGTCTACATATCGAAACATCGTGATTTTTAGCATGATAAATTTTCCTTCTAGAACCAGGTTCCAGCTGAGTAGATAAAAGGTAAAACCTAACATTCCTATATGAGAACAGAAAGGTAGTAAAGGTAAAGTAGTGCGAAAAATGTAGTAGTGTGTGATTGTGGTGTGAATATTGTGAGAAGAAGGGTAATGGCCATGGGAAGCGTAACGTCATGGGAAGAGAAATGGTCACGACGGTGCCTGCCTTAGTATCGATATGCGGAGAGTGTGAAGGATCCTCTCATTGGAAAAGTATGGCAACTATGAACGCTAATCGGTCGACATAAAGCAAACCACTGTCTATGATGAAAGCGTGCTAACATGGCTTCGATTTGACACTTAAAATCCCTAAAGAAGTGTAAAACGTCAAAATTTGCATATATGCTTGCAGTAATAGATTATATAAGTATGTATGTACATAAATAGTTATGCGCACAGCTTTAAATTTAAAACTTGCAAAATTTTATTTCTATTTACTTTTGAGTACACTTTCTGCACATTTTCGCTACTTCTTGCTGTGATTTCATTTTATTTATGTGAAATGTAATAAAACTTTCCTTATTTCCACTGCAAATTAAATTGTGCCATTATCGTTGCTAAGGAGGAAGCGCATTTGGTGCACGATACGGGGGTCGTAAATACTTCTAAAGTAGCTCAAATATGTGCGCTACAAAATGTCCGTTTTACTTACCTGAAGCATTGATGTTGCTTTGGGTGCATTTGTAGTGGTCGAGTTGTATCAACAACAACAATAATAACAACAAAAATGGCAGATATATATATCTGAATGCTTTTGCAAATTACTACTGCACTTTTATTTGGAATAAATAAAAATAAAAAGTTTTCATTTTCTTTTCATTTCATAAAATGCGAGTGATGATGGCATTAAAAGTTATTGTTTAACTTAGTTTATGCCAAAGCGTTATAATATTATATTTTCTAGAAGAAAATATGACTTGGTTAAAATTTTTATTTTTATTTCTTATTTTTATTTTGATTTCTGTTATTATTTCTTTTGAATTACTTTCAGAAAGTCCTGCCAACTGTCGTTACGCAATATATTTATGTATGTAATAATGGCAAATAAGGTCCAAAAAATTATCTCAAACCGAAAAATATTGAAATTATTTTACACTAACAGTTTGACTTGATTTAAATTATTTTTCTTGCAAAAAAGAAGATTGAAAGTCCGGCTAAACTTTCTTTAGAAATATATATTATAAAATAATATAATTATTATATTTTTATTAAAAATATATACTTTTTTATTTAATTTATGATTTTATTATTACTTAAATTTTTAATTAATATACTTGAAAAGTAATAAAATATATTTTTTTAGCAAAAATTAATATTGCAACAGTTGAAAACTCCCCGGCCTACCAGAGTAAAACACATTTTCTTAAAAAAATTAAACTTTTTTATTCAACATAGTTCCTTTCAAGGGCGATACATTGATAATAGCGGCCTTTCAACTTTTCGATACAATTTTTGTAGTACGATTTGTCCTTTGCTTCAAGATAGCCTCAGTTTCGGCGATCAACTCTTCATTCGACGAAAATTTCTTCCCAGCGAGCATTTTTTGAGATCTGAAAGAAGGAAGTAGCCGCTGGGGGTCAGATCTGGAAAATACGGTGGATGCTGAAACAATTCGAAGCACGATTCATGAATTTTTGCCATCGAGTTCACTTTATCTTTCAAGGTAATCAACGAAAATTATTCCAAGCGCATCCCAAAATACAGACGCCATAACCTTGCGGGCTCATCGTGTGCAGTCCACTCCGGATGACTGTCAATTGGACTTTGTAGTGAAATGATGGAGCCATGTTTCATCCATTGTCACATATCGATGCTAAAACGCGGGTTTATTACGCTTGAATATCACCCAACACTGCACCAAACCATAAACTCGTCGTTGTTTTTGGAGACCGCACGCGCATCCACTTTGAACGGAGCTTTCTCATACCCAAATATTCGTGAATGATATGATGTACACGTTCAATTGATATCTTTAGAGTGCTTGCTATTACATTCAATTACAATCTATGGTCCTTCAAAATTATTTTGTGGATTTTTTGATGTTTTCGTCGGCTACAACCTTTTTTTTTGGCGTCCACTGCGTTCACCGTCTTCGGTGCTCATTTCACCACGTCTAAACTTAGCATACCAATCCATGGTGCAAACTAAGCTTTTGCTTCGGCTGTATTTTTTCACAATAATAAAAGTTGCTTCACTCAAAATGCTATAATTCACAAACTAATGATCCGACGGCTGTCAAATTTAGACACGCCTATTTTTTAAGGTTGGGGCTAACTAAAATCATATGTATTTAATTCTAGTAGCGCCATCTATGTGTCAGGCTGGGGACTTGACCTGTTACTATTAAATTTTTATATTTTTTGCACATCATGTTGATGTATCTCAGCCTATCATGTGATTTAGCCTTAGCGTGTTTTTCAATTGAATTTCACTAGTTGTCAATTCACTAGAAGCGTTAATTACAAGTTTCTGCCAGCAACTGACATAACAATTTGCCAACTGTTGCTTTAATTATATGTAAATGTCATGGTTGCTATCGCGCTCATCATGAGAAATACTACACTGCACGACTTGCATATACCATGCATGCAAGCAACATATATACATATGTATGTATATACATATACATATACGAGAATGCAGGAAAACAATTGCAAAAGTTTATGACCATCAATAACCATCAGACCACATGCATACATAACATACATACATACACACACATATATAGTGATCATATAGTGCAGTTGCACATTCGCTCTTCACTAGTTTTGCTTTCAGCAAATAAACTACATACATACATTTGTACTTGTATATATGTAAATATAGTTTTGCAATTGCCAAAGTTGGACACATGTTTGAAAATTTTACAATTTGTAATTACCACAATTTTTAACACACACACACCTGTTTCGAATTAAAAGTTTGTTGCAAACAGCGGTAATTGGGAAATCATAGTTTTGAACTTTTATTTATTTTATACAAATCACCACATAGTCTATATATGTTATTTATGTAGGAGTACATATGAGGATGGTTTGATAAGTCAGTGATTTTTTGAATAAAATATATTTTTTTCGAAATTTATTTCCCAAAATAATCTCCTTTGAGCTCTAAACAGTCAGTCCAACGTTTTTCCATTTTTTGTATTCCTTCCAAACGATAGGTTTTTTTAATACCCTCCAAAGAGACGTTTGTTTCTGTTATGGCCTCTTAATTCGACCCGAATCTCTTACCGCTGAATGGGGTAGTTAGTAGTTCGTAGCCCAATTTATGAATTTTTGCATTGGTGACTACACATACGTGTGAACCCGTGCATTGTCCTGATGGAACAGCACTATTTTTTAGTTATATGCGGTCGTTTCTGCTTCAAATTAATATGAAATCTGTCCAAAAGCTCTAAATAATATTCGTCGGTGATCGGTTTTCAAGGTAATCGATGTGAATGACACCCTCGTTCATAAAAAAAAAAAAAAAAAAAAAAACTGTGGCCATGACCTTGTTGGCTGACAGATCCACATTGGCCTCCTTTGGTGCATATTCACCTGGAGAAATCCACTGTCTTGATTATATGTTGGTCTCTGGTGTGATGTGCTGGATTCATGTCGTCCACGGAAACGAGGCGGCGCAAAAACTCGTTTGGATTGCAGTTGAACAACGCTAAACCTTACTTTGAAGTTATTATCCGGTTGCGCTTATGGTCGTATGTGAGCAATTGCGGCACCCATCGCGCGTATAGCTTTTTCATGTTCATATATTCATGTAAGCTGTGATGTATCTGCTGAGTTGAGAAGCCATACCATGGATTTTATCGACAATTTCTGGCGTAGCAATTTTTTTTTGGCGACGACCTGAACGTCTGGAGTCACTTGCACTGGTACGAACACAATGTCACGCAGTAAATCCCTTCTTAACCATTGAAATCGAAGGTGCAGGGTGCCTATAGTATTTATCAAGTCTTTACAAGAACTTGGTTCCGGTGGTGGCATTGTCACGCAAAATCAGCACCCGAAATTCACTTTTTTCCATATTCGTTGAACTTTACGAGTTCGTCTACTTTCAATGCCTGTCGAATCGCGGTAAATTCAAAAAGTCACTTACTTAGCGGAGAGCCCTAGTATATATGTACCACGCTGCAGGGTAAAACACTAGTGGCTAACTAGAGTACTAAATTTTTACATTAACTAACTCACCTTCGATCAGTTTCTTATGTTTGCGGTTGCTATTTTTGACATGGCATCGAACCGTGAATCTATGGATAACAATGTTAGCTTTTAATTTGATTATTTGATTGGTTGAAATGGGAGGTTGAGGATGTGACTAGGTTCATAGTGCTCCCCCGCGCGTATTTGAACTAAGCGGCTCCTCTTTTCACTTGTGGTTTTGCATCTTGATGTTTTCTACCAAGGAATCGAGGGACTTACAGTTTATTCTAAGATACCTTCGAAGGGCCTAGATATTTTTATGATGATGATGATAAAAGTCATGCCAGCAATACACTCGGAGGGCTTAACATTCCATGTCGAGAGATATTGGTCGAACCAGGACTCGAACCGTATGGTAGTATGTAATGCTAATCGCATGACACACTTAATTCACTTAATTTTCACTTGCTTGACTACCAGAAACTTAATAGAATTTCCCATTAAAGCGGTTGTCGATTCGGCATTTTCAGTAATGCCTACAATCTCTGCTTGGAAGGCAGAGTTATGGTCATTTCGTTGGAAGCTACCTTGGTTAATGGGCTCGGCCGTTGAAGAGCCCTGCTCCTTTGCCTGCCCTGAATTTACCGATGGCCTTTCTTTCCGTCCATTCCCCCTTACTAGTTTTTTCCATACAGTCTATAGAAGACGGGAGGAAGCCTTGTGGCAGCCTCAAGGGGATTATTTGCTAAGGCAACCTCCGTCCGCATTAAAGATGCCTGGTTATTATTAACTTCCAGCTATTTGTTGTACCGGGCTTTTTTGCCTGCCTCAAACAGTAATAATTTTTGAAGCTACAACCTGTCACAAGTCCTCAATCGGGGTCGGAGATTGAGCTCACCGTACTAGCATCGTAACTACCTAGTATGGTTCCATAAAAGCATTAGCCTGAGACCACATCCATCGAATACAGGAAATAATGGAACGGGATGAGAAGAAACTGCCACTCGCTGATTGCTCAACTGCTCAGCAGAACAAAAAAAAAATTAATTTTGTTTGTCAAAATTTCTTTGGCGTTTCAATGCTTTCTACACTTTACATAAATAAATTTTAAATTAATAAAAAAAAAAGCCTAAAGTCGAAGTATTTGTCAAAATACTCAAAATGCTTGTGCTCGGCTCGAACATTTTCGAGTAATGAGCAATGAACAAGTGTGCGAGCATTGCTCGCAAATGTTTGAGCAAAATCTTTAGCTCTACTAGAAATCATTATACATTTTTCAATTTCGATTTCTTAAACATAAATATGCCTATTGTTTAAGGAAATTAAAGTACCTTGTTGGTGCTTCAAAACTAATTTTCTAGAATAAAAAATAGTTTTGACAACTGAAACTTTCTTTTTATCTGAGAAAAGAAACGAGTGCTTTAATCGTGTTGTTGTTCTTCCATCCATTTCATTAAGACTCAGTATTTTAGTGCACCGAACCCTAACCCAACTAAAAATTTTGTTTTTTCGAAAGCTATTGCATACAAAGCATTATATGCCATATCGACATTACATTTTGATAGTATTGAACTGATTAACCAGGAATAATAACTATCATATTACTTGTGACTTATTTTCATATATAAAACATTTATATATATTTGGCGCTTTATAACCGCTGAAGCGATTTTCGGCCGAGCTCCATCTTCAATTTGTGATTTTGCGTCTTGACGTTTTGATCAAAGAATGGAGGGACCTTTAGTTTATTTTAAACCACCTCCGAACGGCCGATGGATTTTTATTTCATGTTAGAAATATACTCGGTTGGCTTGACATTCCCTGCCGAGGGTCGACCGCTATTTAAAAAAAAAAAGGTTTCCTATAATTTTGTACTTGGACTCGAACATAGGCCTTCTGAATTATACTACGCTAACCACTCTGCTATTGTGGCCACAATGCATGTTTGCCAGTGACAAGTGATAAGATACGAATATCTACATAATTCCAATGGATTTATTCAAAGATAAGCACATACTGGTATATCGTATTTCACTATCAGTTTCAATTTATGTAATCAATCGCACGTGCAAATATATATATATGTGAGTATGTAAAACTTCAGCGCGCTCTTATATAAAAATATTTACATGTAAGCGCTGAAGTCTGTTTAAATACATACATACCGTTACTCACAGCTAATTTCATGCATATCAGTTATTTTCGATTTTATGACAATATACGTAAAATCGAAAATAATGACTATTTAAAAAAAAGTTGATGCATAAAGTGGCGGACAAAAGTCTACAAACACCGCTTGTATTCGTTGTGTCGAAATACTATCGCTTTGCTGAAAATTTTATTTTGAATTCATTTCTAATCAAATGTATTGAAACAAATCCATTCTCAAACATAAATATAATAAAATAATTATGGTGAAAAAATGCAAAAATGCCCTTGACAAAAGTCTACAAATACCACAGGTTTACCAGCAGTTTTGTCGATATGCTGTGTTGTTATGGCGGTTAGGTATCCTTTTTTTACTATTTTTTTTTTAATTATGTTTTCTAATTTGCTAGTATTGAATTTAGTTGTCGTTTGACATTAGCATCAACAATGGCTCCGCGAAAAGAAATGTCCATTGACGTACGAGTCTTGGTTATTCAGCATAGGAAAGAGAATAAATCGTATGGTGAAATTTAAAAAATTTTAATCTTAAGTCCACCAAATGTACAGACCTTTGTAAAAAAAACTTGAAAAAAATGGATCCACCGAAAAAATGCCGCGTGTTGGCCACCCGAAGAAGCTAACTTGAAGAGATATCAGCTTTATTCCGAAGGAAGTGAATGATGATTCTAAATTTACTGCTCAAAAATTAGCCGAAAATATCGCAAACTCATCAAGAATGTTTGTCCATCCAAGAACAATTCGAAGAGCTCTGAAAACACTGCACTTAACGCAAAAAATATAATACCAACAGTGACGCGTGGTGGCGACAACGTAATAGTTTGTGGAGCGGTTGCGGCATCTGGAGTTGGAAACCTTGTTTTTATTGAGGGTAATATGGATCGGTTGAAATATAAGTCATTATTGGAAGCTATTCTGAAGCCTTCGGTGGACAGTTAGGAGCTTGGCGCAGGTCGGATCTTTGGACAGGATAACCATCCGAAGTATATGGTTCATATTGTTAGGGGTTGGTTGCTTTATCATGCTCACAGGCAACTACACACACCACCTTAAAGCCCAGATTTGAATGTTATTGAATATGTCTGGGAGAAATTTTCAGAAAATTAGGAATAATCAGATTTCCAGCCCAGCATTACTCAAAGAACGTCTTATTGGAGCTTTGGTATTTGTAGACTTTTGTCCGCCACTGTATATGTTCCGAATTGCTTTACAAATAAAGCATGCAATGTAAATTTCGTAGAAGTACAGTCTTACATCTATAAAGGCATGAAATGCAGCTGCGTCCCTGGAATTTAGCTCACAGCTTATTTCATGCACGTACTTGACTATGTTCTAGCGAAAGCCAATTGCGTATGTAACGGTAGTAGGCTTTTCTAAACCATACGACTGACATTCAATAGAAGTTTGAAGCCAGTTTTAGCGTGTTTTTGAGTTTCACATTATCAACGTACTAATTTCAGTTAAATAGTTCGCCGTACAACGATCGAACTGCGAGAATTGGTCATAAACCTTTTTAAAAAATGAAAAATCGCGGCGAAAGATCCCTGAAATAGTTAATTTAAGTAGTACGACAATACAAAAAATAACCGAGCGTTGTGTACATGAAAATCGTATACAAAATAAAGGCAGAAATGCACCAAATAAAATGTTCAACGAACGCGACGCATTGGAAAAATCCAAGAAAATTCCAGACTATTAGCTCCAAAATCAACCACAGAAGTTCAGGGGGAACATTTTATGCTGAAACTTTTCGTCGCGTACGTGCGGACGAATCGAAGTTCACCTTTTCGTCTCAGATGGAATGACTTACGTGTGGCGAAAACCTAATACTAAGCTTCACAGATGTAACATCAGGCTAACAGTTAAATATGGTGGAGGCAGTGTCATGTTATGGTCATGTATGTATGTCTCCAGCAGACGTTGGAAATTTGGTCCTTGTTGAGGGTATGGATAAAACGTTGTACCTTAATAAAGAGTGATCCAATTAGTAATACTATTTTCAATAGCCTTTTTTTGACAGATCAAGCTGTCACGATATTTTTGTTCAGTAGTGTTTGGCATTTCATCATTGAAAGACTTACGTCTGAAAAACCTTTACAAATCATTCAAATTTATTACGAAAGTTCACGTTCTGTAAAGAATGTGTTTCGTGCGCTTCGCTCAACTTATGGTCAACATAATCGGCCTACTGAGCGTATTATTCGCAGTACCATCCCCCATCTTTAGACCCAGAATTCATTATTTGATAATATTCAACCGAATAGACCACGTCCAACACGCAGTGAAGAAAATATAGCGACCGTTGCTAAGGTACCCTCTCAAAGACCGTGGATAGTCGATTCGGCGCCGTTCGCAGCAACCTGGACTGACGTATAGAACGACTTGGCGCATTTTACGGCGAGATCTTAAATTGAAAGCGTACGAAATTCAGCTTGTGCAAGAACTAAAGCCGTTTTCGAGCCAAATTTTGTTCAGCGATGAGGCCCATTTCTGGCTCAATGGGTATGTAAACAAGCAAAATTGCCGCATTTGGGACGAAGAGCAACCTAAACACATTCAAGAGCTACCATTTCATACAGAAAAAAGGTTTGGTTTGGTTTCTGGGCCGGTGGAATCATCGGTTCATATTTCTTCGAAAATGATGCCGGTGTTAACGTAACCGTCAATGACGACCGTTATCGCCCCATGATAACCGACTATTTGATGCCTCAAATTGAAGCTCGTAATCTCCGCGGCATTTGGTTTCAACAAGACGGCGCCACTTCCCACATATCGCATCAATAAATGGATTTATTAGGAGAACATCTGGGTGAGCAGATAATTTCACGTTTTGGGTCGGTCGATTGGCCACCAAGATGGTGCGATATCTCATCGTTAGATTTTTTCAGTGGGGATATGTAAAGCCTAAAGCCTATGCGGACAATCCGGATTCGATTAAGGCCTTGGAGCAAAACATCACACGTGTCATTCGCCAGTTACCAGTCGAAATGCTCCAACAAGTCATCGAAAATTGTACTCAACGGATAATATTCAAAAAATAAATGCAAAAAATTATTCTTTCAGGACAAGGATCCTAAACACAAATCGATAATAGTGCAGACATGGCTAATATGGAATTGTCTAGATGTAATGAATCTACCGGTCCAGTCACCCGACATGAACCCTACCGAGAATTTATGGGCTTTCTCAGAAAATAATATCCATTAACATCGCATAAGTAATAATGAACAACAAAAAAGTGCCATTTCGGAAGAGTGGAGCAAAATCGGAACGGAAAGTACAAAAAAACTAGTTGAGTCCATGCCAGCTACACTTAAAGCTGTATTAAAAGCTAATGGATATTACACTAAATATGAAACAAGTTTTAATCAAAAAATTTAGCTCATTTTTAGTAAAAAGTACACTGCACGAAATAAGCTGTGATCCACTGTACTTCTATAGAGAACATTAATCTAAGTGCCGATGATATATTACAATAGTTTATTTATTCATTCTCTCTTTCTTTCTTTGTTTTAAGGTTCTCTTTTGGAAAACTCTTATAATTTGGAATTTGCTGTCAATTCACTTGGTCTCTATCATTCGCACCTATAACTGTATTGAATAAAATTTACAATAATATATGTAAAATGTCGACAAACCTACATCAGTATCTATGTATGTATGCGTGGCAGGTAATTAGTTTGGCGCATAAAAATCGAATTTATTCTTGACTTCCCAAATGCTTATAATAAAAATTGTATTGTTTTATGTTAGTGTATTTAATTTTTATTTAAAGTGTGTGTAAATTTAAATATACAACTGAAACGGGGAAGAGAAATTGGGCAACATGTGGACTTAAGGTATATTTAAGATTTTAAATTTGTTTACAAATCACTGGCAAATATGTGTGTGCAATTTAAGGAATGGTGCACCAATTGGAGAAATTACGTGATTTTTATATAAGTAATTATTTTATGTAGTATAATTTATCTAATTTCAAATGTTAAAACCATTAACTAAGTAGGTCCTTTGAGTTTGGAAATATCAAGTGAAACCGGGACGCTCTCCACCTGATCCTTCCAATGGAGTGGAGGTCTTCCTCTTTCTCTGCTTCTATATACGGGTACTCCATCGAAAACTTTCAAAGCTGGAGCACTTTCATCCATTCAATTGACATGATCTGCCTCTTTTTTCTTCTTTTTATTTGCTGATTTATGTCAGTGTCGTCATATAACTCGTACAGCTCAGCGTTCCACCGTTTGCAGTATTCGCCGTTGCGCGAACGGCCATAAACCTTCCGTAAAACTATTCTCTCGAAAACTCTTAGTGCAGTCTCATTGGCTGTCGACATCGTCCAAGCTTCTGTACCATTATCAGGATGGAAATAATGAGCGACTTACAGAGTTGAGTTTTGATTTGAGGACTTTACTTTTCAATTGCCGAATACTCAGTCCGAACTAGCACATGTTGGCAAGAGTGACTCTGCGTTGAATTTCAAGACTGAAGTTGGTATAGGCGTTGATGCTGGTTTCAAAGTAGACAAAATTATCTACAACTCAAAGTTATGGCTGTCAGCAGGGACGTGGTAGTCGAGTAGCGAATGCATTGAGTCTTCATCGCCAGACCCGTTCACTTCGCTTCTTCGTATAATTTGGCGAACGCAAAACTTACTGTGCCGTTTTTATGACCAATGATATCAATATTATCGACAAGTTCCAGCAATTGTACACTCTTGTAGAAGATTGTACTTGGTTTATTTAAGTCTACTGCTCATATTACCTTTTCCAGCATCAAATTGAAGAAATCACACGATAAAAAATCACCCTGTCTGAAACCTCGTTTGGTATCGAACAGCTGGGAGAGATCCTTCTCAATTCTGACTGCGCTTCTATTATTATCCAGGATCAGTTTACATGGTCTGACCAACATACAAAATTATAGAAAATTAATTAAAAACATAAAGAAGTTAATTTTTCTGGAAAAAACTGGAAGTCCCTCCAGTTGTTAGAAAAAATCAAGACGCATTCGACAAATTGACGGAGAAGCCCGGACGACGAAAATCGCTTCAGCGATTACTAAACACAAATTATACATTTGGTTGGAATGCCCTAGGCGAGACGTTCTGCAAAACAAGTCGCCTTTTCGTTTTCAGTTCTGTCTAGGAACTGTTATTCAGTTTAAACGGTGCTTCATCATTTACTGGTGGTTTTAGAGTTTTTTTTGCTTTCCGCAGTGATTTTTTTTTTCATATTATTTATTTCGCTGTTAGTTATCATTTTTCTAGTCCTTAGTTGCGTTTCCGATCCAGTACTGCTACAATTTCTGCTGTTGCTAGCATATTGTTAAATAAAGGGTTTTCCAATAGGGATGATATGATTTCTAAGTGCCGTTTTGGCCATTTTTAATATGTCAGGATATACCTTTTTTTCATTGTATACAGTAATGTTTACAATTTCATCATGACAAGATATACGCAAGAACAACGTTGTTTGTTTTTGCCTTGGAACAACATGAAAACGATAGTGATTTCTTTAAGAAAATCATCTTCTCCGGAGAGGTTCACTTTCAATACTAAGTTTGTATCTACTTTCCGAGTGACTGCAACAGAGACTTAATATGTGAGCCGATGTCGTTCAAATATATTTGAAATCGCTTCTCTTTTTAATTTCGATATAAAACTTCAAATTTTGGACGAATTAGAGAGCTCAGAAATTTTTTGAAGTACCTGTGCGAAGCAAGTGCGCATTGCTAGTATCTTAAAAGCAAACCATTAAAATAATCTTAATATTTCTAAATAAATATAATCAAAGCAACCGAAGATTATATATAAGTTTTCAATATTGATTAAATGATTGAAAAATATAATATATGTAAATTAATCAAGATAAATTTTTCTTGCAAAGTATTAATCAAAACCCACATTTTTTTTGTCATTTCGTACAACTTTATATTGATCACCAACAATTTTATACATTATTTACTTAAATTATATGTACATTTGCCATAAAAAATAATGAAAACAAGAACTTGGAAAGCAAACACAAAAACCTGTCAAAAACATTCTATACAGTGGAAACACAGCTGTTCGCACAAAATAATTAATAACACCAAGCAAATATTATTATTCTCTAACTTGAGATTCACTATGTCACTCATACGCGCTGTTGTACCCACCACACGTACTTGCGCATAAATATTTACTTGTGCAAAGCCAACTACAATACAATAAGTATAATAAAAAATACACACATATCTATATGTATTTATATATATACATTTAACCGCAGACAAACGACTCACCTCGCACTTGACTGGTAATAGCTCTATGATCCATTTCGATTATATATGTTCAAAAACGTGTGGATAATTAGTTACGTTTAGACGTATGTATACTGGTGTACTGTGGTGTAGCCAGCAAAGCTGATCGAGAGAGAAACTGAAGAATCGAGAAGTGTTGTTGGATACACGTTGGGTAGCCAGGGGATTGGTGGATGTGCTGGAATTCAATTGGATAGAGGTGCAGGTGGAACGTAGAGCAAACTCAGCTATGACTCACATTGAGCGTTTTGCGCTGTTTTCGTTACTTGCTACACACACACCTTCGAATACGTACAGCAGAACACAACAGTTTGTTGTTGGAAAAAACACTTTTGCTTTTCTTTTATTGTATATGTATTGTTTGTATGTATATATGTAGGGTATTTATTGTTGAGATCTACACTTTTAACAGTAACAAAATTTCCTTGCTTATTTTTCGCTCACAATTCGTTTAAGCACTTTTTTGTTGTTGTTTTTTTGTAGTTTTTTTCTTCGTGTTTTCCTTTTTTGTTTTTGTTTTATTTACTAATTATTTGTTTTACATACAATATATCTTATTTTCCTCAATATGGACGGTCATTAAGCAATGGCGCTCAAATTATTTTATTGTTAATCTCTGGGAATTTTTCACTAACAAAATAAAGTTGATTTATTTTTGTAAAAAATTTTCACATATTCAATTCAATTATTTGAATTTCTTAAAATTTTATTTAGTAAATAATACACACAAACGCATATACAAACACAATCTAATGCAATGCCAATCGAAACAAGGAATAATGGCTGTCTTTCATGACATGCCGAAGCCTTTATACCTTTCATGAACATATCACAATTTATTGCAAATTGCAAAATTTGATTTTGATAATTTTCGGCGTCAACATTAACTTGAATTTAGGTCTGTAGAATACCAAAATTCACGCCATTAGATGATTTTTTGGCAGATTTTTGATTCAAAACCTCAATGATCCAAAACACCAATGTGAAATTCATAAAATTTCTAGATAAAGGGTGATTCCAAGTAGAGGTACTTTTTCAATACGCTTTTTTTGATAGATCACGCGTGAGTCGTGTCAAGCTGTCATGTGTTCAGTATTTTTTGGTATTTCATCCTGTACAGACCTGGGCCTGAAAAACTTTTACAAATTATTCAACTTTATTACGAAAATTCACGTTCTGTAAAGAATGTTTTTCGCGCGCTTCGCTCAACTTATTGCCAACATAATCGGCCTACTGAGCGTACTATCCGTAACACCATCAGCCATCTTGAGACCCAGCATTCATTATTGGATAATATTCGATCGAATAGACCACATCCAGCACGCATTGAAGAAAACACAGCGGCCGTAGTTGAGAGTGTACACGATAACCGTGGAGAGTCGATACGGCGCCATTCGCAGCAACTCGGACTGACGTATGGAACGACTTGACGCATTTTAAGTCGAGATCTTAAATTCGAAGCGTACAAAATACAGTGTGTGCAAGAATGGAGGCCGTTTAACCTTCCCAAGGGAAATCTGGCTCTATGGGCTCTTGAAAAGTTCCATGAATATCCGACGTTTTCGAACCAAATTTTGTTCAGTGATGAGGCCCATTTCCGGCTCAATGGGTTTGTAAACAAGCAGAATTGCCACATTTGGGATGAAAAGAAACCTGAAGAGATTCAAAAGCTGTCATTTCATCCAGAAAAACAACGGTTTGGTGTGGTTTGTGGGCCGGTGAAATAATCGGTCCATATTTCTTCAAAAATTATGCCGGTGAGAGCGTAACCGTCAATGGCGACCGTTATTGCGCCATGATAACCGACTATTTTTTGGCTGGAATCGAAGCTCAGGATCTCCGCGACATTTGGTCTCAACAAGGCGACGCCACATCCCACACATCGCATCAATCAATGGATTTTGTGAGAGAAAACTTCGATGACTAGATAATTTCATGTTTTGGGCCGGTCGATTGGCCACCAAGATCGTGTGATATCACAGCGTTAGACTTTCTCCTGTGGGGATATATAAGGTCTAAAGTCTATGCGGACAATCCCGCTTCAATTCAGGCCTTTGAGCCAAATATCACGCTTGTCATTCGCCAGTTACCAGTCGAAATGCTCGAACGTGTCATCGAAAATTGGACTCAATGGATGGACCATCTGAGGCGTAGCCGCGGACAACATACAACAACAATAGACATTCACCATTAAACTTGAATTTTCTGTATTTTTTCTTTAGAAAGGAAGGGAACCTCGAAATTGACCACCCGGTGTAGTATACAAAATTTTAAATCTAAAATCGGTCCTATATAAGACACAGTGGTCCGATCTGGTCGGTTCCGTCAAATTAAATATCTCGAAAATTGAGGGACTGACTTGCTTTAAAATAGACAGACGGACAGACGGACTGATACGATCGGTATAAATTTCGCTGGGTCTATCTCTTCTCCCTCTGGTACTGACATACTATGGACCAAGATGTACATGAAATATCTACAAAGCAACGCGTGTGAATATGTTTATATGTAAGTAGAACGTGTTGAATGACTTTTGAGTTTTTATAGCCTTGTAATAGTTGAAGCAACGACGAGTAATAATGAAAGAGAGTCAATTCACACTGCATGCAATTAATTGAAAATAAATCTTTATTTTTCTTTCGATTTTCTTTGAATCTGTTTGTACAATAACATTAGCCTCCGCACACAAATTCACTGGAAAGTGCCGTTAAGGTCATAATTGCACGCTCACGAATTTAATAGGGATATGAAAAAAATGTATGTATGTTTGTCGTTGGCAAAAAGAAAGAGAAATGGGTAGAATAAAGTTGTACAACAAACTGCTTCTTCACAAATATGTTAATTTCATTGACTGGTGTGTGACGTAGGGCAACCAAATTGTTTGGTTTGTGCGTCCATTGCCCTAAAAATTCTAGCATTAATTGGTTAAATATTCAAAATTACAACAACTCACAATACAATTACAAGCATTTGCTTCCTCGAATTCAATTTGTGCTTTTAATTTGTAGTTAATTAAGTGTCATTGCCACTGGTAGAGGATTTTGTCATGGATTTTTATATGCAAGATGGTGTAGCGAGCTATTTAATGGGCGGGTATATAGGTTAGCATATCGAGGTTAGAAAAAGGGTTTCCTTAATTAGCACAACGATTTTCTTACTTAGAAATGTTCAGGCATATGCTTTTTAATAGTTTGACGCAATATAAAGTGTAAATATTATTATTAATGTTCTATTAAGATAATTGATATTCAAGAAACTCCACATAATAATCGCTCGGGTCGATTCATCGGGCTAGGAACCAATTAGGGATTTTCTTCAAAATATATATTTATATATATTGGCAATACAAAGGTATCCGCAGGCTGTTGATACTCTTGCTTCGGACAACACTAATCTGATTGTGTCAAACTAACACGTGTTGTATGTTGAAAACTGACATTTCAAGCAAATATTTTTTTCACAACGGTTCTGTAAATCTTCATTTCGTGAAAAGTTATTCTGATTTGAAAATGAATGAAATTTCCGAAGGAATACGTTATGTGATGCTTCTTTACTCTAAAAAAGATAAAAACGCGCTCCAAAAACGTGTTCGTATGTTTTATAGTGAGAATGCTAAGACGCAGACAGTTTGGTAACATTTAAAAAATGCTGCAAGCTCAACGACACTCGAGATTGGGATGCCACATGAATTGACGTAAAAAATTTGATTCACCAAATTATCATCATTAAAATTTTTTTGAAATGCGACAGTATCGAGCCATTTCTGAGGCAACTTATTATGAGATGGATTAAATACGAGAATATAAAAAGAAAAAAAAACACGGTCGAAGGCCGGTTATCCTCCATAAACAACTTCAAGGCTTGCGTTGATGGCAACAATATGATGCTGAGTGTAGGATGGGATTGCAAAGGAATTGTCAATTTCGAGCTGCTAAACTATGACGAAATTATCAATTCTGCGCTCTACTATCAACGATAAAAAAAGAAGGGTCCAGAATTGATAAATAGAAAAGGGGCTGTGTTTCATCATAATGGCGCCAGATTACAAAATTATTTGATGAGCAGGAAAAAATTGTAGTTTTGATTCACCCACCACATAGCCCGAACTTTGGACCATCTAGCTACCGGTCTCTGCAAAACTCTATTGCTGGAAATCATTTAGACAAGATATTTGTCGCCACCAAACTGATGGAATTATGAAGCTACCAGAAAAATTACAGGAGATCATAAAATATTAAATTCGATTAAAAGAAATAAAGAAAAATTTTGTTGAAAAATGTACAAAATGCCTAAAAGAGACTTTTAGGGATAAAATCGGAAAGATTGGCATCCCTTGTAGAGGAGGAACCACAATAAAAAAAATAAAAAAAATTTAAATTCAATTTTCTAGAGTTTTGGTTGTTGGTCTGACCACGATTTGAACTCATAACCCAATGCATGGTAGTATGCATTGCTAAAGACTCTGCTACTGCGGCTATCACTAATGGTTTACATAAATTAAGTGCTGAGATGATCCCCCGCCACACCTTCTTTCCACTAAACTCAGCTGGGTTAGGTTAATTTAATGGATGATAGCATGAGGTCCATTCAAATGTAACTTATGAGTGAACACTGTGCTTGAAAAAGATTTTAAACCATTTAGTGGTCTACTTGTAAGACATTACTATCATTATACTATAGATGGAAAGAATTCACGACTGAATGTTGTCAAATAGTCTCTTAATACCTAATACTGTGCAATATTTTTTCGATAACTATCCATCGTCACAGGGTTAAGGCATTTTTTTCAGAAGGAGGCTATCAAAGAAGCGGTGGACAGTCTGTTTCGCTGATCTATGTAAGATAGGTTAGCATTTAACTACACTCAACTCATTTTGAGCTCAAAATTGGTAAAGAATTATTTATCAGCAGTCTCAGTGGCGTCGAACTAAATTTTGTTGAAACTTTCTGGAAAACATTTTTTAGGCATATTCCTCTGATCGGTTCTGTCTTCGCGATAGTGTAAATTTTCGGATCGCATAACTTCGTCAACTGGGCAGATTTAACCTAACTTAACTTAACCTATTCTAGAACAGAGAATCATTATAGCTATTGCTAACCTTAGTTGGACTGTGGATCATTACTAAATGCATCACCTTTTTACAAAGTGAAATATATGAATTTTTCAGCGAAGTGATAACTTCTTCCACAAGAGCTCGCTACTGAGTAGGCAGCGTAATAAAGTGTGTTAAGATCACCTCTAGGCTCTCATCTGTATAGGTTATGTATATAAGTCAGCTTTGAATATATCTTCTCAGCCCCGATTAGATCCAAAAATCATCTCTCCTTCAGGTTATTGTACTGGTTGAAAAAAAGATACTTTACACAAATAATGGGATAACTTCTTTTTATTGAGTTCTTTAGTTATGAGTTTTCCACAATTTTTTAATCCAGTTTTCGCTGTGTACGATATTACCTTTTACTAATCCAACCGGATACCTAAGTATATAGAATTTACTCAAAAAAGAAGCTAGCTCGTCTCTTAAGTAGTTTATTATAAAATAAATATTTAATAATAAAAGAATTCGCTACACTTTAATTCGATAACTCCTATATCTATGTATGTATGTACTTAAATTATCCATAAGCGTATCCAATCAATAGTTAGTTGTTATGGAGTAACTCTGACATTGATAGCACAAGTATTGTACATGCGAGTATTACAAAATATTGAACTAAAACAATATACCAACCTCACCAACACACTCGTATATATTATGTATTCTCATACTCGTAAACCCATGCATGACTCTACGAGTATGTATATGGCATGCAATCAATGCAATATTGCTATGCAATGGGCGATGGGCGCTTCTACGTGTTATTGGCGAGAGAGTTCATTGAATGACATGAAAGGAAGGTCACTCAACGATATAAACTTAAGGAGGTGGTATTCTTTAATAGAGTAGATATAAACTGTGGGTAGATAATAGAAAAAAGTCAGTATCTGGCTACGCTACGCACATGGTATTTTCTGATGCTGCATGTGCTTTCGCAATGCATTGGCCACATTGGATGCAGTGCAATATACCGTTGTGGTGTTAGCGTATCATGAAGCCAAGCAGGCGGATGACGTTATTACGTGACGAAGGACGTGCTCCAATTTCTGGTGGCAAAGACTAATTTTGTTTTATGTTATTTTTGCTGTTATTTTTTGTGTTATTTTTTGCTTTGTTTTTAAATCTTTCAATTATAAACTTCTGCTGAGGAGGGAGAAGGAAAGAAATGGTGGGTTGGTTGGTAGTAGATAACGATATTGAATGCATCACAGATGTGAAAGAAATTATAAAAGGAATTTTTTTCTTTTTTATTCATATTGTACAAGGTTTCCACATAATTTTATTTAAATACGACTTTACTGTTTATATTATTTTAAATTATTTCATTTTGTTTTATTTTAATTAATTTTATTTCAATTAATTTATATTATTTATTTTTAGTTAATTTTAATAAATTTTGTTTATTATATTTAATATTATTTCCTTTGTTCGTTTTTTAATTAATTTCAATTTATTTCGTTTTGCTTCATTTTATTGTTATTATATTTATTTGTTTTAATTTATTATATTTAATTTAATTATATTAATTTAATTTAATTTAATTTTATTTTATTTTATTTTACCTGTCATGTACATAAAATGGTATATGAACTTTAGTCCGAAGTATGTAGGTAGCAGAAGAAGAAGAGATATACCCACAGAAATTCATACTGATCGTATCAGAATCACGAGCTGAATTTATTTAGCCCTGTCCGTCTGTCCGTCTGATTGTCTCAATTTTTGATATATTTCAACCAAACTTGATAGGATAGTACAGCTATAAGTTTAAACGGTCATTTGTCGGCACCGGCCAGATCGGACCACTTTAATTATCATTAATCCGTCAAAAAAGTGCCTAAGAGCGTGAAATTTGGTGTAATACACATATAAAGCGTGTTTTTTTTATAGAGGTATAGAACTTTAAGTTGGCATTACTTTTCAAGATGGCGACCGATTTAACAGCTGTCAAGTGATTTATTCTCAGTTTGGTTTGGCAATTCATCAGGAATAGACTCACGTCTGAACAACGCTTGCAAATAGTGCAATTTCGATTCGAAAATAATGGTTCTGTGCGGAAAACGTATCGCGCACTACGTCCATTTTAGCGATGTTTAGCGATTCTGGTTGAATGGCTACGTCAACAAACAAAACTGCCGCATTTGGAGTGAAGGTAATCCTCAAGTGTATGTTGAAACACCGTTACATCCAGAAAAACTGACTGTTTGGCGCGCTTTATGGGCTGGTGGAATCATTGGTCCGTACTTTTTCAAAAAACGATGGAGGCCAGAACGTTACAGTCAATGGTGATCGGTATAGAGCCATGATTACTAACTTTTTCATTCCTGAATTGAATAACCATGATGTCCAGGAGACAGCGCAACATGTCACACAGCTCATGCCACAATAGATTTATGGAAAGACATGTTTGGTGTCCACCTAATTTCATGTTTTGGACCTGTGAATTGGCCTCCAAGATCTTGGGATTTAACACCGCTAGACTACTTTCTGTGGGGCTATGTAAAGTCATTAGTCTATGCGGATAAACCACAAACGCTTGACCATTTGGAAGACAACGTTCGCCGTGTTATTGCCGATATGCGGCCACAAATGTTGGAAAAAGTCATCGAAAATTGGACGTCCAGATTGGACTACATCCGCGCCAGCCGTGGCGGCCATATGCCAGAAATCATATTTAAAATGTAATGCCACAAGATTATCTTTCGGATAAATAAAATTCATGTCAATCGAATAATCCATCGTTGTTTTATTGCAACTTAAAGTTCTACACCTCTATAAAAAAACACCCTTTATAACGAATTGCTAATTGGTTCTGAAAATGATCGAAATCAAACGAAAATTACATATTGCGCCCCAAACAACTGATTTCTTCAAATATAAGGTTTTGGATCAAAAATCGGTCAAAAAAGCATCTATGGGTGTGAAATTTGGTTTTCTACAGACGTAAATTCAAGTTCACATTGACACTGAAAATCATCAAAATCTAATTTTGCAATTTGCAATAAAAATAGTGATATGTTCATGAAAGGTATAAAACCTTCGACATGGCCGAATTTTTTTTTTTTTTTTTAATTTTTTATTTTATTTTATTTTTTATATTTGTTTTATTCCACTTTTATATATTTTATTTGCTTTTAATCTTTAAAATTTAATTTATTTTTTTATTATTGTATTTTATTTTATTTTAATTAAATTAAATTAAATTAAATTAAATTAAATTAAATTAAATTAAATTATATTTAACTTAATTTAATTTTATTTATTTTATATATATTTTTTATATTTTTTTTATATTTGTTTCTTTTATTCCATTTTTATATATTTAATATTCTCTTATTTAATTTTATTTTTTTATTGTATTTTATTTTATTTTAATTAAATTTAATTTAATTTAATTTAATTTAATTTATTTTGTTTAATTTTATTTCATATTATGTTATTTTATTTTATTTTATTTTATATTATTCTATTTTATTTTGTTTTCTTTCATTTTATTTTATTTTATTCTATTATATGTATTTTTTTATACCATTTCATATTATTTTATTTTATTTTATTCTATTTTATGTTAAATACATACCATTTCAGATTTATATCGGAACGAATTTCCGTCATCCCTTGTCAATTTTGGTTTAGTAACACACCGGTTTCGGCAAACCGCCATCTTCAGTGTTTTTTATTATTTTATTTTATTTCATTTCTTTTTATTCTATTTTATGTTTTTATTATTTTTAATTTTTTGCATTACTTTATTTTATTTTATTTTAATTTATTTTATTTTATTTTAGTTTAATATATTTTATTTTATTTTATATTTATATATTTTTTATTTTATTTTTTTATTTAATATAAAATATTATTTAATTTTATTTTTATTTTTTTTTTTCATTTTATTATATTTTAAATTTAAATTTTAAGCTTAATTTGATTCAATTTTTTTTTTCTATTATATCTAATTTAATTTTATTAACTTCAAACTTATTCGATTTGAATTAATTTTAAGTAATTCTATTTTAATTATTGCCAAATTATTTAATTTAATTTTATATTTTATTTAATTTTAATTTTATTTTATTCGAACCTATTTTATTTGATTTTATTTATTTATTTTTTTCATTTTATTCCATTATTTTTATTATTTTTTTCCAATTTAAGTTTATAAATTTTTTTCACTGTATTTAAACTTTTGTTATTTTAATTAAATTAATATAATTTTATTTTTCTTAATTTTTATTTTACTTTAATTTAACTTATTATAATTTTCTTAAATTTTTTTTAATTTTTTTTATAATTTATGTTAATTTATTTTAATTTCTTTATTTATTTATTTTTTTGCTTCTATTTTTAATGTTGTTTGTTTCATTTAATATAATTTAGGATAATTTAATTTACTTTTTATATTATTTTACTTTATTTAATTTAATTTCAATTTTTTTTTGAAATATATTTACACCATTTTATTTTAGTCTATTTTATTTTCAGGTTAACATTTTTATATATTTTTTTATTTTTTTAAATTTTATTAATTATTATTTATTACTTAAATTAATTTTCTTTTATTTTATTACATTTTGATTTTAATTTATTTGGTTTCTTTTTATATTATTATATTCCATTTAATTTAATTTAATCCATTTTATTTACTTTGATATTTAATTTTTTTAATTTTTCATATTGTAATTAAATTTATTTAATTAACTTTTTTTTTCATTTAATTTTACTATATTGTACTTGAAAATCTTCAAGAATTGGTTATTATATAAGATTTCGCCGGCAATTTTCTGCGCGCTTACACTAATCACCATCATTCCTGTCACAGCCGTCCATATTAGTAAGAAAAGTAATAAAAATTTGAAGAAATGAAGTGAAATACATATGTACTAAAATTGTTTTGGTTTAGTTTTGTGCTGAAAAATTTTCCATATGCCAAAATTTTGCGAAATTTTTTTTTTATTATTATTTCTTAAAGTGAATATGCGTTTGTGTGTGTATTTACGTTATTCAAAGCTTCACATCGCTTGTATTTCATGGCTAAACGCAGAAACTTTTGATATGAAAATTTTTATTGTTTTTTTTTTTTTGAAAACTCACAAACTTTAAATTTTGAATATTACTCAGAGGCGTTGAATCACTTGTTTAAGTTCATTTATTTGCAATACTTTACACTTCTCTATATATTTTGTTGTTGCTATTTAATTGCATCATACTTTAATGTTAATCGTAAACGTTACATTTGAATTAACACAGTTTAAGGGGATTAAAATACCACAAAAGCTGTACATAAAACGGATGATCACGTTAGCTATGTATGTATATAGTGAACTACTTGTATTGGTAACCAGATAGCGGGATAAGTAATTAGAGAGATAGAGAATTTTTCGAAGAAAAGAGTTGGGATATTTTGAAATTTTAGCTCAGTAGATTGCTTTGATTTTTTGCTCCGCTATATTCGTGTTGTCGAACGCGTTGTCTTTCAAACACTGAACATAAAATGTGAAAACGAAAACCGTTGTTAGCCATATTGCCATCGTGGGGGTGAAATGACTGTGCCAGCCAGCTAACCATGTTGGTCGGTGCCATCGTCGTCGCCGTCATCGCCGTCGTCGTCGTGAGTCAGAGACGCATTCGTCAGTGCGTCGCCTGACGCTTTTTTCCACATCTTCCAATTCATTTTCATTCATAGTGACATCTCTGTAGCCGCATCCATACATAGTTAATACGAGAACACGCAGTTGGTTTGCATGATTTTCCTTGCTTAATTTTTCGCATTTTCACATTCAAGCTCTCACTCAGTCGCGTTTTGAGCCCTCATTTTTTCTTTGTTTTAACATTTCATACATTTTTGAAATTATAATTTACATGTGTGAAAGAAAAGTGGACACTTCAAAAAATTACTTCGTACAAATATACTCATGACCTCTTTGGCCCTTTGTTTGTCTAAATTATAGTTATATTCCTTGCGCCCATTTTCATTTATTTAATTCTTGTTTGACGAACCTCTCATAAATAACATGAGCCTTTATAATTACAGTTATGAAGGAAACAATTTACATACGCATTATACATACATACATATGTATGCTACTAACAAACAAGCGGTAATTAAATATTTCTACATTCTCACAAATGCTTATTATTATCATCGCTTATGGCCCTTAGTGATAACCGTTATATTTTGTTCAATATTTAATTTTACTTTTGATTTTGTTTCATTGTTGTCTTCTTTGTTTTTGTTGCATTTTTCTAATCAGTGTTTTTTCACTCTCTCTCCTTCTCTCTTTCTCTCTCTACCTTTGTTCTAAATTATTCCAATGGCTCTCAAATACTCTCTAATTCGTATTGCTGGAAATAGTGCATTTACCCAAGCGAACAAAATAAACAAAAAGGAAAAGGAGAAGAAGAATAGAAGAAGAATAGAAAACAAAAACAAAGTTTTCTTCGTACACGTGATTTCATTGTTTTGGTTTAAATACTTGTACAAGGAACATATAAGCCGCGTAATCGACCTTTCAATAATAAGTATGTGGGTGGGTCCACACGCAGCCATATACAAGCATCTATACCAGTATACATATGTACATATAGCCATCAAAAATTATTGAACCATTTGCTTAATTTGTATAATGGTGGAGTACTTTCAAAATACTCCATTGTAATGGGGTTGTACCTGGGTGTAATTTTGGGCAGCAAGCTAATGTTCAATATAGAGCAGCGAGTGGTAGAGACCAGTAGTGTCCTTTACATAGGTAAGAAGATGCTTGGTATTACCTTCCATCATGGTGCTACGCAGCGGTAGTCAAGCCATTCTTGCTCGATGGTGCTTTGGTGTGTTAGACCGCTGCCAGCAAAATCACATAGGGGAAATCAGTGAAGCGTGTAAAAGGTCAATTTAAAAGTCCCCGGCCTACCATGGTAAAACCAATTTTTTTGACAGATTTTTTTTTTTTTATTCAACACAGTTCTCTTGAAGGGTGATACAATTTTTGTAGCACGATTTGTCCTTTGCTTAAAAATAGGCCTCAGTTTCAGCGATCACCTCTTCATTCGAGGAAAATTTCTTCCCAGCAAGCATTTTTTTGAGATCTGAGAACAGGATATAGTCACTGGGGGCCAGATCTTGAGAATCAGGTAGATGCGGAAGTAATTCGAAACCCAATTAATGGATTTTTCACTGACTCGTGACACGGTGCATTTCTTGGAAAAACAGCACTTTCCTTTTCTTCAAATGCCGCCATTTTTCGGATATTTCATCCTTCAAATGATCCAATAGAGCTATGTAATTGATGTTGATGGTTGATGGTCATTCCTTTTCCAAGTTAGTCATGAAAATTATTCGATGCGCATTCAAAAAAACAGACGCCATAACCCTACCTGCCGACTGTTGCGTTTTTCCACGCTTTGGAGCGAGTTCATCATAAAAATCCATCAGTCGTTCTAAGAGAGCTTAGAATTTCGGTGTTTATGGCTGTTTAGCCGTTAATTCTTAATAAACACAAAAATTAAGGTGATTTCGTATCAAATTCAAGTTCTAAATATCATGATCGCCATCATATACTATCCCCCCGTCTAACAAAAAAAAAAAAAGATATTGACTTCACGAAAGATAGCGGGGTTAGGGTTAAATTAAATTAAGATGCGTTGGAGTCTTTAGGGAGTCTTTCTTTCATTTAACCAAAATTAAAGCTCGCGTTTGTTGCTTCAAGATCATAGTTCATCAGCTAACATATTCTTTCGATATCCACATTCCCTGGTGCCATATAAATGTCAATGTCCGTCAATCTTTTGCTTGCCTCCTTACAAAGTGCAACATCTCTCCACTTTGATTACTCTATTCATTTTCATACAGATGGATCAAACCTACATAAAAGGAAGAAGAAGAAGTCTACTCTAGAAAGCTTGTTATTAACAAGCCTTTTTGTCTACCGGATAATTCTTGAGATTATCGTGTGAAACTAGAGGTACTACATGAGGCTGTTGGGTTTAATGGTATTCTCAATAAAATGTTTCCATATCTTTCCAAAGGTTATGTTATTAGAAGCACTGGAATATGTAACAATAAAATCAGAAGCAGAAGAGAATCCCGTAGATCACTTAGTGTGATGGTTAGGTAGTAATTTCTGAGCCTAGTACGGTCGCCTCACACACAGAACACAGCAATACAAGTTTATTCAAGAAATGATATGGCGGATGACCTTGTTAGGAAGCACACTTCCCTTTCACTTTCGCCTTCGTGGAAGAATCCGGGTATGCTGCTCTCCAATTGTTAGCTCACTTTAGAAAAATTATTCACCGCTAATATAGGGATAACATCTCTCGCTAAAAAAAAATCTAAAAAAATAAGAAATATCAACAATTTGGCATCTTCTATTTGGCAGGCACATAGATTGACTGAGCATACCATCAAACAACTTGGAGTTGTAAAGAGAAGAAAGAACCTGAAACCTTAAGGTACTACCCTTACAGATGTCCCGTGATATGGATGAGTACGTTGAAGTCTCTGAAGACTTGGGCGAATCAGCGGTTGACGATGTAACCAATGAGAGTTTGACTATCGGGTTAGGGCTATAAGGATCTGAAGTGCTATCATGAATTGCTCTTTGGGGGCCGAAGTGAGCAGATGATCAGCATTCACTTCAACCTTACATTACTTAACCTAAGTAAGAATAAAGAATTTAAAATAAATATAATCTCGTCTTGAATTAATCTCAGATTGAATTAATAATTATATTTTTCGAGTTAAAGTTTTTTAAATTTAATATTTCAAGAGTTTTTGAAGCAATCTCTAGAGCTTAAACAAGGCTGACCGAAGAGAATAGTCTCACACTACATCATACATAGTAATACTAGATGAACAACATATTTTATACCGTGTGTTGTTACACTTGGAGTACTCCACCAACCCAACTGAAATACATTTTACTCACGTGCATGGCTCTTTGCTGGGATATCGCCATAGATTTTGATAATTTGATTAACAGAAAACTGTGCGCTACATAGGTACAACTCCCTTAACTTTCTTTTATTTTATTGATATTCATGTGTACTTATGTATGTAGGTTGATTTGCTTATCATTTACTTCCATTTTACTTAATTTTTTTTTTACCACCCTTCTTGTTCGTGGGTGTCTTTCATTTCACTTCAAGTTGTCTGCAAACATTTTATAGTGCCACGTATTAAGTTACATTTTATATACTATATGAACTGGATTTCGGCAATCATTTTTTAATACACTTTTAATGTGATTTTCCATTCACCACTACAGGCAAAAATCAATTTCATTTGTGGAAAAATGCCAAAGAAATGTTAAGACGATTATATTAGATACTATAATTTGTTGCTACTAAAGATGTCAGAATTGGATTAAATACCAAATTTTCTACAAATAAAATTAAATTCAAATCGATAAAATTTAAGTTCTTTAAATATTTTAAGTTCAATTATTATCCATCAGAGTGTC
Source organism: Neoceratitis asiatica (assembly GCA_030068015.2). NCBI lineage: Eukaryota > Metazoa > Arthropoda > Insecta > Diptera > Tephritidae > Neoceratitis > Neoceratitis asiatica. The sequence goes on from CM061526.1 coordinate 65,090,582, forward strand.
ATTAGTATTACTTGATTTTTTGATCTTAAGGAGTGATCCAAGTAGATGTACTTTTTTTAATAGCTTGTTTTAGACAGATCACGCGTGAGTCGTTTCAAGCTGTCATGTTATTTTTGTTCAGTATTGTTTGGTATTTCATCACGGAAAGACTTACGCCTGAAAAACGTTTACAAATCATTCAAATTTATTACGAAAATTCACATTCTGGAAAGAATGTGTTTCGCGCGCTTCGCTCAACTTATGGTCAACATCATCGGCCCATGAGAGTACTATTCGCAACACCATCACCCATCTTGAGACCCAGCATTCATTATTGGATAATATTCGACCGAATAGATCACGTCCAGCACGCAGTGAAGAAAATATAGCCGCCGTAGCTGAGAGTGTACAGGAAGACGGTGGAGAGCCGATTCGGCGTCGGACTGACATATGGAACGACTCGGCGCATTTTACGTCGAGATCTTAAATTGAAAGCACACAAAATACAAATTATGCAAGAACTCGGTCTTCCCAAGCAACATCGCTTCGCTCTATGGGCTCTTGAAAAGTTCCAAGAAGATCCGACGTTTTCGAGCCAAATTTTGTTCAGCGGTGATGCCCATTTCTGGCTCAATGGGTATGTAAACAAGCAAAATTGTCCGTTTGGGACGAAAAGCAACCTGAAGAGATTCAAGTGCTGCCGTTTCATCCAGAAAAAAAACGGTTTGGTGTGGTTTGTGTGCCGGTGGAAGAATCATCGGTCCATATTTCTTCAAAAATGATGACGATGGGAACGTAACCGTCAATGGCGACATTTATCACACCATGATAACACCTATTTGATGCCTGAAATTGAAGTTCGTGATCTCCGCGACATTTGGTTTCAACAAGACGGCGCCACTTCCCACACATCGCATCAATCAATGGATTTATTGAGAGAACACTTCAGTGAGCAAATAATTAACGTTTTGGGCCGGTCGATTGGCCCCCAAGATCATCGAAAATTGGACTCAACAGATGGACCATCTGAGACGTAGCCGTGGCCAATATTTGAAAGAGATAATCTTCAAAAATCAATTGCCAAAGAATGTTTTTTCGAATGATAATAAATATTCCCCATTAAATTTGATTTTTCTGTGTTTTTTATTTAAGTAGGGAACTAGATCACCCGGTACTATAAGACGGAGACTTACAAAATGTATTTTTTGGTACCTTTTCTCGAAAACCAAACCCAAATTTTGCGACATTGATTTCTAGTCGAGGAGAAAAATCCGATAAGACTGAAGCTCAATCGACGGACGTATTGTTAGAAAAATTTGCCTTGCCTTTCTACCTTTCGACAGAGCTGTTTATTTCAAAACTCCTCGAAATCGGAATGCTGAATTACTCTGATCATCCCGATCCAAAAATGACGGAACTTCTCACGACCACTGACGATTTCCATTTTTAAAAAAATTTCTTCTATTATCTGCGATCAAAGGAATGATATATCTCGTCACATTATATATGATTTCCCTTTTTTTTTTGTAAAGCCTGATCCTTGTAAGTACTTTGGTGCGGAAATAGATATACTTGTTTCATGGGCTAAATTTACTGTGGTTAGCATGGTTCCCAGCTAGCTAGTCGGATTCACAGGGAGACCCCGTCCAATTTGTTTTTTTTTAAGTTTCTCTGTATTTTATGTGATTCCATTGAAGAGACTTAATGTCAACTTCGCTGTCAGTGTGGACTATAATGGGATATGTTAACGAAACCAAATTAAGTAGCCTTGACACCTTCAGGGAGATTTGTAACGCTTGTAAAATGTGAAAGGATCTTTGATGCTAAATCTATAAATATTCCAATTCGTTCTTTTCTGAAATTTTTTTTTTTTTGCATTGTCGCATTGTCAATACTAAATGTTAAGGTGACATAACCTACCTCTCCCTAAATTGGTATAGAGTTCAGAATATGGGCGCATGACATATGGCTTTTCCAGAATTGAGTTCTGTTTAGCCTTACCGCGTTGCAGCTTTCGTGAAGTTTACGGAAGAGGCTACGGTCATATTCATATCGAAGGCGGACCAGATTATAGATCAATAAGACAAAGCTTATTCCTACTGGAGACACTTGAAGCTATTCAAAACACCTACGAAAAGTAGATCTATTTAGACTGCACTTTGCTCCCTAACCCTAAATATCAAAAGACCTCTAAACCAAAAGTAATACACTCTTGATGTCTGTCTGTGAAGTGGAGAATTTAAAAATTTCTCCAATGATGGAATAGTAGGGAAGCAGACCGGATAGAGCCTGCCATCTTCTTATGGGCAAAAAATCGGCGGGACTGCCGAAAGATTAATAATAAAGCCATACTGCTCAGACTAGAACGCTAATTTCTCAGAGTGAAGCATAGCTTTTAAAAAAATTTGAAGAGTAAGTTTCTTAGCTAATTGCCTGAGCGGATGGCATAGCTATATTTGAGACGGGTGAATTCCTGGATACTATTAGCAATGGAGAACGCTTTAAAAGACATACAACAATGGGAGACATTAGTCAAGGTACAAGATCCCTGCGTGGAATTCTCTTAAGCTCCAAGGGTGAAGCTAATAATTAATGAACATTCTAAGTACCTGAGTTATTTTGGACAGCAATGTGGGCGCAGGTATATATTGCACTGAATTAGATCTCAAACAACCTTTGAAGCTTCCGAAATACTACAGTACTTCTCAGGCGGATATGTTCGCGTCAGCGAAATCTGCTGAGGTAGCTAGCAAGGCCGGAAATCAAATGAAACACAAATGAATTTTAGTTGATAAGATTACCAAAAGTGCCACCCGTCTATCTACTAAACCAGTACAAAAAGTAGGAGTCTCGCTTACGACGCCAATTAATGAAATTTCGGAGAGGGCTACAAAACGGATTCGTGTACGATGGAATACTTTAACGGCATGTAGGATTGCCAAGATCATGTGCAATGGTAACAAAATAAAGCAAACCATTTCTTGCTTACGTGATCCCGAAAGTACTGCGGGCCAGTTGTTGGCCTATACAAGCGAGCAGAACGGGCCATGAGGAGGAAGTGTAGTAATGCAGGCATGATTAAGACAATAAAATATCTCCACTGCTTCTGTCGGGCCTTATCTGCAACTCTTGTTAGACATTAAGGAGCTTCGCAGTTCAAAGGAGTAGAGAAAGTGTCAAAATTAGATATTAAGGCTCTCTTAAACTTAAAAAAATGCATTAACGTTCTACCGACGACTACTTGAGTACGAATCAAATTGAATATCCCTCCATCTGGCACTACAAAGGACCAGCATGCTTAACCTAACCTATTTTATACTCAACATTTGTTTTAGACTCTGCCAGAAATCGTTTTTATTGGAGTTTTTTTCATCTATTTTCAAACAATGAAGTGCGGCCGCAATAGGCGAGTGATTAGCATTGCGTACTACAATTCGGAAGGCCTGGGCTTGAGTCCATCCAAAATTACATAAACTTAATATTTCTAATGGCGGTCGCCCTCGGCATAGAATGTCAAATATGTTTGACATGAAATGAAAGCTCCCCATAAAAAATCATCGACCGTTCACCAACATCAAGACGCGAAACCACAAATTGAAGAAGGAGCTCGGCCGAAAATCACTTCAGCAGTTGTCTATTTATAAAGACTGAATGTGCATTTTGTATATATTACCATATTTAAAGCAAGAACTTAAATTTCTTCTCATATAATTTTCTTTGAATCACCCTGTAAACGAACAAGCCCCTTACGAAATGACAATAACAACAATATAATGTAATGTATATATAAGTATTGTGAAGTATATATAAGTATTATGAGAGTATCGTATGTGAAAGTATATATTTTATAGTACAATGGTATATACATTGGCATATGAGTACATACATATTCACAAATATACAGTTGAGAACATTTTCCAATGACCTTGCATGTGCTATATACTCACGCCGCACAAAAATATTGTTTATGGAGACCGCAGATATTCCAAATAGGGCAAAGAGCAACACAGTCTGCGTTGGACTCTGTGTATTTAGAAACAACCAACACCCGCGGCCACCTACCCGCACAAAGCCATATACTTGTACGTAAAATAATTTGGAATTCCAGAAAACAAAGAATAGAGAGACAGAAGTGAAGAAGAGAGTAAAATCGTAGGGAGAGTGTAGGTGGCGTTGAGTAAAGATTTTAGGGCACAACAGAGAGCAAATATCAGAAAATTGCAAAAGCAAAACTGAGAAGAAAAAAAGTACCATCGACCAAGGAGATGGTTGCATGTGTGCGCCGGCGTAATGCACGCCAAACAACATGTGGTCGTTGAGAGTAATGGAAATGAAAAATAAGGCAAAAAGTAAAATATGTTAGTATCTGAAATAAAAACAAATAATGTATTTATGTATGTTTAGTATATCCACAGCTAGTGAAAAGCATGCACATAAAGAATACACAAAACTTATGCAACAGTTGCAATGTGAAGGCAACCCACAAGCAAATAGACAAACAAATAGACTGATTTCCAAGTAACACACTTCTCACACAACATATTTAAATGCCAAGGAAAGTGGAAAAAATAAGAGTACAAATTTTAATTACAAAAAGGCAATGGCCTACAAGGACTCCCAATACGACTGAGCTTAAATTAAGCACACAAGCAGGCAGCCGCAGTTAGTATTAAACGCAGCAATCAAGATTTTTTGGGGGAAATTTTCAAAGGTCAACGACGCTACTTCTGCTTGGCTTAATGACTTAATCGGGCAAAAATAAAATATTAATCACCAAAAAAAAAGGAGAGAATCCAACTGAAAAGCTTAACAAAAAAAGAAAAACGACGAGACGACAGACCAAGTGTCGTTATAAAGGGTTCAAGTTGAGAATAATCGACGCAATTGAAGGCAGTAAAATCAAAATCAGAGTGAAGTGATGCACTCATTAAAATTTATTTCATACGCTTTTCATGCTAATTCGCACAAGCCACACAACATAGATATGTTACATATATATATATATAAATACAAAATCAGCCAGCCAACTTCTAGTCAATGCCAATGAAAGCATAAAGACAAAGTTCAGGCGGTCTCTGGCAGTATAGAAGTAACGGCAGTTTAGCCATAAATGAATGCCACAAGCAAGAAGCACACGCCAACAAATTAAGTTTGGTCATAAAAACCAGTTATCTGTAAACATTTTCCAGGGTTTGCCGGCGTTAAAATGCATAGCCAACAAAGTAATAAATAATCGGCATACAAAGCCAATGGCCAGAAGAGTGCACGTGCTGCAATTTTTGGCGGCGCTTGCAAGTTGATGTAATGCTTTAATGAAGAGCAATAAAATAACGAAAGCTAAAATAAAATGAAGGAAATTTTTATGAGAAAACCTTTAGTTATATTTTATATTTATAATTGAAAGAAATGAGACCTTGTGTGTAGATGTCCATGTAACTGCCACTTTCCTCAGTTTTTGACTGTCATTCACCTGGGTGTGGGGAGAAACGATTCGTTTACATATGCTTCAAACAACTCCCGATTTTTGGTCTTATACCTGGGTTGTTAACAAACATCCTTTTGGAGGAGAGCTAAATTTGCTTTCACGAAAAACTAAGAGAAGCCACGGGTGAGAGACTTCCTTTTTGATGACAACATTCCTACATTTTGAATGTCCGGTGCACCTAGAATATTCGGTGCCTTAATTGAGAAGGTGCCACTGCCCAACTGATTGGCTTCCTCATAAGGCTAAAGTCTGACATCGCCGTCGTCAAAGAATTTTATTGGACGGGACAACAACAGAAACGAGTAAGTATCTGTAACATGTACTACAACCGTCACATAAAGCAGCGCAAATTTGGTGTTGGGTTTGTGTTGGGAAAGAGAATCCGTCGCCAAGTCCTAACTCTTGTGGATGAACGTTTAGGCACAATCCGCATCAAGGAGAAATACTCCAACTTTTCGAATATTTGCATCCACGCCCCCGACGAATGAGAAGGACAGTGTGACCAAATAAGTAGAGCTTGGTGACTTTAATGTCCGAGTTGGCAAAGATGGTATCTTCAACAGTGGAAAATTCATCCTCCATAACGAAACATTCCCAAATTGGCTGAACCAGAAATATGGTCGTATGCAGCACCTGCTACTAGCGCAAGAAAATTCATCAAGCTATATGGCTGCCTCCGAATCGAAAATCTCGTAACTAGAAGATCAAGACATGATAGATGGAATACATATCTCCGGTGCTCTAGATGTGCGTAAGTTCTGAGGACGAAGCATTTTGTCACAGCGGCTCTGTGCAGCAACAGCTACTACGATGAGGATTGCCACGTGGCAGTGGAGAGAAAACAATCTGCATTCCTCGTTACGTAGCGATGACCACAACACATTTGAGATGGTATAGATACCGAAAGTTGAAGAGAGATACCAGATCAGCAGACGCATTTGCTAAAAAAAAAGGGACCAAAATGCATGGGTATATAGAACTTGAGAAGCTGGCATACAGATCTAATGCTCAAAAATCATATAAAGAGATGAGGTAACTTACAGAAGGTTTCAATCCCAAAGCATACTCATGTAGGATATTCTGAATATACTGAGTTTATGAAAGGAGCATTTCTACTAATGAAACCACCAGAGATGGCTAACATGAAATTCCAGTCGTAAACGTTGGAAAGGACGTTCCGTCTTCCGACTACGATAAAGCAGAAATAGTAATTGCCTGCCTGTAAATCAAAAAAATCATGGAAAAAGTTGAACTACGGGATGGGGTTTTCAAAATTGGTGGCAAAGAACTGAAATCTATGAATCATACTATGACTTAATCAGTCGATGCACAGTAAACCCGATATTCAGAATGCACAAAATCTTGGAAAATATCCATGAGAAAATTGATTGGAGCTGTCTCGTCCAATCCTTGAATTTGGTATCCCTGCAAAACACATATGGCTGTGCAAACTGATCGGGGTCCTCTGAGCCGTTCGATACTAAACTAGGTTTTAGGCCTTAATTCTTTAATTTCTTCACTTAATTCCGGAGGGTATGATACGAGCTGTAGAGCCAAATAGAGAAGGTACATGATCGATCTCTGGATAAGAAAGCCTAGCGAAAAAGGCTTGAAACCAGCATTGAAATAACAACGTCCGTATTTAAATCCAACGCAGATCCACTCTTTTCAGCAGGTGTTACATTGGACAGAGTAGGCAACTGAAAAATGAAGTCCTCTCTCTCCAATAAAAAAGAAGAAAGTATTCTGAGTATTTCCCGAATTTTACTCACTTTCTGAACTCAGCTCCACAACATCCAAGAAAATCTAGATACAAATTTTTCCAAATCAAACTCGATTCAGACTTATTTAATTTAAATAACCCTGGAATTTGTAAGAATACAATCAGAAATGGTAGAAAATTGCAGCAAATCAATAAACGTAATAGTTAAAAAGTTCTCTCTGAACCTAATTTGGTGTCAGCACATAGTTACACACAGAGCAACAAGATGGCGGAAAAACTTGCAAGGAAAAGCACTTACCTTCTACTTAAAGATGGAAAAGTCTTAATGATTGCAATGTGACCAACTTGAGATGAAATTAGGTCACCAGAGCTTATCTCGTTAAGATACGTCTGAATGCTGAATTTTCGCAAACTTCACATATTGCTTCAAAATGGTCTCGTTTGATAACCTATATTAGTTAATGCTTAGAAACCACCTAATCTAAAGGTATCATATAAAAAGGCACTTTTTTGAATCGATTTTATGCTGCACATTATTAGCTGGGGCTACTAGTGTTATAATAAAAATTATAATTTTTTTATTTTTTAAGGTTAATAACTTAGAAGACTGTTCAAACGGACACTTAATTGAAAATTTAAATAGTTTTATTAACTATTGCTGAGAAACTCTTTTGAAAAGGTTTTTGGGCTGCGCATCATCCGCTGTGGCTGCTAGTGTTATAATAAAAATGTAATTATAGCGCTAATACTTTTAAAAAATCCTCTTCAAACAGACATTACGCAGGAACTTTTTTGGGACGCATTTTATGCTGGGCATGATCAGCTGTAGCTGCTAGTGTTTTAATAAAAATGTATTTTTAACGTTAATATCTTGAAAATCTTGGCGGCCGCGATAGCCGAGTAGTTAGCATTGCGTACTGCCATTCGGAAGGCCTGGGTTCGAGCCAAGGTTCGAGCAACATCAAAAATTATAGAAATAAATTTTTCTAATTGCGGTCGCCCCTCGGCAGGGGATGTCAAGCCCTCCGAGTGTATTTCTGGCATGAAATAAAGCTCCTCATAAAAATCCATCAGCCGTTCGGAGGCGGCTTAGAACAAACTGTAGGTCCCTTCATTTGTTGGTAAAAACAACAAGACGCAAAACCACAAATTGGAGGAGGAGCTCGGCCGAAAATCGCTTCAGCGGTTAAAAAGCGCCAAATATATATATATATATATATCTTGAAAAAAAAATACTGGTCAAAGAGACATTTAATTGACAATTTAATTAATTGCATTAACTATTACGCAGAAACTTTTTTGGGACGCATTTTATTAGGCTGAGCATGATCAGCTGTAGCTGCTAGTGTTGTAACAAACAGACACTTAATTGGCAATTTAAATAATTTCATTAACTGTTACACATTTTACCATACTGAGTGCTTAAATATTAGCTTATTATGTGGAAATTAATACTTATTTGTTAATTTTGATTGTTCTATGTAGTATTTAAGTATAAACAAGAAAAGAAAAAATTTCAAGTATTGTATTGAGTAAAAAAATTTAATTTATTTCTAAATTTTTTAAACAAACCAGTTATTTAAAATTTTAGTTTTCCTTAGGCATTTCCCTAAGCAAAGTATCTCCATAATATTATGGTAGAAAAATTGTTATTTATCTCATCTAATGTGCTAAAAATGTATTTAAACCACCTATTTCACTCAAGAATCCTACTTAAAATGTACCACAATTAACTCCCCTGTCTGAACACAGTATAAAGTAGCAGTAGTAACACAATTTAACTTAAACACAACTTTTTATTTGCAAAAAACACACGAACTGCACACTGCACAGAACAAACAGAATTGGCATTGTGTAGTAGGAGATGTCGTAAATCAATGTCATCTTTCAACCTTTTTGCCCTTGTTAACCACTTATAAAATGAAAATTTACACAGATAACATTCAACGCTCACAGCTGCTGTTGATGAAGTTTATCACATCAGCATTTTAGTACTCGCATAATCATGTTGATTTAATTTGTGATATTTTGTTTTCATTTTCGTGTCATCTCACTACCTTAACTTGAGATGCTACATAGTAGATATCAAGTGGTAAACAAGAAGCGAACAAGTAGCTTACCTTTTACGTATCTGATTCTTATGATGGAGAGTGTAAGTAGAGCAAGAATTAATCACGCGTCTTTATAAATTAACTAGAAATCTAATTGCAAACAAGCAACAAGCAAGCAACAAGCAAGCAAATGATAATCCCTCAACCATAACCACAACAGCAATGACAATAGCAACTAGAGAAACTGATAATCTTGCTAATGTTAATCAGCAGCAAGAGAGAGAAAAGCAGAAAAACTGTGCGCGAGTTGGTATAAAAAAATTATGATGAGCGATTAATTAAGTGTAAAAAAGGTATTGAGTTAATATTTAGTTTAAATTTTCGCATTTCAATAAAAAATATAATTTTAGTATAGTATTAATAGTCACATAAATATACACAAATGTACTAGCATACCCCACACATCAACCCCATATTAGTTGCTTAAAATCCTTAATTGACGGAAAAAAAAGTCAGCAAACATTTTGACGCCTACAAAATTTTCAATTAGACTCGTCTAAATGATTAACTATACCATAATGGCGCTCATATTACCAACCAACCAACCATTCGCCTACACACACTCAGCAGTCTCACCAGCGCGCTGCCAGCCAGCCAACTCATAATGGCTAGCTTTAACGCCTCCAAATATGCTAAGCGTAGTGCAAGTGTGTGGTTTGTGAGAAGAAAAATTACTGTCGGGTGTGACTACAAATTTTCGTCAGTAGCTAATTAAGAGTCCGCTTACATTTTTGCTGTCTCCGGTTACTGAATATTGCTGTCGTCGTTGTTTTTCTTTTCTAATTTTTCTCTGCGCTGGTTATTTATTAGCGTTAAAAATGTGCTCACAGCCAGCATACACAATAGTGTTGCATGCAGAGCATGAGATATTTTTGCGTGAAATACAGATTGTGGAACGAGTTTTAAATAGCTTAAATGGAGTGCTGGTAGAGTATGAGCAGTGTCGAGCTGCTGTTGTGGTGTCATTTTTCAGCATCTAAAAGAATGACGATACTCTCATCCATCCCACTAACAAATGTCTGCAGTTGATGTTTTTAACGCTGTTTGAATTCTGATAGTTGACGTAGTTGCTTAACATAATAGAACAACTCACATCTGGTAGATTTTTATGGGCGTTAAAAAGAAAGTAAAAAAATTTTATAATCAAAAATTTTTGAGTGACATTTAACGGCTACTACATATCCATATTAATTGTAACAAAAATGTTGTTTTCTGCAACTCAAATTCGTCAAATGGATTTACTTCAGGGCGAAACTGATTAAAATTGTGAAAATATTTGAAAATTTTGTTCCCTAGAAGTCATGGCAGCAGCAAATTTAAAAAAAAAAAACCAAAAAAATTAGTCTCAGTCGTCTTACATAACAGGTCAATTAGGACGTCACCGACCTGACACATAGATGGCTCTACTAGAATTAATAATTTCAAGTTATCACAAACCTTCAAAAGACGCGTGTCTAAATTTGACAGCTGTCGGATCATTCTTTTGTGAATTATAGCATTTTGAGTGAAGTGAAGCAAGTTTTGTTATTGTGAAAAAAATGAATAAATAGGAATTTCGTGCCATGCTCCCTCACTTTGGATCAAAAACAATGACGAGTTATTGATTCGGAGCAGTGTTTGGAGATATTCAAGCATAATAAACCGGAATTTTCGATCATTTCACCCCGAAGCCCAATCGACAGTCATCCGAGTGGACTGCATACGGTAAACCGCTCCAAAGCGTGGAAGAACGCAGCAGTCGGTTGGCAAAGTTATGGAGTCTGCATTTTGGGATGCGCATGGAAAAATTTTCTTTGACAACATTGAAAAAGGAAGGACCATTAACAGCGACTATAACATATCATTATTAGACTGCGTGAGGAACGAAATCACCGAAAAACCTCCGCATTTCAAGTAAAAGGAAGTGCTGTTTCGCCAAGACAATCCACTTTGTCACAAGTCAGTGAAATAGATAACAAAAATCCATGAATTGGGATTCGAATTGTTTCAGCATCCACCTTATTCTCCAGATCTGGTCCCCAGCGAGTATTTCCAATTCTCAAATCTCAAAAGAATGCTCGCTCGGAAGAAATTTTCGTCGAATGAAGAGGTGATCGCCGAAACTGAGGCGTATTTTGAAGCAAAGGACACAGAACTACAAAATTGGTATCGAAAAGTAAAAAGAAAAAGAAAGCAAAGTGCGTTTTACTCTGCAAGCTGGGAACTTTTCAATTGACCTGTTACATTCATGTTATAGCCTTCAAAATAGTTTCAATTACAGATTATACACTTGTGCTAGCGCTTCTTAAAACCACCGATTTTTTAAACTCGATACTTGAGATAGTCTTCAGCGATTCACTTTTAATATCATCTACGGCGGGGTGGCGTTTTAAGGATCTCTTTAGGTAAAAGTCACAAGGAGCCATGTCTGTCATATATGGACGCTGGGTTCATGGCTACAGGAAATAATCGCTGGAAGCCAGATCTGGAGAATACGGTGGATCCGGAAACAATTCGAAGCACAATTCACGGATTTTTGCCATCGATTTCACTGACTTGTGACGCGGTGCATTGGCTTGGTAAAACAGATTTCATCCTTCAAACGGTCCAATAACACTATGTAATAGTCGCTGCTGGTGATCCTTCCTTTTTCAAAGTAGTCAATGAAAATTATTTCATGCGCATCCCAATATACAGACGCCATAACCTTGCCAGCCGACGACGTGTTGCATTTTGCCACGGATTACTGTCGATTGGACTTCGTAGTCGCATATTGACGCAAAAATAAAACTTCATCTTATCCGATTACACCTTTTAGCAAACAAAATGTTTTTTTTCGGATTTTCAATTTACTAATAGACCATTTTTTTGGTTTTTGGTTCGCTTTGTTTGTACTAACGGCGAACCCATTCCGATTTCATTTAAATTATGTCAAATCACTTAGGATATCAATGTTCTTAGAGACAATGGATACTAATTCAGGCGCCATATTCCGCATATTCTTCCACTTAACCGAACACTATTCCCAGTAGAACTAGAATTTAAGAAATCTCTTTGATAACTACAATGTCCTCCACTCACTTCAAGATGTGTGCAGATATCTTCCTTGCATAATAATTAAAGATAAATTACATGAATTTCTGAATAGTTCTGTATATGCCAACAATTAAAAATATATATAAAATTAAATTACACAATGATGTGAAGAACACTGGATTTATAAATTCCTCATTAAACAAAATTTAATAAATCAATTAAAAATTATATAAATGAATTTGTTGTTGTTATGTGTGCGTCTTTTGAAAAGCGTGCATTAGATTTAATTGCACTAAGTCTATGCAAGTGTTGTGATTTTTTTCAATTTTAGATATACATATATACGTGCATATATAAGTATATAAACAAATAACAACAGATAAATTACACAAATGTAATTATACTTATAACACGCCGTAATAAAATAATAATCCACTCCACGCGCCTCATTTATTTATTTATTTTTCACCAAAATTATGAAATAAATATATATCAAAATTATATTCAAGTGATATATATCATATTAATAATATAGTCTAAGTAATAGGATTCGTGTCTTTTGATGAGATATTTGTATGAAAAAATTGAATATTTTCTCATTTAAATTAATTTATTATTTTTTGATCGATTTTCAGAGTAAACTGTCAATAAGAAGCCTATTTACATGAATGACGCAAACCACAAATTGGAGGAGGAGCTCGAGCGAAAATCACTTCAGTGGCTATAAAACGCCACTTACATACGTATATATGAAAAAGAATTTTCGAAATACCATCGACCATCGGCAAAAAATATCTTAAGGAGTAACCGCAATGCTTGCTTAAGAAGGTGTACCGATTCTCGGCAGATAGGGACTTTTATTTTTTACTTAATGAAAGTGTGTTAGTGTATGTATGAAGCATAGACTCTGAACTAATATTTGAGGTTCAAATTTTCGAATTTCGAAAACATATACAAAATATACCCGGATCAGTGGAAAAGGAAATCTTGGCCCACTCCTTAAACAACACAATAAGAATTTCTCAATATTAAAGAAACCTATAAAAGGTTGTTATTTTGTAAAGTTTTAGGAGATATAACCCGAATGGCTGAAAGAGCTCAGGAACATACCAAAATTTTACCTGTCAAAACTTCATCGCTGATTTAATGAAACGCTCACTCAGATGTATTATATCTTCTTTGAAGACGAGAAAATAGAAATTGATAAATAAATCAGTATTTTTTTAAATAAATTACAATTCATTTTTACATTTTTGCACTAGGAGAAGTTCATCTTTCGATGCTTACTAGGGCGATCGAAGTAGAGGTAATTTCTTCAATAGCCTCTGTTTGACAGATCACGCGTGATTCGAGTCAAGCTGCCATGATATTTTTGTTCAGTATTGGTTGGCATTTCATCATGGAAAGACTTGCACCTAAACAACATTTACCAATCATTGAACTTTATTACGAAAATTCACGTTCTCTAAGGAAAGTGTTTCGCGCGCTTCGCTCAAGTTACGGTCAACATAATTGGCCTACTGAGCGTATTATTCGCAGTACCATCCCCCATCTTTAGACCCAGAATTCATTATTTGATAATATTCAACCGAATAGACCACGTCCAACACGCAGTGAAGAAAATATAGCGACCGTTGCTAAGGTACCCTCTCAAAGACCGTGGATAGTCGATTCGGCGCCGTTCGCAGCAACTCGGACTGATGTATGCAATGACTTGGCGCATTTTACGGCGAGATCTGAAATTGAAAGCGTACAAAATACAGTTTGTGCAAGAACTGAAGCCGCTCGACCTTTCCAAGCGACATCGCTTCGATCTATGGGCTCTTGAAACGTTCCAAGAAGATCCGACTTTTTCGAGCCAAAATTTTGTTCAGCGATGAGGCCCATTTCTGGCTCATTGGGTATGTAAACAAGCAAAATTGCCGAATTTAGAAAGTCCATATTTCTTCAGAAATGATGCCGGTGAGGCCGTAACCGTCAATGGCGGCCGTTATCGCGCTATGATAACTGACTATTTGATACCTGAAATTGAAGCTCGTGATAGCTCGTGATCACCGCGACATTTGGTTTCAACAAGACGGCGCCACTTCCCACACATCGCATCAATCAATGGATTTATTGAGAGAACACTTCGGTGAGCAGATAATTTCATGTTTTGGGCCGGTCGATTGACCACTAAAGTCGTGTGATATCACACCGTTTGACTTTTTCCTGTGGGAAAATGTAAAGTCTTAAGTCTATGCGGACAATCCCGCTTCGATTCAGGCCTTGGGGCAAAACATCACACGTGTCATTCGCCAGTTACCAGTCGAAAGGCTCGAACGAGTCATCGAAAATTCGATTCAACGGATGGACCATCTGAGACGTAGCCGCCGCCAACATTTGAAAGATATAAACCTTAAAAAATAAATACCAAAGAATGTTCTTTTGAATGATAATAAACATTTCCCATTTAATTTGACTTTTCTGTGTTTTTTTTCTTTAAAAAAGTAGGGAACCTCGAAATGAATTACCCGCCATAACCTCGCATAACTTTTCACAGAACAATCCGATCTTTGGTTCTTTTTTTTCAATTAGGTGTACTTTGATGGGTGTAAAAATAGTTGTGTTTTAATGTTCATTCAGTGATTTTTAGGGTGATTTATGTAATTGACGAAAAAGTAATGTAGTAATTAGCAAACAAAAAATTATAAGAAGGAAATATTTGTAGTAATAAAAATATGGCATGCCCTAGTCGAAATATTTTACAGACATATATGTTAACATATCAATGTGTAGTACTAATGATTATCTAGTAAAAATTAAAAATTAAAAATTAAAAATTAAAAACTAAAAATTAAAAATTAAAATATAAAAAGTAGAAATTTAAAAATAAAATAAAAAATTAAAAATTAAAAATTAAAAATTAAAAATTAAAAATTAAAAATTAAAAATTAAAAATTAAAATATAAAAATAAAATAAAAAATTAAAAATTAAAAATTAAAAATTAAAAATTAAAAATTAAAAATTAAAAATTAAAAATTAAAAATTAAATATTAAAAACTAAAAATTAAAAATTAAAAATTAAAAATAAAATTAAAAATTAAAAATTAAAAATTAAAAATTAATAATTAAAAATTAAAAATTAAAATTTATAAATTAAAAATTAAAAATTAAAAATTAAAAATTAAAATTAAAAATTAAAAATTAAAAACTAAAAACTAAAAATTAAAAATTAAAAATTAAAAATTAAAAATTAAAAATTTAAAATTAAAATAAAAAATTAAAAATTAAAAATTAAAATTTAAAATTAAAAATTAAAAATTAAAAATTAAAAATTAAAAATTAAAAATTCATAATTAAAAATTCAAATTAAAAATTAAAAATTAAAAATTAAAATTAAAAATTAAAAACTTAAAATTTAAAATAAAAATTAAAAATTTAAAATTAAAAATTAAAAATTAAAATTAAAAATTAAAAATTAAAAATTAAAAATTAAAAATTAAAAATTAAAAATTAAAATTAAAAATTAAAAATTAAAAATTAAAAGTTAAAAATTAAATATTGAAAATGAAACAAAAAATCAAAAATTCAAAATTCAAAATTTAAAATTTAAAATTAAAAAATTAAAAATTTAAAAATTACAATAAGTAGTATAAGCTTTTACAATAATAATGTACTTACAAATATCATCATTGCTCATATTTAAAAAAGCGTTGCACACTGTATTTCTTATCGAAAATTACAACCTTAGCACAGTTAACACAGCAAATACGAAAAGTAATAAGTTGAGAAATGTACTTATGTGTGTATATATTGACAGTTGACCACTTCAATGCGGAAATTATTGACCAAAAACAGTAAGAACAATTAACTGTGCAGCTAGTACCCACACAACAATGCACTTATTCATAAACAAATGTGAGAGCAAACAATTTTTAAATGCAAAATGCAATATTTCTATGTTATATACAAACGATCAATCATGCAATCAAGAAGTTAAGACTTTGCTGAAAGTGATTGTGCACAGGAAAATGAGTTCCCCCAAAAGGTTTGTTGAGAATGAGGAGAATAATTGCAAACAAAAATTGTTATAAATAAAGATAAATAAATTTGAATTTAATTTTACACAATTTTTACTAATTTTAATATACATAAGTCACTCCAAAAAAAAAAAAAATTTAATTTATTTTATTTTTGGTTAGCAGGTGCTGATTTTTACACTCATTAACACTTTAGGCGCTAAGCATTCGAATCTTGTTGAATTTTTTTTTACGTTCTAAATATTAGCTATATACGAGTATGTGATTTCTTAAAAAATATACACACTTTCTTCGCTGCGCTTCCTTGAGACATTCAACTCACTTTCATTTTCACTTTGCACTTTTTACTTGCAAATCTATTATTTTTTTTTGTATATTTTTTTTCAACACAACATCGGACGCTCCTCAAATGAAACTTTCCACCGTCGAAACAAATTTTTTCAAAACACAAACAAAAAAATACTTGTTATATATACTTGTACACTGTTATAGGAGAACCCAGTTATCACGTTGTTTTGCCAATGCGCCTCTTTATAATTCTGAGAAGTTCGGTTTAGCTGCGCTATTTGATTGTTCACTTGTTTTTGGCAACACCCGCACGCCACTTGCTTATCTCCTTAAATACGTATGTATGTATATGGAGATAAAGACTATCGTCTTCGGTTTTGCTGATTTCGTGGTCTAAATAGTAATACACGTAACTGTCGCCTTTAGATTGTTAAGTGACAAGAGGACCGGCCGACCGACCCATGCGACTGAGCTGACTGAGGTGTATATCACAGGTAGCTGATGTGGTGTAGAGGCCTGATAAACATATGTAATTACATACATACATACATACATATGTATATATTACATATGACATATTGCAATATATTAACACTTTATGACATTCAAGTTATATTAGAAGTAATTAATCTATACAAGTAGTAGTGTGTGGGTGTGATTAAGTTGATTTAAGTGCAATATACATGAGCATATACACACATAGATATAAACATGTGTATTTGCGTATAGTTTTTTATTTTCATTTATATTACTATTTCTTGTTGTTGCAAAATTATCAAATTTATGATTGTTGTGCTATCGCAGCTTGTCACTTTTTGTTAATATTCTTCACGTGTATGCACTAGCAGTGTGGGTATTACTTGATATTTGACACTTGTTCCGCTAGATAAACAGTTATAGATAGATGAAAGTAGTTTATTAGTAATAAATTAACTATCAGTCATTAAATGGATATTCATTGACTCATTCACTTGATGATTAGATCGTCAATTGCCTAGGGAATAATGAACTGCATTAAGTGCGGGATACGAGTCATATATTCAGAGAGGTATGTGATGCAGTGTTCTAGACGTGCTTACGTTCGGAATGTCAAATATCGATTCGGATCATTATCTTGTCTAACTGAAAACTTACGCACCCGCCTCTGTGGAGCAAAGAACGCCCGTCAAAAAACACCAAGAAGGTTCGACGTCGAATAGCTGCAATCTTAGCAGACAGTCAGTAGGTTTTCTACTCGGCTTGTACACCTGCTCTATGTGAGCACTCATCAGCAACTCGGTATAAGGGAGCTGTGGAACGAAATAACAAACTCCTTCCTTACCTTCGGAAACAATGTGTTTTAAACAGTGTCAGAAGCTGTCAGAAGAGCTGGAACGATGAGGAATTGCGAACTGCAGTAGGGAGAAAGCAGACTGCCTACATTTCAACTTTGCCATCGACTACAACACGTGCGGGGTAGGGTAGATACCGAGAGCTGAAGAGCGAAGCGAGACGCACTTGGAGACAAAAAAATAAAGAGGGCGAAATGCATGAGTATGGAAAGTTGGCCGACAAGAGTAATGCTCGAAAATTATATCAGAGGATACGGCGACTTACAGAAGGTTTCAAGACCGGAGCAAGCTCATGCAGAGACCAAGGAGATAATCTGGTGACAAATGTCCAGAGCATACTAACTCTATGGCGGAAAACTTGTCCAACCTGCTGAATGGCAGTGAAATTAAAATACCTTGAGATGGCGAACCCGAAACCCTAATCGATGACGATGGTATAGACGTTCCACAAACGGAGCCACTAACTCACCGGCAGAGCTACTCAAATACGACGGCAAAGAACTGATAAGGAGCATGCATCAGCTTCTTTGCCGTCCGGCCGACCATATGGACGAAAGGGTATGCTTTCGAATCGAATCTAAGTGTGCTCTGCGCAATCTAAAAAAAAAAAAGGTAAAAGGGTCGGCGCCAATTATCGTGGGATAAACCTTCTCAATATGGCATATAAGGTCCTATCTAGAATATTGTGTGAAAGATTAAAGCCCACCGTCAACAAGCTGATCGGACCTTATCAGTTTGGCTTTAGATCTGGAAAATCCACCATTGATTGATAAATGGTGTCGACATCCGATGAGTCGGTTTAAGAATTTTCGAGAGAAAATCTCTGCGGGAGATTTATGGTCCTTTGCGCGTTGGCAACGGAAAATATCGTAGAAGGTGGGACGATGAGCTGTACGAGCTATACGAGAACATTGACTTAGTTCAGCAAATCCAGAGACAGCGGCTACGCTGGGTAGGTCATGTCGTCCGAATGAATGGAAGCACTCCAGTGTGGAAAGTATTCGATGGAGTACCCCTGGCGGAAGCAGAGGAAAGTAAGACCTCCATGGCGTTGGAAGGATCAAGTGGAGAGCGATCTGGTTTCACTTGGTATTTCCAACTGGCGCCAAACAGCGAAAAGAAGGAGCGAGTGGTGGTGAGCTATTATTGAAGCAGCATAACCGCCTAAGCGGTGCCTACGCCAAAGAAGAAGAAGAATATCTTATAAGTAATTTGTTATCATGACATTGAAGAAATAGCGTCTACAGAGCCAAAACATTTTATCCAGATAGTATTAAACGATTTCTGAATATCGTCAAGTACAAAGATGCATATGTACATATATGCAAATATTGTGACCAATTATCTTATTCAAATATTTATTAAAGCAAAATTAAAAGCAATCTGTATTTGAGAAACACTCTAATCACATATGGGATTCGAAATTAATTTAATTATCTCAGTTTTGAAATTTTTAATCTCAAATTTTAATACACCTTTGGTTATGGCATATCTCTTAACCCATATCATTTAATTAAAATAACTTAAATTGATTTGAATTGCGAAAATTGAGGAGAAAGTCATTTTTCGCCCACTTATTGCAGAGACACACACTTTTACATGCTATGGGCTGAATATGCGTCCACTGTAGGCGTAATCTTACACAGCGTTAGCTCAGTGAACACCGGCAGCGTTGGCGATAATAATCATAAATAACAAATTCAAAATTAACTGTAATACCCACATTCTTCATGGGTATTTACCACAACACAATAATCGCAATATCATTATTAGCATGATTAATGCCTGTATATTGCTCATTCGCCTCTGCAACTGAGTAGCGGAGACGGTGAAAACCTTTGCAATAAAAGAAGGGAAAAACTAAAAATCAGCTGTGAGCATGCATGCATGTTCAATTTCATAATAAGTACACCCTTTTATTCGTTAAAATTTTACGATTTTTTGTTTATTTCATATGATATTTTTTTCCCTATACTTATACATACATATGTTTATACTCGTATTAGAGAATTTTATCAACGTTGTCTTATCGCTGTTTTTTTTAACTTATTTGCTATTGCTTAGTTCGTATCTCTATATTTTGCATATCTTTATTTATTTATTTGTAAAATGGGCAATGGAAACCATAGCAAATCTTTAGTATATAATACACTCATATTATAGAAGAGGTGGGCAAAATCCAATGTACTATTTTGGTGAAAAATCAAAACGTGTTGTATTGCGCTGATTATCGCTTAATTTTTTACATATAGAGAGTCTTCATAAAGGGTGATCCAAGTAGAAGTACTTTTTTTTTGACAGATCACGCGTGAGTCGTGTCAAGCTGTCATTTTGTTTTTGTTCAGTATTATTTGGTATGTCATCATGGAAAGACTTGCGCCTGAACAACGTTTACAAATCATTCAACTTTATTACGAAAATTCACGTACTGTAAAGAATGTGTTTCACGCATTTCACTCAACTTATGGTCAACATAATCGGCCTACTGAGCGTACTGTTCGTAACACCATCACCGATCTTGAGACCCAGCATTCATTATTAGATAATATTCGACCGAATAGACCACGTCCAGCAAGCAGATTAGAAAATATAGTGGCCGTAGCTGAGCGTGTACACGAAGACAGTGAAGAGTCGATTCGGCGTCGTTAGCAGCAACTCGGACTAACGTATGGAACGATTGGCTCATTTTACGACAATATTTTAAATTGAAAACGTACAAGCGTACAGCTTGTGCAAGAACTGAAGCCGCTCGACCTTCCCAAGCGACATCGCTTCGCTCCATGGGCTCTTGAAAAGTTCCAAGAAGGTCCGACGTTTTCGAGCCAAATTTTGTTTTGCGATGAGGCTCTTTTCTGGCTCAATGGGCATATTAACAAGCAAAATTGTTGTATTTGGGACGAAAAGTAACCTGGAAAGATTCAAGGGCTGACATTTTATCCAGAAAAAAAAAACGGTTTGGTGTGGTTTGTGGGCCGGTGGAATCATCGGTATATATTTCTTCAAAAATGATGCCAGTGAGAATGTAACCGTCAATGGTGACCGTTATCGTGCCATTATAACCGACTAGTTGATGTTTGAAATTGAAGCTCGGGATCTCCGCAACATCTGGTTTCAACAAGATTGCGCCACTTCCCATACATGGCATCAATCAATGGATGGAGAGAACACTTCGGTGAGCAGATAATTTCACGTTTTGGGCCGGTCCATTGACCACCAAAATCGTGTGATATCACATCGTTAGACTTTTTACTGTGGGGATATGTAAAGTTTAAAGTCTATACGGACAGTCCGGCTTCGACTCAGCCCTTGGAGCAAAACATCACGCATGTCATTCGTCAGTAACCAGTCGAAATGCTCGAACGAATCATCGAAAATTGGACTCAGCGTTAATCTTAAAAAAATAAATTCCAAATAATGTTCTTTCGAACGATAATAGACATTCCCCTTTAAATTTGATTTTTCTGTGTATTTCTTCTTTTAAAAATTGAAATGGATCACACTTTACAAATGTTTTTTAAAATATTTTCAAATAAATTTTCGAATTCAATAATAATCAATCTACTTCTCTTAACTTAAACTCCCTTCTTATTCTTCATCTTTGGCGTAGACACCGCTTACTCGATTATAGCCTCGTCAACAATAGCGCGCCAATCAATCCTTTTCTCTGCTATGTGGTTCCAGTTGGAAGTGCCAAGTGAAACCAGGTCGTCATACTTCCAACTTAGTGGAGGTCTTGCTCTGCCTCTGCTTCCACCAGTGGGTGAAAATATTCAATGGAGTAGATTTTCAAAGCTGGAGCGCTTTCATCCATTCGAACGACATGACCTTGCCAGCGTAGCCGCTATCTCTTGATTCGCTGAACTATGTCTTATATAACCTCTGGACATTATTCCACATTTACTGTCCATAGACTTTTACAATAAGCAAGCCTGGGTATGAGTCCAGGTTCGAGTATCCAAAATTATAGAAAATAAAGTTTTCTATTTGCGGCCTCCCCTCGGCAGGGAATGTCAAGCCCTCCGAAAATGTTTCTGACATGAAATGAAATCTCCTCACAAAAATCCATCGGTCCCTATATTTGTTGGTAAAAACATCAAGACGCATAACCACAAATTGTATGAGGAGCTCGGCCGGTCGGCATTCTAATATAACTAGCAAATTCTCATTTTTGTGGTGCCATTTCTGTAAATTTAGATTTTAGAATCGTCTTCGGCAGTGCTTTTCCAACGGAGATTGCTGCAATCAAAGAGGCCCTTCTAAAGTCTCTTAGAATCTCATCAAAAATAGTGAAAGAATAATAAATCTGAAATGGGTTCCAAGACATAAAGATATCTGAGGTAGCTGTGAAGCAGATGAACTAGCCAGATTATGCACCACTTGGCAATTAGATCGGTACAAATTAGGCTACTTGTAGATATTTAATTGAAAAATATGTTAAAGTACGAACTCTAGAGTAAAGTAAGAGCAAGGCAATAGGCTAAAAATTCCACACAACGATTTTTGTAGAAGCTGCCAGGAAGTAGACGAAAAAGAGATCATGGAATACCTTCTTTGCAGGTACCAGACTTGGAATAGAAAACGGTTTGCAACTATCGGTCACGGTTTTCTTGACAAAATCTCGGAACTTGCATATAAAAAACTCTATTAATATCACAGGGTGGCACAGAGATCACATAGTAGTGTGAGGGGAGTTTCAGTCCGTGTGGTATCACAATATAGTATAAAATAAATTGAATGCCCCTAAATATTAAAAAAATGCAAGGTTCTGTGTTATCACTGAACTTCACACTTCACATTGGTGTGATAGTCAGCAAAATCAATGTAGTCTTCATCCTTATACTCGCATTAGTCTTCGAGACTTATCAATCTCCCCACTCTCTAGTAGTTGGAAAATGCTTGGTGTAATTTCCGTAGTATCAGGTTCATTTTTTAACTTCCTTATTCTCTCCGAAATAAAATTTAAGGTTCCGTCTACAAAATCAGTGGATGAATTTTTGTTCTGTAACTGAAGTATTAATGAAATCCAAAAAATGTTCCGTATGTCATGCGGATCGCACCCCTCGAGGGGATAGGTTTAGGGAATAAAAAATAATTCTAAGCAAAATTCGTGAAAATTTACATATTTAACCGCTAAAATGAGGCAGGAGTTAGATGAACTAGCTAGAGCTAAGAAAAGGACAGCAATATCAAAATTTCAACAGAAAAAGTCAGACGAACACTACAAAATGTAAAAAAGTATCAGAATTAGAACTCAAACGACTAGGAGAAATTTATATGCATGGTCGGATGAGAAAAAAATACATGCGATTGGAAGGGACGGTCGACAGTGGGTTTGAAGATGCAATGGCGCAAATTTATAACCTCAACATGCCAGCCGTACGCTGAAGTATGGAAAGGGTGTAATTATGGTGCTGGTAAGCTGACGAGCATTGAAGGAAGAATGCCAGCAGAGTCTCTAAAAGGCAGTTTTGTTAGTAATTTGTTGGAAACTGTGGGAGACTTGGAAGTCAATGCTATTGACTCCACAGCAAGGGGAAAGAAACGTTGAATTGGAGGCAGCAATCTCCAGACCTTAACCCCATCGAACATCTTTTAAGAATATTAAAAAGAAAACGATTGGTGGAGAAACGACTACCAAAGGGAAGTTATGGTCTGACAATTATTGTTTTATTATGTATAAGTAAAGTAAATATTAACCGATAAGACGAGTCGCAAATTATAATATATATTATCTTTGTGCCAACAAAAACAGTTATGTGTTATGTGAGCAATATTTTACTGACGGCGGTAACGACAGCGTACTGAAATCGTCGATCTCTCCCATAAAAACTAATAGTTTCAGCAACAAAAGTCGCCTTGTGTAAACTCAGTCTTAGCCAATTTGGAAAAATCTATCAAAAATATGTTGTTTTCGAAAAACAAAAATCAAAAATTTTATAATGAACTTTTGGTTAATTTAGTTGTTTCCACGACTTTTCCTGTCTACTTAAGTTCATGATCAGATGATCACGGCCAAATTTGACTCAGTCATGCGCATATGTGTACGAGTAAACTCTTCTCTTCTTCGTTTGCAAGAAAAAAGTCAAACTATCCCATAAGCAGTAATTAAATAATAATACTTACTTTATGTCATATGTATGTTAATCATTAAACTTTATGTAATTTTAGAAATATGCACACAAGTCACAAAGCATCTGATTAGCGTTAAATTTTCTAAAAATAAAATTACATGTACATAACACTCTTCTTTTAGTGATTTTTAAAAATATTTACGCACAAATACTTGTAAATGTAAATACTTTTAATCAAAAAAATTTACGATTCCAAGCTACTGCGTACGAGCACAACACATTTTTCGCTATCTGATTTGAGTGTGAGGAATTATATTTATTTACACTTTTGATTAATATAAAGGTACGTAAATAAATATGTAATTAGTTGAGATATATCTTTCGCGTTTCGTATCTTTCGTATCTTTCGTTTTATTTGTGTTTTGAAAAACATTTGTGTATGCTTAAAAGTGTAAGTGTGTATTGCAATATATACATATTTAACTTTTTTTTTATAATATAGAGATTTTATTTGATTAAAAAACGTTATATACATACATATATGTATTTGTATGAATTAAATGTGTAAATAAAATCATCAATTAAAATTTTCATATCACGTCTAGTGCATTTTGGTAAAACCCCAATGATAATTCATAGCTATATAGAAACAAATCAAATATTGATTGGAATTAAAAACACTAATTGGGAAATTGAGTTGAACAAAAAACTGATAAGATAGTTAAAGAAGTGTTGTAATGTGTAGGTTACTTGCATTTTTTTTTATCTGATAAAGCACGTGTAATACAATAATAATTTCCTAGCACGAGTTCGAACCATCAGAGCTTTATCGATAATTTTGCATAAGAATGCTTCAAATTCTAGACATACTTTTTCGCCATTTTCACATAAATTTTAATTTATCTATACAAATTGCTAAAATTATTGAAATAATAAAAAAAATTAAACAATTGCAATTAACTATTTTTATTCTGCTGCGCGATTTTTGCATGGCTGGATTCTCAGGTAACTAAAATTCTAGTTTTTAATCGGAAAAATAATTTTTTTTTATAGGAGATTATGGTGCACATAATCGTCCAACTACTTAATCAATTGCTAAAATTTAAAGAAATTCGAAGAGACTGGATCCGTTACAGATATTGTAAAGCCTGTGCTTCAACGTTTTGTTCGATCCAAATCAAATATCAGTGCGGGACCGTACAATCTTAAAAAAGTGTTCCCTAAGAGGAACCAATAGCCTAGTGGTAAGCATTGCATACTACCATTCGGAAGGCCAAGGTTCGAGTCCACGTTCGAGCAACTTCCAAAATCATAGAAATTTAATTTTTCTAATTGCGGTCGCCCCCGGCAGGGAATTATGGCGAAAATATAAACGAGGGATGCCCTGAAATTATAAAAAAAAAGAACAAAAGAAAACAGACCAGAGAAGAAGTAATTTTGTCATGACCATTATTAAATCAAGTTCACTTCATTTATTTCCTATTGGGTAATTTTATCAAAAGTGTGCATAAATTAATTTTGAAGCTAAACATTTGCCACTGTCAACACAAACCGTTGGCAGGCAGACACAAATAAAGTCAAAGGCTATGCAAATGAAAGTATATTATAAATAAATTACATATATATATGTACAAGTGTGTATGTATGCACACATAAGAAACTCAAGCAATTTAAACAAATATTATTTTCACTGCTGACTGCACTTTTAGCGCAACTTTCAACACTCTGTATGCATCTCTTGGGCTAGAATAGACAATGCAGTGCTAAATTTATCACATGACATAATAATAATTTTATGTGACAACTGGCAAAAAAAAAAAAAAGACACACAACACCTCGCAAGACTATGGGCACAAATAGAAATATCGCATGAAAGTAAATTTTTTAAATTTAGTGCTGCAACAGCTCTAAAAATATCACACTGCGATCGATCAACGAAACTCACTCGCATATGCACAAGCAAGCACAAACACACACACACACACACATACACACTAATGACCATTAGGTGCATTGCAAATGTTTTGAAAAGTTGTGCAAGTCGATGTGATGACAACTACAGTACATATATGCATATGTATATGCATACTCGTACTCTTACATACAGCCGGTCAAAGCGGTCAACAAATGTTGTGGTACCAGGCGTACACTTAACATTCGATAGTGTCACAAAGGCATTTCTTTCCTTTTATTTTTATTGGACTCAAATTTTTATGTTTCTGCAAAGCGATGAAAGTGAAAGTTCTTAAAATTCTTAAGTATGTGTGTGATCAAAAATGCAAAGGCAGTGTGAATAACCGTAGCAGAATGTGAAAGGCAAATGTAGCGCTAATAATAGCATAAAAGATGTTTTGTATAAAAAAATGCATGCATTTGAAATAAGAGGGAAAATTTTGAAGAATTTTTTACTTTCATTAGTGCCTATTTATCTTTAACCATACGGCATTGCAGTTAAATAGTATTATATTTACTCACACAAAGCATAAGGATAATCTTTCAAACAATTTTAATGACAGGGTAACTATATTGGAACCTTCCTTGCAGATACTTAGAGATTTCTTTTATTATTTCATAAATTTTTTTATGTAAGAAACGACTAAAATAGTTTTTTTTTTGTACAAATGCAACTATTCGACTTAAAATTTAAATTTTTTTTAATTATCTCTTAAATATATATTGAATTTTTTAAGCATAAAATATTCAAAATTGTCAAAACACTTAGTACTTACCTCTTATTTCCACCTCTGTGAATGGTTTCTTCTTCACAGACTGCAAGAGAACATCAAAAACTTTGATTTAGTAAATATAAAAACTAAATATACGAGGTTGATTGGATAAATCAGTGACTTTTTGAATAAAATATAATTTTTTCGACAATGAAACGTTTTATTTTCCAACATAGTCTCCATTAGCTCTATACATTTAGTCCAGCGTTTCTCCAATTTTAGTTTTCCTCTCAAATACTCGTAATAGATGTTTTCAAGACCTTCAAAATAGCCATTTGTTTCTCTGATGACCTTTTTATGCGATCAGAATCTCTTACCGTCCCTCCATTTCTTTAGGTTTAGAAACAAGAAATAGTCGCAGTGGGCTAAATCTGGAGAATATTCTGGATGAAGTAGCAGTTCGTAGCACAAATTATGAATTTTTGCCATGATAACTACACGCGTATGCACCCGTGCATTGTTATGATGGAACAGCACTTTTTTCGCCAAATGTAGTCGTATCTCCTTCCAATCGAATCTGTCGAAAAGCTCTGAATAATATTCGCCGGTGAATGTCTTACCCTTCTCAGGGTAATCGATGTGAATGTCACCTAATGCAATCCAAAAAACTGTGGCCATGAACTTGTTGCCCGATAAGTCCACCTTCCCCTCCTTTGGTGCACATTCACCCGGAGAAACCCACAGATTTGATTATTCTTTGGTTCCTGGTGTTATGTGGTGGATCCATGTTTCGAACGAAGTGGCGCAAAAGATCGTTTTGATTTCGGTTGAACATCGCAAAATACTCCTTTCAAGCGGTTGCATGATTGCGCTTATGGGGATGTGTGAGCAATCATGGCACCCATCGCGCGGATAGCTTCTTCATTTCCAAAAATTCATGATGATGTACCTTTTCAGTTGTGATGCCTACAGACTCAGCCTCCTCACGTAATTTTATTCAATGAATTTTATAGGCGATTTTTTTTTCAAAAAGTCCCCATGGTGTTCATCATGTATTTTTTTGTGTGTGTCAGCGATGGTGTTTCTACTCAAAAAATAGTGTTTAATCAGCACACGAAATTCACTTTATTCTATATTCGTCAAAATGACCTCTCAAACACAAACTAAAATGCGCAGCTTGATAAAAAATTTATAGCAGTCTCAGTCTATTAATCGATAACAGTTGATTGGAGCAGTGTTGTATTTATAGTATCTACGCCGAAAATTCAAAAAGTCACTGACTTAACAAACAGTCCACGTATTACATTACAAGAATGATAGAATGAGGAGATTTGGCGCAAACACGGTACTGTTACTCCTCCAGCTATCAATTTTAACAATTAGCTGCCGCTTTGTTGTCGTCATACTTTCGAATCCCAATAAGAAAGCAACACAAAACCCATGGTTTTTTGAATATTTTGTATGCATACTTATATATGATCCATATGTCATGTATTTTAAAATTGTGCCGTATACGTTTAGTGCGAAAAATCTCATTGGTGCAATCTTCTTTCCTCTCTCATTCTTGATTATATTAATAGTAAATAATTTTTTATTTTAATGCCACATTAATAGAAATCCACGTGCTTACCTTAGTGGTACGTTTCCCCAGCAATGCTGTTCCCAGCATCTGCAATAAATCGAATAATTTCTCATAAATATTATATTACAAAAATATTTTTTATGGTAAATGAAATTAGCAAGCAATATATGTAAGGATCATAATTCGAATGACTGCCATACAAAAGATAAAAATCATAATAAAAGAAAAGCAGCTCGAACGTTTTTTTACTAATTTTTAGTTTATTACGCATTGTTGCCATTTTAGTATTTATTCCAGCTAGATTTTGAATTTTTAACTAAAAAAAAATTGTCATATAATATTGATTTTTTAGTTTTTTTTTTTCAAAAACCAATTTTAGCTGCAGTTTTTAGTGACTAGTGTATCTCTTGTAAGTACAACCAATGCCAGTTTCAAGTTCGCTATGGCTGCTGTTTATGTAAGAAACTTATTGATTTTTTTTAAATCATATTTTGATGTCCGCGGCTAAAATTTTTTAAAACATCAAAGAGATGGAACTCATAGGGATAAATTTGCTATTGATGTCTAATAGATCGAATTAAATATTTAATATTAAGACAAAAATTATGCGCTATAGCACCTCAATGAAGAATATTTGTGATGCAAAGGGTTTTGCAAAAGGGATGTCATGATTTGTCTTTCTTTTCATTGTATTCAGTAATGTTTACAATTTCATCCGTGGACCACCATAAACGTCGTGAATTTACTAATTTTACTTTGGAACAACTTGAAGCGACATTTTTTTTTTTTTTTAAGAAAATAATCTTCTCCAATGAGGCTCACTTTCCGTTGAGTCCAATTTTCGATGAACTTGCGAATGGCACGCGTGATGTTTTATAGCAAGGCCTTTACATATCCTCACAGGAAAAAGTCTAACAGTGTGATATTACACGATCTTGGTGGCCAATCGACCATCCCAAAACGTGCAATTATCTGCTCACCGAAGTGTTCTCTCAATAAATCCATTGATTGATGCGATGTGTGGGAAGTGGCGCCGTCTTGTTGAAACCAAATATCGCGCAGATCACGAGCTTCAATTTCAGGCATCACATAGTCTGTCATAATGGTGCGATAACGGTCGCCATTGACGGTTACGTTCTCACCGGCATCATTTTTGAAGAAATATGGACCGATGATTCCCCCGGCCCACAAACCACACCACACCGTTGTTTTTTCTGGATGAAATGAATCTCTTCGTCCCAAATGTGTAAATTTTGCTTGTTTACATACCCTTTGAGCCAGAAATGGGCCTCATCGCTGAACAAAATTTGGCTCGAAAAACGTCGGATCTTCTTGGAACTTTTCAAGAGCCCATAGAGCGAAGCGAAGTCGCTTGGGAGGGTCGAGCGGCTTCAGTTCTTGCACAGACTGTATTTTATACGCTTTCAATTTAAGATCTGGACGTAAAATGCGCCAAATCGTTCCATACGTCAGTCCAAGTTGCTGCGAACGGCACCGAATCGACTTTCCACGGTCTTCGTGTACACTACAGCTACGGCCGCTATATTTTCTTCACTGGGTGCTGGACGTGGTCTATTCGATCGAATATTATCCAATAATAAATACTGGGTCTCAAGATGGATGACGGTGTTGCGAATAGTATGCTCTGTAGGCCGAATATGTTGCCCATAAGCGAAGCGCTCGAAACACATTCTTTACAGAACATGAATTTTCGTAATAATTGTAAGTCTTTCCACGATGAAATGCCAAACAATACTGAACAAAAATAACATTACAGCTTGACACGACTCACGCGTGATCTGTTAAAAAAGTGCTATTGAAAAAGTACCTCTACTTGGATCACCCTTTATATTTACTTACATTGTACTCTGAATTCATATTACATTAATAATAATGTTGAAATAATTGCTCGCGTTAGTTAGTTTTCGCCAAAGATTTCGACATCATCTGTAGTGGGATGTCTTGTGTACGTTTGAAATCTCAAAAATGCCTAAAGTAATTTAAGTTTTGTTACCCAAATTACAGAACAAGTCTGTAAATTATTTTCGAAAGTATTTGCTAATAAATTCAAAGTGTTTTATGCACAACTACTACAACTATGTATGTATTTCGAAAATCACAAGCATTCACTAATGAGTTTGGTCAGCTAGTATTTTGATGCGCAGATATATGTATTTATAGATTTTCAGATGTACATATGGTAGGTCCAAATTAGAAATTATACCCAATACGACAAACTAATGTACTAGTACATAAAGGGAAACTAAATTCGGGTGGATTATATTTTCAGAATTTTATGGTATAAGTTATGCATCCATAGCAACGTAGAGGGATTTCTTTTTCCAGCTATCGAAATCAGCTTCAAAATCGATGAAAAGGTGGTGTTGTCGATGTTTCTATCACGTCAAAACTTTGAAGTATGGTGAATATCTGATTAATGCTGGATTTAAATCAATCTAAAAACGCAAAGAAGCTGATGCATACCCAGTTTTTCACCGCCCTATTTCAATAACTTAGTCGATAAGGCATGGCCTTGTTATTTTGTAAGGGGGTAATCACTATACGAACTTAGTAATACTCGGGTACCGGGAGGTCCATTCTATCATTATCGATTGGGAATTTGAGTTTATCACTTCCAGGTATAGCACTTTCACTGCAATTCAGCAGAGGAGAACTGTTTTCTCCAGAAATTCAGTATGCTCGTACTCTGGGCATCAGTCGATACACACCTCTTTGGATTCTACAAGAGTATACTCCGGTCTAGAAATCTTTTGTAAGTCGCCGCATCTTTTCATTGAATTTTTGAGCATTATCCCAGTAAGCCAACTACTCAAGTACCTCATGCGTACGAAATTCGGTATATTCTTTTTAGCTGTATGCACAATTTTCTTTTCTCCTCCCTCCCCTTATCGTACTACTATATGGGAACAAATTGAATTGCCGTTTGAGAATACTTAACAACAGAAGTCGGCGACGGTGAGTCCCTCCCACCACAAGTCCAAAAAAAAAATTTACGCAATTATGTGGCCGCTTTAGTAGATTTCACAAAGTCCCAACTTCTTCCATCCTAGTCCCATACATCGCATATCTTGGACGGCGATGATGCGAGCCTCAGGTAAGAATTCAGATATTTTAATAAAACTTGGTTCGCAAATTTCATGGTTCACACCCCAGTACACACCATCACTTCGTGTTCCGACTAGACCAAGTATTAACTAACAGAACTACTCTTTGAGGAGACTTAAGTCCTACCCAAAATGACTGGCATATATAGGTCCAGAAATCTATTATATGGCGGACCATCTTATTTTTGACCGATTTGAATAATTAAAATATGAGC
This sequence comes from Neoceratitis asiatica, assembly GCA_030068015.2. Classification (NCBI taxonomy): domain Eukaryota; kingdom Metazoa; phylum Arthropoda; class Insecta; order Diptera; family Tephritidae; genus Neoceratitis; species Neoceratitis asiatica. The sequence continues at coordinate 65,122,196 of CM061526.1, forward strand.
CGACCATCTAATGTTCGGTTCCATCCGAAAGTAGTCCTCCTTACGTGTTTTCTTTACGTTGATTTAAATTTAGAATTATAATTATTTTTACATTTAAGCATTTCAATTTATTTATTTGGCATGTTTCAAGTGAACAACAACATTTTTGACTAATTGCAATTTTAACATTTTCGTCGTCTCGTCTTTTAATAAATTAGTTGGCATTGCGAAATGTTTGAAAACAATAGAAAATAATAAAATGTACTACGGTATGTCAATAATTTAAATATTCATGAAAATACATACGTTCGTATATACTAAAATTAATTTTTTTTATTCAATATAAAGGATAATCCAAGTAGAGGTACTTTTTTCAATAGCCTTTTTTGACAGATTACGCGTGAGTCATGTCAAGCTCTCATATTATTTTTGTTTAGTATTGGTTGGCATTTCATCATGGAAAGACTAACGCCTGAACAACGTTAACAAATCATTCAAATTTATTACGAAAATTCTCGTTCTGTAACGAATGTGTTTCGCGCGCTTCGCTCAACTTAAGGTCAACATAATCGACCTGCTGAGGGTACTATTCGCAACACCATCACCCGTATTGAGACCCAGCATTCATTATTGGATAATATTCGATCGAATAGACCACGTCCAGCACGCAGTGAAGAAAATATAACGGCCGCAGCTGAGCGTGTACACGAAGTTCGTGTAGAGTCGATTCGGCACCGTTCGAAGCAACTCGGATTGACGTATGGAACGACTTGGGGCATTTTACGTCGAGATAATAAATTGAAAGCGTACAAAATACAGCTTGTGCAAGAACTGAAGCCGCTCGACCCACCAAAGCGACATCGCTTCGCTTGGACGCTCAAAGAAGATCCGACGTTTTCGAGCCAAATTTTGTTCAGCGATGAGGCCCATTTCTGGTTCAATGGGTATGGAAACAAGCGAAATTGTCGCATTTGTGACGAGGAGCAACCTGAAGAGATTTAAGACTGCCATTTCATCCAGAAAGAACAACCAATTTTCTTTAAAAAAAATACACTTCGTTGAGCAGATAATTTGGCATTTTGGGCCGGCCGATTGGCCACCAAGATCGTGTGATATCACACCATTAGACTTTATCCTGTGGGGATATATAAAGTCTAAAGTCTATGCGGACAATCCCGCTTCGATTTAGGCCTTGAAGCAAAACAGCACCCGTGTCATTCGCCAGTTAGCAGTCGAAATGCTCGAACGAGTCATCGAAAATAGGACTCAACGGATGGACCATCTGAGGTCAATATTTGAAAGAGCTAATCTTCAAAAAATAAATGCCAAAGAATGTTTTCTCGAATGATAATGAACATTCCCCATTAAATTTGAAGTTTCTGTGTTTTTTCCTTTAAAAATGTGGGGAACCTCGAAATGGATCACCCGTTAGTTCCCTTCAATGGCCGTACACTGATTATAGCGACCAACCAACTTTCCGATACCACTTTTGTAATACGATTTGTCCTTTGCTTTAAAATGGGTCTCAGTTTCGACGATCACCTCTTCATTCGACGAACATTTTTTCCCAGCGAGCATTCTTTTGGGATCTGAGAACAGGAACTAGTCGTTGTGGTCCAGATATGGAGAATACGGGAGATGCGGAAGCAATTCGAAGCCCAATTCATGGATTTTTGCCATCGATTTCACTGACATGTGACACGGTGCATTGTCAAGTCAAATCGTACTGCAAAATAGTTATCGAAAAGTTGGAAGGTTCCCATAATTAGTGTATTACCCTTGAAGGTAACTATGTTGAATAAAAAAAATTAATTTGCCAAAAAATTTCATTTACTATGATAGGCCGGGAACTTTTCCATTGATCTGTTTATGAGTTTTTATTTTAAATGGCAAATCTTCTACTATACGAAAATTAAATTTCAAAAAAAAACATCTAAATATTTATTTACAATTATTATTCAATTTGTAAACATTGCAAGCACGAAAATTCAAGTGCAGCAACAACAACAAAATCGCATACAAACTCATAAAAATGTACACGGTGCAAATGAGCCAATGAAGATTTGTGATTTATTGCCAACCGAAGATAAAAGCTCTTTGGCACCTTTACAATACTTGGAATTTTAATATATTTATATGTATATATATATGTGTTTATGTACATATATAATTTTTTCACAACAATAAATAATATATACTTAATAAAGACGTGTATAAATTAATTACTCATAAAAACCATTTCAAGCACATTTCGCACACAAGTCGCGTGTGAAGAAAAAGAAAAACAAAGAAAAATATTTGAATTCAGTTGTTTTGGATGCAGATAGAAAATATTGCAATTTCGATTGTGTGCGTTTTATGAGCAATACAAGATCTTGGAGAAAATATAACCGAATATAAAAATAAGATTTGAAAGAAATTTAGAAAAATATTCTATTAAACACAACAAAAAAAACATTCAGAAAAAGCATTTTTATTATTATTTTTCTTTTGTGTTTACGTAGCGAAATACATACATATGTCTGTATGTATGTATGCCTGTGTTAGTAATTAATATACAATTCTTTTATGCGTTCGATCCACTTCAGAAAATTAATTGAACAAAGAATGAAAAGGCATAATTTTGGCAGAAAGTCAACACATCTGCATGCTCATATACGCGCTGGTAGTATGTATAGTAAGTGTGTTTGTGTGCATATATATTTGGATATATATGGATACAAAAATATTAACAATCGTCGATTATTTGTTTACACTGCATAAACTTGAAAATATAAACAAATTCTAAATTATCGTCGACCGGCGAACACACACACATACATAGAAGACACAAAGGTGGCACAACAAATTTGTATGTGGATAATGAAATTAGTGGTCACAGCGAAGAAATATTAGTTCAGGAAGGCGCACACTGAAACTAGCCCTTATTAGCAAGAAATTAAATGATCATTAAATGTTAAAGCAGAATTAACCCGCTAAGGGTCACAGCACCCGGGGGAGATGATGTTTTTAATATATTTTTTCTCTTCTTTTTCGACCTTCGTAGAGAAATCCTAGCAAATTGAACTTAGCTGCAAAGGCTCTCTATAAATCCGCAAAAAATCTGAGGTCTGCCACTTCACGAATAAGAAAAAAATTCGCCAACTTAACCCACCATCCTTAAGGGGTAATGTCAGAATAACCTCAAACTCGGACAAATATCTAATTGTGGATCTAAAAACAAGACACATAAGAACTAGAACCCTAGCGACCACTGTGGGTTAGAGGTCCAAAGATTTACCCGCAGAAGGCATGTCTGCCGTAAGAGACTACCAAAATCCAATAGTCCGGTCTTTATACCGGAACGTCCTGGATATATCACTCCCGCAATATTCCCCCGAAAAGCAATTTGAGGAATAATTTTTGCGGTTACAACAACAATAAAGTTCTTGCTTTAGACCATTCAGGTACTGGTCTTCAAACGCTGTTCCAACGTAGGACTTACTACTAACCTTCTGTGGAGCAGCGTAACTTTCAGAGAGACCAAACTTTTACTTGAACTAAGCAAAAGTTAACTTAGTATTATTGTAGGTGTATTGTAGGGGCATCAACCCCTAAAATACTAGCTGGCGTATACTAAAGAATGAAATGATGGAGCACTACTTTCGTATGTGTTCGGCTTTTAGCTCATTTAGATTTCATATCTATCACCGTGTTTAAAAAAAGTCATCCAAGAGTAAACCAAAAACCGACTCTTAGGGGCAGGAAAAAACTTTGGCCTCACAGCAAATGTAGAGTAGTGTTACATGAGCTAGTTAAAGTTGGACCTTAATTGTGCAAGAATTAGCCGTGTCGTACGAGTCAGCTCAAGTTTTTTTGCGTGTTAGGAAAAACTTCCGTCATTGTTAGGAAGAGATTTCTGAAAAGTACTGACGGTTCTCTTCCAATGTCGTTTCAGATCATATTCTGAATAGAAAGGTAGTAGTAGTGGGAGCTATTTAGAAACTCTCTTCAACTTTCTCGTACTAGACGCAACTAGACTGAATGCAAGGTATAGGCCATGCTTGGATACTATCTTCCATACAAATTGCGGAAGAGGTAGACTACACAACCTCTAAATTCTGTTTTAATTATATCTTTTCCATAAGCATCTCTAAGAGAAATGCATAGGATAATTTATATGCTCTAGAACAAGTAGCAACAGCAATTTTTACAGACTGCTTGAAACTGGATGACAGGATTGGATGCGGAATCCGCCCCCGTCACTCTCACACAACTTGAGCATGAAACAGCCGGATCACTGCAGCATCTTCCAAGCAGAAATTAAATCAACGATCATTAACCAATCTCTTGCTATATTATCTAACAGCCAAACTGCCTTTAGATCTCTACTACTGGCCTCCACTAAGAACGCCAATAACTGATGACGTAATAAAACCACATGTAACGTAGAAAATCAGATATGGCCAGCTCAAGACGCTAAGACGTCAAAAAATTTACTTCTTCTGTACCGGTTCTCCATTATTATTACTGCCGGTTGTGATTATTAATAGCACACTGCTTAATGAGAGTTCATGGTAAAAGAATGAGATGCTGAGTTATCTGACTTTACTTCTGCGTCAGAATATGATATCTTTGAAACATTAACAGGTCAATTGAAAGGTCCCTGTCCTACCATCCATAGTAAGACACATTTGTTTGACAAAATTCATTTTTTTTCATAGTTTCCTTCAAGAGTGACAGACTGATTATAGCGACCCTTCAACTTTTTGATACTATTTCTGTAGTACGATTTTTCCTTTGCTTCAGTTACGGCGATCACCCTTTCTTTCAACGAAATTTTCTTCCCAGCGAGCATTCTTTTTAGGGGCCAGATCTGGAGAACACGGTGAATGCGGAAGCAATTCGAAGCCGAATTTATGGATGCGCAACCTAAAATAGAGACGCCGTAACCTTGCCAGCCGACTGTTGCGTTTTTCCATGCTTTGGAGCGGGTTCATCATGTGCAGTCCACTCAGTGGATTGTCGAATGGACTTCGGAGTGAAATTATGGAGCCATGTTTCATCCATTGTCACATATCGAAGCAAAAACTCTGGTTTATTACGCTTGAACATCACCAAACCCCGCTCCGAATCTCGTCGTTGTTTTTTGGTCAAAAGTGAGCTCGTGCTGGACACCCTTTGCACGGAGCTTTCTCCTACCCAAATATTCCTGAATGATATGACGTACGCATTCAGTTGGTATCTTTAGAATGTCTGCTATTTCACTCAATTTTAATTTACGGTTATTCAAAATCATTTTTTAGGTTTTTGTTGTTGATGTTTTCTTTGGTAATAACCTCTTTTGGCCGGCAACTACATTCACAATCTTCGGCACTCATTTCATCAAGTCTAAACATAGCATATCAATCCTTGATGTTGATTTTCCTGGGGCAGTGTCCGGAAACTTATCATGAAGCCAATTTTTTGCTTCAACCATATTTTTTCCCTTCAAAAAGTAATATTTAAGAGAAATTCCTTTTTATCCATTTTTTCACTATAACAAAAGCTGCTTCACTCAAAATGCTATAATTCACATACTAATGATGCGACAGCTGTCAAATTTATACACACGTCTTTTGAAGGTTAGGGCTAACTAAAAATCATATGGAATAAATTTCTTTTATTTCCATCTATGTATTAGACCGGAGACTTTCCAATTGACCATTTAGGTTCAGATCGAGTGTGTGTTAACCAGGAGGAGCAAGACCTCAAGTGTTTTTTGTATGCTATGCAAACGATCACTCTCCCATGAATTGTCAGATATCTATCAGGTTTTAATAGCTAGGCCTTCCTCATTTTTCGTCTTGTTGAGTATAATAATATTCAGCGAGAGATTGGTAACTTGATGACATATATTATCAGTGGGTAACGGAATTTAATATATAGCTTGCGTATTCTATCGAGACAAATTATTTTAAATGAGCTAACCTTCCTGATAAAAAAATTAATTTTCTTCACTGGCAATACCACGCGACCCGCTGTTGTTTAATTTTATTAATTATAGTGTGAAATAATTGTTCACGTCGCAGTAAATCACAAGTTAATTTACAATACTGATTAATATTATTATTACAAAAAAATTTCAAAAAACAATGTACAACAACAACAATATATGTATATATATATTCACAAATATTATTCACAAAATTTGGAATTATTAGATTTAATGTGTTAATTTGTTAATTACAAAATTAAACAATTAAACAAAGTAATGTGTATAAAGTCATAAATACGTAAACACATACTTATTGGAATATATGTAAATATGTCAGTCAGTTTAATACCAAAGTTTTGATGGGTTTTTGTGCCAACTTGCAAAGCAAGCGCACAATGCGAACAATAGCCATGAATGTGAGAAATGCACAACGCCGGCGAGTGTTTTGAATTTTAATTATCCTATTGATGATATTGGAAGTTACGGTATTAAATCGTTATACAGGGTTATCCATTTTGCAGTTTTCTAAATAAACGTAAATAAAATGTATTTAAAATTGGTTTTTTTTTTATGAAATTGCTTTTTTATTATAAAATTTGAATCTTGACTGCCTCGTGAATTTTTGCAAACTTCGACCTATTTGAGTTAATTTTCGAGTAGTTTTTGGCACATATTGGACAGTAGCTCAGCCACAACTTGACGAATGTTGGTTTTCTAGTGCTCACGAGTTAAAGGTTCACACGACTATAAGGCTCCGAATTGACAGTGACAGCGTCGCTATCATCATTTTCAAAGAATCACACCTCCGGACCAAAGAACGCACTACTTTTTTTTTGGTGCAATGGCTACTTTTAAATTTTCTGAGAATTTTCGGAGCCCCAAATGCCACCATTTTTGCTTATTTGCGCCTCCGCCGAGTGAGAAATTTGCCTTGGCGCTGATGAAAATTTTGTTGGAAAAATTGCGGTCCACTGCTTGTTGGTCAGCTATCTTCAGTTGTAGTGTATGCTGGACTTTATATGGGTGTAGGAGTAAATCTACTAAGTGTACCGTAAGAAAGTACCGTAAGAAAGTCCCAGCTCTTTAGAAAGTCGAGAAATATACACATTCCGATCTTCGCCTACTTTTTCACTTACTGCAGCGATATTTGGAATGGAACGAGCAAAACGATGATACGCAGTCCACAGTCGAGTCTCTTCGAATTTTTTTGAAATTTTACCAATTGCTGGAGTAGTTGGACTATTATGTGCACCGTAAACGTGGGCACGTTGAAATCACCATTTTTGTAGTAGGTTTTAACAATTTTAACGCGTTGTGCGGCTGTTAAGCGATCTATTTTCATGACTTTTTAACTAAAACAAAAGATCTTTGGTTTGACTGTTAAGTTTGACAGATGTCAAAATACAACGCTGCACTTTCTAAACCACGAAATGGATAACCCTTTATATTCCACGTGTCATTTTTTATTTTTTTTTGCTAATTTTTTATTTTATTGTAAATAAATTTTTTGTTTCTTTATAATGTGCATTTAATAAATATTATATACAAGTATATATATATATATATATATATATATAAATATATATATATATATTTTCACAAAATTCTCTTAGACAACAGCGTGAGTAAAACGCAAATCGTTGTGGGTATATAACAAAAATTTTACGAAATGCAAATATTTCCAAGTATTTATTCATATATTTCAAATTAATTTATGTGAGAGAGTTCCAATGTTTCAGAATCTATTTTTTTCATTGTTTACCCATTAAAAATTACTTTTGAAAATGTTTATATTCGTATCATGGGGAAATACAAATACCCAAAATATCATTACGAGAGTAAGGATAAATAAATATACTCAAATGTGGTAAAAAGTAGGAAATATGTAAATGGCAAATAAGCAAATTAAACATTTGGTTTTATACACTTAAATCTACTACTGAAAATAACTCATTTGAATAACAGAAGTAATGACCAAAAATCGTATACTCATATGCCTCGTATGATCAAAAAAATCAATTATGCCAAGTGAAAACGAAAATCTCAAATTTGAATTAAATTACAAAAAAAAAATTAATCATAAATCACTTAAAAGCATAAATTTCATTTGTGCATTTCAAATACAAAGCAATGCCAATAAATTTACGAAAGCATAAATATTTTAAAATTTTATATCTGTATCTGATCATCTCTGCAGTTGTATATTTAAGAGAAAATGGGTATTGATGTGATAAATTCCGCATTAGGAATAAATATCTTAGTTTTAATTACACCAACAACATCGAAAATCAAATATTTTCGGCCGGTGAAGAGAAGTTCCTCTCATCTTCCTAGATGTTCAAACCATTTAACACGTTTTATGAAACTAATTAGATTACGCCGCTTGTTAGACTACCTTGTTTAGAAGAAGTACAGACTTTGTGCTTTTCCCTGTGTTGTGTCCATTGCATGTGATTTCACCAGGCCATCTGCTATTGGCCCTCCTGATAAAGGTCAATTTTAGAGATGTTCCCCCTTTTAGCCAGGCTCGCAATGCCCTCGAATGTCTCTGTGTTGGGAAATTTCAATATTTTTTCCGTTTTAAAACTTGATTATTTTACTGAGAAATATTAATATTAATTTAAAATATTTTCAAAATTCTTGTAAAGTATTTTGAGGTGCTACTTTTATTAGTTCCAAAACAACGGATCAAAAACAAGTTCGTGTTTCAATTATATAAGACTTTTACACAGCTTCTTGATGAGAAAAAAAATACTGTTTAAATGAAGGAATGGTTTAAAAACTGCCATTAAGACTCAAAACCAATAATATGATGATAACTTGGGAAAAAAGATACTATACAGTAGTGAATATTACATAAGTATTGCCGTATTGGAGCGCTTGATGGCCGATCACAAAAAATGACTGAATATGGCTAAAACATTTTGTATCATCAAGACAACATATCACAAGTCGATCAAAGCAATGTCTAAACTACGTGGCTTGAATCCATCCATCGTATTTACCAGCTTTGGCTACCAACATCTACTCTCTATTCGTAAACCTCCAAAAAAATTCTCACTGTTAGGAAATTTCGCTCGAATAAAGAGCTTATCGCTGAAACTGAGGCCTATTTGAGGCAAATATAAATAAAACAAAATAAAATTAAATTAAATTAAACAAAGTAAAATAAATTAAAAGGAAAGAAAATAATTTAAAATAAAATTTAAAAAATAAATCAAATAAAATGTAAAATAAAACTAAATAATATACTTTAACTTAAAATAAAATAATATTAAATTAAATTTTAAAAAATGAATGAAATGAAATAAAATAAAATAAATATATTAAAAGGAAATAAAATTTAATTAACTTAAAAAAAATATAGTAAAAAATTACAAAATTAAATTAAATTAAATAAACAATAATAAAAAAAAAACGAGTATGCTTATAGACTACACTAAAAATATAACTTCTTTCACTATCTAGTTATTTATATGTAACTATGAGGCATGAGTTTTCACATATTAATCAATATTTTAGATTTTTATTTTAGTTTCATTCATTGTTACTATCGGCATCATCAGTAATAAATGTAGTTTTGTAGATGGTTTTAATGCTGAAGCAACAGGCTTATGATAAGATGTAAAAGAAACATATATTTTTAAATATATATTATTAGAGAGGTAATTGCAGAAAACTGCATCGAGAGTTGTTGCAGACTTTGGTCAACTTCTTAACATTATTCATTTGTAATTCCAATTTATCTTGGAGGAATTGTGTCAAGAGATAGCCAAAGGTGACGCAAAAGGAACAATAAAATATCCTGCTGAAATGCCTTTTTAACAGGCCTTTTCTTTTTTAAATGCAGGACACTTCAGCCGTAGTCTATGACAATTTTCAGAATTGTAAATTTTGATAACTTATCATGGAAACCTCGCCGATAATTCATGAAACTCTTCTATGATAAGAGTCAATTTAACTGGGAATAGTTTATTAGGCCAATTTAAAGGAGAACTTGCGATAGTAAGGGATTATCCATTTAATGGTTTCAAAAGCGCGGGAGGACTCTATTCAAACTTAACTGTCAAATCAAACATGTTTTGTTTTAGTTAAAAGTCAGGCATTTAAGAAAATTGAACGCTTAACAACCGCACAAGGCTTTAAAATTGTTCAAACCTACTACAAAATGGTGATTCCAACGTGGCCATGTTTCAGGCTTTAAGAGGAGATTATGGTGCACATAATCGTCCAACTATTTAATCAAATGGTAAAATTTTAAGAAATTCGAAGAGACTGGATCGGTTATAGATATTGTAAGGCCTGTGCATCATCGTTTTGCTCGTTCCACCTTAGATATCGCTGCTGTAAGTGAAAGTACAGTCAGAAACCCGAATGTGTTTATTTCTCGACGTTATCAAGGGCAGGGACTTTCTTACGGCACATTATGACGTATTTGGTACTTGAACTTACACCTACATTCATATAAAGTTCAGCTCACGCAACAACTGAAGCCATATTACCATTTACAACACCACATTTATGTTGATTTGGTGCTTGAACAAGAAGCAGTTTCCAGCAAAACATTTTCCTCAGCCCCGAGACACACTTCTCTCTCGGTGGATACGTAAATAAGTAAAATTTTCGCATTTGGGGCTCCAAAAAAACTTACTGTCTGGTGCGCTCTTTGGTCCGGAGGTGTGAATGGATCTTACTTATTTGAAAATGATAACGGCGAGACTGTCACTGTCAATTCGAATCTTTATAGTCGTATGAGAAAACACTTTTTTGGCCTGCAATTGAAGAACCCGACTTGGTCAATATGTGGTTCCAACAAGATGGTGCCACATGCGACAAAACATGAACGAAAGTGGCTTTATAGCGAGAGAAATTTCCCTGCCGCTCAATCCCTAGTCTTGGCGATGTCAATTGGCCACCAATATCGTACGATTTGACACCGTTGGGCTTTCATTTTTGTGGAGCTGCGCGAAAGACTGTGCTTATGCGGATTAACCTTGAATTCTTGAGCACTTGGAAATCAGCATTGGTCAAGTTATGGCTGAGATAAAGCCTAATATGTGCCAAAAAGTAGTTGAAAATTATCCCAAATGGATCGAAGTTTGTAAAAATTCAGGGAGGCGGTCATTTGAATGATTTGGTGTATAATGCCAAGGTTCAAAATTTTAAATAAAATACGTTTATTTTGGAAACCGCAAAGTGGATAACCATGTAGAAGCCGAACTGTAACTAACCCGCAAACCTCTCAGCAGATAAGCCGATTTTTAATTAAATTTACTAGAGTATTGAACTGAGTGTACTCATACTTATATTCATCTGAAAAATTGTTAAGAAATTATTTCATCTTCAATACAACACTTGTAATAGGACCTTTTTAATATTAAAGAAGAGTCTTTAGTAATTCTTCTTATCTTAAATAAAATGTTGCAGCCGGTGCCGGTATAATTTGTAACGTAAATTTTTCTGCGTACATATGTAATTAATGGAAAATGCACATTTTGCGAGTAGAAAAGAATAACAATGTTGTCGAATTTAGCATTTAACAACATAATATATTTAAAATAAAAAAAATATAAAATAAACATATGCCGCGTACATAAATGTTTGTATGTACATCTGTACTTACGTATGTAGTTAAACAAATATGTATGCAGACTCTTACCTTCAACTGCTGACGTAAACCACTCATTGGGCTCATTCAAATTTAAAGAAAAATCCGGCTAATAATTTATAGAGGATTTAAGTTTTTTCAAAAAAAAAAAAATTTCCTCTATTAGTGTTTTGTTTGTATGTATTTAATTGGATTTAATTAAACAACCAAATTGGCGTTGTAATAATTTCTTTATTGCTTTGTTACACGTTTTATTGTGAGAAGAAGAAAAAAAAACTTGAATGCGGGAAATTCTAAAACTATTATAAAGCCACTGTAATTTGTTTTACTTGTAAATATGTACTAGAGCTTTTATTTAACACTTTACGAAACTGAATTTTTAGTTTAATAATTTATTTTTAGTTTATTTGATTTATTAGATTTATTTCAAGAAGCAAAGCATCATTAATGAGCTAAAAAGAATTGGATTGCACTTTTGGTTTGCGTTTTTTGTTTTTGGTTTTTTTTTTTTTATTCTAATGCATATAGCTATTGCATTTAATAAATATGTTAACTGCGTTTTGGACTTTTGTGATTTCTATTATCATCGAGTTTGCAGTTTTTCAGCTGCTAAAATGTTTTGACACGAACGCGCACATTTTCGCAACTCAAATGACTTCGACGACTGATGTGCAAAAATTCTTACGATGACGTCGTCTGTGTGTGAATTACAGAAAAGTACTCGCTTCTAAAAAAAAACGCATGGCGAATTATTTGCGCCACCGGCCCGTGAATATCACACAAAAATGTCACTCTCGCTCTAACGCTTCAAGCCTCTAACGAACTACTATTGCGAACAGAAAATACCGTAATGCACAGAAAAATCTACAAAAAAATTACGAAAATAATAATAAGAAAAAAAAAGAATTTTCGAAATCAACGCAATAGTTGAGGAAACACCAACATATCTCCGCACGCAAATAAATCACCAAAATGATTTACGAAATACATATGTATGTATGTATTGTACGAATATTTCAATTCAAATATACACATTGTACGCGTATAGATGAGTGAGTACAAGTATGCATGTAAATATATTCACTAAAAGTACACCGTGTGCCGCTATATATTTTTTCGAATGTTAACCGTTTCGCTGCGGATTTTGAAATAAGATTGGAAATTGTACGGCGAATAATGATCACCAGCATAAGCGCTAATAGCGCATCAGCTATGAATGGTGTGGCGATGGCGTTGAAGGCAATGGCAATAGCTACAGCAACAACAACAACAACAATAGCAACAGCAACAACAACAACAGCAACGGCAAAAAAAATTAAGGCAAACAAATAAAGTCAACAAAAGCTCAGTGGCAGAAAAGGCAAATGCTGTAGGTAAGAGATTGAGATCGCCCCTATTTGAAATATTCGTACATACATACATATGTACATACCAAAAAAAACAAAAAGTATTTCAGCAAATGTGTGTGGAGCAAATGTGGAGAAATTAAACAAAAAACCAAAGAATAGAGATCAAATTTTCGGGAGAATCCAAAATAGACAATAAAATTTCCGTTGTAACTTTAGTGAAATGAATAACACCGAAGAATAGGCAGATATCCACGATGTGAGTTTTATTATGACAGTACTTAAAAAATTTTATCAACATAACCTTATACTTAAAAATTTTATTTAAAAAGTAATTTTTTTTAGTTTGTATGTAAGCCTATGTATGATAAGATTAAAAAAGTTTTAATTTTTTCAAATTCTTCTAAGAATTTATAAAACCTTTCTGTTTTCGGAAGATGAAACTATTGCTGATATTTATTTATATCTTAAACAAATTATATTTTTTTTGTATCGTCTTATTTGAAATCATGCAAACCAGATAATCAAACTTATTTAGAAAAAAAATATTATTATTTTTTTGAAAAACATTGAGCCATAGTTTGCTTACTAAGTAGAGTGAAACCCCCTATTAGGGATCATACTAAAATTCTAAACTAAATCAAATATCAACAAGTAAGAAACTGCTCAGTTTGGGAGAAGCCGAAAATTACATTCCGAACTGTTTCGGCTGTTTTGCTGGGTATGCTTTAACATTTATACACTATGTTATCCATTTCGCGATTTCCAAAATAAACGTCAATAAAATGCATTTAAAATAGTTTTTCTTCATGACATTCCTTTCCTACATCATTCAAATGACCGCCTCGTGAATTTTTGCAAACATCGATTCATTTTAGGTCATTTTCGACCAGTTTTTGGCAAATATTGGACGGTATCTCAGCCATAACTTGACGAATGTTGGTTTTTAAGTGGCCAATTGACATCACCAAGACGAGAAATTACGCGGCCGGGAAATTTCTCTTGCAATAAAGCCATCTGTTATGAGTTTCAAAACTGTAGGGCCCAATCACCTCTCCGAACCTAACAGCGCGCTAGACAGTCGGTTTTTTTTTGCGTCTAATGGCCTCTCTTCAATTATTTGAGGATTGTCGGAGCCCCAAATACGACAATTTTGCTCATTTACGTTTCCATCAGTGAGAAATGTGTCTCGACGCTGAAGAAACTTTTGTAGGAAAGATCGCAGTCTACTGCTTGTTGTTTAAGCATCCAATCTATGTAAATACAGCGTTGTGAATGATTAGCTGGCTTCAGTTATTGTGTGAGCTTGGCTTTATATGGATGTAGGTGTAAGTTCAAGTACAAAAAACACCATAATGTACAGTAAGAAAGTCCCAGCTCTTGAGAACGTCGAGAAATATACACGTTCTTCGGCTACATTTTCACTTACAGAGCGATATTAGGTGGAACGAGCAAAACGATGATGCTTAGTCCTTACAATATCTTCAACCGATTTCTTTCAATTATATCAGTTGCCTTTATATCTTCTGAATTTTGGTCATATTAACCCCGGGATTCCATAATTTGGTCCCTAGTCTCAAAAATTAATATATAACATACTATTTTGGATACTAGAGGCGATTTTTCAATTTATTAAACGATAGTGTCAAACACTGTTATTTTGTAACCTGCTAAACACCTAATCTCAAATTGAATTCTTTTTTTGAATGACACTTTTGACTAGACAAAAGTAACTATTTCTGATTGGAGAGATGTGGTAAGTTCTTAATAGAGAAAATGTAAAATAAAAAGTACACAGAGCAGCAAAATCGACACTGAGACGCGACATAAGGGACATTCTGCATACTTGGCAAGTCCCGTTTCTATTGAATATTATGGAATTTCGAAAACCTTTGAAGATGAACTCATATTCGTCCCGTAATACTGTCTCTCCAGATAGGGACCTACGCGGACGTATCCAGTTTCGACAATCGAGTTGGAGGTGGTGTATTTTCAGCAAAAGTAGATACAAGAAATGCCTTATGACCACCAGGTCATTGCAGAGTTTTTCATGTAAAGATTGTTGCAATTAAAAAAAGTCTCCGGTACTAACAAGATGTATACATATGTATACATGTAAACAAATAGACAAGTGGCTTAGAAATTATTAAGGCCTGTTAGGATCACAATAAATCTGCAATAGGTTACAGGTCACAGAGAAATCGTAGGTAGCTGTGAAGCAGATGAACTAGCCATATAAGAAACCACTTTAAAATTAGATCCACATAGAGAGGGAATGTATATTATACTTGTAGATATATAATTGAAAAACATGTTATAGATAAAGCTAAGTCTCGGTGGAAGCAATCCCTGGCATGCTCAGAAAGCAAATAAACGTGACCAGAATGGAATATGGATCACACATGCCGACTATTGAAATCTGAAAGGAATGACGTAAGAATTCTAATAGATATGCTAATATGTCACTACCTTATTGGCTATTGACTATTGATTATTGTAGAAGATGTCGGGAGGTAGGAGGAGTAGATACCATACATCATCTAATTTATGCGTGTGTAAGACATTTAGTTGTACATATAAAATTGTTCAAATTGAGTAGATTTATCAAGAAAACAGAATGAATCTGAGAAGACATGGTGGCGTTAGGGAAACATCAATCTCAGTGGCATCACAATGGGTCTCCTATAAGCCTAGGTGCGTCATCAGACCTCCATTTGGGAATTGAGGGAAATTAAAAGAGCTAACAAAGAGAGTGAGAGAGAGAGTTGTCACAGATAACAATTTTCAGAAATAACCTTATTCGATTTATTCCAAAAATCGATATATATATTGGTCTAGATACTTCAGTGCCATAACGCGATTGTTAAATAGTTTGTGGAATTTTTTATTCTTATTTAATAAAAAGAATTATTTAATGTCATTCAAGCTACGTCAAAATCTAGAATCGTACTGGTCTGTCACAGATCTCTTCAGGAAATGGCTGAACAGAACAGACTATGCCTCGTTTGTGATAACAGAGACGTAGACAGATAACTACAAAGCAGACGAATTTGTCAGGCAAAATATGATCAAGCAGTAGATTAGTCTCTTTAAAGAAAGCATTGGTATGCTCTAATCTCGTGCAAACTGCTACTGAAGGAGCATGTTCACAGATGGCCCTATTAAAGGTTGAAACAAGACTTGAACTGTCGCTCACCGAGAAAAATTTGGCCAAAATGGAACCAGAGAAGTCGAATGGATTTTATGTTTTTTGAAAAAGAAGGACATCTCAATTACCTTTGACAGAACATGGCCTTATAGGGTAGCATGAAGAAAGGCTAGCGTTCAGAAAATGCTGACTTCTCCATTTTGGAGTTGCTTGCTATGTGACAGAAACTAAAATAAGGGAGTGTAAGGGAGTGTAAATGAATGAAAAAGGAGTCACAGGGTCAGAGTAAAATTTTCATAGTATCACAATATGCTTTGTTGAGCTTAGTGTGTCGATGTTCGATGTTCCTGCTTATGTTTCTACATTTTCAATGTCGGTGAACTCGATTTCTATAAAAAGTTCATGGGAAGATGCCTTTTTTGAGGCTGGCAACTGCGTATAACTCCTTAAATAACAAATTCCTTACAATTTAAAATAAAAAGTGGCTGCACTAATGAAAACGCTGACAGAGTAAATTTAGTGCTTTCTTAGTAATCACTCACACGAGGAACACAAATTAAGTTTCTACAGGCATATTTGCTTGCTATATCCCAAGTTTTGTGCATGAATTGAGTATTTGAGAGTCCAAAATGTACTCAGTGATTTTTTTAGAGCAAAAAAAATTCATTCTTTTATGAGTTGGCGAAAATATACTATTTTCTCACTACATAGAGAATTAGGTAGCTGTAGTGCGAAAGCAATATCATTGTATTCACTGAAAACTATTTGCATATGCTATTTGCATGCATGAACTCATGTGAACGTTGTGAACGGAAATTAGTAATGAACGTTAACTGATCGAAATACGATTTGTGTTTGTAAATACAGTACACTCGCGGTAACAAAGACACCGCCTTATGTGAACACCGGTTAACATGATGGCCAGAGGAGTGGAAGACCTTCAATTGTGACTGATGAAACATCTGGAAAAAATCTAAAATGCGCTCCGTGGCAATCGCAGTTTGACTGTGGATGAACTTTATGCGATGTTTCCACAAATTTTCAGATCTCTACTACATAAAACAATCGCAGAAATCTTCGGATATCGTAAACTGTCCGTTAGATGGGGTTGGTGGGAAACTACTTCGTGGGGGTATCAAACTGTGACACCTTAAACTTCTTTGGAGATGCTGTACCCTGTTTACGCCACAGCATGGATTCTTGTTTCGTTTGAACACATCATCCTTTTCTGCATTATAGAAGTTAGATATAGATTTTGAGACCCAACACTCATTACTGGATAATAGAATAGAACACGTCCAGCACGCATTGAAGAAAATATAGCGGTGTACACGAAGACCGTGGAGCAACTCGGACTGACGTATGGAACGACTTGGCGCAATTTACGTCGAGATCTTAAATTGAAAGCGTACAAAATACAGCTTGTGCAATGAACTGAAGCCGCTGGACCTTCCCAAGAGGCATCGCTTCGCTCTACGGGCTCTTGAAAAGTTCCAAGAAGATCGGACATTTCGAGCCAAATTTTGCTCAGCGATGAGGCCCATTTCTGGCTTAATAGGAAGGTAAACAAACAAAATTGCCGCATTTGGGACGAGAGATTCAAGAGCTGCCATTTCATCTAGAAGAAGCAACGGTTTTTTGTAGGTCGGTGGAATCATCGGTCCATATTTCTTCAAAAATGATGCCGGTGAGAATGTAACCGTCAATGGCGACCGTTATCGCGCCATTATAACCCAATATTTGATGTCTGAAATTGAAGCTCGTGATCTCCGCGACATTTGGTTTCAACAAAACTACGCCACTTCCCACACATCGCATCAATCAATGGATTTATTGAGAGAACACTTCGGTGAGCAGATAATTTCACGCTTTGGGCTGGTCGATTTGCCACCAAAATCGTGTGATATCACACGGTTTTGCTTTTTTCTGTGGGGATATGTAAATATGTATGTCTATGCGGACAATCCCGCTTCGATTCAGGCCTTGGAACATCACGCGTCATTCACCACCGAAATGCTCGAACGAGTTATCAAAAATTGGACTCAACGGATGGAGCATCTGAGACGTAGCAGCGGCCAACATTTGAAAGAGATAATCTTCTAAGAATAAATGCCAAAGAATGTTCTTTCGAATGATAATAAAAATTCTCCATTAAATTTGAATTTTCTGTGTTTTTTTTTTTTTAAGTAGGAAACATCGAAATGGATCACCCAGTAGTTCATGTTATCGCGAGTGTACTGTATATGCATATGTGCAAATGCTTGTTCTCTGATGTGCATATTCATTTATTTGAAGCTTCACATATGTATATAATTATACATATATATAAATATGTATATTGCATGTATTTATTTCCATTTTTCGACTAGAACGCATCACAATCCCGATGACGGATAGATACTTTCGAGATATTGTTTATTTCATCGCATTCTCATATTGTATTAATCATACGTACAATAAATATGTACATATGTATATTCAGTACATTTATACAATAAATATGTATATAAATTCAGTACATTTATACGCAATTTAGTCGTCTATAATGTCAAAATCTGTTAGATAGTTTTGCCAGAAAATAAATTAATAATTTTTTTGATTTATCTTGTTTGAAAATGGGCGTGTATAATTGAATACATGTTATGCATGTATGAAAAAATTAAATATTTTTTTCTATCATTACCGACAAATTGCTTACAAAATTGCGCTTATTTATACGAGCATATATTTAACAAATTTCACTTTGTCGTAGGCAGTGAATTTCCAAACTTTTTTTTTTTTGCATGTGGGTGTTTATAAATATTCTGTTTTTTTTTCCTTCAATTTTATGAACAAAACAATAGACTTCAACATAACATTGACTAATGCTAGCTGAATATGGGTAAAAAAATATATTAAGTCAAAAATGATTAAATTTCGATAATTTTGTACTGACAAATAGCCGATCATTCGAAAAGTTCCCGGCCTACCATAGTAAAAGAGATTTTTTTGGCCAAATTCAATTTTTTTATCCAACATAGGTCCCTTCAAAGGTGGTACATTGATTATAGCGACCCTCTAACTTTTCGAAGCCATTTTTGTAGTATGATTTGTCCTTTGCTTCAAAATAAGGCCTCAGTTTCGTCAATCATCTCTTCATTCGACGAAAAATTCTTCCCAGCGAGCATTCTTTAGACATCTGAGAACAGGAAATAGTAGCTGAGGGTGAGATCTGGAGAATACGGTGGATGCGGAAGCAATTCGATGCTCAATTGTGACACGGTGCATTGTCTTGTTGAAGCAGCACTTTATTTTTCTTCAAATGCGGCCGTTTTCCGGCGATTTCGTCATAATGAACGATAATATAATAGTCGCTGTTAATGGTTGTTTCTTTTTCTAGGTAGTCAATAGAATTATTCTATGCGCATCCCAAAATACAGACGGTATAACCTTTCCAGCCGACTGTTGCGTTTTTCCACGCTTTTGAGTGGGTTAACTGTGTGCAGTCCGCTAGGATGAGTGTCGATTGGACTCCGGAGTGCAATAATGGAGTCATGTTTCATTCATTGTCACATATCGACGTTCAGTTGATATCTCTAGAATGCTATTTCATTCAAAATCAATTTATGGTCATTTAAAATCATTTTGTGGATTTTTGTTGTTGATTTTTTCGTCGGTAACAACCTCTTTTGGACGTTCACTGCGTTCACCGTATTCGGTGCTCATTTCACTAAGTCTAAAAGCTAGCTCCTGTGGTAGTGTCCGGAAACTCATCATCAAGCCAAGTTTTTGCTTCAACTGTATTTTTCCCCTTCAAAAAGCAATATTTTATCAACGCGGGAAATTCCTTTTTTATCCATTTTTCACAATAACAAAAGTTGCTTCACTCGAAATGCTATAATTCACAAAGTAAGAATCCGACAGCTGTCAAATTTATACACGCGTCTTTTAAAGGTTAGGGCTAAGTAAAAATCATTAGGATTTAGTTCTTCTAATTCCACCTATATATCAGACCGGGGACTTTTCAATTGACCTGTGTATTAATCTTTTCAATCATTTTCTACACTCACTCAAATCAGTTGCCTCTAAACGTGAATTGCTGAAACAAAGTATTGACGGTTAATGCTAATTAAAAAAATGTGGCTGCAATTAAATTGAGATTTTCGTACAATTTATTGGTGTTTGCATCACGAAAAGCACTTTTGTGAGTGATCGTATATATCGAAATAGTTATTTGGTAGCGTCACTTTGAAGTAATTAAATACTATTAGGGGTTATATGCAGTTTAAAATTTTGGAATACACATATACAGTTACTCGCAAAAGTATTTTGCAGACGGACTTGTATATACGAATTTCAAATTTCCAGGCGCAGTGAATATTTGCCTATTTTCAAGTATATACTCACTCACTCCGGACGCGAATGATATTCCGTTATTTAACAACAACAACAAAAACAGTGAAACGACGGAAATTCGTGCGTATTTTGCGTGTTAGCTGAGAAGTGGTTTTCAACAAAAAATTATTTCAATTTCTCCTTTTTGCGCAACAGGTGGCTAAAAGTGAGTATTAGTATTGATTACTTGCGGCCGCAATAGCCGAGTGCTTAGCGTTGCGTATTACAATTTGGAAGGCCTGGGTTCGAGTCCAGGTTCTAGCGATATCCAAAATTATAGAAAATTAATTTTTCTAATTGCGGTCGCCCCCGGCAGGGAATGTCAAACCCATCGAGTGTAATTCTGACATGAAATAAAATACCCCTCATAAAAATACATCGGCCGTCCAGAGGCGGCTTAGAATAAACTGTAGGTCCCACCATTTGTTGGTAAAACCGACCAAAAATCGCTTCAGCGGAGACAAGGCGTCAGAGAATGTGTTTCGCGCGCTTCGTTCAACTTATGGTCAACATAATCGGCCTACTGAGCATACTATTCGCAACACCATCACCCATCTTGAGGCCCAGCATTCATTATTGGATAATATTCGACCGAATAGATCACGTCCAGCACGCAATGAAGAAAATATAGCGGCCGTAGC
This sequence comes from Neoceratitis asiatica, assembly GCA_030068015.2. Taxonomy (NCBI): domain Eukaryota; kingdom Metazoa; phylum Arthropoda; class Insecta; order Diptera; family Tephritidae; genus Neoceratitis; species Neoceratitis asiatica. The sequence goes on from CM061526.1 coordinate 65,143,248, forward strand.
TAAGAGTGTACATGAAGACCGTGGAGAGTCGATACGGCGCCGTTCGCAAAAACTCGGACTGACGTATGGAACGACTTGGCGAATTTTACGTCGAGATCTTAAATTGAAAGCGTACAAAATATAGCTTGTGCAAGAACTTGTGAAGAACTGAAGTTCCAAGAAGATCTGACGTTTTCGAACCAAATTTTTTTTCAACGAGGAGGCCAATTTCTGTCTCAATGGGTACGGGTAACAAGCGAAATTGCCGCATTTGGGACGAAGAGCAACCTGCCAAGCTGCCATTTCATCCAGAAATAACAGAGGTTTAGTGTGGTTTATGAGCCGGTGGAATCATCGGTGGGAACGTAACCGACATTTGGTTTCCACAAGACAGCGTCACTTCACGCACTTCGCATCAATTAATGGATTTATTGAGAGAACACTTCGGTGAGCAGATAATTTCACGTTTTGGGCCGGTCGATTGGCCACCAAGTTCGTGTAATATCACACCGTTAGTATTTTTCCTTTGGAACGGCCAACATTTGAAAAAGATAATCTTCAAAAAATAAATGCCAAAGAATGTTCTTTCGAATGATAATAAACATTCCCCATGAAATATGAATTTTCTGTGATTTTTTTTCATAAAAGGATAGGGGGAAAAGGAAAGTCCAAGAATAATATATAATCTACATATGTATATCAAGTAGAATGAGAAGTTGTATACATTTTTCTTCTTCTTCTTTAATGACATAGGGCACATTTATGCGGTTATAGCCGAGCCAAAAATAGCACGCATTCGTTTCTCTCTTCGTCTTTCGAAGTCAATTGGTTTTCCTCATTCTCTGCTTACTCCTATGGGGATTGCTTCGAAAGCTAGAAGGGGTTTAAAATCTCGCCAAGCACAGCGGGGCAGCGCTCATATAAGGTATCTTTTTCCATATCGTTCTCTTCCTCTTCTTTGCGTTCATACGTCGGTATGAATATACTAAATTTTCTCTTCCATCCTTGTTGTGCGTCTTCTAGATGTAGAATATGTTGGCCTTTTACGAGAACTTCTATTATCTGGGCATCGGCAGCATTAAAATTTAGAGACAGGATATGCCACCCCAAAATCTTAGTCCTTAACACGGATGACGAGCCTTTATTTCAATTTACCAATACACTGTATGGGAGAGTTGACATTCCATGCCGAGGAGGTGATTTCTGGTCTGGTCAGAAATCAAAACGGTGACCAACTACTTAAAATCACTCAGTGCTAATTACTACGCTGGTGCGGTCTGTCACATTTGTTGTTAACAAAGGATTTATGTGTAAATTTCGGTAAAGTAATCAATAAAATTTCTTTTCTTTTGGCTTTGGAACTTTTATTCGTATTCGGATAATTACCAGATTGCGCATCTCATTTGATTTTTGTATTTTTCGTAAGCTTAATTTCTATTTTTTATGAATGTTTACATTTTGAAAACATCGTTGCATCGCTCATTTCATTTATGTGTTGTATATGAATATGTTTGTATACATTTTAATTATAAAACAAAACCAAACAAATGGTTCAAAAACCGCATAGAAGGACAATGCAAAAAAATTTATGTCTACAATATAAACAGACAAATATATAAGTACATACATAAATGTACAATTATTGAGTTCGAAGGCACACATAAACATTAAATTAATTAATGCATATGTTTACGAGTATATATATAGTACGTTATGTGCTCGTGTGATTTAAAAACATTTATTTTTAAAATCATAAAGTGAAATTACTCTAGACAAAAATCTGCTTTTATTTCTTTTCTTTTGGTGCAGTTTCGCTGAGTTTACCAAGAACTTCTCTATTGGGTGCATTTTATTGTGATGTTATTGGACTGTGTATCCTTGTGAACCGTTAAAAAAAATTAATTTTTTATCAAAACATGTTTTTTGAAACTACATGGTCAACTACAATCCGAGTTTCCTGTATGCTACGAATCCCCGCACGACACTAACCACCACTTTGCATGCCTACTCAACCCGACTTATCTAACACCCCTCTCCCTCTTGTCTGAGCCCATCGAAACTGCACGTTTCCTGGCCCTCCCGTTAAATGGCCTCGAGGACTTAGACCTACCTGTCCCTAGGCGGGGTTTTCAAAGAAGAAAGGTCCAATCACGCCTCCGGACCAAAGAGCCCAGCAGAAAGTAAGCTTTTTAAGGTGTAATGGCCTCTCTGGGAGCCCCAAATGCAACTATTTTGCTTATTTATGTATCCATCGAGTGAGAAATGTGAAAATTCACGGTCCACTGCTTCTTGTTCAAGCACCCAATCGACGTAACTATTGCGTTGTAAATGGTCAGCTGGCTTCAGTCGTTGTGTGAGCTGGACTTTATATGGATGTAGGTGTAAGTTCAAGTGCAAAATACACCATAGGGTGCCGCAAGAAAGACCTGAGAACTCTTGAGAACGTCGAGAAATAAGCACATTGCGTCTTCGCCTACACTTTCACTTACGGCAGCGATATTTGATGTGGAACGAGCAAAATGATGATACACAGACCTTTTAATATCTGTAACAGATCGAGTGTCTTCAAATTTCTTTAAAATTTTACCAATTGCTTGAGTAGTTGGACGATTATGTGTCCCATAAGCTATTATTAAAGCACGAAACGTGGCCACGTTTGAATCACCATTTTTGTAGTAGGTTTCAACAATTTTAACGCGTTGTACGGTTGTTAAGCGATCCATTTCCATTAATGCCTGACTTTTAACTAAAACAAAACATGTTTAGTTGGACAGTTAAGTTTGACAGATGGATAATCAAGTTTATTCTAAGCCGTCTCCGAACGGCCGATGGATTTTTATGATGATCTTTTTATTTCATATCAGAAATACGTTCGGAGGGGCTGCTATTCCCTACCGATCGGTTTTGGATATTGGTCGTGCCAGACTCGAAACTTGGCATTCCGAATGGTAATACGTAATGCTAAGCAAGATCAAGATGAGGAAATAACGCACTCTTTGTCAGTGGTTAGAAGTTTGCTGCGAGATGTGGAAGATGTTTTCAACTTGAGAGTAACAGAATTTCGAAAGTTATATCTATTAAGCACAGATTTAGTTGAAGAAATCATTTCCCAACTTGATCCAACTATCAAAAAGGAATTTTTCGCTTCATCGGACTCACCATTTGTTGGACTATTCATTGGACTGGCACTATTAGGGCTATCGATTGCCCTTATGTATCAATTATCAGTACCAGAAATCATAAAGAAGCCTATGTCAACGACCATGGATACCATTATATCGATGTGCAAATGGTAAGAGTACAATTTTTTCAATTGCTAAGTAAAACATTTTAATATAAATATATTGTACATATGATCATAAGCTCAAGATTTTGGCGGTAATGCTAAATACCCTAGGGCGTGGCACGATTTATTTATTTGGAGCTCCTCAAAAGTCCCCAGAGTCATGCAAAGTAGTTTGGAAAGTGGAAACCAATAGAAACCACAACATTGCAAGCAAAAATATCATATGTTATCGACAAAAGTTACAGAATTCCTCTACAGAATACTCGTACGGATGCCCTTAAGACAGTAAGTCAAACGAAAAAATCTCCGACTAGCGGACTTTTTTGTACCGATTGACTGAGGAAAATATACTCAGTGTACATATATAGTTATATAAAGCAAAAAAAGTAAAATCTCTCAGCAGTTCGCTGTTTTGTACTTGAATATTAACATATGAAAATTAATGATTTTAAGTAAGACGACAGCAATAAATAAATTTTAAAGCATCTTTAGCTTAAAATAGAATGAAAAAACAAAAACAAAAATAAACACACAAAAACGCTGCTGATTCGATATATTTTTGGGTTTACTCAGCAGAGTGGCAAAAGTGGGTGTGTATGTCAGTCTGCGAATACTTGTTTGTATATTTTAACACAGAAAAATATGGGTTATTGCAAGTAGTACAATTTATAATAAATAATTATATAAAAAATTGTTCTTGTTTTTATACCTTTCATGTACATGAAATGGTATATTAACTTTGATACGAAGTATGTAAATACCAGATGGAGAAGAGATAAACCCACCGAAATCTATACCGATCGTATCAGAATCACGAGCTGAGTTAATTTAGCCACGACCATCTGTCTGTCTGTCTGATTGTCCGTCTGTCTGTCTGAACGCAAACTAGTCTCTTACTTTTTGAGATATTTCAACCAAATTTGGTGGAAAGATGCACCTATTCGTTTGAACGATCATTTGTTGAAACCGGTCGGATCCGACCACTGTAGTATATAAACGAGCGATTTTTCAGATTTGAAATTACTACACATACATGACGAGTTTCAAATTGTTTCTGAAAATTATCGAAATTGGGCGAATATAACGTTTATCTCCCACACGCCGATGATCAGATGTGAGGTTTAGTCAAAACTCAGTCAAAAAAGCATTTGAGAGCATGAAATTTGGTATTATCCATACATAAAGGGTGATCCAAGTAGATTGTACCTTTTTTAGCCTTTTTTTTTTGACAGATCACGCGTGAGTCGTCAAAAGCTGTCATGTTATTTTTGTTCAGTATTATTTGGCATTTCATCGTGGGAAAGACTTACGAATGAACAACGTTTACAAATCATTCAACTTTATTACGAAAATTCACGTTCCGTAAGGAATATTTTTCGCGCATCTCGCTCAACTTATGGTCAACATAATCGGCCTACTGAGTGAATTATTCGCAACACCGTTACCCATTTTGAGACTCAGCATTCATTATTGGATAATATTCGACCGAATAGACCACGTCCAGCACGCAGTGAAGAAAATATAGCGGCCGTAGCTGAGAGTGTACCTGAAGACCATGAAGAGTCGGCTCGGCGCCGTTCGCAGCGACTTGAACTGACGTATGGAACGACTTGGCGCATTTTACGTCGAGATCATAAACTGAAAGCGTACAAAATACAGCTTGTGCAAGAACTAAAGCCGTTCGACCTTCCCAAGCGACATCGCTTCGCTCTATGGGCTCTTGAAAAGTTCCAAAAGATCCGACGTTTTCGAGCAAAATTTTGTTCAGCTATGAGGCCCATTTCTGGTTCAATGGGTATGTAAACAAGCAAAATTGCCGGATTTGGAATGAAGAGCAACCTGAAGAGATTCAAGAGCTACTATTTCATCAACAAAACAACGGTTTGGTGTGGTTTGTGGGCCGGTGGAATCATCGGTCCATACTTCTTCAAAAATGATGCCGATGAGAATGTAACCGTCAATGGCAACCGTTATCGCGCCATGATAACCGACTTTTTCACATTTTAGAACGGTTGATTGGCCACCAAGATATCACACCGTTAGACTTTTTCCTGTGGAGATATGTAAAGTCTAAAGTCTATGCGGGCAATCTCGCTTCGATTCAGGCCTTGGAGCAACACATCACGCGTGTCATCTGGCAGTTAACAGTCGAAATGCTCGAACGAGTCAACGCATGGATCATGTAAGACGTAGCCGCGACCAACATTTGAAGGAGATAATCCACAAAAAATTTATGTCAAAGAATATTCCTTCGAATGATAATTCCCCATTAAATTTGAATTTTCTGTGTTTCTTTTTCTCGAAATGGATAACCCTTTATTATGAATTGCATATTGGTACTGAAAATTATAGGAATCGAAATTCGATAATACAACCGATTTGAACAGATGTGAGATTTTGGGTGAAAAATCCGTTAAAAAACATATAGGAGCATGAAATTCATGAAGTTCGATACTGTACACAAATATTATGAATTCCATATTGATAGTGAGAATCATCGAAATCGGACTGCTATATCATATAGCCCCCATACAATCGATTTCTTCAGATATGACGTTTTGGATTTAAAAAAAAATCCGCCAAAAAAGCATCGGAGAGCGTGAAATTTGGTACTCTACAGATGTAAATTGAAGTTCATATTGACACTGAAAATTATGGAAATCATATTTTGCGATTTGCAATTAATTTGATATGTTCATGAAAGGTATAAGACTTCGGCATGGCCGAAGACAGCCGTTGTTCTTTCCTGTTTTAATTAAATTTATCATACCCTTTAAGCGTCTGTTACAAAATCCAATTATTAATTAATTTATCATAAATCATAAAGAAAGTCCCTTTTCGTACACACTGTAAGAGCCAGACAACGTTCATCGTGTAAAGTCAATTATATACATTTGTGTACATACATATATTTAGCATTTATCAACAGCAACAAAATTACATAAAATTACCAAAAACAAATAAACAAACAAAGATCATGAAATGTGAATATGAATATGAAATCAGGTAAATACAGGAAGCTTCGAACGTCAATGAAACATATTGTTAAACGAGCGTAAGCTGTGTATGTATGTATAAGTATATGTGTATAGATGTTGATATGACTCAAACGCATTGCAATGGCCCGTAAAGCGAAATGTCAATATTTTTCTTAGTCGTTTTAATGTCTTCAAAAAACCTAAATTCGCGCCAGAAATATTTTAAAATTTATGGATCTGCGGTACGGAATTGCAAGTACACATGTGTATGTACTTTCGTAGTACAAAGTATATACAAAGATGCTATATATATGTATAAGAGATAAAGTCCATAAAAATATTACAAGTCGAACTGAGAAATTATTCGAATTTTGAGTACTCAGCGATTCAACCTTAGCCAGTTTTCACCTACAAGTGTACTAAGTTTCCTAATATTGAGTGCTAATATCAGTTTGATGTTTTGAATCTAGTCTGCCCCCTGTAGTTAAGTGGTGTAATCTTCATTAGAAACGCTCCAAAACCTTAAGTGTCCCTCTAAGGTCCACGACTTTAGATAAAATTTAAAGTCGTTAAAAGATCTGAAGCAGTTAGCAGTGCTAGAGACTTTTCCACCTTTTCGCTACCTTTTACAGCCATGCGACTCGGGACATAAGTGATGTTCACTGTGTTCTCACCTGACTGATCTGTTAATTGCCTCTTTGCATCCTCTCACACATTTCGACTTTGTGTTGGCGCATTTAATTGGCTTAATTGCCGCTTAGTTTTCAACCAGAAATTTAATTGATTTTCCTATTAAAGTCATTTGGCCTTCAGTAATGCCCTCAATTTCTATCTGATAGGAGAGGGTTGTAGTCCCTTCATATAACCAGGCTCCTATTCTTGTCTCACATTTAAACTGGACCAGAAGGTGTAGAACTTTTTGGCTGCTTCATGCATCACCCGTACTCGTATGTTCGTAGGCTTGATGCCTTCGATAGCCTTTGTTGAGGTAAACGTTATTGGGCCTTTTGTACCGAACAGACATGTACCTTACACCCGCTTCTGGGGTTTAATGCAGAAATTCTTTTGAAAGTCGCCCACTATACTCCACCATGTTCCATATGTGGACGAGAAGTATGGGTCTGTCGATGTCTGCCGAAAGCTAATACATATTTTCAAATTCGGAACGCTTTACTGGCCCTGCTTTCAACATATGCCCTCCCTCCCAGCGCTCTTGACCGAGTTAGAGGGTATTATAATGTTACCTCTTATAGACGGTGAATTAAATTATTGAAATTTTCTATTTCTCGTTAAGAGCCAGACTCAGATTTTTAGAGAGTTATATATATGGAGTCCTTGTCTCTCAGCCAAATCAGCTGCGATTTCAAGTGCCCGCTCTATTGCCAGTGAGAGGCGATTGGAAGATAGGATTAAAAGGTCTGTTTAATTCCAAATGAGGTAATTGACGAGCTCAATGCGATGGGGTTTATATTGTTAAAAGCCTCTTTCGTTTATAGATTTCTTGATTGTCACTACTTCATGTGCAGCGCTATCGACTGTTTTACTATTGACGTACGCGTGATGTAGGAATGACAGTCGCTAGGGGGATATTTTATCGCGGCAAATCCTTTCTATGGCTTTTAGCAGAAGGAGTGCCATACTAATCGGTCTATATCACCTCGGTGCAAAACAATAATGCTCATCAAACTTCGAGTTTGAAATCACGACAGACGGATGCACGAAATATACACCGAAGCAAGTCTTTATGCTAAAAAGTCTGGTCCATTTTGTAAAAAGGCAGAAAATATTCCATCGGTACTGATTAAAAGCTTTTGAAAACTCATCACACCATTTTAACGTTGAAACAGGCATTTGGAACTATTATTAACTGGGATATTTCAATAGGACTTAAAGTTAAATCTGATAAAACAAATCTGATTCTATTTGCAAATTAGTTTAAAATTCTACCAGGTACTTGGAAATTTGGTAGGACAGCAAGTTATGCTGCAGGCTTAAAGTAGAAGAGCGAGAGAAAAAGGCGTCAGTGGCTCTATATACCCCATAGTGGCATTCTCTCACCGGCTCTCTCACATTGGATCTCCGTCGCGAACATAAAGTACATTCATTTCTTTGTCTTTCTTTTTTTTTCTCATCCAAAATAAAGTCGGAAGTGATTGCACTTTTGGAAGAGTAAATTATTGGCCGTGGTTGCACTGTACCAAATCGTATAGACAACATGGCAAAAAATATATCCAATCCTTTTAGAACAGAACATAATTAAGTACTTACTAGTTCCATTAAGGGAAGTGAAGCACGCGCAAGAAGTAATCTGGTTTCATCAGTTAAATAGACTGTGGGAACTTGTACACGGCAACAGAATCGCGAAAACTATGTGCAAAACTTATGATGCAAGACCTGCAATGTTTTTACTAGTAAAACAATAGGCTGGAACCCAGGCATCCAGTAGGGATATTAACAGAGCATTAACTTTCGGCGTCGCATGCCTTCAATCTAAGTCTAATGCTTACTTGGCACATAAAAGCTACAAGACCTACAATCAGCAACAGACAAAGGGCTGAAACAATTAATCCAGTTTGCGAAGAGCAATGTTCTATAAACTAGAGACACAATAAGGAATGTAGTGTATTTGCTTGCACTACGACGTAGTATCGTGTAAGTGAGACTCGTTGGGTCAACCAGTTCAACCTAACCTAAACTAACCTGCCAAGTCAACTGAGAAGATTGAGAGCTGTGTAAGAAGCTGTGGCGAAATGTGCGTTCAATAACATTAAAATCGAGTCTACTAAGTTTAAGGCCCTTCATATCGTAATACCTCATAAACTTGTTTGAATTATTCGATTTAAAATCGTAAAAAATTAAATATAATCTTTTTCGACCTTAAGATGAATTGTTCAAAATTTTTACTGGTCATCCAAGAGCACCGTATGCATTTTTTTACATGCTTTCCGACTTGGTTTAGTAATAAGGGAATAAAAAATTAATTACTTTCTCATTATTGTCAAAAATCTGTCATACTGCGCACGAAACAAGAGAAACCTGCTTCGGCTGATATGACATTTCATAAATTGAAATCGAAAAGTGTTTTAAGTTTTTCTCTTGTGAGAGAGTTACTAATTTTTACTCTCAAATTACCAGTTCAGCGCGGAGAGTTGTGTGTGGAATATACGTTTTCAATTCAAATTAGAAAGAAATTTTGAATTTCAATAAAAGAAAAACATTGTAACCATTTGGTAATCGTTAATTACGTCCGCTACATTATTAACGACGTGTTTAATATATATTTTAATGAAACGGAAATTTATAGCTTAATAAAGATTAAAGATTTATTTGCATATATATTTTGGTTTTACAGAATTATGACTTGCATATGTACATACGTACATAGGTATGCATCTGAAAAAAATATAAATCAAAACAAATGGGGTGAGTTCGTCAATACACTACACGAGTCCACAAGAAGAAAAATTTTTAGTTATTTTGAGTGTTTCAAATTTAATAAATAAGAAATAAACGTTTAATAAAATAAAATTTCTCTTTCGCATTTATTGCATATGTCACAAGATGTATAATAAACAGTTGATTATGTAGATTTCGGATTGGGGCTGGAGTAATATATAATGTTGCTATTTTATTGAACGCTAGTGTAATTTCGTATAGCAAAATTAATGCAAATTTTGTTTAAATACAGTGAATAGAAGTGCATAGAAAGGATTATCCATTTAGTATTTTCGAAAGTGCAGGGCTGTATTTTGACATCTGTCGAACTTAACTGTCAATCGAAATATGTTTTGTTTTAGTTAATAGTCAGTATGAAAATGGATTGTCCAACGCGTTAAAATTTTTGAAACCTACTACAAAAATGGAGATTAAAACGTTGCCACGTTTCGTGCTTTAAGAGTAGATTATCGTCGTCCAACTAATGAAGCAATTGGCAAAATTTTAAAGAAATTTGAAGAGACTGAATCGGTTGAAGATATTGAAAGGCCTGTGCATCATCGTTTTGCTCGATCCACCTCAAATATCGTTGCAGTAAGTGAAAGTGTAGCCGAAGACCCGAATGTGTATATTTCTCGACGTTCTCACGAGCTGGAACTTTCTTACGGCACATTAAGGCCTATTTTGTACTTGGACTTACTCGTAAATCCATATAAAGTCTAGCTCCCACAACAACTGAAGCCATTACGTTATGTCGATTGGGTGCTTGAACAACAAGCAGTGGAACTCGATTTTTCTAATAAAATTTTTTTCAGCGACGAGGCATATTTCCCACTCGGTGGATACGTAAATAAGTAAAATAGTCGCATTTGGGGCTCCGAGAATCCGCAAATAATTTAAGATAGGCCACTACACCAAAAAAAAAAAAGACTTGCGGTCTTGTGCGATCTTTGGTTCGGAGGTGTGATTTGATCTTACATCTTTGAAAGCAATAACGGCGAAACTGTCACCGTCAATTCGGAGCGTTAAGTTCGTATGATAATCTGCTTTTTTGGGCCTGTAATTGAAGAACACGACTTGGACAATAACTTCTTCCAACAAGAGGATGACACATACTACACAACACGCGCGAATATGACCTTCATGGGTGGGAGATTTCCCGGCCGCGTAATTTCTCGTCTTGGCCGTGTTTATGCGGATAAACCTTTAACTCTTCAGCACTTGAAAACCAACATTCATCAAGTTATGGCTGAGATACCGCCCAAGATGAGACAAAAACTAGTCGAAAATTACCTCAAACAGATCGCAGTTTGCAAAAATTAAAGGAGGCAGTAATTTTAATGATTTGGTGTTTCACATATAATGCCAAGGTTCAAATGTTACAATAAAAAAAGGAATTCCATGAAAAAAATTATTTCAAATGCATTTTATTTACATTTATTTTGGAAAGCGCAAAATGGATAGTCCTCTATATGCATGTGAGTACATTTGTCGGTTTATTTTCGTAGAATATTTGGTATTATTTATCTTTTATTCGTTTTTGGATTTATACTATGTTATTTTGTTTGTTATTTATGAGTTAAGAGAAATTTTTTACTTTCTTCACGCCCACAAAAATTTACACACTTTGTATGTTTAAATGCTGCTTGTCAGGATTTCTTAAAATATAACTGTACGTACATTTATTATGAATGTGAAATAAAGTAGCTGTTGGGAAATTTTCGCATTCACTATTTTTTATTGCATAATAATTTTTAATTTACATCAATAACTCAAAATTTTTATCACCTAAAATTGTAAAATTGTGTGATTTCATAACAGTTCGACGTGGTCATAAGCAAGTGGTAGACCCAAAAGGGAGTTAGTCTGCTCTATTTGGCCATGTCCTGTAGAGATCGGCGATTTTCCAGTATACTTTTTGATTTTGTTGTGTGCTATTCAAGTGTCTTAATCGCTGTTTGACTATCGCCGAAGGTAAAGGCAACTTGGTAGTGAATTCGTTCCTCTAACTTTTCTAGCATATATGTCGACCGGAGTGTCGAAGTTACTGATCCAGTATTACTTTCTGGAGAAGAGTTTTGATAACCACAGCAGTTGAGCAGCAGCGATCTATACTGCCTGATATGAAAATGTACTTACACATTTCAAAGATTTTCGAGTGTCCAAATCGTGTATATGTAGAAGTCGATATTTTTCGAAGAGCTCATTGCATCAAGTCACATAAAATTTGTGGGAACTTACCCCTATGGGCTACGGCAATATCATCGGCATATCAACGATGTTACTTCCTCCTTAACGTAATATTCTATAGTATGGAAGCGAGAGGCTACAATATTAAGGCATCGTTCTGCTTAAGCTAGCGGACGCCGGATACCCTCACAGTTCTTCCTCGAAGTAGCTGATTTATGAATTCAACCATTGAGGTGTTTACATCTAAGTCCATCAAGATATCATTTGGTAAAATAAAGAATGTGTTTCGCGCACTTAGCTCAACTTATGGTCAACATAGTCGACCTACTGAGCGTACTATTCACAACACCATCACACATCTCGAGACCCCGCATTCATTATTGGATAATATTCGACCAAATAGACTAAGTCCAGTACGCAGTGAAGAAAATATAGCGGCCGTAGCTGAGAGTGTACATGAAGACCGTGGAGAGTCGATTCGGCACCGTTCGCAACAACTCGGACTGACGTATGGAACGACTTGGCGCATTTTACGTCGAGATCTTAAATTGAAAGCGTACAAAATACAGCTTGTGTAAGAACTGAAGCCACTCGAACTTCACAAGGGACAGCGCTTTGCTCTATGGTCTCTTGAAAGTTCCAATAAGATCCGATGTTTTCGAGCCAAATTTTGTTCAGTGATGAGGCCCATTTCTGGCTCAATGGGTATGTAAACAATCAAAATTGCTGCATTTGAGACGAAGAGCAACCTGAAGAGATTCAAAAGCTGTCATTTCATTCAGAAAAAACAACGGTTTGGTGTGGTTTGTGGGCCGGGGGGATCATCGGTCCATATTTCTTCAAAAATGATGCCGGTGGGAACGTAACCGTCAACGGCGACCGTTATCGCGCCATGATAACTGACTATTTGATGCCTGAAATGGACGCTCGTGATCTCCGCGACATTTGGTTTCAACAAAGCGGCGCCACTTCCCACATATCGCATCAATCAATGGTCGATTGGCCACCAATATCGTGTGACATCTCACCGTTAGACTTATTGATCTGTGGGGATATGTAAAGTCTAAAATCTATGCGGACAATCCCGCTTCGATTCAGGCCTTGGAACATCACGCGTGTCATTCGTCAGTTACCACTCGAAATGATCGAACGAGTCATCGAAAATTGGATTCAACGGGTGAATCATCTGAGACTTAGCCGCGGCCAACATTTGAATGAGATAATCTTCAAAAACTAAATGCCAAAAAATGTTCTTTCGAATGATAATAATTCATTCCCCACTAAATTTGAATTTTCTGTGTTTTTTCTTTTAAAAAGTAGTGAACTTCTTTACAGACTTCTGGTTTGTCTTTCATATCTGTCCAGATTTCTCCTTCATTTTTGTTTTGAAGTTCTATGTTATCATGTATATCATAATGTCATCGGAGCTAGTTTTATAAGGCTATGAGATTTTTTTGGAGTAAATATATCTGGCCATTGAAATACTACTCACGATTTCATGAATTTGAGCCTGATTTGGACTTTGATACCCGAATCTTCGTTCTGTTTTTTAAGATTCATTTTAGTTTTTGATATAGTCAACAACTTAGCTTTTTATGATATTTGACAGTTGACTTGAATTTGTAAAATTGTGTTATCTCAGAAGTTGGCCTTACAACTCTAGATATTATCTTATTTGGTTTCAAATTCTATGATCCCATTGAGGCTAAAATAGTTTACGTCAGAAACGAGCGTAAGGAAATGACACATTATGAATAGAGGAAATGCTTCCAGACTTGCTTTATTGAATTCGACATAAATTAGATATTCACCAGATCTTAAATCAAAGCGAAGATCCGGGAATTAAAGATCAAAGTCTTATTGTAGATATTGAATACGAATGATGAATACGCGAATCAAAAATATGCTAACGTCGAATGAAGTCATGTTTTTTTGTTTTCAAAGTGTTTTCGAATTAATTTTGTACAAGAACATAAAAATTTATCAATATTTACCTTAAATCCGATGACATAAGAAAAAAACATATATTTTTTTAAATTTTTTGTTAATAAAACTTACAATGAATAATAGAATTTATTATTTTCCACACTGTAAATTCTTTACCAATTTACAGTCAGTACACACAGATAATTAATTGAACCACTTAAGAGTTTTTGCATTTATTAATTAATTACACTATTGTCTCGTGTACTGGAGTTCATAATAAATATCTAACCTGCTCGGATTACATGCATGCATACATAAAGGGTGTTTTTTATAGAGGCATAGAACTTTAAGTTGGCATTATTTTTTAAGATGGCGACCGATTTAACAGCTGCCAAGTGATTTATTCTCAGTTTGGAAATTCATCATGAATAGACTCACGCCTGAACAACTTTTGCAAATAGTGCAATTTTATTTCGAAAATAATGGTTCTGTGCGGAAAACGTATCGTGCACTACGTCCATTAGCGATGAAGCGCACTTCTGGTTGAATGGCTACGTCAACAAACAAAACTGCCGCATTTGGAGTGAAGGTAATCCTCAAGTGTATGTTGAAACACCGTTACATCCAGAAAAACTGACTGTTTGGTGCGCTTTATGGGCTGGTGGAATCATTGGTCCGTACTTTTTCAAAAACGATGGTGGCCAGAACGTTACAGTCAATGGTGATCGGTATAGAGCCATTACCAACTTTTTCATTCCTGAATTGAATAACCATGATGCCCAGGAGATGTGGTTTCAACAAGACGGCGCAACATGTCACACAGCTCGTGCCACAATAGATTTATTGAAAGACACGTTTGGTGACCGCCTAATTTCACGTTTTGGACCTGTGAATTGGCCTCCAAGATCTTGTGATTTAACACCGCTAGACTACTTTCTGTGGGGCTATGTAAAGTCATTGGTCTATGCGGATAAGCCACAAACGCTTGACCATTTGGAAGACAACATTCGCCGTGTTATTGCCGATATACGGTCACAAATGTTGGAAAAAGTCATCGAAAATTGGACGTCCAGATTGGACTACATCCGCGCCAGCCGTGGCGGTCATATGCCAGAAATCATATTTAAAATGTAATGCCACAAGATTATCTTTCGGATAAATAAAATTCATGTCAATCGAATAATCCATCGTTGTTTTATTGCAACTTAAAGTTCTATACCTCTATAAAAAACACCCTTTACAATTCAAACGCATACATGCGTGCATGTAAAAAATATGGAGCATATAAGTATGTTATGTAAATGTGTATTTATAAAAAAATAAAAAAAATATTAAAAACATCTTCTCCACACTATACATACATACATACGTATGTATGTATATAAATATAGATTTTTAAATATTCCTTATACAACAATAAATACATAATAGTAGCAAAATTGTTTAATTTTTACTAGGCTGACCGATAAGTAAGGTACCTTTCCGATATAAGTCGTCACCACTAAAAAAAAATCCACTTGTATTTGACAACTATCATCTGTTATTAGACTACTGTGAAAATTTGAACGAAATTCATTCTATGGTCTATGAGTTATTTAGCTTCACAGCAATTAACCTCTTAAATTTGTGGTAAACGTGGAAAAGTGAATTTCATACTATTTTTTGCATGAAAAAAATATCGCCCAAAAGGAAGTTGAGTTTAAAAAGCAATATTCGGACTCCGCTCCAACACCAAAAATTATTAATAAGTGGTTCTCTGACTTTCAGTGCGGTAAATACGAGCTCCAAAGACGTTTCTCCTCGGCCTGAACGTACGATATACGTAGGTAACCAATCAAGCTATGATAACCGAAATTCAAGATATGATATTGAATGAACCAAAAATGAAAGTGCCTGAGATAGTCATTAACTCATAAAAAAATGAACGTGTGTTAAAAATTTTGCATGAACATTGCCATATGAAAAAGCTGTGTGTGAGATGGGTGCCGTGTTTTCTCACAAAAATAAAAAAAAAACGCTTCGTTTGGTCACTTCTGAGCATAATTCGGTCGAATTTATTTACAATAAAAAATCGTTGAACTCTTTATAACGAACTAAAAGACAAATCACTCGGAAATTAAATTAATTTCGCCCAAAAAATATGTTTTTCTTTTCAAAGTGCTTAACTTTTCGAAGCGCATAGTATAAAGCTAAGATCTTTCTCTTCTTCTCAAGAAGTTTTGCTCACAAAACTAATAAAAGTTAATCAATTTATTTAAACCATAAATGTCTGGGATACGATTACATCAAAATTTTTTACTGTAATTGACGATAGTTGGTTGAAAAGGGGCTTAAAATGGGATTTGCGCCGCCCAGTATCTCTTCTATGAACAATCAACCTCCGTCGATTGATAGGCAAAGAGAGAAAAAAAACTACTGATGGTGTTACTTAAACGGAAAAAGGAACTTCTTTCGTACTCAATTTCTTAGAGTTGAAGAAGATCAAAATATAATTTGATATCTCTAGATCTGAACATTTTATATGAGAATCTTAATAATTGGTTAGGGTCTTTGTTCTTGCCTAATCAGTCAATATAATACCGCGGAAAATTCATGATGTTATTGTTTTGTAGTCGCAGAAAAATTCCCCAAATTGAGCTTCGAGGAATATTGCGGAAGTGACAGTGCTTGGCCTGATAAAAATCCGGGTTGTTTCCGGTATAAATACCCGACTGTCGCGGGAACTATTGGATTTTAGTCGCCTCTTGCGACAGGCATGCCTTACCCCGGGAAAATTCTTGAGCCCCTAACCCGCAGGGGGTCGGAGAATTCATGATAACTGAACAATGAAGCTGGTAATAAAACTTTTTATTTTTTCAAACACTTTTTTTTCTGATTAATGAAAAGTCTGGCAATTTATTACGTAGACGAAACCGGATTACTTTGTTCTAGGAGTTCACTAGACGAAAGTCACTTAAAATAATTATAAAGAGTGGGTCATCTACCATTTACTTATTGAGCTACGAAATATTTGGGCGACATTTTCAAAGACATTCACGAAATAATGAAAACTAACTTCCCAAATGGTCAGTTTTTAACCCCAACTGCTAGAAACACCCAACACACGAAATTCGGGCGAAATGACTCACATTCAAGACAGTTTGTGGATCAATTTGTGCCGCGAGTTCGCCTAAACGGTTTGTTATCGGACAAAACAATTTGAGTATGGCTCATCCAGTACGCTCAGAGGAAAATATTTCTGCTGTAGCGCAGTGTGCTCAAACAGCCATCAACATCTCAACACCGAACTCAGGAATTAAACATTTCGCGCACTCCTTTAGTCCAAGGACTGACAACCTCATGACGATCGGATGCGATTTTGCTTCCGTTCACGCGTAAAAGATCGCTTGGTGGAAAATGAACACTGTTACAGAAAAGCCAAAAAGCATTTTGCGCTAAGAAAATATGGAAATATCAATACATCCTCAACAAGTGACTTTTTGGTGCGTTGTTGTTGTTGTTGTAGCGGTTCACTTACCACGCCTAGCGTCAGGTAGATCTAGCCCTAGTCATCGATGTCATCTGACGGTGAGCCCAGAAGAGGGAGAGGGGTATTAGATATCTCGGTTTGAGTGGGCAAGTAAAGAGGTGGTTAGTGTCGTGTGGGGATACATTGCATGCAAAATATATGTTGGGTATGTCGGAGTCGAGTCTCGATGTAGGAATTAAGTCGTAAAATATCCAGACCTTAATAGGATCAATATTACTCGGGTCTTTCGGGGCAACGTGAGCTCTAGCTTTGCAAAAAAGAGCTGTCGTTACCGTCAATGCCAATCGTAACCATGAAATGCTGAGAGATTATTTGTCCACAAATGTTGAAGAGACATGGGCGATGTGTGGTTTCAACATGATGGTACTGCGTGTCACATTGTCAACGTTACAATTGATCTTTGGCGCACTGTGTTTGAAAAATGCATAATTAACGGTAACGGTGATATCAACTGACTGCCTAACAGCTGCGCTATGACTCAGTTGGACTATTTTTTGTGGGAAGCTCTTAACCTTGGACCTTTCAGAGACAATTTATGACTTGGAACACGAAAATGAATTCACCATTGCAGCTGTGTAGGGCCACACACTCATGTGTTGAAAAATTCGGTTGACAGACAGAAAACGAGGCTCTTGGATGGTTCAAATGAGAAAAATACATATTTTTTCAAAAAGTTTTACTAGGCGCTTTCTGAAACATAATCTCTATATAGATAGATATACGTAGAAACAAAACTTGTTAAGTTTTTTAAACTTTTATGAAAACAAAAAAAGTTGTACATTTCTAGAAAATAAGACATACCTTAATGGGTTCAAGATCTTCTTCTTTCTCCGAAATTTTGAGATTTTCTAAATTCAATGTTGGAGATGAAATTTTGGAAAGATTTCTTTGCTTAACACTTCACACTAAATAAACAAAGCAAATTTCTTATTAGGAAATTGCACTTTTTCAAATTAAAACAACACTTTCACGGTAAACAAAATTGGAAATAAAATATATTCGAATAATTTTGCACAAATTTTTCCTGCGATTTATAAAATACACTGATCATACACAAACTAAAAATGCTGGAAACCCTTTAACAAAATATTAAAAACAATTCAAAATAAAATTATATATTACACATAAATAAAAAATATTCCCACGAACCGACCGACAGACAAACAAACGAAGAGACAGTTGGGCGTGAGAGTTTGTGCGCGACTGTCACCACATATGACACGCCGGGTAGTGTGGTTTATCACACGCCAAGCGTTCAGTTCACCACTAAAACCATCGCCCAGCCAGCCAGCGAGCCAGCGAGCCAGCAACCTGCTCACCTCCACAGCGAATCTTCCCACAAATTTAGAGCGCATAAAATCCAAGAATATATCCGCAGAATGCGACACTTTAGTGCTGCTGCTCATTCGTTCATTTGTTAGCTCTAATGATTTGGCGATAATTTGGTTGAATTTTTAATTTTTTTTTTGTTGCTATGGTTTACTAAGGCCTAATGTGTTGTATTGTACGCGGAGAATCCGATCGTGGTCACATAACATTTGTTGCTCGTTTGTGGCAACTGTTGACTTGTCGTGTCGATTATCACCGAAGCTCAGCGGGTGTGCGGTGATGTTCAATGAATTGAATGTTTAGTTTGGTGGGAGTGTTGGCATGTACTTATGTAGCAGGTCAATTGAAAAGTCCCCGGCCTACCATAGCAAAACACATTTTTTTGGCGAAATTCAGTTTTTTTCACATCAACATAGTTCCCTTCAAGGGTGATACACTGATTATAGCGACCCTCAAACTTTAGGATACCTTTTGTGTAGTACGATTTGTCCTTTGCCCCAAAATAGGCCTCAGTTTCGGCGATCACCTCTTCATGTGACGAAAATTTCTTCCCAGTGAGGATTCTTCTGAGATCTGAGGACAGGAAATAGTCGTTGGGAGCAAGTTCTGGAGAATACGGTGGATACTGACATAATTTGAAGCCCAATTCATGGATTTTTGCCATCGATTTCACTGACTTTTCACACGTGATGCATTGCCTTGGTGAATCAGCACTTACTTTTTCTTCAAATATACCGCTATGTAATAGTCACTGTTGATGGTTCTTCTTCATTTTTCAAGGTAATCGATGAAATTAATTCATGCGCATCAAAAAATATATTCGCCATAACCATGCCATTCGCCTTTCGCGTTTTTCCACACTATGGAGCGGGCTCATCGTGTGCAGTCCACTCGGACGGCTGTCAGTTGGAGTTCGGAGTGAAATAATGGAGCCATGTTTCATTCATTGCCACATATCGATGCGAAAACTTGGGTTTATTACGCTTGAACATCCCCAAACACTGTTCCGAATCATCAACTCATCGTTGTTTTTGGTCAAAAGTGAGCGCAAGCGGTATCCACTTTGCACAGAGCTTTCTCATACCCAAATATTCGTGAATGATATGATGTACACATTCAGTTGATATCCTTAAAGTGTCTGCTATTTCATTCAAATTCAATTTACGGTCATTCAAAATGATTTTGTTAATTTTTTTTATATTTTCTTCTGTAACAACAACGCACAACAACAAAAAAAAAAACAATATTTTATCAACACGAAAAATTCCTTTCTATCCATTTTTTTTAGAATAACAAAAGTTGCTTCACTCAAAATATTATAATTCACAAACTAATGATTCGATGACAGTTGTCAAATTTCTACACGCGTCTTTTGAAGCTTAGAGCTAGCTAAAAATCTGTATGGATTTAATTCTAGTAGCGCCATCTTTGTGTCAGGGCGGGAACTTTTCAAATGACGTGTTACATATGCACAATACGTATGTTCAAGACAATAAACATAAGTGAAAATTATTAAAAATTTATTATGGCTCGCTTGATCGCCACGCTACTGCTGATTTGTTTATATGTACTCTGTGCACTGTGGTGACAAATGCAACTGTTGTTTGGTAATTTAAATGGCATTATGCCAGTTCCGCTTTCGTTTAAATTTAGATCTTCTAAGTACAACGTGGGGATTTGGCATTTTCATAAAAAGAAATATAAATAAATAAAGGGTGTTTTTCAGAGGTATAGAACTTTAAGTTGAAATAAAACAACGTTGGATTATTCGATTGACATGAATTTTATTTATCCGAAAGATAATCTTGTGGCATTACATTTTAAATATGATTTCTGGCATATGACCGCCACGGCTGGCGCGGATGTAGTCCAATCTGGACGTCCAATTTTCGATGACTTTTTCCAACATTTGTGGCCGTATATCGGCAATAACACGGCGAATGTTGTCTTCCAAATGGTCAAGCGTTTGTGACTTATCCGCATAGACCAATGACTTTACATAGCCCCACAGAAAGTAGTCTAGCGGTGTTAAATCACAAGATCTTGGAGGCCAATTCACAGGTCCAAAACGTGAAATTAGGCGGTCACCAAACGTGTCTTTCAATAAATCTATTGTGGCACGAGCTGTGTGACATGTTGCGCCGTCTTGTTGAAACCACATCTCCTGGGCATCATGGTTATTCAATTCAGGAATGAAAAAGTTGGTAATGGCTCTATACCGATCACCATTGACTGTAACGTTCTGGCCACCATCGTTTTTGAAAAAATGAATGAATGATTCCACCAGCCCATAAAGCGCACCAAACAGTCAGTTTTTCTGGATGTAACGGTGTTTCAACATACACTTGAGGATTACCTTCACTCCAAATGCGGCAGTTTTGTTTGTTGACGTAGCCATTCAACCAGAAGTGCGCTTCATCGCTAAACAAAATTCGCTTATGAAAATCGGGAACAACGGTAATCTCGTTTTGGGCCCATTCGACGAATCTACGCCTTACTTGAGTCTATTCATGATGAATTGCCAAACCAAACTGAGAATATATCACTTGATAGCTGTTAAATCGGTCGCCAACTTAAAGTTCTGTACCTCTATAAAAAACACCCTTTATATATTCCGGTCCTTTGATTAGACGATACTAGTTGTTAACTAGAATCCAACTAGTTTGTATTTTTGCACTAACTAGTAAATCTTACATCCATTTCTCATGTAAGCAACTGGTATTTTTAACACGGCAAAATCCTACGGACTGTCATTTCTAAGTACTGTGTTGAATTTCTAATTCACCGAAAATAAAATGGAAAATAAAACTTACTTTGCATGCAGTGAGATTCGAACCGATAACCTCATGCGCTACAGTGGCGAAACTCTAACCACTCAACCATGGTTTTTATACATATATGTACATAAATAACGACGACTTACTTCGCCGTTCAACAGAGTTTAGCCATGGCATACTACTAAAAATAACAACAACAATAACGTGGTGGTTAAAATTATTATTATTTCCGTTAATGATGAACTGCTATACAAATAACGAACTGATATGACTTCATCCTATTTCATACTGGGATTTAACTAGAATTTTTACTTACTAGTCTACTATTCCACTGCAGGGAAGCAGCTCCCAGAAGGCGAAGAATTCGAACATTCAATGTATTTTCATTGCTCTATTGCATGGCTGTAGAAGCATTCCGTAAGCAAACTCAGAAATTCTGGACATTAATCTTCCGAAGCACCAAAAACCAAAATTATAAAAATATTAATTTAATAAAAATCTCCTCGGCAACCCCTCCGAGTGTATATGTGAAAAGAAATGAAGGCTCTTAATAAATGTCAATCAGCTGTCCGGAGTCGGCTTAGAATAAACCGTAGGACCGTCTATTTGTAGGAAAAACATTAAGATGCAACTACTCGCACAAATTCGAGGAGGGGCTCTACCGAAAATCGTTTCATTGGTTATAAAGCGTCGGTTATGTATGTATACTTATATATAGAGCTTTTTCCGGAAAGCCAATTTGAGGCTGCTGATTTTATGGCGGCATGAAACTTTTTAAAACTGCGCGGTTTGAAAAATTTGCATTTCCACTAATAAAAATGTAATTCGATATGAAATATTTTATTCATACTCTTACCTTTTTTTGAAAACAAACAAAAAACACACAATAATACCATAACTATATTTAAATTAAATCACTTTCAACTGATATTTCCGGTTTATTTCCTTGTGCAACTACTTTTCAAATGTTGCAAGTATTGCATTATTTACCGCAGCAACTGTGACAGAGTTGCCTTTTCCAATTTTCGATTTTTGAAGAGATGCCAGATTTGCTTTTTTAGAACGAGTTGCAATATGCATACGGCTGCTCTAACTCTAACGGTGCGGCCTAGTCAGAGAATCAAAGGTTGAAAACCTCACTCAAAAAATCTGCAATAGAATCCGTGTGGGAGAACAATGCTTCAGTATACAAGTAGAGGTTATCCACAAAAGAAAACTAAGCTGAGAGAGCTAAAGAGACGTGTTCACCTTGTACTGCTCTAAACATGAAATCGAAAAGTCTGTGGATGTCTACTAAAGGGTGATCCAAGTAGAAGTACTTTTTATAATAGACTTTTTTGACAGATTACGCGTGATTCGTCTAAAGCAGTCATGTTATTTTAGTTCTGTATTGTTTGGCATTTCATCATGGGAAGACTTACGCCTGAATAACGTTTACAAATCATTCAACTTTTTGACGAAAATTCACGTTCTGTAAATAATGTGCGCACTTTGCTCAACTTATGGTCAACATAATCGGCAACTGAGCGTACAATTCCCTACACCATCACCCATCTTGAGACCCAGCATTCATTATGGGATAAGATTTGACCGAATAGACCACGGAGAGTCGATTCGGCGTCGTTCGCAGCAACTCGGACTGACGTATGGAACGAATTGGCGCATTTTACGTCGAGATCTTGAATTGAAAGCGTACAAAATACAGCTTGTGCAATAACTGAAGCCACTCGACTTTCCCAAGAGACATCGCTTCGCTTAGCGATGAGGCCCATTTCTGGCTCAATGGGTATGTAAACAAAAATTGCCACATTTGGGGCGAAGAGCAACTTGAAGAGATTCAAGAGCTGCTATTTTATCTAGAAAAAACAACGGTTTTGGTATGGGTTGTGGGCCGGTGGAATCATCGGTCCATATTTATTCAAAAATGATGTCGGTGAGAACGTAACCGTCAATGGCAACCGTTATCATTTGATGCATGAAATTGAAGGTCGTGATCTCCGCGCCATTTGATTTCAACAAGACGGAACCACTTCCCACACATCGCATCAATCAATGGATTTATTGAGAGAGCACTTCGGTGAGCAGATAACTTCACGTTTTGGGCCGGACGATTGGCAACGAAGATCGTGTGATATCACACCTTTAGACTTTTTCCTGTGGGACTATGTAAAGCCTAAAGTCTATGCGGACAATCCTGCTTCAATTCAGGCCTTGGAGCAAAACATCACGCGTGTCATTCGCCAGTTACCAGTCGAAATGCTCGAGCAAGTAATCGAAAATTGGACCCAACGGATGGACCATCTGAGACGTAGCCGCGGCCAACGTTTGAAAGAGATAATCTTCAAAAAATAAATGCCAAAGAATATTATTTCGAATGATAATAAACGTTCCCCATTGAATTTGAATTTTCTAAGTTTTTTTCTTAAAAAAAAGTAGGGAACCTCGATATGGATCACCCTTTACTTAAAATAAGACTGTCTTTAGACAGGTGCTTGCTTTTATGTCGAACATAGCTATTATTTATATTGCTAGCAAATGTGCCGTTGCAAAAACTGCGGTGAGGCTTACGGAAAACTGGGTTCGGCGTCTGGATAAGCGTAAATTTTAGAAGGCCTCTACTTTATGCCTGCGTGTGGAGATCGTTGCATGTCTGATATTAATTTTAATATGAACTTCGGCTCCTTCAGTCTTTATGGTGGTTATTAAACAGGACGAGGGATCCGTTGGGAAAGGGCGAAGAGACAAAATGATTCGAAATGTTTCGTAAAGTCCATCCACCCTTTTCAGCTGAAACTTTTATTGAAATTTTACAAAGCTTCAACTTTATGTGGATATCTGTGAATGCGATCTTAATAGGCTCTTCACATCTTTTACTTTTTCTATTAGTTATTAAGCAGTACGAGGTATCTGCCTACCTACGCAGCTCAGTTGAGTACTCGAAATGAGCTTCGAGTTCAGGCTGTTACCGAAATGTGTGTCGTTCAAGTTCCTTTTGGGCTGGTATAAATTTGATTGATTTGGGATTTTTCCTACGCTCACATCTCTCGCTTTTTTTCTGATTGGTCTTTGCCAAAATGGAACACATTGATTCAGCAAAGTATTGTATATTCAATTTCCCTTCAGCAAGCATTAGTTTCTCAGTCTATTTGCAGCACAGTTGATATTTCCACATCGCCTGAGCGATATTGAAAGTCAAATTTAATGAAAACATTTTGCTATTTTTGTATTTAATGTAAATTGAAATATAAAAGCAAAAATAAATTTAAAAAAAACGCTTTACTACATCACTCGTTTTCTGTTCTGTATAATTTTAGCAAAAATCTATAATTAACAAAACTACAAATTAGAATTGCACTTAGCATTCATTTTCCAATTGACAGTGAAAAGTTGGACACATTCAGGCACTAGCGAGTTACATGCATGCTTACATAACAGGACCATTGGAAAGTCTCTGGCCTGACACATAGATGGCTCCACTAGAATTAAATCCATATAGATTTTTAGTTAGCCCTAACCTTTAAAAGACGTGTGTTTTTACGTCGATGTTTGACAATGGATGAAATATGGATCCATCATTTCACTCCGAAGCCCAATCGACAGTCATCCGAGTGGACTGCACACGATTAATCTGCTCCAAAGCGTGGAAAACCCCAACAGTCGGCTGGCAAGGTTATTTCGTCTGTATTTTGGGATACGCAAGGAATAATTTTCATTGACTACCTCTAAACAGGAAGGACCATCAACACCGTAATAGTCGCTGCTAGCGTTATTGGGCCATTTGAAGAACGAAATCACCGAAAAACGGCCGCATTTGAAGAAATAGAAAGTGCTGTTTCACCAAGACAATGCACCGTATCACAAGTCAGTGAAATCGATAACAAAAATCCATGAATTGGGCTTCGAATTGTTTCAGCATCCGCTGTATTCTCCAGATCTGTCTCCCAGTAACTCCTTCTTGTCCTCAGATCTTTAAAGACTGCTCGCTGGGAAGAAATTTTCGTCGAATGAAGAAGTGATCGCCGAAACTGAAGAACATTTTGAAGCAAAGGAAAAATCGTATTAAAAAAATGGTATCGAAAGTTAGAAGGTCACTATAATCAGTTTATCACCCTGGAAAGGTATTTTGCCAAAAAAATGTGTTTTACTATGGTAGGCCGGGAGTTTTCAATTGACCTGTTACATACTCGTATGGTCCACTTTCGATTTTGCGCCAATTTCAATACTTGCGTCAAATTAAATTTTCGATGAAATCCTCTTTTAGTTCCTAATTAAAAGAAAATTGATTTTGAAAATATATGACCAGTAGGATTATTGAAATTTACCCAAACTTTTACTTATATATGCACATCTGTTCATTGCAAACATTTAAATGTATAACAAATGTACATGCCTTAGACTTATTGCTCCAGTAGAATATTGAACGAGGGGAGAAACGTACCGCAAAGAAAAGATATAATTTTCATCCATTTAGGAAATCACCTATAATTGTTAAAAGAGGACAAGACCGTAAAGAGCTCTTCCTCGAAGAGAATATTTTTTTCCGAAGATTTGTTGTTTTTCAAACGAGCAATTTATTCGTATTTCATATACTTATAATTACCCATTCTGAGAAGTAAACTCGCTCAGAAGATTTTCCCCTTGCAGTCCTCAGGACGGTGTTCAGACAGGTTTATAGCCTCTTCATTTCACTCATCCCTGGCGTCCAGATCGGCGCAGTGTCATAAATGCCCGTCCGGCTGATTGCCTTGTAAGTTACGAGCAGCGGTTCTTCATCGTTGATGTCGTCTAGAGATTTGGGATTTTTCTTGAGGCTCTGTACTTTCGTGATGAGCACAGTCGAATGCGGAGTGAAGCACTGCAGGCTGTCAAATGTGACTTCCGGTATCTTGTTGTTGTTTATTGTCGGAGTTTCGATGTCATCGACTTTCACATTCAGTTCGAGCCGGTACTCATATAACAGATATCGAGATAGCAATTAACCTTCGATCAACAATTATCAATATCCTGCTTGAGGCCAATATCATGCGCTCCTCGGCATATGAATTCAGGGAAACAGCCGCTGCTGCTGGAGGAAACTTCGAAATATAAAAATTAAACAATAGTGGGGAAAGGGACACAACCCTGCAGCCTCCGAATGGCCGATGGATTTTTATGAGTAGCTTTTTACTTCATGTCAGAAATACGCTCTGAGCATTATTAGAAAAATTCATGTTCTATAATTTTGGACGTTGGTCGAACCAGACCTGGAACCCTGGCCTCCGAATCGCAGTACGCAATGCTAACCATTCGGCTATTGCGAACGCCGTATTATCTGGGTATTTATGGCGCTAAATGCAGTTGAGGTGATGAGCACTTCGCGGAAGCCACTCTCGAGATTAATAGTATTACATAGGGATGTCAACGGATATTTTCCGTAACAGGTCAATTGAAAAGTCCCCGACCTGACACATAGATGGGTCTACTAGAATTAAATCCATATAGATTTTTAGTTAGCCCTAAATTTCAAAAGACGTGTGAAGAAATTTGACATCTGTCGGATCACTAGTTTATGAATTATAGCATTTTTAGTGAAGCAACTTTTGTTATTGTGAAAAATGGATAAAAAAGGAGTTTCGCGTGTTGATAAAATATTGCTTTTTGAAGGGGAAAATACAGTTGAAGCAAAAACTTGGCTTGATGACGAGTTTCCGGACACTGCCCCAGGAAAATCAACTATCAATAATTGGCATGCTAGCTTTAGGCGTGGTGAAATGAGCACCGAAGACGGTGAAGACAAAGACGAAGAGGTTGTTACCGACGAAAAAATATAAAAAAACACAAAATGATTTTGAATGGCCGTAATTTGAAATCGAATGAAATTGCAGGCACTCTAAGGATATCAACTGAACGTGTAAATCAAAACATTCACGAATATTTGGGGTGGAATGGATGATGCATGGCTTCATCATTTTACTCCCAATCCCAATTGACAGTAATAAAAAATGAAAAAACCATCAACAGCGACAATTACATAACATTAGTGGACCGTTTGAAGGCCGAAATGTTCGAAGAACGGCCGCATTTTAATAAAAAGAAAGTTCAGTTTCACCAAGACAATGCACCGTATCACACATCACTGAAACTGATAATGAAAATCCATAAATTGGGCTTCGAATTGCTTCAGCATCCACCGCATTCTTCAGATTTGGCCCCCGGCAACTATTTCCTTTTCTCAGATCTCAAAAGAATGCTCGCTGGGAAGAAACTTTCATCGCATGAAGAGGTGATCGTCGAAACTGGGGCCTATTTTGAAGCAAAGGACAAATCGTACAACAATAATGGTATTGAAAAGTTGGAGGGTGGCTATTATCAGTGTATTACCCCTGAAGGGACCTATGTTGAATAAAAAGAAAACTTTTTTATTTAGTTTATATGTATTTTGAAATTTATCGTTACATCCGAGAAGGACCTAAAAATCGACCTCAGAGTATTTGTGGTAAAAGGCGACTAAAATCCAATGGTTCCTACGACGGTAGGACCTTTATACAGCAACGACCCGGATTGTTACCCGACCTAGAACTGTCACTCCAGCAACATTTCCCAGAACCCAAATGCGGTTACAACAACAGCAAGGAGGACCTTATATATATAAATAATCACGGGTCACATTTCGTAAAGAATTATTTTTAAATTCCTATAATAAGCATTTTATTTATTATTTAAGGCAAGCATTTATTGATTAATGACAATTATTAATAAACTAAAAATTATCTTTGAAAAATATTATGTTATGTCTATGTTATGTATGTATATATTGATTAAATGGTACAATTTTTTTAAATTCTAAGTAAGATATGATATTACTTTAAGCTACATAATTAAAAAGGTGCAAATAGAGATATTTTTTAAGTTTATATACACATACATACATATATATATGTATGTACATCATTCAAATGTTGCTTAAAAAGTACATACGTACATACATATGTACATGCAAATGTCTGTATTGCAAAATTTCATTAAAATTTGACTTTCAGACTTTTTAAAGGACTCTGTATAGCATTTTATTATAAAAGGTTGTGATTTTTAATTTTTTAGAGGTGTAAATGGAATCAATTGATTTTTATGATTGAATCATATAGATTTTTTATCATGTCATATTGCTTAAGATGTTATTCACGTATACTAGTATAAATATGAATGTTTTAGTTGATGAATAAAATATCACAATGTTATGGATATCATGGAACGCCTTCGTTCTAATATGAAAATACATAGTTATATTTTGTGATTAATACTAGGATCACTTTAGCAATTGCTATTAGAAATCCAGTAACTATTATTTACTGGTCTTTTTATAGTTTTGTAGTACTTAGTACAAGAAATTACGTTTGTCAACTGACAATTATTTATTTGAATGGAAGTTGAGCGCGTTATTTATTCGTTGATAATGTCTATACTATATGTGTATATACTTTCGTAATAAATAATTCAAATAATCCTAGAGCTACTTGGCTTTTGGATTTTATTCTAATAAGTAAATTTAATAATTAGTCAAAGTGTATTATTAATATCCAGTTAATATGCTAAATTTTTAGATTTTTCATTATATAAGCTAAGCTTAATAGTGTTGTGCTATCACTTGCGATAGGTTTCTTCGGTAGATTATACCTTATTAAAATTATCTTCATACATAACATATGTACTATATAGATATAACTACTCAACAATTAAATATCAATTATAATAAAATTTTATACATTCATATAACGATAACCATCGTTTCCTATACGGTAATTATCACTCATCTTAATATATTGCCCTAAAAAGCGTTGTATTGGTCCACTACGACAAATGCCATGTAAATATGCCACCAAATGTGGAGTTATATTTATTATCACAATATAGCCGATGTTCGATATTCGACGGGTATGTCCAAATGGACAAAACCAGTAACCATGACGTTGAGCATCACGTGTATGATGTGTTATAAACGCACAAAGCAATTCTCCCAAAATTAATGATGTCTTAAACCAGTTCAAGCTAGCTGTGCATAGGTAAAATGTTAGTAGTATAAAAATTATGCTAGAGCAGTGTAGAAATGGTCGTCGTCGCAAATTTGTCGCATCCTAGAAATCAATAATCAGTATAAATATATGTACATACATGTATTTATGTAAGAATGTAAATGTTAATCGTGATTTAGATTTTTCATATCTCACCTCCAAGTACCACGAACGTGCTTCTATAAAATGATCTAAATCAATTAGGGAAGACACAGCAAAACAAGTGAATATCAGGAACCATCCTAGTAAATTGCTGGTTCGTTCGTGGAAATGTACAGCGAATGCAATGCCTGTAAATGCTCCAATTAAAGCATGTGTGGCATTATCGGCTAATGCCTTCAAAAGTGGATGCTGTGTAAGTTCAACTGAATTGTCACCCAAAAGGCAGGTGATAGTCAATAACGTTGTGAGCACAATGCGTACATAGACCATGACAGGGCAGTGCATTTGTAGTTACGAAAATTATAGACAAAAAAAGTTCGCTGCCAAACAGACTAATGTGAACGAATTACAAATTTGATGACGTTGAGTTTACGTGGACGGATTAAAGCTACGCACTTATATTTCTCGGCATTTAATTTATATAAGCCTGCAGAAGTAGCCAAGTTATATTCCACTGTCTTGTAAATTAAAACTGTTGTGTAAGTTGTGCGTTAAATTTTGAAACTTTTTACGTACTCCTGATTTACTCTTTCAAAAGGCACTAAACATTAAATTTTTTTTATTCTTATCCACACATCTAAAAATAATAAAATATAGAACAAATAGCAAAAATTTTAATCACTTATTTATTGGAATAACAATTTATTGAAAAAACAATTTATGAAAATTCAATTGTACCTGTGTCGATTTTTCAAAGCCTTGCCGAGATACCTTTTAGCTTTGCCATGTGCGATTTAAGGTGAGGTGGTAATTTTCACTTGCCTCCCACTTCAACAATAATGCCCTTATTCTATTTCATGGCTCGTGTACAATTTACATCATTTACTGCCAATTGTGTTGTTTTTCTTTTCACCGGCATTAAAATTTTATGAACCTTAAGCTGCTGGACCTAATCAGCTGTTGTTTGTTTTCATTGTACACGGTTGTATTTAGAAAATTTTAACTAAATAAATAAATTTGTGTGAGATAGATAAATTTTTAATACGAAATATAAAATAAATCTAATCAGTTTTCAATATTTAGGTATATTACCTTATAGTATAATGTACGAAAATAACACTTAAATATATGTAGTTATTAATTTACAAAGTTTTGCGTATTTTAAACAACCCTTTGCGTGGTATTTATCTACACTATCCCCCTTGGCGCGAAACTAACCAGCTGTTTTGAAATATTTGATTATTAAAAAGTTTCCAGTACACTGGCAAATAGTAATAACATTAAAAAAATGAACAATAAAATTCGAAAAATGCGAATACCAATTGAACTCAAACAATTGCAGAAAAATAGCGCTAATCATGGTATAATCATTTCCTTAAAATTTAAATTGTTATAATGGGAATATGTTTATGATAGGAATATCTTGCGAACCGGAAAATTCAAATGAGGATGAGTACACACATTTGATTGCAAAAATACCCGGACCCAAAGGATCTCCATACGAAGATGGCGTATTTAATTTGGGCATAAGTTTTGGCACGCAGTATCCTTTCCAGCCACCGACTTTTAAATTTACAACATCCATCTTTCATCCAAACATTGACAATTGTGAGTTATGTATTTCAATTACAAATAAGTTCTTTTTTTTATAAAAACTATAAATTTTTAGGGTTTTTCTGATAAAAATGTCATCTATTCCATCATATTTATGTATATATGTAAATACTGTATGTAGTAATTTTCAAATATTTTCAAATTCGTATAAACAAAAATAATAAGCTTATGAAGGGCAGTATTAGACCCTTCCAAAACGATTTATTATTTTTTGCATTATTCTATATATTCAATTTTTACCTAATAATTATTTCATTATTAGCGGGAAAAATTTGTTTGGATTTATTGCGTATGCCACCTTGTGGTTCCTACAACCCTGCTATTACACTGGAGTCTATACTACTATCCATACAATTACTGCTAGCTTCCCCTAACCCAGACGACCCACTGAACAGTGAAGCCGCCGATCTGTATAAATCGAATAAAGAAGCTTTCAATATTAAAGTGCGAGAATTTATATGTAAAACATGTGCGATTCCCGAAAAAATTAATGAAGGAGGTCCACCACCAAAGCGAGCTAAATAAATAATTATAAATTTATTTTAAAACAAAAAAACATCGATTTTAATGAGGAAATACAATATTATTTTAATGTCTTAGTTTCTTAGTGATTTTTTACCGTTACAATTATTTATGCTTTAATCAATACATTTTAATTTATGTTGACATTACTTCAAAATTTAGATTGTAATGGGCATGATGATGCATTGCTAGACTGCGAATTACACTTGAATGCTAGGTGCGCTTGTCTTACATATCCAATAAGTTTATACTTCTTACAACTTGAAATTCACATTACAATAGAATATAAAAACTAAACATATATAATTAACAAATAAAGTTGTGTTGCTTTTATTATTTGACTGCTTCGCTGTAAAACTATTTCATTCGTTTTTACAATATGCTAAATAAGATTATTTTGTTTAATTGATTTTAGCCATGTATGTAAACCAACTTTTAAATACTAAATAATATCAAAAATAATAACATGAAAGCATTGATAAAAAATATTCAATTACATCTACTTAAAATGTTCTTATAAATAGCGCATATCTCTTAATAAAGAACTTATTGTGTTTTATGTGTTTGTTCACAGGCTCACAGTGGCTACGTCTGCAGTGAACTAAGCACAAATTGTACAACTTTTTAAAACTATAAAATAAAATCGATTACAAATTAATTTTATAATAACGTATCTTAGCTGGTGTGTACCAATAAATGAATTAATATGATGTATGTGAAATAGCAGCACAGCGGAGACACATTTCGTTGACATAAGTCGAACCTATGAGCCATTCAATAATTATGAGCAAAGAATTATTTAAATTTTTTTCTATCAAAGCGTGAATCGCAGTTTTTTTTCAACGATTCATCATCTAAGAATTTATGTGTCCTTATGTTTTTCGTAGAAGGCATCCAGGTATTTTTTGTACTCCACTTGATCCGCCCACATCATTGCCGCCTGAGCGTTTAGCGGACTGTCATTATTAGGCTCACCCAACAGCGATTGGATAGATAGCAGGATTGTGCGTACATCATATAATGCTGACCATTTATCCTTTAATATATCCAAACAGATGCTGCCAGCTAAATCCACGTTTGGATGGAAACAAGGTGTTAAGAACTTGACGGCTGGCGGTGCATATGGATACGAGTTTGGGAATTCTAATGAAAGACGGTATTTTTGCCCAGCGTATACGGTATTTGCCGGACCAGCAATGGTACCAATCCACTTGAATATGTTTTCGCCATCTGGGAAGGCTGAAATCCCTTTTTCTGTTGCCATCATTAGATTCATTAACTCCTTTTGTAGGCTAATAAAACATTTTTGTTACGCGTATGAACATACAATTAACAACCCAGCTAGGAGAGGTAAACTGTCATACATACCGTTTACTAACAGCATGTCCATGTTTTGCCGCACAAGAGTTGGCACCTTGTTTGTTCGAGTCTATTCCACTATGCTCTGGACTGATGTTCTGCGCCATTGCGTTATTAATATTTTATGATTTTTCAAAGAATTTTTATACTTCTTTAAAATAACTGCAATTTCTGCAAAACCTTTCTGATTTTACGACGCCAATAATTGCGTCTATTGATAGGATAATTTTTTCCGAAGCTGACTTGTTTTCTCTATTTAATGACTTTTTCACTTTCTCCCTTCTTTTATTCGCTGTATAAATTGACAGTTATAAACAAAATGGAGATTTTGAAAGAAAGCTAATTCAGCAAATTCAATCAGCAAGCACCTGGCGGTAAATAGATTCAACAACAGAATATTTTTGAAAAATGTTGGATAATTTTAAAAGTTATTATAATTATTTATTTTTGATAATTCTAATAAATATTTCCTTAAAAACATTGTTAATTTACCTTTCAAATAAAAAAAAATTTTACAAAAATTTAATGATTACGAACAATTTCTAAAAAATTTATGAAATGTGTAAGTGGTATGACAGAACAACATCTCTGTTTGTGTATATTTACTTCATCAAAATAAAAACAAAATCAATAAAGTGCAAAACAAATCAAGGTTTCTGGACAAACTGATCACAACAATTAAATGGATCAACCTGTACAAATGTTACAATCACCAAAGGGTAATAATGAAGAACCAACCGAAAACGCCACACCGGAAAGCGAGTTTGAAGGCTTTCATAACTACACAGCTGCTGAGGTGTTTATACAGGGTCTAGCGGGATTGGTTAATCAAGGAGATGTGGAGACCATGATACGCGCACAAAAGCAAATGTAAATGTATATTGTAACTATTAACCAAATTCCATAATTTTCGTACCATTTGTAGGCTACAACGTTTTGAAAAAACCAATGAAATGATGTTAAACTGTAATCAGTTATCACAAAATCGACTTAAAAATGCCAATGACGACTTCAAAAAACATGTTAAATTATTAACGGAAATGAAGAAAGATCTCGATTATATTTTTCGAAAAGTGCGTTCCATAAAACAAAAGCTAAGTCAGCAGTACCCTGTAGCTTATGCAGAAGCGCAGCCTCAACGTAGTAGTTTAGCTGAAGAGGCAGATGAGACAGAAGCAGCGTCTTCCAAAGAACAAATAAAAGACGAAAATAGCGTTAATGCTCTCGATTCATTTTCAAAAAGGGATACAGATTCTTTAAAGAAAAGCACCACCGTCGAATATGTACAAATGGAAGAGGCGGTGGACAACGGTAAGCCCGTTGAAAACGAATTAATTAAACGTGTATGCTCTATAGAGACGACAAACCCGAATGATTCCTCTGACTGTACATCTGAAGATACAGGATAAACAATATTTATATGCTTTAGTCGTTAATATTTATTTAACATATTCCACATAGCTTATAATAGAAATAAATATATACACATATATGTGTATAGATTTAAATTTAATATTACTCAAAAGATTATTTGGTACTTATATTGTTTTGGAACTTTCGAAATCAACACTCGTCCATCATAACTAAGCGAAGCAAATATCCAAGGATCTACATTACTCCATTCGACACAATATACAGAATCTTCATGCTGATCAAATGTTTGCAATAATCCATCAGAAAGAACACGACGACGCTCTTCAGTTAATGTATCACTAGCCGCTTCAGAACTCACCGAACCAGCACAAGTTAATAAAACTTTACAATCACTTGAGCTAGATAGTATTAATTGATCATGGAATGTATTAAATCTTACGCACCATACCCAATGAGCATGATCATTACGAGAAAAAACTGCTTCTTTTGGCATACGACAATCCCAAACTTTTACAACACCATCATCGCCACCTGTTACGATATGACATTGTTTATTCGGATTACAATCCAAATCTCGCACAAGCTGACTGTGTGCATCCTCAATAGACCATGCACAATGTTGGGTGTCACGTATATCAAATGATCGTACACTACAATCGTGCAATGTAAAGAATTGATGGCCTTGGTGATGGTGTGACCACTTGCCGGTGGTAAAAGGTGGTGAATTCTTTTGACAACTTGGTGCTGCAGCTTCAGCAATAACACGAGTCTGTGATTGGGCCCTATCAAAAATAATTACTTTTCCATCGACGACACAGGCTAAAGTATTTTTCTGGCTTGGGTGAAATTCTATAGTTTTTACTTTGTCACCGAATTTCTAATAATAATTAAGATTATTTATATTACTTCAAGCATTCAATTTTTATACTACAAAAAATACCTCTGTATCGAGGGTCTCTATCTGTTGCCACGGTAAAAATTCCATTTTTACATTTTGCTCATCTACATCGGGAGGCATTTGTAGTAGTGCTGCTTGTGTCTTCACCTGTGCACCCTTCAGTACGTTATAACAAGACGCAATTAGATTTTCATCATGTGGACTACTGTTTAATTTCCAAACCTCTCCCAGGGAATGTTCATATATCTAGTTCAATTGAATATTGAATCGTAAAAATTTTCAATTATTTCTAATTAAAAGTTAAGTTTTCAACTCACCTTTGATTTTACATTTGCTTTTTCCTCGTTGAATTCTAATAAGTGAACTTGATTAGTTGGTTTTAAAGAGTTGGTCGCTATAAAAAAGCGCACTTCATTACTTTCTCCATATTGTGGTGTCAAGGCTCGTGCCTAATTTGGATAAAATTAATAGTTTATAACGCAATTTTTTAAGTTTTTCGTAGTTCTTAAATTATACTTGTAACTCCAGTCCGTATATTAATCCATTAGTGTCTTCCATATTGTAATTTTCGTGCTACTGTTTTTAACTTTTTTGAAGTTATTAATAAAAAACAAAATTTTATAAATATTCTATCTCTGTACTATCGTAAATCACATATGTTTTTTGTTTTCTCATTCTTCTTCATATTCTATAGGTTTATAATGCCTGCATACACGTGCTTCACGAAATCAAACAAATACTAGACAATTTGTTGTTTTGTTTCTATAAGAAAGTGGATTTCATTATAATTTAGACTGAAATTGTACATTACCCGATATCTTGACGTGCTTGAAATCCGCTCTGAGCGAAACATGCAGCAATTCATGCAAAACGTTATTATACATATTGGTTTTGAGTTCTGGCATGCTTTTTTATTGTAGCTGTTTGGTAATTAATTTGTCGTTTTCTCTGAAAACAGTATACATTATAAGAACAGAGTTTAGTTTTTTTCTAGCTGATGCAAATTTCCTAATACTTGCAGTTATAGGAGCACTCAGAAAGCTCTTTTTTTATTAATAATGTGGATATAACGGGGAATTGTCCTTCGTTTGCTATACAACATCACAGAAAAATTGTTAATGTTATTCGAATTTCACTGGATCAGTCCATCCTCAATCTTATGACTGAGCTAGTTGACAATGTATACTGCACATTACACGGATAATTTACTACAGACTTGGCAACCATACGAATCTATACTTCAGAAAATGTAAACAATGCGTTTTTGACATAATTCTTTCAGGTATTATTCCACTTATTTTCATTACAATTTTCTGAAGAAAGTGAGGAAGAATATTGATTTTCTCCCTACATCCGAGTAAATCAAAACATGAAAATTTGTCCGCAATCAATTGATAAATTTCCATGATAAAATAAAATATAAAATAATAATCTTAATAAAGTAAAGAAGTTTGATTCTACGTGGTATAGGCTAAGCTAAATTAGAAGACGTCAACGTGTGTTGATGAAATATTTTGAGTGGCTAAAATTTTTCACATCGGGTTGAAATAAAAATGTCTTCTCGTGCATTGAAGAAATTACAAGGAGGCATAGAAAAGTGTTTGTTGCTCGATGCTAAGGATGAACCTGATGATGATCAACTAAGTGACGAAGATGATGAGCTGGAAACAACACGGAGTAAACATCTAAATCCTTTTGACTTGGTAAGTATCAAAATATATATCTATGGATCGTGCAAAAGAAGTTTAGCACAATTCTTAGACAAGCGGTAGTAAAATAGAGATACATAAATGTGTATACAAATGCCATCAAAAAACCAAACACATCTCTTCGCTTGAGAAAGAATAGTAGGTAAAGTGTACACACAATTGACACAAATTCACATCCTCCATACCTGACAACCACAAATTAATATCATAGCGCATGGGGGTTAGAGGTTGCTGAATTAAATATAAATGCCGCAGAATGAATGAATAATTTTCACGCATAACTTCGTTTTTTTTTCTCTTCTCTTATATATGCATGGATATGGCTACAAACTTTTCAAAATAACAACAAAACAAATCACATACGTCACACCAGTTGAATCAACAAAGTCTCTCCGAGAGCGAAGTTAAGGAAGATGATAACGAAACCGAACATGCATCTACAGCGGCAAATCTGCCAAGTGGTGTCGGTGGTGGTGGTGCAGCCAAACAAAAGAAAAAGAAGAAACGTAAGAAGAAGACAAAATATACCGGCAACCATATTAGCAGTGAGGATAATGAGGTGAGTGATGCTTTATGTGTGATTGAATGTATCTTGTGCAGCACAAAGTGATTCGCTGGTGCACTAGGTCAAGTAGTTAAAAAAAAGAAGAAAAAAAAACTGGAATAAAGTTTGAACGTAAACATAGAAGAATATATGCATATAATTTTCAACTTAGTTTTGAAAATTAAATAATTTTTAAAAAATATGTATTTTGAATCTTAGCTCACCGATAAATATCTTAGCGATATCGATTCTCTTATTGGAAAAGTACATGATGCCACAAATCAAAATCAGAAGATACAAACTCCACGCATAGTAATTGATAAATCATTGCTGACCGTCGAATTAAAACATCTAAATCCACAAAATGAGTTGCGACGCACCTTTGGCAAACGTGTTGTTAAAATTGAGTGAGTAATTATAGCAATCTGCGTACTTCTTCTTTATAATCTAAAAAAAAACTATATTTTTTATTTAGAAATAAGCGTGGACGCCAAAAATTGACATTGAAATCTACATATATGGTCACAGCCAAAGAATCTTGGCCGCCAATCACAAAAAACATCATAACAATGAAGCCGGTGCAGTTGCCAGAACAACTGGCTAGCAGCAGCAGCAGCAGCAATAACATTAATTCAACAGAGAAGATTCAATGGTTTGCTTTCGAACACAGTCAATACTATCAGGGTGTGCAAAATCTTTTTTTGCAAGCAGTGGAACGCACCGATTCGGACTACTTTATCAGTTTGATAAGACGTTGTCCATATCATGTTGACTCGTTAATACAACTGAGTGAATTGTGTAAGTGATTATAAAAAATATAGACGAAACGTAAATGAAAGCACATACACATAAACAAATATTAATATCTAATCTTTCGTTTATATGTAGGTAAAATGACAGAGAATTTCAGCTTAGCTGCTGAACTTATTGAGCGCGCTGTGCTTGTGTTGGAATCTTCATTGCACCCAAGTTTCAGTTTGACTTCGGGCAATTGTCGCCTTGATTATCGTCGTCAAGAGAATCGTTCATTTTTTATTACATTATTCAAGCATGCCCAATACTTGGAGGCACGCGCTTGCTGTCGCACTGCATTTGAGCTTGCCAAATTGATATTGAATCTTAATCCGGAAGTAGATCCATTGGCTATAGTATTGATAATTGATTACTATGCATTGCGTAGTAAGCAGTATGCTTGGCTTATAAAATTCTATGAAGAATATGATGTTGTACGCAATCTATCACAGTTGCCAAACATGGCATACTCATACGCCCTGGCTTTATTCTGCCAAACTGGAGGTTTGTTTGCATTTTCATTACGTATTACGACAGTATAGATGAGGAAGATTTGATATTCATATTTTTTACAGAATGTGAAAATGCCGATAAAGCATTGCAATATGCATTACTAATGTTCCCGGGCGTTTTGCGTCCACTTTTAGATGAGTTATCTATACAAACAGATATGCGTGTACAAATTTCATCTTATTTTAACCCCAATATATCTGGCAGGTAAGTTTGTTTTGGCGATACTGCAATACAAAAAATTTATTAAAAATAATGAAATATTTTCTCCTCATTTTAGTCAATCACCGTCGCTGCACCAACTTGTTTCATTGTACATTTGCCGCGCTAAAGTTGTGTGGCGTCAGAATAATATGCTGCCATGGTTGGAGCGTAATGTTAATACAGTTTTAGACATGGTAGATCGAAAGGATGAAATAGTTAATGATTATTATCAGAAACGTGTTGTGCGTTATGTATCACCGCCACGACCAATCTTACGACATGTGATACTCTCTGATTACAAGGAAAAAGTGCCACTAGCACCATTTCTTAGCAAAGAGAAGGATCCAATAATGATGTATGATCCATTGCCACCATTAGACTCGGTCAATTGTTATGAGCGGTATGTCAAATTACGAAAAAAAACCTGCCGAACCAACGAAATTTACTCTAACAATAAAAAGGCGCTGCCTTGAAATATTTGCTTGTAGATTTTCACAAAAAAAAAAAAACTACATTACGACAAGTTTACAGCTAAGGAAATTATGAGCATTTGATCGTGCATATGTAGAAAAGAGGGAAAAGTGAAAAACAACAATGAGTTAACCCGGCACACACGTAGCCTAATGGTTTAACCATTGGTGGTTTGCGTGCTGTGGATATCTCAAGTTCGAATCCAATTCGAACAAGATGTCTGGAAAGAAGCCTGTTGAGGAAATCTTATGGTTTCTGAAATAGCTAAAACTTCTACCACTCAGAGTGTTGTTGTCATTTGTTCACTTTTCCCAAAAATCAAATATGGTCTGAAAAAAATGACCTGAAAAAAAGTGACCTGAAAAAAAACATTACATATGTATATTTCAGCTATTAGTTTTTTTATTACTTTTTTTTTTTTCAGAAAATCTTCATCTAGCAGCCCCACAACTGGACCAAATCGTTCCGTGCTTATGTTTTTTGAATCGTTGATGCCTTCATTCAATTTAAATAATCGCGGCGGCGAGCAGCAACAACAACCGCAACCTTTGGAAGCTGCGCTACCAGAGGATAATATTGCACAACTCCGCGCTGCACCTGTTCGAGGTAATGACGTTCCAGCACCAGCTCGCGGACAAGCTGCTGCGGCACGACCAGCAGTACAAGCTAATTTAGTACATGAAAACGATGAAGTAGCGCAAGTGGATCGTCATTTACAAGCGTTAAATGCTAATTTGGAGCAAGGTGATATCGAAGGTACGTGGATAGGATTTTGAATTACCGTTAACCGAATTATGTCTTACGTATGTATTTTGTTTGAACCAAATTTCCAAAATTAAAATTTAATCAAACATTAAAAACCGCTAAATTAAAAATTTTCAAAAATATTTTCAGCAAAAAATATTCATTTCATATTAATTTCCTTGATTTTACTATAATAAATTTTTCAATTTTAAATTTCATTAAATTTAATAAAAAAAAATTTTTTAACAGTTGACAACCCTAAAAATTATTTTTTTATGTTTTAATTTTTCTAAATGATATTTGCAATGCATATTTTTCGGTAAATCTTTGAATTTTTCAGAAATAAAATTTTTTAATTTTTCACATTTTTTCCAGATGCTGCTGGTGGCACAGAAGGCGGTGCCTCTTACCGTGAACTCACACAATCACTAACGAATATTGTCGATGCAATGCGTGATTTTCTGCAAAATTTTCGCATTGTGGAGCCAATGCAAGCAGCTGATGCCGAGGAGAATGGCAGCTCAGAGGAAGATACCAGCGATTACTTCGATTGAGTTGTTAATCTTCAAATTAATTTTCAATAGCTTTTCCCTCCAAAAAACCAATTTTCTATTATTGTCTAAAATTTCCATCATGCATTCTACACTTTTTAAAGCTTTATTGAAACAATTATATCATATTTTACTCTATTCTGCCTACAACTGTCCTAAAAAAAAAAAAAAAAAAATCAAGCACAGAACAATATTTTTAAATTCGGAACAAAAACCCGTCGAATGGAAAAGCCTCTTGGAACTTGCTTTATACATATATTGCAAAAGAAATTTGAAATTTAAATTTATTAAAAAAAATAATAATAATAATAAAAAGATATCTTTTACCTAAAGATAAAAACACAATTTTTTAAATGCATAAGCAACAAACAAAAAAAAAGATTAAAAGAAAATAAAAGACACTGCATGTAAACTGGGTGTAGGATGGTAATTTAAACAACAAGAAACAATGCGATGTGTACATACAAACTATATGCGCTTGAGTACACAATGATACACATTTGAATAAACATAAATTATTGGCTTTCAGAAATAATAAATAAATATATATACTTAATGTTTATAAATGAAGCATAAATAAATCAATTATTGTTAAAAATCTGCTATACACATACATAAAAACATTTTAATTATGAACTCGCAAATAAAAAAAAATGGAAAAAACATGTTTTTTTAATCTTAACATCAGCACCACCAATTTATTACCTTTACTACGCTTTTAAATACATTATATTCATATACATACATAATGAAAAATTTACATATATCAAAAAAAAAAAAATAATAATAATTAAAAATGCAAATTTATATGTAGCTGTGACAATGTATTTAGATAAGGAAGCGAAATCACCAAGTTACAAACAACTTAACTGTTCTCAAAAACGTTTTTGAACAAAAAAAAAATAAGATTGTCGGTTACTTTGATAGAAGCGACGAAAATAATGTTTCGTCTTGTTTTCTAACTACAAATAATTTAATTATGAATAATACCAAATAAAAATAAAAATAAATGCTAACCCCCTCGTAAAGAGAAAATATTTTATTTGGAATTTTAATGTGTTTCGCGGCTGTTAGATTTGAGCTACAGTCTATCAGCTGTTGTTTAGCAGTGAAAGTAGATTTAGTTAACAAAAAAAAAAAAAAATGTAATATACACTTATTAAGTTGCTTTAAATACACATATTTTCCCCGCCAATATGCAACTTTGCGTACACACAGTGATAAATAAATCAGCTAATTTTTTAAATATTCACATTTTATTGACATACAAAAACACAATTGAATGAACAAACTTAGTTTTTTTTCTTCTTTTATATGGATTTTTTTTATTTAATTCTCTTAAAGAATCACATTCTTCTGCACAATACATATGTATGTATGTATTTTCACCGTGTATACATACATACTTGTATTCTTTAATAGTTTCAATTTTATTTTAATTGGCCAAAATGTTGTTAAATATTTAGTTATATACTTTTTCCATACTATATACTGTTGTTTGATTTTAATATTTGAACATAGAAAAAGGAAATTTACATACATATATTAATAATAAGATTTATAGTTCATTATAAGAAACGCATATACATTGCTTGCGCAGCCGAAACAATAAGTTGAGCAATGAAATATATTTTGTTTGGAAACCTCACCACAAACATCGGGTAACGGTGTGTATAAAAATGTCGATATTGCGTTGTAAATGCATTGACAATATCAAAATAATTACATATATATTTATTGCATAATAAGACTCATTTCTTTAATAATAGTAATAATAATAATAATAATACGAAAAAAATGCAGCTTGAACATTAGTTATTGACTTTAAGTATTACATACGGCGCGTAGTTTAACAATTTAGCTACTTAGCATAGCAA
Source organism: Neoceratitis asiatica (assembly GCA_030068015.2). Lineage (NCBI taxonomy): Eukaryota > Metazoa > Arthropoda > Insecta > Diptera > Tephritidae > Neoceratitis > Neoceratitis asiatica. The sequence continues at coordinate 65,185,996 of CM061526.1, forward strand.
TTTAGCTCATTTATCCTGCGACAATTTAACGCAAATGAGTTTACAAGCAGCCAAATCGTGCAACAAACGTATGCATGTATATAGCAAATGAAAAAAAAAGAAAACTAAATAAAAGTGAAAACTTATAAATTGCATGTTAGGAGGAAAAGGAAAACAATTCTGTGAGCACAGTCTAATAATATATGATTATGTCATGGTGCCAAATACAGGATTGTGACGACAAATGCCCGGTCCATATTCCTCATAAGCAGCCTTTGTGTGGCACACTTGATAAAACTCAGGCTGAAAAAATGCAATAAAATTGATAATAACTATTTCTCTCAGTGTTCACCACGTATAAATCAAAGCAACATACCGTGGATGCCAACATACTGCCACCGAACCACACTGCATATCGCTGCATATGATGTGTAATGACTTGTACATCGATTGGTTTTGGCTATTCAAAATTTAATAAAATTTATAAACACACACATTTTGTATGAATTTAAACAATCCTGCTTTACCTTAATGCGGCCTTCTGATAGGTTTTCACTGATTCGTAGGCGTGTATCAACTGATCTTTTGATATCACGCTGCAGACGACGTCCGAAATCTTTGAACATAGTCGAACCGCCACTCAAAACGATATTATTGTACAGAGGTCGTCGTACATCAATCGGACAGTTTTGTATAACATTATCAACGATTTCCGATATTGGAATGGTAAAGTCGGGATTTGAAAATTCGGGATGGAAGAAAATCTCAGGTCCTAAAATGTATGGAAAATGCCATAAAAAAAAAACAAAACAATTATTTGAAAATATTTTCCAACACCTACCTAAGAAACGTTCATAGCCAACATCTACGCTGAATGGATTTTTTGTCACCGCATTAGTACCGGTATAGTTGCGTATCCACTTGCCTGGCTCCGTATCATATTTGGCAAATTCTTTGGCAATGTCTGGACAAATATAACAGTGTTTCTCTTTAATTGCTTTGGCAGTCTCTAAACTTTGTTCAGGCGGTATGCCAACTTCACGCTCACGCAATAAACTCTGTATGAACGAGGTGATATTGCGACCAGCAATGGGAATATGCTTGATGCAAGAACCAATAACGTAGCCCTCAGCCTAGAAAAAAATATTAATTTTTAAATAATTAAAAAAAAAATTCCCGAAAGCTTTTTGATTACAAAATAGTTCAAAACTATTTCATGAAAACATTTTTTTAAGCAAAAAAAAAAAAATATGCATACACACATATAAAGTTAATAAATTTAGTACTGTAAGCAGCGAATGTTATTGAACAGCAAATACCACATTCTAATCGATGGTTCTTCAGCTGCGATAAGATAATTTGATAAAAACTGTTGTTTTTTGCTTTTTTTTTTATTACGTACCACTGGAATAACGTGTGTCACACCGTCGCCACTGTCAACAACAATGCCTGTTAATGTGCGCCCCTCCACCGGTCTGGCAGCCCAACTAGCGGCCAAAGCAAGCACAGCCTATAAATAATAAATTTTTAATTTTTTATCAATCATTTTTTTATCTTTGTATCGACAATTTACTTACTTGCACAGCAATGTAGAGACCAGGAACATTAAATGTTTCAAACATTATTTCAGCGGTATATTCACGATTCTCTGGCGTATTGAGAGGAGGTTCAGTTAAGAGGAAATGATGATCTTCCGGTTCGGCGCGCAGATATTTAAAAATGCATTGCTCTAGAAAACGTTCCATCAAATCCCAATCTTCCACCAAACCATGACGTACTGGGTACTGTAAGCATTTTAAACATTATTAAATGAATACATACAGTAGTTTTTGTGTCGTTATCTTGCTTTACGCGATTAGTCATCATTAGTCACTGCATAATTAATGCTCTTTTTAACTTGATACTTGCCTTCACCGAGTAACCAGTAGCATCGAATGCTTCATCACCAATAAAGAAATCTAAATCTTCCACACCCTTTGTTATGCGTCGCGTATTGGTGTCTCCCACTCGTGCTGTCTCCTTAATAGCAATTGCCGAGGGTATTATAAATTGTGGCTCCTTATTGCCAGCATAGCCTAACTTTGTATAGCTAAAAAAATTAAAACATTATATTATTAGGTAAATAATTATTGAAAACTCCAACAAATTGGAGAATTTTAGATTTCATGTTTTTTTATTAATTGTTCCGCTTTGGTGGGGGCCGCTTGCATATGACACATACACAAGCAGTGAACAATGAACCAGCGACCTCCTTTACTGGACCAAATATTGTTCGCTAACACTCACCCTGTGCCAACGTCGATCACACAAGCCGGTAGACGTCCTGCCATTATGCTGCTACTTTTATATTCAACTTTAATACTTTTATAATGATTTTTAACAACTTTTACTTAAGTTAACACATTAATCTAATAGTAAATTTATGTTTTTCAACCACACCTTATTTCTTGTTCAAAGCACTTTTCCTTCTTTTATCGAGAAAAGAAAAAAGTCGCTGACATTTGGTGATTCTGTCAAAATTATGCGTCACATTGACATTTGACAAACAATAGCGGGAATGTAAATATAACAGATTCGAGGCATTGCCAATTGAGCTGGTGAAGTAAAAATATTAAAAAATCGCTTTTAAATAAAATTTCTACTAAATGTTATTATAAAAACTAGACATCCTAATTATAGTTATTTTCGCAAATTTTTGCTATCAACTAATTCTAACAAAAAATTTTCTGTCTAATAAGATGCAAGATTCGATTAATCAAAATTAAGTTGTTAAATGAGTCTTGGCATCTCTGACTTAAATTGACGTTCGTGGTTGACTAATTTTTTTTGCAAAGAAAATAAAAAAGATTTATCATCTGTAAAAGAATTGTAAGGTGCAAAATAGAAGACAGTGGGCGAAAAATTCGCTTTAATTAAAAATTAGCTTAACAGTTAAACTTATCTACAAAATCCAGAATGTTATAAGGTTGCTGCTAAAAACAATAGATTATTTTCAAAGTTGGTTGGCAATTGATTGAGTGAAAGTTGGTTGGCTAAAGGAAGGGCAGCAGTAGAAGCAAAGTGTCAGTCGTCGTTTGTTACCAAAAAGCAGAAACTACATAGAAAGTAAGCGACGTAACTTGTCGTAGAGGGAAATAAACCAGCCATAATTGAATTTCCTACAACAAAGAGAGGTGTGCAAATACGACGTAATAAATTATATTTTCACAATTATATTGTTAAATTTATAAAAGAATTTATTAACATTGCTAATCAGTTCATATCATTAAGCATTAAGTTGGAGAACTCGTCAACTTCTAATAACTCTTTGTTCAAACCTAATTTCATTAATTTTCTTTCATTTTTTTGTTTAGTTACATAGAAATTTCGTTTTCGTTGCTGAACAACTAATTAAAATAACCACAGTGTCTACCTACGAGAGTATGGATTTGCAGCATATGGAGAATGGCATCAGTGGCGGTGGCCATGGTGGCCATGCTGGAACTGTTGGTGGTGGTACCGGTGGTTTCAGTGAAAATGACTTCCAGCGTTTGGCCCAAACGATTGCGACAAGCATACAGAAAATTTTACAAAATGGTAAAAGTTTTTTTAAGAGAAAGAAAATATAAAAATTAAAGGTTTATAATAAAATATTTCTCTAAATCGCAGTGTCCACCATGCAACGTATGGTCAATCAATTCAATACACCACAGGACTCGCCCGACTTGAAGAAACAGCTGTAAGTGTTTAATTGGTAATGTTGATGCATTAAATTCATATTTTAATTCTGTAAATAGACATCAAATTATGACCTATACTCATCAGCTGGTTTCGGATACAAATAATCATTTAAAAGAGGTGGACAAGTGCAAAGAGCGTCATTTGAAAATGCAACGTGATCGTTTGGTCGATGAATTCACTGCTGCTTTGACTGCATTTCAGGTAAATATTTGGAAAAAACGGTTATCTACGTAGATAATACGATGTAGAAAACGTTGAGTATGTATGTATGTATGTATATACATTTGTGTATACCTTTACATTACATAAAGAACATTTGTTTTCGCAGCTTTTAAAGTTTGTTTGTTATACTAAATAACTGTTTATCAGCATTTGGTGTACATTACTCATTCATTATCTCTTTTACTTAATCCACTTATGGCTTTATTGTCTCTCTTTAAATGTTACCAATAATTTGTGCTTAAAAATATAAAATATTGCAATATTATAAATTGTGCTAGATAAATTTTTCAAAAGCATATTTGTGCCCAGAAAAGGCTTTTCCAAACCGTTTTTAAAAACTGTTCTTGTAAACGTAATCATTGATATGCATGCTGCAGAATCTTTTCCAAAAACCGATTGATTAATTATCTTTTTCAATTAATTTGAATAATTTAAAACTTTAAAACGGTTTGATTGTTGTTGTTATAACTGCAAAAAAAAATTCGAAAATTGGGCTTCGGGGAAATTTGCGGGAGTGACAGTTCTTGGGCGGATAAAAATCCGGGTCGTTCCAGTATAAAGTCCCGACTATCGCAGGAACTGTTGGATTTTAGTCGTCTCTTACGACTGGCATGCCTTACCTTTGTCCTTTCTGCATTATTCCATTATATTTTTATTTAATTTTTTTAATACTTTTTTTTTAATATTAATAAAATTCCCACTTTCTCGAAGGCCCTTCAACGCAAGACCGTCGACATCGAAAAGAATGCCGTTAGACAAGCGCGAGCGCATAACTACAATATTAGTAAACCACCGGGCACGAATAGTAGCAATGGCAGCGGCGGTACCAGTGGTAGCAACAATAGTGGTTCCTTCTTCGAGGATAACTTCTTCAATCGTAAATCAAATCAATCACAACAGCAAACACAAATGCAGGAAGAAATCGACTTGCAAGCGTTAGAAGAACAAGAGCGCCAAATACGCGAACTGGAGGTAAATAAAATGAGCTTATAAGAAGTCAGGAATTCAATAAATCCATACATAAAATTTTATACGTGTTTTAGGAAAATATTGTAGGTGTGAATGAAATCTACAAGAAACTCGGTGCCATGGTGTACGAACAAGGTCTAACTGTTGACTCGATCGAATCATCCGTAGAACAGACTAGTGTATTCGTATCACAGGGTGCTGAAAATCTGCGTAAAGCCAGCTCGTATAAGGTGAGCGAACCTTCGTATATTAAATTAAACGAATGAAAATAAATATTTTCCTTATTTTTTTCTTCGAATTATAGAATAAACTGCGTAAGAAGAAACTCTTTTTAGCTAGCATACTCGGCGTAGCATTATTTATTATCATTATGATACTTGTATTCGAATTCAAAAATTAATTAAATACATATGTACGTGTGTAGATGAAAGAAAGGGTATTTTTTTTTGTAGAGCTGGCAATGTTTTTATTTGCACTCTCCCACTTGCTGCTACAAAGTTGTAATTAAAAAGTTAATATCAAGCTGCAACCGAGGAGCTGGTATCGTCACATTGATACATAATGAAAACATATATACATATATACAATGGTTTTGGTGATATTTGAAAGCAAATACTTTCCATGGAAGTCTAAAAATATATAAAAATGTTCGCAAGAACTAATTTGAAATGAATAATAAGTGCAGAAAGGACACGCCCCCTTTGAACAGTTCGCCATTTGTACAAAATACGTATTAACATATGTATAATATGTGTGTTTTCCCGTTTTCACAGTGGTTGGATAACTAAATCTATTGTAAACATAAAAAATAAAAAAACGAAAATTTTGAAACGAAACCAAAAAAAAAAAAAACAACAAAAAAGATAAACATTCTCATTTATAATATAATTTTGTGGCGGTAGTATTTACAACATATATTGAAATTGTATTATTTAATAATAATATACATATATACACATATATATATAATTTGATGCAAAATATATTGTACGCATATTTATTATTAACTTGGTATATCATAATTAAAGCACATCAAATCTATGTATGTACTATATACGGAAGCGTAGTGTGCAATTAATTGTTAAGAGCGAAAATGCTAAACGCTTTTAATGTAAATTCAATGCACTATGCTGCAACACTCATTTTTCTTATACACTTTCAACTTTTCTTTTTTTTTTCAAATATATTAAAAATCTATCAACTAATTGGCTAATTAAGTATGTATTTGTTGCTCACTTTGTTTCAATCTTTTTTTGTTCTTACTTAAAATTAAATTTAACTCAAGCTTGCTATTGTGATGAAAGCGAAAGTAGTGTTTTGTTTTTGGTTGGGAAAAAACGTGAGGGAAACAAAATACATACGAACCAACTAATAGACATGATGACATCAATAAAAATACACTTACGTATATGATAAACTTTAATCGATTGTTTTTCTCTTCGGAGCGCTTAAAAATTTTATTTAGGGGCGTTTATCTAGCTTAGAAGTTTAAACATTCAACTCATATGTCTTAAATTGAAAAATGTTGAAATTAAGAAAAAAAATTTGGTTTAAAAGGGTGATTCAAGTAGAGGTAATTTTTTCAATAGCCTTTTTTTTGACAGATCAGGCGTGAGTCGCGTCAAGCTGTCATGTTATTTTTGTTCAGTATTGTTTGACATTTCATCATGGAAAGACTTACGCCTGAACACCGTTTACAAATCATTGAACTTTATTATGAAAATTCACGTTCTGTAAAGAGTGTGTTTCGCGTGATTCGCTCAACTTATGATCAACATAATCGGCTTACTGGGCGTATTATTTGCAACACCATCACCCATCTTGAGACCCAGCATTCAATATTGGGTAATATATGACCGAATAGACCACGTCCAGCACGCAGTGAAGAAAATATAGCGGCCGTAGCTGAGAGTGTACACGAAGACCGTGGAGAGTCGATTCGGCGTCGTTCGCAGCAACTCGGACTAACGTATGAAACGACTTGGCGCATTTTACGTCGAAATCTTAAATTGAAAGCTTAGGAAATACAGTTTGTGCAAGAACTGAAGCCACTCGACCTGCCCAAGCGACATTAATGACATCGCTTCGCTCTATGGGCTCTTGAAAAGTTCCAAGAAGATCCGACGTTTTCGAGCCAAATTTTGTTCAGCGATGAGGCCCATTTCTGGCTCAATGGGTATTTAAACAATCAAAATTACCGAATTTGGGACGAAGAGCGACCTGAAGAGATTCAGGAGCTGCCATTTCATCCAGAAAAAGCAACGGTTTGGTGTGGTTTATGGGCCGGTGGAATCATCGGTCCACATTTCTTCAAAAATGATGCCGATGGGAATGTGACCGTCAATGGCGGCCGTTATCGCGATATGATAACCGACTATTTGATGCCTAAATTGAAGCTCGTGATCTCCGCGACATTTAGTTTCAACAAGACAGCGCTACCTCCCACAGATTGCATCAATCAATGGATTTATTGAGAGAACACTTCGGTGAGCAGATAATTTCACCAAGTTACCAAGATCGTGTGATATCATACCGTTAGACTTTTTCCTGTGAGGATAAGTAAAATCTGAAGTTTATGTGGACAATCCCGCTTCGATTCAGGTCTTGGAGCAGTACATCACACCTGTCATTCGCCAATTACCAGTCGAAATGCTCGAACGATTCATCGAAAATTGGACTCAACGGATGGACTATCTGAGACGTAGCCGCGGCCAACATTTGAAGGAGATAAATGCCAAAGAATGTCCTTTCGAATGATAATAAACATTCCCCATTAAATTTGAATTCTCTGTTTTTTCTTTAAAAAAGTAGGGAGCCTCAAAATGGATCCCCCTTTACAATATAATACTTACAACCTATCCGCTGCAGGTACTTTTGAAACTCGCCTCGTACATAATGCAGCAAATTCCATATTCACAAATGTTCTTTCAAAATGTACTTTTTTACAAATTCTCTGCAAATTGCTATATAAATATCGAATATTTTTATCGCTCTTCTTCGCTATATTCATGTGAGACTTAACAATCATAACGCAATTTGCGTGATTCATATCCTTTTGGTGTAGTCTTATGTATATAAAGGGTCTGGATAAGGTAAAGTTCAGTCAAAATGATTTTTATCCATTCAATTATTCGACAAGAAGCAAGCTTGTGAGTTCCTTTACCCTTAATGTATGTATCTCTCCTTTGCTACCTTTATAAATTTTTGACTTGTTCCTCTTTTCCGATGAAGCTGAGATTAAAAAGTTCTCTCCATTACCTGAGATGGACAACTGTACTTTGAACGCAACGGCTCTAAAGATGAACCTAGTTGTTGTAGTTATTATCAAGATCAACCAACAGGAGGCCGAGAAAATGAGTTGCTTTGTAGGCGTCGGACCAGTGGAATTCGGATTACCCCTGTCGGTTAAGGATTACAGAGTTTACATGCGATGAATTCACTGCTGTTTTGACTGCATTTCATGCGGTAAGGCATGCCTGTCGTAAGAGGTAAAAAGAACGGCCCGGATTTTTTTCCGACCAAAGGCTGTCACTCCCGCAATATTCTCCGAAAGCCGTTTTGGTGCACACCTAGGCCTGCTGACCCGTTGACCTATGGTGGGCCTGTGAAAAGAGGTCCCTCTCATTTTCTTAGATGTTTAAGCCATTTAGTACCATTTTACGAATCCCACGAGACTGTTGACGTTTACCGAAGCAAGTTCTACAAGACAGTTGAAATGACGAAAGCGATGTTGAGCCGAAATTAGGGCAGAGGGGTGGCATAGGTATTGCTCTCCCGATATTTTGAAACCCGGGATAAGGTCTATGTCTTTGCAGCTGCGACAGAAGTCATTAAAGAGGTAGCCATACCATCTTCTACCATGACTCCCCGAAAGACAGGGTGCGGTTTCTCCATGGTTGAGAAATTCTCCATGAAAAAAATTCTAGTCTAGGAGAAGATTAAGAAGAATTTCAAGAGCTTTCGTTGGAGTTGAAAGTAGCGCTCCTGTAATGAGTATGAAGTATAATATGTGCTTTATTACACGGTATTGGATCTCAGATGTGTCGGATTCTAGGGACATGCAAAAGGGTAGTTAGTGTAGTGCGGGAACGCTTACCATGGTTCGCGTGTGCGTTCACTTCGTCTGCTCTCACCAGCGTAGACTGCATCTACAATATTTTCAAAACTTTGGAGTGGTTTCATCTATCCACGAATGATCTATCTAACGTACTATGTCGCACTTATACTGGGATTGGCGGCATAGATGGAGCATGGTTTTTTAGGTAGTGTGTGTCGATCTTTTTCTCTTGTGTAGGGTCTCCCAAAGGATTTAGCGCAGGGCTCATTGACGACAGTGGAGATCCGAAAAATTCCAAGTCATATAGAGTAAATTTTCAACGGATAATGCGATGTCAAAAATCCCACCGAGGAAGAGCTTTGATCTGGTATAATTAGGAGATTCTCTGACCTTTCAAGGACCGTCTTAGGTCAGAAAGTTATTGTCCGTTTCCACAATGTCCGGCAGTAACGAAACTGCTTAGTAAGTGCTAGCTTGTCTGACAGAAACCAAACTTTCAAGCAATAGTATAGCTATACTCGCCTCTTTTTTGATATCAGCTACTTCCGCCTAAAGAAAAGTGCACCGATGGATAATTCTTTACAGACCAACTCAAGACTTTCGCATCTACCTTTCCGTCAAACTTCGATAAGCGAAGAAGTTAAGTGTTCCTTTCCTCCAGTGGCTCTGACCCTTCCAGTTCTCGTGTGAAGGGATTATGGTTGAGAAGGAGGCACTCAGCGCCAGCTCGAAGATACAATAATTGAAGCTCTCCAATAACAACAGAACGCCCCACGCTTGATCAGACGAATAATTCCGCTTCCCTGAGTTCTACAGCGACTTCTGGAGTTACCTGCAGTAACCACAGACACTATACGCATGTCGTTAAGAGCGAGGGTTCTAGTAGTTCACAAGGCATCACAGATGCTGATGAGAGCCGCACTACTTTTTCTTGCAACCTTCACAACACGAAAGTTTCATAAAACAAGCTAGGCTTGACTATAGTTGTGTGGATCCAATGCATTACTTTAGGAGAAAGACTGGTGCTTTACCAATAGCGGCTCTGTAGGAGAATAAGCCTACGAAAAGTAAAGGCGAACGCCCTTATCGAAGGGGTAACCGCTACCCCGATCATATACCTCCGAAACAAACATCAACTTAATAGCAACAACAAGTACATGGGCACATCGATAACTCATCAATCAACGACTGAGAACATACCGATCCTCGTTGCTGACATGTAGTACCAACAGCCATGACTGAACAGAACTAAATGACTTATTTGTACAAGCACAGACACACTCGCTTGGAACGCTTAAATACCTGTACATTTGTGCATCATCACTCAATCCGGATAATGCCACACTTCACCAAAGTGATGAACTCAAATTCTTCCGCAGCACTTGAAGCCACAAAAAAAAAATGTATAAAAATGAATGAAAAATGGAAACTAAAAAAGAAAAAAGAAAAAGTGGATCCTCAGCATGCGTGTGGTGCACGCTCAAAACATTTTATGCTGGTGGCTTCCCCAAGTCAAAATGTGCTAAACTAAAAACTGGGATTATGTTAATCAGTGGTGCGGAAGGGATCCAAACCTTGACGGTGTTGTGCGATTGGTCAATACCCAATTGTATTTGGATTTTATCGCTCAACGGGCTAACAACTCAACCTCTTCAATGAGTCTCTCAGGTGTGGCAAGTGAGAGGAGCTTCAGTTGTTTTTTTTTTTTTTTGATAATTTTCAATTGCTCGCGCGATCACTTGCACTTAGCTTTGTCGTCGAGTGCAATATTATTACCGGCTATTTGGTTGGCAACTTATTTAACAGAAAATTTATGCCGAATCACGTTTTCCGCACCAAGGCATTGCACCAGCCACGAATCTCGTTATAATCTAAATTATAACCTTTGGTAAACAATAAAAAAGAATTGCCCACCTTCATTTGCTGGTTTGATCGCACACTTTAACACTTGTTGTTGTTGTTGCTGTTGCAAGTAATGACAGCATTGAATAATTTGGTAAATTTGTGCCAATTCATGCGCATTGATAGCACGAATACGTTAATTGTCAGCGGGACAAGTCATCAACGTGTCAACGAAAGTACGTCCCTGAACGCGGTGCACGGACGGACAGACGGACAGACGAACGGACAACACTCCACCGCCACCACAACTGCATGCAATCTAGCCAGCCGTGCATACATCGCTCCAAACCATTGAGCTCACACCTCGTTCAGTCATTCATTCATTCATTCATGCAATCCATTCGCACCAAAGTGCTTTAGCGCGCAGTGTTGAGGGCAATTGATCTTATTGATCAGTATGCATATCATGTGTATCATCAGCCACGTCCATGGCAATAGCAATGGCAATGACAATGACGATGACTAAGTAAGCCGCCGAGGTTGGTGCTTAAGACGACCACGTTTGCTCGTTTGCAGTCATTTGTGGACTTAAATGCACTTGTTGGCATCAAGTGGTGGTGGATTCAATGCTGCACTTCATTGAACCAATGGCTCAGTCCCTTTTGGGGACAACCCGCCTAAGTATATGCATTTTTAAGCACATTGCATGTGAGTACGTAAGAATGTGCATGTCTTGGCATTACTTTCATATTTGTTGATATTTATTCGGTATTTATTTCGTTCTTAAGAGATAATGGGGGAGTTCATAACGATTCGCTGCGTCATCATTCACCTCCAACGATCGTGTCATTGTTCACTCAGTTCGATCTTGTGTGTGGCATTTATGGAATGAGCGTTAAATTGTTGTTGTCGCAGGTATTGAATGAAGTTCTCCGAGTCACATTTATCCTTATCTTACTGCTTCATTGCTTCATGCTTACATTTCAAACTATTGTATGCTTATGGGTGTCTGAATATCTACTCACAAAGGTTAACTGATCTATGAATTGAAAAACTTGAAATGTTTTGACAGGGTTTAGCTTTCATTTGGCTTAGGTGCACTCCAAAAATGTTGCTAATTACTTTGTATTGTTCTAATCAATCGCTCGGAGTTTGAATTTGTGAAGTATTTCTTATGAAGAAGTGACACGTTTCGACAGTACGGTCGTACGACTAGGAGGGCTCTTCCTCTATTTATCTTTCTCCAGGCATGGCTAATAGTAAGGCGCCCATATGAGGATCCTCGTAGATATCTAACAAGTCAGAACACTTTATGCTCATTTACTTCTTGATATCTTTATTGACAGACTACCGTTTCACGCAGAAATCCAATCCGGGCAATGCAGAACTTTCAAAGTGACTGGTCAAGACCGTAAACTCTTACCATCTCAGTACGATTTTTGGCCGGGATTCTGCCTTAATTTTCGGGGCATGGCTTGCTGTTTTTCCTTATGAGGGACCTAAAATTTTAAGCCGTCTCCGAACGGCTGATAGTTTTTATGATAAGATTTTTGTTTCTGGCAGTATTGACATTCGCTCCCGAGGGACGACGTTAAAAAACCTTTCAGATGTTGCTCAAAGTCCAGACCCATCACCCTTCGTCTACTACGGACGTGAACGACATCCCTTTAGAAATATCTCATGGCAAGGAGTCACCTGACGCTGATAGGTACGGGCGGCGATAATTGAAGCATTAACCACACGGTATATTACTTAAAAAAATGTTCTTAGAAGGAGGATAGCAGTGGATTGGATTGGGCAGTTGAATATCTATTGGGTCTCACGCCTCGAAAACATTTTAGAAAACGAAATAGTGGATGAGATCGCTGAAATCGACGACTGGAACGAACCAAGAAATGCTAAAAGCATTAAAAACTCTATACAAGGAATTTGGAAGATGGATCACGGGGAGATGGGGTGGCTTAATGACCTGCAAGATCGTCGAGATCATGCGTAAAGGCTGCAAAAAATAATGTAGTCAGGTTTTTTTAACTCGATCTCGAAAGGTCTACCCTGAAAAGTCAGCATTACTGACACTGACACCAATTAGAGGCACCAAGTATAACCAGGTCGTTCACCACCTGAGTGGAGTTCTTCCTGTTCCTCTGCTTGCACCCGCGGCTACTACATCAAATACCTTCAGAGTATTTTTCGTCCATTCGGAATACATGTCCTGGCCAGAATACCCCCAGTAATGCTCTGAAGTATATCAATGTGTTCGTATATATATCTCATACAGCTCATCGTTCCATCGTCTGCGGTATTTGCAGTTGTTAGTACAAAAATGGCTATATAATAACCTGAACCTTAACGAACTACTCAGTCCAAAGAAGCAACTGTTGGCAAGAGTGATACTGCGTTAGATTTCAAGGCTGACATTGTGTTGATGTTGATGCTGGATAGATATGTAATCATTGATTTCAAAGCTATATCTGTCAAAACACTGACGTGCGAGTTTGTTTGATAAGAGATATTTCGCCTTGCCCTCGTTTACCAAAGACCCATTCGCCATTCGCCTGGCATTCCTTATGCATCCTGATGGAAGCATAACTAACGACGCGACGGTTGAGGCCGCTGATGTCAATACCTCGCTTCGCTTTTCAACTTTCGGTATCTTTCCATTGCGGCACAACAATCCCCATCGTACCAGCTCTTCTTTTGACCTAGTCGAAAACCAATACCATTTCAGCTGCTATACGTAGGTAGCCGTTCAATATTTCTCCTCTAACGAGTTGTTGATGAAAGCTCTTAGAAAACAGGAGTACAACTTAAGTAGAAAATCGTCTGTGTGTGATTACAGCTTTCCGACGTCGAATCTTGCCTGTGTCTTTTGACGAATGTTCTCTGCTGTACAAGATAGTGAAATGAGTCGATGTTAGGTCTTCGAAGTGTACGTACGTCTAGAAAATTTGGATCATATCGTCCGTCTATCACAACATGTTCGATCACGTTGTGAGTTTTTCAATCCGAACACAGGCAAGTAGCTTGATGAATTTTCATGTGCTGGAGTCTAGTGCTAGCGTTAATCATATTTCGAACACCGGCGAAAACGATCAGCCTCAACCCATTTAGGGATGTTTTGTCATGGAGGCTGAATTTACCGACTGTTTTGCCAAATACATGTCAGCACAGTTGAAGTTGCCAAGGATAATTTTGACATCATGACCGATCGGAAATCTGTGTATTCGAAAGTCTTCAATTACAAAACACTTAGAAGGAAATATAATAAATATTGAGAAGTGATTGATTGGAAAGCTACGACATATTTTAACATGTGAAAATCATTATTTGCATACAAATATGAGTGAATGTACATACATACATATATATGCATGTAAGTATGTAAACACATATGAGAGTATTTATTTGCTCGTCGCGCTGTGTGTCCTGCAACGTTAATCCCTTTAAGCGGGACAAAGCGACACTTTGCACACCATTAGACGGTCATAAAGCCACCTACAGTAGCAGTGGTCACGTTGCGTTTGTGTCTGGACAACCACACACACATGCACACACCTTATCTCGACCAAATGAACTACTTACTGCCGCCTTGGAGTTGGATGTGAATGTATACATACATATGTACATATGTTTGTACTTAAATATTTACGAGTTATTAAAATATGAATTCACACCTTAAAAACTGTTGAATCCCTGCGGTCCCACCGGACGTCGGAATAAACAAAATTAAATTTTCGGTCATTATATTTCACTGATTAGAATTTTTGCAAGCGCGGTGACGACGTTAAGGATTAGTATCATTTTCACATTTCCAAATGTACGGACTATGCAAGTACATACATACATACAGGTAGACCGTACCCAAACGTTCAACAGTTGTTGGTCAGCACAACACTTCATTTCTTAGCGGGAATCCTATTTGTAAAGTCATGTTGTGCAAACAAATTTTCTGTTTTTCTATGCGCATGGCTTAAGGATTTGGCTGCCAAATCTTCATTACCCTCACATGGACATACATACATACGTATTTGCATATGTCCGCACATATTTCTATACCGTTGTGCGTCGTCCTAAGTCTTTAAGAATTGACTGCGAAATGCCAAACGTTTTGTCCGAACACAAACATGTGTTTTGACTTTCTAACAATTGGGAATTTTCCGCATTTCAATTTATTTGAATTGACAGTGTTTTGGATTTGTTAAGCTTAGCTTGGATTGACTTTCAACTTTCCAACTTTTTGGTATTTTCCATTTTTCTCATAGATTTGGTGGAAAAAAACCCTAAAATCACTAAGGAAATGCAAGTGATTTGTTCTTCAGTTATAAGTTCCATTGGATTTAACGCTAATCCACTTTATGAGATTATAAACCGAGAAAAACCGAAGAAATTTTAACCAAACCATTTTGACTAGGTAATTTTCCTTCTTTTAGCGAGCTCCCAGCGAAGGAAAGAAAAGAGAATTTTTTTCATGGTGCTAGAAGAGGTCCGGTATTGCAAGACAACCCTCGAATGTGCTGTTTTATGTTGCGAGTGCCTATAACGATAAGCACACTACGAGCCATTGGGACTTTCGCATGGGGTGTAGTGCCACCCGAACTAGGTGAATGATTTTAGAAATCGAAGCGTCGGCTTTAATCATTAGTCCGTCTTTACCATAGAGTAGATATATATATAAATTGGTTATTTTTGACTAAGTCAATTTATGGACAGGAGACTTTACAGTGTGTTCTAATGCGGACCGGACAATTCTAGTAAATAAGTTAGCCCCAAAATGTGTAGGAACTTGTAAATGGGGAAATTAGCATATGTCAGTGACTTTTTGAATAAAATATATTCTTTTCGGCAAATAAACATTTTATTTCTCAAAATAGTCTCCTTTTAGCTCTATGGATTTACTCCAGCGCTTTTCCAATTTTTGTATTCCTTCCAAATGATCTTAAAATAGGCGTCTGTTTCTATAATGACCTCTTCATTCGATCCAACTTTCTTGCTGGGCAGGTTTGGAAAACGTAAATAGTCGCAGCGGACTAAATTTGAGGAATATGTTGGATGGGGTAGCAGTTCACAGCCCTATTTATGAATTTTTGGCATTGTTACTAAATTGTCCTGATAGAACATCATTTTTTTTTACCAAAAGCGATCATTTCAAATCAATATCGAATTTGTCTAAAAGCTCTGAATAAGATTCAGAATCCCACTGTCTTGATTGTTGTTTGGTCTCTGGTGTGTTGTGGTGTATCCAAATTTCGTCTACGGTAACGAAACGGCGCAAAAATTCGTTTGGATTACGGTTGAGCATCGCTAAGCACTCCCTTGAAGTTGTTACACGGTTGCGCTTATGATCATGAATGAGCAATCGTGGCACCCATTGCGCGTATAGCTTTTTCACATCCAATCCAATCCAAAATGTGACGTACCCGTTCAGTTGAGATGACTACAGTCGTTCCATGGATTTTATCGTTTCTAGCGATTTCTAGCGTGACGACCTCTTTTGGGCGACCACAACGGAACTTAGTAAACCACTTCTTAAGCATTGAAATTGGTGGTGCAGCGTCAGAGGGCCTTTTACGCGCAAAAATAATGCTTAATCAGCACAAAAAAACTCAGTATTTTCCATTTTCGTTAAAACTCACGAGGTCGTCCGCTTTCAATGGCCGTCAAACACACATTAAATGGCGCAGCTTGCTCAAAATTTTACAGCAGTCTATTAATCGATAACAGTTGACGTAAGCAGTGTTGTAACTGCGCAGCAACTTCAAAAAGTCATTGTCTTATCATATAGCAGTCATATTATTCAGGGAGAATACTGTGAACATCACTGAGCTTCCCATCTGGGAATAAAAATAATAAAAGCTTCCTATATGTAAAGAAAGATGTCAAGCATATCTTCCTTCGCGTTAAACCCTTTTTCAATACACCTAAATATAACACGTAGTGCTGTATTGACTGGCTTAATCGCGACGTGATTGACATGTTGCTTCCTCGAGAGGGTGTTCGGCGTTTACTTGTATAACATAGCTGTCAAGCAGCTTTCAAAGATTTTTAAGAGGTATGAGGTGAGACCGATGGGTTGAAAGTCACTTGATTAGCCCTACCTCCTCTGCGAAAAAATATTAATTTAGCCTCGGTCCATGCCCGAGGAATATATCTTTTGTGCAGACAGAACTTGTAGATTTTACATAGATTGTTTTCACCAATTTAAAGTGCAACGGGGTAGACCTCATCTACCTCTGCAGATTTATAGGGTTGGAATGATTTAATCGCCCAAACCACCCTGTTTCGATATACAATGCTTCCGATATCAGTGATAGACTCCCTTGTACTACGTGGGAGCTGGTTGTGGTCTCTAGAGCAACCGGAAATTGGGTTTTAATAAGGCATTTCCTTGGCCTGTTTCCATTTGACCTTCCACAAATGTCATTACCTTGGTTTTCCAAGATTTTTGAAAATATCAAGCAAGCTTCCTACGATTGTCAAGGGCCTATATTTTTGGCTTCTTAGGCCATTTCATTATTCCGGAATTTGGTGAAAAAGTCTATTGCCTTTTCGATTTTCGAGAAGAAAAACAGACCTTGTACTAGAGCCCAACACTTCGTCACGCCTTTGAGTTAAACGGGGCTCAACTTTAGTGTGATTTCTGAAACCTACTTCCTAAAAGAGGCCACAAAGCTTCTTCCTACAGTTAAAAAATACTCGATCATTATTAACTATAAAATCAAGCAGGGACTCACCTCGAGTGTATGTATTACTGAAGCCCCAGACTATGCAAGATTAATGAACGGGAATAATATTTTCTGGTTTCTAACACTTGCTCAGAGTGGCAGCAACGGATGGTGCCTTGTATATTGTTCCGACTTTCTCTGCCTCAGTGAAAGTTGTGACTGCTGCGGCTATATACTTCATTCGATGTCAGCAGGTCCTATTATATTGCTTCCCAGCTGCAGGGGAGTCTAGAAACACCGATAGCGTATCGCTATGTAGAGCCTCTTATTTCTTCTTAATTAATTTAACTTCTAGCAGTAGTGGGTAGTTCCTCATTGATAAACCGGATGAGCACGAGAAATCTTCCGGGTCTTGGACGACTGTGCTCGCACCTAGGCCCAAACTCATGACCTGCTAGAAATCTCAGACACCAAGTATACCCTAGGTCAGAGCGCTCCCGCTTCTGCGATAGCCTAGTCATATATTTATCTTTTTTTATTTTAATAATACATACCAGTGTGGCTTGATAAGTTACTGAATTTTTGAATAAAATATATGGTTTTCGGCAAATAAGAGTTTTATTTCTCAACATGGTTTTCTCCTTTTAGTTTTATACATTTAGTCCAGCTTTTTTCCAATTTGTATTCTTCCAAATAATAGGCTTTTCAAGGTCCTCAAATAGGCGTTTGTTTCTGTGATGACTTTTTCTTTCGACACGAATCTCTTACCGTCCCTCCATTTCTTCAGTTTTGGAAACAAGAAATAGTCGCAGGGGGCTAAATCTGGAGAATATGTTCGATGGGGTGGCATTTCGTAGCCCAGTTTACGAGTTTTTGTCATGGTGACTATACACATGTGCATCCGAGCACTGAAAAATATTTGCCGGTGATCGTTTTACCCTTGTCAAGGTAATCGATGTGTGCATCCCAAAAAACTGCGGCCATGATCTCGTTGGCCGACAGAATTACATAGCCCTTCTTTGGTGAACGTTCACCTGGAGGAGCCTACGCCTTGATTGTTCTTTGGTTTTGGTGTGGTATGTTTCGTCTATGGTAACGAAACAGCGCAAAAATGCGTTTCTTAACCATTGAAATTGGTCGTGCAGAGTCCTCATATTATTTATCAAGTCTTTCCTTGGTTTCGTTGATGGTTTTCTAAGTAAAAAATAATGCTCCATCAGCACACGAAATTAAGGGGGTTTCCTTCCAAATTTCACGGGGCCGTCTGCTTTCAATGGCTGTCAAGCACAAACTAAATGGCGAAACTTGTAGTCTGTAGAACGATAACATCTGACGGAAGCAGTGTTGTATTTGTAGTAACTGCAGCAAATCCAAAAAATCATTGACTTATCAAACAGCCCTCGAATATGTACATATGTACACACATATACTTTCAAAGGTACAATCTAAATATATTTAAGTCAATTCCATTTAACATAGTTATTTTCATTTCACAGCAAGAGCTCTGCCTGCCGCAGAATTCTGAGTATTCAATTGCAAAATAAATATTTCAAGAATCCAACATCCGTTTCTCAGCATCTTAGCAAAAATTATAAGGAGCTTTAATTTTCAATTTATTTTTGAACCAAATTTCCTTCAATCAAATTTTTCTCCATTCAATTGAAAAGTGAAACGTGGAATATGGGAAAAGAGCAATCTGTCAATCAAAATGTGTGTGAAATGTCTGCAGGTGCATTGCATTGAGAAAAGAAGAAGAAGAAGGGTTGGACGTATTGAAAAGTTTGTGCGTAATTTTGAATGTACATTTTTTCGAATTACATACATGCAACATATACATATGTACATCAAGCATATGCACTGTTGTTGTTGGTGCGAAGCACCTGCTTGACGACGATAACACTTTCATGAATGAACCGAATGATTTCTGCAGGTATTTTGGGAAAATAAGAAAAAAAATTACTTCAAAAGTAAGACACATATGTGTATAGTATATAAAGGGTGATCCAAGTAGAGGTACTTTTATCAAAAGCCTTTTTTGACGTGTCAAGCTGTCACGTTGTTTTAGTTCAGTATTGTTTGGCATTTCATCATGGAAAGACCTACGCCTGAAAAACGTTTACAAATCATTCAAATTTATTATGAAAATTCACGTTCTGTAAAGAATGTGTTTCGCGCGCTTCGCTCAACTTATGGTCAACATAATCGGCCTACTGAGTGTACTATTTGCAACACCATCACCCATATTGATACAGAGCATTCATTATTGGATAATATTCGTCCGTATAGACCACGCCCAGCACGCAGGGAAGAAAATATATCAGCCGGGAGTATACATGAAGACCGTGAACAGTCGATTCGGCGCCGTTCGCAACAACTCGGACTGACGTATGGAACGACTTTGCGCATTTTACGCCGAGAAGGCTCTACCTTTCCAAGCGACATCGCTTCGCTCAATGGGCTCTTGAAAAGTTCCAAGAAAATTCGACGTTTTCGAACCAAATTTTGTTCAGCAATGATGCCCATTTCTGGCTCAATGGGTATGTAAACAAGTGGAATTGCCACATTTGGGACGAAGAGCAACCTGAAGAGATCCAAGAGCTGCCGTTTCATCCACAAAAAACAACGGTTTGGTGTGGTTTGCGGGCCGGTGGAATCATCGGACCATATTTCTTCAAAAACGCGACCGTTATCGCGCCATGATAACCGAATATTTATTGCCTGAAATTGAAGCTCGTGATCTCCACGATATTTGGTTTCAACAAGACGGTGCTACCTCCCACACATCGCATCAATCCATGGATTTATTGAGAAAAAACTTCGGTGAGCAGATAATTTCTTGTTTCGGACCGGTCGATTGTCTACCAAGATCGTGTGATATCACACCGTTAGACATTTCCTGTGGGGTATGTGAAGTCTATGCGGACAATCCCGTTTCGATTTAGGCCTTGGAGTAAAACAGCATTGGACTCAACGGATGAACCATCTGAGACGTAGCCGTAGGCCAACAATTGAAAGAGATAATCTTCAAAAAATAAATGCCAAAGAATGTTGTTTCGAATGATAATAAACATTCCGCCATTAAACTTGAATTTTTTGTTTTTTTTTCTTTAGGGAACCTCGAAATGGATCACCACTTTTATATATAAATGAATTTTTATGTTTGTGTACTTTTGTAGACATCCCACAATTTAAGTGGAATTTTTTATGGATCTTTTCGAATTTTTATTCAAAACAAAAATGATTTTTATTGATTTCCCCTTTGATTAATTCACTTTATTTTAGCGGCACAAAGTCAAAAGATAGACGGCAAGGGTTGCGCGGCGGTTTGAAGAGTGACACACGCATCAAAGCGTTTTCAAGGTGAAAAGCGTGTGGCACACTTCATACTCTAAATAAAAAATTTTTGAAACAGAATAACAAAGCACTTCCACTTAAAGTAAGCAAATTTCTTATTTGACTGTACGTATGTATGTATGTATGTAGAAAGAGTAAATATAAGACGAGTAGCTAGCTAAAGTAAATTGTATAAAATAAACGAAAAGCCGGATAGCAAAGAGAAAAAAGATTAACAAAATAGCAAGAAGTAGAAATTCGCAGAATTTTAGAAAACCCATTGTGGCCTCTTTTCCTTGCCGAGTAGTGTTCAAGCAGTTTTTATTCACATAGAAATCGCTGCTATGTATTGTAATATACCCCATCCAATGATCAATACACCTGCTCATACATACATAGAATGCGCAGATCTCTATGATCCATGGCTGCCACATTGACGCCGGGTAATCATAAATTCGATTGCTGCTGCCAAATGCTCTATGAAGTTGTAAATTTATGGACTTATTTATAATTATTTGGAATGCGTCGGCGCTTCTATTGTGCATACTTACCTATATATATACAAACATACTCGTACGTATGTTATATTGACTTCCTCCCCTCATAAGCATAAGCAGACAACAGATTTGCATTGGCAGTTTACGCCTTGCTGATCCTCATGATCATTTTGTAATGTTCAGCAAATTGAGTATGAAATTTTTTCTTCTTCGTATTTATGAATGAACAAGTGCCTGTAGCGGGTGGCATACGCGTGCCGTTTCGTCTGTTCGACTGTGAGTTTTCGTTTTTAGTTGTTTTTTCACCAGTTTTCACGAAGAGCTTGCCTGTATTCAATTTGCTTTGATCTTTCTGCGATCACTGCTTTCTGCTTTAGACTAACTGTTGATATACATAATCACATACATACATAGCAACACTTTCGACCTATCGCCCTCAATTGCAAGCGTTCGCTATTTAACGCTTGGGTGAGCTGAAGCCGT
The DNA here is from genome assembly GCA_030068015.2 of Neoceratitis asiatica. Taxonomy (NCBI): domain Eukaryota; kingdom Metazoa; phylum Arthropoda; class Insecta; order Diptera; family Tephritidae; genus Neoceratitis; species Neoceratitis asiatica. Next base: position 65,207,760 of record CM061526.1, read on the forward strand.
TGAATGGTTGTGTTTGGCATAAATGATGCGAACGATGATCGTGCGACTTGTAATAAAAATCTCAATTTAAAAATACTTACAAGCCCCACACAGTAACATACATTTGATACGAATCTCGAGACAATACCCAGTAAGAGGTGGAATTGGGTGAAAAAATTATCGAGTTTGAGGAGAATGAAATTCATTTCTGGGGAATGGTGCGCAAGTGGAATATATCGGGGAAGTTCCGGTGAATGTATTCAACAGAGCGAAAACTCAGGGGTCATTATTTACTGAGGTAACAAAAGAAATATCTTTCTGGGTTGTTTGTTCCTGAACCAGGGAGATCGAGACGCACTCAGGGTCCAATGAATAGGGGTTTCTCGGGAATACCGCCATTCTACAGGATCGCATGCTGATTCACTGGAAACATCAAAATTTTAGCGTGCTTTGATCAGAGGACGGCAGCGAGTTGGATCCTATCCGTAAATAATCTTTACAAGGTATACTCCGGAGACGTGGACTTCAAAGACCGGTCATCCAGACCGATAGTCAAAATCTGGTTTCCTGTAAAGACTGAAAAGCCTGGCACTATAATAAAAATGGTCAGGCTATTCAATGCTCACATAGCCCTGATCTTGGAGGCCTGGGTGATCGGGCTTAAAATCTGGGCATTGAAATGGAGCAACAATTTATTGGTACATAGTGCCTTAAACTGTGATTCAAACCTGAATATCTTGTTGCCTCCTCAATAAAGTGACGAAAGCACAACGGCAATTAGCCTGGAAATGAAAGGACGTAAAGTCAATACCAGACCCGTGGTAAAGCTGGTGCAGAACAAAACAGAATCATTGGTTTTTGCAGGAGACGTGAACACCCAATACGCAGCATGGGAATGCACAGCCACCATGAAAGAGGCGAGCTAATTCTAGGGTTGGTCGTCACTAGGCAAGAAACGATCCTGCCTTTATATAAGTAATCGAAGGGAAGTCCCTGTTACTCTTATGCCGACTAAACTTGAAAATACTGAAGATCTGAAGTTGTTAAGCATACAAAAGCTCAGGATCTTACGAAATTGCTCCTATTCAACTACTGCAGGGTCAGTTCGGATCCAGGATCGTAAGGGCTGAGTTTGTTGGATTATCGTCACTTAGACTTGTCAGCAGAGAAAACCCAAAAAATTGAGTCTTTTTGCCTCTTTTATGGGTCATGGTAGTAAACTAACTACTCGAAATGGGCAGAAGACGTAGTTGCCCTAGACTAAAATATGTAAGAATCCAATGTTATTAACTCCGGAACTCTCAGGAACGAAACTGCTTATTATTGAGTCTGAAAAATTATTGGGATTCATTCTGGTCAAAATATTAAGCTCGCCACAGAACTCGGAGGAACGGATGAGTAAAGCATTTAGCGTCGTCCTCTATACTTCAGGCACCATCCGGCGGAAATAGGGCACTACATCTCGAATAGTACCTTTGCTTTATGTTACAGTTAGGTCTATACTTATCTACGGGGTAGCGCTCGAGAAAGAATTAACCAATTCAAACTGTTACATTTCTATCACTTTTTTAACCAGTGGCCACTTGTTTCAAATACTCAACATTTTATTGCTGGGTCTATTTGATCGTTCATTTATGATGGTGAATCGATATAGACTTTAGTGTAAATTATGTAGACTTAAGGAAGGCGCCGACTTTGCGGTTTTCCAAAACGTCACTTTTGTTTTTAATTTATTTATAAATAAAAAATAATGCTATTTTCTTGCTAATATTTATGAAGAGTGTGAAAATTTAAAAGAAGAAGAGAGCGCTACACATGATCTACGAGTATAGTGTCGGCACTTTGTAACAACATTAGCGGCAATGATTGAGATATGGCTTTGGAACGGCGGCATTTATGTGACTAAATTGTTGCAAAGTGAGGGAGTTTTGCGGAAAGGTGGCAGCGATAGTGGAGATATAATATTCTCTAAATGGTTTGTACTTTAGGCTCGACACCGGCGAGTTGGGAAGGCTTGTTAGGAAGGTATATCTGTTGTGGTTTTTTTTTTGAAGAATGCTGCTGGAGTTATAGTCCTTGGTGGGATAAAAATCCGGGTCGTTCCGATATAAGGACCCGAATTTCGCGTATAATCGACAGATAGGTCTTGGCTTAGAAGGGACGGGATTAAACAATCCAAACCACGAATGAACAACTATATTATTAGAATATTCAAAGAAACTATTTTACAGGACTACTTACACGACGCTGTGACACTGACAATGGGTATCAGCACAGAAGAAACATGCCGATATTGCGAGATGAAATCGGAAACACTAGCTCACTTATTCCTTGAGTGGGGAGCAGTTGGCAGTAGAAGATTAAAATACCTAGACACATTTCAGACGCAGCAAAATCACAATACGTTGTCCAATCCTCATGTCAGCAAGTGGTCCTGAGCAACTTCGGGCTGAGCGTTGTAATGTGATAAGAATCAGAGGGCACAATGGATCAATGGTCGCAGATATCCTCTGCCATCTATCTATCTAACTATGGTATTTAGATAAAGAACTACATATTTACCTCCAGATCACACGCTTCCATTAAAATCGTCAAAAGACTAAGTGACATTCTTTGGTAAAACTCTTAGTTTGTAGGGGAGACGGAGACGAGGGAGTACTAAATCTCCATAATTTGAGTCACACTGTGTAAATTCAGTCAAAGCGCTCATATTCTCCCCATAAATCGAAACCTCCACTCACGCTTACATACTTTTCTGCTTTGCAATAATTGTAATTGAAATTGTATTTAATACACCTTCCTTCTATAGGATTTGGAAACCCCAACAGCTGCCTTCAATCGAAAAAAAGGGACAGTCTATTAAAAAACGTTAAATATCTGCAACAATGATTCAAATAATACAAATATTTTCACAAGCCAATGTTGTGGAAAATTCGCAACAATTACAATACGCATTTATGTAAGTATATATGTACGAGTATACTGCTGATCCTCTCAAACTGATGTGATGGCATTAGGCGGAGCCTGTACTGTATGTACTATGTGCGCGAGACAAAGTCTTCGAAAGCCACAGGCGCGGATTAATGTCAGTAGCTGGGGATTGCACGCACTACGGACAAATCAAATGCCACCAACAAATTGAAACATCACCGCGCAGAAACGCAATACAGTTTAAGCGTTCAGTAGCAGATCGTGTGATGATCGTTAATGATCTCCGTTATTATTTTAGCTGTTTGAATATCGTATTGTTTCGTAACTTTGTTTTGGATTTAATTGTCTGATATTCCCATTGTAGGGTTTTTTCCTCGGTGATTGTGTGGATAATTAATTCTTGCTTAGTCTTTTCGTTAGTGGTGTGAGGAAAATGAGAATTTTATTTTTTAACATTGTTCGAGTATTACGAATGATATGGATAATTGTTGTACGGTAAGCACGCGTTGCATTGTATGAAGGATACGAAAGACAGTTGGAAAAAAAAATATTTGCTTTAGAAATATTTGTTTTTTAATTTTCAATATTTTTAAAATTAGAATGTTATATATTAAGAGACAATCAGAAAGAAAGGGTTATCCAAGTAGAGGTACTTTTTCAATAGCTTTTGAACGTTGATAGGTCACGCGTCAGTCGTGTCAAGCTGTCATGTTATTTTTGTTCAGTATTCTTTGGCATTTCATCACGGAAAGACTTAAGCCTGAACAAGAAATTCACGTTCTGCAAAGAATGTGTTTCGCGAGCTTCGCTCAACTTATGGTCAACATAATCGGCCTACTGAGCTACGTCCACGTAGCTGAGACTGTACACGAAGAACGTGTGAAGTCGATTCGGCGCCGTTCGCAGCAATTAGGACTGACGTATGGAACGACTGGCGCGCGTACAAAATTCAGTTTGTACAAGAACTGAAGCCGCTCGACCATCCCAAGCGACTTTGCTTTGTTCTGTAGCATCTTGAAAAGTTTCAAGAAGACCCGACGTTTCCGATCCAAATTTTGTTCAGCGATCAGGCCTATTTCTGGCTGTGTCGCATTTGTGACGAGGAGCACACTGAAGAGATTCAAGAGCTGCCGCTCTTGTAGAAAAAACAACGGTATGCTGAGGTTTGTGGGCGGTGGAATTACCGGTTCATATTTCTTCAGAAATGATGCCGGTGAGAACGTAACCGTCAGTGGCGACCGTTATTACGCCATGATAACTGACTATTTGATGCCTGAAATTGACGCTCGTGATCTCCGCGACATTTGGTTTCAACAAGACAGCGCCACTTCTCACACATCGCATCAATCAATGGATTTATTGAGAGAACACTTCGGTGAGCAGATAATTTGACGTTTTGGGTCGGTCGATTAGCCACTAAGATCATGTGATATCACACCGTTAGACTTCTTCCTGTGGGATAAATAAAGTCTAAAGTCTATGCGGACAATCTCGCTTCGATTCAGGTCTTGGAGCAAAACAACACGCTTGTCATATGCCAATTACCAGTCGAAATGCCCGAACGAGTCATCGAAAATTGGACTCAACGGATGGACCATCTGAGACGTAGCCGCGGCCAGCATTTGAAAGAGATAATCTTCAAAAAAATAAATGCCAAAGAAAGTTCTTTCGAGTGATAATAAACTTTCCCCATTAAATTTGAATTTTCAGAGGTTTTTTTCCTTAAAAAAAGGTAGGGAACCTCAAAATGGATCACCCGTTATTTCATTAGAACAATGCTGGAAGTGTCGTCGATCTTTCATTGCTATCAACTCTTCCATATGTTTCTTTTTTTTGTTCGAAAAACTTTGATTAGGCAATCGGTGTTTTGGTTTTTGAAATTTGGAATGAGTATCTACCGAACAAAAATCCCAAAGAAAAGCCTCCCTTCTTTTGGATTTTGTTTCAATAACGTCTTGTCTGAATATCAAATAACAGTTTTGTAATTTTGTGGCATAGTTGCACTAAATTTCCCGTTCATATCGTTGAAGAAATTACTATTTCTGAAATTTTTGACGAAATTGGAATATTTAAAACAGCAAATCAGATAACAGGATCAAAGTCGCTTGATGAATCGGATATTATTATCCACCATAAATGTATTGACATTTGCTGGAACAATATTTTACATTTTGGATTTGTTTTTGTTAAAAAATGAGTTTTCAAAATCTTCAATTAAGGTTTATCACGTCAACTTATAGCCATTTAAGGATCGAAAATTGACCTTTCACCACATTTCAACTAACTTTTCTTAATACGCAATAAAACCACTATATTTTAGGTCAGTTTTAGGTTGTACTTGAAAAAGTCATACAAAAATTAATTCCAAATTTTTTTTTTCAGTAAGAAATTTGTTAACCAGTGTTATTAAAAAAATGTTTTGTAAAGCGTTAATACTTATAAATTTTCCCAATAAAAAGTTGACTTTTACTCTTTGTTTACAAAAAAAAAAAAAAAAAAAGGATCACAAGAACGTAGTACATATGTATGAAGGATATATAATTTATCGATCTTTAATAATTTTGAAATTAATTTAAAATTAATATTAAAAAACTGTATTCGACTTTTACAAAAAACTTTATCTCAATTTACCCCAGATGGGACTCGAACCCACAATCCTCGGCTTAGGAGGCCGATGCCTTATCCATTAGGCCACTGGGGCTTGTTTACCTTCGCCAATACAATAAACACTTAAACAAGCCATGAAATAAAAGTAATATTCTGACATAGCATCCACAAATTTATGTTTCATAAAACAATAACAAAGTCGGTAAATATAATAAAAATGTAACATAAAATAAAAGAGAAAGTAAAAAAAATTAATTGCAATAACTGGACTTGAATAATCTTTAATTCAGCATATAATTTCACCTTCATAAATTTCTACAAAGATTTTATCTTGGAGTTTATTAGAACGACACAACAGTTAAAAGTAAAAAAGTTAATAAATAAATGCAACTGTGTCTCTTATTTTGTTATTGCTTTAGAACAATTGAATAAATACCAAGCCCTCAAGTGTGCATGTGTGTTCAGTGTAAAAAAAGCGCATCACAACTTGGAGTAGAAACTGGTCCAAAAGAAATGTCAATTATGCATTTCTATGCATATATAAAAGTGTCTGTGTCTATTTAGTGTTCCAATAAAGTCTTCCTACAGCACCCAAAAAAAAAAAGAGTTTATTGATAAAAAAACACCCAGAAAAGCCAAACTGTTTTGAAAAATTTGTAATGCATTTCATTTTATATTAAAAGAAAATTAATTTATATTATTAAACAGTTTCAAAACTATATATAAAAATTGGGAAAAATTCACTATTTAAACGCCAGAAATGTTTTCGTATATTTCGTTTTTATTGTATGTAACGGGTGATCCATTTCGAGGTTCCCTACTTTTTTAAAGGAAAAAAAAAACAGAAAATTCATATTTAATGGAAAATGTTTATTATCAATCGAAAGCCAATTCTTTGGCATTTATTGTTTAAAGATTATCTCTTTCAAATGTTGGCTGCGGCTACGTCTCAGATGGTCCATCCGTTGAGTCCAATTGTCGACGACGTTCGAGCATTTCGACTGGTAATTGGCGAATGACACGCGTGATATTTTCCTCCAAGGCCTGATTCGTATCGCGATTGTCTTCATAGACTTTAGATTTTACATATCCTTACAGGAAAAAGTCTAACGGTGTGATATCACACGACCTTGGTGGCCAATCGACCGGCCCAAAATGTGAAATTATCTGCTCGCTGCAGTGTTATCTCAAAAAATCCATTGATTGATGCGATTTGCGGGAAGTGGCGCCATCTTGTTGAAATCAAATGTCGCGGACATCACGAGCTTGAATTTTAGGTATCAAATAGTAGGTTATCATGACGCGATAACGGTCGCCATTGACGGTTACATTCTCACCGGTATAATTTTTGAAGAAATATGAATCGATGAACCACCGGCCCACAAACCACACCAAACCGTTGTTTTTTCTGGATGAAATGGCAGCTCTTGAATCTCTTCAGGTTGCTTTTCGTCCCAAACGGGCAATTTTGTTTGTTTACATATTCATTGAGCCAGAAATAGGACTCATTGCTGAACAAAATTTGGTTCGAAAACGTCGGATCTTCTTGAAACTTTTCAAGAGCCCATAGGGCGAAGCGATGTCGCTTAGGACGGTGCAGCGGCTTCAGTTCTAGCACAAGCTGTATTTTGTACGCTTTCAATTTAAGATCTCGACGTAAAATGCACCAAGTCGATCCATACGTCAGTCCGACTTGCTGCGAACGGCGCCGAATTGACTCTCTACGGTCTTCGTGTACACTCTCAGCTACGGCCGCTATATATTCTTCAATGCGTGCTAGACATGGTCTATTCGGTCGAATATTATCCGATATTAAATGCTGGGTCTCAAGATGTGTGATGGTGTTGTGAATAGTATGCTCAGTAGGAGGATTATGTTGACCATAAGTTGACCGAAGGACTATTAACCAATATTATTTATGATCTTTTATCAATTTTCGAATAGCTTCACATTTCCATCACTGTTGTGCTTAATCGACGAAGCTCTGGCCAAATAATTTTTTCAACCACTTTTCCTTCGGCCAATTTTTTACCATCAATAGAGTTTTGCAGAGGCAGATGGTGTAAGGCGCTTTCTAGTGGCTGCATCAGAACTTCCCAACCAACTTTCTCCAATTATTGCATGGTGATCAGTGATGTACATATTTATGTCAATTCTGGACGCTTTTTATGAAGAGCTTACAACAAGCTAGGCTAGGCTAGTTATCTGTTAACAGAGTGATCCTAAACTGCCACGTAAGTAATGACTAATGCCTCCTCTGTCCTGACAACTTTTGCTTTTGCTCCAGCATTTACAGAACTTCATAGGGCTTTTGAGTGACTGGCCGATCAAACCGAGGTGCATCTTTGATATCAACATTTCCGGAACGGAATTGAGCAAATCACTGCTGGGTGTTACGATTTATAGAAAAATTTTCACGAAAAAATTCCATCAGGAGATTTATTCTTATGGTTCTCAAGACGGTTTTATGACAACCTTGTTGCTTCTTCCTCTAGGATCCGAACTCCAAATCGATGCGGGGTATTTTATGATCGGCTGGCTTATTGCCCTGTGAGTTGCGAGCGAGTTGTCTTTAGCCTGGAGCTACCGGCGAGCAACTTGATGATTTTGTAATTTGATGATAATCGCAGTCGTAGTGAAGGAGTACTGGCTGTTGAATGTGACTCCCAGAACTTCGGGTTACTGACAGTCGGAATTTTGACGTCAACGTCTTTGACATACTGGTCAAGTCAGTACTCCTTCGTTCATCTGGTCCACAGATTTCTCTGGTTATAGTTATAGATGTCGCGCAGTGAAGAAGTGGGAAAGGTCGGAGAGATAGCAGTTGACCTTTCAATAAAGGTTATCAATATCCTGGCCAAGCTTAAATAACGAGCAGTTATCGATATACAGGGTTATCTATATTGCGGTTTCCAAACTAAAAGTAAATAAAATGTATTTAAATTTATTTTTTCATAAAATTCTTTGACATATCTTAACGAATGTAGGTTTTCAAGTGCCCAAGAGTTAAAGGTTTATCTGCATAAACACGGTCTCTCGCTTAGCCCCAAAGAAAAGGTCCAACGGTGTCAAATCGCACAATCTCGTTGGCCAATTGACATTGCCAAGACGAGAGATTACGCGGCCGGGGAATTTCTCTCGCGATAAAGCCTTATTCACTCGTGTTGTGTGGCATGTGGCACCATCTTGTTGGAACCACTTATTTTCCAAGTAGTGTTTTTCAATTGCAGGCCAAAAAAGACAGTAACAGTCTCGCCGGAGCCCCAAATGTGACTATTTTACTGAGTGAGAAATGTGCTTCGACCCTAAATCAAATTTTGTTGGAAAAATCACGGTTCACTGCTTGTTGTTCAATCACCCAATCGACCTAACTACGATTTTGTGACTTTATATGGATCTAGGTGCAAGTCCAAGTGCAAATTCCGCCATTATGTACCGTAAGAAAGTTCCAGCTCTTGTGAAGGTCGAGAAATAGATACATTCGGGCCTTCGTCTTACACTTTCACTTACAGCAGCGATATTGAGGTGGAACGAGCAAAATGATGATTTAAAGGTCCTACAAGATCTGTAGCCGATCCGGTCTCTTCAATTATTTTTAGAATTTTACCAATTGCTTGAGTAATTGGACGATTATATGCACCATGATCTCTTCTCAAAGCATGAAACGTGTCTACATTTGAATCACCAGTTGTCAAGCGATTCAAATGTCTGACTTTTCACTAAAACAAAACATGTTTGGTTTGACAGTTAAGTTTGACTGATGTCAAAATACAGCCCTGTACTTTTGAAACCATTAAATTGATAACCCTTAATAACATCAGTGAAACAGGGAGTTTGAAAATGTCGAAATTCAAAAATAGCGGAGAGAGTACACCCTTGTTTTTTCTGAGTTTATAATTGTGAATTCGAAATTGTACCTGTCGACAACTCAGTTAATTCATGGGTAGAATGGCTTTGACAGGTCCAGTGCTGAGTAATATCGTCATTTATACCAAAAAGTGTGGTTGTGGTGCTGTGCACTAGTTGAAAGTCAAGCTAATGTGCTACGGGGCTCTAGAGTAGTTTCTGTATTTTGGGTATTGTTATAGTTGTCAGAGACAGATTGAGGACTAGAGGACTATTAACGAGCATTCCTTTCAAAGTTTTTTTCTTTTAAGAAATCTTATGCGCTTGAGCAATTCAACCTAGTAAAAGTATGTATATCCATAAAAATGCTGAAGTGTATAAAAAATATTTAACTTGGACAGAAACTCATTAAGAAAACCATAAATAATTAAGATTCAGGAAAATTACATACAAACAAACACATTAAGGAATAGCATTAAGGCGTGAAGTATACAAGTAAGGCCGTTAATGTACATATATGTACGAGTATGTGTCCATATATTTGTGTACAACAATTGCGTTACTAATGCCGAGCGCACCACTTGCATCTTGAAGGTAATGAGGGGTGAAAAAATTGTCGCCACACTGTCTGGCACGATCGAGCGACGGCGGACCGGACGTGGTTACTACAAATTTTGACAATTTTCTTTCAATTTTTTAGGAGTTGCATAAAAATAGAGCACTTATGCAATGGTGACATTTGAGAAAACACTTGAGTTTGCATTATATGTGGACTATATACATACATACATATGTATGTATGCAAGTAACATGTGCCATGAAGGTTTTCAAGTAAAATATATATGAACTTTTTTGACACTTTACTGAGGGAATTCCAATTTCAGTTGAATTTATGTAGAAATTCTTAGAATACGTCGAGGGGCGGTACGAGCCGATATTGTGGTCTTCTATATTGCATGCGGAAAGATTTCAACCATTCGTCGCCGCGCTGTCTGGCACAATTACGCATTGCGTTGAAGTTTAGGTATTTCTTTTACAATCTGAGCACTGGTACTCGTAAATTGATGATATATGAGATTGTACTTGAGATTTTCCTATTTAGCTGACATGTGCCAAACAAGTTTAAACAAAACTTACTCCAATTGTATAACAGGCCTTGGCGGCTAGCTTATGTTCCTTCTGCTGCATAATTATACAATATAATATACCCATTGTTTTGCGCTTTTCAATAGCTCAATCTTTTCTTTTCTTCTTCAGCTACTTTTTATTTACGCTGACCAACGCTAGTTGGTGCCACAGCGTGAAGCGAGGTGCTTCTCCATGTGATCTTTTCTCCCTAGTTCTTTGTCAACTGCTGATTCCACCACAGTTTATGCTTCAAACAGCTCATCGCCGCATCGTTAATTTTATCCGCCGTCGCCCATATGTAGGGCACCATAAATCTCCAACGTATAACAAGATTAATATCTGGTCCTAAAAAAGCTTTGATAATTCTGTTCAGTATGAAACCTTGCAGCAGAGACTGGATAGATTAGAATGTCTTGAAGGAAGGCGTAAGGGTCGGTTATGAAGGTTTATCCTAGGGCACACGTAATCGCTTCCAGGTTCATAATTGCTGATTAGTGTATCGTGTTTTTGAATGTGGTACATCTACTGTTCCGAAGCGTCATTTCGTCCTTATTTTTTACAGTTAGATGACTGCATTTAAGGTTGATTGACCAACTCACGTTCTTTAGCGTCGATGGTTCATAACGGAGAACGGGCAACCTTAATATTTTATTCTTCTAAGACTCTACAACCGTTTGTTGGTTTGATCCGAGATCAAAAAATTTCGCCAATCTCCTTTCTCCTTAGCGAGGTTCCTCCAGTTGCTCAAACCAAGAGCAGACAGATCCCTTGCGACTTGGTCCTTCTATTTTGTTCGGGGACGCCGTAGCTTTCGTTGCCCAGGTCCAATGCTTTCTTCACTGGAGCAACTTCATTCATGTGAAAGGCATGTCCAGGCCAATGCAGACCTTGTATCTTTAAGTGCTTGACTATGTTCATGTACTTGTAGAGCAACTTCAGTTTTTGGTTTCATTTTGTTCGATAACCTTCCCCCAATTTAATATTATCAGATGGAAAAAATTCGTGATATCTTTTTTACATGTGGAGTGTTTCCGAACAGATTGACCTCGTTTAGCTCGGTGAAAGCTGGTTTCATACTTGGTCTTAAGGCCCTGCCACCACGGGGTGTATTATAGCAAGAATTAAGGTGATCTTTCATCCTACTTTCGCTAAGAAGCATCTTTCATTTTTGATGGTTGTTCTGACAAGAGCCTGACGAAGTGGAAAAATCTCTCCTTGACTGCTTTGCTTGTGGAAGATTTAAGTTAAATCATTCACCTCAATTTCGGTCAATCACTGATACGAAAATGAATACAGAAAAAAGGAACTTTTATCGGATAACCTTGTAATTGCTCCTAGAAATGCTCAGAGTTTGAATTAGTTCACTTGTGGAATGGAAATGAAATTGTTGAATAAAATTTTTATAAAAATTTAAAATGAATACGTACATATGCACATATTAGCCCACACAAGTATAAACATATATATATAAGATGATGAAGAGTGTAAATATGTAAATATGTATATATAATGTAAGTATATTGCAGGTTTTGTTCCATCTCATTTTTTACACATTCAGCCATTCAACAACATATGTTTCAGTTCCCACAAGAGGACAGTAAAAACGGTAGATTCTATATGCATATACGAGGGCCGTTTTATAAGCCAACGACTCTTTGAATTTGCCGGGCAGTTACTGTAAATACAACACTGCTCTCGTCAACTGTTATCGATTAATAGACTGCCGTAAAATTTTGAGCAAGCTGCGCCATTTAGCTTGGATATGACAGCTATTGAAAGCGGACGACTTCGCGAATTTTAGCGAAAATGGAAAAATTTGCGTAAAAAAACCAACGCCGAAGGCAAGAAAAGGCTTGATAAATACTATGGGGACTCTGTACCATCAGCTTCAATGGTTAAGAAGTGGTTTACTGAGTTCCGTCGTAGTCGTACCAGTACAATTCAGTAGGGGAATTCTGCAACTTTTATCGATACGATTTGTCGAGTTATTAACTATCGAATTTTGGTGATTCTGTAAATTATTTATAACGATAGTTGTTAGCTGACATTTCCTTTTTATTAAAATGGAGAAAAAGTTGCACCACAGCTTAACAAAACATCAAAATATGCAAAAATCGCAAAGAGGAACGAGAAAAACAAATTGAAAACAAATAAATTCGTGATAGCAATTATTTTTAATAATTGAGTTGGAATCAATTACAAAGTTTACCAATAAAAAAATGTTATGGTTTCCTCTTTCCAAGCTGCTCTGCATTATTCTAGGTACTGTTGATATCATCCTGTTATGAAGAATCGCAAGGCGGTTAGAACCGACCAACAATTTAAAAGTGTTAAAAATTGAAAAACACTTGAAAGTTGCATTATTTACTTGTTTTCCTGTAGATACCGCTGTTATTCTCTTGCCTTTAGTTGGCTATCATGTTGATTTCTTCAACTAAATCTGGGGCTAATCGATATAACTTTCGAAATTGCGTTTCACTCAAGTTGAAATAATCTTCCACTTCTCGCAACAAACTTCTATTTACTGACATTTCCTCATCTTGGAATAAAACATATGCGAAATACTCGAAAGAAATCTTGGTTTATTTTCCTTTACATTTTTTTGGTAATTTCTCGATTTGTATTTTATTTTAACTTTTACGCTATTTTATTTCAACCTAATTAATATATGACATCTTTCTTCGATAGCGTTCGCGAACAGCTCGAAATTTTTTGTCGTTTAATTAACAACTTATCGTGTAATTAACGACAACAGCTGATCAAATGATATCGAATATCGTTAAAATATGCATAGCGAATACTCGAATCGTTAAAATTGTCGATAAGTATTTTTAATGATCTGAAAATCATTATAATAGCATACTACTGTGGTGGAAACCAAAGGTCGCCCACAAGATGTCGTCCCAAGAGAAATCGTCAATAAAATCCATGAAATGATATTGGACGATCGGGGAATAAAAGAGCGTCGTGAGTTGGCTGAGGCATCTCAACTGAGCGGGTACATCACGTTTTACATGAATATTTGGACATGAAAGAGCTATTCGCGTGATGGATACCACGATTGATCACACACGACCATTGGGCGATGCTCAACCGCAAACCAAACGAAGTTTTGCGCCGTTTCGTTACCTTAGACGAAACATGGGTCCACCACACCACACCAGAGATCAAAGAGCAATCAATACAGTGGGTTTCTTCGGGCGAACGTGCTACAAAGAAGACCGAGGTGAGTCTATCAGCTAAAATGGTGATGTCTACAGTTTTTTGGGATGCCCGAGGTGACATCGATTACCTAGAAGAGGGTAAAAAGATTATCGGCGAATAATACTCAGAGCTTTTGAATAGATTCGATATTGATTTGAAGCATAAACGACCGCATTTGGCAAAAAAAAGTGCTGTTCCATCAGGACAATGTAATCACCATGGCAAAATGCACAAATTGGGCTACAAATTGCTATTCCATCTAGCCTATTCTCTACACTTAGTCAATTGCGACTATTTCTTGTTTCCAAATCTGAAAAATTGACTGGGCGGTAAGAGATTCGTGTCGAATGAAGAGGTCAACATAGAAACAATCGCTTATTTTGAGGGCCAAGAAAAAGGAAGGAATACAAAAGTTGGGAATAGACTGGACTAAATATATAGAGCTAAAGGAGACTAGTTGGAGAAACAAACGCGTATTTGCCAAAAAGAATATATTTTATTTAAAAATTCACTGACTTATCAAATCACCCTCGTTTAACCAAAAATTACCACGAAACATTTTTGTAAATTCGGCGTCAGTCTTTTGGAAACGATTCGATTCTGATTTTATGAAACTCTGGAAAGATTTGTTCTGTAAGATTATTAGCTAACATATTTCCGTGAAGCTATTTTTTCAGGCTATTTTTTTCGTACTCTCTCTTCGCCCGGTTAGCCGTGTAAGAACTCTTTCCAACTATAATGCATCTTTGTCCAGTTTTTCATAATAATATTAGTAATATATTCTCCTTGCATTCATATATACATATATACACATGTATGTTATACGTGACACAAGTGTATGGATAAATTCTTTCTGATTTATAAATATGTATATGGACATATATATAATGAAAATCACATTTTTTTCTCATAACCAAAATATAATTTCTTCCAAAACAATCACGTTGTTCTTTTGGAAGGATTTTAACGTTTCGTGGACACAGCCATATAAATAAGGATATCAACACACACACCCACACATGTGAGTGGCCGGCCCCAGTGGTCAGTGGGGAATACATGACAGGGATATAGCATGAGTACTTCATTAAATTTCCATTCAAATGGCCAGCGGTTATTTCTCGCACTTTCGCGACGCGTTGAATTGGCAATATATATATGTATATATATGTTATATATATATGTGTGTTAAGCCCGTAGGTGAGTTCCCCTTTTTGTCTCCTTGTCATCACTTATGCGCTTGATTGAACAATTTCGCGCATTGCCGCTTTGGAATGACGCTGAGTGAATATGAGTACATACATAAGAGCGTTGTGTTGTGATATTGTATTGCCGCGGGCAAAAGTGGATGGGCGTTGATACATTGGCGGAAAATATGCGAATAAGTAATATAAATATTGGTGAAAAAGAGTGAAATAATATTCAATTCTAGCATTTTAAAAATATATCATACATATCTATGGGATTGCTTTGTATGTTGAAGCGAAAAAAATAAAATAAAAAATATATCGATGGAAAAATAATGGAAGAAAATTTTAAAACACTTTAAAAGGCATTTATGTCAGAATTACAAGACCTGATAACTAGGAACCTAAAGAGATAATCTAAAAAAATGGCGCTTATTACAAGTAATTTCTCTTTTTCTGGAAAATGATCAGGGGTTCGTATTAGTACCAAGTCTTTAAGACTAAGAAAAAAGAAGAAAGATATTTTTACCAGAAGAGCACGCTTCTAGCTTTGAAAAAAGAGGCCGTCAGATACGTGGTGGGAGAGAGAATCATTTGCCGAGTTTTATCATCCACTCCGATGCTACAGAAAGAGAGGACGATGTGATCAAATACGCCTTTCTCGAGCGATTGGAATGCACTGCTGAGCGATGTCTTTATATAAAACTCGTACTTGGCGATTTCATGGTCAGGATAGGCAAGGAAGATATTTTCAGGGCTTCATTCAGAAAATTTAGCCTCCACGATGAAACCTCTCCAAATGGCCTTGCCTACATCAATAAAAAAAGAAGAATTGAAAAAGTGCTCTGGTAGGCTTAACAAGAAAATAAGACTTTATAGGAACTGTGTTTTTGGTTATTATTTTTCTCAACGATAACCCACTTCCCGTATGACGAACCCGTTTTGTTTCTCATTTCGCCGAGTTACAATGAGCACTGAGTTTGTGAAGTGTCGAGAATAAAAAAAAAGGCCGGAACAATAAATTTGATTTCAGAAAAAAGAAACGAACTAGAAATTGAAAATATTAAACTTGAAACAGAAAATAACTCAAAGTTTTTCTCTACGACTGGCAAGAGCAGGGTAATAAGTTTCACATGACTGGTATAAGGAGGAAGATTATATTGAGAGTTAGAATTTAATTTTCTTAAAGCAAAAAGTTGAAATCGTTTTTGAATATATTTTATCCCATTAGTGTAGATTTGATAATTCGGTTCCCGAATTTCTGCGTCGTTTTCCAGAATTTGCACCACTAATGTTGTGAAGAAAGTTTTCTTAACATAAGGGTCCTCTGCTGTCGCATCAATGTGAAGGTTGAAGTGAATTTTTGGGACTATAGTGATATCCAGGACATTATAACGGCGAACCTGTCCCAAGCTATAGTTATCTATCTTTATAAAGTTTCAAAATATATTATTGGGTGTACAAATTAATTCGGTCCGTTCTAACAAGGTGGCTAAACATGCAAGTTGTGGTCGATCTAAGAAACCATAACCTATTTCATTGTTAAGGTTTCACAGCTGTCAACAGTAATGAAAATGTATCAGCTTCTATTTCTGACAACATTGTTTTTTTGCCTTTTCGAAATGTCTGTATTTGTGTTAAATAAACAGCATTTGCGGGAAGTTTAGATTTTCTATTTTAATTGGAAGAAAAGTGCAGCGACAGCCCATCGATTGCTTGTGAAAGTTTATGGTGATTCTATGCTGACCGATAAGACATGCAGAGAACGTTTCGATGTTTCAAAAGTGGTGATTTTAGTGTAGAAGACAAAGAGCTCCTTTAGCTTGGAGTCTGTACTGGATCAAGATCCATGCCAAACTGAACTCGTTATCGACTGCAACAAACTCGTTCGAGCTCTGCATTGTGCGAAAAACGGCCAGAAATTACCGAAAGGCAGGACAAGGTAATTTTGAAACATGACAACCTGGAAACACTGAATGAAGAAGTCTTACCTCACCCGTCACATTCTCCAGACCTTGCTGATTCCGACTACTGACTTTTTCGACTGATGAAAACGATTTGTGAGGTTACCGGTTCGTTTCTTTTGAAGAAGTCGAAGAATGGCTCTATGATTGGATATAGGACAAAGAGGACTTATTTTTTTTAGATGGTATTCGAAAATTATCAGAGAAATGGGAATAAGCAGTCATTTCCGATGGACAGTACTTCGAGTGATATATTATTTTTTAATTATTGCTTAATAAAAATACTTTTTTGAACACAGAAAAATGGATCGAATTTATTTGTACACCCAAAAATATTTGTAAAATTTCGAGATTTGAAGAAATCCTTATCGTCAGATGATGACATCTAAAAAACTACAAACATGTACACATCACAATGTAACGCCAAAAAAATTTTTGCGGCAAAAAAATAAAACTTTTTGGGAAAATTGTTGACTATTGTTATCATAAATCACATTTTAATTATTTCTTTAGACACTACTTTCAAATCCCCACCACATTTCTTCGCTACTCAACAAACCAACTTTCGATTTCATTTATCATGATTCCCTATATTTTGACAAATTAAAACTATATTTCTTATGCAACACATTTACTGATCGGGTGTTTAAATACTAATCGAAACTGAGCACTTAAGTCCCCCATTCAGTTTCACCTAATGCCGTAATGATCATGCGGCCATAAAATAAATCCAAAGGCCAATTAAAAATGACATTCAATGTCAAAGCGTATTAATTCGAATACAAATGGGCGCACACAGAAATTTCAAATTTCCATAAAAACACTAAATGCATATACGTATGTATATGTATATATTCAAAAAGGGCGGCGAGCGCAATCTTCAATAACATGTAGCCTGTGCTTACTCATTTATTTGGAGTAGCTTAGCCAACGGAACTTGACAAGAGACACGACGTGTTGACAGCATAACGAGACAGGAAGACACCCGCAAAAGACTAATGGTAGACGGTTTCGAAAATGTATGTATGTATGCAAATAGATGTTGATGCAGGAGTGTTAAGTAGAAATGGAAATAAATTCTGATTGATGGAAAAAGTGGGGAAAGCGCAGCGGTCTATGCGTTTTGGGAGCAGACTTTGATGTGCTAATACAGTGGCTCTATGTGCATTATTACAAATGCATGTATGTGATTTAAAAGGTTAACAAAATTCGTATATTTAATATCTCACTAAATATTCCTATCTTGACTTTTTTTTGCGAGCATTTAGGGTACAACATACTTGGAGAATAGTTTTCTTGGCATATTTTTAGTGTGGAGAAACGATACCAAGATAAATGGAATCTTTGGTTGTTGGCAGATTTTGTTAAAAGGGAGGGGAGTTAAATATTCCAGAGAGCCATATATTACATAATAGTATAATTGGCGCTGTGTAACCGTTAAAACAATTTCTTCGGCCAAACTGCTCCACAAATCTATCGTATGCATCTTAATGTTTTCCAGCAAGTGGAGGGTCTTACAGTTTATTATAATCCAGCTCCGAACGGCGGATAGCCATTTATGAGGAGCTTTGCATTTCATGTCTGAAGTACATTCGAAACGGGTTAACATTAACTCCCGAGGGACAACCGCAATTAGAACAAGAAAGAAATGGTGTCTTTGGCCATGCCGAATTCTTTATACATTTCATGAACATATCAAATTATTGCAAAATGTAAAATCGATTTTAATGATTTTCAGTGTCAATATTTATTTGAATTTACGTTCTAAAGGAATCGGTTTTATGGGTGCTATGTGATAAAGGATGATCCATTTCGAGGTTCACTACTTTTTTTAGAGAAAAAAACACAGAAAATTTAAATTTAATGGGAAATGTTTATTATCACTCGAAAGAACTTTCTTTGGCATGTATTTTTTTGAAGATTATCTCTTTCAAATGTTGGCCGTGGCGTCGTCCCGGATGGTCCAACCGTTAAGTTCAATTTTCGATGACTTGTTCGTGCATTTCGACTGGTAACCGGCGAATGATACGAGTGCTGTTTTGATCGGATCGAAAATCACGCAACCAGATCGATCATGTTGTGATAAACTGGAGACATATTTCTGACGACATCTTTCAGGAGTTCAAGAATTACGTACGTTCCGAGGACCTAACATCGACTCAGTTCCCTATCTTGTGCAGCAAAGTACACCCGCGAACAAATACAAGGTTCGACATCGAAAAGCCACAATCACAGAAGACATCCAGCCAGTTGTCCACTCAACTTTTACTCCTGTGCTCTGAGAGCTCTCATTCAAGGACCTATATCTCAGAGAAAAATTGTCGTAAGACCACAAAAAAGATTGAATCTAAACAGTTTATCTCATCTATTACCTGGTTAGAAGAGAATGGAAGTCCGTTCACCAAAAAAAAAGTTTAAAGTTATTTTTTCCAGGAAATTCATCTTAATTGTAAGATGTTTGGACCTAAAAAAAAATTCTCGCGCCCAAAGGAAGCTGAAAAACACTATATGAAAAGGCATCAAGCTTCAAATCACCTTTTTCAAGTTGCGGTAATTTTTAACATTATTTTTGGACCCGTTAAATGTTTCTTCTAGTGTACATTACTATATAGTGTACACACATACATATGTATGTATAATCCAAGGTGGATTATAGGTGTGGGCAACTGCTTCAAAGGGGCGAATCCAATTTTGTATTAGCATAACAATTGTTAACAACAAAACCGCAAACAAACGCACAAACGCACTTTTATGCATACATACATATACACTTATGCATGCTTATGCTCTTGCGGGTATTCTTAAACTTACATACATATATACATAAATATATATACCACGTACACGTACAATAGACTTATGGTAATCAGTTGCAACCCTACCAAAGGTGGTTACCATCACCAGCAACAATAAATATCTACATATCTATATGTATTCGTCAGTGTTGCCACTTCTCCTTTATTACTTATGTTATTGTTACGTAAGAATTTTGCATTACTATTGTTGTTGTTTTCAACAAATCCTGCCTGCGGCCTGCATTTACATCGATATGCCAGGAACTACTTAATTTTATACATAAATGTGTACAACAATTGGCAAAGTACATACGTCAGGATGCGTCAGCCAATGTATCAGTGTATGTATGTATGTGTTTGACGTGCCGTGTAAATTACTTCATTTATATGCGTGAAATTTTTGCTTCAAAGGAATTAAAATGTTATCAGCCCAGAGCAAACGTTATGTTCTGCTTTTCTACTTTTTTCTTTTGGAATATTTGAATTTTCGCTTCATTGTTACAAACATTTAAGTCAGCGTTTAAATAAAAAAGAAATTAATTTCAGTATTTAATCCAAAGGCGGCCAAAAGCCAGATGCACTTAATTTTGCAGAATAAAAAAATTCTACTAAAATGTAAATGTACCAAATTATGTGATTGATAATATGATTTTTAAGAATGCCTCGACGCCTGGTACACTTCCCTGAAAAAGTCTTACGATCAAACAGACGAAATTTCAGCATAATATGACTGAGAGTTTGGAAGATCTGTAACAAACATAAAGAAAGATAGAAAAAAGATTTTTATATATGTAATATACATATGCTAGTACATATATGTATGTATGTAAGTACATGCTCGTAGGTATATGTCGATAATAAAGGTTGATCCAAGTAGAGGTACTTTTCCCAATAGCCTTTTTTTGACAGATCACGCGTGAGTCGTTAGCATTTCATCATCATGGAAAGACTTACGCCTGAACAACGTTCACAAATCATTCAATTTTATTATGAAAATTCACGTTCTGTAAAGAATTTGTTTCGCGCGATTCGTCCAGCACGCAGTGAAGAAAAAGTAGCGGCCGTAGCTGAGAGTGTACACGAAGACCGTGGAGCAACTCGGACTGACGTATGGAACGACTTGGCGCATTTTACGTCGAGATCTTAAATTGAAAGCGTACAAAATACAGCTTGTGAACGAACTGAAGCCACTGGACCTTCCCAAGCGCCATCATTTCGCTCTATGGGCTCTTGAAAAGTTCCAAGAAGATCCGACTTTTGGAACCAAATTTTGTTCAACGATGAGGCTCATTTCTGGCAACCTGAAGAGATCCAAGAGCAGCCATTTTATCTAGAAAAAACAACGGTTTGGTGTGGTTTTTGGTGTGAACGTACCCGTCAATGGCGACCGTTATCGTGCCATGATAACTGACTATTTGATGCCTGAAATGGAAGCTTGTGACCTCCGAGACATTCGGTTTCAACAAGACGGCGCCACTTCCCACACAACGCTTCAATCAATGGATTTATTGAGGGAACACTTCGGTGAGCAAATAATTTCACGTTTTGGGTCGGTCGATTAGCCACTAAGATCATGTGATATCACACCGTTCGACTTTTTCCTGTGGGGATATGTAAAGTCTAAAGTCTATGCGGACAGCAAGCTTCGATTCAGGCCTTGGGGCAAGACATCACCCGTCTGCAGTCGAAATACTCGAACGAGTCATCGAAAATCGAACTCAATGGATGGACCATCTGAGAGGTAGCAGCGGCCAATATATGAAAGAGATAATCTTCAAAAAATAAATGCCGAAGAATGTTCTTTCGAATCATAATAAACATTTCCCATTAAATTTATATTTTCTGTTTTTTCTTGAAAAAAGTAAAGTAAAGTAAAACCTCGAAATGTATCCCCCGTTATATAGCAAGCCGCTTGCTTAATATTAACGCTTGCTGGCAATTGGGATCAGATGCTGCAGTAAGACCTCGGCGAAGCCTTATGTCGAATAAGTCGGAGGCGGCACTGAAGCTTCCTCTCTTTTAGCCGTGATAGAAATCTGTAAACGGATTGATCTTGCACAAGAGTATGAATTGAGTTTAGCCCTTCAACTATAACTGCAAACACCGAAGCTGGACTGCATCCCATTACGGCCCGGTCAGCCTTGGGTCATCGGAAATAAGTTGTCATACAGAAAGGTGAGCTTCGGAAACCGGAATAAACTCTTTTTTGATTTTGTTTTCATTTTTAGACGATTTAGAAAATATAAAAATTGTGCTTACGAAAAAAATAATAAAAAATATTCAGTAGGAGGTTCGTCGGTATGGATATTTAAAAATTGTTTTTGATCTTTCAATTATTTCCCCTAGTGTACTCGTAGGTATGTACATTTAATATCTCAGTAGATGTAAGTATGTGCATACATCTATACAAAATAAAATACATAGTGGGCCGAGTTAAGAAAATTTAATGAATTTCTTCTCTACCAAGAAGGTGTTATCAAATACTTGCCCAAATACGTCCAGTAAGGTGTGTACACCAGGTAAAGGTTTCCACGTGAGTAAATACAGTGCAAATATTAATATCATGGTAAAGGCAATTGTCCATACAGAGTTCAGCAATAAACTCTAATGAAGTACATGGAAATTTTTGACATATTTTTCCTCACAAACAAACAAAAAACTTCACTTCCATTCAAGTGAACATTCACAATTAGCTTAGGAAGAGTAGTTTTTAGAGGAAAGAAATTTGGACCACCCAAAACTGGACTGCGGTAGATCGTCGCCACCTGTGGATAAAAATGCGCTATAATTTCGAAATAATCTTAATATACAGAAATAAAATTCGCAAATTTCATACAAAGGTTACGCAATAGTCTTCCCTTAATATGAGTATAAAGTAAATTGCGTGCACTTGAGTGCATCAGAATCGCGCGCTCATCTCCTGCAGCGATAAAATGTGGTATATCAGAACAAAAGAGCAAAGGTCCGCGCATACATAACTGCGCAATTGAGCAACTGTGCGCTAAGACGACCACCAGCACAAATTGCACAAAAAAAAAAAGAAAAGAAAGAAAGATAATCACTCCTGCAGTCTGCAACTGAGCGGCGTTCACAGGCCAGAGCGCCAATCTGTGTGCGCTGCTGCTGCTGCATTCGGCAAGCGAGGATTTGTTTTGGCAGCTATGCAATAATCCCCAACCGAAATTGCAAAGATTCAAAGATTCTACTTTTGTTATTTTTTAATAAAATCAAATAAAAGAGCAATTCATTCAACTAGAAATGTAACAATTGCTAAGATTGCCTAATAGTAAGTATATCAATTGTTTGGAAAACAAATCAACAGTTATAATGCCATTCAGAGTGTTGAAAAATTGAACTGCAATGCAATGTTAGGCCTTGCAAATACGTAGGTACACATATGTTGGCATTAAAAAACATTTCAATCTTGACATGCACCCATGTAAGTATCTTAAATCGTAAAATTCTTAACCTGAAATGCATTTTGTACGAAGAGAATATAAAATCGGCTCATCTGTATTTGTAGAATTTCCACATTCCCGCGCTGAAATTTTTTTAAACTCAATTTTAATCATCTGTCATGGCTGTCAACGGGATTCAGAGAAGGGCCCATTTAAAATGGGAGCGTAGTTTGGTTTCAGAACTGTTTCAATAATAACTCATTACAAATATTGCGAAAAAAAACTGGTATCCACCACGCAAAATTCAGCTCCAATAAAGAGATAACAATTAGCCTCGAATTTCTTATCACTACGACGATCACTGCAAATTTGTTTAGAACCAAGATTTAAGGGCATGTAACTAGACTTTTCGGTCCCTAAATTGAGAAGGTGTCTTCATGAGAATGAAGGCTGACCTCATTGGTGTCCAAGTAACGCTCTTGGACTGGACAAAGTCGCAGAAGAGTAAATATTTGTGATATTTACTACAGCGACCATATAAAGTAGCCCAAATTTGGTGTCGCAATTGCGGTGGCAGAAATACTAATTCTCCGAGTGCTGTAATTCAGCACGGTGGATGAGTGTTTAGCCACAATTCGTATAATAACTAATTTTTCTAGATTTGCGTACGTTCCGAAGCCCTAAAATCTACTCGATCCAATATCTAAGTCAGAGTTAAGATACGCACCTGCCTCTCTACGACTATGTACAGCTGCATACGAAAGTACTGGTTTTCGACAAGTTCCTAAGAAGAGGTTGTGCCTTGAGTATTGCCTAACGGCAGTAGAGAGAAAAAAGGCAGTCTACTTGGAAACTTCGCGATCGACCGCAAGGCATTCGAAATGCATGAGTATCAAGAGCTTGAGAAACTTGAGAAACTGGCCGACGGGTGTAATGCTTGAAAATTTTATCGAAATTTGTGGAGACTTTCAGAAGATTTTCAGACCGAAGCATATTAACTGTTCCCAGTTTATACAGAGTTTATAGAGGGAACACTGCCCCAGTATGCTCAATTGGAAGCTAAACACCAGCAGATGACGAACTCGAATTTCCAATCGACTATGTTGAAGTTCGAACAGTAATTACCGACCGAACTAATCAAATGCGATATGGAAAAACAGACAATATACATACATACTTAAGCTTCTGTTCGAAATATGATGACACGATTGAAACCTGAGTGTGCTCTCTCCATCCACGGAAAGAAGAACCCCACAGTCTGCGCCTATTATCATAGGGTAAGCATTCTCAATATCGAATATAACGTAGTATCGAACATACGGTGTACAAGACTAAAGTCCACCACAACAAATTGATTTCGCTTTATCAATGTGGATTTAGATCTTGAAATTCTACAATTAATTAGATGTTCACCATGAGTCAAATCCTGGAAAAGAACCCTGAGGAAAGTCTCGACACACACTACCTCTTCGTCAATTTGAAAGCAGCCTTTTACAGTGTGGAAAGGAGTTGCCTCTACACAGCTATGTCTGAGTTTGTATCCCACAAAACTTACACGGCTGTGTAAATTGACGTTAAGCAACACTAATAGCTCTGTCAGAATCGGTAAGGACTTCTCCGAGCCGTTCGAATATGAAACGAGATTTCAGACAAGGTGACTCCCTATTTTGGGACTTATTTAATTCATTGTTGTAGATAATAATACGAGCTGCAAGCTGAATATAGAAGGTACAATCATCTATAAGAGAGTGCATCTGTTGGCGTACGCCGATGATATTGATTTCCTTGGCCTCAACAACCGCGGCGTAAGCTCTGCTTTCTCCAGACTAGATAAGGAAGCGAAGCAATAGGGTGTGGTAGCGAACGAGGTCAAGGCAAAAAGTTTTTTGTTATCAGTCCCATGGTACTGTTCACAGTCATAGCTTGTAAGTCGTAGATAATGTAGTCTATCTGGGAACCGGTATCAAATTTCTTTATTTCTTTAGCCTGGTTCTAGAGAAAATAATACCAGCTGCAGAACTAAGAGCGTACAAATTCTGCCACAAGCCGCTGATCATGCGGTTAGTACTGCTTTCTACTGACTTGACAAAGAAATAAAACAAATAGGGCTTAGTGAACTAAGACGAAGTGGAAGATCTCCTGTAATCAAACAAACTGTCAGTGTATTCGAGTCTTGACTCCCTTATCACTGTTGACAGTCTTAATTTTGAAATCATAGACTATTTAGAGTATTTGGGAGCAAGAGCATGAATACAATTAATACTGTCAGGCTCGAAATTCAACGCAGAAACACTCTTGCTAACAGGTGCTATCTTGGACTGAGTAGGCAAGTGAAAAGTAAAGTTCTCTCCCGACGAACAAAGGCGAAATTCTAGAACTTACTCTTCATTCCCTTTATGTTATATGGTGCAGAAGGGTGGAGGTTGAAGACAACTGAGTTGGCTCTAGGAGTTTGCGAGAGAAAGATTTTATGGAAAATTTATAGCTTTTTGCGCGTTGACAACGTACGAGATATACTGCGAAATTGACATAGTGGGGATTAAGAGGCAGGGGCTAACCTGGCTAGGACAAGTTGTCCATCTGAATGATAATACTCCAGATTGAAAGGACGACGCAGTAACCGCCGCCTGAAGCAGAAGAAGAAGTTCTACAAGCCTGGCTTCTCATGGTTTTTTAAATTGATGCCAATTCGCGGAGCGAAGAAAGGACTGGTGTGCTGTTGTTGACTCGGCTATGATATTGGTTCTTATTTATTTATATTTTTATTAGGTTTTCTACACTAAGAAGTCCTATTCGTGCCATATATTTGCTTTCTAATCCAAAATCCGATTTATACCAAATTTTCTCCACTTCAAGTTGATAAATAAAATTGGTGCCCATAAATCGTTCTGATAGACCACAAAATAAAATCGAATTGAAGTTCCCCAAATAAATAAATATAAATTAAGTAAATATTTACTGTCCATAACACTATTAAATGGTTCCTACAATACACATAATGTCTAACCATCAAGAGCAACCCAACAGTGATTGACTCATGGTGGAGCCCCCTTTATATTGACTCCAAATGGAAAAACAAAAACTATCAAAGACATCTTGTTGTGCACTGTAATCTATATTCCTGAACTAAATTAAGAAAGTGCAGTCAAAATAATGTCCGGAATTGAGTCTTGGTATTTTATTAACCGTATCAGCTCCAGCTCAGCTACCAAAGCACCAAACCAGCAATATGCGCGCGCCTGTCCATCAAATCAATCAAAAAACTCCCAAAAATCGAATGAAATGCTACAAATTCCGTATTGTCAAAACAACGGCAACAATTAGTTTACCAAATTACATACAACAACAAGCAAATAGAGACATTAAACCCACACCCACCAATGGAGATGATGGAACATCCCCACTCTAGCGGTTATTTTCGAATGCATTTTCGACGAGCATTGCTTGGCAGCGAATAGTGGTCGGATTGGCGTTTATTTATTTTCCATTAACATATGATTTTACATACTTTATGCAATTAGAAAAACAGAATTGTGCGTACATACACATATAATATATATGCATGTTGTACGCATTCACCTCTGTCCCACAGCCGTAATCGATCCATATCCGCGTACAAGAGGTTAGAATAACATGACATCGCATTCCGTAATACGCTTACGCACATAACATGCGAAATAGCTCATCAGTTTGGGATACAAATCGCGTAATAAATAGCTGCATCATGTCAACAAACACACACACACACACACACATGTGCATACACACTCTCATGCATGCATTTAAATCATTTTCTGGAAAACTGAACGTCAGTCGGGCTGTCACTTTTGGAAAATTGCTGTGAGTAGTCCATCTGTGGCATTTTATTTTATGCTTATTTGGCAGTACTAAACTCAAAATTCAATGTGAGACCAATACATTTACACATACACACATACACACTTATACAGCCACCCTACTCTAATCATACAATGCGGCAACTGCGGCATCCCAACTCCAACTATCGTTATTTTCTTTATTGTTCTTCTTGCTGTACTTGTTGTTGCTGTTGTATGCTCTGGGAACCGTGTGTTTTATTTCAATTCGGTTGAACTGTTAAATCAACACACCATGGGGAGTACATCTCGTAAATTGTCAGTGATTGCCACTTCTCCACGCTTGTGCTACCCGTTTTAACGCCCAGCAATTAGTCAGCTCCCAGCAGACTAGCGAAAAGTTTCCACAGACTCGTGCAAAAGTTTTGCGATCCGTGAAATTTCTCAATGTCATTATTTCAAAAAACAAAATGCTGAGCAAAGCAATTCGCAACCATATGTCAGTGCTGAATTTTCGAATTCGAATTGGAGCATTTTTCAGTGTCACTCAAGTTGTTGGATGTTTCCACATAACATACCTATGTACATACTTACACAATAATATTTATAAATGTATATAGAACTTCAAACTAATCTAGATTTATTTTGGGTTGAATTTTGCATGAACGAAAGCTGTTCCTTAGCTCCCAGAGCGGGTTTAAAATCTGCCTAAATCGTTGTAGTCATGGTTTTCTCAAATAGACCTCAACTAACGGTTTTTTTTTGCACTTGCAAATGTGGCTCTTCAGCATTTTATTTCTCTAAGCCAATTTCTGAACACTAACTTTTGCTGTTACATACATAGATCTAAGGGATCTGTAAAGAATTCGAACTAATCCACCGCAAATTTTTCTCTCGAAGACTTCCAACGCCGACACAACGTCAACGCTTCTGCAACATACAGCAGGACTTAATGATTTGCGACTTGTAGAGTTTGGTCTTTATCCGTCAAGTGAGGACTTTACTTTTCACTTGCTTACTCAGTCCAAGAGTGGTTCTGCGTTGGATCTTGAGCCTAATGGTATTCATACTTACTCCCAGATACTATAAATTGTCTATGACTTCAAAGTTAAGATCGTCAACGGAGATGAAGAAGTCAAGACACTGACAGTTTGTTTGATGACAGGAGATCTTCCGCTTCGTCTTAGGTCATAAAGATTTATTCGTTTTACTTCTTTGTCTAGTCAGTATAAAGCAGTACTAACTGCGTGGTCATCGGCTTGTGGCATAAGTTATATGCTCTTGCTAGAAGATTGTACCTTCTATATTTAGTTCTGCAGCTAGTATTTTTTTTTTCAGTATTAGGCTAAAGAAGTCACACATGTCGCTCAGCGTCAGTTAACATAGCCGTATTATTTTGGTGGGAGTACAAAAAATTAAGACACAACAGTGTGGTCGCGTAGGCTGCCTTAAAGTCCCCGAAAAGGTGGTGTGTGTCGATTCGTTTTTCACTGGTCTTTTCCAGGATTTTGGACAAAATGAATATCTGGTAAATTGTGGATTAACAGGCCTGAAGCTATATTGTTATGGCCCCATCAGTTTGTTGGCCGTAGGCTTTAGGCTTTCCAATAGTATGCTTAATAAGATCTTATATCTAGTATTGAGTACATTTATCCCAGGATAGTTGGCGCAGATTTTGTAGTCCCTCTTTTTGTAGATTGTGCAGGGCATACTCGATTTCGTCCGATCATATTTTTCAAAGATCAATCAGCCTCCGCCACTTTGTTGTTCTTCATGCAGGCAATTGCTATTCGGTGTTCTTCATCGTCTGGTAATGGAACATCTATTCCATCGTCATCGGTTGAGAATTCAGGTTCGCCATTTCCTGGTGTTTAATTTTCAATGCAATTTAATAGGCTGGAAAAGTTTTCTCTCCATAACATCGGAATACTCTGAACATTTGTCGTCAGATTAACTCTTTGGATCCTACATTAACATGCTTTGGGCTTGAAACCTTCTGTAAGTCTACGAAGTTTCTTCGTAGAATTTTCGAGCACTATCCTTGTCGGTTAGCTTCTCAAGCTGTTCAAGCTCATATATTTCGGCGTCTCTAATTTTCTGTGTGCGAATGCGTCTTGCCAGAAAGTCATGGACTCGAGTCATGGCCAAATCAACATCGAAAATTATAGAAAATTAATTTTTCTAATTGCGATCGCCCCTCGGCAGGGAATGCCAACCCTTCCGAGGACAATCCTGACAGGATTGACAGCACAATAAAAAGCCTCTCGGTGGCGACTTAGTATAAACTGTAGATCCCTCAATTTGTTGGAAAAACATCGTTACGCACACCACAAATTGGAGGAGGCGCTCGGCAAGAAATCGCTTCAGTCTTTCGCTATATTACGTATATTTATATCGTTTGGTTGTCTGTTGTAATTGTAGCCTATCGTTGTTGAATCTTTCTTGTGTTTGTTGTGTGGCCTTCTTTCTTGAACAGAGGCAGTGCATCTTAGTGATCATCTAGAAGATTGGAGACTTGTCGCCCGTCTCTCAAAATATGATCGATTTGGTAGCCAATTTTTTCGTTCCTGAGACAGCCCCATGTAACTTGATGTATTTTCTTGTGCGGGACAAAAATATTTCAGGTCACGATCAGGTTGGTCAAATTCAACCCATTTGGGGACATACAGAAAAACAATGCTCAGTAGCATTTTTGTTTCAGAAAATACCGACAATATGTGTGCTACCTGCGTGGAAATTAACCATAACCAAAAATTTTGGACGTAATGACTGGATTTTTGACCGTGGATAAGGAATTCTTTAGAGAAAAATTTGAATTCAGAAGCTTCTTGTACCCTCACTAAGCTGTAGTTAAATATTTAATATACACAAAAATATACTTCACCAGCTGAACATAAAAGCTTTGGGCAAATACGAATAACATATGATATACGTACATAAAAGTTCATATTAATGTGGTCCAAAAATATTTTTGTTGTCCAAAGAAACAAATTGGTAAAAATAATTAATTTTTGAATCTTCAGATTGTTTGGTAGTGCTTTGACCATCAGAACGTGAAACTATCCGGGAAATCTTATTTTCTGATGCATGTTAACGGGATCGAATCATAATTTTCGGAATATGAGAACTGCTTTAATCCCCATATTGGATATTTGTGCATATTTTGCTAGTTAAAAAGGGAAAAAAGTGAATTTTGTAAGATTTATGATGTTTTTTCTAGCTGGAAAATTCCACGAAATGCCCGGATGAAGCTGGATATTACAGTCTCTTATAAACGACGAAGTTCCCTTAGTGCTGAAGTCCCACCTCCCACAAGAAGTAACTAGTCCATTGCAAATTGCCTTTAGAAACTATGGGGGTTGGCCATTATATTTCGGGATTTGGTAACCCTAGTGTTGCAATCTGGTAACTGATAACTTTACCGTTAAGTTTGACAGTAACTTAAAATATTCATCAACATTTTTCCGGGATTATTTTTTACTACTTTCGGTGTGTATTAACTCAGCGACAGCGCATGGATGAAATTAATTAAATTTTTAGCTATGAAACTCAATCAAAGACGAGTTTTTTTCTATGGTATGGTGAAAAGGTAAAAGATCTTATGGGGAGGTCCTAGATCACTCCCAGACGAATTTCGTGAAGGTTGCCCAAAAACACTTGTTGTTCCGGAAGCTATTGGTGCTGTGCGAAAACTGATATTGCAAGATCGTCATGGGACCTATCGAGAGGTTGAGAAAACTATGGCCATTAGTGGGACCAAGGTATATTCTTCTCTGCCAGTTGTCTTTCAAGAAATCAGGAAAACCATCCGCCGAAAACGGACCACTCCTCACAACGACAACGCGAGCTGTCATACATCGGCTGGAACAATTTTTGAGCACTCAAAACATCGATTTGATGAGTAATCCACCGCATAGTCCTGATTTAGCTCCGAATGACTTCTTTTCATTCCCGTACGTTAAAAACAATCTGAGAGGCCAACGTTTTTAAACACCTGAAGAGGCAGTTGATGCGTTCAGAGCGCATGTTTTGGAGATACCTCAATCTTAGTGGCAAAAGCGCTTCGAAAATTAGTTCAAACGCATGCAAAAGTATATGGATCTTAATGGAGCATATTTTGAAAAACAAAATGAGTTTCGATGATTAATATTTGTTTTTGTTCTTTAACTCCGCAATAAAAAGAGCAGCCCCCATATAAGACTTATTGGAAGCGCAATTTGGCCCACCACATTAATCCACTATTCCTCCACAATATAGACTAAAACAAAGGGTCACGATCGGAGTACCTATTAATATTTTTCGAATAATTAAAAAATGTATTTGTAAAATTGTTATGTAATGATATGTCTATTTTTTTAACGGATGATCCATTTCGATGTTCCCTACTTTTTAAAGTTTAGTGGGGACTGTTTATTATCATTCGAAAGAACATTCTTTGGCATTTATGTTTTTGAAGATTATCTCTTTCAAATGTTCGGTCCATCCGTTGAGTCCAATTTTCGATGACTCGTTCGAGCATTTCGACTGGTAAATGGCGAACGACGCGCGTGATGTTTTGTTCCAAGGCCTGAATCGAAGCGGAACTTAAGACTTTACATATCCCCACAGTAAAAAGTCTAACGGTGTGATATCACACGATCTTGGTGGCCAATCGACCGGCCCAAAACGTGAAATTATCTGCTCACCGAAGTATTCTCTCAATAAATCCATTGATTGATGCGATGTGTGAAAAGTGGTACCGTCTTGTTGAAACCAACTGTCGCGGAGGTCACCACCTTTAATTTCAGGTATCAAATAGTCGGTTAGCCTGGCGCAGTAATGGTCGCCATTGACGGTTAAGTTCTCACAGGCATCGTTTTTGAAGAAATATGGATCGATGATTTCACCGGCACACAAACCACAATCATGAAATGGCAGCTCTTCTACACGGTCTTCGTGTACACTCTCAGCTACTGACGCTATATTTTCTTCATTGCGCGCTTGACGTGGTCTATTCGGTCGAATATTATCCAATAGTAAATGCTGGGTCTCCAGATGGGTGATGGTGTTGCGAATAGTACACTCAGTAAGCCGATTATGTTGACCATAATTTGAGCGAAACGCGCCAAACACATTCTTTACAGAACGTGAATTTTCGTAATAAAGTTAAATGATTTGTAAACGTTGTTCAGGCGTAAGTCCTTCGATGATGAAATGCCAAACAATACTGAACAATGACCTCTACTTGGATCACCCTTTATATATATATATATTTTTTTTTTTTTCAAAATATGTGACTAATTTTTTTGTGGCAATTTCATCATTCTAACTCGACGAAAAAAAAAATGAGAATTTTGTGGTCACATTTGGTTCACCCTAAGTCACAAACATAATTGCTTCTGTAAGTGGTCGTATATTCTGCTACTATTATTATTAGATAGTAGGGGATATGCATATACGAAAATGTAATGTAAGAGAAAATTAAGAAGAGCAATCAACACACCAATCACCAGCTGTCATATTCCAATTAATTAATTAATTGTTTATTTATACAACGAGTGCAACGGATATGTGCATAAGTACGAGTATACATTTACATGCATATATATACGAGTAACGAGTATGGAAGGTGAGCCAATGCAATACAATGACTGCTAAGAAAAAAATATTAATTCGATTGGTATGGAAGACAGCAAGACAGTTGGTGGTGTTGCCCTGGAGTTGAAGTGGTATTCTTTTTTGTTTTTTGTTTTCTTTTTTTTTTGTTCAGCTGAAAATGCAATGCGACGCATCACACGCACAACTGCAACTGATGGAGTAGCAAACGTTTGGATCATCAATGCGTTGATAACTCATAAATCAAGCGCGTAAACAGGAAGCGACGTTGATGAAGACGTTGATGCAATCTCATCGCGCTTATTACGTTACATGAAGTGCCATAATGAAGTAAATTATCAAGTCAAGTGTAAAGTGGAAAAAGTACTGACTGAAGCTACTAAATACATATATTTTTAATGATCCTGTAACAGCATGTCTCTCTCTCTCTCTCTCTCTCTCTCTCCGTTTATTGACACGTTCCACATCACATTTGCGTACAATAAATGGTAAGTGAACAACAATTTAAATCATGCAAGTTCCCAGGAACTTAATGATGATGATGGCGTATACTCCATTTATGTACTCTTTTTTTAATTGTTGTTGTTGGTTATAAAATGTTAATGGCATTGTTGATATTTGACCATAAATTTGGAATTTGATGATCGTTTGTATTTGCTTGAACGATTTTTAATACATGCACTAATCTTAGCAGCAATTCCCTGCGTAAAACTCCTGCTGCTTTAGATATGTACAATATTGTTGAAAATATTAGCACAGTAATGGAAATAAATATAAAATTAACCTTGTAATTTACCTAAATCTCAAACATTTATATGAAATTCAAAATTATTGGCAGTTTATGGTTATCACCTCTGATAAAATCATTGAATTCCATTAATTAGCAGTATTGGGTGAATGCTCCCAGCAAAAAAAAAAAAAATCGGTAAACCTCGCGGCATTGTGTTAGTCCAAATGAATAAAACATAAAGCCGAACATCGCATAAGTCTCTCTTGTGATTTATTAATCTCATTCATCATCAGTTTCTCTGTACTAACAAAAAAAATGCTGAAAGACTTTTCTTCAACTTTCAGCTCTAACTCCTCAACAGGTCCATAAATTGTTGATTTACGTATACCCTTCACTTCGTTGGAAAAGTCCAGAGTGCTACCGAATTTTTTTTCGGCTTCTTTCCCAATGGGCAGAAACGGACTTTAACTAAGTACAGTGGAATGTCCCTTATACATGTAACTAATAGGTAAGATTTGCTCAGCCTATGTGCCGATTGTACAGCCAATTGCTTACAGCAGAAGTCTATGAACAGTAAATATGCTACAACGTCTACTTATAGTGTCTGACTTATCGTTGTTCTAAGACCTAAAATGACACTTCAGAGCTAGCTGCACTTTGTATACTTTCCGTACGCTTTGCTCCATATTTCTTTTCGCCCTAAGCTATATTAAATCACTTTTTTCATAAAATCAGCGGAGTTACGTCCATTTCGATTTTTTAATAAAAAAAATATACAATCTGCAACGATCTTCTAATATCTCCTTCTATCCGTCTACTAAGTTCTAGTAGCTAAGTTTTGACGCCAGGCAGGACTGGAAAGGGTGTGGGAAGTTACGGATCATGAAAAACCATGAGAGGATACAGAAAGCCAGGTTGTATTATTGTCCTTGCCATTTCCCATAATAAATCCAGTGTGGTCAACAATTGCAGGATCAGTAGAATCACCTTACGTATCTGAAAAGACGGTAGTATTAAAAAGTTATCCATTTTACCGCTTACAAAATGAACGCAAATAAAAAGCATTAAAAAAAATTTTTTTTTTCATTTTTATTATAAAGATTAAACCTTGGTATTAGGTGTGAAAGACTACATCATTTAAATGATCGCCTTGGAAATTTTTGCAAACTTCGATCCATTTGAGATAATTTTCGACCACTTTTTGAAACACATTGGGCGGTCTCTCAGCCATAACTTGACGAATTTTAGTTTTCAAGTGCTCAAGAGATAAAAGTTTATTTGCATAAACACGGTCTTTCGCGTAGCCCCACGAAACAAGTTCCAACGGCGTCAAATCGCACGACCTCGGTGGTCAATTGGCATCGCCAAGATAAGAGATTACGCGACCGGGAAATTTCTCTCGCAATAAAGCCGTATTCGCTCGTGATGTGTAGCATGTGTGTTGGAACCACATATTGTCCAAGTCGTGTTCTTCAATTGCAATCGTTTTCAAAGAAGTAAAGACCAAAGAGCGCACCAGATAGTAAGTTTTTTTGGGCGTAATGACTTATTTTCAATTATTTGATGATTCTCGGAGCCCCAAATGCGACAATTTTGCTTATTTACATATCCACCGAGTGAGAAATGTGACTCGTCGCTGAAGAAAATTTTGTTAGAAAAATCGCGGTCCATTGCTTGTTGTTGAAGCACCCAATCGACGTAATTACGGTGTTGTGAATGGTCAGCTGGCTTCAGTTGTTGTGTGAGCTAGACTTTGGACTTTGTAAGTCCAAGTGCAAAAGGTGTGCCGTAAGAAAGTCCCAGCTATTGAGAACGTCGAGAAATAGGCACATTCGGGTCTTCGGCTACACTTTCACTTACAGCAGCGATATTTAAGGTGGAACGAGCAAAACGATTATGGACAGGCGTTTCAATATCTGTAACCGATACAGTCTCTTCAAATTTTTTTAAAATTTTACCAATTGTTTGAGTAGTTGGACGACAATTTTAACGCGTTGTGCGGTTGATAAGTGATCCATTTTCATAAATTCATGACTTTTAAGTAAAACAAAACTTGTTTGATTTGACAGTTAAGTTTGACAGATGTGAAAGTACTGCCATGCACTTTCGAAACCACTAAATGGATAAACCTTTATTACCATTAGGAACAGTCAGAAGATAACACTCCATGAAATTTGATGGACTAACTGAAAGTGAATGAACAAACAAACCTAATTGTAAGAGAAAGAAACTAACCCAAATGTAACAGGAAAATTGTACATGATGACTTACAACAAGTCAAAGAAAAGTATATGCAGACTTAAAGTAATGATAAAGATCCATTAGTCTTTTGGGGAATGAGCTCTAAATAGGTTTCAATCGATGAAATTTTGCTTACAAGAGCTTAAAAGCTTCAATCACTCAGATAACGTTTCCTCCATTGCTGTCAGAAGAGCGACCTAACCTATAAACTCGGTCCTACGGTGCTATATTCTTCACCAAAGTTGTATTAAATTTACACATGCATGCGTATGTATATGTAGTAAATATATTCAGTCGATTAATTGGTAACTGCATACGTATGCAGCAACAGCATCACACCGCTCTATTTGCCATCGTCATTAACCAAAGAATTGTGCAGTTTGGCGTTAGCGCAGAGGTTTTGCCGACAATTTTTTCTAAGAACTATTAAATTGAGCTATTCACCAGCTGAGGTGCATTCATTCATCGAAACGTGTTCACGTGTCTTCTATATGTCTGGCATCTTCTATTTGTCTGGCTGTCTAGCTGACTGGCTGGTTAGGTGAAGAGGTAACACATACTCACATGCAAACATACATGTTTCAGAATGTGTATTCAAGCTTGTATGGCTGCTTACAATTGTTTTTAATTTTTTTTTTTGTTATTTTATACGCCAAATGCATGGCGCTCAGTTCCGTTATTTTTTGAAGACTTTCTCATTCCTCACTGTATTTGCTGACACCTATAAAATTTACTCTACTTGCTATATATACAGTATGTACTACATGCACACATACATATGTACATATATGTATGTAAAACTGTGTGTTTGTGCTAGCAATTTGAAATTAAAGACCGCATTCACCCAAATTGTTTAATTACATAAAATTTTGTGTACACAAACCATTTTCGGTTTTATGCTCTTTCCACAGAAATTTTGAGTGATTGCATTTTATTTGAGTTGATTTGTTGAATTTACAAATTTAACTATTGTTTGTGTTGTAGATTTTTATGATTGCCTACTTGTACTCAAATAGACGGCAGAGGAAGTGTTGTAGAATAAAAATTGAAATTAATTTTTTTAAATGATTTCTGGAAAAACTACATAAATTGATTTTTATAATAAAAATTTACATACGCGTACATATGTATATACAAATATTTACATATGTAAGTAAGTATCTGTATATAAAGGTCCAAGTAGAGGTACTTTCTTCAATAGCCTTTTTTGACAGACCACGCGTGAGCCAAGTCAAGCTGCCATGTTATTTTTGTTCAGTATTGTTTGGCATTTCATTATGGTAAGACTTGCGCTTGAACAACGTTTACAAATCATTCAATTTTATTACAAAGATTCACGTTCTATAAAGAATGTGTTTCGCCCGCTGCGCTCAACTTATGGTCAACATAATCGGCCCACTGAGCATACTATTCGCAACACCATCACCCATCTTGAGACCCAGCATTCAATATTCGATAATATTCGACCGAATAGACCACGTCCAGCATGCAGTGACGAAAATATAGCGGCCGTAGCTGAGAGTGTACACGAAGACCGTGGAGAGTTGATTCGTGGTGAAGCCGCTCGACCTTCCCAAGCGACATCGCTTCGCTCTATGGGCTCTTGAAAAGTTCCAAGAAGATCCAACGTTTTCGAGCCAAATTTTGTTTAGCGATGAGGCTTATTTGTAGCTCAATGAGTATGTAAATAAGCAAAATTGCCGTACTTGGGACGAAGACCAACCTGAAGAGATTCAAGAGCTACCATTTCATCCAGAAAAAACAACGGTTTGGTGTGGCTTGTGGGCCAGTGGAATCATCGCTCCATATTTCTTCAAACGGACGCCATTTGCCACACATCGCATCTATCAATGGATATTGAGAGAAAACTTCGTCGGTGAGCAGATAATTTCACGATGGGTCGATTGGCCACCAAGATCGTGTAATATCACACCTTTAGACTTTTTCCTGTGGAGATATGTAAAGTTCAAAGTCTATGCGGACAATCCCGCTTCTATTCAGGCCTTGGAGCAAGACATCACCCGTGTCATTCGCCAGTTACCAGTCGAAATGCTCGAACGAGTCATCGAAAATTGGACTCAATGGGTGGACCATCTGAGACGTAGCCGCGGCCAACATTTGATAGAGATAATCTTCAAAAAATAAATGCCAAAGAATGTTCTTTCGATTGACAATAACCATTTCCCATTAAATTTGAATTTTCTGTGTTTTTTTCTTTAAAAAAAGTAGGAAAACTTGAATTGGATCACCCTTTATATTTGTCTCTACTTATATATATATTTACTCGTACATTGATATTTCAGTTTTATTAGCAATTTTGGCTGACCTCAATAAATTTTTTTGGATATTTTTACGATCCCAATTTGAATTTTAAAAATCTTTTCCAAATAGCATATGACATATTTTTTGCTAAATAGCGTAAATACAGTCGTAAATACAAGCAGCCATTCAAAAGTGGTGCGGACTTCATGGTTTTTCATTTATGAATAGAAAATACTAATATTTCAGGTTCCTGTAAATAATTTGATTCCTCGCGGTAGAAACAATTCTCGTAATTATCTACTTTCGGCTGTGGCTCTATTCAGGTTCTAACCTATCACGGACAATGCATCCTTTTTAATGTTATCCAAAAGCTCAGAGCAAATCCACAATAACGGCCCAACGTAGTTTCAGGTAGTATAGGTGCCTTACCTTTGATTGCTAGAATCCAGTCCAAATGCTCCTAAAACGCGATGGGAGGGAGCTCGCAATCGGCATAAAAAAGAAACTGCCACTGTAGAGTCTTTCAACGCAGAACTAATTGAAACAATAGAAGCCAAACTGTCATTAAATATCTTCAATAAAGAGAATTGTGAAGCCGAACTAGCAGGCGAATAGTCCCAACTCTGATAAATTCTGCACACGACAGTTGCATACCTCTTTCCCCGACAAAATCACTGCTTGGATCGGTATTCATGAATAGAACTAGATTATTTTGTGAAACCACTTGTAATGTAAACAGACAGATCATGACCATTGAGCGAAAGAAGAGAAAAAAGTCTCTACACCCCCTATATTGGACATCCATGAGCATAACAACCGGCTTAATAAGGTGATACTGTCTAATAGGGTCTCATGGTGAGAGTATGGATAACCTCCCTAATGACTTATATCGCAGCTGCACCGCCATATACGAAGAATAGTTGGTAGAGAATTATCACTGTCCAGCCGTCAATGTAGCCTGACATCGTTTCCTCTATAATTTTTATTTCGACTGTTATTTAGAACTTGCTTCAGGAAGGGCTAATAATCTTTTAGGTTTTATTAAGCGCAAAAAATGGCTTAAACATCTGGGAAGGTGAGAAGAACCTGTATTTCATGGGCCTACCATTACCAAGCGGCCATGAGGCCTAAGTACACTTGATCAGGGTTCCGTGATGGAACAACCTCAACAACTCACTGACTACAGAGGACAGCTTTGAGAAGAGAGAGAGAGAGTATCTGACTATCATGGGTGATGCGTTTTAAGCGTTCAACCGAATTCTTGAGCCTCAAATTTCTTCACACGACATTTACCTATGTATACAACAAAATGGCTGCCGATAAAGGAGCGAAAAAACTCCACCCAAGGCCATTGTCATAAAAGCCAACAGCGCAGCAGTGCTACCCTAGGTAAATATTGAATTTGTCAAGTGAAGAAGCGACAATAAAAGGAATTTTTGGCTATGAGCAACGACCAGAGAAGAAGCTTTGTTGCTGCTTGAGACAGACAGGCGCTTCTAGTTGTTGTATTAGAGTATGTCTTGTTATGCCAGCATTTTTATCTTGCCGCTTGAAAGTGGTTTTTTAGTTGGAGAAAATGTTGGTGTATGTGTGTGTGTGTGTGCTGTTGTTGCTTTTAGAATTCACGCCAATATCATCAAGCTACTCGGCGTTGACACTAGAGTTCACAGTAATTTACGCTGGAAGCTGCTGGTTGGATGCGAATGCAAGTGGTCCTGTCGTTATTCATTTTCTTGACATGTACATATACATTGCTTTACGTACATATATTGTATATATATGCATACATACGTGTCTTAAATGTATTATAATATTATTGTATATATTTTTTTTGGGGAAAAAACCCATATATTACGAGTATATGTAGAAAGTGTCTGTGTTTTTGTAAACGAAGAAAATTGTATTTTTTTATACATTTTTATACACATTAATTTAGAGGCATTCACGCATATATATGTACTCGCATTCGTGTGTATATATGTACTCGCATTCGCCTGGTTTGGGTTGATTGGTTGCCTTCTTGCGCTATTCAAATTTACCGCTCTCAATGCTATGCGGCTTTGTTTGTGCAAAGGATAAACGTTGTGTTTGCCCACGCCTCTGTTAATTGTCCATAGTGGTGAACATTTAAAGCCTCTCGTAAATCCAGACATGTCAAGAGTGGCGTAAAGCAGCAGAGAAAGTTTGTTGTGTGCTTAAAGCGCCTGGCGCACAGATGTCTGTTCGATTCTTTTTTAGGGGGATACCAAAGGTACTATATACGTGTACAATATGCTGTATACAGAAGTATCTAAAAATGTACACACACACACATGCATATATGAATATTTTTCTGCCTGCAAGGAAATCGCCCTTCTGTTCTTCTTTTTTTACTTTTCTTGCTTTACGCTATTTAACTTTTTTATATTTTAAGTAAATTTTTGCTGC
This sequence comes from Neoceratitis asiatica, assembly GCA_030068015.2. Lineage (NCBI taxonomy): Eukaryota > Metazoa > Arthropoda > Insecta > Diptera > Tephritidae > Neoceratitis > Neoceratitis asiatica. The sequence continues at coordinate 65,247,866 of CM061526.1, forward strand.
CACCGAAGCTGTGGTCGTAATGACAACACGAGTATTGTAAATATGTACCTTTGGTGGATGAACATGGTGTTTTTATATGTACTTCGATGGGCTTGTTTGTTGTGCCTTGTAAAGTTAATTGTAAATTAAATATTGATTTTTTTAGACTCGTGGCATTGATTAAACACGTTTAAATACAAATTTTATTTAACTTTAAATATATTTACATTTTATACGCAATTAAACGTTAATTTTCAGCAATAAATATGTAATTTTATGAATTTTTTCATTTAAAGTCTATCCTGTTGCTTCATGGCGAATGGTTATATTGAAACTTATTTTCAGGAAAAGATTGGTCCTTTGCTCATGTAATCAAATATTGGAATTATCAATGAATGATAACCAACTATCCACATATGCTAAGATATCAAAGAAAATAGGAAGATAAGCCGACGATAAGAGGAACTTATGATATTGAGTAGGCCGCAGTGTTTCCCCAACCACATCATGCAAAGAGCTGTTGACACTGTCAAGGTATACAAGTATAACAGTTCTTAAAGGACAATAGCAAAACGGTAAGAGATTTTCCCATCGAATTCTGCTATGTTAGAATTCGATCAGTGATCTAGCAAAGACTATTTTTCGATTTTCTTCACTCACTGAATTGTTAATCGAAAAATCGAGTAATCACATATAAGGTCCTCTTTAGCGTATTATGTGAAAGATTAAAGCCCACCATCAAACAAACTTATTGCCGCTTATCAGCGTGGCTTTAGACCTGGTAAATCTACCATTGACCAGATACTCATCATGTAACAAACCTTAGAGAAGACCAGAGAGAAAATAATCGATACACACCACACCCACGTCACTGTTGGCAGTCTTAATTTTGATGTCATAGACAACAAAAGTTATCTGAGAACAAGCATGAATACCATTAATACTCTTTGCCTTATAATCTAACGCAGCATCGCTCTTGCCAACACATGTTACCTTGGACTGAGTAGGCAAGTGAAAAGTAAAGTCCTTTCTTGACGAACCAAAACATGAACTCTACAAGTCTATCATTCCCGCTCTGAAGTATGGTTCAGAAGCTTGTGAAATGGAACGATGGTCTATACAAGTTATACAACGCCACTGACAAAGTTCAGCGCAAAATAATACCGCTGGAAGAGGAAAAACCTTCACTCCGATGGTAGGATCAGGTAGAGAACGACCTGGTTTCACTTGGTATTTCCAATTGGCGCCAAACAGCAGAGAAAAGCAACGAGTGGCGCGCTAAACTAATATTCGACCGAATAGATCAGGTCCAGCACGTAGTGAAGAAAATCAAGCGGCCGTAGCTGAGAGTGTACACGAAGACCTTCGAGAGTCCATTCGGCGCCGTTCGCAGCAACTCGGACTGACGTATGGAACGACTTGGCGCATTTTACGTCGAAATCTTAAATTTAAAGCGTACAAAATACATCTTGTACAAGAACTGAAGCCGCTCGTCCTTCCCAAGCGACTTCGCTTCGCTCAATGGGCTCTTGCAAAGTTCCAAGAAGATCCAACGTTTTCGAGCCAAATTTTGTTCAGCGATGAATTTCTGGTTCAATGGGTATGTAAACAAGCAAAATTTGCCGCATTTCGGATGAAGAGCAACCGCAAGAGATTCAAGAGCTGCCATTTCATATAGAAAAAACAAAGGTTTGGTGTGGTTTGTGGGCCGGTCCATATTTCTTCAAAAATGACGGCGGTGACGAACGCCGCTTCCCACACATCGCATCAACAAATTAATTTATTGAGATAACACTTCGGTGAGTAGATAATTTCAAGTTTTGGGCCGGTCGATTGGCCACCAAGATCGTGTGATATCACACTGTTAGACTTCTTCCTGTGGGGATATGTAAAGTCTAAAATCTATGCGGACAATCCCGCTTCGATTCAGTCCTTAGATTCCGCAAAACATTCGTGGCGTGTCATTCGCCAGTTACCAGTCGAAATGCTCGAACGAGTCATCGAAAATTGGACTCAACAGATGGACCATCTGAGACGTAGCCGCGGCCAACATTTGAAAGAGATAATCTTCAAGAAATAAATGCCAAAGAATGTTCTTTGGAATGATTATAAAAATTCGCCATAAAATTTGAATTTTCTGTGTTTTTTTCTTTCAAACTGTAGGGAACCTCGAAATGGATCGTTCGTTACTTTTAAGCAGATGGTAATCAAAGGATAACCGTTCAGAAAGTATTTTCTTTTTGAAAGTGCTGAAATAATGATTCATACAAGAGATTTTTTTTGAGTCTTTGAAGCAAGATACATTGTATTTGTGCAACAATTATTAGGACGTAAAAGCAGTGATATCGAAGCTTGAGGTATGCTTTCTGCAAATTTCTATATGAGGATTTCGAAGTTCGTACGTTCATATTTTTGAACCAGTGTAACGGTGATCTATTCAACGGTGATCCTTGTGAGAAACCGTACTACTTTTCATATGAATTCGATTAGATGTACGAGTAATTTCCAACAAAAATACAACAGAGTTCTCTTAGGGTTATTACCAGATGCTTTTTCAGGTTACTGTTCAATAACATTAATTAGTTTTTCGAGCTGTATCATGTATTTTGCAATTTGTTTATTTCTATTTAATAACCTCCTCAATTGTGAAATTTAATTTTAGTTAAAAATAAGTCATGGGAATAAGTTTAGTAAGATGATACTAATCTATTTATAATCAATATTTATTTACTTTGTATATTTAATGAATTCAATGCTACATAAACTTGTTTCCAACAAAACTCATATTAGGGTATGCCCCTCGCTTCATCTCACTCCCATATATTGAATACTCATATTACCCCATCTATATACAAATGTATACTGATATATATATGTATATGTGTAAATACGTACTAGTATAAGTATATTCCCACTCAATAGCACGCATAATGGTAATTTAATCCCTTTCCTTAACTCAACCCTTCATTACTGCGACGTGCGACGAGTAATAACTCCATTGTCTTAACGATTGTCGCCAATGATTCGATTGGGCCACCATCATTGCTGTGTCTGCATTTCATCTGGTAAACAAAATATTTACTTTTGCCTTTCTTTACTCGCCCGTAACACACCCTGCACCACCCACCCCTCTACCAACCACAACATACCTACGCGTATTTGACGCCAATGAGTTTATACCCGCTGACGTCGATTTCCTTAACCAACGACGCATACAAAATTGACAGTTTTTCATTGGAAGTGTAATCGGATTCCAATAGTTTTAGTTGTAGTTGTTGTAATTGCAAGTATAAAATCTGCATAAAGTTTCATAAGAAGCGCAAATGATTCATTGTTGATAATACGATGCCTTTCGAAAGCTCGTGACCGCTTGCATAATACGATTGCTTTGTACTTATATATTTTTTGTTGTAGTTTATGTTATCAGTAGACATGCAAATGTAAGTGTAAATAGTTAAGAGAAGCGCGATGTGTTTTTTTTTCAATGAAACCCTGCCTTAGCTACTTTCCAACCGTTGAAAAGACCGGTAACCGAAACAGTTCGGACTGTCCTGACCCTGAAACCACGTGAAAATGGAAGCAGTGTTCCTCATCTCTCATATATGTATCACACTTATAGATTGCTCCAGTAGTTATTAAAATTATTTCAAACCAAGATCATGCGGAGAAAACACCGTTCTACGTTCTTATTATTTTCAATAATTATTTATTGCGGCCGCGATAGCCGAGTGGTTAGCATTGCGTACTGCCATTCGGAAGGCCTGGGTTCGAGCAACATCCAAAATTATAGAAAATAAATTATTCTAATTGCGGTCGCCCCTCGGCAGGGAATGACAAGCCCTCCGAGTATATTTCAGGCATAAAATAAAAGCTCCTCATAAAAATCCATCGGGCGTTCGGAGGCGGCTTAGAATAAAACGTAGGTCCCTCCATTTGTTGGTACAAACATCAAGACGCAAAACCACAAATTGGAGGAGGAGCTCGGCCAAAAATCGCCTCAGAGGTTACAAAGCGCCAAATGTATATATATATATATATATTTCTTGATAAAAAAGAGAAAAAATGTGGTGAATATTGGAGACTAATCATTGATCCATTTCGAGGTTATCTCTTTCAAATGTTTGCCGCGGCTACGTCTCAGATGGTTCATCCGTTGAGTCCAATTTTCGATGACTCGTTCGAGCATTTCGACTGGTAACTGGCGAATGGCACGCGTGAGGAAAAAGTCTAACGTTTTGATATCACACGATCTTGGTGGCCAATCGACCGGCCCAAAACGTGAAATTATCTGCTCAGCGATATGGGAAGTGGAGCGGTCTTGTTATTTTTTCTGAATGAAATGGCAGCTCTTGAATCTCTTCAGGAAATGGGCCTCATCGCTGAACAAAATTTTGCTCGAAAACGTCGAATCTTCTTAAGACTTCTTAGAATCCCACAGAGGACGTAAAATGCGCCAAGTCGTAACATCACAATTTGACATGACTCACGCGGGATCTGTAAAAAAAGGCAATGAAAAAAGTACTTCTACTTGGATCACCATTTATTATACATTCTTCAAGGAAAAAAAGCAATTCATAATAAGTATCTAAACGTGGGATACTCCTTTCAAGGGAGTTCGAAAAATTGAATTTTTTGAATACAATTTTTGAACGAAAGTCTGTCAATTTGAGTTTATAAGGGAGTATAGATTCAGCGGACGCAATAGCCGAATGGTTAGTATTGCGTACTATCATTCGGAAAGCTAGAGTTCGAGTTCAGGTTCGCGCAACATCAAAAGTTATAGAAAATTATTTTTCTCATTGCGGTCGCTTCTCGGTGGGAGATGTCAAGCGATCCGAGTATATTTCAGGCATAAAATAAAAGGCTCTTTATAAAAGTCCATCGACCATTCGGCGACGGTTTAGAATAGACTGTAGATCCTTCTATTTGCTGGTAAATAAGTCAAGACGTATAACGATAATAGCTTCAGCGGTTAAAAAGCGCCAAATATATACATATATATATATATCGGAAGTTAGAAAATATCTCAGTAAATCTCTTAAATTTTTTTTTCAAACTTCCTATTATTGACAACCACATATTTACATACATACTTATAGGGCTTTAAGGATACATACATGTTAATGTAGTGTAGTGCGAACCGTGTGAATGATTTTCTTACTTGCATCTGCTATTCAATTCATTAAAGTTCTTAAATTGCTGAAAATATACACATTTCAATAGGGATGTTCAATTTTTAAATAGAAACTGACATTTTCAGAACTTTCAATATTTTGCAAAAATACACCAAAAAAGTTCCTGTACGTAATCCCTTTTTACCTGCAAAGTACTACTTTGAACAGTGTTGGACAGCTTGTGTTCGTGTAGGCTTAATGCAGAGGATAGAGTGTAGAAGGCATCCGCTGCCCTATATAGATATTTATATGTCTCATCTGTTCTCTCGCATTGGATCTTAGTTGCGATCATAAAGCAAATACTCTTCTATAGCGCTGTGGTATGGTGGACGGCAACGGACAAAATAAAATATCTTGATATGCCGGAGAGCATTTCCAGATTATCAATGATCAGAACACCCCGTGGCGCTCAAAATAACACGATCTGACGTGCAAACCTAATAGCGGAAAACAAGGCATTCATAGAAAACTATCATAGAAAGAGAAAACATATGTATGTACGTAGATGACCAAACGGCCATTAAGGCCTTACTTTTATATGGTATGAAGTCGGCATCAGTTGCACAATGTAAGGATGCACTGAAAGGACTAGTTAAGTCCCATTCAGTAAAGTGTAGTACTCAAAAGAAGGTTCATAGTGCAAGTAATGTGTGAAGACAGTGAAGCACGTAATCTGTGGATGGGGTGACCAGCTTTCGAAAGAGAGAGGCTATGCTTATTTGACACGGGAAAACGGCAAAACCTTCAACCAACAATGGACAAATTGCAGAGTAGTGACTATGTGTCTGCTGATACTATTCACCTATTCTAAGTCAGCCAGAACTGGGAAGGACCACTCCGAGCCGTTCCATGCTAAACCAGGCGACTCTTTCTTGGGTGATTTCTTTAATTTGATACTGGATAAAATAATATGAGCTGCAGAGCTACATAGACCAGGCACAATATTCTACAAGAGTGTGCAATTGTTGGCGTATGCCGATGATATTGATATAATTGGTCATAACACCCGCAATGTAAGTTCTGCGTTCTCCAGATTAGACAAAGAAGCGAAGCAAATGGGTCTGGTAGTGAGCGAGGGCAAGTCCAAATATCTCCTGTCATCAAATAAACAGTCAACGCATTCGCGACTTGGGCCCAACGTCACTGTTGACAGTCATAAATTCGAAGTCGTAGATAATTTCGTCTATCTACGACGATGAAACGATGAGCTATACTAGTTTTACGACGACATTGACGTAGTTCAGTGAATCAAGAGATAACAGCTACACTGGCTGGGTCATGTAGTCCGAATGAATGAAAGCGCTCCAGCTTTGAAAGTACTCAATTGGATATCCGCTGGTGGAAGCAGAGGAAGAGGAAGACCTTCACTCCGTTGGAATGAAATGAGGGGGAGAGCGACCTATAGCATTATTATTATTATTTTTTGCTTAAAAATACCATCATCGAATCCAAGGAAAGACTTCATAAAACTATGCAGACGCTACACCATCGATGGTTAAGAAATGGTTTACTAAGTTCCGTTGTGGTTGTACCAGTACAAATTTCGCCGACCTGAACGTCGCCTGAAATCGTCGATAAAATTCTGGGAGTCAAAAAGGTCATAACCACAGTTTTTTGGCATGCACGAGGTGTCGACGACCACCTAGAAAAGAATAAAACGAATATTTTTCAGAGCTTTTGGACATTTGATATTTATTTGAAGGAGAAGCGACCGCAATTCGCGAAAAAAAGTGCTGTTCCTTCAGGACAATGTAGCCATCATGACAAAAATTCATAAATTGTGCTACGAACTGTTATCTCATCCAACATATTTTCCAGATTTAGCCTCCAGCGACTATTTTTTGTTTCCAAATCTGAAGAAACGGCTGGACGGTAAGAGATTCGGGTCGAATGAAGAGGCCATCATAGAAACAAACGCATATTTTGATGGCCTTGGAAACCCCTATTATTTGAAAGGAATACAAAAATTGGAAAAACGCTGAACTAAATGTCTAGAGCTAAAAGGGGACTATGTTGAGCAATAAAACGCTTATTTGCCAAAATAAATATATTTTATTCAAAAAAGTCACTGAAATATCAAACCAGCCTCGTATATCTCAGATACCACTAAAAAGAATTCGATAAAATTAATACATCCCGGAAACTACGCTTTGTTCTCATATAACAGACTTTTTTCCATCACCGTTTGAGATTGAGTATTTAAGGCATTAATCAGCAGCACTCAATCAAGCTTCGATGGTATGCAACTTTTAATGTTAACTTTTCAGAATTTGTGTTGTATTTTTCTACTCAAATAAAATATTGCAAAATAAGCCGATTGTTTTAGTTCCGAATTACGTGAAGCAGGAACCCTGCGGGTTAGGTGCTCAAGAATTCAACCGCGGTAAGGCATGCCTGTTGTAAAATGCGTCTAAAATCCAATAGTTTTCGAGCCGGTCGGGTTATCATGCTGGAACGACCCGGATTTTTATTTGGACAAGACAATGACTACCGCAATATCTCCTAAAAATTTTCTTGACAAATTTTCTTGAAAAATTTTCGCAATAAGCTTCGCAATATTCCTTTTCATTATATACAAACTAAAAGCAAAGTTATCCAACTTAAACTGCTTATCTTAATTCAACTTGCTTATTTTCTTTGCTGTTTTCCATGTATTTAATAACCAACTTGATGTTCTTTTGTAGGTTTTATGTAAAAGATTAGAGGAGTATATTTGATACTGAAAAACAGAAAAAAAAAATTAAAAAAATTGATAGTTTTGATGCTTTTTTTTTGATCTAAGCGAGTACTCCAACCATGAAGAAACCCCGTTTTTAGCCATATAAAGTTAAACCAATCTAATAATATTCAAAAAAAAAAAAAAAAAAAAATAAAAAAAACTTGTTGTTGTTGCACGGTAGCTTTAATAAGCATCATAAGCAAGTTATACATACCACAATGGAGGTAACAATCGACGCCATTGCGCTGCCAATTTATCATCAAACAAAGAAATGGCTCAGCAACAGAGCGAAAGTATATTTGCCAACCTACAGCATGTGCTTGTGTATATTTGTATGTTGGAAATGGAAGTGTTGATGAATACGGTTGCTGATGATGATGATGGTGATGGTGGTGGTGGTTACTTACTACCTTTACTAGAGTTGCTTATCGGCCGCATGACAATCTACGGCAATACACTGAGTAAAGTGTGTATGGCAAAAAGGAGCACCACCAAAACCAAGCTCTCCGTATGCCGTATGCATGAAGACAACTATGCTATCGCTGCTACTGCCACAACCAACCTGATGGCAACAAACAAGTTTGACTGCGGTGGTGATTTCAATTTTACTCTTTTGTTGTTGTTGTTGTTGTAGTTAACTTACTCATATTTGCGGCTACGTGTTTGCATGTATATGTGAGTTAACAAAATGGTTTGTATGTGTATTGGTGAGTTGCTTCCATGGGTGCTTGCCTGCCATGAGCGGAGCTGCTCATATTTTGGGCTGTTGGTGGTAATGATGATGGTAATGATGATTATGATGACGATGATGATGTTGTTGTTGTTGTTGTTGCTGATGTTTTTGTTATTGTGTTGAGTTGTTGACGCTTTTGTGTTGGCCCGAAGGCGGAGCCTAAATAATTTTCACTACGAAAATGTTGCGCTACGCTCATTTAAATACTTGCGCAGCTCAACCAGCTCACCTCACCACAGCACACCGCATCACACCACACCACATCACACCATTAATTTTGTTACCTTTTGATTTTGAGAGCACGCGTGTGTATGTGTGTGTGTATTGCTTTGGCAAGTTTGGCACGCCCCAGTTAGATACAAAAATATTTATGTAGATATTGTATCCGCTGCTATGCGCTCATACTAATGTACATATATATATATATGTGTGTATGTATGTATATTCGTTATGCCCGTGCTATCACATAGCAAATTTAATGCGGTTCTTTGTTGTTCCTCTACGGATTGTGCATATTTTATGTAAATTTATGCATTTTTTTATGCGCGCAATTTTTTTGCGATTCTGCGTTGAGGTGTGAAAATTTGTTGGAAAAATGTTAGTTGAATGTGAAAATGTGATAAACAGGTATTTTATGATTGCTCGCGCTGCGTTGGTGGATTTGTGTAGGGGGATGGATGGGGGTTTCCAGCTGACGCCAGATTATGAAGAGTCATTTGTGGCTTCGCACTGCGTAGAATTAGGCAAAATGGCGTCCAACTCATACAAAACACAACACCCGAAGGGAAGGGAGATCAGATGAGGTAGGTGTGCAAATACACTTTTATACATACATATATTCGTATATGTATATTATATATTCAGTCTCATACTCAAGTATGATTATTTATTTTCAGAATATATATGTATGTAAGTACCCGACTCCCCCAATAAGTCGAAATACACGGCAATAATTAATATCTTTTATTTATTTATTTGACACTCTTCAATCGATTTCGATTCTTAGTACTACACATCTCTATTGTCTTGCATACACCAAAGCGTACTTAAATTAGCTCTTTTGCTCTGAAATTAATAAAGTTGTGCTCGTAATAAAATTTATTGTTTACAGTAGTGCAAATTTGTAATTTTATTTCATTTTTTATATGCCTTTATACGTATATTGTATTTTATATATATGTATGTATGTATGTCAGCATGAACGTTAGGGTGGTTTAATGGCCAACTTCCAAGAATGGTAGAAAATGATTAAAAAAAATGTACGTATTTTATTTTATTTTTCGCATTGATTATGTTTCGATGGTATCCCCAAAGCTTTGGAGTGTCTCCAAACATTTTAGAAATAAAATATTATACCTTTTTTGTTATTTTTGCATACATTTTACATTGGCATGTGTTCCTCGGAAATCGTCCTTTCATATTTATAATATTAACATACTTAGACGACAGAAAAGGTTCGATGTTCCTTACTTTTTTTTAAAGAAAAAACACAGAAAATTTAAATTTAATGGGGAATGTTTATTCTCATTCGAAAGAACAATCTTTGGCATTTATTTTTTGAAGATTATCTCTTTCAAATGTTGGCCGTCCTACAGGAAAAAGTCTAACGGTGTGATATCACACGATCTTGGTGGCCAATCACCTGGCCAAAAACGTGAAATCATCTTGTCATCGAAGTGTTATCTCAATAAATCCATTGATTGAAACCAAATATCGCGAAGATCACGAGCTTCAATTTCAAGTATCAAATAGTCGGTTATCATAGCGTGATAACGGCCGCCATTGACAGTTACGTTCTCACCGCCATCATTTTTGAAGAAATATGGACCGATAATTCCACCGGCTCACAAACCACACCAAGCCGTTGTTTTTCTGGATGAAATGGCATCTATTGAATCTCTTCATCTCTTACATACCCTGAAATGGGCTTCATCGTAGAACAAAATTTGGCTCGAAAACGTCTGATCTTCTTGAAACTTTTAAAGAGCCCATAGAGCGAAGCGACGAGCTGTATTTTGTGCGCTTTCATTTTAAGACTTCGACGTTAAATTCGTCAAGTCGTTCGATACGTCAGTCCGAGTTGCTGCAAACGGCGTTGAATCGACTCTCCTCGGTCTACGTGTACACTCTCAGCTACGGCCGCTATATTTTCTTCACTGCGTGCTGGATGTGGTCAATTCGGTCCATATATTATCCAATAATGAATGCTGTGTCTCAAGATGGGTGATGGTGTTGTGAATAGCACGCTCGGTAGGCCGATTATGTTGACCATAAGTTGAGCGAAGCGCGCCAAACACATTCTTTACAGAACGTGAATTTTCGTAACAAAGTTGAGTGATTTGTACACGTTGTTCAGGCGTAAGTCTTTTCATTATGAAATGCTAAATAATACTGAACACAAAAATATGACCGATTGACACGACTCACGCGTGATCTGTCAAAAAAGGCTATCGAAAAAAGTATCCCTACTTGGATCACCCTTAAATTGGGGAGCTCTGCTTGCGGAACTAGTATCCATAGGCAAAATTAATTTTTTTTATTTTAAACATAGCTCCATTCAAGGGTGATAAACTGATTATAGCGTCTTTCAAACTTTTCGATACTTTTCGCGTAATGCTTTGAGATCCGTAAACAGGAAAAGTCGCTGGTGGCCAGATCTCGAGAAAACGGTGGATGCGGAAGCAATTCGAAGCCCAATTCATGGATTTTTGCCATAGTTTTCATTAAAGTTACATATTTTCAAGATTGTCAGCGGTTGGAATTTTAATTATTTTTCACGCAACTAAGTGTTACCCTAATGTAGTTTTGAACACGCTTATGTGTGAGTATGAGACGTTGCGTTCGGTACAATTAGAAATCGTAAATTTCAAAGTAATATTCCTGTCGTTTGCATAATTTCACTAATTTTTGTGTTTATATTTACATTAGTGTTTTTTCAGTGTTTTCCAACACACAGCTAAGCATTTGCATGTATGTATATGGGAGTTATATATGTATATCTATAAAACAAATTGCAATTTTTTTTGGCTTTTTGTGATTTTTAATTTTTTATTGGCAATTATTTGTATTTTTATTTTTATTTTTATTTTCATATTTTTTTTCTTACTTTTTTATACTCTTTATAATATTTGCTCGCATTTTAGAATTTGTTTTGTTGCGCTTTTTTTTCTGATTTAAATTTGCCATTTTTTTGGTTTCTGCGTTTTTGTTTTCTCTTTTTTTTGTTTGTGCAGTTTTTGCCATAACTTTTTATTGCTTTTATTGTTGAGTTGCTAAAATTTATTTGGAATTTTAATTGCATAAATATTATTTTAAAGATTATGAGATTTATTTGGCGGATGTAATAAAATGCGAAATTAAATAGAACGCATGGCAATTTGATAATGTGAGTGTATATAGCTACATGTGTACTACTATATGTGTGTGTGTGTTTGTGTAGTAGATATGCAAAACGTATCTGCCGGTGTCTCTAAACTAAGTATATCTAGGTATGTACATATTTTTATATGTCGCCATGTGTTGTTATTTTGTGATTTTAAATTTAATGTTATCATTATTATTATATGAGATTTCTAGCATAAACATTTAATTAACTTTTTACACTCATAAATTTACAAATAAATGCAATTTTTTTTCTATTTGCCAACAATAAATGGTGATTTGGAACAAAATGGTGTAAAGGTAAAAGTAGAAAAACTATTTCATTTAAAAATAAGTTCCTGTTAAATATTTTATTTTAAATAAAAATGTATTTAAATTTTTTGTTGGTATTTTTCGAACTTTTAAAATTTATTGTTTTCATTTTAAAAATTCGAAAAATACAGTGTGTTCAAAGAAAAAGGTGAATTTTGAATTTTTTTTTTGAAAAGTACTTTTTTATTAATCAGTATCTATTTTGTCCCCTTCAAAGCAATCCGCCTCGGATATAACACACTTGTGCCAACGCTTTTTCCAATCCTCGAAGCACTTCTGAAATGCGCTTACCGGGTTGGCCATCAGCTCTTTCTTCGATTCTGACTTGATCGCATCAATTGTGGCAAAACGCTTTCCTTTCATTGGTTTCCTTAGTTTTGGGAATAGGAAAAAGTTGCAGGGAGCCAAATATGGTGAATACGGTGGTTGAGGTATGATTACGGTTTTGTTTTTGGCCAAAAAATCACGAATAACATTGATGTGTGAGCTGGTGGTGCATTATCGTGATGCAGAATCCACGATTTGTTTGTTTTTCCACAATTCCGATCGTTTCAACCGTATTGTTTCGCGCAAACGTTGCATAACTTCCTTGTAGTATTCCTTATTAACTGTACGGCAATTTGGCAGGAACTCATGATGCAAGTAAATAAAACAGTCAGCAAAACCATCATATTTCATCGAACTTTGCGTGCCTTTTTCGGTCTTGACTCATTTGGCAGCTTCCATTGGGATGATTGGGCCTTGGTTTCGACGTTATAACCAAATACCCACGTTTCGTCACCAGTCATGACTCGTTTGAGCAAACCGGATCGTTGTTGACGTCATTCAACAACTCTTGAGCGATACTAACGCGACATTGCTACCACACGTTTCATGCCCAAAACATTCGAGAAAATTTAATGCCATGAGCCGATTGATATGCCAACATCCTCTGCAACTTCCTTAATAGTGGTTCGACGATTTTCAAAAGCAATTTTTTCACTCTTTCGATGTTTTCTTCTCTGGTAGACGTAGTCGCTTCTCCAGGACGCTCGTCCACATATAAACACTTTTTTGAGACAAAGTGGACTCACCGAATGCCACAGTCGATATATCAAGTGCCTTGGAGCACTTTATTCCATTTTTAAAGCAAAATTTAATACTTGTATGTATTCTTTGATCCATTTCTTTCAAAAGTCAAAATACAGAAACGTGACTCACATCTTCTGTTGTCAAAAACAAACTACTTATCGAAATTGGCTCCTATATGTGTCCGATTATAAAAAAAAAACAAAATATCGATAATCTAATGTACATAGCCCGCGAAAAATCAAAATTCACCTTTTCCTTTGTACATACCTCGTATATAATTAACGCTTTATAGCCCCTGAAGTGAATTCCGGTCGAGCTCGTCCTCCAAATTTTGGTGTGCCTCTTGATGCTTTTCCAACCCAGGTTCGACCATCATCCAAAATTAAAGAAAATAATTTTTTCTAATTGCGGTCGCCCCTTGGCCCCCTCGGTCAAGCCCTCCGAGTGTATAAAATAAAAGGCTCCTCATAAAAATCCATCGGACGTTCGGAGGTGGCTTAGATTAAACTGTAGGTCCCTCCTTTTGTTAGTAAAAACATCAAGACACAAAACCATGAATTGGAGGAGGAGCCGGGCCAAAAATCGCTTCGGCGGTTACAAATTTTTTTCTGGAATATGCAACCAATAAATTGTTACTATTTTCTGGAAATTTTTTCAGGGTATCTAATTAACTAGCTCTTCCCACACACTTCATTACTTTTCCTTATCCTCTGCAAGCGAATATAATTCGCCTTCATCTTTAACACACGACAGTGCTTTCAGAAGGAGCTTGCAGCTTGTCTTATGCTCGTTGGTGTCTTCCTACGGTTCAAATCGTCTAAATATGCTCATAGAGAAAATGTTTGTTCTCATCGTTCCTTTTCTTTTCATTCTCTTCTTGAGATGTGTGCACAATTTATTGCTTTTCGAATAGAAAACAGCTTTTGTTCTTATCAATATGGCTTTAGATCCACCTGGAATAGATCTGTGCAAAAAAAATTGTCATAATTCACCTTTTCGACGATATTCATGGAGCACTAAGCCGATATGTCTGAATTTTGCATACTCGCTGCACATATACGGCAGAGTAAACTGATTTTGAAAGATCTCTCTAAGCCATTCGTTACTAAAAGAGATTTCAGACAAGATGTTCCTCTTCTCGGGTGAAAAAGAAGGTAAAACTTTGTATAAGAACAGTTAACTGAAGGTGTATGTCGATTATGTTGCTGCCATTGGTTTCAACAACCTCATCGTTATTTATTTTTTATCCAGATTGGGTGAGAAAGCATATCGAATTGGCAATAGAAGTTTGGCAAGACGAAATGTCGAAAAAAAAAACAATGGAAGGCAATAAAAGTTTTCAATAGGAATTGGAATGGGTGAAAGCACTCCAGCATTAAAAATTGCCGATGCAGTGTCCGCTGGTAGAAGGAGAGAAAGATTAAGATCTCCACTCCATTGGATAGACCAGATGAAACAGCAACGAAACTGTTAACTCTGCTATAATCGCGTAAACCCTGATTATGCCAATTAGGAAAAAGAAGAATAAGAATAAGGAATCCCCTCGAACCAACTGTCTTTATTTTTTATGAGAAAATGAGGATATCACCCACAGGTAGTAATACCCCGCTGAGCACTTCTCGAGGATGCCAGCTGGACGTATGCTACAGTTTCTGGCTAGTGAGCCCCTGTAGCATTCGGGAGGTATTTAGCTAAGGTAAGACTGGATCAAAGTGTCATAAAACTGTATTAAAAATTAGCCTGACTGGTTAACCTTAAATAGCCAAGTAGTAGAGGGAGCTTATGTATACCTGGCGATCTCCGATTAATGTAGCCTTACTTCCGCAACGGGTGCTATGAGCAAGTTAACCTATTTTCCGCACAGAGAAATCCGGTTCAGCAGCGTACTCAACGAGCTCTAAAATAATCAGTACAAAAGCAAAGCTTTGTCTGAGTGCAAAGGCTACTACTAGTTTTGGGTCTGCAGGTAAGGTAAGTTCCAAGAAAATAACAGCATCCGCGATAGGCGGAAGGAAGTCAAGTGATCAAAGTCTGACTGAAAGGCCGAAATGGGAAAGAGGTGTGCCAAACTTGAGGAGCTCTTAGAACAACGTCTACGCAGGCATTAGACATTTACTGCCCATATACTTGTAATAAGAGATATTCTAATATTTTTTGCAACTTCCCGTTTCTACCCAATACTACAGATTCTCGTAATTCTTTGAAAATGAGTTTAAATTCGTCGCTTAATAGTGCTTTCCCTCCAGAGAGGAGTGTTATAAGGGTCAGATGGACAAAGACACAGATATAAATAAATATGCGGACGGATCCAAACTAGATAATCGATTAACATGAGGTGAGCAAATTTAGATACTGACTCTCCTTCCGACGACTAGCTTGTTGCAGATATTACAGCAATTAAGAAGAGTTTTCTGATTCTGACAAAGATGGTGCTCACAACATGAGTTATAGCCAAGATAGGAGTGCTAACAGGTCACTGTGTTATTAGCAGACTCGCCTTTATACTAGGGATACTATTAAATGATTACTGTAGAAGCAGCCGGGAAGTAGAAGAAGAGGAGATTGTATAATATCATCCATTCGAGTGCAAGACTTTGTATGGAAAAGGGTTCGCAATTAACGTCCTTGGTTTTCTTAAATTAATTAACTTTTTATCAGGATATAATGGTAGTGTGAGGGGAACTAGGCGCGGCAGTAGTATGACAATGGGTATTCTAATGGCCTAGCTGCGTCGTCAGTCATTTTTTCTACTTACCTACCTTGCCATTGGGCATCGCCTAAAACTGTGACCATGATCTTTTTGCCCGACATATCCATCTTGGGGTTCTTTGGTGCACGCTCCACCGGAGAAACCTACTGTCTTGATGGTTCTTTGGTACCTTTGGTAGTGGATACACGGTTGGGTTTATGGTCGTGTGTGAAGAATCGTGGCGGATAGCTTTTTCATGTCCAAATATTCATCTAAAATGTGTGTGTGTGTGTGCTTAGTTGAGACGCCTACAACCTTAGCCATCTCACGCACTTTTATTCTCTTTTCGTCCAATATCATTTCATTGAGTTTATCAATGATTTCTGGCGTGACCACCGCTATTGGGGCACCTAAACTTCTTATCCATTGAAATTGATGGTATGAGTCCCCATAGAATTTGTCAAGTCTTTCCTTGGGTTCACATCATTTATTCTTGGAAAAGCAATTTATGTCCATAATCATTCCTCAGAAGTCTGATTAAGAAGGAAGAATGTGAAGAATTTAGCATCTCCTACAGACGATCTCGTAAATTCAATTTATATGCGGCGATCTTCCATTGCTCATTGTTTGGTTTTCTCCATTCACACATCGTTTTCTTGCTCTGTCCACATTTAATTCTTTATTTTTTTATCCATTTTAAACATAAATATAAATTAATAAAGCGAAAAATATGATGGAAACAAAATCGAGGAGGAGCTTTCAAAAGATTTAATAAAAATGCACTGTGGTCCACCAGTGAGATGAGTCAATTAAAATGGCAATCAACATAAACAACCATACTCGTACTGGGCAAGCACTTCAAAACACACCAACCAACCAACCAACCAAGTGAAAACGCCGTGGCAAATACACGAATAATTTTTCAAGGCTGGAAGGATGAATAAGTGGTTGCTTGGTTGGCTGGTTGGTTGTTGCGGTTTGCCGTCGCAATGAGGGAAAATAAACGAGAAAATGACAATTCAATAAGCCATGACAGCAGTGGTGCGTTTATTTACTTAATATATTCGCAGGCATAATCACACACACACATACATATGTACATATATGCATACTGTATAGCATTGAGTGAGCAGTCCGCACTTCTGAGGATCTTCTGATATCGGTCCAAAGTCACTGAAATGAAATGCTGGGAATTCAATTACTATTGCCAGTTGCCAGTTGATGGTGTGTGGCAGTTGCATCCTCAAAAAAATAAAAATAAAAAAAATAAAAAATTTGAGTTAGTGACAAAAAAAAAGCATGGAAAGAAGTATTTGCAGCCGCAACCGCAAGCAAAGTACGTTGAGTGCAAAAGTACTCAGCCGTAAGTGCGACCAATCAATGCGCAGCCGAATTATTGGCTGCCAGTGTTCGGACATTTATTCATCAATACTTATAAATTCGAAGTAGAACGATGAGAAAATCGCACCTACAATTTATTCTAAGCCGTCTACGAATGACCCATGGTGTTTTATGAAGAGCTCTTATTTCATGTCAAAATTACGCACGGAGGGCTTTCAGACAGGGACATTCTCACAGTAGTTTCAATAAAATTTTTAACCTTTTTGGGAAGGCTCGAGTCAACGACAGTATTTAGGAGGGTCCAAGATAAGTTAGATGCCATTCCTTTTGATCCCCTTCAAGGAAGTTGGGATATTACTCTCTCCACCAGCGCATACTGCATCGAATACTTTCATTTCTGAAGTATTTTCATTTATTGTGTACGACCTGACCTGGGCAGCTTAGCCGCTGTCTCTTCATTCGCTGGACTCCGTCGATCTCGTACAGCTCTTCGTTTAATTTTGGATTATTTAGTGACACATATTGTTTGATCTCCCTTCTTGTGGATGACGCAGAGCATACTAAGAATCCTGTCGAGAGACATGCTGCCTTCGGCCTTTTAGAATAACTCAGGCGTTTAGATCACGCTGCTTAGTTTTTCTTAAGGCGCGCAATTGCGATTCGAATTTCTTAATTTTCTCAGAAACTGATTGTTTCTTAGCGGAAGGCAGCAGCTCTCACATAACAACAAAGCAGACGAAATTTTCAAGTTTGTGGTGACACATATTCCACTCCGCACGGGGCGGTTGCTTATACAGGTAACTATCAAATAGTGGTCCGATTCCATGTTAGAACATCGGACAGTAGGTACATCTCGAACACAATAATATGATTGATTTGGTTGTGAGACTTTCGTTACGGTAACAGCCAAGTAGCTCGATTGATCTTCTTGTATTTGTATCTGGTATTACTGTTGATTTTATTTCGTAGTCTACGAAAGACATTTTGTAGCTTGGCATTTTTTGTTGTACACAAGGTATCTTCGATCCTCCCATTCGAAGTACATAGGTGCTCTTAGTCACATCGTTATTTTATAATAAATACCAAAAACAACTGTCATCTTCCGTCCAAGTCAATCGTATCTTATAGACCATAACATTTCTGAGCACTTCAACCAGCTGGACATGTAGTTGGAGATTTAAAGGAGTAAATTTTTTATAACGGAATCATAGAGGATACAAGAAGTGCTGTTTAGCCATACCGAAGTCTTTATAACTTTCGTGAATCTATAAATAATTTAATGTAATCTTCGGTTTAGATGGGTTTCAGTGTCAATATTTATTACCATATTTCACAGAATTGGATAGTTTATTGAAGTGTTTATAACATACCCGAATAAATCCGTTGTATGGGAGCTATATGATATAGTCCACCAATCTGACCGGTTCTGACATATGATATATATGTACATTACAAAAATACTCCTGCATACTAAGTTTTGTTTAAATATCTCAAAAATTGAGAGAGGCTAGTTTGAATGCAAACACATCGAAAGACGGACATGGCTAACTCAACTCAGCTCTTGATTCTGATAAGATCGGTATAAATTTCGGTGGTTCAGTCTCTTCTTCTTCTGCTACTCACATACTTCGAAAGGTATAAGAAGTAGTAGATTAGTACTATACAACAGAAAGTAATGGCGGAGTGAAGTTCCAATACTGTTTTTCCATTTTTCCTTGGCACATTTCACGGCATTCGGACGAATATACTTACACATATGTATGTATGTATGTATGTTTGTCGTCATAGCTCACAGCAAATGGTGGATTGTTTATTTAGGATAAAATGAACGCAGGAAATTACTCATCGCATTGATATCACAGTGACAGAAGGGAATAAGAGGAGTAGCAGGGGCTGCCATAACCCGAGTCATCATCATTATTACTTTGTCTGGAATGAACGGCGATGCTTGCAACTTTAATGGCAAACGGTTTGAGGTAATGAGACAAAAGAAATTTTTACATTATAATAATTTAAATGCATACACGCATAAATATATATATACTTGTATATATACATATTACAACCGTGCACTCGAAAGGGGCTTTAAGTACGAACGTTCAGACCATTCAAAGTACATAGAGGGACCATTTTTTCTAGTATTTTAAATTGCATGTTTAATAAAATATTTGAAGATTGTGAGCTCAATATTCGAATCATTATTGATAATGGCAATTATCGATCCAGCTAAAATTTTCTCGTTTTGATTGTTTCACTATGTGTTTCAATTGCAGAGACGCTGAGCTGAGCGTAATCTCTGGCTACGAGTGTGCTGAATTATATTGCGAAGCATATAAATACTTAAATACAAACATATATATACTACCAGTTAACTGCCTTTGGCAGCAATGCTACTGAAGAGATCGTCCTTGTTGCACACTTGCAACTCGAAGCAGAACTGTCTCTCAGGCACTTCAAGAGGCATATACTTGCTTAAACGGACACAGTACCGCAGTACCATACCGAAACCTTGAAGGAGACATCTTAGGGGCATGCCTTACACACCATTTACAATGAGTCTATTAGTTAGTAGTAATTAGTAGCTTTACCCACTCTTTCCACTCTAAATGACTTCATAGGATCTCAAGCCCCACCTATGGGGAGCAAATAGTTTCAGCTGCCTTGTGAGTCACATTTGCGAATATACAGGCTTTTAGAGGCGGCAAGAAGTCACTCTCACTAAATATAGCTGTAGGTGCAAATTTTTTGCAAGTTACTCCGGAATCCGACATGCGAACCTCTGTTACAACCCGCAGTTTGTGTGAGAGCCGAGTAAAATTGGTATAAGGTTAAGCTCCTATCTATCGAAGGCTTATAACGACATATCTAATGAGATCCCGATCTAAAATCGTCGGCTCTCATGCTCCTCAAACCAACTCATCCAAGCTTTCTCTCTTGGTCTGAACCTATCCGAACGACATGTTTTCTAGGCAAACTCTTAGACGACCCATTGAGCATTCTTTTGTTTTACTTGACCGTCCGACAAGAGAATAAATGTCTTCCGCGCTATATTACATTCGGGTAGACTCAGTTAAGTTGAGCTTTCGATAGTCAACCCTCTTCGATTGAAAATGTGACATGCAAGCCTAAGAGGAGAGCGGGGTCATGCAACCAAAACCTGATTTGACTTAAGCTGAGGAAAGTTCCAGTCGAGAGCTTTAACAGTGAAGGTCGGACAAAATCTAAAGTCCCATTCGGTAAATTGGCGCCATATAAGTATCACAAATGGACAAAGAAGAATATCTACCGATTACGAACCGTAAGTGAACATGCTCAGCACTTTGTAGTTCTCAAGACGGTATGAATTAGCCTGCTTAGCTTTTGTCCCTTTATTCGCTAAACTCTTCCAATAACGCCGCATATATCATACAGCTCATGGTTACATCGCCGATCGTCTGCCGTATTCTCCATCACCAGTGCGAAAAGGGGCCATAAATTTTCCGTAAAATCCTTCTCTTGGAAACTCTCCCATCGAATGTTGTCATCATCTAAGTCTGTGCACCACATAGCAGGACGGGAATGTTGCGCGACTTCTAGAGACTTTTTTCTGTTCGTCGAGAGAGAGAGTGCATGACTTTTCAATACTTCACGCTGTCAAAATTTGGATATGTGAGTAAAAATTATTCTGCATTGGCTTTCATGGCTTACATTGTTGCTTTTAATGCTTGTTCAGTGAGGGGAAGTCCAGATGCGGAGAGTGTTTGAAGGTCCAAGAAAGTGGTGAACGTTTTTGACTGTCATTCATCTGGAAGAGGTAAGAAATAATTCTTTTACATATGGTTGAAGTAGCTCCCGAGTTTCGGTCTTATATTAAGTATTCTCTAGGTAACTAACAAACATCCGTTTGGAGACAAGCTAAAGTGGGAAGGCGAACACACGGAAGTGGGATCTTCACATAATAAAAAATCACACGTCAGTGCTTATATAAAGTTAATAACATATACCGTTATATAGAAATATATTCAAACATATTCAAACTGATGAGCAAGGATACTGATAACGATGGTTGCATATATATATATATTAACACCTAGTGTTTTAAGTGATTTTTTTCAAACCATTATTGCTTAAAAGTTTACTTATTCTTCCATTCCTATTTTTTACTCTCAAACGACTGACAGCCAGACGGAATTTTTTCATTGACTTCATTTAATTTCGGAAACAATTTTATTTTTGCGACTTTCAACTCATGTGGATAAGTAAGTGTAGTGTGTGTATGTGTATGTGTGTGTCTACCAAAATCTATTCTATGCATCCCCCATCGTTTTTTGTTGTTTTTGGCGTGACGTTTTTTTTTTTTTTTTTTTTTTACTTTCAAACCAAAAGAGGATTTACCAGCGAGTGACATATGCGACTTTTGCTGGCTTGCAGACGTCGCGGCTGCTGTCACCACTCAACACCGATAAAAACTATTACAATTATTGGGCGTCCTGCATTTTAGTATTGCGGCCTTTTAACATTTTCCAGCGGACTTGATGGCACATTTAATTTTTTTTTTTGGTTTCTGGTTTGTGGTTGTTTACTTTGCGTGCACAACTGTCAGTGTTGTTGGCCGCCATTGCTTGCTGCTGATGCCACTGTTGCTGCATTAACAGCATATGAGTGACTGCAGACTTATGTACATATGTATATGCGAGTACATATAAGTCCATACATACTTATATGTGCATGTGATTATGTACGCCAGCAAATAAGTGCATATAACGATTGCTTCCTCAATTTGCCAGCGTTTTCTCGTCTCGTCTGGGCTCGTCATTGTTATTCTTTCTTCCACCGTGTCTTGTATAAACAAAACTAATTTTCAAAAATTAAAGTTATCGCTGACGCGTTGCTAAATGTGGGAACCCGATTACAAGTGAGGCAAAAAAAAAAGGTCGCCAAGAGTTGCATGAATATAATACTTATATATAGGGCTGTCCATTTTGCGGTTTCCAAAATAAGCGTAAATAAAATGCATTTAAAATAATTTTTTTTCATGAAATTCCTTTTTATTATAAAGTTGGAACCTTGAAATTATTGACCAAGATCGCCTCGTGAATTTGTGCAAACTTCGATCCATTTGAGATAATTTTCGATCATTTTTTTGGCACATATTGAACGGTATCTCAGCCATATCTTGTCGAATGTTGGCTTTCAAGTACTCAAGAGTTAAAGATTTATCCGCATCAACATTATCTTTCGCTAGCTCAAAGATGTCAAATTGAACGATCTCGCTGGCCAATTGACATCGCCAAGGCAGGAGATTTCACGGCCGGGAAATCTCTCTCACAATAAAGTCATATTCGCTCGTGTTATGTGGTCTGTGGAACCATCTTGATGGAACCACACATTGTCCAAGCCGTGTCAATTACAGTAAAGTAGTAAGGCACCCAATCTTATCTCCGGAGCAAAGAGCACATGAGAGAGTAAGCTTTTTAGGAGAATGTTTTCTCTTCAATTATTTGAGGATTTTCGGAGCCCCAAATTCAATTATTTTGCTTGGTTATGAATCCACCGAGTGAGAAATGTGTCTCGTCACTGAAGAAATGTTTGTTGGAAAAATTGCGGTCCACTGCTTGTTGTTGAAGCACCCTTTCCACTGGTTTCAGTTGTTGTGTGAACTGGACTTCATTTGGATGTAGATGTAAGTCCAAGTGCAAAGTACACCATAATATGCCGTAAGAAAGTCCAAGCTCTTGAGAAAGTCGAAAAATAGACACATTCGGGTCTTCGGCTACACTTTCACTTACAGCAGTGATGTTAGAAGTGGAACGAGCAAAACGATGATGGACAGGCCTTTTAATATCTTTAACCGATCTAGTCTCTTCAGATTGCTTTAAAATTTTACAAATTGCTTAAGTAGCTCGAGGATTATAGGCACCATAATCTCTTCTTAAGCCACGTTTGAATCAGGTTTCAGCAATTTTAACGCGTTGTGCGTTTGTTAAGCGATCCATTTTCATAAATGCTTGACTTTTAAATAAAAAAAAAACATGTTTGGTTTGACAGTAACAGTTTGACAGATGCCAAAATATAGTCCTGCACTTTCGAAACCACTAAATTGATAACCCTTTACATATATATATGTACAGACTTTCCTTCTTCTCTTGCTGCTGTCATTATTAATGGCCATAATTTTTATTTTATTTAATACCGCCACTTCGGTGGCCCAAAAATTCTTTGACAATTTGTTTGGTCTGCCAAGCAACAGGACGGACTGCTCGCTGTTCTCAGTCAAAATTTTAATCTGTCAATGAATTTGTTGATTTTTTTATTACATTTTTTTGCTCGATTTGCATTGGCATTCTGGATGTCAGCGCTTTTCAACCTTTAAGTTTTTCTATAAAACCAAATAAGCAAAATTTGTAAAATTGATTATTTTCGTTGAGGTTCTTTTTTTTAAATCAATTTCGAGTTATGATTGCCCATTTCGTGTGAACCAAAACGCGAGTACGCTAACTGTTTGTTTTATGGAAAGAGTTATGCTGTCTCGTTATCGTCCCATTCGTATCGCTTCCTTGTCCAGTTTGGAAGAAGTAGAGTTAATGGTAAGCAAAGTCCTAGTCTGAAACTTAACTTCTTATGGAGCTGAAACTGCTGAACCACATTGAAGTTCAGCAGCTTCAGGTTAAACAAATGTAAGATTCGGGTGTATGGTGTAAGTCGACCTTTTCGGAAAGGGTTTCTTGATTTTTTTGTGTATATGATGAATAACTAATCATTTATGAAGCTACCGCCTCTGAAGAAGACGGTGATAAGGATCCGCAGACCTCTGTACTGGACGCGATTTCCACAAGCCAGATCAAATGCCTTTCTAAAGCATAGAGTTGGCTAGTGAAATAAGGTTTATCAGAGTATTCCATACAGTATCGCACGGGGCTTTTGGGGGCATACTGGGAAAGCGCAAGCGAATTTTCGACAAATCCAGAGCCATTATAACACGTTTCACAACGAAATAATGGAACGAAGAAAGGTTGAAAAAAATAAATGAATGACTGAGGCGCTATGGATATCGCGGCAAAATAGATGTTGACGTACAAGTTGATTGAGAGAGAATAGACGGTGAAGCTGATTACAATCTGAGGCAATTTTTAACGAGGCACGGATGCTTCAGAAAATATCTCTTAAGTATGCTCACAATGTTGAGTAAAATAGCGGGTACAAAGATACGTCGTCGGCTCAATCCTAATCTATGCCGACGGGTCCAAAATGGATTGTGGTATACTCCAAGGATATATATATATATTTATTATATTTGGCGTTTTGTAACTGCTGAAGCGATTTTTGATCGAGCTCCTCCTTCAATTCGAAGTTTTGCGTCTTGATGGTTTTACCAACAAATGGGGGGACCTACAGTTTATTCTAAACCGCCTCCGAACGGCAGATGCGTTTTTATGGAAGCCTTTTATTTCATGTCAGAAATACACTTGGAAGACTTGAAATTCTCTGCCGCGAAGCGACCTCAATTAGAAAAATTTTTTTTCTATAATTTTGGATGTTGATCGAACCTGGGCTCGAATCCAGACCTTCCGAATGGCAGTACTTAATGCTAACCACACGGCTATCGCGGCCGTCATACTCCAAGGATATTGACGAAAAAAACTGTTCACAAAACTCAGTTAACTGAGCAACTACAGGGGGATACAGAAGGCAACTAAATACACGAACTGCCAGCTGGCATTGATAGCCCAATTGTCACCAATGATAAATTCCTACATCATCAGCAATTATAGGAAAGCTTTGAGCTCGCTGGCAAGTCAACTCGACTTATCCATAATCCACGTACTCGGCCATATGAACATTTTCGGCAATGAACAATACGACAAGTTCGAAAAATCGGAAGGCTCTCTTGGCGAATTCGAGCAAAATTAACATACAATTTCAACAAATTTGCTTAGAATGCAAAGGAAAATCCATATCGAACTGTAAAATAACGAAGAGGATTTGATCATATCGTGTATGTCAGGATAAGAACTGAGGATTAGCACTCCTAACCTACCTACCTAACAACACAACTGCTGTAGTACATACAGCTAAGGCTACCTTACTATTTGAACTATCATATTTTGATAACTAAGAGCAAAGTCTTCAAAAAGGATATAACCTGCGCAAGGCACACTTAAGTACGGGTATGGAGAGAGACCGCCTGCTGGATAACCTGACACCCATTGCCGCACAGTGTCAATTGACCAAAAGCGGTAAGCGATGAATTATGACCAACACTTAACCATTTTTGGCACGCCCCGCTGTGGTCTAACATCTACATATATCCGCTAATTGTGTTTGAAAACAAGCCGACCGCGTGAAAAATTTAAATAGCAGAACTTGGTATATACGAGTAAATATATATGCATGTAAAACTGTAAAAAAGGAAATTTGTATTGGAAACAAGAAATTACAGCAATAACAACAACAACAACAACAACAACAACAAATATATTAGTCAGGAAGTTGCTGTCTTTCAAGGCAATGCCCATTTAACAATTAGGCAAGCAATTAGGAAATGCGTCAGGTTACATGACATGGCGTGAGCTACATAGATGGTGTTGCGCAACAAACAAATGTTCATTTATATACAAGTAGGTATGTAGATATGCATTTATGCATATGTGCATTAAAATGATTTTTTTTTTTATACAAATTTATGTATACATGTGCATATGTACATACATAAAAAATATATTTCTGCAGCTGTTAGCGGTGCCGCAACGTCTAGCCTGTTCCAGTCTTGAGTCGAGTGCTGGTTGTAATGGAATTTTTTTGTTCAGAAATTTTTATTTAAAAAAATATGAATGAATGTGTAAGCAAATATGAATGAATGAATGAATGAACACGAGTGTAAGAAGAACAAATAGAATCGCCATGCATCAGCTGCGCTGCGGTGTGAATATTTATTTCAAATAAATATTTGAATTCCAACACAATTTGGCCTACAATGTTGTTGCTGGCTCTAGCTGCTGCTGCTTCTACTGCCGCTATGCTACCATTGCTGCTGCTCCTTTTTACTGCTGCTGCTTCTACTGCTGCTGCTATGCTGCTACTGCTGGTGTTGACGTTTTGTGTCTTGGCTTTGCTATTTCAACAATTTACACTCGAAATAATGTGCGAGTATTTAATCAACATCATATTTTCAGAAATAACAACGCAAATGTTTATACAAAAAATATTTAAATATTTATGTTATGCAAGCAGCAACCACAACAACAACAAAAGCTAGGCAACTTCAACGCTTGAGATGTGCTTGTTCATCACAAACGGGTTGTTTGTGTTGTTGTTGCAGTGCTGCTGTGTTATTATTTTTTGTTGTTGTTGTTGGCTGCCTAGCACAAGTACACAATTTACACCTTTCAACAGCGACCACAACAACAACAAACACAATAATATTTTTATTGACAATATAACAACAGTAGCAGCAGTAGCCACAACAATAGCAAATACATACATATATTTTGCCACCAATGCTGACAGCAGCAATCACAACAATAACATAGCAACAAAATGATAAATAATTTAAAAAAAAATTTTCTTTAGAAAGTATCTAAAATTTTCGAAACTTTCGCACGCTAGTTGAAATATGTTCACATATGTTCGATGTTATGATCGATGCAAGGCTCAATTTCAAGGTGCATATTGAAAAATCCTGTGCCAGCGAGAATTATGTCAAACACTGGTGACCCTAGCCACAGTCGGAGAGCGCTACTAGCTAAAGTTAGTCAGTCAATACTGATGTATGCGGCTCCAATATGGAAGGCAGCCCTGGAACAAAAAAACATGTGGCAATAAGACAAAGGCAGTCCCCATGCTAAGCGCCATCAGAGTAGCATGCACATTTAGAACGGTGTCATATAAAGCAGCCGGTATCATATTTTGGCCTAATGCCACCGTATATATTGGCTTCGGAGTTTGGCAGACTCTATAAAAAAAAAGCTTTGATTAGACATCTGACGGCTGACGAGCGCGCAGAAAGGAGAGACAGGCGAGCCTTGACGAGTGGCAATTGCAATGGTATGCGTCAGAAAAAGGAATATGGGCACATAGGCTCATTAAGAGAGTATCAGCCTGGATTGAGAGGCAACAAGGAGAGACAGACTTTTATGGCTGTTTCAGGGAGTACCTCAACAGATTCGGCCATAATGACGGGACGGAATGTTCCCTTTGCGGCAGTGCCGAAGAATATGTGGAGCATATATTCGTCTTTTGCTCGAGGTATGCACAATGAAGAGAGCTACCTTAGAACAGTTAACAAAGAAAAGGATGACGCCCGAAAACATTGTGAGTCACATGTTGCAATCGAGGTTGGTATGGGATAAAATGAAGGAATGAGCTGCGATAGCGCTCAAAGGGCTGAAGATAAAGGAATGGCAGCGGAAAGGCATAAGACCGAATGAATAACACTGCAGTGAGTATGTGAAGAGGCTATATAGAAGTAATGCTTAACGGCGGTTACGCAGGTCCAAATGTAAGCTAAAGCAGACTGAGTTAAAGGTGTGGTCTCGAATGAGGTGTACCTTTAGCGGACAGTATGAAACGTATATTGTGAGTATCTTTGAAAGATTCCCTCTTCGGAAAAAAAAGAAAACAAAAAACCTTTCCCAGGATTAAAACATTTCGCGCACTTCTTTCTTAGTTTTTCGATGCAATTTTCGATATCATCGTGGCATTAGATTTGATAGATCCATCAATTACCTTCTGATACCATCTTCATGCGCCTCCCTCTCAAGCTGGCCGAAATATAGCTAACTCTGTGCCGTTACGTCTGAATCTGTTATTCCAGGGAAAACTTATACGGCGGTGGAAGCTAATGCTAACAACAACAATGCTCAGCTGGAAAGCTGTTCGGGGACAGCTGATACTGAACGGGTTTTCGGAAAAAGTAACTCTCTATCGTCATCCTGAAACTTATTTTGGGACAAGAGCTTAAGTTGATTAAAGGAACGGATGCGAGAAGCACCTCTATATACTCACAAAGTCGCGATTGGGCGGACATGTGACATTTCAATTTATCCTAAGCCATGGTCAAATAATTATTCTAAAAAGGTTCCCTCTACCAGAAAAGCCGACTACTGTGCAAACTCTTCTGACCAGAAGATTACAAGACGGTTATTTCGGATAGGATCCAATAAGATATTATAGTATCACCACAACATATGTATGGGTAGACTCCATTCATTTCTATAGGGATGGGTCAAAGTTATACAATAGGCTGGGTGATAGAATCTACTCCAGGAAGCTTAGTATTAGGAAGCCCCTCTCTCCATTGGATAACTGTAGTGCTCTTCAAGTGGACTGGCGGCCACAAATGGAGGAGTTAATTGTTTAATGGTACTCTCAGTAAGTAAGAGCACTGGAATCTGTAACAATGAAATCAGAAGCGGACAGAATATCGCTTAACGTGGTTGCTAAGTAACTGTGCAATATTTTGCATAAATACATCGGTATGAAGGCTTATAAAGTTCAATTGGTCCCAGAACTGAGAATCATGAAGCTTTATAAGTTGAAGATCGCTTGGTAGAAGATGGGCATTTTTAACGAAAATTCCTCAAGCTCATTTCACTTCGAGTCATTTAAGGCTCAGAAACCCAACAGGTAGCCGTGGAAAAGTCAATTCATTCTACAACGAGTGACTATTTACATATGGACCGTCGACATCGTTGGTCCGTGTTTCTTTGAAAACTGCTGTTACCGTCAATGCCAAACATTACCGTGCCATGTTCACAGATGATTTGTGAGCCGTTAAGGATAAATACTATGCCAACCAATCAGAGACGATTCCTGACTTGAAACACTAAATTTGTCTACTCTGTAGAAAGCAGAAGTTATGGGGCGATTGTTATGGTCAATTATATCAAAATCATCGGCATACGCCTACAATTTTACACTCTTGTAGAACATTGTACCTGGTCTATTTAGCTCTGTAACTCGTATTATTTTCTCCAGCTACAAATCGAAGAAATCGCACGATAAAGAGTCACCCTTTCTGAAGCCTCGTTTGGTATCTAACGGCTCGGGAGGTCCTTTCAAATTATGACTGCGCTTCTGGTATTGTCCACGGTCAGTTTACATAGTTGGTTTGAGTTTTATAAATATTGTTTGGAGGAACTATGTATATCAATCTTGCCATACATCTCGGACAGCTCATCACTCACTCTTCCACACCATATATCAGGATGGAAGGGAAATGGTTTATACGGCCTGGCATTTACTTGTCGGTAGAGAGCATTTTTACTCACAATAAAATTCCAAAACACGCTTCCGGTGAGAGTTCAGTTCGGTCACCAACCTATTAATGAGTCTGACAATTCTCGCAAGAAAAGAATCAACGTTTTGACCTGAAATCAATAAATTTCACTTCTTTTGCGTTGGTTAAGTTGAAGCGATTGCTGATCAGAGCGGCCCTGAAGGCCAATTGCGATACTGCTGCATTGTATTTATCACCTGCACAGATGCGCGAGCCATTTCCTGTGCCCTATAAACGTTGCGTTTGCCTATACCAGCTAAAGCTACGTCAGCCAGACAATCGAAGAACTGATTTCCTAGAAACTTATGTCGTATAGTGCTTAGGGCTGGACAGCGACAGAGGTAGTGTTCGCCGGACTCTTTTTCTTCTTCGCCTCTGCTGCTCTGACAAAAATCAGGCGAATAGTATCCTCTACTCCTACTGTGAATCCCTATTAAACTGTGTCCAGTCGCTACGTTGACTTGTTGTTGAGATAATTTCAATACAGAAATTGATCTCATTATATTCACTTACCCAATTACCCACTGTGCTTGCTAACCCTTTATCACTGTGAATGTATGTACATACATATGTATGTCTGTCAATATATTTATGGTTTTGCAATATACAAAATAAATTTCCAATCATGTTTACACAGCCACTTTGAAACATGTTTTCATTCCAAATATAATACGTATCGTATATACATATGTAAAGGGTGTTTTTTTATAGAGGTATAGAACTTTAAGTTGCAATAAAACAACGATGGATTATTCGATTGACATGAATTTTATTTATCCGAAAGATAATCTTGTGGCATTACATTTTAAATATGATTTCTGGCATATGACCGCCACGGCTGGCGCGGATGTAGTCCAATCTGGACGTCCAATTTTCGATGACTTTTTCCAACATTTGTGGCCGTATATCGGCAATAACACGGCGAATGTTGTCTTCCAAATGGTCAAGCGTTTGTGGCTTATCCGCATAGACCAATGACTTTTCATAGCCCCACAGAAAGTAGTTTAGCGGTGTTAAATCACAAGATCTTGGAGGCCAATTCACAGGTCCAAAACGTGAAATTAGGCGGTCACCAAACGTGTCTTTCAATAAATCTATTGTCGCACGAGCTGTGTGATATGTTGCGCCGTCTTGTTGAAACCACATCTCCTGAACATCATGGTTATTCAATTCATGAATGAAAAAGTTAGTAATCATGGCTCTATACCGATCACCATTGACTGTAACGTTCTGGCCACCATCGTTTTTGAAAAAGTACGGACCAATGATTCCACCAGCCCATAATGCGCACCAAACAGTCAGTTTTTCTGGATGTAACGGTGCTTCAACATACACTTGAGGATTACCTTCACTCCAAATGCGGCAGTCTTGTTTGTTGACGTAGCCATTCAACCAGAAGTGCGCTTCATCGCTAAACAAAATCCGCTTATGAAAATCGGGAACAACGGTAATCTCGTTTTGGGCCCATTCGTCGGAATCTACGCCTTACTTGATAATCGTTTGGCTTCAATTCTTGCACGAGTTGGATTTTTTAAGCACGCAAACCAAGATCCTTCCGCGAAAAAGCTTCCATAAAGTGGATGGACACAGATCCAATTCCTGTGCTCGATGGCGCATGGACTCATTCGGGTCTTCCTCAATGCTACGCTCTACAGCAGCAATAGCTTCTTCTGTACGCACCGTACGGCGTCTCTGGGGATGCGAGTTATCAATAAGAGTAAACTTGGTGCGAAAACGTTCCATGGTTAATCGAATTAACTGCTCTGATGGACGATTTTGTCGACGATAAAATGGACGTAGTGCGCGATATGTTTTCCGCACAGAACCATTATTTTCGAAATTAAATTGCACTACTTGCAAGCGTTGGTTAGGCGTGAGTCTATTCATGATGAATTGCCAAACCTTACTGAGAATAAATCACTTGACAGCTGTTAAATCGGTCGCCATCGTGAAAAGTAATGCCAACTTAAAGTTCTATACCGCTATAAAAAACACCCTTTACATATGTATTTTCAAACTGGCAACGCATTGAAATGCGTATAATAACTGTAAATTTCACTTATAAATCTTTTTAATTACCAAACGTAATTTAAGAAATCTGCTGAAAATCGCAATGTGCAGATTCATATATATGTATATGTGTATATAAACATATACAATATAAGTATGTTGGCCTGTGAGAATCGGTGCAGAGACATTGATGGTCAGTGGGCTAATGTGATTTTGTTTAAGGAAAAGTTTTCTAATAAATAAATATCTGAATGCACATACATATATACATATATATGTATACGAATATGTATGTATTCATTTGGCGTTCATTTGTCTACGAAGACGAATGCAAGCCTGAAGTGAAGTGAACATTCCAATAGAAATGTAAACACATTTCCAGTAGAGTTGGAGTGCTGCGTTGCTGTTAGAAATGAAGCGCTGCATTCTATCACAATCATAGCCATATGCAACGTTTTATCAAATGAAGAGAGAAAAAGTGAAAAGAAAAAAACGAAAAATCCCGAGTGCAAAATTAACAATAACAACGCGATTTGTCCGCAGGGAAGCCCATTTATTGTTGTGAAATTGGCAACAACAGATGTGTTCGCTATAAGAAAATCAAAATCATAACAAACAAACTGAAGTAGTCAACCGGCGGGTGTGGGCGATCTTTTTACACTCAATGTAGATATTACATGGTCGTAAACCATAATGTTCCAAAATGCGCGTGCCATGTTAGATGGAGAGTTTCCTTACACACACACACACCTCTCTCTCTCTCTCTCGCGCTCTCTCTCTCTCGCTCTTAGTTCAAATAGTGAATTCACAACTGCA
Source organism: Neoceratitis asiatica (assembly GCA_030068015.2). NCBI lineage: Eukaryota > Metazoa > Arthropoda > Insecta > Diptera > Tephritidae > Neoceratitis > Neoceratitis asiatica. The sequence goes on from CM061526.1 coordinate 65,280,347, forward strand.
ATGATTAATGATCCTTAGGTGTATGTATGATGGGGATAACACTCATCAGTCTACCTTCTGGGTATGCAGTTACACTCACAGGGCTATACTCAATTCTTACTTTTGTATTTACGTAGTACGCCCTGGTAATGTGAGAAAGCCTTGTTCAAGATCCGCCCACGGATAAAAGAGAAGAAGCTTCCGACATATCCATTTACTTGTTTGCTGAAGTATAATTTCGGCGCCTACAAAGCAGAGGTAGGCTTGCGAGCAGGTATCGGTCTTGAAACTAATACTCTCTCGCCTGGAGAGGTTGTGCGCGGGGCTTGTAGACTTTTATTACAGTGGTCATAAATGTACATGCATCCACGGTTCGACGAAAAGAAAGGACGATGCGACCAAAGATGCTCTCTATGAGCATATAGAACGCACACATGAATCTCCCATCACGTCATCTATATCGTGCTTGGCGATTTTAACGTTAAGGTTGGCAAGGAAGGCACATTTGGTATAACATTCGGAAAATTCAGCCACCACGATATATCTCTTAATGAACTGAAGCTTTTGACTTTGACTGTTCCCGAAATATTGTTATTTGTAATACCAGATTTCGGCACGAGCAAAATCATCAAGCCAATTGGGGTTGATTCCGTAACGGAAGAATCGAAACCAGCTCGACAATGTTGTGAGCACCAGTACCTTAGTTACTCTCCGTGGTGATATCATTGACTTGGAGCGCAATCTTGTTGCAGCCAAGATCGTCAGCAACACGAAAGCGTGGTCGTTGAAAATATCCGATTGGTCAGCCTTGTCATAGTTCAGCAAATCATGAAGCAGAGGCTACGCCTGGGTCATATCGCCAAAAATAATAAAATAAATTAACTATAATATATACATCCATACGACTGTATTCGATTTTAGGATCCAGTTCTTCAAAGTAGGATGCATTCGCTTATTCATGGTTATCTGTGAGTTTTCTGAGCCTGAAAATTGCAAGAATTTCTGCGAACAATGTCGAGCTGATGTTGAGGGCTGTTCGGGCACATTTTGAGCGCAGCAATATTTTCCTAAGGACGCATTGCATAAGCCCGATAACGAACTGTCTTTGGGCACTCCCTGAATTTCGTACGTAATTATCATGCATTTTTGGTAAAAAAAAACTCATCATTTTTGGGAGTATGTGTTCAATATATGTATATATCAGCTCAATGGAAAAGTCTCCGGCATACCATAGTAAAACACTTTTTTTTGGCAAAATTCATTTTTATTATTCAACATAGTTCAAGATGATACACTGATTATAGCGATTTTCCAACATTTTTGTACTACGATTTGTCCTTTGCTTCAAAGTAGGCCTCAGTTTCGGCGATCACTTCTTCATTCGACGAAAATTTCTTTCCAGCGAGCATTTTTTGAGAACAAAGAACAGGAAATAGTCGCTCGGAGCCAGATGTGGAGAATACGGCGGATGCGGAAAAACTTCTAAACATAATACATGGATTTTTGAGATCGATTTCACTAACTTGTGACACTGTGCATTGCCTTGGTGAAACACAACTTTCTTTTTCTTCAAATTCCGCCTTTTTCGGCGATTTCATCCTTCAAATAGTCCAATAACGCTTTGTAATAATCAATGACACTTATTCCATGCGCATCCCAAAATCTAGACGCCATAATCTTGCCAGCCGACTAAAAGGCGTTTTTGCACGCTTTGGAGCAGGTTCATGGTGTGTAGTAAATTCGGATGACTGTCGATTGGACTTCGTAGTGAAATGATGGAGACATGTTTCATCCATTGACACATATCGATGCAAAAACTCAGGTTTATTACTCTCGAACATCTCCAAACACTGCTCCGAATCATCAACTCATCATTGTTTTTGGTCAAAAGTGAACTCCCGCGGTACCCACTTCGCACAAAGCTTTTTCATACCCAATTATATCTGAATGATATGATGTACACGTTCAGTTGATATCTTTAGAGTGCCTGCTATTTCACTCAATTTTAACTTACGGTCATTCAAAATCATTTTGAGGATTTTTTTTGATGCTCTCGTCGATAACAACTTCCTCGACTGGGCGTCGACTACGTTCACCGCCTTCGGTGCTCATTTTACTACGTCTAAACTTAGCATACAAATCCTTGATGGTTAATTTTCCTGGGACAGTGTTCGGAAATTCGTCATCAAGCCAAGTTTTTGCTCGAGCTGTATTTTTCTCCTTCAAATAGAAATATTTCATTAACACGCGAAATTCATTTTTATCAATTTTTTTACTTTTTAACAAAATTTGCTTCACTCAAAATGCTATCATTCTCAAACTAATGATCCGACAGCTGTCAGATTTATACAGGCATCTTTTGAAGGTTAGGTCCTGGGACTTTCCAATTGACATGTTATGTTCTTCAAACTTTACCATTTGCAATGACTATTTGATGCATCAGAAATGTCATTGAAAATGTCAAAGCACAAATGTCAAAGTAGTTCAAACAGCAAGAAATAATGGTCCACCCTATTAGAAGCGATAAGCTGAATCTTAGTTTAGATAGTATTCTTAGCAAGATCAAGGTGGAGAAATTATGTGCATAAGAGAAGTCGAAGCATAATCAGTAAGATTTATCAATTGTTTAAAATTATTATTGTTAGGAACTGAAGGAAATAGAAAATTATAAGAGATACATAAATAAGGCCTGAAATCGTTTGCTTCCAACAACTGAGTTTGAGACTTTTGAAAATAATTTTACACCAATTCGCATGAGTAACGTGATAAATGAGTGTATGCTTATTAATTATTAAGCTGAATTAAATTAATTATGATAAATAATGAAAAACTATAGATTAGAGAATAGCATATCCTAATTCTCCGCTTTTGCTGCTCTGCGAGAGAATTGAGCGTTACATTGACTCTCCAAAATGTTAATCTGCACAATTTTTTAGCTCCGTTTTTTTAGTTTTTTTTAGTTTTTATTTTACTCAAAATCATTTGCTTATTTAACCTAAATTTTTCAAGAAAAGAAATGAAAACAAAATACATACAAATGAGAAATTTGGAAAATCGCTTTTTTTTAAAAGAAGAAATTAGAAAATCACAAGAAACTAACTTACCGCCCGGCAGCCTGACTGAGTGACTGAATGTCTGGAAGTGGAGGAAAGTATAATTTATTTGAAAATTAAGCATCGCTCATTTAGCCACATTCTCGCTTGATTAGCTACCAAACGGGTGTTAAGACATACTGTGGTTTTGGTTGTTGGCTGCATTTTGAGCGATTGAATAGGAAAATATGCCGCGCCGCAACGCAACGCAAGTGAAATAAATTCTGAGGTGGCAATGATGTGCCGTTTAATTTGTTTTCAATTTAAATACACATAAATTACATTCATTGCCGGCACTTGTTAATAACATATGCCAACGCCGCCGACACCGTCGCCAACACCCCGCTGCTGTTGCCTGGCTAAAAAGGCAACAAATGCAACAAATGGTTGATTTTATTATAACCAAATGGGATTGAGTTATACATACATATGTATGTATGCATGCACATACATACATATGCCAGTAACTATATGTATGCAACAACATAAGTACAAATGTATCAGCGCATCAGCCCGACAGACATATAGTCGTCTAGTGTTGTTGGAGCGCCAACAGTAATGCAACAAACCCAACCGTACAGAATAGAGCCAGCGAGCGCAGCCACACTGTCAGCTCCTACACAAATAATATTATTGTTGTTGTGTGAGTTTATTGGAGTCGCTGGAGGGTGGAGGAGGGTTGTCTGTTGGTGTTGTGGCAGACAACCCATGCTGCGTCCAAAAGTCTGCGATTTCCGTATGCATAAATCAAGCGTGTGATAATGATGCGTTCACACTTTGGCGTTAACAATAACAACAAAAATAACAACAATGAAATATTGTATATACACACACACACACACACAACTATATACGCATATTATTGAAAATATATGGAATTTCAAACCAATTTGAGGGTCTAATAAGATTGTTGAGCTTTTTTATGTGTGTACCCAACGTCCAATGGTTGTTGTTATTTAAAATTTATGATTTTTAAGTAAGTAAGTAAGTAAAATTATGTGTGCGGAGATATAACTTCATCTGTTTATATGTATGTATGCACATTTAATAAATGGTTGAAATTCTGTTAGGTTTGGCATTTGGAAAGGTGTTGGAGGGTGTGAGGAAGTATTTATCGACAAACATATTTATATCGCCCAATTCATTTACTATAAATCGAACGAATAACATTGCAATCGACAGCTGAGTTATCATTGAAATGTAAAGCCACAACAATAACAACAACGTGATAGTATTTATTATTGAATTATGAAGAAGCAATCAACAACTCGCAACATACATCCATACATACATACACGTAGATAATATATATTTCGTGTTGCTGCAGTAGTGTTAACACTTGTGATTGCCACATTTGTATGTAGCAACCAATTAAGTTTTCATAAGTGCCTATTAATTTATTTTGAATGATTAATGCATATTGTTGATGGTTGAGGAACAAAATACTACCAAAAATATTGAAATTTTTAGAATTTTTCAGTAGTCTCTGTACAGAAGGAATGCCCTGATTGCTACATCGTCTACTGTATCCTAGCGGATCGAATGTCGACATCCTGCACCATCAAGTTTTACGGGGATGATGAATGCTTTTTGTCCATCGAGAGAGAGAGAGAGAGGAATTTATTTTACAGTTTGCCTACTCGGACCAAGGTAAGACCCGTAGGCAACCTATGAAGACTTCAAAGTTATAACTGTTAACAGTGTTGTGGGCTCCAAGTCGTGAATGCGCTGATAGTTTGTTTGATAACATAAATATATCGTTTTGCGCCTCGTCCACTAAAAGCCCCATTCGCTTCGTTTATTTGGATCTAAATCTGAATAAAAATAGAAGTAACGGCACGTTGTTGATTGAGGTCGGTGAAATCAATTTCATCGGCTTACTCCAACAGTTGTACGCTCTCATAGAAGATTTTCCCTTCCCTATTTAGCCCTGCAGTTCAGATTAAAGAAATCACATTGTAAGAGCCATCTGATCTGAAACTTAGTTTGGCTCGAAAAGGTTCTTCCTGATTCTGACGGACCGTCATAGCGGCGTAGAACTAGCGTATTTTCCTGCTATTGAAGGTAATTTTAAAATACATCAAAATCTCGTGTGTATCGATTCTTTTCTCAAACACTTTTCCAAGATTTGTTGCATGCCTAGATAAGAGCTTATGCACTGGGAGGCTTATCTCGCTTCAGTTAAGCTCAAAAATTGCGCCCAACCTTATTCGATTACTGCAGGAGGTGGCCAAATAGAAAGTAGTGTTCAAGAGACTGTCCAAGCAAGGAAGGGCCATGCTAATTCTTGACGATAAAGATACAACAAAATTCTAGGGAAGCCTGGCTGAAATGTGAAAGCAGATGGCCAACCTAAAAAAAGAATGAATGTCTTCAAGGTAATAGGAGACTAGGAGCAAAAACGATGATGAGGAGGAAACGATCATTTATCTTCTGGTCGATCGTTCCACTCTGGGAAGTTTCGCAACTTTGCAGTTTTTTTGATGTTCTACACATGTTAAAGGTAACTGATCTAATAATTCACAAAAGAATTTATCAGACAGTCACAACTTCGCACATTCTGGGCTCAGTGAAAATGATGCCTCTTTATCAGTCGCAAATTGGATAAAAGATTTTATTCTAAATGCGGTCTCGCATTGTCAAGAATGTCATAAAAATCCGTCAACGCTCGTATGCGTAAAACAATATACATACTCGTAGCATGAAATGATGAAAGGAGATCGGCTGGAATCGATTAAGCTATTTGGAGCAGTGATTACATCTGAATTTACAAACAAAAAGCCCCCGAAAGCACTAAACTGATTTTAATATAATATTTCCTATGTCGAATACCTCTGTTGCAAAATTTCGTGCGACTTGGCGCACTCAATGAATTTTGGCGTGTCGCGCGAAAACGCCAGCCATTGGCAGCCAATGGAAGTGGTTTGAGAAGTACTAACTACATAATAGGCGTTTTATCTGGAGGAACCTACGAGCCGGCATATTTATGTCTGCTGAATTGCGGATAAGTGGTGGAAATAAAAAGAGTCAATTTATTTTTCTTTTCCAATACATTTACCTGCAAGACGGATACATTTTTCAGGTTCCTCAAATTATTTTTTTATAAACTCATAAAAAAATGTTTTCCCTTTATCTTCAAAATTACGCCGAAACTATCTCCTTGACTTCATCAACGGTAATCACTTTTTTACCCTTCATTTATTTTTTTATTTTTGGAAACAGGTAATAATCACTCTGGGCCAGGTCTGAAATATAGGGAAGGAGATTCAAAATATCGAAGTCCACTTTAGGCAGCCAACATAACGCGGTTCTTGTGAATGGGCGGGAATATAAACACTCCACGCGATGTTGTTTTATTAAACCTTTTATGTACACATTTCAAGTACATGAAATTGTATATTAACTTTGGTCCGAAGTATGTAAGTACCAGAAGGAGGAGATATAGACCCACCGAAATTTATACTGATCATATCAGAATGACGAGCTGAATTGATTTAGCCATGCCCATCTGTCCGTCTGTCTGTTTGAACGCTAACTTGTCCCTCAGTTTTTGGGATGTTTCAAACAAACTTGGTGGGCAGATGCACTTAACTATTGTTTGTCGGAAACGGCCAGATCGGGTTACTATAGCATATATACGACCGATTCATCAGATTTCAACTTGGGGTCATAAAGCCGTAAAAAAAGCACCTGAGATTTATACACTTTACTTACATAATGAACTGCATATTGGTTCTGAAGATAATCGAAATCGAAATACTATACATACATACGATTTCATCAGATACGAGGTATTGGGTAAAAATTCCCCACAAAAATCTTTTAGGAGTGTGAAATTTGGTATTTTACGGCCCTTCTTTCTCGTTTTTTATTTCACTTTTCACTCCCGATTATGTTGCTGGGTTGACTATAGCTCAAAGATTAATTGTCCAATAACAATAGATCCTCGTATTTATACTAATTATGAGTCACTGAACACATTCAGTTGTTCATGTTCATAACTCTTCAACAAACGGAGGGACCAAGAGTTTATTCTAAGCCGACTCCGATTGGCTGATGAATTTTTAAAAGCTTCGACCGCCATTAAAAAACTAACTTAAAATTTTGTTGTCAGAACTCGTACCCAAGACCTTCCGAATAGTAGCATGCACTTCTTACCACTGTTTGAGCCGAAGGCAGATAATATTGTCTGGGAAGTGAATTAGAATTCATAGGTAAAACGTTTCTTGATCAAACAATCTTTCCAGACTACCCATTGCGAATTGGAATTGAGGTTGGGATATTTCCAGCCCGAAATATAGACTATACAATAAGGGTAAGTTAGCGACTAGTTAATTATTGTTATTTTTTTAAATACTTTTCTTACATTATATATATAAGGTTTTCCAATAAGAGTGATATGATTTCTTAAAAAAAAACACACACTAATTGTTAAGGAAATTCAAATGTTTTTTATTTAATGTGAAGTACAATCGATACAATTAAGTTCTGAATATACGACTTCTTTTCCAGGAAGGAAGGAATTCGATAAACCCAATTTTTGAGCACTTTTTCCACTAAGCCAAGTCGTATGTCATGAATAGCACGTTCAATCTTAACTTTTAAAGCTTGAAGAGAGTCTGGTTTATTGCTAAAAACCAATGACTTCAAATAACCCCACAAGAAGTAGTCTAATGGTGTTCAATCACAACTTCTTGGAGGCCATTCAATGTCACAATTTCTTGAAATAATCGAATCTCCAAACCTTCCACGCAATAATTCGGTTGTTGCACTTGCTGTGTGACACGTAGCCCCGTCTTGCTGGAACCAGATGTTGTTAAGATCAACTTCTTCCAATTGTGGCCATAAAAAGTTGGTTATCATCGATCTATACCGCTTTCCATTGACAGTAACGGTAATATCAGCTTCATTTCGAATGAAGTACGGACCGATTAAAAACCACACCAAACTGTCAATCTAGGTGAGTGGTGAATGTGATGGTTGTTCATAAATAATTTGTGGATTTTCTTCGCACCGGAGTCGACAGTTTTGTTTAATTACCGCACCACTCAGATGAAAGTGAGCCTCATTGGAGAAGATTAAAAAAATCGTTATCGTTTTTAAGTTGTTCCAAGGCGAAATAAGCAAAATCTTGCCATGATGCAACTGTAAACATAACTGAAAATAATAAAAAAAAACGGACAGATCAGGACAAATTAAAAATGGCCAAAACGACACTTAGAAATCATATCATCCCTATTGGAGACCCCTTTTACAACTTCACTATGAAGTGTTTGGAATTCCTGTAGCTATTTGCATATCTCAGATCTGAAGGATTTGTTTGAATTTGTTTACGACGCCGGTGTGACATAAATTTTAGTTAGTATATTTTTTAAAAATATTGAAAATGAGATTTTACACAAAAAGGATTCGTGGCCAAAGCGTTTTGGTGGTAACCATGAAATTTATCTTACTACTTCCTAATGGCTTCGAATAGTAAATGCTGAGGCTGGGAATTCTAAAGCTAAAACTGTCCAAAATATTAATCTCTTCCTTCGATATTAATTAAATATGTAGGGCAAAAAAGTAAATTGCTATAATTTTTTTAATAATGATGATCTGTAATGATTAAATTCTATTTCAAAAAGAGCAGAATCATTATTGTTTAAAAACATTTTTCTTCACAAATACATATGTAACATAAATATTCCCATGTACTTATAGATCTAGTGCAGCTGTAAGCCATTTATTTTGGTAAATTATATGTATGTATATATGTATAGCTCTGTTAATTAATTTGTGCACATCATTATTTAGATAAATTACATTTGCCATAAAATGTGTTAATGAAATTCATAATCTCGAAATTAATTCACCTTTGCAGCAAAGAAGGAAAATATTTTAAAATCAAATAAAGGAAGGTGTGATATTACATATGTATGTGACGGGTGATCTATTTCGAGGTTCCCTCCATTTTTAAGAAAAAAACACAGAAAATTCAAATTTAATGGAAAATGTTTATTATCCTTCGAAAGAACATTCTTTTGCATTTATTTTTTGAAGATTATCTCTTTCAATTGCTGGCCGCGGCTACGTCTCAGATGGTCCATCCGTTGAGTCCAATTTTCGATGACTCGTTCGGGCATTTCGACTGGTAATTGGCGTATGACAAGCGTGTTGTTTTGCTCCAAGACCTGAATCGAAGCGGGATGGTCTGCGTAGACTTTAGACTTTACATATCTCCACAGGAAAAAGTCTAACGGTGTGATATCACGCGATCTTGGTGGCCAATCGACCCGTCCAAAACGATAAATTATCCGCTCACCGAAGTGATCTCTCAATAAATCCATTGATTGATGCGATGTGTGAGAAGTGGCGCCATCTTGTTGAAACCAAATTTGGCGGAGATAACGAGCTTCAATTTCAGGCATCAAATAATCGGTTATAATGGCGCGATAACGGTCGCCACAGACGGTTACGTTCCTACCGGCATCATTTTTGAAGAAATATGGACCGATGATTCCACCGGCCTTCAAACCACACCAAACCGTTGCTTTTCCTAGATGAAATTATAGCTTTTGAACCTCTTCAGGTTGCTATTCGCCCCAACTGCGGCAATTTTGCTTGTTTACATATCCATTGAATCAGAAGTGGACCTGATCGCTGTACAAAATTTGGCTCGAAAACGTCGGATCTTCTTGGAAGCGAAGCGATGTCGCTTGTGAAGCTCGAGTGGCTTCAGCTCTTACACAAGCTGTATTTTGTACGCTTTCAATTTAAACCTCGACGTAAAATGCGCCAAGTCGTTCCATACGTCAGTCAGAGTTGCTACGAACAGCGCCGAATCGACTCTCCGTAGTCTTCGTGTACACTCTCAGCTACGGGCGTTATATTTTCTTCACTGCGTGCTGGACGTGATCTATTCGTTCGAATATTATTCAATAATGAATGCTGAGTTTAAAGATGGGTGTGATGGTGTTGCGAATAGTACGCTCAGTAGGCCGATTATGTTGACCATAAGTTGAGCGAAGCGCGCGAAACACATTCTTTACAAAACTTGAATTTTCGTAATAAAGTTGAATCATTTTTGAACGTTGTTCAGGCGTAAGCCTTTCAATGATGAAATGCTAACAGCTTGACATGACTCACGCGTGATCTGCCAAAAAAGTCTATTGAAAAAAGTGTACCACTCCTTAGATCACCCTTTATATACATACATCTATATACGCATGTGAATGGATATGTAAGCATGTATTTATATAAATTCCACAAACCAATTGAGAATTTATTCTTCCGCTTGCTGTGCCACTATTTTTCATTTGACCACCAACCGAGTTAAACAGTCACAGGCAGCCGCTGGCAAAGAATATTGAATAATTTCATTTGGTAGTAAAAGTTAATTTAAATAAACTTCCTGTTCATTACTCGACAAATGACCAATACATACATACATATGCATGACCATGCTCTCTCAAACATTTAGCATTTATGTATGTATAAGTATGTATATACATAAATACATAGAATATATTAGAAATGCGTCAGCTCCTAAATTGTTGCGGGGTAAGGGTTGAGGTAAATATTTTTGTGAATGAATGAATGATTGTATGGATGAATGCGTGAGTGAGTGTTAAAAATGAAAAAGGCTCAGAAAGAAAATTGCTCAAGTGTTTTTCTTACATACAACGCACACAAACACATATATAATTTGTCTATGTCCGAACATGGAGCATTTAAAACAACAACAACCACAGCAGCAAATGTGAACGTTAAAGGATCACTGTAATCACTGTCAGTGGTCAATATTTAGCAGATTGCATGCTAAGCACACACATGCATACACACATACATGTACACTGTTGATATATTTACGTAAAATCAATATTTGCAACACCACATTTGAGCGCTTGTATACGAACGAGCATGCAGACATACACATACACATATAAAACTTTTTTTTTTTTTGGCTTTTCCCTGCCTGTGCCAATCACTGCCACTGAGTTGAGCCAACAGTACTTCAACGCGCTGCAAATCCAAAACATGTCGAAAAGATTAATTTCCAGCGCTAATGCATGCCCGCCCAGAGTTCGTTAGAACGTCTTACACACACACCCACATATATACATACATACATGCATGCATATGTATGCAAGCCACATGTGTAAGTGATCAGAGGAGATGCCAAATTTGATCGATTTTAGTAGGATTAGACAAACCCATATACATACGTGTACATACATACATACATATTTAGAGAGGAGATCTGCCATACGGAAGGTGTGAATTCGCTAATTGTTACTTCCTACTTACATAGTTAATACATTGTTTGGCTGCTATTTTATAGCTGTGATATGCAAACGGCATGGCAGAGGATGGATGGTCTCTGTGTATATTAGTGAGTACTAAAACCACAACCACCAGCATGTGATCGACTACCAAAATCGACTAAAACCGACTTAAACCAACCACAAACGCCTGGTAGCCACAAAAGGGCGCACAGTAGGCGCTTACATTAACTGCGCTGCGCTCATCAGCCAGCCAAATTGCCTGGTAAATGGCAAATGTCTCGCCCAACTTCGAGTGTGTTTTTCGGTTGTTGCTTTTGTTTTTTGGTTGCAATGCGACCTCCCTCCGGTGCGATAAATCTAGTATTTCGCCTGGTGGGATACAGACGCCGGCGTGCCGTAACTGCTACGTTGCAATGGTTGAATGTAGTGTTGTTGTTGCGCTGTTTACAATATTCAAACGTATAAATACATACATACTTATATATACATATATTGGTATGAGTGTCCGCTATTAAAGTGTTAAATGTGTTAATAAGGTGAAATTGTTGCTCCTGCATCATCGCCTATTAGATAATAAATGTGCTAAAGTTAGGTTATGTTCATGATATTTCTACCTTTTTTAATTTTTCTTTTGGTATTACCTCCATATACTTATAATGAGCGATAATTTGCCTTGCTTATATTTTGAAAGTATTTTAAAGTTTGTTTAAAACTTCAATAAACGCCATGGGTGCCATCAGCAGTCTTAAGTGCGCAGTGGCGCCAAGCCCGTACAGGCACTAGTAGTATATATACCTATGTGTGTGTGTCTATTGGTTTCTAATAAAATGCTTAGTATTATAAATGTCTTAATAAATAGATGAATCATCTTGAATGCGGAAGTGAGTCTTATAGGGAAATTGCGAAAAACTTTGTATTTACAGAGTCGCGAATCCCCTGGGGTCTTCACCTTAAATTTAAACTTCGTCCGCATGGAATTTCAGCATGGTTCTATTAAGATAATGAATTGGCTTTATACGTTAATAGCAACCAAATCGAACAATAAGTATTATATTTTTAATAGATCGGTCCCATTTTCACGTCTCGGATAATCTCTTTTTTTATCAGATACACACAGAACGCATTCTCCAAGTTTCAGGTCGCTAGGATATGTGGCTTAAGATGTGAATAGGTATCCGTCAGTCATTGAAGTCAAAATCATATAAAAGATAAAGGGTGATCCAAGCAGAGGTACTTCTTTCAATAGCTTTTTTTAACAGATCACGCGTGAGTCGTGTCAAGCTGTTAACATTTCATTATTGAAAAACTTACGCCTGAACAACGTTTAAAAATCATTCAACTTTATTATGAAAATTCACGTTCTGTAAAGAATGTGTTTCGCGGGCTTCGCTGAACTTATGGTCAATATAATCGGCCTACTGAGCGTACTATTCGCAACACCATCACATCCATCTTTAAACCCAGCATTCATTATTGAATAATATTCGGACGAATAAACCACGTCCAGCACACAGTGAAGAAAATAAAGCGGCTGTAGCTGAGAGTGTGCACGAAGACCATGGAGAGTCAATTCGGCGCTGTTCGCAGCAACTCAGACTGACGTATGGAAGGACTTTGCGCATTTTATGTAGAGATCTTAAATTGAAAGCGTACAAAATACAGATTGTGTAAGAACTGAAGCCGATCGACCTTCCCAAGCGACATCGCTTGCCTCTATGGGCTCTTGAAAAGTTCCAAGAAGATCCAACGTGTTCAGCGATGAGGCCCATTTCTGGCTCAATGGGTACATAACCAAGCAAAATTGCCGCATTTGGGACGTAGAGCAACCTGAAGAGATTCAAGACCTGTCATTTTATCCACACAAAAAAAAAAACGGTTTGGTGTGGTTTGTGGGCTGGTGGAATCATCGATCGATATTTTTTCTAAAACGATGGCGGTGAGAACGTAACCGTCAATGGTGACCCTTATCGCGCCATGAAAACCAACTATTTGATGACTCAAATCTACGCTCGTGATCTCCGCGACATCTGGTTTCAATAATACCACTTTCCACACATCGAATCAATCAATGGATTTATTGAGGGAACACTTCGGTGAGCAGATAATTTCACGTTTCCTGTGGGGATATGTAAAGTCTAAAATCTATGCGGACAGTCCCGATTCGATTCAGGCTTTTGGAGCAAAGCATCACGCGTGTCATTCGCGAGTTACCAGTCGAAATGCTCGAACGAGTCATCGGAAATTGGATTCAACGGATGGACCATCTGAGACGTAACCGCGGCCAACATTTGAATGCCAAATAAGCGTCTTGTTTAATATTTTGATATCGAATTACCGACGACAGATAACCTCGTTTCGAATCTCCCGTGAAGTTCATCAGTTTCAGCCCGTTTACGAATGTCTCGGCAAGATCTCGATGTCTTAACGTGCGCAGTGCTCATGGAGAGTATCAGCGATATGTTAACGAATCCCACTTTGATGCGTTGAAGTGCAGCACTCGGTGACTAGTCTTTCTCACACTACTCGCTTTATTTGATTGGTGTAGTAAAATTCTGAAGGATTTTGGCATTTCCTGTATACTCATTATGAAATTTTTTTTAGTTGTTTATGTGGCGAGTACCACAACCAGTGTACAATTTCACTACGCGAAGGGTATTACTTCAAAGCACATTCATATATCGAGCTGCTAGCTCCGAGGATGACACTCGCTAGCATCCGCACCTTAATATAGGCGAACAGATGCTGCAGTAAGACTTTAATGAGTACTTGAACATAAAAGGGCGCAAGTGTAAGAATTGAGTATGCTACTGTAACTGCATAACCCGAAGGACTACACCCATCATACTCCTAACACTTCAACAAGGTAATATTTGATCTCTTTGTCCAAAAACTCTAATCAGTTGCCTCAGGCTGTTTACGAATTAATGCATTTTAGATAAAACGTCATCGTCTATGACAGTAATTATTGGCGTACTAGGGCTAGGCTTCTGAAGGCGGAAAATAGTGAAATTCCTAACGGATTCATCAAAATATGAAAATATCACCTTGCCGAGTAGTAGATATCCCAGGAGGTTAGTTTTTTCTTTTTAATTTCATCATTAATATCAAATCATATTTTTAATGACTTACTTTATTCCGCTTAATTATTTTCATACCTCCGATATACGCATACAAAAAAAAAATATCCTATCGGCCTTTGAACGATTTCGTACTTCAAAAATTATGATAGATTTCTGCGATTAAACAAATCGTCATTAAACTCCAAATACCACCAACGAGCGCTTGAATTGAAATTTACAAAGGCGCTATGTAAAGGGAGCCGTAACCACAGGCACCAGCGAGAGAGAGAGCACTAAAAATCTGCGTAGACGAAATGTGAAAATAAAACTGCAAGCCGAGGGGGAAATACATAAAAATTATGATGAGCGATCAATTGCATTGCTTTGCACCCGAGCAGACGCGAACGGTGATTTGTTTTGATTGACTTCGAGGCGCTGGCATGCTGACACCACAGACGCGCGCCGCTGCAATGCTTTGATCTTTGATTAACTCAAAAAATTGTGAAATATACGTTAAAACATTGATGATCGGCTTTGTTGATGTTGATCGGCAGTGGTGGCGCTGACGAAGCGCCAGTGCAAACAAATGTTGCCTCTTTCGTGAGGTTGGGGAAGGGGCATGCGGCGTTGAATAATGCGGCGACGCGTTTGTGTGTGAGGTGAAAACTTCTAAGAAAGCATACTTGTTTGTGTTTAAGTTTGTTATTTGCAAATTTTTTCCTTCTCGCCTTTTTATTTATTAATTTATTGTGTTTTTCTTCTCTTTGCACCACCGCCAGATGGCGCGTATTGACTTTGTATTTGTGCGTTTGTAGGTAACGCGTGCATTTAGCGTCCCATAATCGGAACTCTATTAAGTCGCTAAACTTCTCATATGGTCTTTGTTTAGATGCACTTGCATACATATATAGATATTTATACGAAATTATACAAATGCATTAGGGATGTACTTCAACAATATCTTCGATGCGGTAACCAACCTACCTTGGGTCCCGGCTTTAGTGGAGCTTCTCTGACATATCCGGTTTGCGAGCGGACGTCGGTGTTGAATCAAACGGATCGTCATATATAAGTAGATGTGCCCAATATTGAAACTACTCGCGTAGTGAGGTTATGTGCTGGGTTTGGATCCGCTACGTAGTTCTGAAGTGAGCATGAGGAGCTTCAGATAGGATAATGCTCGAAGATTCTATGGCACGATACGTCGACTCACAAAAAGTTTCAAGACCCGAGCATACTCGTTTAGGGCCCAGAGAGCCGATCTAGCGACTGATGCCAAAATTAAACTGAATTTTTTGAGGAAATACTTCTCCGACCTGCTGAATGGTAGTGAAAATTAAACACCAGTAGATGGCAAAACCTATTATTCAATCGATGACGGCGGAACAGATGTCCCAATGATCGAATATGAAGAAGTTCCTGAAGAACAGCAAAGCTACGGGAGCTAATGAATTGTAAACCGAGCTATTCAAATTTGGCGGAGAAGACCTGGCAAGGTGCATGCATCAGCTTCGTTGCAGAATATGATCGAACGAAAACATACCTGACGATTGGAACCTAGTTGTACTCTGCCTAATCCTTAAAAAAAGGCCAATTGTTATAGGGTAAGCATCCTCAAGATCTGATATAAGGTCTCATCGAGCCTACTCTGTGAAAGACGAAAGTCCACCGGCTGCAAAATGATTGGGTTTTATCAGTGTAGACTTAGAGCTAGAGAATCTACAATTGAACAGATATCCACTACACCTCAAATCTTGGAAAAACCGAAAAGAAGAGACACACATCACCTCCTTTTGGATTCTAAAGCAGCCTTCGAGAGCACGAAAAGAAACTGCATCTACACCGCTGTTTCTGAACATTACGCAACATTAAAAGCTATGTCAGAATCGGGAAGTACTTCTCCAAGCCGTTCCATGCCAAACGAGTTTTCAGATAAGGAGACTCCTTAGCGTCGATAATTCTGATTTCTCCAGACTGGCTAAGAAAACGAGGCGAATGGGTCTGGTAGTAAACGAAGACAAGATGAAATATCTCCTAGATCATGTTGTCTGAATGGATGAGAGCATTCCAGCTTAGAAAATATTCTATGGAGTAAATTGGTGGTGGTAGCAGAGGAAGAAGACCTCTACTTGAACAACTACTGCACCCTAATACTCACTGCAGACAAAAATACAGCAACTGATGAAGAAATCATTGCCGTCAAAATGCCACAATTTGAAAATCTTTGATGACTTTTTGATAGATATGTATGTTCGTAACTCTCCGTATCGCTCTCTATTAGTTTATAATAGTTTGTTGTTGCTTATTGCACTTTTGTTGCGAATGTAGCACGTGTCCAGCTATCGGTCTGTCTGCCTCTCTATCCTTCTTTCTATCTATCTATCGTATAAATGACTTTGATCTCAAATATTTTGACTTCAATCGCTTACCATAAACGTCGCAATATTTCTTTGCGGTTTCACATATCATCATTGCGGCTGCTAGAAGCCAGAAAACTCGTCCACCAAACCCAACAACGCGTTGTCAATATGTGATTAGCCATTATTTATTTTTATAGCATAAGTTATTTGTTTATTCGGTTTTATTTACAAATCTTGTCTCCATTTTACATGTTCCCTAGCGAATTTTCGCTGTTTAAGAATCGGTATTGCGGAATTCTTTGAGTGAGATATACATATACGAGTATGTGCCTCACTGTAACACAAACGCAATTATAAAAAAATCCATAGTTTAAACAAATATAGAAATATGCATAGATATGTAACGGGTGATACATTTTGAGGTACCTACTGTTTTAAAGAAAAAAAAACACAAAAAATTCAAATTTAATGGGAAGCCTTTATTATCACTCGAAAGAACATTCTTTGGCATTTATTTTTTGAAGAATATCTCTTTCAACTTTTGGCCGCGGCTGCGTCTCAGATGGTCCATCCGTTGAGTCCAATTTTTGCTGAATCGTTCGAACATTTCGACTGGTAACTGGCGAATGACATGCGTTATTTTTTGCTCCAAGACCTGAATCCAAGCGGTATTGTCCGAATAGACTTTAGACTTTACATATCCCCACAGGAAAAGGTCTAACGGTGTGATATCACACGATCTTGGTGGCCAATCGATCGGTCCAAAACGTGAAATTATCTGCCCACGTGTTATCTGCGAAGTGTTCTCTCAATAAATCCATTGATTGATGCGATGTGTGGGAAGTGGCGCCGTCTTGTTGAAACCAAATGTCGCGGAAATCACGATCTTATTGCACAAGCTATATTTGGTACGATAAGTCATTCCATGGGTCAGTCCGAGTTGCTGCGAACAGCGCCGAATCAGATTCTCCACGGTCTTCGTGTACACTCTTAGCTGCGGCTGCTATATTTTCTTCCCTGCGTGCTGGATGTGGTCTATTCGGTCGAATATTGTACAATAATGAATGTTGGGTCTCAAGATGGTAGATGGTGTTGCGAATAGTACGCTCAGTAGGCCAATCATTTTGACCATAAGTTGAGCGAAGCACGCGAAACACATTCTTTACAGAACGTGAATTTTCATAATAAAATTGAATGATTTATAAACGTTGTTCAGACGTAGGTGTTTCCATTATGAATGCCAAATAAAACTGAACAAAAATAACATGAGAGAGAATCGATAGGCAGAGGAAACGTAGAGGCGTCAGCACGACCTGACGACTTAATAAGAATATGCGATGGCTTACGAAAGTCTTCAAAACCGGAACATACTCAAATACGCCTAGATGTGTCCAATCCATGAGAACTCTGCACTATGGCCCATTATCGTGTCCACAGTCAACGAATCGATTGGGCCTTATCCGTGCGGCTTCAGGCCTGGAGAATCTAGAATTGACCAGATATTGACTTGACAGAAAGTTGAGAAAATAATCAACCATTTCTTAGTCGATTTTGAGGCTGATTTCGACATCACGACAAGGTGCCATAATTGGGAACGATCTCTTCCAGACGTTTGGTAACAAACGAGGCTTAAGACGAAACACCTTGTCTCGTGTACATCACCTATATATATATATATATATATATATTTGGCGCTTTGTAACCACTGAAGCGATTTTTCGGCCGAGCTCCTCCTCCAATTTGTGGTTTTGCGTCTTGATGTTTTTACCAACAAATGAAGGGACCTACAGTTTACTCTAAGCCGCCTCCGAACGTCTGATGGATTTTTATGAGGAGCTTTATTTCATGCCAGAAATATACTCGGAGGGCTTGACATTCCCTGCCGAGGGGCGACCGCAATTAGAAAAATTTATTTTCTATAATTTTTGATGTTGCTCGAACCTGGGCTCGAACCCAGGCCTTCTGAATGGCAGTACGCAATGCTAACCACTCGGCTATCGCGGCCGCCAGTATTAGGTACATCACCTAATACAGGATTCCTTTTGTTGTTTTGATCTTCCGACAGGGTGGTAAGTTGTTTTAAAATGGAACGATTTTCCGTCATTCCTTGTCAATTTTGGTTTTTCGACAAGGAATGACGGAAAATCGTTCCATTTTAATACTGGATAATATAAGCTGCAGTGCTCAGCAGAGAAGCTATAATATTCTACAAGTGCGTACAACTGCTGGCGTATGCCGTTTACATTGATATCAACATCGTCGTATAACTCCATCGTCTGCGGTATTCGCCTAAATTTTCCGCAAAACCTTTCTCCGGAAAACTCCTAGTGCCGCCTCATTGGATGTGAACATCGTAAACGCTTTTGCACCATTCAGCAGGAATGAGTGACTGACATTGTTAGTGTCAGTTTTGACTGTCAACAGTGACCTTTGTTTGATGATACATTCAGTTTTCATCTCCTTATAATTCTCAAACGGAGGATTTCCCTTCCAAACGAGATAACGATGATTCACACATGGCCGGAGTTTGGGTTGACATTGTCCACGAAATGTGTTGTCACTTCGGCAGTTCTCAGGGTACTGACCTCGAACCGGTCTCGTTGCAAAGGTGAGAAGTGTACTGTATTGCCAACATGACGAAAATAAAATCCCTCTGATCGTGAGAGCCTCAGAACACTTACTTTATGGATATGCCTCGTATCTTAATTTCTGCTAAGCAAAGAAAAAACACCATCATTTAAAAATTTTATACTTACTTTTTCGCGATCACGCAACATTTTTAAAGAGTTGGTGTTGAAATGTGAATTAAATATATAGTAGCTTCCTAGTTCACAAGTAGTATGACTTTCCCTGCAGGGAAAAAATGTTAATACACATTGAGATATCGAAACAAATATGTAAGTATATGTACTGTATTTACATATTTACAACACGAGTGTGAGGTGTTATTTTTAAAGACGCATTGTTTACATTTGAAATTATAGTTTGAATGCAATTTATTGCTTGTACTCGCCTCTCGAATGGATTAAAATAAGTGTCTAGTAAATGACGATTGAGTAGGCAGCTAGCGCCATATCCAACTGAGAAGATGTAATGTGATGAAAATCTTATTATAAAAAGAAAATCTTATTATTAAAGAAATAATACCAAATTTGCTAGTAGGGGAAATATGAAATTATCTTAAAAACTAGTTGAAGCTTAGCAACATTGATTTGTATGTTATTAGAAAGTGATCAGGGGAAGATAATATTTTTTCTGCAGGCACTGTAAATAATTATTGTTCGTGTTTTCTTTAATGAAAAAACTCATCTTCATAGGAAAGCCACTTAAACAGAGCCGACATAGTTATTGGTGTTGATGCTGGTTTCTAGTTAAACAAAATTCCCTACAATTTCAAAATTATGAGTATCTAACCGCACCTCCCAAATCCGGGAATATACCTGAAGTAGTGTTTGGTACCATGTTGTAAGCGGAGCTAACCCAGCGGTACTCGGCACACGCGATTACAGGCCCCAAAACTTATCCCCCAATTCTCTCTGCTGGAACGGACCGAAGGGGCTCTTGGAATATATTGATTCTTGTGGTCTACTTCAAAGACACACAACATCTTTCACGCGCTCGAAGAAGATCACGAATTTCCTGATCGTTTCTCTTTGTTCTCTCGAGTGATTTCGTGTACAAGTTGCTTGTGAGCAATTTCCAACATACGTCAAAGAAGCAACCACTAACAGGGGATATATCTGCTTATCCTCGTTCATTACCGGACCCATTCGTTTCGCTTATTTTTCTAATCTGCTTATTTGTTTCTGAAGATTTTATTTATTCTCCAGCATTAATTTTAAAAAACTACACGAAACAGAATCACGGTTCGGAGAGATCGTCCAACCGATGATTTACAGAGGTTCCTTGTTTCTCATCATTACCTATATTAGCTGGGATCTCAAGTGCACGCAATAATACACGTTATAGACGATTGGTATGTCTGCCCGAAGATAATTGAAATGAAAAATAAACTATTACTGACTATGGTGAAAGAAGACATATGGCTATGTAAATGGCTATTATGTATATAATATAGTAAGAACTGCTCCACAGGAAAGAGAGATAAAACAAGATTCAAATGCTATTTAATTATGTTAGAGTTCTTTTTAATGTGGCGTACTTGAACTGAGTAGGTAATTGAAAAGTAAAGTCCACTCAAAACCAAAATCTACAAGTGCTCGTCATTCCCGCCCTGATAAATGCTGCAGAAGTTTGGACGATGGCGACATCCGATGAGTCGGTTTTGGGAGTTTTCTAGAGAAAAGTTTTGCGGAAGATTTACGGTACTTTGCGCGTTACCAAGGGTGTAGACCGCAGACGATAGAACGATGAGCTGTAAGAGTTATATAACGATCCAAATAAAGGTACTTTTTTCAATATCCTTTTTTTGACAGATCGCGCGTGAGTCGTGTGAAGCTGTCATGTAATTTTTATGCAATATTGTTTGGCATTTCATCATGGAAAGACTTACGCCTGAACAACGTTTACAAATCATTCAATTTTATTACGAAAATTCACGTTCTGCAAAGAATGTGTTCCGCGCGCTTCGCTCAACTTATGGTCAACATAAACGGCCTACTGAGCGTACTATTCGCATTAGCACA
This sequence comes from Neoceratitis asiatica, assembly GCA_030068015.2. NCBI lineage: Eukaryota > Metazoa > Arthropoda > Insecta > Diptera > Tephritidae > Neoceratitis > Neoceratitis asiatica. The sequence goes on from CM061526.1 coordinate 65,301,750, forward strand.
CAGTGAAGAAAATGTAGTGGCCGTAGCTGAGAGCGTACACGAAGACCGTGGAGAGCCGATTCCGCGCCGTTCGCAGCAACTCGGACTAACGTATGGAAAGACTTTGCGCATTTTACGTCGAGATCTTAAATTGAAAGTGTGCAAGATACAACTTGTGCACGAACTGAAGTCGCTCGACCTTCGGAAGCGACATCTCCTCGCTCTGTGGGCTCTTGAAAAGTTCCAAGAAGATCCGACGTTCTCGAGTCAAATTTTGTTCAGCAACGAGGCCTATTTCCAGCTCAATGGGTATGTAAACAAGCGAAATTGTCGCATTTGAGACGAAGAGCAACCTGAAGAGATTCAAGAGCTGCCATTTCATCCAGAAAAAACTACGGCTTGGTGTGCTTTGTGGGCCGTTGGAATCATCAATCCATATTTCTTCCAAAATGGTGCCGGTGAGAACGTAACCGTCAATGGCGACAGTTATCGCGCCATGATAAGCGACTATTTGATGCCTGAGATTGAAGCTCGTGATCTCCGCGACATTTGGTTTCAACAAGACGACGCCACTTCCCACACATCGCATCAATCAATAAATTTAATGAGAGAACAATTCGGTGAGCAGATAATTTCACGTTTTGGGCCGGTCGATCGGTCACCACAAGATCGTGTGATATCACACCGTTAGACTTTTTCTTGTGGGGATATGTAAAGGCTAAAGTCTTGCAGACAATCCTGCTTCGATTCAGGCCTTTGAGCCAAATATCACGCGTATCATTCACCAGTTACCAGTCGAAATGCTCGAACGAGTCATCGAAAATTGGATTCAACGGATGAACAATCTGAGACGTAGCCGCGGCCAACATTTGATAGAGATAATATTCAAAAAATAGATGCCAAAGAGGGTTTTTTCGAATGATAATTCGAACATTCCCCACTAAATTTGAATTTTCTGAGTTTTTTCTTTGAAAAGTAGGGAACCTCGAAGTGGATCACCATTTACAATCATAATGAACTAGTGTAAGTAGCATAAACATGCTTTACATAAGTAAAGTAAGTACATACAGCACACTGTTTTTGTATTCGAGAGCATTTCAAATGTATAACTGGCATTGTATGTACTTACATATGTAGTATAAATAAATGTCTTTGCATAAATAAATCTAGAAAAATCTGTTTATATAACATAATACACTTCAACATTTTTAAGCAGAAAATTTCGCAGAAATACTTACAAATGTATTCCACTCCGTTTTGATCAGGTGGCGATCTTTCAAAAATTTCATTCATAAAATTTACGTTCAAAAAATTTTCCAGATACACTTCCGCGTATTTCAATTGAATAATTACAAATGGCAACAGACACATCTAATTATGGTACAACTGTATACATACATACATATATACATGCATACATACATACATACATACATACATACATACATATTTTACATATACTAAACACGTATGTACTTCGTTTACGTAAATTTTTTTTATTTTTTGGAAAAATTTCTCTACTAAACCAGCATATATCCGCTCCCATAGTCCCTTTAGATGAGAATGTGCAATTTGAGGGGGTTGCGCTATGTAAACTTCAACGTAATTACACTTACTTCATTCGTAAAATCAAAATATACTCGTACATACAGAGTTACATAGTAGCTTTGAAAAAATAAATTCAAATGTAATCAATTTTTATTTCCACAAACTCATCAAACACAATAAAACAACAAAGACAATACTTTATTAGGCAGCAACAATTTGTATTTGATTTATGGTTAATTCGTAGAAAAAGTCGACATAATGTCTGGCAAACTAGGCATACAATAAGATAATGAATGGATGTTGTTGAGGTGAAGATACTCCTCTGACCAACTTCACGCCATGGCCGGGTGTTTATGTACCAGATTAGAAGGCAAAAAGTCCACTACCGCTTATTATCGGAAGAATACATATGTATGTAGATATAGATATGATTTAGCTACCCTGCAGGAAAAAATACTACTCACTAACTAGAATTCAACTAGTTTGCATTTAAGCACTAACTAGTTCATCTATCATGTATTCTTCATGTAAGCAACTGATAGTTTTAGCATGGCGATGTCCTACGTTTTGTCATATATTCGTATAAGTATGTGCTGGATTTCTAATTCACCGAAAATGAAATTAAAAATTAAGGGTGATCCAAGTAGAGATACTTTTTTCAATAGCCTTTTTTTGACAGATCACGCTTGAGTCTCGTCAAGCTGTCAGCGTACTATTCGCAACACTATCACCCATCTTTCCACCCAGCATTCATTATTGGATAATATTCGACCGAATGGACCACGTCCAGCACTTAGTGAAGAAAATATAGCGGCCGTAGCTGAGAGTGTACACGAAGACCGTTGAGAGTCGTTTCGGTACCGTTCGCAGCAACTCGGACTGACGTATCAAGCGACTTGTCGTATTTGTCGTCGAGATCTTAAATTGAAAGCATACAAAATGCAACTTGTGCAAAAACTGAAGTCGTCGACCCTCCCAAGCGACATCGCTTCGCTCTATGGGCTCTTGAAAAGTTCGGACGTTTTCGAGCCAAATTTCTGGCTCAATGGGTATGTAACCAATCAAAATTGCCACATTTGGGACGAAGAGCAACCTGAAGAGATTCAAGATCTGCCATTTCATCCAGAATCAATAACGTTTTGGTATGATTTGTGGGCCGGTGGAATCATCGGTCCATATTTCTTCAAAAATAATGCTGATGAGAACGTCATCGCGCCATGATTATTTGAATTTTCTGTTTTTTTTTTTTAAATGTAGGGAACCTCAAAATGGATAACCCTTTATTTAAAAATAAAAATGCTCGCAACGGGATTTGAACCAGGAAAACCATGCGCTATAGTGCTAATATGGATATATAATATTCGGCAGCGACCGTTTTACCCTTTCAAAGCAATCGATGTAACTGGCCTTCTTTGATGCACGTTCGCCTGGAGAAACCCTCTGTCTTGGGTCTCTGGTGTGGTGTGGTGGTTCGGTGGATGAATCTTTCGTCTAAGGCTACGTAACGGTGCAAAAATTCGCTTGGATTGCGGTGGAGCATCGCCAAACATTTCTTTGAAGTGCAACTGTACTTATGGTCGTGTGTGAGCAACCGCGGCATCCATCACGTGGATAGCTTTTCCTTTTACCCGCTCAGTTGAGATGCCTACAGCCTCAGCCACCTCACACACTTTTATTCTCCAATCGTCTTATATCATTTCATGGATTTTATAGACGATTTCTGGTGTGATCGAACTCTTTTGGGTGACCTCAACGTTCGGCGTGACTTGTACCGATACGACCTCAATGGAACTCAGTAAACCACTTCTTAAGTATGGAAATTGATGGTGCAGTATCCCCATGGTATTTATCAAGTCTTTCCTCGGTTTCGGTGATGGTTTTTTTTTACTAAAAAAAGAATGGTTAATCAGCACGCGAAATTGATGTTTTCAATTTTCGTTAAAATTCACGAGGTCGTCTGCTTTCAATGGCTGTCAAACGCGAACTAAATGGCTCAGCTTGCTCAAAACTTTACAGCAGTCTCAGTCTATTAATCGATAACATTTGACGAACGCAGTGTTGCATTTACGACAACTGCGCGGCAAATCCAATTCACTGATTTCTCAAACAGCCCTCGTATCAGGAAAAGAAATTCAGTCATTGCGTACTGGAAACAACAACAACATATGGATGGCATGTTGGTGAAAATGATTATTATTACCGTTACTGGTGAGGTGCTAAACGCAAATAACGAACTGGTATGATTTCATACTATTTCATACCAGTATTTAACTAGAGTTTTTGCATACTAGTATACCTTTTCACTGCAGGAATAGTTCTTATGCATTTACATATTTATATCTATGTATGTACATATGTATATTTATAGGTACGAATGAATAGCAGGCTTATTGCCTACTATGGTAGTGAAATTAAAAAAAGAAATATACATACATACATACATCTATTGAATGGAGAACGCCAAACAGTATAAGAGCAAATAAGAAATAATTAAATAAACATATTTTTTATATACTTTTTACTTACATATGTACATATGTATGTTACGTACATACCTATCAGCTACATAAATTCTCGTGTGAGGTCCATCCAACTGGAGCTAAACAACTGAGTACTCATATATGAACATACATACAAACATTTATGTAAATTCATATGAGTGACGTCCGAGGTCTTCATCGATCAATCGATCGATCTTTTCACTTCTTCATTATTTTTTTATGCGTTTGCAGTGTATATATTTATTTATTTAATGAGTATGGCAACGAATAATGTTGAGAGCAGCATTTCTTTATTACCCGAACTACTTTGTTGTGCTAAATATTCCACAATTCTATGTGTGACTTGTTTTTAATAATAACCAGTAGGGTTCTCTTTTATATAGATCTACCAGCTGATAATACAGTATAAAATTTTATTCAAAATTTCATTAAATAATCGCTTTTTCAGAAATTTCTAAGATTGCTTTGAGAAGCATCAGTTCAAAAACAGATTTTGATACACCATTTAGAACACTAAAGAATGAAAATTTGAATTTTAAATTTTATACCAAGAAACGTGTCTCAAGGACTCACCAACTTTTGTGAACCAAAAAGGTAAGAATCATTTCGGGATCCGTACTTGAATATGATGGTCTGCAATCGTTAAGAAAACCAACATGGTCTATGTTTTGTTAAATGTAAGGGAATCAGATGGCAGCGCTGTCTGCTCCTTATTTATGAGGAAAGAAGAAGAGAGAGCTGTCGAATATTAAAGCACTCAAGACTCCTAAAGCGTGATACTTTTTCTATTAAGCAACACGGCCTGGTACCCTGAGCGCGATCACGATAATCTCTGAAATCTACTGGACTGTCGCATACCTCTTAAGGAATTGGGTGATCCAGATCAGACTATTCCTCAATTGCGTTCCAAGTCACACCTTTAGTGCAACTTTCAGTAACGCATTTACGGTATTAAAGATGCAGTTTGTATGTAGATTAGGAGGAAACAGAACTGGCTCTTTTGCAAATCGAGGAAGACTTGGCCAAAATGATAAGGGAGAATCAACAGAATGTTTTCTACTGCTAAAATTCTTACCCTGGAGGCTCAAGCCAACCAAGAACCGAAAAATATATTCAGAAAGTGTAGAGAAAAAACCAATTCATAATGTTGGCTTCAGGGTAAAGCACATGCTGCTCAGTCGTAATAACTTGTTCGTAATATTTTGATCAAATTTTGAATTTCATGAGAATTTGCATTGCTGGTGTCTTGATTTTAACTCTCATTCAGGCACATTTGACATACTATTTGACTCGCTTTTTCATATTAAGAAAAAAACTATTTTGTCGATTCTCAACTAACATAATATTTTATATTTGAAATAATTCTTAAAAATCATCATTTGTAGCTGAACTTTTTTAGTTCTCGATATTAAACAAACCTCTCCTCATCGTGACTCGGCATTGATGAAAAATAAAAGAAGTTCCGTACGTCATGCAGACAGCGCCCCTCGTGCGGATTGGTGGGAGGTGGGTAAACCGTTTAGATTAATAATTAAAAAAAAAACCACAAGCGCGCCTCGTTCACTGTATTTACCAGATTTGCTTCCCGAGACTTTTCCTAAGTTAGAAGTTGCCCACGAAAGGTCTTATGAGGAGATGAAACCGAAGACGACAGAACTTGATGCTGGTTAAAGTATGGCAGTCAGTGAATAAAATATATTTTTTTGGTATTCCTTCCAAATTATAGGTTTTTTTAGGGGTTTCTTTTTATGATGACTTCTTCATTTCGAGTCTCTTCCCGGCTTGCTATTTCTGATGACTTCTTCATTTCGAGTCTCTTCCCGGCTTGCTATTTCTTCAAGTTTGGAAACATGAAGTAGTCGCAAGGGGTTAAATCTGAAGAATGTGCTAGATAAGATAGCAGTTCGTAATGCAATTGGCGAATTTTTGCCACACATCGGACTTATTTTTCGCCTAATGCAAACGATCCTGCTTCAAGACAATATCGAATATGTTCAAAAGTCCAAAATAATATTCGGCAGTTAGCGTTTTACCCCTTTCAAGGTAAGCGACGTGAATGACACCTTCATGAATCGAAAAACATTGTAGCCATGACCTCGTTGGTCGACATGCACATCTTTGGCGCACGTTCGTACAAACTAACACACTGTCTTCATTGTCCTTTGGTCTCTGGTGTGGCGTGGTGGGTTCATGCTTCGTCTACGGCAACGAAACGGTGCAAAAGCTTGTTTGAATTGCGGTTTAACATCGCCAAACATTCCTATTAAGTGGTTACATAGTTGCGTTTATGGCTATGTGTGAGTAACCGCGTCATCGATCACGTGGATAGCTTTTCTTTGTCCAAATATTCATGTAAAATATGATATACTCGCTGAGTTGAGATGCCTGCAACGTCAGCGACCTCACTCGCTTTTATTCTCTAATCGTCAAATATCATTCTATGGATTTAATCGTTGATTTCTGGTGTGACCTAACTCTTTTGGACGACCTGAACGTTCGGCGTGAGTTGTACCGATATGACCACAACAAAATATAATGCTTTACTCAACGCACGAAATTCATTTTTTTCCATTTTCTTTAAAATTCACGAAGTCGTCTGCTCTCGTTAGCTGTCAAACACAAACTGAATGGCGCAGTTGCTCAAAATTTCACATCAGTCTCAGTCCATTAATCGATAACAGTTGACGGGAGCAGTGTTGGACTTACAGTAGCTGCGCGGGAAACTCAAAAAGTCACTGACATATCACGCAACACTCGTAATGTATATATATTGAGGTACATATGTATACTCCGAATAAAAATTTGAATAAGTAACTTATGATTCACATGTACGTGGCGTATGAGTGACTTCTTTAAATACAATATTATTTTATTTGGATCGTTATATGTTCGGAGAAAATCCTTGATATATTTTTACACTCTAATAAACGTTTTTTATTTTCTTTAATCCACCATGATATTTAGTGTACTTTCATAATCGGCATAATTAAATTTTGATTTGAGAAAACTTTCAGCCTTAATATTTTCCTTCCAACGATTGATAGGTTTTTAAAAGGAGATTTTTATTTCATGTCAGAAATACTGTCCGAAGGGTTGACATACCCTGCTGAGATTTTTGAGATTTTGGCCTGACCAGTTTTTGTATCTATAAGCGAGTAAATATATACGATTGCATATGTGAATTTGAAGTAAAAGAAAAAATTATTGACATATGAAAAAGAGATAAATGAAACCACTTTTACCCTATATTAGCTTCAAATTAAATTTTCAGGCTGACATGCAGTGCTTTGGTTATTCCAAGAAGAAAACAAATACATAAATATATGCATATTATATTTACATAATTTGCAATATGTACCCAATGCAACTCAACTCATTAACATACGAACGCAATTCGGTGTCAAAAACAGCAAAATACCAGTAGCAGCGAAACAGAAAACACAACCACGCCTGGCTGCAGCTACGAAAACACAAAAGAGGTTTTCATTAATAACAAACAATATCTACATACTCGCACATGTATATATAAGTATGCACTCATGTATATGCAAGTATGTGTAGTGTGACCACTGATAACGCGCAATAACAATTAGTATGGTTCAACACATACATATGCACATTGTGTAACGACCATAACAGCGGTAACCAAATAGACCGACGGCATTTGGCCAAACCAAATAAGCAAAATAAAACAACAGCAGAAACAGCAGCAACAACAACAACAACAGCAATAACATAATTATTCCGACAGCCTCACGAAGCCCACCACAATATTGGCATACGTTTGTTTATGTTAGCGATAAGGACACACATTAACACAGGACATGCAGGCAAAGATAACACGAACAGTGAACAGCTAGAAAGGCAACGGCATTTAAAGCGACGTAATAGCAATAATATATGTATTATGTATGTAGAATCGAAAGCGGCAATCACAAATGTCAACAGTGGGCTTCGACAAATATTGACACATCGCCATGCCGTGCGTGAAGGCATGTGAAACTAGTTGAGTGTGTTTGTTGTTAGACTAATACATTAACACAAATATTATTCAAAAGCTGACAAATGTACAGCAGTTAACAGGTATATTGAAAAGTACTCGGCCTGACGCATAGATGGCGCTACTAAAATTAAATTTATACAGATTTTTGGTTATCCCTAACCTACAAAAGGCGTGTGTATAAATTTAACAGCTGTCTGATCATTACATTTGAAGCAAAATACATTTGAAGCAAAAACTTGGCTTGATGACGAGTTTCCGGACACTGCCACAGTAAAATCAACCATCAAGGATTGGTACGCTAAGTTTGGACACGGTGAAATGAGCATCGAAGACGGTGAATGCGGTGAACACCCGAAAGAGATTGTTACCGACGAACCACCAAAAGTACACAAAATGATTTTGAATGACCGCAAATAGAAATCGAATGAAATAGCAGCCACTGTAAAGATATCAGCTGAACGTGTACATCATATCATTCACGAATATTTGGGTATGAGAAAGCTGTATGCAAGATGGGTGCCGCGCGAACTCACCTTTGACCAAAAACAACGGCGAGATGATGATTCGTTGCAGTGTTTGGAGATGTTCAAGCATAATAAATCCGCCATTTCGCATCGATATGTGACAATGGATTAAACATGACTCTTTCGTTTAACTCCGAAGTTCAACTGACAGCCGCCCGAGGGGACTGTACACGATCAACCCGCTCCAAAGGATGGAAAAACGTAAAAGTCGGCTGGCACGGTTATGGCGTCTGTATTTTGGGATGCGCATGGAATAATTTTCATTGACTACCTTTAGAAAGGAAGGATCATCAACAACGACTATTATATAGCATGATTGGACCATGTGAAGGACGAAATAGCCGAAAAACGGACACATTTGAAAGAAAATAAAGTGCTGTTTCACCAGGACAATGCAACGTGTCACAAATCAGTGAAATCGATGGCAAAAATCCATGAATTGTGCTTCGAATTGCTTCCGCATACACCGCATTCTCCAGATCTGACCCCCAGCAACTATTTCCTGTTCTCAGATCTCAAAGGAATAGTAGCTGGGAAGTAATTTTCGTCGAATGAAGAGGTGATCGCCGAAACTGAAACAAAGGGCAAATCGTACGTACTACAAAAATGGTATTGAAAAGTTGTAGGGTCGCTATAATCAGTGTGTCACCCTTGAAAGGAACTATGTTTAATAAAAAAATGTGTTTTACTATGGTAGGCTGAGGACTTTTCAAGTGACCTGTTATAATTGCAATACTAGCGATGCTATGGCTGACGAAGCAAATGAAACACAAATTTCAAACTCAAATATTTTTCTAAACCTAATTAAATGAAAGTGATGCTGTGCAAATAATTCAGCGTATATGTGTGCTTGGATGTATCCTTGCAGTGACTGGAAGTGGTTAAAACCTGCTACGGAACTAGTATGTCCAGCCTGTTGCGCCAATTCAAATGAATATAAATATATAAATGAGTAAATGAGTCAGCCATTTCAAATTTTTACTTTTTTATTCCTATTGGAAACACCCCTTCCTCTACTTCCATCATTCATAGAAGCTTTCAATGCTGGAGTACTTCCAACCATCCTAATGAAATGTCCTGCATGATTTCCTATCTGGAGATAACCATGTCATGAATTTCCCTGTGTTGTATTCGGATACTTCAGACAAACAGCGGCTACGCTGGTGGAAGCAGAGAAAGAGTAAGGCCTGAAATCCGTGGAAACGATGTGGGTGGAGAAAAATCTGCCTTCACTTTGTGTGTCTCCAATTGGCTAAAAAATAAATGAATGACGCGCTGTTCTTAACTCGGCTGCAATAACGTAAGAGATTTCTACGCCAAAAAAGAAGACAACTTACAGACTGTAGTAACCTAACGACCTAAACGGGCTTAGGCCAGTGAAAGATTGACAACCCTTGGCCGGATAAAATCCGGGTTAACTCCCGTGCGTAGAACGGACATGAGAGTTGAATACTGCCACAATCGATATCTGGATATTGTAGTCTACTCAATTGCTATTTATCCAGACTTTACCACGACATACCCAACGTATGTCCTGCATATAGTAAGTCCTCGCTCGACACCTAGCACCTATTTGCATGACCCTATAACCGCTCTCCTTCTGTGCCGAACCCGTCGAAGCAGCCCATTTCCTGGACCTGTCGTTATATGACCTCGTCCACTTAGACTAGTCTTGCCTGCTCCTCCTAGGTGGCGTTCAGATAGCTGTTACAAGAACAACTCACAGACACATTCCAGGTTATCGAGTTGTCGGATGAGAATGAATTTCATTTACCCTCTGTGGGTTTTGGGTTCAGGAATTTATCCACGGTAAGACATGCCTGTCGTAAGAGGCGACTAAAACTCCAAAGTTATCACGACAGTCGGGTATTTATGTCGGAACTACGCGGACTTTTATCCGGCCAAGGACTGTCACATACACAATATTCCCCGAAGCTCAATTTGGAGAATTTTTCTGCGCTTACAACAACAAGAATAAATTTCTATGTACATCATATACATACTTTGAAGAAACACGCTTATATGCCTGGATGGATGGATTTTTCTCGCATGACATAATTTTCTAGCACTCAATCGAATTATTACTAAGGCACTCGAAAACAGGACTATCTATAAGCATTGAGTAGGAGAAAGAAAACTAACCTCTCAGCGGATTCAAAACTCGTAGAAAATGTTAAAACACAGAGAAGCTAGTTCAGATAATTTATAATTCGATTTTTTGCTATTTATTTACCAACTGCGTCACCTGATATCCTTCCAATAGTCCTTATACTAAGAAGCAGCTCCAAATTTGCTGTTGTTATTTTACCAATCAACTGCAAATTGATTGTTTATATGCGAACATTTCACGAACACTTTGTTGGCATCTGCTTGCAGTTGTTAATTGGCTTGGGTAAATATTTAAATTACTTCAACCAATGACCACTGTACCGCCGTACTGCATGCAATGCAACAGTAAATTATATGTAATTTCATTTGGACAATGCCAGGATTGTATTCAATGTATCAATGCCGCACCATATTGACCATTTGTTGTTTCAAAGTGTTACGGTTGAATAAAATACTAGTGTTAGTTCAGAGTGTTCATGTCTTTTTGGTAAAAAACACAAGCACATGATTATGTCACCAATACCGAGGATTATATGAATGAGGAATTTTGTAATACATATCGCATTTTGGAATTTAATTACTATGTATGCAGCTTTGAGCAAGCATATCTGCTCCTTAGATATTTGTGTAAGTAAAATAGCTTAAATCAGGTTTTGAAATTTTTATGAAAAAGTTTGAAACTTTCATATAAGTGATATTATGGAAAATTTTGTATATTTTTTATAGCTATAAATTCTACATGATATTCCAAAAAAAATATTTATATAACGGGTGATCCATTTTGAGGTTCCCTTCATTTTTAAAGAAAAAGCACAGAAAATTCAAATTTATTGGGGAATGTTTATTATCATTCGAAAGAACATTCTTTGGTATTTATTTTTTGAAGAATACCTCTTTCAAATGTTTGCCGCGGCTACGTCTCAGATGGTACGCCCAATTTTCGATGCCTCATTCGAGCATTTCGACTGGTAACTGGCGAATGACACGCGTGATGTTTTGCTCCAAGGCCTGAATCGAAGCAGGATTGTCCGCATAGACTTTACACTTTACATATCCCCACAGAAAAAAGTCTAATGGTGTGATATCACACGATCAAGAGTGGCCAATCGACCTTTACAAAACATGAAATTATCTGTTCATCGAAGTGTTCTCTCAATAAATCTGTTGCCGTCTTGTTGAAATCCTATGTTGCGGAGATCACGAGCTTCAATTTCAGACACCAAATAGTCGGTTATCATGGCGCGATAACGGTCGCCATTGACGGTTGCGTTCTCACCGGCATCATTTTTTCAGAAATGTGGACGGATGATTCCACCGGTTCACAAACTACAGGAAATGACAGCTCTTGAATCTCTTGAAGTTGCTCTTCGTCCCAAATGCGGCAATTTTGCTTGTTTACATACCCATTGAGCCCGGAATGGGCCTCATCGCTGAACAAAATTTGACTCGAAAACGTCGGATCTTCTTGGAATATTTCAAGAGCGAAGCGATGTCGCTTGGGAAGGTCGAGCGGCTTAAGCTCTTGCATAAGCTGTATTTTGTATGCTTTCAATTTAAGACCTCGACGTAAAATGCGCCAAGTTGTTCCATACGTAAGTCCGAGTTGCTGCGAACGGCGCCGAATCGATGCGCTGGACATGGTCTATTTGGTCGAATATTATCCAATAATGTATACTGGGTCTCAAGATGGGTGATGGTGTTGCAAATAATACGCTCAGTAGGCCGATTATGTTGACCATAAGCTGAGCGGAGCACGCGAAACACATTCTTTACAAAACTTTAATTTTCGTAATAAAGTTATGGCGTAAGTCTTTCCATGATAAAATGCCAAACAATACTAAAAAAAAAACATAATAGCTTGACATTACTAACGCGTTATCTGCCAAAAAAGGGCTATTGAAAAAAGTACCTCTACTTGGATAACCCTTCATTTATTTTTCCAGAATATTTTATTTATTTAAATTTGTCAAAGTTATGTTGCTAATAAGTCAAATCAAGTTAAGCGGTAATAACCAATTTGAGTTTTTACCACATAAAACAGTTTTTGCTGAAGGCTTATTATTGTAAATACAAGACTATTCGTATCATAATGGGCTTAACACATAATTTTTTGCAAAATTTATTTTTTTTACTCAAAAACGCTGATTAAAACAGCCCTCCAACTTTTCGATACTATTTTTGTGGTACGATTTGTCCTTTGCTTCAAAATAGGCCTTAGTTTCGGCGATCACCTCTTCATTCGACGAAAATTTCTTTCCAACGAGCATTCTTTTAAGATCTGAGAACAAGAAATAGTCGCTGAAGGCCAGATCTGGAGAATGCGGTGAATGCGGAAACAATTGGAAGCCCAATTCATGGATTTTTGCCATCGATTTCACTGACTTGTGACACGGTGCATTGATCTTGATGAAACAGCACCTTCTTTTTCTTCAAATGCGGCCGATTTTTGGAGATTTCGACTCGGATGATTGTCGATTGGACTTCGGAGTGAGATGATGGAGCCATGTTTCACTCATTGCCACAAAGCGACGCAAGAACTTTATTACGCTTGAACATCTTCAAACACTCGTCGTTGTTTTTGGTTAAAAGTGAGCTAGAAACCAGCATCAACATCAGTGACGCAGCATGACTCTTTCTCAATCATTCCCTTTCTAATTTGGTGTAAAAGCGTAGATAATGACAACATCAAATGACTCGACGATAGGAGTTTTTGAGCAAAAGATTTTATGTTAGACTTATGGTCCTCGAATGGGCTACGACGGAAACCGCAGATGATGCAACAATTAACTGTGCAATAAATACGATTCACATATTTGATGCGTTAGATTCAAATTCAGAGCATCTTCTCTCTGTTGAAACGATCAGGCGGAAAGCATACGGGTTTTATTTGGTATTTCCGATTGTTGAGAGATTCCTATTTTAAATAGGATGAAAAATTCTCAATTGTGCCCGCAAAATAATTTCCTAATACTATCAAAATTGAATCCAACGCTCTACAGAGAATCTAATTTCTGAGATTTTTGGTCAGATTCACCTCAGAAAAATGCTATTCATCTTAAGTAGCTGACGAGTTCACAATTTTTCCCTCTTCTTTTCATTTTTATTTACATATGGTGCTATTTGACGATAGTATGCGAAATTAGCTGGCCTTCCCTACTCTTCACCCTAGAACTGGGTAAATGTCTCCCTTATTTCACCTCCAACAGAGTTCTATGAATCAAAACCTCGTCGCAGACTATTTAGCTTCACATACAACATTTTCGATATTTGTCTATTACTAACGGATCACAAAACCTTTCTATTTCTACTTCTACCTCTTTTATTACAGAGCACTTGGTCTGTATCTGACCTTTTTTCGTCGCGATAGTGTTTACTTTTTTCTTACCAACTCATCGGTAGTTTCTTCCTGCTCTCTCCCTCTCTCTCTCTCTCTCTCTTATCCAATTCTGATGGAACTTCTGCGGTTTGTCCATTTTCTCAGTCGAAAACGTTCCACGGAGTATCAAAGGCAAACGAAAGGGCTACTGCTTTTCTGAATATGCGTTTAAAGTTGATGAGAAGGTGATCTGTATCAATTATTTCCACTCGTAATGAGAATCAGATTAAGTGTATTATGAATATTTTACTTGAGAAGAATTTACTTCACTGGAATTGACTCTGACATTCGGGCAGACTTTACTCAAAAAAAAAATCGTTAAAGTCTTATGAGGTTGTTTTAATATTGGCGGTTCGTGGAACGAGTTAGCCATCTCTGTATGTAGATTAGGAACTGGAGTTAAGCAACTGTTGCTATTGGTAAATGACTGAAATCTTCAGTTTGTTGTAACCGCATTTTTTTTTCGAATAGTTTTTAAGTGTTTTACAGTTCCGGCTTTCGATATATCTGAACACGTTGCATCCGGTCGTAACGCTGGGTTGTGTTTTTGCATTCATCACCTTTACAAGTTCCTTGTTAAACCGTCTTGTCCAGTACTTAGTTTTAATCATTTGCTTTCTTTTTTTTCATTTAACTGTCTCGATATTTATCCTGCGCAACCGACTTGAAATGGGTTTATTTGAAAACCAAATCTTAAAATTATAACGTTTTTTACAATTGAGATGCCACTGACAATCCGCACCACTAACATCTCCCACACCACCAAATTGAATTGCAATAAATAGTAAAGCGCTTAAAAAGTGAATATAATTAACTTCTCTCCAAATAATGTTTTTATCAAATATTTGCACTGAAAAATTTCACACTTTACAGCTTCGAATATATACTTTTAATCCGACCACAAACAACAAAGTGTAAAAGTGTAAAAGATGAAATTAACGCCACACGACCAAACGGCTGCAACATTAACCGCAACAGCTATTTTATTTAAGTAAACATATTGAAATTGTTGGCGCAAACAAACATAGAACATACATGCATACTTACTTGAGTGCATACATACATATGTGTGTATGTATGTACTTCCAACAATATAAAATTCACATTTTTTTATTTCAGGAGCGCGGTGCAAACTGGCTATAATAAGGTAATGTAGATTTATATGTATATATGTATATATATATATACATACTTACATACATGAATGCATAGATATGGATCTAAGATACGCGTGCCACCACTTCAATTTGTAGCTTCAGGCATTCGTTGTTGAGTTGTTGCTTGAATGCTGAGGATTAGATGGATGTGGAGTTGGCGGATGGTGGGTACGTACTCAACGTATACGGGTACTCACTTTTAAATATGTAAGTATGTATCTGCAAACATAAATATATTTAACTTTTTTTTTAGCCCGTACGAGTTAAGTAACTCTGCACCATATGCCGAGTTAGGATTTTGCTTTTCAATTTCCTACTCAACCCAAAAGTAGCACCTGTTGGCAAGAGTGATTCTGCGTTGGTTCCTAGATAGTCGAAATTATTTACGACTTCGAAGCTACAACTGTCAGCAGGGACGTGGGAGCCAAGTCGCGAGTGCGATGACTGTTTGTTTGATAACAGGAGATATTTCGTGTTGTCCTCGTTCACTACCAGACCCATTTGCTTCGCTTTTTGTCTAATCTGGAGAGCGCAGAACTTACGGTGCGGTTGTTATGACCAATTATATCAATATCATCGGCACACACCAACAATTGTACACTATTGTATAAGATTGTACCTCGCCTATTTAGCTCCGCAGCTCGTATTATTTTCTCCAGCATCAAATTGAAGAAATTACACTATTAAGAGTTACTCTTTCTAATACCCCATTTCCAAGAGGCTTATCCCAAGATAATTGGCGCAGACCGTGGGGCTTCCGTTTTTTTTTTTTTTTTTTGATTGAGCAGAGCATACTTAGGTACCATTCGGTGCGCATGCTTTCGTCTGACCATATTCTGCAAAGAAGCTGATGCATGCACCTTGTCAGTTCTTCGCCGTCGTATTTGAATAGCTGAACCGGTAGGTCATCGGCTCCCGCAGCTTTGATATTTATTAAGCGTCTAAACTTTATTTAAACTTAATTATAGTCAGGTGATGGAAAGTGTAAACAAACTTCAACTAGGATCGAAAAAATAGCACTTTCTCTATTAGATTTAAGCCCTAGATCTAGCTAATCTTTCTAAAACAATTTTTCCCCAACTCAAAGCGTTTCTCGATACGATTTATCACGATAATAATAACGTCCGCATACACGAAGGCTATGAACTCTAACCCTGTTTCTAAGACAGAATCTATAAAGCGGTGTCTACTTGCTGGAATCAAGCTCCTATATGGTACAGTGAGTGCTTTTAAGGACCTCAAATATTTAATGTGCTTCTTCAATGAAATTTGTCATCAGGTTGACTTAATCTTCAGTCTGGAAAGGAATCTTGCACCTCTTAACTTATATAAGGTTAATGAAACGCCTACAAAGAGTCGCTAGATTAGGACTTAGATTAATTTGGAAAAAGTTCGACGTTAAAAAACTCAATATGTAACTCGGCGATTTTCTAATCAACTTGAACTCCTGTTCTCTGAAAGCATTCATCAACAACTCAATATAGAGCAACGATATAGAGCTCAAGCTGTGTCGGAATTCCTCCGATGCTTTCGGTGCCATATGAGGTTTCATGAGGAAATGAAAAAAGGAAATCTCTTTCGCTACCGAATTAAAACAAGAAAGCACGATATTTTACAAGTCTTACTAGTTATGGCCAGATGTTACAGCGGATTGACTTAAACAGAAAAAAGTTCCGTAAAAGAGATTTTTTTTGTTAAAAGAGAGTTTTATGAACCGACTGACGCAGTGATACCGTTATTGTAGTTTTTTAATTCTACTTAGATATAGGCAAAGCTAGTCGATGTCTTCGGTTGAAGAATATCGAAGAAAAGCTTTTGATTTCATCGATCGAAGCTCGTTTTTAGACTTAATAAAGCGAAGTTCATCATCTTAGGGAATGGATGGGGTAGTTACATACGAGTACATACATACAAATTCTGAAAAATAGCAGTCGAATCCTTTATTATTGTCAGGGTGAATACTTTGAATTAAAATGTTTTGCCTTTCTTGTACTTTTTCTTAAAAATTACCGCTATATAGGAGTTGAGGGTTATATTAAACCTAATTTTAAAGAAATTAAAAATATTTATTAATAAAAAATATATAAATATAGGGTTTTCCAATAAGAGTAATATGATTTCTTTAAAAAGAACACACAATAATTGATAAGGAAATTCAAATGTTTTTTATTTAATGTGAAGGGTAATCGATGCAATTAAGTTCTCCACGACTTCTTTTGCAAGAACTAATTTGATGAACCCAATTTTTGAGCACTTTTTCCACTAAATCAAGTCGTATGTCATGAATAGCACGTTCAATATTGACTTTTAAAGCTTGAAGAGAGTCTGGCTTATTGCTAAAGACCAATAACTTCAAATAACCCCACAAGAAGTACTCTAATGGTGTTAAATCACAACTTCTTGGAGACCATTCAATGTCACAATTTCATGATGCACGTGCTGTGTGACACGTAGCCCCTAGTCTTGTGGGAACCAGATGTTGTTAAGATCAACTACTTCCCATTGTGGCCATAAAAAGTTGGTTATCATCTATCAATACCGCTCTCCATTGATAGTAACGGAGCTACCAGCTTCATTACGAAAAAAGTATGGACCAGACCAAAAAACACACCAAACTGTCAATTTAGGTGAATTTAATGGTTGTTCATGAATGCACCACTCAGATGAAAGTGAGTCTCATTGGAGAAGATTAAAAAAATCGTTATCGTTTTCAAGTTGCTCCAAGGAAAAATCAACAACGTTGTTCTTGCGTATATCTTGCCATGATGAAATTGTAAACATTACTGAATATAATGGAAAAAATGACAGGTCATGACATATTAAAAATGGCCGAAACGACACTTAGAAATCATATCATCCCTATTGGAAACCCCTTTATTTTGACATTTTAAACTACACTACTTGAAAGTTTCTTTGTTATAATTGCAGTATTTGTTGTAATATCAAATAAATCATATTACCTTGTCAAGTAGACAAGGTAAAAAAAAAAGCTTAATCACTTCAATTTTCGCTTTATTGTATGTAGACTCGTTGTATATTTCATTCAGTATTTTTTCTTTTTATTTGTATTTTTATTAAATATATTCTTTTATATAATTTCATTTTTTTTCGTCAAATTTTTTTTGTACCTAAGAGTTATGCACTTGAGAAGTACATTTTTGGCGCCAGTCAGTTTTGGCATTGGACAGAGCGATAATTTTTTAAATATTATTTTTTATAATTTTTTTTCTTATTACTTCATTTTTCGTAACTTTACGTCGTCCAACGAAGCCAATTTTTGGTGGGTGTGTAATTTTGATTTTTATTGTGATCGTTTTCAAAATAAAGCATTTATGTCTATAGATGCACATATGAGCATATATGAATATGTATGCACTTATATATGTATATTACATGGCGTAAATAAATATAAATTTAAATACACAAAAATATAGTATTGACGTTGACAAAATGATCGTATTATTTATAGATCTCTGTAGCCATCTTTGTGGTCTTCGTTCGAACTCGTACTAAGCGACTATCTTAAGTATATATTTATATGCACATATGTATGTCTGCATGTACATGGATATTATGCCAATCATATTTTAAAATTGTCTGACATCCATATTTCATGTCTCCATCGCATCAAACTGTCAATGCGGTAAATGCCAATATTTATTGGCGATTTCTAATACTTACATATGTACGAGGGCGGCTTGATAAGGTGATGGCTTTTCGAATAAAAAATATTTTTCCCGGCTACTAAACGTTTTATTTCTTTTCTTTATTTATTTCTATTTATTTGTATTCCTTCCAAATAAGAGTTTTTTTCAAGACCCTCGAAATATGCATTTATTCCTGCGATAACCTCTTCTTTCGAACCGAATCGCTTACCGCCCAGGTTTATAACATAGAATAACAGAAAAGGGCTTAATCTAGAGTATGTGACACCTCGCGCATCCCAAAAAACTATTGCCATGATCTTGTTGGCCGACAGACACACCTTGGTCTTCCTTGATGCACGTTCATCCAGAGAAACCCTCTGCCTTTGGTCTCTGGTGTGGCCAAACACTTCTTTGAAGTAATTGCACAGTTGCGCTTATGGTCGTGTGTGAGCAATCGCGGCACCCATCACGCGGATAGCTTTTTCATGTCCGAATAATGTGATATACCCTCTGAGGTAAGATGCCGACACACATTTATTTTCCGATCGTTCAATACTCGTATCATTCAATGTATTCTTTTATCGACGCTTTCTGGCGTGACGAACTCCTTTGGGCGACCGGAACGCTCGGTGTCACTTGCACTGGTACAACCACAACGGAACTCAGTAAACCACTTCTTAACCATTGAAATTTATGGTGCAGAGTCCCCAAAGTATATATCAAGCCTTTTTTTTTTTTTTTTTTTTTTTGATTTCGGTGACTCCCTTTTTTCATTTGCGTCAAAATTCACGAGGCCGTCTCATGCCAATGGCTGTCAAACTCTAGCTAAATGGCGCAGCTTGCTCAATGTTTTAGGGCAGTCTATTAATCTATTAATAACAGCTGACGGGAACAGTGATGTATTTACGGTGACTGTGCGGCAAATTCAAAAACTCATTGACTTATCAAACAGCCCTTGGATTTATGTTTATATGTTGAACTGTTAAATTGCCAACAAACGCAACGAATTTCTAATCCAGCTTTTTATACCTTTCATATATGCGAAGAAGGAGAAGAAATAGCCCCACTGAAATTTTTACCGATCGCATCAAAATCACGAGCTGAGTATATTTGGCCATGTCCATCTGTTCATCTATCTGTCCCTCAATTTTTGATATATTTGAACCAAACTTGGTAGGAAATGCACCTATAAATTTAAACGATTATTTGTCGGAATTGCACAGATCAGACTACTATAGCAATTGTGATGGAAATTTCTCGTACTATGGACAGACGAAAAGAGCGCTAGCAACTACTGCAGATAGACGAGTTAGCGCATCAACGGAATTTTTGGACCATCGTTAAGGATAAACGGAGCGGCCGCAGCTACTGCAGGCAATCGAGTTGAAGACTCAGTTGTATTAGCACTGGTGCAAAGTAAAGCGTTGTTTGATAAAGATTTGTAAAGTAAACCATTGTGTATGGTGAAGAAAATTTTAATTTGTTGTAGACAAAATAAACGTTGAGTGAATTCCTAACGACTAAGAGGGCAAACGAACAAATCTTGGACTGTTTTTTAGCAATCTAGTGATCGGACTCGAAGGATTTAGAAAACCATCGAGAGTAGCTGCGGAAAAACGTTACAATATATACGATGATTTGAAATTTTGGGTCATTAATCTGTCCAAAATGTATCTTGGAACGTAAATTTTGGTATACTATTCATACATAATGAATTGCAAACTGATTCTGAAAATCGTCGAAATCGGATAACCATATCATATATCATTGTTCAAATATGAGGTTTTTAATCAAAAAGATCTTCTAAGGCAGTGAAATTTAGTTTTCTACAGTCGTAAATTCAAGTTCATATTGACACTGAAAATTATCAAAATCAAAATGAAATTTTTCAATTCACAATAAATTTGATATATTCATGAAAGGTATAAAGACAGCCATTCTTAATTTTTTCTTTTTATTTTTTTTTTGACAATTAAATTATTGATTGAACGTAGCAATCAATTTGATTCATTTGCCATAAAATATTTTCTTTTGTGTAAAAATAATTTTATATGACAATTCTTTCAAATTATTTTAACAAAAAAACCCTTAACCCTTAAACTTAATAGTTGTTGGTTGGTAATGAATTGAATATTACAACAACAGATTACATGGCTGACGTTGGCTCATTGGGGAAGTACTTGCCTGTGAAGTCAGGATCCGTTAGTTCGATCCCTGGCAAGAGAAGTCCGATGAGCAGATGTGGTGACCTCTGAAGCAACTGTCACTCCTACCATTTTTCGTTGTTGTATAAAAAAATATTCAGTTCAAAAATTCTAAAAAAATAGGCCTTCGTTCACTTATAACCACCAAAAGGGTGTTAAATTTGCTTTCAATATCTTTTTACAAGTAAAAGATTTCTGTAGTAGAA
The DNA here is from genome assembly GCA_030068015.2 of Neoceratitis asiatica. Lineage (NCBI taxonomy): Eukaryota > Metazoa > Arthropoda > Insecta > Diptera > Tephritidae > Neoceratitis > Neoceratitis asiatica. The sequence goes on from CM061526.1 coordinate 65,323,004, forward strand.
GTGCCAACATTTTTTAAAGACAGAAAATTTGTTATAAATAAAATTTCCATTAATGAATTTTATTCCTAGATATATATTTAAGTCAAATATGAGAACCAAATTATTATTTTCATAACAAACAGCAACCAGTTGTAATGTTGTAAAATCATTTCAATTAAAACATATTTTCAAATCATTCCATTGCTGTTATACTATACCCTAGACATATTGGGTAACCAACAGCAAATAACTGGTGAACGGCTGTTATTCATTTATATACTTATGGATATATATACATACATTCATACTTATTAGCTAACATATAATATCAAAACATGCCATCGAAGTATGCTAACCAAATGCCAAAACAATGAAAATTCAATTATTAGATTGAATTACCGTTAAACCACTGTAGATAATCGAATACCATAAATTTATATTGGGAAATTGAGAAGTACGATTGTTGCTATATATGTAGATTGGAGTTATTGTTCGTTGACACATCAATGGCAGCACTTGCACAATTGAGTAAATGACTAAGTAGATTTTTATTAAAGAAAACCTGCTCTGATATTCATTATTGAAATCACAAACATTTTCAACAAAAAATCATCTGGTGTACCATAAGGTAGTCTTCTTGGTGCTTTACTCTTTATTATATTCCTCAATGACCTTTTTCATTTTGGCCATTTTTAATATGTTATGATCTGTCTTTTTTCATGGTATTCAGTAAAACTTACAATTCCATCATGGCAAGATATACGCAAGAACAACGCTGCTGGTTTTGCTTGGAACAACTTAAAAACGATAACGATTTTTTGAAGAAAATCATCTTCTCCGATGAGGTAGCACCGTTACTGTCAATGGAGAGTGGTATAGATCGATGATAACCAACTTTTTATGGCCACAATTGGAAGAAGTTGATCTTAACAACATCTGGTTCCAACAAGACGGGACTACGTGTCACACAGCACGTGCAATAACCGAATTATTGCGAGAAAGGTTTGGAGATTCGATTATTTCAAGAAATTGTGACATTGAATGGCCTCCATAAAGTTGTGATCTAACACCATTAGACTACTTCCTGTGGGGTTATTTGAAGTCATTGGTCTTTAGCAATAAACCAGACTCTCTTCAAGCTTTAAAAGTCAAGATTGAGCGTGCTATCCATGACATACGACTTTATTTAATGGAGAAAGTGCTCGAAAATTGGGTTCATCGAATTCGTATTGAATGATGTTATATTCAGAACTTAATTGTATCGATTGTACTTCACATTAAATAAAAAACATTTGAATTTCCTTAAAATTTTTTTTTAAAGAAATCATAGCACTCTTATTGGAAACCCCTATATATGCACATAAGGCTCTTTAAATCTGTTCATTCTATAGAATATTTAAAACTCTTACAACTTGATCTATATAATTTAGGAAGATGGTGTTATGCACTCTACCATGGTAGTATGATATCCCTAAATTTAAAAAAGTGTAAATGTAGTGTCTTTCTCAAAAAATATATTTCCAATTTTTCTTCTGTTAACACTCTCTCAATTTTATTTTGGAGACCACTGGTTTAAGTGTTTAGAGGTACTTTAGGCCTGTTTCACTGTGTTCCTGCAAAACAAACTTTGAAATGCGCAATCCGTTTTAGCGCCTTTATAACGATTTTAATACTCATTCTGCCGGCATTAATTCCTTCGGCTCACTTTTCTACTCTATATAAAAAAAAATTTACTTATATCCTTCTTCTTCTTCTTCTTCTTATTCTGCAAATCTTTCTAATTCAATGCAATTAGTAGCAGCTGATAAATAAACAGTAGCTGTTCAGTGCAAGAGACAAGTGAAATCGCAGCAACCTTTCACAATCGATCTCCGTTCAGGGCAGCCCTGGTTTTTTCATTTATCCTTCAGACGCGCCTCTAGACAGGAGGTGGGCAACGCTGAATTCCTCGTAAAAATAAAACAACTATAATTTAAATTTTACAATTATATGCTAAGATTTACGAAAAGCGATACTTAATTCAAAGTATTGCCCGTCGGAAGGGACACCTTTTTCCCATTTCTCTGCTAATTTTCGAATACCATCTCTAAAAAATGAGTTCTCTCTGTCCTCGGTGCAATCATTGAGCCATTCTAGGATGACTTTAAAAGCCAATAGTCGGAAGGAGCACAGTCTGGAGAATATGGAGTGTGACATAAGGCCTTGACATTTCAGCGTTTCCAGGGAGTTTTTGACTGTCATAGCGACGTTGGGCCGAGTGTTGGCTTTTTTATAAAATTACCTTGCCATTTCTTTCGGTATTTTCTGTGCGTTTTTCATGCAATGCACGGCTCAATCCTATTGGTTTCGCATCAATGGTTTCGCCTGGTTATAGCAGCTCATAGTACACCACTTACGTCTGGCCCCACCATGTGCAGAACCGTGGATGTTTTTCTTTGGAGTCGATGTAACATAGACGACGATGGAACTGGTTCACCAGGCTTGGAACAGCAGAGTATATTCACTTTTCATCACTTTCGGTGCAAAAATCCCAACATTCGATGTATTTCAAGAAGCAGTTTCGAAGTGAAAAATCGACTATCGACATCTTTCAGCTTCAACTCGTACGGCACCCAAACGAGGAATAAATAAATCCAAATTGCTTTAACCGAACGAAAATTGTTTACTGAGTCACTCCCACCATTCTGCGTATTCAGTTTGCGTTCGGCACAGATCTTGATACAGTAAAGCCTCTAATTCTTCATCTTCAAACTTTTTGCTTTGTCCAGGTTGCTCTTCACCTTTGACGCTAAAATCACCACTTTTGAAGCGTTAAAACTGATCTCAGGATGATTTATCGGTCGACGCAGATTCATCATAAACTTCTAAAAGCATTCGATGGACTTCAGCTGCTTTTTTCCTCCAATTAAAATAGGAAATCAAAACTTTCCGCAAATGCTGTTTATTTAACGCAAATCCGAACCTTTTCGAAGAAAGAGAGAGAGAGAGAGAGAAATTTGTTGATGTCAGAAACAGACGCTGATCCATGCTAATTATTGTTAACAGATGTGAAACCTTCTTGCCAACTTGTGCTCACTTTTACCAGGTTTTAGAGTTCACGTAAGCACCGAAATGTATCAAATACAAAATGTTTTAAGCTAAAAACAGTTTTATGGAGACCCTCTGACTTTTGATAGATAATACCGACTGAAAGTTTAGGTTTGAGGTTATTTTTGCAGCTACGCTAGGTAGGTAGAAAATATTCGACGCAGTACCCCCCTTGGAAACAGAGGAAGAGAAAAACTTCCCTTCCATTGGAAACATAAAATGGCTAGCAGCCTGGCTTTGCTTGGTGCCTACATTATCAATTTAAGGACAAAAACAGATTCCTATGAAAAAACTTAGAGGCTAAAAGAGACTAACTATAGAGCGACTTTCAGTGATCGAAAGATGTTGAATTAGACAAACTAAAAGGCAATGAATTGTGCTAATAAAAGAAAATACTGGCTAGACGGTATAGTGATGCTAATAACATTGGTGCAGTTTGTTCAGGTGATGGGTAGTTTTTAATTATCGCGGCAGAAATAAACCTCATATCTGAAAAATCATTTGTATGGGAGTTATATGTTACAATCTCCCGGTTTCCATGACTTTCAATGGCAATATTTATTGGAGTATACGTTAGTAGATGCCTATTTGACGGATTTTGTATCCAAAACCTCTCTTCTGAACAAAGCTATTGTATTGGAGCTATATGATTTAGTCGACCGCTCTGACCAGTTCCGACAAACGAGTAATCCATTAAAAAATACACACACGCATACTAAGTTTTTGTTCAAAACAGACAGACGGGCATCCCTAAATTAACTCAGTTCGTCATTCCGACCATGTCGGTATAAATTCTGATGGGCCTCTCTTTTCTCTTTCTGATAATTACATACTTCGAAACAAATTTAATTATACAGGGTGATCCAAGTAGAGGTACTTCTTCAATAGCCTTTTTTTTTGACATATCACGCGTGAGTCGTATCAAAATGTCATGTTATTTTTGTTCAGTAATGTTTGGCATTTCATCATGGAAACACCTACGCCTGAAAAGCGTTTACAAATCATTCAACTTTATTACGAAAATTCATGTCTTGTAACGAATGTGTTTCGCACGCTTCGCTCAAATTATGGTCAACATAATCGGCCTACTGCGGCAACACCAGCATTCATTATTGGATAATATTCGACGGTGAAGAAAATATAGCGGCCGTAGCTGAGAGTGTACACGAAGACCGTGGAGAGTCGATTCGGCACCGTTCGTAGTAACTCGGACTAACGTACGGAACGACTTGGCGCATTTTACGTCGAGATCTTAAATTGAAAGGGTGCAAAATACAGGTTGTGCAAGAACTGAAGCCGCTCGACCTTCCCAAACGACTTCGCTTCGCTCTATGGACTTTTAAAAAGCTCTAAGAAGATCCGATATTTTCGAGCCAAATTGTGACTCAATGAGTATGTAAACAAACAAAATAGCCGAATTTTGGACATAGAGCAACCTGAAGAGATTCAAAGCTGTCATTTGCTGTGGTTTGTGAGCCGGTGGAATCATCGGTCCATATTTCTTCAAAAATGATGCCTGTAAGAATGTAACGTGATCTTCGTGAAATTTGGTTTCAAAAAGACGGTGCCACTTCCCACACATCGCATCAATCAATGGATTTATTGAGAGAACACTTCGATAAGCAGATAATTTAACGCTTTAGGTCGGTCGATCGGCCACCAAGATCTTGTGATATCACACCGTTAGACTTTTTCCTGTAGGGATACGTAAAGTCTAAAGTCTATGCAGACAATCCCGCTTCGTTTCAGGTCTTGGAGCAAAACATCACGCGTGTCATTCGCCAGTTACCGGTCGAAATGCTCGAAGGAGTTATCGAAAATTGGACTCAACGGATGGAACATCTGAAACTTAGCTGCGACTAACATTTGAAATAAATAATTTTCAAAAAATAAATGGCAAAGGATGTTCTTTTGAATGATAATAAACATTTCCCTTTAAATTTGAATTTTCTGTGTGTTTTTTTCAAGATAGGGAACCTCGAAATGGATCACCCTTTGCTAATAAGACATCAAAAAAATTAAGAAATTATAAGATATTTTCCATTATTCTGACAGTTTCAAAAAGCAATTTCTACAGATAAATAGAACGCCTAGTTTTACCGCGACGACGATCTGCGCTTCAGAGCGTAAGTGAATCACTATTAAATAATGATAGCAAAATTTTCGAATTGCCCATATCTATGTATGTAAGTAGATTATTCCACTACTTATGAAACAACTAGTGATAATTTCATTGGAGGTGAAACCACAAAGTGCGATAATGCAGTATGGTAGTATCACCTTTGGACGTAAATAAAACTAACCGTTATTGTTTGTAATATTTCCGTGTAATATGTTTTACTATTGTTTTTTTTTTTACTTTCAATTGTGTATACCCAAATTGCACTCGGGCTTATTTGATTTTGATCTACAATATATTTTTAATTCGATTGATCAAATTATTACTTAGAAGCACAGAAAACATAATAATAATAGCACACTTATTGCTATACTAAAATATATTATTACTAAAGATGTATGTATATTAAAAGCTACTTATTTTTTTCTAAAGCTAAAATTACTTTACATATACATATATACGTTGTGTTACAAACAATTATTTATGCGTGCTTACTTATATTAAAATTAAAAAGGCTTACAATTTTATATCGAATGCATCACAATTTATTTGTTTATTTTTTGCTTCTTCTGCTATTCGCGGGCTTACCTAAACATTGCTTACTTTTTTGTTTGTTTATTATTTTAACTTACTTATCGTACAATTAGTTGTTAGCGTGTGAAAATCTCTTGTATTTATTATATATTTTCTTTTGTGCCCGACCTGCGAAGAAAGCACCCTGGCTAGGTTATTTAATAACATCGAAAACAACAACACTAAATAAGCAACTTGTGTTAATTTAACCGGCTGTAGGGGCAAAGTACAAAAGTTGGTGGCACTATTGCGAATGGAACACACAAAAAAACCCACGAGAAATTCTCGCTAAAGGTCGGTATGCAGCTCTAACGAAAACCAAAAACTCCTTATAAAAAAGTGCAAAAAAACGATGCGCGAAATGCAGTACGCACCTCGAACGAAAAAAAAACTCCATTTTCTACTGCCTATTTCTAAAGTTTTTAAACAAATACGAAAGCACGGCAACACAGGTTTCCGAGCGAAATAAATAGTCTCATATATATTTCGCGACAAACAAGAAGAAGATTATATTTCAAGCGTATTAAAGCAAGCTTATTGAGCAATTCATGTAATATTTTTAGTTTTTTCTTCAATTTCTACACATTTTATTTATTTCTAACCATTTAAAGCATTAGTATACATAATCAGCGACATATATTTACCGCACTCAACTCATGTTTTTCGTTTTGTTTATTTACGTTTGCATATCTTATTCCTATGTAAAGAGCTGTTCACAATAGAAAATCATCTGTCAAATTTCCGTGCCTACTACAGTTTTCCATCCACGAAATATATGAGTTTTTTTTTCGTTAGAGCTGCATACCGACCTTAAACGTCAAACTATTGGAAATTTTCAGTTAAACTTCAAAATTCAGTGACATTTCAAAATGGAACTATATACATATATTTCAGAATGCAAGAGAAAAATCGAATTAAATATATTTATTTACCAAAGTTTCTATGGAATAACTCATTTTATTTTTCTTTACGCTTAAATATTTTACAAAAGATTTTTTTTATTGACAATATTGTAAAGTGAATGCAAATTATACGCCAGTTGTAAATAAGCCAGCTGGCGGCTCTTTTACACGTCTGGTGCAAAAGAAAACGTATATTATTGTTGTATTTTTCACTTTATTTTATATAATTTTGCTTTGCTTTATTTTATAAATTTTTTTTATATTTTTTGTTTCTTATGATTGTAATTAACATTTTTTTACTTAGCTTAACTTATTTTCATTTAATTAATTTAATTTTTTTAATTTATGTTTATGTTTTTTTAAATTATTTTATTTCATTTTCTTTATTTTATTTTATTATTATTATTTCATTTCCTATTTTATTATCATTTTATTTAATTTTAAATTTTTATTTTTTTTACATTATTTTACATTATTTTTTTTTCATTTTCGTTATGTTATTTTATATAATTTACTTCCTTTTTTATTTTATTTTCATTTTACTTAATTTAAGCTTTCTATTTTATTTTATTTTATTTTATTTTATTTTATTTTATTTTATTTTATATATTTTACTTGAGTTATTAAATTCTACTTCATATATTTCTTATTTAATATAATTTAATATCAGTTTTTTTAAATTAATTTCATTATTATTTTTTTAACTTTTATTTTATGTAGTTTACTTCATATTTTACTTTATTTTCATGTCATTTAATTTCAGCTTTTTGATTTATTTTATATTATTTAATAATTTTTCATTTTCTCTACTTTATTTTATATAATTTAATTTCATTTTATTTAATTAAATTTTTTTATTTTACTTCATTTTATTTTATTTTATATTATACTATTTTATTTGAGTTACCACATTTTACTTCTTCTATTTTTTAATTCTTTGTTTTGTTTATTTTCATTTAATTTAATTTAATTTTTTTTATTATTATTTTATTTAATTTATTTTTTATATTTCATTTTATATAATTTACTTCGTATTTTACTTTATTTTCGTGTCATTTGATTTCAGGTTTTAATTTCATTTAATTTTTTATTTTTATTTTTATTTTATTTTATATTATTTTATATTCTTTTATATTTTATTTTATATATTTTATTTCATATTTTACTTTATGTTCATTTCATACAATTATTATTTTTTAATTTTTTTATATAATTTACTTCTTATATTAATTTTTATTTTTTTAATTTTATGTTTTTACTTTATTTAATGTTTTTATTTTTTTTTCGTTGAGTTTGAATTACATATTTTTTTTTAATTTTACTTTATATAATTTTATTTGAGTTTATTTTATTTTATTTATTTTTTGGTTTAGGTGAACTAATTTTAATTTATTAATTGATATTTTTTTTAATTTATCTCAATTTATATGATTTTTTCATTTTTTATTTAACTTAATTAAATTTATTTAATTTTATTTTTGTCTTTCTTTTTTGCTTTATTTTATTTATTTAGTTTTTATTTAATTTAATTTAATTTTTATTCATTTTTATTTTATTAAATTTTAATTAATTTAATTTAATTTTATTTTTTTCCTTTAATTTATTTATTTCATATTTTTATTTAATTTTATTTTATCTTAATTTAATTTTATTAATTTTTTTATTTTAATTAATTTATTTTTATTTGGTTCCATTTTATTTTATATCTTTTTTTTTAAATTTTGTTATTGATATTTAATTTTTTTAATGTACAAAAAATAATTGCGTTTTTTAAATAAAATTATTGTGTATATTGTAATTTTTTTAGGTTTTTTATTTGCATTTATAAATTTTTTAAATTTAGTTATATAAAATTTTACTTTTAAACAAATTTTCATTTTTTTTAAATTATAATTTTTTTAAGTAATAACTTAACAAGATTTTAGTTGAAAAGTATAACTAAATAAACGTATATTTTAAATTGACTTGGTATATAGGCAAATTAAGATCCTCATGAAAATTTAAAATAAAATAAAATAAAATAAAATGTAAGCTCTTCTTCATGCTTATTATTACTAACACTTAGAATATAAATTCGTATACCTTATGTATGTAGTTTGTGTGTGCATTGAGAACGAGTAATAGAAATAATTTAAGTTCGTTGTTTTGCATTGATATCTCGAAATCGTCTAGACTCCATATATCGCTCTAGTAACAGATAGACCCCTCATGTGTGGTTTAACTTTCAACGTTTCGAAGAACTCGAATGCCACACGCACAAGTGCCATAAGTGCGTCAGCACGATTTTTTTGCAAGCAGCGGCTCCAACTTCCCGCCGATTGCACTCATTGCCCATCCCCTTAGACGCCATATTTAATGCCATAATCTTGATAGTGACTCACATGCGAACGGTAATGACTCAGATTGCTCAGGTTACTTAAATTTCCCAAATTCCCACTCAAATGATGATGATGATGATGATGATGGCTGCTGATCACAGATGCCGCTGCCGCCGCCGAGGCAGCAGCTACACTTGCACTGGCCGGCGGGCTGGCGGATTGAAGGCTACCATTCGGACTGCCCGTGTCCATTTGACATGGTTGATTCTGCTCGAAGAGCATATCACGAAAGCCGAGCGAAGTGTGACCCGTCACCATGCCACCAACAATTGCCGACGGTGTGCTGGTTACTGCATGCAGCTGATGATTGCTAGCATGCACACCTGCCGCACCGTTATGATTATGATTATTGTTATTATTGTTGTTGTTATTGTTATTATTACTATTATTATTATTATTGCTATTATTATTTGGTGTACCCGCGGCACTTGCACTGCCACTTTGACCACCACCACCGCCATTGCCAATCGGCTCAGATGGTGGCGTCTCAGGTGTATACCAACCGCCGTGTGTTGGACCATGCGTTGTTGAGATCGCTGTAGGTGAGACGCCGGAGGTGAGTGTGGTTGTGCCGCCAATGCCACCGCCACCGCCTAGTTGGACACCTGCGTGACTGCTTGGCGTTAACGGGTGCGTATGCGAAACGTGTGCGGCGTGATGATGTCGCAGCTGGGCATGGTGCGCGGCAGCAGCGTGATGGGCATGCATTTGTGTTGAGGCGACGGCTAAATTATCCTCATTCAAGTGATACGGATAGGCGCTATGGTGTATGCGTGGATTGTAGACGTTCATCAGTGAGTCCACGGTGAAACCGGCATGCTCCACAGTTCCGGTCAGATGATTCATTTGCGCCAAACTGTCGTGGCAGGAATTCAGCATAGCCGTGCTCAGGCCGGTGTGCATATCTTTGCCCGCCAAGCAACCAAGTTCCATGATGGGCTCCTTCTTGAAGTGTGCATGCGCCGCCATATGTTTGTGATCCAAAATGCCATTGGTCATCAATTTCAACGGCTTCATCTCGGCCAACTTCTCATTCATCATCGCTTGCCGCTTCATCGCCTCCTCCTTCTCGCGCATTACATCCTTCTTCTTGAAACGTCGACGCCGTCGCAAAAACGAACCATTATCAAACATATTATACGAGTCGGGATCGAGCGTCCAATATGAACCTTTACCCGGCTTCTTATCGTCACGCGCCACCTTCACAAAACACTCATTCAAACTGAGATTGTGACGTATGGAGTTCTGCCAACCCTGCTTATTATCGCGATAGTAGGGAAAACGATCCATAATATACTGATAAATGCCATTGAGTGTGATCTTCTTATCGGCCGAATTCTGTATAGCCATAGCGATGAGCGCTATATAGGAGTAAGGCGGTTTTACGATCTCCTTATTTTGGTGAGGCGCACCAAGACCATAAGCACTTGCTGGATACGAGTAACGTGAATACTGATCGTAGGCATAATGTGCCGCTGCCGCCGCTGAAGCTGTTGTCATAGCGCCGGCGGTGGCTGCGCTCGGATAGCCGGCGGTTTGCGCGTAATGACGCGAAAAGGAGTTCTGATCGGTGAAGAGCGTATGCATGGTTGGTTGGTTGGTTTGGGTACAGGAAAAGCAGTTTCCCGGTCTTACTTAGTGGGTGGGTGATTAACTGTTGATTAATGCGTGGTGTCAGACGCCGTTTGCTGTACGAGTTGTAGTCTTAAGTAATTTTTTATTGGAAACAGTTAAAGGTTTTTTTTTTGCTTTAGGTTGCTAGGGTCAGCGCAAATAATTTCATGTCACTATTTTTTGGTTGGAAAATGTACAACGCGAGGTTTTTAACACTTAAAACTGCTGTGTCTTATTTTTAACATTTTTTTTTAATTTTTTTTTAATATTTTGAATAAATTGCTTTTAGTTTTAGATTAAGCTTTATTTGAATTGTTTAAATTTTTGTTATTATAATTTTTTCATATTTATTTTTTATTTAATTTCACAAATCTTGTTCTTCCGCCCAATTAGGCAGACCACACCAATTTTTGACTATTTAATCTTCTTTTTTAATTTATCCGCGCGTTTATTTGTTTTCGCAAGCCGCAAGTCCTCTACGCTCGCTAAATACTTTTGTTTGCTAAGCAAATATTTATTTAATTTCACTTGTTAGGATATTTCTTAAGTAAACGCGGGATCCGTTGTTAGGGTTGTGCGCGCCGTCGTTCCTTGACGCGTCTAGTAAAGTACCGAAAGAGAACTTGGCTACTAGTAGCAAGCTTCAAATTGTTCGAGAAGACACTTTTCTATATATATTTACTGTTATTTTTATTATTTTTATTCCTGCCTCAACAATCACACGCTACCATTGACATATGTATAAAGTGGTGTGGCGAGTGTCTATAATCATATGTGTACATACATATATATTTTGTTTTAAATCTTTTTTCCTCTCTTTCCACTTTAGAATGTCCCGTTAGTCCACTTTTTGTCCTCTCTTTAGCTTGCTGGCTGTCTTATTCCTCAGTGTTTTTCTTAATTTGTTTTTTTTTATTATTATTTTCCTTTTCCGACTATGGCACAACGAGTCACCGAGCTAAACGATCCGTTCGGGATAGTAACACGTCAGATACTGAATCTGTAGCTGAAATAACATTCACCTCGAGTCCGAACGCAATGTGTGAAGTGGTCGTTCGTAGCAAAGCAGTGTTGTGTGGATGCGCGTATAAGCGGTGTAGAGGGCAGGCCGCACGCACACACACACACACACACAATACGACAACCGCATGCATTATAGAGCCGCATGAAGAGTAGCAAACTTGGGCTGGTTTATAGGGTCTGAATGGCTGGATTTATGAATGCATACAGCTGGTGTGTATGTGATTGTTTTTGTTGTAAACTTATGTGTGTGTACGTATTAGTGCACCCGCACTTTGCTTGCGTATGCGTGCGTATTCAATGCTCTTGCGCTCTACTCTCAGCGCGCGCACACACACACACATACACACATGGCGCACAAGGCAAGGTGATGGCAAGCCAATAAGAGTGGTGTGTGTATGTGTGCGTGACTTGATTTGTTGTTTTTGTGAAAATCCACCATGCATACATGCAAAAAACAACAACAACAAAGTATTCCACCACCACCAAAGGCAACATGAAATACGGCAACAAAAACAGCAGTAACAACAACAACAGCAGCAACAACAACAACACTACCACTATCATACACGTACAGCTATGAAAACAACCAACTAATCAGGACGTCACAAACGTAGTGGAGGATGTGCTCTACGCACGTAATTCTTTCTCTCTCTGTGAGTGTGTGTGTGTGGGTGTGTGTTTATTTTCTTACTTTGTATTAGTCGCAGTCAGTAAGTGAAGACGAACTCAGCCATTCAGAGTAAAATAGCAACACACTTTGCTTGTCGCCTGTTGGTATATTTGTATGAGTTAGAGTGTCTGCATGCACTCCTATGTATGCACATACACACTTACATACCTACGCTCATACTGTTTGTAAACTTGTATATATATATTTATGCTCTAGCCTATTGTTGTTCTTGCTTGGCCGGTGTTAGTAGCCACCTACTGCTGTTTTTACTGCTTTCGCTTGCTTTTGTTGTTGTTCAGCCACATATATATGTACATACATATAGCCAGTGTTCATAAGTGTATTTGTTGTTATTGCTTTTACTAATAACGTCGCTGCTGTTTTTGCCACTTAGCGCTCAGCCGTCGGTTGGGTCTGATATATACCTACACGTATATATATACATATACATACCCATCTGTGAATATGTATGTATTTACATAGATAGCGCACCAACAAATTTACCAATTTGAAAAGTTTACAGGCGCGTCGGAGACAGTTAAGCAGTTAAGTTAGCTGCACTCACTGCATTGGTTAGAGTGAGATGTTGGCGCTGCGCCTGATTAATAGTGAAAAAATAAATAAATAAAAGAAACAACAACAATATTATCTTTCCTTGTTTATGGAAATAACATAAAAACTCTAATTTTTGTAATAAGACCTACTGACTACCATTAAAATAATATAATTAAATTATACATACATACATACATACATACGTACACACATATATTCATAATAACTTTGGAAGTAGCTAACGAGACGAAAATTGTCAAGTTAGGGTGAAGCAAGTCTTGCTCATTCTAAAATTAAAACCAAAGAAAATAATTTAATAGTAATATGCGTGAAAGGATGGCAAGCTCGAGCTCAGACCAGATCGACATTTAAAAAATTATAGTGCTTCATACCGAAGCCTAATTATATTGAATGAGAGAGTATTTTTTGTGTACGTTTTAATAATATTTTTAATTTAATTTATTATTATTATTTTTTTTTTTTTTAATTAATTATAATTATTAACATTTTGGCCATTATTGATTATCTTTGACTTTTTACAATTTTCCGGGTAGCTCCATAATTTCATTAGTGGCGAAAAACTCGGCAAAATGATTTTCATCGGCTCTTCTGTCAATTTTTTACTATCAAGAGGGTTTTGCGGGGAGCCGAACAAATGGTAGTCAGATAGTGCAAAACCGGGTTAAACTTTCCAAAGAAGTTGCGAAAATTTTTATTTGATCATCAAATACACCTGTTATCTATGGAAATTTAACACATTATCCATAGATCAATTATGGACACTTTTCTTCAGAGCTTATTGTAAAATGTTAAGTTGTTGCAAGTAGAGCTCAGAATTGGCCGTCTTGCTTTCAATCCTCAAATGCTCAGCATCATCTTATAAGCCCTTCATTCAAATGCAATTTAAGTTTTAAACTCATTAATTAATCACCGACTATAATTTTTTTCGTTTATATTCTCAGATTTAAGGGATTCGGCCACTCTAGAGGCCCACAAAATAGGCCTTTTTTAGATTTTTTCGGCAAAACTATTGAATAAATCTGATTTTTGACAAAAGGAATTTATTATACATATAATTAACTGCTTTTAACTATTTTTTAAGAAAAATTTATTTAAAAATGGCGGCTATACAGCATTCTACCTAGGATGTCTCCATTTTTTCGGGAACCACGGCCGGGCACACAGCTCCTGGAATTTTTTTATTTTAATAAGTTGTTGAACGGTTTCCGCTTGTAAATAGCAATAGTTACAGCCAGTACTTAGAATTTGTTCAATATATGCTTTTTTGACAAAATGGCGGGTCTCCAAAGGAAAAAGTAACAATTTGGACAAAAAAATTTTTCAAAATTTGTTAATAAAAAAAAACTATGCAAGATAAAAAAAGTCCTATGTACTTCTGTAGATAATGTATTTCTGAAGATGTTGTCAAAATTTCAAGTGAATCGGTTGTAAATTGTTTGAGTTATGTTTCTGTCAAACGTGAAAAAAAGCAGTTTTGAAATGAACTCGTTTAAAGTTTTGAGTATGCCTAATTGACTGAAACAGACGCCTCAACTAGAGATCGAAAATGGAGCATTTAGAAATTTTCATCTGTCATAAACTTTCGGTATAACAGGCCTTGCTTCATCTTATGCATAGTTTCATCGGCTGTTTAAGTGGCTAGAAAGGACCAGAACGAGGTTATCTTTAACAATAAAATTTCCAGAGCAATCCATTCTTGGATCCAGTGGTCACTTACAACGTTCTCATCGTACGCCACACAAGATTTTCTGCACGTTTTTGCAGCGCTTCTCCTTTCGTTTTAGCAAAAAAAAATAAAACATCGCAGTACGTGTTTCTGCGGAAATTTCCCTCATTTTCAAATCTAAATAAATTTTCATATGCATGAAGACTTACAGAACAGTCTTCGTGAGATATATTGCTTGAAATATCACCTTTAATTAATTTTTCTAAAAAAATAGTTTGAAACAATGGGTTAGGTTTTTTTCGAAATAAGAATATCAGCACCATCTAGTGACAGAAACTGTGGAGACTCATTTTATTACCCATATAATATTTAGGAGATCGAAAAAATTTGTGTATTTATGTGCCATCAGTTGCTGCATATTTCTTTGCGAGTATTCCATTCAAATTAAACAACAAAAAGTTTTCCAATTTCCTTCTCCTTTTAACAGAAGACATAACCTCATTTCGTTTATAATTAATTTCCATCAATTATTCGTAAACTAAACACTTTATTTTGTTGTTGTTTACTTTCATTATTTACTGGGTTTTAGTATTGCTACCACTTTGTGTGAGAAATGTATACATTAGGCTGGTTCCTCCTTTTCCCGTATAATTTGAAAAAAATTTCTTCGAAGTTTAATAAGGTATAGCTTCAATAATTATTTCTTTAATATCATTTTTTTATATGATTTTTTCTCGGCTTTCAATTATTTTTGTACTCGTTAGCCATTTCACATTCATCAAACACAGCTAAGTTTTTATCAAAAATGTAATAAGAAATAGCCAAGGAGAATTTTGACAATCTCGGTTTTAAAATGAATGGAAAACTTAAATTCGCTGCCACAGTAACTTCAACTAGCAAAATTCATCTTGGCAGAGGCTAATATGTCGCTTGAAAAGTCTCCGGCCCACCACATTT
Source organism: Neoceratitis asiatica (assembly GCA_030068015.2). Taxonomy (NCBI): domain Eukaryota; kingdom Metazoa; phylum Arthropoda; class Insecta; order Diptera; family Tephritidae; genus Neoceratitis; species Neoceratitis asiatica. The sequence continues at coordinate 65,338,548 of CM061526.1, forward strand.
TTTGGTAAAATTAATTTTTTTTAAACACAGATTCTTTCAAGGGCTATACACTGATTATAGCAACCCTCCAACTTTTCAATACCATTTTTGTAGTACGATTGGTCCTTTGCTTCAAAATAGGCTTCAGTTTCGGCGATCAGCTCTGCATTCGACGAAATTTTTTTCGCAGCGAGCATTCTTTTGAGATCTGAGAAAATAGTCGCTGGGGACCAGATATGGAGAATACGGTGGATTCGGAAGCAATTCTAAGCCCAATTCATGAATTTTTGTCATCGATTTTTTTTTGATGTTTTCGTTGGTACCAACCTCTTTTGGGCTTCCACTGCGTTCGCCGTCTTCGGTGCTCATTTCACCATGTCTAAACTTAGCAAACCAATCATTGATGGTTGAATTTTCTGGGGCATTATCCGAAAGCTCGTCATCAAGCTAAGTTTTTGCTTCAGCTGTATTTTTCCCCTTTGAAAAGCAATATTTTATCAACACACGAAAGTCATTTTTATTAATTTAAAATTTAGAGTTTCTGAAATGCATAAAAATTTTGGAATTTTTTTAATATAAGAACCAACCTAGTATGTATTATATAATCGTTCATGCCAGAATATCCGTCTGTCCGACCATCTATTTGAACGCAAAATAGTGTCTCAATTTCTATTAAATATTTCAACTAAACTGCATTTTTAAATTTAGGTATCATTTATCGGAACTGACCTAATTGGGCGACCATATTATGTAGCTACCGTACAACCGATGTCTTCAGTATTGTGATTTTGGATCATAAATATTTTAATAAAGCATCTAAGAAAGAGAAATTCGGTAGTCTATACACATGTAATGGAACTTAATATGTGATTTTCATAATTCCTCCTAAAATCATCTAATAGCGTATTCTACCAACGTAAATGCAAGTTTATATTGACACTGAAAATCATCGTCATCGAATTGTGTAATTCGCAATAAATATGATAGGTTCATTAAAGGTACAAAGACTTTGGCATAGCCGAAGACAGCACTTCTTTATTGTTTACTTTTGGCTCAGTTTGACAAATTTAGCACTAAAGACCTTCAAACGATAAATATATGTTACATACGTGCATGTAGTTAGCACACAACAACGTTCATAAAGAGACGTAGTGCAACAATGTTCCTGTCATGATGACAGGTATCCTTAAACTACTCATTCTCTGATCATAGATATATTGACTTCAAGGTAAACATTGAAGGATCTAGGCTTTGGATACATCGTAAGTAGATCGTAAGTAAGAGAAGATCTTGGAGCGGCGTACTTAATTGCAGATGCACTCAGTAGAAATGAAAACTTGAGAGACAATTGAGCTAAGGTGGAAGAACCTTAAACAAACCAAATCATTTTAATACCGACAAATTCTAGAATGATTACAACACCGCCAAAATCCGAAAGTGTATTTGTGAATATTTGACAGCGTCAATGGCATGGTGAGTTTGAGAAGTTAAGAAATTTTTATCGCAGAGCTATTTGCAGCTCGATTGCGGTAGGCAAGTGGTTAGTGGAACGTATTACCATACGGAGCGTCATAGCTTCGAAGACTGGCCAGACAATAATCCAACTTATAGAAAATTTATATAAAATGTTTTTTCTTTTAATTGCAGAGAATATCAACCCCTACGAATATATTTCTGGCACATGAAAACTCATCAGCCATTCGGAGGAGATTAAGAATCAATTGTAAGTCCCCCAATTTTTTAGAAAAACATCAAAAGACACACCACAAATTGAAGGGGGAGCTCAGCCGGAAATTGCTTCGGCGCCGCTTTAAAATCATATATGCTTATGGAATTGCTCTAGGTTCGACCAGATTGTTTCCTAACCTTACTTTATGATGGATTTCCCTCATCTTTTTGCTTTTTGCTTCTAATCTAAGCAAAAAATAAGCAAGTTTTTGTTCCAACTATGTTGTTAGCGAATTTTAGAGATTTTTTAAGTGTTCCAAATAGCAGGATACGAGGTATGTTCAAAGGAAAAGGTGAAGGTTGTACTCACCGTTTTCTTTAATTACAATAGTGTGGTGCATCATGAGGTCCTGCCAAAAGGTCGTACACTTAATACAGAATACTACAAGGAAGTTATGCAACGTTTGCGTGAAGCAATACGGTTCAAACGATCGGAATTGTGGAAAAACAAACAAATCATGGATTCTGCATCACGATAATGCACCACCAGCTCACACATCAATGTTATTCGTGATTGTTTGGCCAAAAACAAAACCGTAATCATACCTCAACCACCGTATTCACCAGATTTGGCTCCTTACGCCTGTTTTCTGCTCCAAAAACAAAAGAAACCAATGAAAGGCAAGCGTTTTGCCACAATTGATGAGATCAAGACCATCAGAATCGAAGAAAGAGCTGATGGCCATACCACATAGCGCATTTCAGATGTACTTCGAGGATTGGAAAATGTATTATATCCGAGTGGGATTACTTTGAAGGAGACAAAATAGATAGTGATGAGTAAATAAGTACTTTTCAAAAAAAAATTCAAAATTCACCTTTTCCTTTGAACACACCTCGTATATTGGTTTAGATTCGAAAGGATAGGGAAGCACAGTAAGCATATGGAAATGGCTTTTTACCAATTTGCGTTTGGAACGGACTAATCCTCTGAGAAAGTAGTAAATCATGTCAGCTCTTTAATATGAGATTTTAATCCAGATGTTTTGGAGATATTTGTAGTTCTAAGAGCTCGTTGCCAGCTCTCTTGCCACGCGAATTAAATTCTAAAAATTCCAACAACACAATACTGCATCTGAACTACAATATTTAATTAACCGATATGCTTGTTATTATTTATGTATGTAGGCACATGCCACATACGAATACATTTCTAAGCGATTTCAATGTTTTCTTTGCCAAAATATTTTCACACTTAAAGGGTTGCCGTTGGTGCATTTACTTTGTAAACCAAAAAAAAGAAGGTGTAAAAAGTACACAGATTAAACCTATTGACCCAATGACATCTGAAACACAAATATTATTAACATTTCTAAAGCAAATACATAACGGCTATACGTACATCCGTACGCTTATGTATGTGTTTTAAACTCTACCTATACGTAGGGCAAACGCCTAAATGTATGTACACATGTACGTACGCCACATTTCATTCAAATATTTGAATTATTCAGAAGAATCTTTAATTTCTTAAACACAGCTTTTCTATTTCTTTAAGATTTCGCACAAATACCAAAAAAATATTGAAAAAAAAGAAACCAAAAAAAGAGCAGAAATTGAAATTGCAAGAAATAATTCGCTATGCTGAGCACACCACAGCAGACTGCACCACCACGTACGCTTGTGAGTGTTTATGTGGGGTGTGTAGCAAAAAGAGCAGTAAAAAAAAAGAATGTAGACGTAGAGTTTATTGTTTGAGAAAATATTTTCATAGGTCAGACATACCCAAACAATGAAATGAAAACATTATTAACATTTTGACGGAATGACAAAATCGTCGCTGTCGTCGTCGTCGTTTGTCGCCGCCGTCTTCGAAGAACAACGTCATTCAATTGCTATGTGAAATCATATGAAATGCTGAATCTAATAAGTATGTGTTTGAAGTAAAAAAAATTCTGAAAAATTGCCAGACTTGCTTACTTGCCTTCAGGGCTGATGGGATTGCTGATTGTCGAATTGAAATTTGGTGAAATATAATTTAGGAATGTACATACATATATACATTCGATCAAATTCATTTATATGTACATTTATTCAATAAAATTCATACAATTATCGATATGTATGTATATGTAAACTTATATAAGAAAATGGAGGATTCAATGAATTTTTAATGCTTAAATTTAAGTTGAACAGTTACCAATAGCGCGCAAAATGAATGACTGCGGGATTTCCTCTACAAAAAGCAAAGAAATTTAACTAATTTTTAAATTTTTTACCCTAAAAAAATTTGGGAAACCCTAATATTCCACATATAATACCATTCAACTATTGTTTTTTTAACTTTCGATCACTTTAGTTAAGGGATTCGGTGGGTTTGAAAATTTAAAAAAAAATTTTGTTTGTTTTGTTTTTAATTTATTAAATTGTAAAATATGTTTAAAATATTCTCCAAAAATTTCAAATCGATCGGAATAAAATTCTAAGAGACAGACCTTTTGGAAGTTCCGCCCGTCAGGCCATGTCTGTGTCAATTTGAAACTTTATGCGGGTTTATCACAAAACTCTATTTTTTTAATCAGTGGGCATGATTTATCGAAAACTTATAGATTTTGTTCAAATTTGGCACACATCTTTTTAATAATATTATCTAGTCATTGAACGAAGGATTTCTGTATTTTTAATTACAACTAATTTTTTCGAGTCAATGCATTGCGAAAATTTGATAAAAAAAATGTGTTTTTTGTTCAAAGTCTGTCAAAAATTCAAATTTTAATATTTCTCTTTTTCCTTCGTAACGAGATTAATCTATGTTCTAACGAAATATTTTTGATTTTGGATGAACGAATAATGAGTTAAGCTGTCCACGGCATTTTCTTTTGAGACGTCAAGAGAGATGAGGTATCAACGGCTGAGTTTTCGGAATTTTTGAATATAAATTTCACAAAATACTGTTTAAATATGTATCTTTGATATGGTGAATTGTTTAAATAAAATATATTATTGTATATATAAAAATCAAATAGTGAAAATTCTTTTTTTTAACCTCTGAAACCCATCTAACCCCTTAAAAGAGAAATATTCTAGCTGAGATTTTACAATAAATTGAAAACAATTAATTTATTTATTTTATTATTTATTTTGTTTAATTTAATTTAATTTAATTTAATTTTTTAATTTATTTTTTATTGTATTTTATATTATTATTATTTTTTTATGTTTTAAGTTTTTCTAAACTATTTTATTTAATTCTAGTTATTTTATATATTTTTAATTTTTTTTAAATATACTTTATTTTATATTACTTAAATTTTTTTCAATTTTTACTTGATTTATTTTATTTTAATTGTAATTTTTTTTTAATTTTTTTTAATTATTTAACATAATTAAATTTGATTTAATTTTAATTTTTATATTTTATTTTATTTGATTTAATTTATTTTAATTTATATTTTTTATGTTATTTCTTTAGTTTTATTAAAATTTTCAAGTTTTTTATTGCTTTTTTTAAATTTATTTTAATTTATATTAATTTATTTTAATTTAATTTGTTTTTTTTTATATTTTTATTTTATTTACATATTTTATTTTATTTTATTTTATTTTATTAATTTTTTTATTTTTTTGTACGATTTTATTTTATTTTAGTTATTTTATTATATTTTTTTAATTCAGTTTGTTTTATTTTCATTTATTAAATTTGTTAACTTTATTTTATTTTATTTTAGTATTTTTACAAAAATTATTTAATTTATTTAAATATTTTAATTTAGTTTGAATATTGATTTAAGTTTATTTTATTTTATTTTGTTTAATTATATTATTTTAATTTAAAATATATTTTCTAATATTTTTTAATTTATTTTGTTTAATTTTAATTTTCTTAAATTTAATTTTATTGTTTTATTTTATTTTATTTTATTTTACTTTATTAACTTTATTTTATTTTACTTTAATTATTATTATACTTTTCAATATTTATTAAATTTGAATATATTTAATTTAATTTATTTTACTTAGTTTATTTTATTTCATTTGGTTTATTTAATTTTTTAAGTTTAATTTACTTATTTTGTTCAATTTTTTTAATTAATCAATTTATTTTGTTTAATAATTTTATTTTTTATATTGTTTTATTTTATTTAATTTTAATTTGTTTATTTTATTTGCTTTAATTTATTTTAATTTATATTTTATTTTATTTCATAAATTTTATTTTATTTTATTTTATTTTTGCTATTTTTATTTTTCATTTTATTTAAGTTTAATTTATTTAATCATTTCATTTTATTAAATTTTGTTCTTATTTTATATTAGTTTATTTAATAAATTAATTTTTTATTTTTTATTGTTTTTTATTTCATATATGTTTTATTTAATTTTATTTAATTATTTTTTTATTTATTTCAGTTCTTTCCATTTATATTAGTTTATTTTATTCTCCCTCCTTTGAGTACGTATAAAATTTTCACGCTAATTTACAATTCAATTCAATCGAATGTGAAGACTTATGATGGCCTTCATGAAATCAATTTCATTCTGAACAAACTCAAATACATAATTTATATGTGTGCTCATATATATGTACATACATATAAGTATACATATGCTATATGCAGTTACAGCTATTCAATTTACTTTAGAAATTATGTTAAAATAATAAAAATATTGTTGAAAATAATGCGATTGCCAGGGAAGATCCACAGAATATAAATTAATATTTAATACTAAATAATGAATTCAGTAAAATATCAATAGAAAGAAGGCAATAAAATAACTTAAATACACTTTTATATTTTACTGTATTAATTTTCATTCGATTTTTGTATTTTGTTGCTCAACATTAGTTGTTTTTAAGTGAAAACTTCAGTCCTCCTAACCAAATAAACAACGTATTTTCTTCCACTTAAATTAGCTCAATTCGTTCAAATATTGTAAATTCTTAATTTCATAAACTTTTCGTTACTCATTATTGTTTTTTGGTTTTTTGGTTTTAATTTTTACTTTTATTTTTTATTTTTCTTGGCCACACAACACGTTTAAGGTCCTTTACTCATTTTACGCACTTCTCACCACTCTGCCGCTTTGCTTGTTGTTATTAATTTACTCTCCTTTAAAGCTGACAAAAACAATAAATAATTAAATTTTGAAAGTAAATATTTTCTTAATAAGCAAAAAAGGAAACCTACAGTACAGTATATACATACATATAAAAACAGCGATAAAACCTGGCTGTATATGTGTATGTGTATAAAAGTAAGTGAGAATATGGAGTTTTTGTATAAAGTGAATGTTTGCGTCACATACTAAACACCCTGTGGGAAATTACTTTAAGCAAAGTCGATGAGGTCGAAATGTCGACTATGACATTCACTTCTTCACTCCCCATACGCCGCGATTCTCAAGAAAGTACGAAGACAGAACATAATACGCGAGTCGCCAGCCAGCAGAAGGCAAAAAAAGACCATAAATCGTTTTTAACCTACAACGCAATCGGCCGTCCGGTCATAAACTACGCCGGTATGACTTCGACATCGCGGACTAGGGAGACGCAGATAAGAAGCTGGTAGCGTGTGGAATAACGCCTTGAGAACCATAATAGGAAATCTTCTGATATCACCTGTACAACATTCGTTTAGTGAGACATCAAAATAGTATATGCTGAAAATATACCACCTAAAATTCTAACTGCCCTTCAGGCACATCAGAAAGAAAGTATTTGACTTTACGAACTCCATTCAGCATTATACTACAGAAGAGCTGGGTACCGACCTATCAACACCTTTACTAAGTCTCTTCCTCTACACTTTTTAACCCAGTAAAAAAGACTAATACGTTTTACTGTACTAATTGGTAGGTAGAAAATTTATATGGACAGGGCAAAATTTGTGGGGAAAGCGGACGTTAGTACGTTAGTGGTTTGATAAGACAGTGACCTTTAGTATGAAATATATTTTTTTTCTGCAAATAAGCGTTTTATTTCTAAACGTAGTCTTCTATACATTTAGTCCAATGTTTTTCTAATTTTTTTATACCTTCCAGGTTACAGGTTCTTTCAAGGTTCTCCTAATAGGCGATTTCTTCTGTGATTATCTCTTCATTCGACCCGAATCTCTTACCGCCCTGCCATTTCTTCAGGTTCAGAAACAAGAATAGAGGCAGGGCGCTAAATCTGGAGAATATGGTGGATGGGATAACAGTTCCCAGCTCAATTTATGAATTTTTGCCATGATGGATACACACGTGCGCACCTGTGTACTCTGCAGATGGAACAGAACTTTTTTCGCCAAATGCTGTCATCTCCACTTCGAATCAATATCGAATCTACCCAAATGCTCTGAGTAATGTTCACCAGTGATCGTTTTACCTCTTTCAAGCTAAGCGATGTGAATGACACCTCGTGCATGCTAAAAAACTATGGCCATTATCTTGTTGTCTGACAGACCCACTTTGGCCTTCTTCGGTGCAGGGTTACCCAGAAAACCCCACTGTCTTGATTATTCTTTGGTCTCTGGTGTGATGCGGTGAATCCATGTTTCGTCTACGGTAACGAAATGGTGCAAAAAATCGGTTAGATTGAAGTGGTTAAAAGGTTGCGCTTATGGTCGTATGTGAACAATCGCGGTATCCATGGCGCGGGTAGCTCTTCCTTGACCACATATTCATGTAAAATTTGATTTACCCACTCAGTTGAGATGCCTACAGTCTCAGCCACTTAACCAAATTTTATTCTCTGATCGTCCAATATCATTTAATGGATGTTATAAACGATTTCTGGCATGACGATCTCTCTTGGTGACCTGTTCAAACCTTCCAGAAGATGTTGCTGCAGCTGTAGAATGGATGTTCAATAGAACACGATTTCTGATTTATTATACCCCTTTCCTGCATTGCGTAAATAGACTTCGAACGCTGTATGGCCTATGTCGTTTGATCTTTATCAGCGCAAAAGATCTATTGAGATTCATTAGGAATTCCTAGTTAAATGGAAAAGGAGCTATAAAGATCTGAATACTGTTGAGGTATCGTCAATGGGCCAACATTAGCATAACTTTCGGTTGATCCATTTCGAGGTTACTTCTTTTTTTAAAAGAAAAAACACAGAAATCTCAAATTTAATGGATCATTCGAAAGAACATTATTTGGCATTTATTTTTTGAAGATTATCGCATTCAAAAGTTGGCCGCGGCTACGGCTCAGATGGTCCATCCGTTGAGTCCAATTTTCGATGACTCGTTCGAGCATTTCGACTGGTAACTGGCGAATGACACGCGTAAAGTTTTGCTCCAAGGCTTGAATCTAAGTGTGATATCACACGATCTTGGTGGTCAACCGACCGGCCCAAAACGTGAAAGTATCTTATCATCAAGTGTTCTCTCAATAAATCCATTGATTGATGTGATGTGTGGCAAGTGGCGCCGTCTTGTTGCAACCAAATGTCGCAGAGATCACGAGCTTCAATTTCAGGCACCAAATAGTCGGTTATCATGGCGCGATAACAGTCGCCATTGACGGTTACGTTCTCATCGGCATCATTTTTAAAGAAATATGGACCGATGATTCCATCGGCCCACAAACCATACCAAACCGTTGTTTTTCGAAGATGAAATGGCAGCTCTTGAATCTACTCAGGTTGCTCTTCGTCACAAATGCGGCAATTTTGCTTGTTTACATACTCATTGAGCCAGAAATGGTCCTCGTCGATGAACAAAATTTGGCTCGAAATAGTCGGATCTTCTTGGAACTTTTCAAGAGCCCATAGATAGAAACTATGTCGCTGTATTTTGTACGCTTTAAATTTAAGATCTCGATTACGTCGAGATCGCCAAGGCATTCCATACTTCACTCCGAGTTGCTGCGAACGGCGCCGAATCGACTCTCCATGGTCTTCGTGTACACTCTCAGCTACGGGCGCTATATTGCGTGCTGGACGTGGTCTATTCGTTCGAATATTATTCAATAATGAATGCTTAAAAGATTGGTGTGATGGTGTTGCGAATAGTACGCTCAGTAGGACCGATTATGTTGACCATTAGTTGAGCGAAGAACGTGAATTTTCGTAATAAAGTTGAATGATTTGTAAACATTCTTCAGGCGTAGAGTCTTTGAATGATGAAATGCCAAACAATATTGAACAAAAATAACATGACAGCTTGACGCGACTCACGCATGATCCGTCAAAAAAAAGGCTATTGAAAGAAGTACCTCTACTTGGATCAGCCTTTACTTATTCTTGAAAAAATTGAAAATTTTCGAGCATTTCGTATAAAACGGTATTTGAACTCAATTAAAACAGCCTGAAATGATATTAAAAAAGTATTATATATATAAAAAAAAATATTATCAATTAACACACAGCAAACAGCTTAAGAGCTTAATGAAGAAAAAACTACGAAAATTCAAAGCGCGTGCGAGCAAATTAATTTCTGTTGAATGTATGTACATATATGTATGTATAAGTAATTATCACAATTCCGAAGGCAAGTTTTTTCGTGTCATACTAGCTACAAGTAGGTGAAATAATTGAAAGTATATGAAGCTTAAAAAATTATTCTATATGTATATACATACATACAATAATTGGTATGTAAATTTTTTATTTTTACTACATATACATATATATTTCCAACAAATTGCAGCAAAGGTCATTGCATGCAGAAAAATTAACTGTTCATTCATGTGAAGGGAAACAATACTTTTTGCTTGCAATTTAAAAAAAAAATTAAAAAGAATGTGATAATAATGACGATGGGAAAATGAAACAAATTATGGCTTGAAAATATTAAATATAACCACACAAAAAAAAAACAACAACAAAAAAATGAATTGCAGAAAAAAAGAACGACCGTTAAAACAACATGGCGACATATGGTGGGCACGCGAATAAATGACAAACAGCACTCAGTTAGGCGGAGACATGCATAACATATATGATATTTGCACATATGTATATGTGTGTATGTATGTACGATGTATATAAATGTTTGAAGCTTTTTGCGATTTTCCACGCTCAATTTGCAAAACAACACATTTGGAACGTGCCACCCCACCAACTGCTCATGATGAACTCCATCAAATATGTTCATACAATATATACATACGTATATGTACATATGTGACAGTTGATGCTTGAAGTGCGTGTTACGCTTGAAATGCGCATTAAAGCGTGAATGAAAAATTTCAAAAATGAAAGCATAAATTATATTTAAAACAAAACTGTAAGAAACGCTAAAAATGGCAATGAGAAATCGCAAATTTTAAATTAGAAATAAAAAAATTTAAGAAAAATTAAATTTATGAACAATAATCAAATGGAATGTCGAGGCCAGTGACGTTGCGTAGTCGGCCGAAAGCACCAAGAAATGCCCCAACCGTTTCTATTTGTTACCATGTAAAATTTTTTTGAGGCAAAACTTGTCGACTACAATTTACAAGCTGACATCTGCGCGACTTTTCTGGTTGGGAAGTGTAATATTTATTTTTCTTTTCTTCAAACTAATAATAATATTTATTTTAAACGCCTTACAGTACAAAAATGTAGGCATATGTAGTTGCATACGAAGTGTGTTCAAAAAATATTATGAATTTTTAAATTCCGCGTATTTCAAGGTACAATTGTTTTTTCCTCTTTTATTATTTTTGAAGTGTGTTAAAACCTTCAGCTGTTTTCATTATTGACTTTAAGTCACTAAAGTTAGGCGTCTTCTGTGAGTACGAGGATTTTCCTTTCCTAAGAGAGGAAATTTGCGTAAAAATGGGGTGAAGAAGCAACAATGTTCGCGAGATTTTAACAAAGTCCTATGGAGGAGTCCCCGAAAACCGCCTCAGCGCTTACAAAGCGCCAATTCTCCACATATATATATGAGGTGGTGAGTCTGCTATGAGTAAAGCAACAATTTGCGGGTATTATAAGCGGCTTCCAAGAAGACCGTGAAGCCGTTGTAGACGTCGAAAGCCATAGACATATAAAAACCCAAAGAAAATGTAGAAAAAGTGAAAGAAATGCTTATAAACGACAGCCAATTCACAATCAAAAAAGTTCTTGATGATGTTGTCAAATCGATTGGATCATTTCATGACATATTTCTTAATATTTTGAAGTTCGAGGCAGCAAAATTTTTTCTTTGCCAAGTAATACGACTTGAAAGATGCTAGCTGAGTTCGATAGACGTAAAGAGAAAGTTGGAGTACACACATCCCTGGCCCACCTCATAGTTCATTATGAATTTATATAGATTAAGATTTTATCCTCTTCACATACTAGAGAAGTAGCCATTCTCAGCCAAAGGATATCCTCACCTGGAAGCAACTATTGAAATACAGTCTTGGGAGGATCTAATATGGTTTATTTAAAGGTATTGTGAGCTGGTTCAATTGCAATGTCCAAACCGATTTTGATCACAATTTCTTAATTCTGATAACAAAGCATGTTGGAACTTTGTGAAAGTAGTCGTCTCTAAGCATTTGGTGCATTAGCTTGTTAAGCATGTTAAGTGATTCAATATCCCCTGTAACCCCCTCAAAGGCTACACATTTCATTCCATCAGACTTCGTGCTAAACCATTACTCAATATCTAAGAAATCATCTAATCTAACGGCCATATCCATCTACATGACTGAATTTGGTTTAAGAGCTCAGTTTCTGCTCAGCATTCTCTTTGTAAGTTATTCAATGTTCATCTTCCCGATCAGTTTGGTATCATTCACTGCAGCAAAAGGTATCGTCGAGTTATATTGTAAAATGAATCTGTATTCATTGCCCTTTAGTAACTTACATTCATTTTAAGGATTTTTTAATTATAAGCCAAAATTCCTAAATACATAATACCGAAATACATAATCCAGGCGCGACCAATGAGATATATTCCTGATACGACGAAATTTTTTGACACGACGCAAACCAGACAAAAAAAAACACGACAACTTTTCGATACCATTTTTGTAGTACGTTTTGTTCTTTGCTTCAAAATAGGCCGCAGATTCGGCGATAACCTCTTCATTCAACGAAAATTACTTCGCAGCGAGCATTCCTTTGAGATCTGAAAACAGGAAATAGTCTCTGGGGGACAGATGCGGAAGCGATTCGAAGCCAAATTCATGGATTCTTGCCATCGATTTCACTGATTTGTGACACGGTGCATTTTCTTGGTGAAGCAGCACTTTCTTTTTCTTTAAATGTTGCCGTTTTTCGTCGATTTTGTTCTTCAAACAGTCCAATAACGCTATGTAATAGTCGCTGTTGATGATGCTTTATTTTTCCAATAGTCAATGAAAATTATTTCGTCATGTCGCTCCCAAAATACAGACATCATAACCTTGCCAGCCGTTTTGTTGCATTCTTCCACGCTTTGGAGCGCGTTGATCGTTTGCAGTCCTCCCGGATGACTGTCGATTGGACTTCGGAGTGAAATGATGGAGCCATGTTTCATACATTGTCGCATATCGACGCAAAAACTCGAGCTTATTACGTTTGAATATCCTCAAACACTGCTCCGAATCAACAACTCGTCGTTGCTTTTGGTCCAAAGTGAGTACACGCGGCACCCACTTTGCACAGAGCTTTCTTGTACCCAAATAATCGTGAATGATATGCTGTACAGTTGATATCTTTGGAATGCCTGCTATTTCAATTTACGGTCATTGGAAATCATTTTGTAGATTTTTCGATGTTTTCGTCGGTAACAACCTATTTTGGGCGTCCACTGCGTTCACCGTCTTCGATGCTCATTTCTCCACGTCTAAGCTTAGCATACCAATCCTTGCTGGTTGATTTTTCTGGGGTAGTGTCCGGAAACTCGTAATCAAGCCAAGTTTTTGCTTCACCTTTATTTTTTCCCATCAAAAAACAATATTTAATCAACACGCGAATTTCCTTTTTATCCATTTTTTTCACAATAACAAAAGTTGCTTCACTCAAAATGCTATAATTCACAAACTAGCGATCCGATAGCTGTCAAATTTATACATGCGTCTTTTGAAGGTTTGGGCTAACTAAAAATCATATGGATTTAATTCTAGTAGCGCCATCTATGTTTTTTACTTACTTTTAAACTTTTTCATTAAATTGATGGCAAATTTGAATAAAAAGAAACTTATTTTTTGCTGTGGAGATAAAGAGTTGTCCGGATTTTGTCTTGTCTGGATATTATTGGTTGGAATTTCGTTATGTCTGTTTTATGTAATGTCGAAATTGTGACTTTTCTGGATTTTTGAAAATTGCCTGAACTGTGAAAGACGTGATCATGGAGTATTTATTTTTAAGAATTATCTAGCAATTTCAAGTAATACTAATGTTTATTGAACGTACATATATATAGTTAATGATGGTAAGATATGATAACTCTCCGATTTCATTTTTTGGGTTTTTATTTCTTCATTTTAAACGCAAATTTATAAACTTTCAAAAATACAAAATCGTCAATTATTAGATAGATATTATTTTTTTAGAATGTTCAAAATTTTATCGCTCGATTAAAAAATTATTTTTACCTCTGCAATGGAACTTTTAGATATTTCAGTTGAGAAATTTTTATTTTTTTATAAATTTATGGATTCCTAGCTATACATATAATATATAGATATTGGTACTTATACTGGAATCGATTGAAAAGATTTAAGCTGCAAAAATAATAATTTCGAAAATTCTTAAAAACGATGAACTCAGCACCGAAATTGACGTTGTGACGAAGAAAAAAGTATGTTAAGCTAATAAAAACAAAAAGAAATATGCATATTTGAGAAATCTTTGTTAACAGTTGGTCCGCTTGCAGCTACGTAGGTGTGTACATATATACTAGGTGGAAATTATAGGTGTGTAGCGCTGATGGTGGCAGTAGTAAGTAGGTACGCACCTACCAACACACCACACACCAAATAGTATGTGGTCAATCTGCGAAGTATGCCAGGCAATTTCATGAATATGCATTTTTTGTCATTTACCGCCGCAGATCCACACACACACAAGCACACTTTCACATACCACATATGTATGGAAGAAAGCCCAATCACCCGACCAAAAGGCAGCGCAACGCATACAAATGAGTAAAAAGTTACTAACACAACCAAAACAAGCGCACGCACTCACGCATACAAACGCATTTAAAATTCACCACCAACACTCATGCAAAAGAGGCGTTACCATTGAGTGCGCAAGACACATCCCACAAGTGGCTATAAATTGCTGAGCATGCTTGGCCTTAGTTGTTGTACTCCCCACATAGTTTAAAATTGAATGTGTATTAGTGCGCATTGTGCCACCATCATTATCCGTTTCAACACAGCCTCACTGTAACCGGTTTCTTCGCCATTCATTAGCTATCTCTCTCGCACACACAATGTCTTGATTCTAAAGCAATTACCCACACATTACCCCATACATACAAGCTATTCAAGCCATAAATTATGATTTTTATTCACCACACACGATTGTTGGTGGTGGTGTTTTTGGGTTGTAAAGAACTTTTATCGATTTTTAAAGCTTTCTCTTACATTTTCTAATACAAAATTGCAGGTTTATATGTATATGTGTTTATATACATATTCATGTACGTTTCTGGGTATACATATGTACATATATGTAAGTATAATTTTTTTATGCTGAGTTTTCTTTAAGTTTACGATAAGTTAAATTGAAGTTGGACAGATTAATTTCTGTGGCGACCTGCTTACGATTTGCATAGTGATGATGAATTTAAATATGACCGAAAGGATTAATTTTGACTGTTGGCTACATACATATGTATGTATGTATGTATGTTTAGCTGAGGGCAGGTTAATTAAAAAATTCAGAATAATTTGCATCTGAAATAGCATAACAACATTGGTGGGGTGTAAGCACCAGAAACCCGCTCCAAAATCATATCAGAAAAAGCGAGTGTCCCTTCTTCAAAGAGTGTAGGAAATCTATATACATACATATATAAAAGAGAGCGATGTTAATAACGACCGATTTCGACCGATTCGCACCAATTCGGATTGGTCTCCGGTCAAACAGGAAGAAACAACAAATCCATGTGGACTGGGGCCGTCCTATTAAAAAAAAATCGTACTTTTAGTTCGATTTTCTTCAAATTTGATACATAAATAACATAGGGAATCTCTTTCTTTCGGGAAGTGGATCTGAGACCGATTTATTCCAAAAAATCACCTGTTATGGTTCAATTCACCTAAATTCGGTATGTAATTGCCTTTTCGGTAAATTTAATATGAAAACTCTTTTTTCTACAGGAAAGTGGACCAGGGACTGACTTAGTCAAAAAAAAATTGTATTTGTTATTCCATTTACTTAGAATTACTCTCTTTCTAGGGCCGGATAAGTTGAGCCGATGGTAATATATAACAGGGCAATTGGGAAGTCCACGGCATGACACATAGATGGCGCTACTAGAATTAATTAATTAATGATTTTTAGTTAGTCCTAACCTTCAAAAGACGCGTGTATAAATTTGACAGCTGTCGGATGATTAGTTTATGAATTCTAAAATTTCAAGTGAAGCAACTTTTGTTATTGTGAAGAAAATGGATAAAAAGGAAATTCGCGTGTGGATTAAATATTGCTTTTTAAAGGGGGAAAAATACACTTGAAGTAAAGACCTGATGACGAGTTTCCGGACATTCCCCTAGAAAAATCAATCATCAAGGATTGGTATGCTAAGTTTAGATGTGGTGAAATGAGCACCGAAGACGGTGAAAATAATTTTGGGTGGCAGTAAATTTTGATTCGGAGCAGTGGTTCGAGATGCTTAAGCGTTATAAGCCAGAGTTTTTGCATCGATATTTGACAATGGATGAAACGTGGCTCCATCATTTCACTCCGAACTCCAATCGACAGTCATCCGAGTGTGGACTGCACACGATGAATCTGCTCCAAAGCGTGGAAAAGCGCAACAGTCGGCTGGCAAGGATATGGCGTCTGTATTTTGGGCTGCACATGGCGGAATAATTTTCATTGACCACTTTGAAAATGGAAGGATCACCAACAGCGACTATAACATAGCGTTATTGGACCGTTTGAAGGACTCTTTCACGAAAACAGAGCACCGTGTCACAAGTCGGGGAAATCGATGGCAAAAATCCATGAATTGGGCTTCAAATTGCTTCCACATCCACCGTATTCTCCAAATCTAGCCCTCAGTGATTACTTCCTGTTCTCAGATCTCAAAAGAATGCTCGATAGGAAGAAATTCTCGTCGAATGAAGAGGTGATCGCCGAAACTGAGGCCTATTTTGATGCAAATACCAAATCGAACTACAAAAATGGTATTGAAATTTTCTAGGGTCGCCCTTACTTTTGCGTCATTTTGAAGAAATATGGACCGATGATTTCATCGGCCCACAAAGCACACCAAACCGTTGTTTTTTCTGGATGAAACGTCAGCTTTTGAATCTCTTCAGGTTGCTCTTCGTCCCAAATGCGGCAATTTTGCTTGTTTACATCCATACGTCGGTTCGAGTTGCTGCGAACGGCGCCGAATCTACTCTTCACGGTCTTGGTGTACTTTCTCAGCTACGGCCGCTATATTTTCTTCACTACGTGCTGGACGTGGTTTATTCGGTCGAAAATTATCCAATAATGAATGTGGGGTCTCAAGTGTTGCGAATAGTACGCTTAGTAGTCCGATTATGTTGACCATAAGTTGAGCGAAGCGCGCGAAACACATTCTTTAGAGAACGTGAATTTCCGTAATAAAGTTGAATGAGTTGTAAACATTGTCCAGGCGTAAGTCTTCCCGCGATGAAATGCCAAACAATACTGAACAAAACTCGTTATCTGCAAAAAGAGGCTATTGAAAAAAGTACCTCTACTTGGATCACCCTTTACAACTCTTAAGGCGAAATAGTTTTTTGTAATACTTACCGGAATAACCTACATACATATTATACTTTAGTAAATGCCTCTATTGTCCATCATCACAAATTTGCTATGTTTCTTACTTTGAATCTTTAAATTGTTTCTAAAATTACGTAACACGTCAACGAGACAGCTGCTTTCATTCATGTCAGATTATTTATACAGACAATATAATCCCATACTATCCGCTACTAACCAACCACTAATCTTCTCCTAATGGACAATAATCGCATAACCACAAGAGATAATTTTGCCCATCCTTGTTGAGAAGGACATACTTAGTGGTTTAGTCTGACCGCTAAGCGTTCTTTTGTGCCGCCATAAGTTGTGGAAGGGTCAGGGAATTCCCAGTGGATAGGCGAGAAGGCATTCGGCACTTCCGTGGCTCAAAGCAAATCATTTACCTGCAGTTTACAATCATATTTCATATACTTTCTGTTCTCAAATTCAAAAGAAAATTCTAATCGCAACTATTAGCACACCTGAAAAGTATTAGCGAACATTTTGGTCACCTTAAAACCGCGACTAAACGGCGCTTAGTCCTTGACTTCCGGATGCGCACGTTGATTTCATTGTGGCCACGTGTTTTGTATTATCGATAATATTACAGTATTAAACATACATAAATACATTGCTGGAATGAATTTTTATGCAGATTTAAACGATTATTGGCTATTATTCTGAACATTTCCTTTGGATAAATGTTTTCTTTAAGTGTGTGCGTGTGCCCAATTTCGTTCAAATTCTTTCTCAAATGTTTTTGTTTAAAATTACTTTTATGTCAAGTTGAGATCCAACTTCATTTAAAATGTCTCTCTTCAAGTCTAAATAATCCTTTGGTAATTTTTTTTCCAACCAGTAAAGGAACATTAATAAGCTGGCGACATAGCTGTAGTATATAGAGGCAAGTTTCCACAAACTTATGTGATCTAATGCAGGGAATACTTCAGTGTGGCTCAACCGTTAGACTGTGTGTTGACTCTAACAAAGTGGAACTTATTCTCCTGAGCAAGAAACACAAAAATCCGTCAGAAATTTTTTTTGAGTCATTCTAGACAGGAAGCTGAGCTGAAAAGAGCCTACAACTAAAAAATATGAGAAGACTTTTACCGCTCTTTTTGTTTATTAAAGCGTAATCTAAAAAAAAAGGGCTTAAATCCCACACCGCTGCTGGGCGTTCATATCCGTGGTAAGACCTACACCTCTTATAAGTTGAAGAGACGCTGAAGCATTACCTTTATGAGTGTCCTCTCCCGCAATGTTACGATCGACCGCAACACGTGCCAAGATTTCAAGCTAGAAACATGACGCAATTGCAGATATGAAAAAAGATAGGCCGAAATGTGTGAATGTTCGAAAATTCTATTAGAAAATGCAGCGACTTACAGAAAGTTTCAAGACCGCAGCATACTCATGTAATATAGGTATCAAAGAGGCGATCTGGTGATCGATAGGCTTTGATAGAGTAGACGTTGCAATAACCGACTAGAATAATGATCGAAGGCCAATTGAACGTCTGAAGAACTGCAAAGCCGCGAAAAACAGGGCTAATGTTCAAATGTGGAAGCTTCGAAATAAACGAATCCTCAATCAAGGTGACTCTTTAACGTGTAACTTCTTTAACCTGTTGCTGGATAAAATATTAGAAGCTTCAAAGCTAAACAGAGAAAGTACAATATATTATATATGCAGTTAATATTGCTTTCTTAAAATTGACTAAATAATGGGTCTGGAACTGACATCAACACCAACAACAATGCCATCCTTGAAATCCAAAAAAGGATCTCTCTTGCCAACAGTTGCTACTTTGGACTTTGACTAAAATATTGTATAGTTGATCTAAAAATTTTGGCATAGAACCGAAAGCAAAACATTCTGAGCAAATGCAGCTGATAATCAGATCTCAGTAGGCCCCATTATATGTTAGAAACAAAAAAAGAAGGGACGTCTTCGGTCATGTCAAAGTCTTTATATCTTTCATGAACAAATCAAATTTATTGCAAACTGCAAAATTCGATTTCGATGATTTTCAATGTCAATATAAACTTGAATTCACGTCTGTAGAATTGATGACTTTTGACCTTTTGATGGATTTTGGACGTAAAACCTCATTGCTGAACAAATTGGCTATACAAGGGCTACACGATATAGTAGTCTGATATCGATGTTTCTCAGTACGTCGTAATGTTTATTTTAATATAATTGTGAAGGATAACAAGCTTCACACTCCTATATGGCGGTTGTATGGGAGCTATATGTTATAGTAGTCCGATTTCGATGATTTTCAGATCCAATTTGCAATTAATTATATATTTGAATACTTAATTTCACGGTCTTAGATACTTTTTTGACGGATTTATGAACCAAAATTTCGTCGGTCGTATATATGTTATGGAGGTCCGTTCTGGCCGGTTCCGCCAATTGATCGTTTAAAGGTATAGGTGTATCTGCCTACTAGGTTTGGTTAGAATATCTCAAAAATTGAGGGACTAGTTTGAATTCAAACAGAGAGACAGACAGACAGGCAGACGGACATTCAGACGGACAAACAGACAGACAGTCAACATGGATAAATCAATTCAGCTCGCGATTCTGATACGCTCGGTATACATTTCAGTTGGTCAATTCTTTCTCCTTCTGGTACTTACATTTTTCGGACCAAAGTTAATATACCATTTCCTGTACATTAAAGGTATAAAAATTATACTGCAGGACACACAGATGATCAAACTGTTTTGTTAGGATTTGAGGCACGTCCCCTGGTAAAAAAAAGGTGGGCGTGCTAACCACTGCATTCCTAAACGGGGTTAGGTCACCGAAAGGGTGACAGCCCTTGGCCGGATGAAATCCGGGTCAACTCCGATATGTAGAACCAGCTGTCGTGGGAATCGAGTCGTCTCTTATCACTATCTGAGCCCAGCTACACATCAGCATGCCTTCTGGAAAGTGCACAGCACCACAACTGCACTTAACGCCATAAACACTCAGATAATTCATGGCCTTAACCAAAATCGACCCTGTGTGCGAACTGTGCTCTTAGCACTGGTCAAACTTCAAAGTTACGGAAAATTAAACAAGGGGTTCCGTAGGACGATGTCCTCTCCCCGATGCTGTTTAATTTCTACTTTTCTAGGCTTCCTCCACCACCAGAGAAGTAAACTGCTATCTCGCTGGACGAAGGAGTACCGGCTTGAACTCAATGTGAAGGTCGATGACGTAAAAATTCCAATCACGAACAACCCGAAGTTACTGGGAGTCACATAGTCTGCACTCCTTCATTCCACAAACGACTGCAATTGCCACCAAAGTACAGAGCCGCAACAAAATCCTCAAATCGCTAGCCGGTAGCACCTGGAGAAAAGACAAAGAAACAATGCTGGCAACGTACAAGGCCGGCTTGTCGTAAGCTATGCTGCACCGATTTGGACGCTGGGAACTAGCAACACGCAAGTTGAAGAAGCTTCAGACTTGTCAGAACCCTGCCCTTCGGACCGTGATGGGAAACCTCCTGATGATGCCGGAACACCACTTACACCCAGTTAAGGAGCATAATGTTATGCTGTGTAAGCAATATCTGCTGGGATGCTACCATAGGGATCATCCTAACAGACACATATTGGAAGCTGAACCACCCACCTGGTCACTTCAGGAAGGGAGTCCTTGACTACCGGGACGCCGTACAGCAATACAGACAAGACCCGCTGGACAGGACGGCGTACAGACAGGCCATAAACACCATTCACCGATAGTCCGTTAACACCTTCGTGAACTCTCTTCCAGCGAATGGTGTTCTCGAAAACAAACCACCAGCCATCGCAGAACAAGAGCACGAGCTGCCTCGTGAGACCCGCGTAACCCTGGCACAATTAATATCTGGATACTGTAGCTAAACTCCTACCCATCCAGATTCGACCCTGACATACCCAACACATGTCCTCCATGCAACGAATTCCCGCACGACACTAACTGCCTCTTTGCATAATCCACTTAACCCGACTCATCTAACACCCCTTTCGCTCTGGTCCGAACCCGTCGAAACAGCACGTTTCTTAGGCCTCACATTACTTGTAGATGATCTCGATGACTAAAGTTAAACTTGCGTGACCCTAGACGGGGTTGGTGCAGCCGCTGCAACAACAACAAGAACAACCACTGCATTACCATCCGCCGTGTAATCCGATAGTCTTAACTGAAGTGTGAAATATGGTTTGTAATGTAAAAAAATACCAATTCTTCTTGCTTGCTAAAGCTTCCTACTGAGAAATACCCATTAAAGAATCAATTGTCTTTTAAACAGCTCAAATAAAGCTCCATTCTTAACCTAGTTTGTAAATTTTTTCTTTTAAAAATCCTGTGATTTTCCTAAAACGGTGGCATCAATGAAAATACCATCTCATAAATTTGTTAGTGTTGCTAGAA
This sequence comes from Neoceratitis asiatica, assembly GCA_030068015.2. Lineage (NCBI taxonomy): Eukaryota > Metazoa > Arthropoda > Insecta > Diptera > Tephritidae > Neoceratitis > Neoceratitis asiatica. The sequence continues at coordinate 65,360,464 of CM061526.1, forward strand.
TTTGTATTTATTTTTTTTTTTAACTAAAAACTGACAGTGCTGCAGGCACAGAAAAGCAATGCGTAAAAATTGTGAATATGTTTGGGAAAATCATAAAATAAATATTATTTTATTAACACCATTATAGTATGTAGAATATGAAATAATTCATAAAAAGGACAAAAATGGACTGTGGCCTTTTGAAATTATCAATAAAGAACTCCTTCTCACCTGCAGTTCTGGTTATTAAATTATGCTTTGTGTTAAAACTAGCTAAATGATGGCATATATGTATGTATTTTTGTTTAGGAAAATTAGAATTCTTCTTAAATCCGAGATTCCGAGATTTGTCGCAAATTTTCCTTCCGCATGTATTTATTTAAATAAATATTATTTTTAATAACTCAGCAAATTTGCCAACAAATATTCAATAATAAATAGTGTTTTTTTTTTTGTTTTTGAGCAACGCAAAATTTTTTTTTATTTTTTTTTATTTACTTATCAAATATTTATTTTTGATTTTTGCAAAGCCAATCAGCATATTTTTTCTGCTTACACTTTGTTTACACAAGGCACACACAAGTGCTGCCACCTCTACCCGGTATGTATACCTCTGTATGTGCGCCAATGGCATCGTTTTTGCCACTCATGCGGCTCCCTCGCAGCATTCAACTTACAACCCTGACTACTTTAATGCGGTTTCCAACAGCACATATGGACTCAAACACACACACATGGTACTCGTATAGACAATTGTCTGCGACCACAAATGCATTGCTGTGTTGGCAGCCTTGACCAATTGTCCTGCCAAAGGACGAACTACTGCAACTGCTACTGCCGCAGTCGATACTGCGTTTGCGGCGACTGTCGTTAAAGTCTCCCCTGCTGTGCTTGTGTAAATATTTTCATAATTTTCATATTACTTTGCCGCACAATTTTCCAATTGTGCGCAGCTTCGCACGTTTGCCGTCTCATTTGGTAGGTGCGTACGAAAACATTAACTTTTAAAAGAGATTTAATCCTGATTATCCCTTTGACTGTTCATTTTTTTGTTTTTTTTTTTTGCGCGCAGACAACGGTTTCGCATACGAAATTATCCTGCCCATTGGCTGTCGTCCTCCGTCCACTGTTCACTTATTTACATACAATTTGACACGGTTTTGCTGCTGCTGCTGCTGAAGATAAGATCACAACGATTTTCGACTTGCAAATGGACAGTTGGGCAGTTAAGGCCGACTTCGTCGACTTTTTGATGCGATTTTTAGTCTTTTCTTTCACAATGGCTGCGGCGAAGATAGTGATTATCGTATAGCTGGGTGTATGGATGTTCTTTTGACTTTTTGAGATTTTAATTTGTTCACAAAAGTGACACAATTATGAAAGTAATTGGATTGAATTTATCATACACTTGTGTGAGCATCAGCATATCTCTGGGTTTCTGACACTCTTATACGAGTGGGAAGAGATTTTTGAATATTGGATATGCGTGTGGCTGGAAATTTGAGATTTACTAGTGAGTATATCCCTACTTATCCTTTTTTAAAAAACTCTTTCATGACAGTTGTAGAAGGATTTCACATAAACGAATGAGTTGTAGTGTCTATGCTTTGAATCAAAAATAGGGTGAAGCATAAAATATGATTTTAAAACATCAATTGTTATGTTTATATTGGGTGTACAAATAAATTCGGTCCGTTTTTTTGTGTTCAAAAAAGTTTTTAAAATCAAATTTAATCATTCAAAATTATTGTTCGTCGGAAATGAATACTTTTTCCCATCTCTCTAGAAGTTTTCGTATATCATCTCCAAAAAATGAGTCCTCTCTATCCTCGATGAAATCACTGAACCACTTTCCGATGTTTTCAAAAGAACGTACCCTCAAAATCGTTTTACATCCGTCGAGAAAGTCAATAGGCAGAATAAGCAAGGTCTGTAGAGTACGGCGTATGAGGTAAGAGCTCCCTTAAGGGATTTCAGGTAGTTTTTGACCTTTACCGCCATGCGTTGTCATGTTTCAAAATCACCTTGTCATCCTTTTCGGTCGTTTCTGGTCGTTCTTCGCGTAATACACGGCTTAAATATATTAGTTCCAATCGATAACGAGATCAGTTTGCGTTTGACAGGATTCCAGTAAAGCCTCTAATTCCTCATCTTCAAACTTTTTGGGTTTGCCAGAAGGCTCTTTGCCTTCGACGCTAAAATCTCAACTTTTGAAGCGTCGAAACCACTCTCTGCATGACTTATGTGTCAGCGCAGATTCACCATAAACTTCTAGAGCAGCACTCAATGTGCTTCAGCTTCACTTTTCTACCAAATTAAATTAGAAAATCAAAACAACCCTCAAATGCTGCCTATTTAACACAAATCCGAACATTTTCAAAAGACTCAAAAGAGATTTTTACGAGAATCAGAGAACGAAATGTTTTACAAGCGTTCACTGGATCTACTTTTAGTAAGGCGTTAGTTCGATCTTGCTTGTGCAAGAGAACAAACACAATTTGGAAACCTCATCAAAGTTTCAGAATAGCCATAAGTGGGGGAAAAGGTCTTCAAGCGTGACCATAATAAAAAATTTAAGTTCAACGCCCTACAACTGACGAAGCCAGTCGAACCAAATGAACACAGCTTACGCATCCATCTTGAACATGTAAAACCTCGCTAAAAACCTCGCTAACGCCTCGCAACCTCAATTTTCATTCTTATTTTCTGGACCAACCACTAGAGATGATAGTCCCTAGCAATGCATGAGCCATCATCGAATCACCACCAAGGCGTGCTATCTTCCGGCTACGCTACCTCTGGTCGTGAATGTCACTAGAAGGATGGTCACAAACATGTAACTAATCATTCAAGGCAACGAAAGTGAGGTATTGAACATAACTACCAGTTCTTCGGGAAAGATGATGTCAGCTCATGCACTAATTAGAATTGGCGAAAACGATGAACAGTTATCAGAGGGAGTTAAATAGCAAAAACACCACCGGGACGGAACTGTCGAAAGTGTAGAGCCCCTGCCATCAATCACTCTATCTGAGTTACGGGTCAAAATCCACACAACGGCACCAACAGCAACCACCGCCGATACGTTGGAACCACCAATCGACGCAACGCAGCCGCAGAAGAAACTCCGGTAGCGGCAGCCCATTACGAGAGCCTAAGCAACACCACGAGGCACGAAACGACCACCTGCGGGTTAGGGGTTCAAGAATTTATCTACCGTAGGGAATGCCTGTCGTAAGAGGCGACTAAAATGCAATAGTTCCCGCAACAGTCGGGTCTTTATATGGGAACGACACGGATTTTTAAGCGACCAAGAACTGCAACTCCTGCAATATTCTTCGAAAACCAGTTTGGGGAAGATTTTTGCGGTTACTACAACAACAAAAGACCCTAAACGATGACAATATCGCCTTCGCAACCACTACCCCGGCCCAAAAGGGCATCGTCAAAACTGCTGGAGCACAGCAAGTGAAGAATTACCACCATACGCAAGGGACCTTGTTGTGATAAGTGAGGTGCTACAGCGAGGACGAAAGGTGGACGGTGGATCTGGTTAAAAACTACTCACGATACTCTATTTCACGCAGCAAGCAAAGGGGAAACCTGTATCCTGGAAATTTTCATTTGATACTGACACCAAAAAAAGGGAAATAGTGCTGAACGGAAAACCGTATGCGTAACCCTGTATTATACCGTTATAAACTAACCCAATATTAAATTGTTATATTAACTTTATTTATATAAATATAACTCTCTAGGGATAGTTCATAAATCACGTAGCCAAATTTTAGGCCTTTCGGGAGCCCACTCTGCCTTTATGTAGCCTAATGAGGCCTTTACTGAGACCTCTTCCTCCCCTCTTTCCGATTGTACGTGATTTTTTTTTCACACTACTCTTCGTTTTCTAATATATATTTATTAAAAAAAATTTTCTATACTCATAAATGATTTTGTAAAAGTGAAAGTAACTTTCTTTTTTCGTAACAGTTAATACATCATTTATTAAGTACAATATATTTTTTTCTTCTGAAGAAAACTACATAGCTTTGCTTTCACCTCTTACCACAGTTGCGTGACTATAGCGTAGCAATATAAGCTAACCCCTGCCTCCTCTTAGTTGAACTACGTTGTTTACGGACAACCACTATATTGATTTCTGGAAGTGAGCCAATTACTAGCCCATCCCTCACCAAATACAAAAATCTCCTCAATTCACACGTCCGGTGTGAAACTGTGCCAAGCTATTACCCCATAGATGGCGCTAACGCTAAAAAACAGCAATAAAGAAAGCGAAGCTAATAGCGAAATATCGCATGATATGATTTAAGCATCTGAAAAAAGTTCACTAATTTATATTTAACTACATTTTCTTATTTCCATTATAGAATATTATTCTTTCTAAAAGATTGGCATAGCAATAAATTCGTCCCGGGCTTGCAGTATTATTATTGACGTATATCTACCATAAATTTTGTATTTCGTGGAGATTTGGAATCAATAGCTTCATGGCGTCATCTGTGGGAGAGTAGCGTACGTTAACTTCTAGCGGGGTGTATATCAACGGAAATTGAAAATGAACGAAGAAGCAACGAACATAATTTAGTAAGGTCATTTGTAATTAAGTAATTAATCCACGTTCAGCTCTACAAATTTGTGTGGAAATTTAGAGTACGATAAATACCGATGCAATCACTAAACAATATATCGTATACGATATCTTCATTCTCAACATATAAAAAATTAGGGACGATAGAGAAAAAAGAGCCATTCTTCGAGTTATCCGAAATCATATTTCTAGAAGGACGAATAACCGATAAATACGAAATATATTGATATAACATATAGTTCTATATATCAAGTATTTTCCTTGTAGGCCTGTGTAATTTGAGCTTTATGTCGCTGATGTGATTATCCAACAAATCGAGGTATTATAAGTCCTCCAATTTATTATAAGTCGAATGGCTGATGTATTTATATGAGAAGCTTTTTTGTTTTTTGTGTCAGAAATACACATAGAGTGGTTGACACTTCCTGCCGAAAAGCGATCGCATTTAGAAAAAGCTTTCAATCACTTTGTATCTTAGTCTGGCCAACATTCGAACCCACAGCCATGTGCAATCCATTGTGGAAGTTCAATTGGGAAGAGAGAGTGAAAAAAGCCATTTTCTATAGCACTTTGATAGTGAATCTTAGCCAACAAAACCTCATACAGAGGATCATTAGAAAAACTCTACTGTACTCTCTCTGCATATAACGGCTCCAACGTCTGCTCTTGAAAGGTTACTCAGCCTACAACCAATCGACCTTGGAATGGAAAGCATTGAAACGAAATTGGCTCTGAAATTGCTTGAACTTTTGGGTATAACTCAATAAGCATAATAATTGAGCGCCGAGATCTATTACGCTGAACCAGATCTCAGCAATCTTTGAAAGCCTTCGCGGTAATTACCTCATTTCGTCGTATTACGATAAATTTACTTAGGAGCGGGGAGAAAGTGGATAAGGTGTCTATTATGCATCAATTGCATATCTACTGCGTTCCCGGCCATAGACGCAATGTGGGCAACGCAGTAGTTGAAGAGGTTGTGAAAAATGGCATCCGCCTGACGTCTGAACCAGTACATAAAATACAAAAATCGTTAAGGATTTCATACGATGAAATTTCCAAGAGAGCTGGCAGACGAATAAGGGTGAGATGGAATGCCTTACAACAAGCGAAACAGCCAAGATTATGTGCAATAAGTGGTTTATCCTAAGAGGATCCCACGTAGGCACATCCCTTGTGATGCCAGCCACATATATATATTTGGCGCTTTGTAGCCACAGAAGCGATATTTAGCCGAGCTCCCCCTCCAATTGGTGGTTTTGTGTCTTGATTTTTTACCAACAAATGAAGGGGCTTACAGTTTATTCTAAACCGCCTCCGAAAGGTGTAAGAATTTTTATGAGGAACATTAATTTCATACCAGAAATACACTCGCAGGGCTTAGCAATTCCTGCCGGAAGGCAATTAGTAAAATTAATTCTCTATAACTTTGATGTCACTCGGACCTGGACTCGAACCCAGGCCTACCGAATGGAAGTACGCAATGCTAATCACCCGGCTATCGCGTATGACACAAAAGAGTAAGAATATCCTAACTAACTAACTCGACCATTTTTCATTCAGTAAATCGCCTAGTGTATGCCACATATATCTAAAATTTCGCCTGATGTCAACATATGTTAACTCCTTCCGGTTGGTAAACGAATGCGATGCAAGAATTTTCAGTCTCAGACCCACAAACTCAAGACAGTTCATCAGAAAGTTCATCCAGAGTCCTACAGTATGAATTCCCATGGCATAATGCTCGGTTAGAACTTCCATTAAGTGCGAAAGCTTTGATTTTGGCAATAAAAGGATCCACAATCCAGCTTAGGCCGGAAGAAATTCACAACCGTGGCTGTTGAAGTAGTTGTATTAAAATCAAATAAATCTCTGTCGATATTTAAAAAATATTTTTATTACTATTTTTTATTATTTTCTTTGAAAGACACGTAATTATTATAACGGTATTATCCATTACTTTTTTCCAAATCATATTTCATTCACTTAAAATTTATTTAAAACATTATACTAAACAAATATACCTAAAATATATGTATTTCTTAACTAAAAAACTGATAAAATTCCATATTGAAAATTAAATTCTCTTCTCACTTCATAAATAAGACAACAACAAAAAAAAACATTTAACTTTTAAACTAAAAAATTATTTTATCCTTTCAAGGATTATTTGGTAATTATCATTGGTGCTGGCACAAGTTCTAGTAGGATTCCTGTTGCAAGGTACATCCATATGTACATTAACCTAACTCTCCGCTATTAATTTGAAAATTTTATATGTTCATAGTAACCCCCACCACCACCGCCGTTGTTGCTACCAACCAAATGTTGATGATGCAATGGAGGCGTTGACATCGCGCTACTTGAGGGTGGCGTCATCGAGGGTAAAAATATGGGTTTGCGATCAATAAGCGTTGTATTGTTCATTGAGCTCGGCGCTAATGGTGGCGGTGGTGGTGTCATCGTTGAATGATGATGATGATGTTGTTGCTGTTGTTGATGCTGATGCTGATGCATATGCGAGAGAGTCATCGAACGCAAACCTGAAAGGAAGAAGAGAGAGAAGAGAAGAGAAATACATCAAAATATAATTAGTGAAAGTAAAGAGATATAAACGGCTTGGTCCCAAGCACTTGTTCCGAAAGGAAGACGGTTGAACAGGGCGACGTGGCAAGTAGGAAGGTGACTAGAAAAATCCCCTCTGAAAAGCACTCTACCTTTGGCAGAAAGAATAAAAAGCAACCTAACGTTGGATATACTCCAGGTGGTAAGCAAGAGAGTGGAAATCCACCGGTAGTTTTGGATGCACGGATTCTGTAGGACCGAACCCATCTTTCAGACGAGCCACGTTAGTCAAACACAATAAAAGAAGGAGAGGAAGTGAATCCTGGCAAAAAGGCTGGCAAACGCAGCGAAGGTAAACCAACTAAAAACGGCTCCGGACTGCAGAGGAGGCTAAACCAACTTAAGAACAGAAAACGCATTTTCCAATCTGAAACCTGAAAGGAGGAGAGGCTGAGGCCATCTGCGAAGACCAGTAATGCGTCTACAGCGTCCGTAACTTGTGAGCGAAGCGGGGCTACCAGAGTTGCAGTTAGCGACAGAAAGTCGTTCGCATACGTGAACCCATCCCTTCAAGTATGGTCGTCATAGTTGCTGGGATACGCGGAAGGAGCATGTTGTCTGAGAAGCAAACTTTACCGCAGGCGGCATTTAGAGACGGTCATGTGAACCTCACCTTGACGACGTCTTCGGGCAGACCTGTTTTTCAGTATTGCTCGCTTCGCAATTCGTGGTAATTAGACTAGTAATCAACCTCATTGAAGAAGCCGCAGCCATCCACTTAATAATAGAGAGTCTTCCGGAGTTGTGAGACAATTGCAAGTAATGACTTGAGTGCGACGAAGATGCTCCAAACTCCTGAACTTACATATCTTTGCCACGTAGAAGGTGTACAAGGTGTAGAAGGAGTTCCATTCTGATGATGTTAGCCACGAAAAACAGGGAATTGAGAACAGAGGTATTCTGGAGGTATTCCACCAGGCTGTGCTTAAGAAGAAGATGTCATCGACTTACGCCCGAACACGTTCACAAATCATTCAACTTTATTACGAAAATTCACGTTCTGTAAAGAATGTATTCCGCGTGCTTCGCTCAACATATGGTCAACATAATCGGCCTACTGAGCGTACTATTCGCAACACCTTCACCTTAGTGAAGAAAATATTGCGGCCGTAGCTGGGAGTGTACACGAAGACCGTGGATAGTCGATTCGACGCCGTCCGCAGCAACTCGGACTGACTTATGGAACGACTTGGCGCATTTTACGTCGAGATCTTAAATTGAAAGCATACGAAATACAGCCTGTGCAAGAACTGAAGACGCTCGACCTTCCCAAGTGACATCGTTTCGCTCTATGGGCTCTTGAAAAGTTCTGACGAGCTAAATTTCTGGCTCAATGGGTATGTAACCAAGCAAAATTGCCGCATTTGGGAAGAAGAGCAACCTGAAGAGCTTCAAGATCTGTCATTTCATCCAGAAAAAAATTACGGTTTGATGTGGTTTGTGGGCCGGTGGAATCATCGGCCCATATTACTTCAAAAATGAGGCCGGTGAGAACGTAACTGTTAATGGCGATCGTTATCGCGGTTATTTGATGCCTGAAATTGAAGCTCGTGATCTCCGCGACGTTTGTTTTCATCAAGAGGCACCACTTCCCACACATAGCATCAATCAATGGCATTATTGAGAGAATATTTCGGTGAGCAGATAATTTCACGTTTTGGACCGGTCAATTGGCCATCAAGATCGTGTGGTGTCACACCGTTAGACTTTTTCCTGTGAGGATATGAAAAGTCTGAAGTCTATGTGGGCAATCCCTCTTCGATTCAGGCCTTGGAGCAAAACATCACGCGTGTCATTCGCAAGTTACCAGTCGAAATGCTCGAACGAGTCATCGAAAATTGGATGGACGTAGCCACGGCCAACAATTGAAAGAGATAATCTTCAAAAAATAAATGCCAAAGAATGTTCTTTCGAATGATAATAAACATTCCCCATTAAATTTGAAATTTCTGTGTTTACTGCCTCAAAAAAGTAGAGAAACTCGAAATGGATCACCAGTTATATAGATATATAACCGCTGAAGAGTGTTCGATCGTGCTCCTCGGTAGGTTGTGCTGCACACTTTTTATTTTCGTATTTCATGTCAGAAATACACTTAGAGGAGTTGACGTTCCTCATGACCACAATTAAAAAGAAATTTATATTTTTGCTCTGACCAGGACTCGAACGCATGATCTTCCCCACAGTAGCACGCACTACGAAACACTCGTCTACTACGTCCACCAGAAGAAGTATTGCCGCAAGCTTAAGTGACGGATCACTTTCTCCAAGAGCCACTAATGCTTGCACACTATCTTAGACTTCATAATTCGGTGTATCCGTTAAATCCGTTCCTACCAACGCCAAAGAGTCCTACCGAATTTAGTTCGAAGATGAACACTGATAGTAAGTCAGTCTTAACGTTGAAGCGCTGAGGGCTGTTTCACACATTCGTCGGTTACATCAAAAGATCCTCGTCTTCATTTCATTGCAAGATGCAACGCATGTCCATTTGAATATGCACATACATATATGCATATGTACGTATGTATGTTTGTATTCTCACTTGCCCACACTCATCCATACATCCACATGTGATTACCAAGTAACAACCCCCGCTAACTTCACCGACACATGAAGATCATAAAAATCAACATCATTAATCTTGAGTTTCAACACAACATCCGACATTTGTATGGAAATTTTATGGATTTCGGTGGCGCTTAAGAAGCATTATAGATATTTGATTGACACGATCGCCATGAAGCTGTCTCTTGTAATGCAGTATGTGCCACTCTGTAGTATGTACTTGTATATATGTATGTATTTATGTACAACTTCGTCAATTGCCTATTTAATTACTCCTCTTCCTTATCGCCCTTCCCCCACACACACCCACCAAGCAAACGAAACTCACCATTATCAAGGCTGTAAGTGGCGCCAACGCCACCGCCTACACTGCCACCAACGCCAGTCGCACTACCGCCATATGGATAATTGGCGGCCACCATGGTTGCTGTCGCATAATCCAAGCCGGGATTTGAGCTTTGAAGCGCCGCAGAAGTGGCATGCGTAGGACTGCCCGAACTGCTCACCAAAGCCGATGAGGCCAGTGTGTGCGCCAAGGGTGGTGTGCCGCTATTATTGCTACCATGCAAAACCGATGAGGCGGCAGCTATATTCGAGTACTGCGGCAGAGTTTGCGTATGAGCGGCATGTGAATTCCATGAATCCGTAAATGGTGCGGCCGCATTAGCGCTGCTAGTAGCGTACTCATAGGAGGCATACGGTTGTGTGGCATAGAAGTTGGCGTTGTCCTGGAAGAAAAAGAGATGGAAAGGATTTGTTATTGATGCCTTGTTAAACATATTCATGTATGTGTGTATGTATTCGTTGTTGCTTACCATACTCGGATCATAGGTGGATGTAGTGTAAAAACCATTTGTGCTTGGGTACGGTTTGACTTTGAGCTTCGCTCGATAGCCTCTTGGTCGCCTTCGCAAACTCGCCTCATCCTCAAACATGTACGCCGAGTTCTGATCGATAGTCCAGTAATTGCCCTTGCCGGGCTTGCCGACGCTAATGCCCTTTGGCAACTTTTTAAAGCACTCATTTAGGCTGAGATTGTGTCGTACGGAATTTTTCCAACCCACATAGGAACCGCGAAAGAATTCAAATCTGTAAAAGTAGTAAACGGAAATAATTTTTTAGAGAAATATTAAGCGAAATGTCCAGTAAAGGAATTTCAATTTAGTAGAAAAATTAGACTGAAAAACTCATGGAACCAACCAAAATATGGATGACGGAATAAATTTGACAAAATTTTGCTGTTCAGGTCTAGATGTTTTTGCTACATATATAAAAACGAAGGGCGTACCATTTTATAAGATTCCCTTACCTTAAAGTCATAAATACCCTCGGAGGTTTAGGCTTTCTTTAGCGAGGGAGGACCGCACGCTAAGAAAAACTTTTTAGATGTTGGCTCGGCTAGGGCTGGAGTCCATAACTGTCTCTCTCTCTCTCTTTCTCTCAACCACTCAGTCAGTTACTGCAATTGTCATACGGAAATTTAGCCAAGACAAGAAAAAGGACAAGTGAAAGGTCAAGGAATCCCATCCCAAGATGAAAACCTTCGTACATAGTGGGCGTTTTTATAACTGAACATTGTCCGATGTGAATTCACGTGGTAAGGCTTAGAATTATACCGAATCCCATAGACTATCCTATGAACTGTCCTGCATTTGCAAGGCTGAGGCTGAAAATTCTCGGACCCCACACGTTTACCAACTCGAAGGAATTGACAACCATTCGCATTAGGTGAATTAGTAGATTTGGGACATTGTCTAAACGATTCACTGCATAAAAAGTGGTCTACCATTCAGGATATTTATATCCTTTGTAGCATGTGACAATGGACATATCTTATTATGTTATGTGTCTATGTGGGATACCGACGGGATCAGCCACTTCTTATGTTATGGAGCTGATATTATCACCAGCCATCCGAAACGTTTAAGATCTACGTAGTAGAGTCAAAGCTTATATTAGGAATCGGCGGTGACGTCTGAGCACTGCGGTGTATTTCAAGTCGAGATCACAGCTATCAAGCAGGATCAGAAAATGCCTTAATTGAGAGATCCTACTTTTGATTACGACCCCTGCCCAGCAGGTTGACTTCCTCGTAAGGCTGACATCAACGCCGTTCAAGAAATGCGATGGACAGGACAAGGACGGGAGATGGCGGGTCCTTGTGAAATCCACTATAGCCGCCCCGGTGGACGAACGTCGCATCTACAATCCGTATTTGTGTTTGGTGACAGCAGATATTCCAAATGTGTTCCCCATCCACGCTGCCACGTTTGGTCATTTTTCGTCAAGAGAGGACTTAACTTGTCATTTGATACGCGAGCAAAGTAGCCCCTATTGGTCACAATGACTACGAATAGGATTTTCAGGTTGACATTGTTGTTGGTATTGTTACTGATTTACTGATAGTTATGGCTGCCAATAGGGGTTTTGGAACCGAGATTCGAATGCGATAATTGCTTGTTTGATGGCAAAAGATATTTCGTCTTGTCCTCCAGTCGAGAGAAAGCAGAACTAAGGTCGCAGTTGTTGAGGCTATGGCAGCCAGGCAGCAATAAAAGCACTAGGTTCCATAACGATAAATTTTAAAAATCTTTCAGACTTTCTCTCATTTGGATTCAATATCAGAGGTATATAGAAGGAAACTGCTAAAAAAGTTGGCTGTTGAACTCGCTGAGTAAGGTACTACCTGCGGATTTTTCTAGATTAAGAACGCTTTGTTGTGTCTATAGTTGCCTGGAAAATCCACTTCCTGATAGGCCGGGCGTAGATTTTAAGAAAATACCCTGACATTTAATCTCCCGATCCTTTAGAGAATCCAAATGGAGGGCTAGCCAGTCCAATGTGGGGAAATGAAATAAAAAATAATTTAAAAAAAAACTACATTTTTAGAGGCCAAAGGATATATGAAATTCGAGGAAAACACTTAAAAAATGAAAGATCTGGCTTTAGCCGAAGGGACAGCAATGACCAAAATCTACGATTATTAGCATGATGCAGAGTATCATCTTCCTTTCTCAGAAAGGATAATTTCCAATACATATTCGTTTCATAGAATTCTCTTAAAAATCTCGACAGAGTATATTTTCGATTTCCGAAAAAATGCCATTTCCAAAATAGAATTGGCTACATACATATGTACACACAGATACATACGCAGAAAGTACCAAGTCATTGAGACTCTCCCCATCAGTAATGAAATTTAAGCATTGAATATGATTATTTTCCAACGAATATGAGTGCGACCGAATTTGAAGCTTTGATTACACTTAAAACACTTTCAGATTTCGGTGGGTCCAAATCGGAGTTGACACCAATTACCGTGCCTAAACTCACCAGGCATACGCGTAGCTCTGATTCACATATGTACTTCAGTGAAAACTATAAACAAATGTGGAAATACATATATATAAAGTACTTATATCCACATATATATGTATGTACATATGTATTTATGTGTGAAAAGTAATTATAATTTCTCAAATTGCTGAAATTAAAGTGAAATCGAAAAGTCAAATCGTTTTCGTCTACTTTATTTCCATTGGTGCCAATGCGTACCCCCAAAGTGATGGTCAAATCGTTCTGAGCGCCATCAGTTCGATGCAAAATGTTTATTTAAATCAAACAAACAAAAAATATTAAAGCTTTAACAAAAACAATAAATAAATGTTTATGTATATTGCCTTTTTGCTCTTATGCAATTTGTGTGTGTGTGTGTGTGTGTGTTATTGTTATTATTTTATTATTTAGTCATATTTATGTGTAAACATTCGGGGGATTGTCACAGGCACAGTGGGTACCACTTCGTTTCATTCGAGTGCGTGTTTGGTCACTTCCACGGTGTTTATTTGTATTTAAGTGGTGGGTAATTTTTTTTAAACTTATAGACATACATACTTATATACAAGTACATATGTATATACAAATATAAACTTTTTCATGAGTTTTCATTTTGTAATATTTTTTGCTGAAATAATACTAGCTGACCCGGTCCCATGTTGTTGTGGCTTTCTATATTTTCTGCAATTTTTACTCTAATTGGTTTTGCAATGAATAATTAAAGTTCTAATTAAGCATCAACTAAATGAAAATTTCAAATTTTTTATTATTTTGTAATATTAATCCAGCTACGTATTTATAAGTTCGTTTCGCTAATTCACTACTTAAGGCCTTTTACGAAAATGTCAATATGAAAGCTTCAAAGTAAAGCGAACGCAGCTTTCGGTCACAGAAAAATTGCATGACGCAGCGAAAAAAATACGCTCGGGCCTATGCTTACATCCAAATTATGCTAATTTTTGTCTGTCTGTCGGTGATCCCTTTCTCGTAAAGAAATATTTCAAGCAAATTGAAATTTTTTCCTTATACATGGTCCATTTAGACATATCATCTAAAAGTTTAACCAATTTGAAGCATAAATCAATTTTCTTCTCAATTAAATCGGTTCACAGCCTAGAAATCATCATTCACGTAAATCTAACCATAAATAAGATTTCGAAAATGGCAATCCACGATCCACTTCCCGGAGAGAAAAGTGGTGTTCCTACTAAAATAAGCAAAAAGCAAATTTCAGGCAATTCGAAACATAAATACGATTTTTTTTTTTCGAAACGGTCAGTTCCAGGTCCACCTCACGCGGATATGTGACTGAGGCAAAAAATAGATAAAAACATTCTTAAACTATGCAATTTTTGGCCTGCACATGTAGAATACGACTTGTACAATATGTAGTTCCAACAATATGGTGTCACATGCCACATAACGCGAGCGAAAATTGCTTTATTGCGAGGGAAATTTCCCAGTCGCATAATCTCTCGTCTTGGCGATGTCAATTGACGTTTATAAATCTCTCAACTTTTCTACGAAAATTCACATTATGTAAGAAAGTTTTTCGCCCGCTTCGCTCAACTTATGATCAACTTAATCGGCCTACTTAGCGTACTATTCGCAACACCATCACCCATCTTTCGACCCAGCATTCATTATTGGATAATATTCGACCGAATAGATCATGTCCAGCACCCAGTAAAGAAAGTCTAGCGGCCGTAACTTAGAGCTTAGAAGAGGACCGACTCTCCAACTTCGGCATCGTTAGCAGCAACTCGGACTGTCATATAGAACGACTTGGCGCAAGCGTACAAAATACAGCTTGTGCAAGAACTGAAGCCAATCGACCTTCCCATGCGACATCGCTTCGCTCTATGGGCTCTTGAAAAGCTCCAAGGAGATCCGAAGTTTTCGAGTAACTTTTGTTCAGAGATGAGGCCCATTTCTGGTTCAATGGGTATGTAAACAAGCAAAATTGCCACATTTGGGACGAAGAGCAACCATTTCTGCCATTTCATCCAGAAAAAGCAACGGTTGGGTGTGGTTTGTGGGGCGGCGGAATCAGCGGTCCATATTTCTTCAAAAATGATTCCGGTGAGAACGTAACCGTCAATGGCGGCCGTTATCGCGCCATGATAACCGACTATTTGATGCCTGAAATTGAAGCTCGTGATCCCCACGACCTTTCGTTTCAACAAGACGGCGCCACTTCGCACACATCGCATCAATTAATGGATTTATTGAGAGAACACTTTGGTGAGCAGATAATTTCACGTTTCGGGCCGGTCGATTGGCCACAAAGATCGTGCGATATCACACCGGTAGACTTTTTCCTGTGGTGATATGTAAAGTTCAAAGTCTATGCGGACAATTCCGCTTCGATTCAGGCCTTGGAGCAAAACACCACGCGTGTCATTCGCAAGTTACCAGTCGAAATGCTCGAACGAGTCATCGAAAATTGGACTCAACGGATGAACCATCTGAGGCGTAGCCGCGACCAACATTTGAAAGTGATAATCTTCAAAAATTAAGTGCCAAAGAATGTTCTTTCGAATGATAATAAACATCCCCTATTAAATTTCAATTTTCTGTGTTTTTTTTTGTCTTAAATAAAGTAGGAAACCTCGAAATGGATCACCCATTATTTAGAGAAGTGGAAGATCCTCTCAAATTTAGTGAAACAGAATTTGGAAAGTTTTATCGATTAACCCCATGTTTTTCAATTTTTAACTTTATTTAATTTTTATTAAAGGAAATTATCGGTTAATCGAACTCGCATTTATTGGAGGCACTATTGGGTCTAACGATTTGTATAAATGTGCAAATGGTTAGAGAATTTCGTTTTTAATTGCTAAATAACACAGTTCCACATATGTATTATGTGCACAGATATGTGATCCTAATCTCAAGATTTTGGCGGTAAATGTTTAATACCCAGGAGCACGGCACGATTCATTTATGTGGAGTTCCTCTACAGTATGAAAAGTCGTGCAGCGTAATTTTTGAAGTGGAAACCATAATATTTTCTTGATTTTTAAACTTTGTAATCCATGGCAACTCATTTATTAAATAATTTTTATCACGAATTTATTTGTTTTTGTCGCTATTTTTGTGCTTTTCGCATGCACTGATGTTTTGTTATACTGTGGTGTCACCTTTTCTCCATTTTAAGAAGAATTATTATAATTGAGTTACCGGAATCACCCAATCGTTAGAGCAAGCGACAAAATTCGTTAGCTAACAACTCGACAAATCGTATCGATAATATTTACAGAATTCCCCCACAGATATAATTTCAATTTTTATATTGATTTTTTATGTTTTTGAGATCAAAAATATTAATTATTTTATTAGTTTTTCTGAACGATGAGTAAAAATTTACATTAATTATTAAATTTCAAATTTACAGCTATTGATAATACAATTTAAATCACCACAGAAACGATAAGAGCTTGAGGATATTTCGAAGCCCTTGATTTTTCTTCATAGAAAAGTAAAGCAATCATCACAAAATTAAAAATAATCATTATTTTTGATTGCAGACATTTTTCAGAAATATTTTAGAGATTTTTTTTTTTTAGAAAAGGAAGCATCCATACACAAATAATGAGTTTCAGACATATTTTACTGTGTAAAAGACGAAACCAAATGATAATAACTGGAACTCTAGATACCCGGGTATCCAGCACTGCGAGTAGCTCGATGCGCGCTCGATACTCGCTCATTGCTCAACTGCTCAGCAGAACAAAAAAAAATTAATATTTTTTGTCAAAATTTCTTTGTCGTTTTAATGTTTTTTTACACTTTGCATAAATAAATTTAAAATTTAAAAAAAAATTTTTTTTTGATAAGTCGAAGTGTTTGAAAAACACTAAATGCTCGTGCTCGGCTCGAAAAATTATCGAGTAATGAGTAATGAGCATGTATGCTGGTAGTGTTCGCTGCTCAAATGCTCGCACTGCTTGAAAATGTTTGAGCAAAATCTGGCGCTCTAATAAAAACATAAAAATGTAAATTTTAGATCATAAGTAAATTCTTTTTAATAAGGACCGCTAATTTTAGTATTTATTTGAAGAGAATTTGCTATCTACAGCACTATCCAGTGCAGAGCTAATGGAGATAAATCCAAAAAAAAAATAAAAAATCGGTGTTTCAGAAAAATAAAATTTTTGTTGGTGTTCACTTTTGATAAAAATCCTTTTTTCCCAAATCTGTTCCACAGTTTCCTTGGGTTGAGCTTTAACTCAATATCTTACGATCAACAGCCCTCAGCGCCGATAGTAATTTTGTATACCAAGCTTTATATTATTTTTTTTTTCTTTGTTTTTTTTTTTATCTAAAGCTTACCTCTTCTGCAGGAAGCCATAAATTTCATTAAGCGTCAATTTTCCCGTTGGCGACTCCTTAATTGCCATCGCAATCATATTTATATAACTCAAAGCGGGTTTCTCAGGACGTCTACCACCGGATTTTTTCGTCGTATCCGGCGGTGTAAGCTCTCGCGTGGAAGATGGATTCAACTGTTGCTGTTGTTGTTGCTGTTGCTGCTGTTGCTGTGAACCAACAATACCGCCCGCTGCAGCACCACCAACATCACCATCACTCTGATTGCTATGCACCGACTTAGCCGGTGAGGAACTATTCGAATAGGACATTGTCTCGGTTGTGGAACATAATTGACCAGCAACGCTATGCGAACTGGTGATAACACCGGACGACGTTGACGCACAAGATGCACCAGACACACCTGTCATGCCAATATTTGGCATGCGTTGCAAAGATTGTGTCAAAATATCACCGCCGGAATTAGCAGTCGCAGAGAGCGGTATGGCGGATGTTGTTGACGGCGGATGTTCATGTTCATGTTCGTTGTTTGGCAAATACTCTGAGGTGTTGAAAATCGTATTGCTCGTACAATATTTTATTGTGGGCGTATAATGTGAATTCAACTGTTGGCTCAAATCCACCATTTTTGAACAGATGACGCGATTTTGTGCGGTCGTCGTCGCGTAATGCTGCAGATGATCACCTTCCGGCGGCACTTTAATGCCGCCACCGCCACCGCCGCCGCCAGTGCCATTCCGACCGCCAACACCTTCGTTGTGTGGTGATGAGTTCGGTGAGGGTGGCATTAGTATGCCAATGTCATTTTCATTTGTCGTATGCTGTGAGGTGCACATGGTGTGCAGTGATGTGAGACCATATGATGCTGCTTCCGAGACGTGGACGGGTTGTTGAGTCATCATGGTCGCATAGTATTTGCGATCGAGATAATTCAGGTCCGGCTTCTCCTCCTGCAGTTCGGGTGACTCCTGTGGCATACGCAGCATAGCAGTTTGCTCGCCATACGTGAGGGTGTTGAAATTCGTTGCGGATATGATGTTTGAAGGCAAGTTGCGGTAAATGCTTTGGTGATGAGGTAAATGTGTGGTGTGATGTAAGCCGTTGTGATTGGAGGAGTGACCACCATTGGTGTCCATAACTTCTTCACTTTTGATCATTTTCTTGTTTTTTTTATTTTTATTTTATTTTTATATTCAGGCGAGATTCACGCAGCTATCGAGAACTCAGTTTTCATAACTAAACTTGGAACTTTTTAATGCTTTCAGTAAAAAAAAGCATTTACACAAATTGAAATATTAAAAATTTTCACTTTTGTATCTACACTTTTTTGAATACTAACTTTTTTCCGCTTAGTCGGTCTGTACGCGAAGATCGCCTCTTCACTTAATTTTTACACGATTTTGTTCTTTTCTCTTTCACTAAACTCGTTCAACTGAATCTATTGAATAATTCTGTTTTACCAAAAATCTTTGCACTAGTTACGCTCCAATTACGCTAGCCGTGGCAGCGATCAACGATTGCCGATCGGTTTACTGAGTACACAGTACATATCCTTTTCGCGGCAGCACAGCGAGCATGCAAGTTCTCGTGTGAAAGCATGAACCAAAAAAACTCTTTAGGCTTTACATTTCTATACCATTTTAGAATGGAGAAAAATTTATTTTTAAATAGAAATTTTAATCATAAAATCTCATATCTGAAGTGATCGTTTAATGATCTCAATTGCATAAATATATGATTTTTGGGCCGATTTCGCTATTCCATCCTTAAAAGGCAAGCCGAGTACTATAAAATTGTATTATCTCTATAACAACCACAACAGCCGAGCGTTTAGCAGTGCTTACTACCATACGGAAGGTCAGGGTTCGAGTTCAGATTCGACCAGCATCAAAAAATTATAGAAAATTAATTTAGATAAATAATTTAGTTCACTTTTTAATTGCGGTAGGCCCTCGGTAGGTAGTGTCAGCCCCTCCTCCATAAAAATCCATCAGCCTTTCGGAGGTGGCTTAGAATAAATTAGAGGTCGATCCAAATAGAAGGAGTTCGACCCAAAATGGCTTCAGCGGTTACAAAGCGCCAATTATTCATATTTGTATATATATATTTACTGAGTTTTATGAATCATAAATCATGAAACTCTGCTTTCATGCGATTCAAAAACCCATGACGAAGAATTGGTTCTATGGAAGTCTAGTTAGTCTGTTCTAGTTCTCAACTTCGATCAATTACCACAAATGAGTCGTATTATTGCCAGATCTTGTGATTTCCACACTGATAAGGTTCAATTAGCTCGTTGGCGGTCACATAGTACACCCGATAGGACTTTATACGGGATGTTGAAGAGAATAGTCCACGATAATTGGCGCAGTTTGTGCAGGGAATTATGAATTGGGTAGAGCGCACTCAGGTTCCAATCGTCGGGCATGCTTTCGTCCGATCATCTGCTCCAAAAAAGCTTATAGTTACATGCATTTTGCCAGTACTTCGTCACCATATCTGAATAGCTCGGCCGATCATTGTTGTTCCTCAAGTGCTATTCGAACTTCGTCATAGTCGGACAATGGAACGTCCATTCCAGCATCATTGATTGGAATTTCGGGTGTACCACGACCAGATTTTCGCAGCCTTTCAACAAGCTGGAGAAGTAGGCAGAACACAGTGTATATTAGAGTTTTCTAGCATTACCCGTGTAGGCCAGCTGATCACCGATCTTGTAATCACACATCTCGGCCTATCGGTTTTTCTGTCTGCATATGCGTCTCGCTTCCCTCTTCAATCCTTGGAATATTTTCCACACAGCGCACGTTGTGATCGATCATAAAGTCGCTATATAGACAGTCTTATGAGTACTTAGGCAGAAACACCAATTTTCGTATTTAAGATCTGTCTTCTCTCTTTTTGAATCATTCGCATCGTCTCTCGTTCACGAAGGGTATATTTCCTTCGAATCTCCGCCGCTGCTTATGTGCTGGGTAGGGAGGGACCTTACAAAAGTACCAGTAGCTCGAGCGATAGCGGCGACGACGGCGTCGGCGTCATGACGTTGCTGGTGGCGACGTTTCTCCCACATCGAAGTCTTTTGTTTACATTTGGCTGGCAAATAAGAGCATAAAATACAATATATATGTATGTACGGGCTATTCTACGATACTAATTACATTTGAATAATATGCACATATGCACATTAGTACATATGGATATTCATATGTGTTTGCTTGCGCGCGTAGCGTATACACAAGGCATTGTATTCAAGTGGCGATCACTTGCATATTCTTGGTGTTGTTGTTGTTGTAGGGTATTTGTAAAGGGCCTTCAACACATGTTCGCCCTTTCTTGTCGAGTTACGCGCAAAGCAAAAGATCTTCCATCATAAAAGATTGTGTAAAAGACAGCGTCCAGAAGAAGAAGACCATCATCTGCACGTGTGAGTTATCAATGGATTTAGTCAAATATACGCACATATATACATATCTACAAGCATTGCATGTTACCAAGGCGAGATCAATCATGTTCATAAATTGTTCAAAATCTCACGCGGATTGGAGCCAGCCTCGAATTGGTCCGCAAGCTTTTATTTTTCAATTTTGGTTTTATTTTCGAATTTCTTAAATGCATACAAATGTACTATGAATCGATTCTACAAACTCTTAAGTATTTTGCACCAATAGATAGAGCATGTTTCCTTGTCCGCATACCGGAATTCCCACCAGATCATACACGATTTTCCACTGTGGACAAGGTTAAGTAATTTATTTCAACTGTATCTACGAGCCCACCTCGATTAACTACGATTAACTACGTTGCATTTGATTAGGGCGTCAACTTTGGCACTAATTTTTAAACTTAAGAGCTCGCCCCTTTACAAGAGTTAGTTACACACTGCTGTACTTCCACTAATCTTACATCTGCAGCCCTAAAGCAAGTGCCCTTGAGGAAGCTCTTGCTTGTAAAAAACACAATTTTTCGGCGTCGAAATGTAACAATGTATGAAACAAGGAACCATCACTTCACACGGATATCGGGATAACGGGAATCAACTGACTGAACAGCAACTGGTGATCCTCGTCCAAAGCACCCGTAAGCACAGCCATCGGTTGGAAAGGTTATGACCGCGAATTTTAGGAATGTGCGTGGTGTAATATTCATCGAATATCTTGAGAAGGAAAATATCATCAAAAGTAAAAAAAAAATTAGTAGCCTTATTGGAGCGCCATAAAAGAAAATTCTGTTTTATCAAGACAACAAAAACTATGGAGAAACTACATAAATTGAATTCTGAATTGCTCCGACATCCACATCCACCATATGATGCGTAGGTGGATTGGGCACCCGGCAAATACTGGCTGTTCGTAGACTTTAAAACACTCGCAGCGATAAGAAACTTCGCGAAATTAAGGTATTATTTTAAGGCCAAGAACATTCGCTCCTAATTCCGGTAGAGACACTCGCCGCCACAAAACAACAATAGGCTACATAAACATTGAACTTTCATATGGAATCGGGCGTCTTATACATATATAACAGGGCAATTGAAAAGTCCCTGGTCTGACATATAGATGGCGCTACTAGAAGTAAATTTATATAGATTTTTAGTTAGCCCTAACCTTCAAAAAACGCGTGTATGAATTTGACAGCCGTCGAATCATTAGTTTGTGAATTGCAGCATTTTGAGTGAAGCAACTTTTATTATTGTGAAAAAAAATGGATAAAAAGGAATTTCGTGTGTTGATAAAATATTGCTTTTTGAAGGGAAAAAATTCAGTTGAAGCAAAAACTTGGCTTGATGACGAGTTTCCGGACACTACTCCAGGAAAATCGACCATCAAGGATTGGTATGCTAAGTTTTGAGGTGGTAAAATGAACAACGGTGAACGTAGTGGACACCCAAAGAGCGTGTTACCGACGAAAACATCAAACAAATCCACAAAATGATTTTGAATGACCGTAAATTGAAATTGAATTAAGTAGCAGGCACTCTCAAGATATCAACTGAACGTGTACATCATATCATTCACGAATATTTGGGTATGGGAAAGCTCTGTGCAAAGTGGGTGCCGCGCGAGCTCACTTTTGACCAAAACCAGGGACGTGTTGATGATTCGGAGCAGTGTTTGGAGATGTTCAAGCATAATAAACCCGATTTTTTGCGTCCATATGTGACAATGGATGAAACATGGCTCCATCATTTCACTCCCAAGTTCAAACGACAGTCATCCGAGTGGACTGCACACGATGAACCCCCTCGAAATGGGATGCGCATGGAATAATTTTCATTGGCTACTTTGAAAAAGGAAGGACCAATACATAGCGAACATTAAATTGCTGAAGAATGGTCGCACTTGAAGAAAAAGAAAGTGCTGTTTCACTAAGACAGAGAAATCGACGATAAAAATCCATGAATTGGGCTTCGAATTGCTTCAGCATGCACCGTACTCTCAAGATCTGGCCACCCCCAGCGACTATTTACTGTTTTTCAGATCTCAAAAAAATGCTCGCTGGGAAGAAATTTTCGTCGAATGAAGAGGTGATCACCTAAAATGACACAAAAATCGAAAAGTTGGAGGTTGCTATAATCAGTGTATCACCCTTGAAGGGAACCATGTTGAATAAAAAGTTGAATTTTGCCACACAAAATAATGTGTTTTACTTTGGTAGACCTGTTAAAAGTCTAGAAAGGACCCTTGTAGGGAGGTAAAACTCTCTTGAAATTATCTCGTCGAATAAAGACCAAACTGTAAAAGTCCGTCAGCATTCAAGTCCTGCTACATATATGGTGCGGAGGAATAGAAGAGGACAACATTTGATGAAGGGACATAATGAATTTTCGAGAGAAATGTTTTGCGGAGGATTTATGGTGCCTTGCATAGTGGCAACGAAGAATGCCGCAGTAGATGGAACGATTGTCTTGGCTGTACAATATATACGGCGACATTGACACACATAGTTCAGAGAATCAAAAGGCAGCGGCTACGCTGGCTAGGTCACATGGTCCCTATGGATGAGAACACTCCGGTTTTGAAAGTTTTTGATGCAGTAACCCCCGTAGTAGCAGAGGCAAAGTAAGATATTTACTCCGTGGGAAAGATCAGGTGGAGGATTAAGTGTTAGTTGAAATTATTATTGTGAAACTCATATTCACATATACACATGCGCATTTATACATACATACACATCTTAGTTTCAGTATTCTCATTCATTCTGGTGCATAACCAGCAAAACTAGAAGTACGTAAATTCGACTACTAATCGGTATATATTTACATACCTACATACGGTATAACATATGTATACACCTTTTACAGTGTGTTCATACTTACATATGCACGCATCATCATACCCACCTACATATGTACATAGTATAACCGCAACAAACCAAGAGCCGGCATAGTAAGAGTTCCAAGAAAAGAAGAGAAACGACCAATTATTGCCAAGCCAATGATTAATGGACTGTTGATTGAGCACAGCGACGAGTGGCAAACGAGCCATTAATTGAGGCCGGCGATCGACGTAACGCACCCACGTACAAACAGGTTAACCGGAATCGAAGCACACACGGCCATTTGGAGCAATTCAAACCTACGCCGCCATTGCCTTTGCAGCCATCCATCCATTACAAGCCCTTTCGGCACCACCACCAACAACACACAAACACACTTATGCACCTACATACATACCATACTTGTGTATTATCTGCTGTCATTGATGTTACTAGCCGACGCTGCTGTTGCCTGCCACTCATCAACTTGCACGGCTGTCGTCGTCCCCCAAATTGAACGGCTTGCTTGTCGAGGAAATCAAAGCTACGCATGTATACACATATATATATGTGTGTGTGTATGTAAACGCTTGCGACTGTCAACGTGAATGCCAAAGCATACGATCGCAGGTCGGCGGAGAGTTGAATTGTGTCGCCACAGCAGCAGCAGCAGCAACAACAAGCAACCAAAGTAATACTGGCGAGCAACATTTCAATTGAACGTTCAGCGGCTGTGTGATGCTGGCTGTGTACGAGTAAATGGTGCGTTGAGGGGCGGAGTTTTGTTTACATTATATTTTTGTCGAATCGTTTTAAGCGCTCAGATTGGCGCGATTGGTGGCGTATGTGTGCACATTGTATACATACGTACATCCATACATATGTAGATATGTTTCTGCTATTTTTGTTGTTGCGCGCTTGAAAGATATTTCAATTGCGCCTACCTACCCCACGGCATGCCGCGTCCCTGCGACGCGCAAGCCACCTTGAGTTCATCCGCCTATATAGTCGGATATTCGCCCGCCATGAATGCTGGGGTTCATGAATTTCTTCGAAGCCCCAAAAACTACATACATACACGTCACATAGAAAAATACATATAGTAAAATACTCGCATGCCAAAGAGCTCAACGAAATTCAAATAAAAACCAAAAAAAAAATTAAATTTATTTCACATTTCTGGAAAATTTAGTACAGTCATATTATTGGTGCTCCAATTGTGCAAATTTCCACATATGTACATATATACATGTGTGTGTTTGCTATTTGCGCGCGTGAAATACATAAATTACTCAGTCATGACGACCTCGTCCAGCTTTTGGGTAAATTTCGCCTATTGTGCTTTGCAAATTAATGGCCTCTTCTTGGCCATTTGGCAAACAGCGCCAACAACACCACCGCCAACGCCACCATCTTTGCCCCTGCTGGGTTTGGCTATAATTGGGTCATTCATTCAGTTGTTCGTGCATATGTACATATGTACATATGTATGTATGTATGTGTGTGAGGTTGTTTGCGATTTTGGAATATTTGCGGTGAAAATACCGCCGTATTCAAAATGCGCACTCTGTAATGCCAAAATATTTTCAAAATATTATTCAAATAGATATTAATATATATGTATGTACGTAAACATACATATGTATATATTTGTTTTAACTGCTCATAAATTAGCCAACGCCATTTTGGGTTTTTCATAGCGAAGCACCAACCGTGAGTATTGCAAGAGAATAGCTATAAGTAAAATTTCTACAAAATTTTTTCAAAATCAGCTTAATGATGTACATACATAGATGCATGTTTGAATTAATAAAATTATAAATATATAAAATTAATTCCCCACTAGGCAAGCGATATTCCCTTTAGTGCCTCTCCTCTGCTTCCACCGGCGAGTACTGAATCGAAAACTTTCAAAGCCGGAGTGTTCTCATGCAGCCGGATGTAGTCGTTATATTTCGTACAGCTCATCGTTCCATCGGCTGCGGTATTTGTCGTTGAGCTATATCGTATAATCGTAAAACCTTACTCCCGCAAACTGCCAGTGTCGACTCGCCGGATGTTGACATCGTTCACGCTTCTACGCCATATAGTAGAACAGGAATGATACTTACTTACTTGTAGTTACTTGTAGAGTTTGGTCTTTGCTCTTCGAGAGGGGATTTAGCTTTTCAATTGGCTACTCAGTCCAAAGTAGCAGCTATTGGCAAGAGTGTTTTTACGCTGGACAAAACTATCTACGAATTCAATGTTATGACTGTCAACAGTGACGTGGAAGCCAAGTCCCGAATGCGCTGACTTTTTGTTTAATGACTGGAGACTAGGCTCTTTCACCACCAGGCCCATTCGCTTAGATTCTTAGTATAATCTGGAGGAAGCGATTGTGAAATATCAATATCATCGGATTGCGTCGGAAAATATACGCTCTTGTAAAATATAGTACCTTCTTTATTCAATTCTGCGGCTTATGTCATTTTATACACCATCCAGTTAAGGAAGTCACACGACAAAGAGTCATTCTGTCTGAAACTTCGTTTGAAACGCAACTGCCAGGAGTGGACCTACTCAATTATGATTGCGTTTCTACTCCTGTCAATTTACACAGCTGTATAATGTCAGCAGTGTAGAGGAAGCTCCCTTCCATCGAGTTGAAGGCCGCATTAAAAACGGTGAAAGGGTGGTGGGTATAGATTCTTTTCTAACTGTTTTCAAAAATTTGACGTGTGGTGAAGAGCAGTTTTTCGTCCGAATATATTCGGCAAAAAAACCATTGCTTCCCGCCACGGGCAATCGCTATTCTGACTTTCATCGTCATCGATTGAATCGGGCTTGCCATCTCCTGGTGTTTCCCTTTCACTGACATTCACCGGTTTAAAAAAGAAT
Organism: Neoceratitis asiatica; assembly: GCA_030068015.2. NCBI lineage: Eukaryota > Metazoa > Arthropoda > Insecta > Diptera > Tephritidae > Neoceratitis > Neoceratitis asiatica. The sequence continues at coordinate 65,387,048 of CM061526.1, forward strand.
TTCCTTCACTAACTCAATATACTCTGAGCATCAATCGCTAGGTCACCTGTTTGGGTACTGCATGTGTATGCTTCGGTCTTGAAACCTCCTGCAAGCGGCCGCAATATTCTTAGAATCAAGCTTTACCCCCGTCGGCCAGCTTCTCAAGCTGTTCATACCCACAGATTTCGGGCTCTTTTTTTTTGTCTACCTTTGCGTATCGTACCCTATTTAATTCTCGGTATCTTCTCTCCACTGCAACATGGCAATCCTCATCATACCAGTTCTTGTCGAAAACCTTTAGTTTCGTCTGCAGCTGTTCGTACGAACCCTGGATTGCCATCTCACAGTTGCCTTTTACCTTATACCGAGTAATTTATGAGAGCTCTCAGAAAGCAGGAGTGCAAGTTGACTGGAAAACCGTTCCCCTGTCTCTTGTGACTATTTGATGACGAGCGTTCTTGGTTGCACAGGGGCGGGTGATTTTCTTTGCTTTTACAAGATAGTGGTTTCATTTGATGTTAGCTTCACGAAGCGCATGCCCTACTGGAACACATGAGACGGACGACCTCTTTCATGACATGATCTATATAGTTCCGAGTTTTTCGATACGGGAATAATCATGTAGAATGATGATTTTTATTGTGTTGGAATCTAGTATTACAAACCACCATATTTCCGGGACGTTACTTCCGAAGATGTTTCCCTTGCCCACTCTGGCGACAAAGTTTCTAACCATAGATTGAGGTGAGACATTCAACCACTGGACTGGGCAGTGGCATATTCCAGATCAAGAAACCGAACAATCCGGGTTAATAACCTCAATTTCGTCGATATGGAGATTTTTCATCCGGTGCTTTTTGTGATTTTTTCATTGATTTTTTTATGTGGTGGGTTCCAAATCCTACGAGCCCAAACGGCTATTTTCTGGCTAGCCAGAGGATACTTAGAAAGGGTGTCGTGAGTTACTTAAATTATATGTTAAATAATCCTATCTGGCCACTTCCAAAGGCGCACAAGGCGCCATTCACCGAACTTAAACAATTAGCTAATCATTAATAACTAACTAATTAGTAACTAAAGATCTGTTTAGAGCTTAAGAGAGTGTATTTAATTTAAAGTAAGAAATGTCAAGAAATGAAAAGTCAAACAAGAGTGCAAATATAGACTAAAAAGCAGTAAACAAAATATAGTGGGAGAGCCTCAAGATCTGAGAGGGTCACATTTGTTTCACAGCTTCAAAAATGGACTTTTTTTAATTGTCATATTAATTGTTATAACAAACACCTTGAGAACATTATCCTAAATTTTCAAGTCGATCCGTAGAAAAGTTTCGGAGATCCAGGTGCGCCCTCAAAGTGGTGGGAAGTGTTGCTCTAAACTTTAAACGTGGTTTTTTCGGAAATATATTTTCAAAATGGTTGTCCAAAGTTCTCGGAAACTCCTCAGCCGATTTTTATGAAACTTTACAAAAGTCTTCGGGATGCTTTGAAAAAAAAATATTTTATCAAAATTTGACTTTTTTAATTTTTTATAAAGTATGATCCAAGTAGATTTGCTTTTTCCAATAGCATTTTTTTGACAGATCACGCATGAGTCGTGTCAAACTGTCATGTTATTTTTGTCCAATATTGTTTGGCATTTCATCATGGAAAGACTTCAGCCTAAACAACGTTTACAAATCATTTAACTTTATTACGAAGATTCACGTTCTGTAAAGAGGGTGTCGCGCTCTTCGCTCAACTTATGGTCAACATAATCGGCCTACTGAGCGTACTATTCGCAACACCATTGCTCATCTTGAGACCGAATAGACCACGTCCAGCACGCAGTGAAGAAAATATAGCGACCGCAGCTGAGAGTGTACACGAAGACCGTGGAGAGTTGATTTGGCGCCGTTCGCAGCAACTCGGACTGGCATATAGAACGACCTGGAGTATTTTACGTCAAAATCTTAAATCGAAAGCGAACAAAATACAGCATGTACAAGAACTGAAGCCGTTCGACCTTTCGCTTCGCTCTATGGGTTCTTGAAAGTTCCAAGAAGATCCGACGCTTTCCTTGCCTTGGAGCAAAACATCATGCGTGTCATTTACCAGTTACCATTCGAAATGCCCGAACGAGTCATCGAAAATTGGACTCAACTAATGTTCTTTGGAATGATAATAAACAGTCCCCATTAAATTTGAATTTTCTGTCTTTTTTTGTTTAAAATTCCACTTACTACCACTCCCCATGCGGAACTACCAATAAAGTATTACCTCGCGGGGTTGGTAAGCACATTGACTATTACGCGTTACATTTACAACGAGCTGTAATACATCAGCTAACTGAATAGCTGGAGATTAATTGTCTCCAGTCTACTACATTCTACTGTAAGCGGAAAGTCCAAGTTTCCGTTCTTTTCTCTCACAGCAAACACAGGGTTATGGTCGGAAATGTCATTTTTTGCGGTCCATATTCCCGTTATCAAGAGTGCCAAAAATCAAGGTATGGCAGGCGGAAATCCTTTGTTTCTGCTCCACTCTACCGATAGGCTTTTAAGCGTGGTCGGAGAGGACGAGTTTCCGATCCAGGCTAGCTTGCCATTTTACCATATTTGCCACACTTCACGAAGGACACCACATTGCAAGTTCTTTATTAAAGATCATGGTGACTTAAAATTTACGCTTGTCTTAAACTTGTTTGCCAATTCTCAGGGGATTGCAATATATAAGTTAATAAATTGCTTTCATTCAAAGCCCTGGTGGTCTCTGAACGAAGTCTCAGACATCGAAACATTATGTGTCCAGCATCCGCTTCATATTTTGGGCATATTGGACAAGACGCCCAATTATCATGGCCAAATCTGTTGAGGTATTTCCTGAAAGCTGCATGTCCTGAAAGGAATTGCGTCAGAAAGAAGTCGGTGTCCACGTGACTTCTTTCCATCCACCGGCTTAAGCAAGGAATGAGCTCGTAAGTCCATCTGCCCTTCGCAGAGTTATTCAAGCGCTCTTGCCAGGCACTTAGAGACTGACGCCTTTCTTCGGCAGCGATTTCTCTCCGATTAATGGCCACATTATATACATACATATGTACATATGTGTGCGTGTGTGTGTACACGCATCATTTGATTACTTTGGCCGATTAACACATTTCGTAAATATTTAAAAAATACTGCATAGCGGCTCGCAGTCTCCACCTCCAATAATACCGAGTAATAATAACAATAACAACAACAACGCTTTGTTTCTTTCTTAATTCATTACTGTAAATATTTGTACTATGGATACATATGTACATATTTATAATCAAATGTGAAATCAAATCAAATACCTTATGATTATGTATACACTTGTGGTCATATACAAGTACATACATACATACATACATACATACATGTGTCTTCCAATGCGCGACTTTGCTGATCCTCTGCAACAGGTTGTCTAGGTCAGTGCGTGAAACAAAACAAAACAAATTATCCAGTCGCCTAGATAACATCCGCAGCTCGCCGCAGCTGATGCCGGTAGACAGAGTTTTGATTGGTCAGTGTTGTTGTTGTTGTAGGTATAGTAGTAGTAAGAGGAGAAGGAGCAGGAGAAGGCGAAATAGAGGTGGCGCGACTGAAGGAGATTGTTGATGCTATTGTCAGCGTTTGGCTATTGCATTAGCGGAGGATCATGTTGTATACAAAGTTGGTTAGATTGTTTGGAGAATAACATATAAATGTACATATATATGGATGTATGTATGTATGTATGCACGTATGTTTAACATTTAATTGTACACACAAAAGTACTGTTTACAACTGTCGGCATTAAGTAGGTTGGCAAAGTGAGCAGGAGCAGCAGGAGGAGTCTGGGTAAATCGCTGGACGTTTGTTGCATGATACATTTACACATATACATACATACATACATTCGTACATATGTACATATGTATGTTTGCTTCCTACATACATATATTTGTTTTATAATGCATGCTCATCTGATGGCGCGATGGCATTAATGATAATCTACATACTTTAAATGTATACATATATACATACATATGAGTGTACATAGTAGTAGTTTAAACAATTATTTTGTATACACTTAATTGTTGTCTCGTCACAATCAAATCACAAAAATGAAAAATTTGAGAAACAAAAAAAAAATTCCAATGCATGAATGAAAGTGCATAGACACATGTTTATATGTACATATGTACATATATAGTTGTGTTTATGAATACTTTGTTGCCTGTTTACTGATGAATTACGTTGCTTTTGAATTTGTTTACAAATGTTCAAAAATAGTAAACAATTTGGCATTTAATAAAAATTTAATAAAACAAAGCATTTTCTATTCATTTTCTAAATCACACATCCCCACTCAATGGCCGATTATGTACGATTACTGCACGTCTATTTGTTGTTTTGACGCTAATGATGATGTTTACAATTATTTATAAAGTAATATGTGCTTGTATTTACATACATACAGACATTTCAAATTTCAAACTTATTGATTTTGATTAAAAAATATTTACAAATATAAAAAAATTTTGTTTGGGAAATCCCACTAAATATTTATCAACACTTGGTCAACAGTTGATATGTATGTATGTATATAAGTATACTTGTGCATGACAACATTTAAATTGGGCATTTAGTAGAGACAATTAAGGGGTCACATGGGTTTATTCATGGGACAAAAGTATATTTTCTACAACTCTTTTTATAAAGGGCGAACCATGTCGAGGTTGCCTCATTTTTTAAAGAGAAAAAAACACAGAAAATTCAAATTTAATGGGGAATATTTATTATCATTCGAAAGAACATTCTTTGGCATTTATTTTTTGACGATTATCTCACTGGCGAGTGAGACGCGTGATGTTTTGCTCCAAGGCCTGAATGGAAGCGGGATTGTCGGCATATACTTTAGACTTTACATATCCCCAGAGGAAAAAGTCTAACGGTGTGATATCGCACGATCTTGGTAGCCAGAACGTTAAATTATCTACTCACCAAAGTGTTCTCTCAATAAATCCATTCATTGATGCGATGTGTGGGAAGTGGCGCCGTTTTGATGAAACCAAGTGTCGCGGAGATCACGAGTTTCAGTTTCAGACATCAAAACAGATCACTTATCATGGCGCGAAAACGGTCGCCATTGACGGTTACTTTCTCACCGGCATCATTTTTGAAGAAATATGGACCGTTGATTCCGCCGGCCCACAAACCACACCAAACCGTTGTTTTTTCTCGATGAAATGACAGCTCTTGAATCTCTTCAGGTTGCTCTTCGTCTCAAATGCGGCAATTTTGCTTGTTTACATACCCATTGAGCCAGAAATGGGTCTCATTGCTGAGCAAAATTTTTCTCGAAAACGTCGGATCTCCCTGGAACTTTTCAAGAGCCCATAGAGCGAGGCGATGTCGCTTGGGAAGGTCGAGCGGCTTCAGTTCTTGCACACGCTGTATTTTGTACGCTTTCAATTTTAGATCTCGACATAAAATGCATGCATGCATACATTAATATTTGTATATTTACCGCTAAAGGTGTTGCATTCGTCACAAATAAATTCACTTGTAGCAAGTTACAGCTGTAAAGGTGTAGCTGACGCATGTGTTGTAGCATCTCTAACATATGTACATACATCTGTACGCATTTCGACTTCTTTATTAATTTTTGAAAATTTTGAAAAATTTATATTCTCTAAATATCAAAACAAACAATTTCTTCATTGTTTTGACCAAACATCAGCTGTGTGCATACCGTTAAGTTAAGCGATTGGTCATTGCGATGAGACGCAGTTGCTGCTGCTGCATTAGTTGTTGTCATTTATGGAACAGATGTGGATAGTTAATGGTACATACATATGTGCATATGTACTCGTAACGATATAGGCATTGTGTACTATTACATTTTTGCTTACACTAACGCACATAAATATGTTTACTAACATTTACTCAGCTCATTTTGGCCTTTGCTTAAGTACATACATACATACATACATACATACATACAAATGTATGATTTTGTAAATATTTATACTTAGTACCTGCTGTAAGTAACTTGAAAATTTTAAAACAATTCTTACTCTTATTTTTGTTGTTTTTTCTTTTACTCATCATTCTCGCTCTCTATTTTTCTCTCTGTGTTTATGTGGGAATTTGTTGCGTTGCTCATGATTTGTTCTTCACTCTTTTTTTTTGTTTGTTTCAAATAAACACATTTTGATTATTTTTCAGTTAATGCGCAGACTTTGTAAATATTTATTTACTAAATATGTTTGTAAGTATGTTATTTAAGTGAAGAGGGATTCCCCAAAGGTCAAAGTGAAAAGCGTTAAACCTCACATACCTGCTAGTAACCCAGAAGAGCAACTGTTTAAGCGAATTCGAAATTTGTTTACTTAATAAATGTTCACTATTCACTATAGTTCTAACCAGATGTTTGGGAAAGGGGGGTGATTCATTGATTTCAACGTATAATGCCGCATATTCCGTTACTGATTGCTTCCGTATCCACCGTATTCTCCAGATCTGCCCCCCAGGCAACTCTTTCCTCTTCTCAGATCTCAGAGGAATAGTAGCTGGGAAGCAATTTTCGTCGAATGAAGAGATGATCGACGAAACTGAGTTTATTTTGAGGCAGAGGACAAATCGTACTACAAAAATGGTATCGAAAAGTTGGAGAGTCGCTATAATGAGTATATCACCCTAGAAGGAAACTATGTTGAATAAAACAAAATGAATTTTGCCAAAAAAAAATTCTTTTACTATAGTAGGCCAGGAACTTTTCAACTGACCTGCTAAGTATATTAGAAGGACTAAAGCTCAAAGTTGGTCCCATTCAAATTTGGAATAAAAATTCCATCCTTAGGGGAGAAAAGAGGGATGGTTCACTGATTTTAATTTAATTTTTCTTTTGTTATACGTATATGGTATACTTCGAAGTTGGCGGAAAGCCATGGTGGGAATTCAGCTTCGAGCGAAATCCAAAATTATTGAAAATTAATATTTCTAATTACGGACGCCCCTCAGCAGGGAATGCCATTCCCTTCGGGCGTATATCTGATATGAAATAAAAAAGCCTCATTAAAATCCGAAGGCGGCTTGGAATAATCTTTAGGTTCCTTCAGTGGTTAGGTTAGGTTGAAAGACCTGCCAGGCAGCAGCACACTTAAGCCACCAAGTGGGCCCATTATGATACCACTGAGGATGTTAGTATAGCCCCCCCTCACTAGTCAAACTAATGTGTGTGGTGAACAAAACTGAACAGTCGACGTTTCGCTACACCCGCTACTTCGCTCAAGCCTCTAAAGCTTGCAGCCACTCAATACTACAACCTAGTGCCTTAAGTTCTCAGATTCTTCCTCTTCTCTACAACACTTCAAAGGAGTATTTGATGATGTTCAACCGCAATCCAAACGGATTTATGAGCCGTAGAATCCACCACACAACACCAGAGACAAAATAGCAAACAAGACATTGGGTTTCTCCGTTTGAACGTGCGCCAAAGAAGGCTAAAGTGGATTTATCGGCCAACTAGGTCAAGACCACAGTTTTTTGAGAACCTCGTGCATCTCAAAAAACTGTGGCCATGACACATCGATTAGAAGTCGTTTTGAAGTAGAAACGACCACATTGGGCGAAAAAAACTGCAGTTCCATCAAGACAATACACAGGTGCACACGTTTGTAGTCACCATGCCAAAAAATTCATAAGTTGAGCTACGAACGGCCATCCCATCCTGCACCCCCTGCGACTATTCTTTTTTTCCAAACTTGAAGAAATGGCAAGCAGCAAGTAATTCTAGTCGAATGAAGAGGTCTTCACTGAAACAAAAACCTATTGAGAGCGTCTTGAACATTTTAGAATTTTTATTTTATTTTAGTTTCTTCAAACCATGTATGCCCACCTCTACGTTCTCTTTTTCTTATTACATACAATTTTTGTGGTACATCCTACGTTGGAAGTGTTTCAGAACCTTAAGTGCCTCTCTTTGGTCCACTACTTCCAACAAAATTTAAAGACTGCCGTAAGTGAAAGTGTAGCCGAAGACCCGAATGTGCATATTTCTTGAAGTTCTCAAGTGCTGGGACTTTCTTACGGCACATTATGGCGTATTTTGCACTTGAGATTACACCTACATTCATATAAAGTCCAGCTCTCACAATTATTGAAGCCTGATTATTTACAAAGCCTTAATTACGTCGGGTGGATGCTTAAACAATAAGCGCGAATTTTCCAACATAATTTTCTTCAGTGACTAGGCACATTTCTCACTCAGTGGATACGTAAATAAGCAAAATAGTCGTATTCAGTGCTCCAAAAATCTTCAAATAACTGAACAGAGGCCATTACAGCCAAAAAAAACTTACTCTCTGGTGTGATCTTTGGTTCGGAGGTATAATTGGACCTTACTTCTTTGACGATAACGTCAATTCGGAGCGTTATGGCCTGCAATTGAAGTATACGTCTTAGACAATATGTGATTCCAACAAAATGACTTTATTGCGAGAGAAATTTCACGGCCGCGCACTCTCCCATCTTGGCGATGTCATTTGGCTACCGAGTTCGTGCGATTTGACACCGTTGCACTTTTTTTGTGAGGCTACGCGAAAGACCACGATTATGCGGATAAACATTTAACTTTCAATGACCACTTGAAAACCAACATTCGTCGAGTTATGGCTGAGACACCGCCCAATATGTGCCAAAAATTGGTCGAAAATTACCTCAAACCGATCAAAGTTTGTAAAATCTAACTAGGCGGTCATTTGAATGATATAATGTTTCACATATAATAGCGAAGTTGATAATCCTGTACATGCGTGTGACCTGAGACCCAAGTGAGGTTCACTATGTTTACCCGCGAATGTCTGTTAATTGCCGCTTTACATGTTGCCACACATTTGGACTCTGTGTTGTCACACTTACATAATTGCTTTAATTTCCACTTGGTTGTCTAACAGAAACCTGATAGTTTTTGACCTTTAAAGCGATTGCTCATTCCTTCATCTTCAATTGTTCCCACAATATCTGCACCTGCACACTTTTTCTTCAATGCCGCTCACCGTATTAGTATTCCATACATATGTATGTTAGTATACATATGTATGTAAATTTTTCGTATTTTTTTATCAAAAAGTTCTAGAAATGTGTCCTCCGGTTATAATGATGTACGCCTCTACGCCATATTGTATTGAAAAAGTTTGCTAAGATACAGTAAAGCACTTAATTGCGACATGCATACGTACATACTCGTACATGCACATGTGTGTAGTTCATATGTATGTACACGAGTATTTATGTTTGCATATGAAAATTTATTTAGTATTACATCCTTTTATCAGTAAACAGATGGTCTTCTTTCTTAGTGATTTTCTAACGGTATAACATTGGCGAAAACAGGAAATACGAATTGCCTTGGAATTCATTTTAAGACAGTTGTTGGCGTTTGAATATTGCACAAAAATTTACAACAATAAATTATTTTATTGCGAAATATTTTTTGGTGGCACAAATTTCGAAAACTCTCTGAATATCCGACGCCACTATCAGGAACATCAAAAGACGGCCATTTATTTCAAAACGGCAAGGTGGAGCTGGTATGTACATATGTATGTTTGTAGTTGCGACCGGAAAGCAGTTATTGCTGCCCCCATAAGTGCGTAAAAAACAAGAAAGGAAAAGCATTTTAATGCTGAATTGCAAATGGTGTTGCGCACCGTTAGCGTGCAACAACAAATCGTAAGGCGAAAAAGCAATAAAAATGTGAAACTTTAAAGATGGCCGTGCCAATGGCCAACGCAATCGAATTGAGTCGAAATAAGTATTTTACGATGTTGGCTTATAGAGAAGGCTATATAAATGCATACATACATACATACATATGTGCCATATACATAAATATGTACATATATATTCAAATGAATGTACATATGCATGTATGTATGTATAAGTATTGCAAAATCCACTTGCAGACAAATCAGCGTTCGCTAGCGAGACTCCAACTTTGGTTTGTTTTCCGCCAATGTGTTTTGTTGTTGCGCTTTGGGTGCGCAATTTAAATGTCGTTATTTCTACGAATTTCCAATTTCACGGCAATAAAATTCAAAGATTTATAGTCGGCTGCTAGCAGTTGGCGTTTATTTGCTAGCAATTACCAAAGCGGCGGTAGTGGGCCGTATGCGCATTGTGCAAGTCAATTGGCCAAGAAAAAAAGAAAGATTTTAACTGAAAAATAAATGAAACGACGTAAATGATACATTGAAAATGGAAAATAATCATTGAGAAATAAAACCAAGAAATTTAATGAGTTTTCGAATATACGTGGGAAGGTCAGTTTGCTCTACGCATGAACCTCTGGCTGGAGGTGAAAGACTGCGGCTGTTGGTAATATAAAAAATCTAAAAAATCAGTCTCTTTATGAAACAGGAGTTTTCTATAAGCACTTAGAGGAGAGCTTGGAAATTATTAAAATCTAGATCATAAAAATTAGGGCTTTGTTTGGGAAAATCTAGTAAAAGTGCTCAAAAGCAAGGAAAATGAAATAACGCTAGAAAAATGAGGACTAAAAAAGGTTAGTTTATGTTGAAAAAGGTTGCTGGGTATCAGCTGAGGATCCTTCAACCCCCACCAGCAGGTTAAATCAATATTTGGAGCTAATTCCTCTCTAAAAGCTCACCAGCAATAGAAACCTACTCCTAGAAAGTGCCGAACTTTCGCTGGCAGGAAGTGCCTTAAGATTTCATGTTCTTCGTCGTTTCTAAAACTCCTGCAAAAGCCGTTTGATGATACGCCCAACCTCACTGTGTGCCTAAGAAGAAGATGTTCCTTAAGGAGACACATCATTCTAAATATTTTAATTCTTTTTAGCTAGAGAAGGTCTCTTGACCTTCTTTTATTCCATGACAGCCACATTATTCTGGTCCAATTGCAACAATAGAAACTTCTCCACCTTAAGTTAGCATCTGCAATGAAACCCTCTAAGATCGGCCAGGTCGGAGAAAATGCATAATGATCTCGTATTCTTCTCCAAATAAATTGTCCTCCTCGGCAAAATCTCAAACCTTAGTGCTTGAATACTTATCGGAGAATGTTCTGTCAAAACCCACAATGTTTGTGAGGTTTGCAATCCAGGAAGGTGATGGGAGCTTCCCAGTTCTTTGATGGTTCATCTTATACTGCACGGAACTCACAGACGCACACATGGAAGTACTAAGCTCATTGGTCTCGAAATCAATCGGATTTTGACAGAGAACCACCTATCTACGACATAGCCAATAATTCGCAGCTCTCAAAATTTTCGCAGTGCCTCGGTCTCGGTTTCGAAGAACCTTCAGCACTTGCCAGCAGTTCTGAGCTCACGATTTAAAGATGTTGTCATTTTTTTTTTCTAATTTTACAAGCTGGGCAAACCTAAGACGGGTTCTATCCACATGTTTTTTGCCGGGAGCTATTTTTCAGCTTTAGTGCGAGGCTTTTAGCCCATTGTGACACTTTCTTCTTCTTTGGAGTAGACACCGCTTACGCCGCCTCGTCAACAATAGCGCGTCACTCAAATCTTCTCTTTGCTATTTGGCGCCAGTTAGAAGTGAAACCAGGTCGCTCTCCACCTGATCCTTCCAACGGAGTGGAGGTCTTCCCCTTCCTCTGCTTCCGCCAACGGGTACTCCATAGAATACTTTCAAAGTTGGAGCGCTTTCATCCATTCGGACGACATGACCTAGCCAGCGTAGCCGCTGTCTCTTGATTCGTTGAACTATGTTAATGTCGTCGTATAGCTCGTACAGCTCATGTTTCATCGTCTGCGGTATTCGCCGTTCAAGATGCGCAAAGGACCATAAACCTTCCGCAAAACTTTTCTCTCGAAAACTCCTAAAGCCGACTCTTCGGATGTACACATCGTCCAGGCTTCTGCACCATATGTCAGGACGGGATTGATGAGCGACTTGTAGAGTTTGGTTTTGGTTCGTCGAGAGAGGACTTTACTTTTCAATTGCCTACTCAGTCCAAAGTGGCACCTGTTGGATTTCAAGGCTGTTAATGCTGGTTCCCAGATAGACGAAATTATCTACGACTTCGAAGTTGTGACACTACCAGACCTATTCGCTTCGCTTGTTTGTCTAATCTGGAGAACGCAGAACTTACAGTGCGGTTGTTATGAAAAATTATATCAATATCATCGGCATACGCCAACAATTGTCAGCTCTTCGCCGCCGTATTTAAATAGTTCTGCTGGTAAGCCATCGGCTCCCGCCGCTTTGCTATTTTTTAAGCGGGCAATCGCTTTTCGAACTTCTTCATAGTCGGGGAATGGCACTTCTATACCATCGTCATCGATTGGTTGGAGTCACCAGATTATCTCTATGGTCCCTACATGAGTTTGCTCCGGTCGTGAAACCTTCTGTAAGTTGCCGCATCTTCTCATAAAATTTTCGAGCATTACCCTTGTCAGCCAGCTTCTCAAGCTCTTCATACTCACGCATTTCGGCCTCTTTCTTTTTTCGTCTGCAAATGCGTCTCGATTCTCTCTTCAGGTCTCGGTATCTATCCCACCCCGCACGTGTTGTAGTCGATCGCAAAGTTGCGTGGTAGGCAGTCTGCTTTCTCTCCACTGCAGTTTGATATTTTTCAACATACCAGCTATTTTTCTGGTATTGTTGAAAACCAATTGTTTCCGAAGCAGCGGTACGCAAGGAGTTTACTATTTCGTTCCACAGCTCCCTTATATCGAGCCGCTGATGAGTGCTCTCAGAGAGCAGGTGTGCAAGCCGAGTAGAAAACCTGCTGGTTGTCTGCTGTGATTGCAGATCGAACGACGTCAAACCTTCCTTGTGTTTGTTGAGGGGTGTTCTATGCCGCACTTTATACAGAAGGAATTTGCATTATGACATTATTAGAAGCTAATGGTTCACTGTGAAAGTCAACTGGTAATCTTTGTCCTGAGCTCGCACTATTGGCACTTTGTAACTGCTAAGCGACCATTTTTTCTAACAAATTTGCCTCCTTCGAACGGTTGATGGATTTTTATGAGGAGCTCTTATTTAATGTCAGACTGACATTTCCTGCTGAGAAATGACCGCTATTAGAAAAATTAATTTTCAATCATTTTTGGATGTCGATCGGTCCAGCACTCGAACCTTGACGAGCCAGACTCGAAGCTTAAGTTCCTTCCAAAATTATACTAAAGAATTTGTCTTAAGAATTGGTGGAAATCAGCTCAGTCCTTTCTTATTGAATGTCCCGCCTTAGCCAAGCTAAGTCAGGATCCCAAGATCGCTCACTAACTTGTAAAAAAAAAGACATTTAAAGAATAAAAATCAATATTAGGAAAATCAAATACCTACAAATTTTAATATCGAAAAAGTACAAGATTAAATGAAGGTGATTGCGGTGTGGCGATCGTAAATTATATTTTGAAAAATTCTCTTAAAATTGGCAATGGAATACCAATGATGATTTATCTCAGCCAATGGCAATAAGCAAAGGAAATGAAATTTCCTGTAGTCATTCATAGAATTTCTCTTGCCGACATTTCCTTGCTGTGGAGGCCATTGGCATAAAATCATTTCGAATTTAACAACCAAATTTCAATAGCAACAACAAATAGTGACTCATACGTATGTACATATTATATATGTATATATACATATGTATATGTATATAAATTCGTAAATTTCCACATAGTCATGTGATGAAAACAGCTCAATGCGTTATACATAAATACATACATACATGTGTATGTGCAAACGTATACTGCTTTTAATTGGGGCCACGGCAGGCCGCGGCGCGTCTGTTTCATTTCAATCGGCGATCGTTGTCGCCGTCATCCACCCCTATACACTCACATTGCATCCGCCAGTCACCAAAGGTGATGCTATTGTGTATATACATTACATTAGGGTAGGGGTGAAAAATTTAATTTTTCCGGACGCCACAAAAAAAATTTTTTTCATGAGAAATTTCTTCTCAAATCTTCAAAGTAAGATTTATGTTCTCAGAAAATTAAGTTATTCTCACCTATTTTTAGGTCTACAAGTTAATTCCATCCATTGTTTATGTTCAAAAAAGCGTTCATTATTGAAAAAGGTAAAAAATACCACATTCAAAGTATTGTCCGTCGTAGGCGCTTACTTTTTTCCATATTTCTTGTGATTTTCGAATACAATCTTCAAAAAATGGATTTTGCTCTGGACACGATCAAAACTTGAGCCTTTCTTCGATTTTTTCATCTTCTTCTCACACAGATGATCCTCCAAATAATTTTTCATGATTCCAAAAATCCAATAGTCAGAAGTAGCAAGCTCTGGACAATACGGCGTGGGGGTTAGACCTCCCACTTCAGCATTTCCAGGGTGCTTGTGGCCAGTACAGCCACGTGAGGCCAAGCATTGTCATGCTGAAAAATCACCTTGTCATGACTTTCGATCGTTTTTGGTCGTTTTTCGCGCAATACATGGCTCAAACGCATTTGTTGTAGTCGATAGGGAGTTCATTTTGCGTTTGGCATGGATCTTGATGCAGTGAAGCCTGCAATTTGTCATCTTCAAGCTTTTTTGGGGTGACCAGGACATTCTTTGTCTTCGGCGCTAAAACTACCACTTTTGAAGCATCGAAAACACTCTCTGCATGACTACTCGGTCTACGTAGCTTCACCATGAACTTGCACAAACATTCGATGTGCTTCAGCTGCAGTTTTCTTCCAATTAAAATAGAAAATCAAAACTTTCCAGCAAAAGCTGTTTATTTAACACAAATTCGGACATTTTCGAAGAGTCGAAAAACGTTGTTGTTGTCAGAATCAGACGCCGATGCATACTAATTATTGTTGAAAGACGTGAAACCTTTCCAACAAAATAGTCGCTTTCTAGATCAGCCACAACTTGCAGGTGGGGTCGTTTTTTGAAAACGCACAGAATTAATTTGTACATAGAAAATATTGAAAAAAAATTATAATTACTTGATAATTTTTAAATAATAAGGTTCGCTCTACTGAAAATTAATAGTTTTAATTTTTCGGAAAGCAACATTTTTTGTTGGCAAAAATATTTATTTTTAAGGATCACCCTGATATCAATTCATACATTATATGTTCATAACTATGCACAAACTTACTTATTTATCTTTGCTTTTCACCGGTGGCGACAGCATTTAGTTGAAAATGCCACAATGGCATGCCAAGATTTTTTTTTTCGAACAACAACAACAATTTCTACTAAATACCATTAGATCCAAGTTTTGCCTACTAGACGACGGATTTTTTTTCTTCAATTCCGCCATTGGCTTCCGAGTGGCGCTGCGTTCACATAAGGGGAAAAGCTGGAACATATACATACATGTGTATATCAATATGTATACATACATACATAATGCTTGTGCCGCTACTTTTCTCTGCCGTGCATTGGCTGCAATTGATGTGGAACCCGTTATGGCGCTGAGCAAATCTTTGAAGCCAATGCCAAAATGGGGGACAATATTGAGTTCTATGGACATATAAGAACAGCCATCTAAACATACATACATATGTACATAAGAGTGAATATGTGAGCGTAAGCACGTTCGTGAAAGCTATTTATTTTTGGTTTGTTAGCGAATAAAATCTAAAAGAGGTGTGGTTTTAGTTTGAAATAATTTTGTAACATCACTCAAGGGAAATACACATAGAGTTTCAAGCAAGTTTTTTTGTTAAGGTACCTAAGATACCCGAGGAGTAATGAGATGTGGTCCTGCTTCTGAGTTTGTAGTTATAATTGCAAGGCTATTACCAACCCCTACCCTTGCGTTCTCGCCGCAAGCACGGGAAGCGTTATTAACCCTTGTACGAGGGTCAGTAACCAGTCAAATCGTGTGATGTAGTTTGGGTCACGGCTAAAAGAGAGGGAGCTTCAGTGGAACCACTACGTTATAAACCATTTAGGAGCTCGCCAGAGTTGCCACTGCGAGCGGGCAAGTGGCTCCCTATATAATCACAGGGTTTGGGACCCACCATGTAGAAAACAGTTGCAATAAAAAATAAAACAAAGCCTCGGATGAGCGATTCAAGGGTATACACCTTGAATGTCAGGTTCGTTAATTTGGAAGGTGCCGCCGCCCAGCTTGTTGATATCCTTTTAAAACTGAAAGCTAAAACGACAATGTGAGCACAGAAGGTATCCCAAGTACGTTGAGGCTCACCTACATACATTACACCAGTGGCTCAAGCGGCTTCCTGACGAAATTCTGAAAAGTTGAACCAGGTGTTACTGTACAGAGAGGGAGGAAATTTTAGTTGGTTAGAGTCTCACACTGACGGTGTTAGGGCTTTCGATGCTTTCCATCTCCACTTTAAAAAAAAAAAACATACCGATTCCTGAAAAAATGTTGTCTGTAGTACTAGATACCAGTCTAAGAAAATTCATCAAGCTAATTTTGGCTGTCTTCGGATCGAAAAACTCTAATTGAGAGATGCCGAGAGTTGTAGAGGGAAGCTAGATACATTTGCTGACAGAAAAAGTGGGAAACCGAATAGCAATTGCCTGGAAGAAAATCAGCAAAGCGGTTGAGCCGACGACTTACCGGTTTTCCCCTGCGGGTTAGGGGTTCAATAATTTACCCGCTATAAGACACTACTGTCGTAAGAGGCGACTAAAATCCAATAGTTTCCATGACAGTCGGATTTTTATACCGGAACGATCCGGATTTTTATCCGGTCAAGGACTGTCACTGCCTCAATATTGTCCGAAACACAATTTGGGGAATTTTTCTGCGGTTACAAAAACAACAACAACATGGCTTACTGGTTGAGTTATTCAAACTTACCGGGATAACTGACAAGGTGCATATAAAAGCTTCTTCGCAGAATGTGGTCGGATGAAAGCGTTCGCGAAGATTGGAACCTAAGTGTGCTTTGAAAAATCCTTAAAAAGGGTGACCACAAAATATATCCCAATAACATTTGGTTAAGCCTCCTCAATATCGCATATAAGGTCGTATGGAAAACTCAACGAACCTTTGCAATGGAGAATGACTACGACTATGGATCGATGAGCTGATCGAGGTGCTGTAAGAGATACCATAGATACATAGTTCAGCGAATTACGAAACAGCGGCTATGCTGGTAAGGTTATGTCGTTCATATGAGTGATAACACTGCAGCCTTGAAAGTTTTCGACTCACTACTCGCCGGTGGAAGCTGATGGAGACGAATATCTGCGCCGTGCCGGTAATTTAATTGGTGCCGAACAACTAAGAGAAGCATCGAATGGCGCGCTTGTGTTAATTAGGCTATATAATCACACAAGCGGTGCCTACGCCAATAAAGAAGAAAAATACAGAATCTCAGAATCGCAGAAAAAAAATTTCTGATCTCTCAAGATTATTTATTTCGCCGTCGCATCAAGTTCGCCTTATCAACATTTCCTGCAAAGACTCAGAGATACCACTTAAAAAAACTTAGGAAAACCGTTCGCCAGAGCTACTGTACTCGTAGACACAGAGTAAGACCACACATTACAGACACAAGGGATTATACTTATAATTTATTAGTACAAATATACTTATTTGTCAGTCTAAATTTAGGCTGGCGCCAAGGAGTAACACAAAATGTGGCCACAAGCCTAACAAAAGATATTTGTTATACATATAATTGGAATTATACTGCGCATGAGTGAGGCTCTGATATGCATCTAAGAGAACATTACTTTACAATGTAACAAACGGCAAGTCAAAATATTGTCACCTTTTTTGGTGAAACAAAATTCAAAATGCGCTGATCATTAGCCAGCTAAGGCGTCGGGGATGTTTGTGGTTGGTGTCCTGTGACAAATTAACCAATAATTATGCACACAATGGGTGTCGAGTGTGGATATACGTAAGCAATGAAGAATTTTCAATAAAGAGCATAACTCATATTTTCAATTATTGGCTAATTATTGGCAGTTTTTGAAGAAATTTAAGAAATAATTATGCATTTTTATGATTATTTTTAAAATTTTGTTTATTCTTGACAAGAACATGTTTCTGTATAAAAATTGAATTCCAGCTTACGAGTTATTAATGAAAAATTAAAACCTATAAAATGCAGTTAAGTCATTTTAAAAATATTTATATAAGATTTTAGTATATTTCTGTGTATAAAAACCTCCTGCGTATGAATGTAAGTGCTTTCATTATTTTACGATTCTCAAGTGGCAATACTTGACTCGGTTGTAAATGAAACTGGAGTAGTGAAATTGTGGTGACACCAGTTGCAATCTGATGCCTGTTGTTCACGTCAGAAACATACATACATATATTTCTCCAATATATACCAGCCTAACCATTTGTATATAACTATGTAAATTTTCAAGTGTCGAGTTCACTCTTTAAAAATTAATATATATTGATTGTTGCATAGAAAAAGGTTGCATTTCCACAGCTGTGTGTGAGTGCAGAAAATCGACTTTAAGTTCATCAATACTTAAGCATATTCTCCCAGTTTTAAGAAGAAGAGTAATCTCTCTTATCTACGTACATGCAGAGGAACTCAGAGGTGCGTGGGCTTATTTTCAAATACTGTTCAGATTTTGTTTCCATATTTTTAGGGTTTACTCTTTGGACCACACCTCATTGGAAATATTTAGTATTTACAAGGTTTGCCGTTTACGAAATGCTAAAGTTTATACTTGAAGAAAATTGAAAAATATTGAAAGCATATGTACTTCCAAAATGGTGAGTCCTCAAACGCAACTGCAAGTAAATTACGCCTTCCAGGCAGTTTGTTTATCAATTTGGGCAGCGCGCACGCCAAACCGCATATGCAGTCATCCAGTGCGTTAAGAAGAATAGCTTGCTGCTGTAGCTCAAAGTGTGCTCAAACTGCCATCAATTCCAACTCGATACCGTTTGCAGGAATTAAATATAAAGATCTCAGTATGAAGCCTTATAAAGTCCAATTGGTTTAAGAACTGAAGTCGTATCACCATCCGATGTGATTTCACTTCACTCTGCGGATTGGAGATCGCTTGGCAGGAGATGAACCTTTTACCGAAAAATCATATTTTCCGATGAAGCTCATTTTTACCTCGGCGGCTATGTTAACAAATAAACATAGCTCATTTTAAGCTCAAAAAACCCTCATGTAACCATGAAAAAGACCGTTGACATTATTTTTCGAATAATAATGGGGAAGAAGCTATCGTTACAGTCAATATCGAACCATGCTCAGTGATTATCTGTTTCCAATGTTGAAGAGTATGACATGCACGATGTGTGCTTTCAACAGGACGACGCTACGTACTTCACATAAAACGTAATAATCGATCTTTTACGCACTTTGTTTGAAAATTGCTTAATTAGTTGAAACAACGATATCAACTGACCGGCTCGTAGCTGTGATTTGATTCCTACTTTTTGTAAGGAACCGTTAAGGATAAGTGCAAAGAATCTTTTTTGTAACAATTTTAAAACGCTAATTTTACGTAGCCCATCGTGCCAGGTTAAGTTCATCTTACTGAGCAGTTAGAAATGAGTGGAAGTGAAGGCTATCGGATTAGAAGCAGAGTTATTTTATGACCATCCTAATACCCGAAGGAAGCTTCAAATGTACATCTCCTTAAATACAGAAATATTCTAGGTTTTTATAGACTGCCAAGCGCCAAACAAGACACTGGGTTATGGATGTAGAAGACTCGCGCGTTTAACGCCGAGTTAACAGCAGCACGCCAGTATTCCATTGTCATTTGGAGATACCAGTTGCTAAGTACTCCGATAAACCTTTTTCTCTCTTAGCAAATTGAATCTTTAACCATTACTAACTGAAGATTCTGCAGTTTATAACCATCAAGTGAGATCATCCTCTTTCTCCAGAATGCCGAGCGCTCACAGCTTACGTGCTGTACGTACTGGCTTACTTTTTACCAGCATTTCCTGCATTTATCGCCACTTGAAGGTACCACCGCCACTAGCTCTACTAGCAGCCTAAAGTCTTACCTATTTTTTTGAAGTCTAACGATACAAAAGAGTTTCAGGTACATGTATACTTTACATCTCTGAACAGGATTGGTAATGCGAGAGCTATGTTTCTCTCTCATTACCTTCGAAGATACCGCACTCATTTGCCAGCTTGAATGACTTTGTTCTTTTCGGTTGGGCGCAGAAGCCTACACTCCCCATTCTTTTATATACCATCTGTAAAG
Organism: Neoceratitis asiatica; assembly: GCA_030068015.2. Classification (NCBI taxonomy): domain Eukaryota; kingdom Metazoa; phylum Arthropoda; class Insecta; order Diptera; family Tephritidae; genus Neoceratitis; species Neoceratitis asiatica. Next base: position 65,407,160 of record CM061526.1, read on the forward strand.
ATGTGGTGACCCGTCTGTCTCTATTGTAGCCGTATAGCTCAGAACAGAAGGAATTCTATAGCCAAATGCTAAGAACCAAAGAACTAAGGACTTGACGTATGAAATAGGTACAGAAAAAGTATATACAGGTTTGAAACAAGATAGCAAAGTGCACCAAAATCACGCATTTACAGCTAATTGACCCTGGGAGGGTACATTTCTACCTAACTACCTACCTACGACCGCAATAAAACCTCCGAAAACTAAGTAAGATGGAATGGAATGAGTATGGAGCATATTGAAGAGGTAGCTTTATGATTTCTTGGTGCTCAGCCGATTTAGAGGAAATATCATCCATGTTGTTTCTCCCTCCAGTCCAGAAGGTGGGCACGCTTACGCATAGTGGGTCACATAGGCACGCATTATTACCTAACTCCAAGACTTGAGCGCAGCCGTACATCGTCTATTCCCAACCTACCCTCTCAACCGACCAACCAACCAAGCCTTTGAACTCAGTTTGAACCTTGGAAAGTATTCGACGCAGTACCCACCGGCGAAACAGAGATAGACAATGATGTGTACTTCGATGAAGAGATTACGTGGGAAAGGACCTTGGTGAAGCGCCGAATATCGAAGAGAAGAAACGACTGGTGCGCTATTGTTGACTCGCGCCAGCCTACGCTAATCAATAAAAAAAAGTATTAATCCCAAGCATTTCTAACCAAAAGCTATTGAATTTGTAACATTTTTATGGTTGCTAAAATTGATTGTTTTATAACTTTCGAAAAATTTCCAAGAAAATTACGCTGACGAAATTGAAGCATTACTTCAGTCTTATGGGAAATTTACGGCAACTCATAAACACCTCATTTTACAAAACTCTCTGCGCAACACAAACCCCACTAAATGGAGAAAATCTACAAGAAACAACTGCTATCTATGCACACAAACATACATACATATATATATGTACATATGTACATCAAAGTAATAAAATAGCATACTCGTCGACACATAAAATTTCCTTTGCTCGCTTATACGAGCATTAAAATAGCAAAAAAAAAATATGAAAAAAAATTCGGAAAAAATGCTGAGAAAAAGAATAATGTTTTGTGCTAAATTTAGAATTGTTTATATTAGAAGAAAAGTAATAATTAAAGCAATTCGTAGAGGCGGATAAATTGAGCAGATTATAGCCATCAGCGCCGTAAAGCGTCACGAGGTAGTGCCAGAGGAGAGAAGCTAAACACTTGAGGACGCAGGCAACGGTAGCGACGACACACGTTTGCCACCCGCTTCGAGTGAATAGACAAATACATATATATACATATGCACATATACATATATATGTATATATGTATTAACAAGTGCAGCGTTGGCACCCCCAGCGACTGTGAATAGCTCGCTTCGATCATAGCAACTAATTTTTGACTATGGAAATTAATTACTCTCAAAACTATACACTCGAACCAGTGTGACTACTGCAAAACGTAAAGAGGCAAATGCTTGTACGTGAGTAAAAATCTTCCTCCGCCGTACACAACGAGTGAGTCGCCACGCGTTTCACAGATGTCTTCACATAGAAAAAGTTTGACTAAGGAAAATTGATAGTTGAAATTTGTTTACATTACGCACTTTCGTATACGAGTACAGTGTACAGTATGCACGGGGTATACTAGCTTTGTTCAACTAATGGTTGTCTTCAGACGGCCTAAAAAATGGGAAGGCGTCATAGAGAACTAAAAGAAAATGGCTTCTTCTTACCTCTCCACCTGATCTTTTCAACGGAGAGGAGGGGGTTCACCTCTTCTTCTGCTTCCATCAGTTGACACTGCATGGAATACTTTCAAATCTTCCTCCATCTGGACGTCGTGACTTATCCAGCATTTTTGCTGTCTCTTTATTCGCCGTTGTTTGGTTTTATCATCGTTCACCATCAGATTCGTTCGCTTCACTTTCCACTCTTAAACCCTCGTTTTGTACTGAACGGCTCGGCGAGGTCCTTTCGAATTTTGATTGCGTCATAGTCACCAAACGTCTATTCCTAGTAGTAATTGGAGTTCATTAGCTCCATAAACTTCATAAGCTCTGGACATCAGTCACCAGTTTACCGCCTTGGTTCCTACATCAGACGTAGGCTGCGTACTTGAAACCTTTTGTAAGTCCCAGCATATTTTCATAAAACTTTTGAGCATTACCCTTGTTGGCCAGCTTCCTAAGATCTTCATACTAACGGATTTCGGCCTCTCGCTTTTTTGTCTTTAAATATGCTTCGCTTAACTCTTCAGCTCTAGGTATCTATCGCACATGGCACGCGTTACGGTGGATCGCAACGTAGCAGCGACTACAGGCTCATCACTACAGTTCGACGTTTCTCTTCGACCTTGTCGGAAACCAATTGTTTCTGTAGCAGCGGTACGAAGGGAGCTTGAAATGGCATCCCCAATTCCCTTGTATCGAGTTGCTGATGAGTGTAAGATTGCAAGGCGAATAGACAAGTAGCTGGGTGTCTGCTGTGATTGCAGCTTTTGGACGTCGAACCATCCTTGTGCTAGTTGTCGGGCGTTCTCTATATCACATAGGCGGGTATCTTAGCTGAGATAAGATAATAATTTGAGTAACAGCTTGGTGCGCTTAGAGAGTAGCACATATAGAAGAGTCTGGAAGACCTGGATACATAGATTCCGTCTATAACAACATGATAAATTCGGTTGCGCTGTTTTCCAACCAGTCACCAAGTAGCCATGAGAGTAGCTTGATGATTTCTCTTGTGACGGGGGCTGGTGCTGCAGACAACTATATTTCGAGCACCGTGGAAGTCGATCAGCCTCAACTAATTTACGGATTTCACGTCTAGGAGACTGAATTTTCAGACTGTTATGCTGAATATATGTTTTTGGTACACCATCGCGTTCAAATCGGCAAACACCAATTTGCTCATCGTAGAGGAACTTCGCTTTGATGATGATGATGGGCTTCGGAGAATATTGCGGGAGTGACAGTCCCGGTTGGATAAAAATCCGGGTCGTTCCGGTATAAAGACCCGACTGTCGCGAGAACTATTAGATTTTAGTCGTCTCTTACGACACGGGGTAATACTTGAACCCCTAACCCGAAGGGAAGGAAAAAATCGCGCTCCTCTTTATGGCCGCTGTAGAATATTTCACCTTCATCCGTCCTGGTTCTGCCATCGTACTACTTAAACGGCAGTGATTGCAGCCTTAAATTTTACAGGAGCATCAACTAGCTGGGCAGCGGCACCCTTCCTTAAAACTTTTTCAATGGTCGTGTCATCTAGATGGAGTCTCTCATTCGAAGATACACACAACCACCGGGAATCTGAATTCCAACTTTTGCCCGCCTCAGATGTTTGTTAGCTTTCCATATAGTACTTGGGCTAAGACCTGAAGTTGCGAGGGGTTTGACACTTGGCACCATCCTCAACCCGAACTTTCTTATTTATTGCTATTGAAATTCTTAAAAGGCTGTAATATGACCATCAAATTAGTGAGGATGACTCATTCCATCCAGTTTGGTCCACTGTAAAAGTTAAAAAATTTGCATTTAATTATTTTTATTTTTAAAACCAAAAATTACAATTTATCACGCTAACTATTATATGTAAAAAAAATAAAAATTTGTTTTTTTTTTCATCCATTCTCTGACCCGTTTTTCAGGTGAAACAACAATGACGAAACATTTGTTATTTCGGCGAATGTTCAAATTTTCCAGCAATAATCAGGTTATGTTGCGTTGAGCATTTTAAGTATCTGCGAATGAGATGCCACAGATTAGCAGGCGAGATTTCTAGACAACAGAGAAGATTTCAGCGGCAATTTAATAATACACATGTACATGCTTACATATATATGTATACATATGTATATACTTTGAATACTCTGAACCACGGGTGAATGTTGTGTTGTTTATTTACACCGGATGAAAGCTTCGGAAACAATGCAATTGACCTTGTAAAAAACGTGCGCACTGATCAAAGCACAGATGGGTTAATAAAGGTCCTTTGAATGCAATTTTTATTAATGCTATGTTCAAAGAGGTCAAATATTTGTGGCAATTAAATTTTGAAAGGCTTCGGCTTATGCACTTTTTGACCTCATTAGCCATCTGTCGAGTGAAGGTCTTTTAGTTTTCTGCCATTGACTCATTCCGACTCATATTGACTGCCCTGCGAAACGTTTTTAGAATGATCGACTACTCGGGTACAGTAGCCGAGTGATGAACAGTGTGTGCTGCCATGTGGAGCGTGATGTGCTCGAATTACCTTCCCGGCCAAGGCCCTTCAATTAAAGTTGATTTGTCTTAGTCATAGCTGCATAAGAGCGGGTTAATGCGAATTTCCACCTAGATGTTGGTCCCCTGCCTGGCCAACACAAAAAGTTTGAAGATGAGAAATGGGGGGGCCTTATTGGATCAAGGATCTGTGCCAAACGCAAACTGAACTCGCAGAATCGTTGGCAGTGACTCATCAAACAATTTCCTTTCGGTTAAAGCAATTTGGATTTATTCAAAAGCAAGAAAATCGGGTGCCGTACGAGTTGAACACCTAGGTAGTGTTTCTTAAAAGACATCAAGTGAAGGGATTTTTGCACCAGATCGTGACTGGAGATGAAAAGTGGATATACAACAATAACCCCGAGAAGAAAAAATACTAGCCTGGGCAAGCCTGGTGAAGGTGTTTCATCATCCTCTACTTCGACGCCAAAGAAGGTTCTGCACATGGTGGGACCAGACGGCTGTGGTGTACTATGAGCTGCTAAAACCCGGCGATGTCCGTAAAGCATGACATAGTGATTTTTCAAAATGAAAATGCTTGGATCCACGTAACTGTAACGGCGAAAAACTACCTGGAAAGGCTGAAATGGCTGATCTTACCGCCGGTCGATTTTGCGGGTCACCGGTTCGGGTCGTTTGAAGAAATCGAAAAATAGCTTAATGAATGGATCGATGACAGAGAGGACTCATTTTTTAGAGACAGCATTCCAAAATTACCAGAGAGATGGGAAAAACTAGTAATTTTTTTTGAATAAAAAAACATTTTTTTGAACACAAAAAAAATCACCCAATAGTAGTCGCCTGTAGTAATAGATTGGTTAGTGATTGTACATTTAATCAGCCATTCGGCGGCTTCCATGATTGCCATGAGTTCTGCTTTAATTACGAGTATTGGAGTATATTCCACAGCCGACTTTTTCGTTGAGTTTTCAGCCATTTATAAAAATGGCCATGGCTCTGCGATCCAGTACGTTTGTGTTTTCCTATTCCTTTTTTGTTAGGCATTCATATGGAAAAGGGATTGTCGAGGCAGATACTGGAGGATTTATACTCCAGCTCCTCCGGCAACATTGCGAGAGATAATAGTTTGGTTGCGTTCAATCTAATGACGTCACAGTTTGCCTATAATGTGCGTACAGCTCGAGAAGACAGAAATTGCGGAAATTTTCCAGAGCTTTTGAAGAAGCCGCTGGGAGAGTTCCTGTTATAAGGATAGCTGCAGCCCATTGACTCTATATCTCTCTAGTTTGCTCCTGAAGTATTTTTTTTCGAGCGCAGGTCACCGGGCAACGCAGGTTAGAATTGATCTAACTACCGCTGTGTTAATCCGGTAGACAATATTTGGGTTTAGAGCGCAGTTATGGGCTTCCTCGGCCTTTCTGCCATCTTACGGGTCAATTTAAGTTTGTTCTCTAAGATTATCGCGAGAGATTTCACTTCAACAGGCAGATTTATTTATCGTCATGCCCTTTAGTAGTGGTAGTGTCAAAGGGAAGGGTTATTACGCCCTGGTGAGAGGGCCATTTCGGGTTTTTCTAGATTGACATCCCGTAAACTGCCCTTGCAGTGGTTTCCTACAACGTATAGGGCGTTTTGAAGTAGATCACATAGAATTTTGGGGGTTTTTCCTGTTACTGTTAGAGTAATTTCGTGAGCGTATAATACCATACCATCCTTCCTGTCCTGTTAAATTTTCGAATCAGCGTGTTTACTCTGAGACACCGTAGCAGTGGAGAAATGAAACTCCTTCTTGAGGGGTGCCCCTTAAGGTGTGTCTGGTGATGCAAACGATGCCCAAGAGATAATGAGGAGAGATTTCACCATCTTCAAAATGGGCTGTTCTTGCAAAGCTTCTCTTACAGATACAGAAGAATATTGTGAAAAGCTGGCAGATGTCAAACGTGTAATCCTCCACGGCAAGTCCTTTTTCGTTCCACCCAACTTTTTCTTGTAATGTGGTATCGACTGACTTGCTCTTGGAGTTGGTAGGTGTTACTTCCTCTAGATGCTCTTCGAGGTGGCTTTGGGCTGTATAGCTGTCGAAGTCTTTAAAAAAATTCAAGAAAAAAAGTGGGACTGAGGGGACGAAAATCTTTCGGACTTAGTTTAGAAAAGGAAAACATTTAAGTTTAGCTTAACGGGTACGTGCCTAGGGCAGACGAACGTCTATCTAAGAATATTTTTTCTTTATGCAGTCGCTATTTGAATCAAACCAGTACCCTAACATTCAAATATATATATATTTTTAGTATATATTCGAACATATGTTTTACATTTAATAGGTCAATTTAAAGGTCCCCGGTCTACCATAGTAAAACAAATTTTTTTGGTAAAATTTTTTTTTTTGTTCAACATAGTTCCCTTCAAGCGTGATACGCTGATTATAGCGACCCTCCAACTTTTCGAAAATTTCTTCGAAACGAACGTTCCTTTGAGATCTGAGAACAGAAAATAGTAACCAAATAATGGATTTTTGCCATCAATTTCACTGACTTGCGACACGGTGCATTGTCTTGGTGAAACAGCACTTTCTTTTTCTTCAAATGCGGCCATTTTTCGAAGATTTCGTCCATCAAGCGGTCAAATAACGCTATGTTGATGATCCTCACTTTTTTAAGGTAGTCAATGATTCCATGCAGGTTAGGGCTAACTAAAAATCACACGGATTTAATTCTAATGCTAGCCATCTATGTGTCAGGCCGGGGACTTTCCAATTGACCTGTTATATTTGTTATATGCTACGCATTCATATTTCAGAAGTGACGAAAATCACGCGTCGCTCAAAGTAAATCCATCCGTCCATCCATCTATCCACCGTCCATCCATCAGGGCATCTATCGCAAAGCATTTTCTTTTCGTTTTTTCTTCCTTTTTTTTTGAGTGAAGAAAATGCAATTCGATAAGTCAAGACACTCGATTTCAATTGCGTTAATCTTGAACTGTTTTCTTGAGCTGTTTGGTTGCAGCTTTTTGTTGTTGTTGTTGTTGCTCTTCTCTACTCATTTTTCATGCCCATATTGGTTTCTGGCATTGCCTAGATATATGTACATATGTATTTTCCAGCTGAGAGTGGTTCAATTGAAGTTCGCCGTCGCTGTCAGTCAGGTTTGTTGGCATCAGCCACAGCTCCATAGGCAAGAACAACAAGAAAGTCAAAGCATAAACTGTTTATGTATGTATGTAATGTATCTCCATATACATATGTATGTATGTATGTAGGTATGTATGCATGTATTTAGTGGCATTTTAGCTTGTTGGTTAGGCATTTAAAGTAAACGCGGCAGCAAGTTTTATGCTGCTGTCAGCTAAACATCATCAGCGGTAATCCATCCAACAACAATATCAGCGGTGACGAGCTCTACGCTCGACTCACTTGAAAAAGCGCTGCGACCGCAATTGGAGGATGATATTAAATTTAATTTAATGTCTTATGCCACCGCGAGACAGCACACATACACACACACACACACACACATAAACACTCATAAGCACACGCTGATATGCTGGCGTAGGGAGAAGACCACCCAATGAGACATCTCAGCTTTTCAAATCTTGTTGCGTAGCGCTGCTTATGCAACACTGCAGTGGCCACCGTCGACGCTGCTGCCGCGAAAGTTGCTGTACGCTGCCGCTGCTGCTGCTGCCAATTGCTCTCCCACAAAACCGCAGCGACCGCATTTTACTCAGCGAAAGACGGCAATTGAATGGCGAGTCGAGTCTAGTACTCACTCGGAAGCGCATATGCATGTATGTATGTATGCATGTATGTATGTATGCATGTATGTATGTATTGCATGCCTGCAACTATAAAAATCATTGCGAACAAATTTTATATCGCCGCCTCTGTTGCTTGCGATTTGATGAATTGTTACATTGAGTTGTTGCTATTATTGTTACGTCAATTGCTGCATACTCGTATGCAAGTATGTACATACATATGTATGTATGTCTGTATGTTTGTAGTTGTAGTTTGCCGTCGCTTTTGATTGTGCTGTAAACATGTGTAAATCAACTCTGTCTGTCTGTCTGTCTGTCTGTCCGTCCATCCATTCAACCAACCATACGCTCGTCCGGCTCTCCACTGCCGTTACAATCAATGCTGGGGAACTTGCCACATCGCAGCCGCCTAGCGATATCAGCATGTGACGTACGATGTCGATGATAGCTCCGAAATTGGGGTGATCTTTCATTGTTTACTTGATGTGGTTGGAGGAAATTTTGTGGTAAGAACAAAAAAGAAAGAATGAAATATTGGCATTAGCAGCCTTGAATGAGGTGAGATGTGTACTCACATATGTACATATGAGTTTGAGTAAAAAAAGATGAGATGGAAGAAAGAAAGTGATATTTTTGGAAGATCAATTGAAAAAAATGTTTAAAAGCTTTGATGATGAAATAAAAAAAGCTTCAAAGACAAATTGAAAAAGAAATCGAACAGAGTCCACTATGATAAAACAAGTGGAAACTTCCACTTTAGAAGAAGTCACAAATAACGTCGTGGTGAGCGGTTTCTGAGTATCCCTTCAACGAGAGCGGGTCTCAGCTTGCACCAATATTGTTGAATTACCCATCTCTCCTAATTTCGATCCGAAGTCATTTTGAGAGCTTCACTGCAAATTTATAAACCCTTCGATTCACGCTGTCAGCTGTCTAGGAATAGCAATCATCCGCGGTGTGGGATGTGAATTCGAGCGGATTTCGATGTGCGGATTTGTCTGCCGTGAGTCCCACAATGAGTGGGATGTAGTAAGAACTTAGTAAGCTTCATGTCATAAATTGATCACATAATTCTTGCTGGTAATTGTTTGTTTCAATAGCTTGATAGCCTGTCGATGCTTAATCGTTTCCTGTGCACTCTTTGCCTACCGGATTGGGACCAGTTTATGTCTATCTCATTGCCTTCGATGTCCATATGCTCAGTTTTTTGATAACCTTGATGTACATATGTATGTATAGTGCAAACACTCTCTGCCACTGAAGTGGTGTAGCGGTTTTAATAAACCTCTGCTCTTCATTTTAGAACCATCTGTAAGAAAATGCAGAGATTTTTCAGCAAACTGGTCCTTTCTTCCATCCGTCTGCTTCATTATAGCTGCCAGAAGCTTTTTGAAAGTGAGGCCAGATTTACCTCAATGTGTAGTGCTTCTTCAAAATTATTCAATTTGGGACGAACAGGTGGAGAGCGACCCGATTTCACTTGGTACAGCACCAGCACCAGTACCAGCAAGAGCAGCAAAACCCTGATACAGCAGAAGTACACCAAGTAGTTACGGCACCAGTATCAGTAAAACCACCAAGACGAACAAAACGCTGATACAACAGAAATACACCAAGTACACCGAACTACCAAAACGCACCGATCAACAAATTGCGAAATCAATAACGGAAATCGAGCAGACGCATCGATCAGCAGAAAACTAAAATTCAATTATTATTATTATTATTATGTACTCAATTTATAGTATAAAAGGCGAGAACTGGCCGCAATAAAAGATGATTCTCTTGTATCGTTTAACCGAAATGGCTGTGTTTCAAAAGCTCCAAGTTGGGAGCCAGTGATTAATTTTTTGGTGCATCCCAGGATTCAACTCTTAACTCGCGCTATTGTTGATTCGGCTATAAACACGTAAGCGGTGACTACGCCAGAGAAGAAGAAGAAGAAAAAGAAGAAAAAGATTCAATTTTCAGATACCCACGTAAAACTGGATTACCCTGTATTTCAATATTCCAGGCGCAGGGTAAGATAATCTGTTTCGAACAGTTAGTTAGGGACACTTCACTGGTTGTATTTTCAAAAACGCATGCAGCGAATGCTCGGAGGATGCTCATCACAAATAGTCTGAAGACTCTTTCCAAACTCTGAAAAATATTGTCGTTAGTAATAGTAACGATAAGCTGTACGAATGGCTACTCCCGAGAGTCCAAAATTTCATACTTACGGAATATTTTCGATTTTCGAAAGCCGATTCTATGTCTACTGATTTATCCTTTAAGCCTCTCTCTCAACCACAGTTGACTTGAAAACTAAGTGTTCCAATCTAGTCGCGGTAGTGCTTTGTGTCCCCATATACATTTGATTGTACATGTATCTGTCTTGCATATCTTGAATAGCAATAAGGCCATGACGCGTGGATGAGCAAAAACACTCCTTCTCTGATAGTTTTGAATGCAGTACCCGTAGTTGGAGACAAAGGAGGAGGAAGAACTTCTTACCTTCGGAAGGATCAGGTCCAGAAAGACCACACTTCACTTGGTGTCTCCAAAGGACGCCGATCTGCGAAAGAAACAACTCCGTATCTACTCGTGTATCTACCTTAATTTAGAAGAAGAGTAAGGGTTTTTTTCAAACATTAATTATTGTCTACAATCAAATAAGAAACTGTGGGGTATATATATAGAAAGGGTGCCGAAGCAAAAACGACTTAGCGGGTGAGAAAATGGCGAACGATCTCGTAAGGAGAGAACTATGAGTTTTCTCAAAAAGCCTTGGTTACGTGACAGGAAAAAATATCAAGAGATCTCGTTTGCTTATCACACTAAACAGAGAGCGGTCATTTATTAGAAACGCAGAGAGACCCCCTTTGTAATTAAAACGAACTCATAAGATCTTATAAAAACCGCCTCCACAATTTTCTTCAACTCAATCTTTGTCCATGACGATAGAATCCAGTCACTTCCTGACTTTCCAAGAAGTATATTCTTTTATTTTTTGGTCTGAAGATTGATGGGAACAGCTCGCTTGAAGTCTTCCATTTTGCATTCGAAAAATATATCTGAGCATGTGTCAACGGTATTCTGCATGCATCTACCTCCTTGCTACATACATACATACATATGTACATAAATGTATATAAATTAAAAAATTCAGAATTCAACCGGCGAGGAAACATTAATATCACAAAAATTCCAGCAAAAATAATAAATAAAAACGCAAATGAAAAAATAATACACTCTTAACCGCTGTGACCATTTGGTGGCCACAAAGATAACGACGACCCCAACCAACAACGGAGAAGAAATATATATGTCGATGCATATGCAAGTGGAGATTCGGAGGACGCTAAGCAAAATGTTTCCTTTCATAAGCAAACATATCAAATTTATAGGGAAGTTAACGCATGCACAGCTCATACACACATCCATATGCATTTACAAATGAATGTATGTATGTAAATTATAATCATTAAAATTATCTTTGGCATCACACAAATTTCATTCATACATACAAATGCATGTATGTATGTAATTACCAATGATCAGCGTGTGCATTGTAGAATGTCGAACGACGTGTTTGTTGCAATATTGGAATGCAACACACGACACGCCTGTGAAATTATTTCCTGCATCATGTGCAGCACTCCTACATGCAGCGCCAACCCCTTTAAGAGTCCAGCAACTCAGACACAATTCAAAGTCGAGCATTGGCCATGGTAAACATTGCATTGCCGGCCGGCAGGCCAACCATCCGTAGTAGTGACGATCAATAATGTTGATCACATGTACATATATACATAGTATGTCTGCCGTATATATGTATATATATGTGTATGTATGTATGTGTGTTTGACGGCCTGTAAACTTGCCTGACTCTATTTTGTTTATTTTTCCTCGAGACATATCGAAAAACAATTCATGATCCCATCGATTGGCTGGAGGAAGATCGGCAGGTTTTCTTTTGATTAAAAAATCATACAATAATAAACAGATAATTTGAACTTTTTATGTGCATATATACATACATACTCGAATTTATGTATTGAATTGGCTGGCAAATCGTTTGAAATTTATTCGTTAAGTAAGTATGTTGTGAACTTAACATTTTATTAACGGTATTTTACACTTTTTATATTTATTGTGGAGAGTACTCACGCTGGAAAGAGTTCAAAAGTTTTGAAAAAAAAATAGCATGAATGTGCTTCATATCTGCATATTCATATGTAAAGGGTGTTTTTTATAGAGGTATAGAACTTTAAGTTGGCATTACTTTTCAAGATGGCAGTGACATACTTCCAGCGGATGTTTATCATTAGTATCCCAAATAGGGCTGAGGTTCTCCACAGATCAAGAAGACGAAATTTTTTGATTCGCGATCTGTTCCGAAGGGCATTAAAAATAATAGTACTGCTTTTATATTGACAATATAAGACGATGTTGTCTGTGAATCTGTGGTGATGTTGCTTAATTTTACTATGAAAGCAATATAGAATTTTTTAGAATTAGAGAAATTAAACTAATTCACAATAAACTTACAATTTGTCCTCTCCTTAAGCTTTGCCAAAACGCACATGGCGCCATTTGATACATTTAAATGTATACAAAATTTATCGATAACAATATTACAAGAAGGCTAGACTCGAAATTCCAAATACAATAATTGCATGTTAAAACGATAAAAATAAATCACTAATTGGTCTCCAACAGAAGCGACCGCAATTGGAAAAATTAATTAAAAATATCGAGCTCGAGCTCATTTCATACTCGATTAAGAGCTGTAGGAGTATTGATACTTTCATTAATAAATTAAATTACTAATTATTTTGGTTTTATTTCGATTAACATCAAAGAAAATATTTCCTACTAGGTCTGCATGTCTTTATATGCAAATGTTTAGAATTCACCACAAAATGTTCAAAGTGAGTGAAGAACTAACCAAATTTAAATAGAAGAAGACAAATTTTAAATTGATGATAACGGGTGATCCATTTCGGAGTTCCCTACTTTTTAAAGAAAGAAACACAGAAAATTCAAATTAAATGGGGAATGTTTATTATCATTCGAAAGAACATTCTTTGGCATTTATTTTTTGAAGATTATCTCTTTCAAATGTTGGCCGCGGCTACGTCTCAGATGGTCCATCCGTTGAGTCCAATTTTCGATGACTCGTTCGAGCATTTCGACTGGTAACTGGCGAATGACACGCGTGATGTTTTGCTCCAAGGCCTGAATCGAAGTGAGATTGTCCGCATAGACTTTAGACTTCACATATCCCCACAGGAAAAAGTCTAACGGTGTGATATCACACGATATTGGTGGCCAATCGACCGGCCCAAAACGTGAAATTATCTGCTTATCGAAGTGTTCTCTCAATTCATCCATTGATTGTTGCGATGTGTGGGAAGTGGCACCGTCTTTTTGAAACCAAATGTCGAGGAGATCACGAGCTTCAATTTCAGGCCTCATATAGTCGGTTATCATGACGCGATAGCGGTCGCCATTGACGGTTTCGTTCTCATCGGCATCATTTTTCAAGAAATATGGACCGATGATTCCACCGGCCCACAAACCACACCAAACCGTTGTCTTCCTGGATGAAATGGCAGCTCTTGAATTTCTTCAGGTTGCTTCTTGTCCCAAATGCGGCAATTTTGCTTGTTTACATACCTATTAAGCCAGAATTGGGTCTCATCGCTGAACAAAATTTTGCTCGAAAACGTCGGATCTTCTTGGAACTTTTGAAGAGCCCATAAAACGAAGCGATATCGCTGGGGAAGGTCGAGCGGCTTCAGTTCTTTCACAAGCTGTATTTTGTACGCTTTCAATTTAAGATCCGACGTAAAATGCGCCAAGTCGTTCCATACGTCAGTCCGAGTTGCTGTGAACGGCGCCGAATCGGCTCTCCGCGGTCTTTGTGTACACTCTCAGCTAGGGCCGCTATATTTTCTTCACTGCGTGCTGGACGTGGTCTATTCGGTCGAATATTATCCAATAATGAATGCTGGGTCTCAAGATGGGTGATGGTGTTGCGAATAGTACGCTCAGTAGGCCAATTATGTTGAAAATAAGTTGAGCGAAGCGACATAGCATCAAATCTCTTGATGTTTTTGTTGTATTGCTCACAAAATTCAGAGAATTATGTACGAATACTCTATACATGTTGGTAGTAGAGAATATTTGAGCTCTTTGTCAACGATTTCAGCCTCAATAAATTGTTTCGTAGCTCATTTCTTTTAGTTTTCAATTGAGTAAATAAAGGTTTTAGTAGTTTGTGCGTGTCGTGAGGAGGACTATGGGCTCGAATCTTTGCCAGATCAACCCCAAAGAATTGTCTTTACTTTTCTAAATACGGTAGTGCATCACAAGGAATGTGAATCCTTCGGAGTATATTTCTGAAACGCAATAAAAATCTTCTTAAAAAAATCCGTCAGCCGATCGTCCCTGTTCTACATATGTACATCGGATCTATCTGATTTGCACCCGCAGCTCTTTGTGAGCATACTTCTTCTGCGGATATTTTACTGATTCTTCCTCTTCGCTTAGTAAATCGTGCCAGGGTGAACAAAAAATCTTTGGCATAAGAAAAATTTAATTTTCCCTACGTGGAGTTTCTCCAAATCGTCTGAACCTGTAATTTGGTTATCCATAACGCTACATTTCAGCACAAGAAAATCATCAGGCTCTTCTTCTGTCACCGGTAACGAAATAGTTCCAGATATGAAAGATGGAAGGCATATATACAGTGATTTTTTTATTTGTACATAGACCCTGAGGTTCTGACCTCTACTTTACCAATATGTTGATACAGACGAGATACACACTTACCTCTTGTAGTGTGGAAAAATCCATCAAGAAACAGAGAGATATAGCCAACGAGCTTTAACTTCAATAAAAAAAAATGTGGCGGCTTACAGAAAGTTATTAGGCCAGAGAGTGGACTTTACGGAGAAGTCCGATCTCCAGTCTATTAAGTCTACGTCAAAAGAACAACGGAGCGGTCAATTATGCGGTCATCACTAAAAGAAAAGGACTATCATTCCTTACCCGTGCAATTTAATGCATCTACTGAAGTTACTCGGTGCCAAAACTGACAATATTCCCTTGATTTTTTTTTAACCATACTTTTGCCATCTTTTAAGAGGAAGCGGAGCGAATGGATTTGGTATTGCACGAAATAAAGTTGAAATATCTTAAAGGGGAAAGCAAAAGAAGGCAATTAATGTATCCAAATATCAACAAAAAAAATGACTTCAATAATGTTGTTGCCAAAAGAATCTCTTTTGCAACAAATATGAATATAGTTTTCTTTAGATCATTAATTAGGCATTACAAAATTTAAGTGCGTGCTTATCAGTTTAAAAAACCGTTAAATTTTTTTAATTTTTAGTTCACGATTACTAGTTTATTGAACGCTGAATATGACACATGCAATCACAGCCAGCTTAACGATATCAGCCTTTAACGCCACCATTTTTTTTTTAGTTAACGGCAGCTTAGCAAAGACATGAATCATTTGAAGATCAACAATAATATAAGTAAACAATAAGTATTTCTTTATAATAATTTTCATCAATTACTAATAAATTTATGAAGATAATATATTATTTTATTGTAAAACATATTCAGTGCACAAATTTTTTTTTTTAAATTTACCTTAAGCAATTTTATAAAAGAAAAAAAATATTCATTACTCATACACCATTTTCTTTTTTACAGAGCCACCCTACAATGTGGTGAATACAACTGTCAAATGCATTAACAATGATGCCTACACCTTTAAAACGATCTAAATTGTTTAAGGACAGCAAAATTTTTTTATGGGAGATTTTTTATGTTACACAAAGGGAATATTTAATTTATTTATTTGATATATATTAATTTCAGTTATAATTTTTCATTTACAGCTTTTAAGGTTAGAAAATTAAGCAATATTTGTGATCAGTAGCAATAACAAGTGCCTGTCTCATTCAAGTTCACCACACGGCTGATTTTTTACCCTCATAGTGTTAACCACACTACACCGATCAACAGTTCAACACAAACGCTTCTGCAAGTGGTAGAGTTGTGTCAAAGGCACGGATGATTATTACATGTGAAAAGAAGAAGCAGAAAAAAAAGGAATTAAAAATTGGTGAATCATAAATTGTGCTACTGCATTTGCAAATTAAACAACTTTATATATATATATTTGCAATATAAATAGTGAAAAAAGTGCAATATTTTATAGAAAAGTGAAAACCTTAAGAGTTTAATAGTGAATACTAATAGAAAGAAAAAAGAAGTTTATTAATTGCTAAAAGTAGCAAGGAAAGTGAATTCGCGCAGACGCGACAGTGAAAAGGAGAGAATCGCGTGCGTCCGTGAAAGAGCGGTTGGTTGGTGGAAAAAATAATAGAATTGATCAAAAAAAAAAAGTCAAATCGCTAAGTTTACACGCGAAGGCCTAATTGCAAAATAGCAATCGGTAATTGTGTTTTTATATTTTTTTATTCTGAATACTTAGCGCTTTTTGCAGTAACACAGCTATAAATTATTTATTAGTGGTCTCAGTGAGTTTTTTGTGGACAATTTGGGTGCGTTTGCTAATACATACATATCTATCAGCTGTAGGTGGTGAAGTGCCGCTAACTAGCTAATAAAAATAAATAAAAAAGTAAAAAAAAATACATAAAAATGGGTTGTGCAGTGAGTACATCGCGCGATAAGGAGGCGGTGGAACATTCGAAAAACATCGATCGAGTACTGCAAAGGGATGCTGAGCGAGCGGCTGCAGAGGTGAAATTGTTGCTATTGGGTGCGTATTTCCACTTACTTTCATTTCTAAATAAAATTTAAATATACATATATACAAGCTGACAAAATAATTTCATTTAAATATTTATTTCGAATGATTAGCTCAACGACAGTTGAGCTTAGTGTTGTTGTTGCCATAGTAGGCATACACTGCTATGAATTTGTAGATTTGGTCAGCCAAACACTCATTATTTCTATTACCCCAACTAATTCTGGGAAAGTGTTTCAAAATTTGTAGCTACTTATTTGAGTTTTTAAAATGCAACAACAATTTGTAGAATGCTAAATAGCGTTAACAACGTCTCGCCGACTGCAGCAGCGAAATCTTTTGTTGTAATAATTATTTGCTGCTTAGTTGTTGTTGCCGGTCGATGTGCGATAATTATGTTGAAAGTAAGTGCAGCGATGTTAATGTATGTACGTACATATATACATACATACGTACATACATATGTACATTTTTGTATGCACAAAAAGTATTGCTTGCAGTATATGTATGTGGTGGATTTTGTGCATATTTTATACCTGTGTGATGGCTAAAGGTGTGTGTGGTGAAAATGTACATATCTCGGACTCGTAGCCGTTTAATTTCATTTTTCGTTTGTTTTGCGAAGTTACGCCTGCGTGTTTAGGTGTAGTAGTACAGCAGACATCATAAAAATATGCATTTTCATATCACGTACGGCGGTGGACAAATGTATGCACATACATATACCCAAATAAGTAGGAGTAAAATGTATGTACATATAGAGTATGTCTCATAATTCTTTTCACAATGTAATATTGATGAGTTTTATTGTTTTATTAATAGATTAGGTAACTGTGTATTAGTTTGAACTCCTTTTTTCGCGGCAGAAAACATTGCTGGAGCCTTCTATTTTGTTGTTGTGAAAATAAATAGTTAATTGAACATACCATATGCAAAAACAACAACAAAAAGCAAAATGCGACATGTTTGCATTGTCTCAAAATTGTTTTTACAATTCGAAGAAATAGCGGCTCCGATGGCGTTCTCTCAAGCATCCGTAAAGATAGCCCAGGGAAGCGATGTATCCGGATATACCAACAAGATTGCTTTTCTCCAACGGTGTCCAAGCGACTGGTTGTGAACCTTTCACTGAAGCGCCTTGGATGTATTCGTGCAGAGGAGCCTGAAACTTAGCAGCATTTTTAAGGAATTTTCTATAAAAATGTATCATTCCGAAGAACTCACGCAGTTAACGGATCGTTGTGGGGCGAGGGAAGTTTGCTATCGCTTCAACTTTCACAGGAAGTGGTAATATTCCCTCACCCGAGATTCGATGTCCCAGGAAGTCAACTTCTGGCTGACCCAAACGACACGATGTTTATTACGACATCGTACTTGGCGAGCCGTTCAAAAAGCGTCCGAAGGTGTTGACGGTGTTCTTTGATGTCTTTGGAAGCGATGAGGATGTCGTCAATTTATGGGAATGCGAAATCGTCTAGGCCCCGTGTCACCTTGTCGATAAACCGCTGGAATGTCTGTGCGGCATTCCGTAGACCGAACGTCATGAACGGGAATTCAAAAAGGCCGAATGGTGTAATAATAACTGCTGCTACGGGAATCTGATTGAAAGCACGTACGAGGTCGATTGTCGAGAATATGCTTTTGCTAGCCATATTGGCCGTAAAGTCCAGCACGCGAACGGGATACCGATCAGGTATCGTTCGTGCATTTAACTGCCGATAACCCCACAAGGTCGCCAATGGCCTGACTTTTCGAGTACCAGTTGGAGAGGAGATGACCAGGGACTCTTCGGGAGTTGAGTAATTCCAAGCTGAAACAGAAGGGGAGTACTTGTGGCGAATGCCATACGGCAGCTCAAATCAATTGAGTCACCCGATGCTTAAAAAGCGCTGAAACGAAATGAAGATAAAGGGAAAACCGAGTACATAGGAAAATAACAGGAACTTGTTTACGCCGGCACAATGTATAAAAGGCCGCGTTACATTTTATTTAGTCCTCTTGTTTTATTGACTTATGACAGCCACAGGTCAAATTAAATATAATTGTTCAATAAAACCACGACTTTAATTTGTAGTGATTGCATCAAATAACCACAAAAAATACCAGACACTTAACGGTACACTATGTTTTTAAAAAATGTTGGTTGTTCCTGCCCTTACAGTTGATGAAGAAGATATTTAAAAGTGATTCGTGTAGTTGACAACACCACATCCATCAGGAAACTTTTCAGCAATAATGCCGGGTTATCGTACGAGTGAAAACATATTGCAATTGGTTTATTATAATTACCATAAAGGTAAATCAGCAAAAGAATTGGCTGAAATGTTTTACCCTAAATGTAAGAACAGTGTAAAATATCATAAATCGCACAAAACAAGAAAATCGGTTAGAGTTAAAACAATCCAGTGGCAGGCCAAACAAGCTCACAACAAGAATGGAAAGGTTAATAATAAAACAAATTGACCAAAATCCACAGTGCAGCCTTAGAAACTTAGTCGCAGATTTGAAGGAACGCAATATTGTGCAAGTAGGCCATGAAACAGTCCGAAGAGTTCTTTGAAAACACAAATAGTTATCAAGAAGTGCAAGAAAAAAATTATTGCTATCGTAAATAAACGTTGAAAAACGACTTGATGTTTTTTTTTCGTGATGACACAAAAATAATGCTATACTACCACGATGGACCTCAAAGAGTTTGGAGAAAGCCGCCAACAACCCTACAAAGAACATTATTCCCACAGTAAAATTTGGAGAGCTTAGTGTAATGGTTGTATTTGTAGCAGAGGTGTTGATGAAATAAGAGTTATTGCAGATAATATGACAAAAGAAATGTAATTAGGCATTTTACGTAACAATTTAAAAAGAAGTGTGCAAAAATTTGAGCTAACCGATCCAGAAAATCCAAATAAATTTCAAATACAAATTATTATCAAGATAATGATCCCAAGCACAAGTCTTACAGGACTTGATTGCTATACAACTGCTCAAAAATAATAGATACTCCTGCCCAAAGCCCAGACTTCAACCTTATCGAAAGATTATGGGCACATTTAAAAAAGAAAGTTGCAAAAAAAATCCTAATACAGTGCATCAAAGAGGAGTGGGAGAAGAGTGCACTCGAATATGACCTAAAAATGTAATTTGTGCTCGAAATTACAATGTGTAATAGAGGCTGTAGATGGTCACACCAAATATTAACTTAAAAATCTTCACGTATACTGCTTTGAACTTTGTGAAAAAAAAATTTTTGAGACAGTATTGAATATGTTTTTTTTTGTTTTGATTGCTTTCTTCCAATTTAAGGTAGGTATGCAGCATTAACGAAAATCAAAAACTCCTTATAAAAAGTTGCAAAAAACGATGCTCGAAAATTTTTTTTACGAAGCAGTACGCACTTCGAGCGAAAAAAACTATTTCCTACTGCTAATTTCTATAATTTTTAAGCAAATACGAAAGCACGGCAACACAGGTTTCCAAGCGAAATAACTAGTCTCACATATATTTCGTGACAAACAAGAAGAAGACTATTTTTCAAACGTATTAATGCAAGCTTATAAAGCAATTTATGTTATATTTTTAGTTTTTTCATCAATTTCTACAACTTTTATTTGTTCTTAGCCATGGAAAAGGTAAGAATACATAATCAGCGACAAATATTTACCGAGCTCTACTCATGTTTTTCGTTTTGTTTATTTACGTTTGCATATCTTCTTCCTTTGTAAAGAGCTGTTCACAATAGAAAATCATCTGTCAAATTTCCGTGTCTACTACATTTTTCCATCCACGAAATATGTGAGTTTTTTTTTCCGTGAGAGCTGCATACCGGCCTTTAATTAAAAATAATAATTGTTTTCTTTTCATAAATGGTACACAAAGAAATGAAAATTTTTCTGTTATAAAAAATAAATTTCAAAATCCACTTCAAACATGTTTCTTTATCAAGCATTTAAAGGGTGTTTTTTTATAGGGGCATAGCACTTTAAGTTGGCATTACTTTTGAAGATGGCGACCGATTTAACAGCTGTCAAGTGATTTATTCTCGGTTTGGTTTGGTAATTCATCATGAATAGACTCACGCCTGAACAACGCTTGCAAATAGTGCAATTTTATTTCGAAAATAATGGTTCTGTGCGGAAAACGACACTTAAGATATTTGCCATGGAAGTAGGTATTTAGATTTTAATGCCTACAAAGGTTAAAGCAAACAACTGTATTTTATTACTTTGCTATATGAAAAATAGAAGTACAATGTTGCGATATCTCGTCCTAAAGTGTTAGCATCGCAGCGCAAGCAATTCTTATCACTAAAAAAAAGTACTTTTAATCTTAAATAAAATGTCACGTAAATCACGCATATTCATAAACAATAAAATGCTTAAGTCTAATAAAAATAAAGCCTCATAAATAACTATGCATGTCGGGGCGTATATATGGCGCATTAAAAACGTTTATTCTGATATAAATGAGTGTGAAACGCATTAATAATACAAACTTTTAAATGTGTAATTATCGCAAACTGTTTCCGCATATAATTAGTTAGCAGATAGCTACGATAATTCATAGATGGTGATGAAAAAATAAACGAGAGATAATGTGTGTTTATGCTTTTATTTTTATTTTTATTATTTATTATTATTATTAATACCTACTACATCATAGATGCTCCGACTGGTATTTTACTCGGCTATGAATCAGTGTAATATGTAAAAGGTGGTAATATAAATATAAAATAAAGGGTGTTTTTTTATAGAGGTATAGAACTTTAAGTTGCAACAAAACAACGATGGATTATTCGATTGACATGAATTTTATTTAACCGAAATATCCGAATTGACCGCCACGGCTGGCGCGGATGTAGTCCAATCTGGACGTCCAATTTTCGATGACTCCAACATTTGTGGCCGTATATCGGCAATAACACGGCGAATGTTGTCTTCCAAATGGTCAAGCGTTTGTGGCTTATCCGCATAGACCAATGACTTTACATAGCCCCACAGAAAGTAGTCTAGCGGTGTTAAATCACAAGATCTTGGAGGCCAATTCACAGGTCCAAAACGTGTCTTTCAATAAATCTATTGTGGCACGAGCTGTGTGACATGTTGTGCCGTCTTGTTGAAACCACATCTCCTGGACATCACGGTTATTCAATTCAAGAATGAAGAAGTTAGTAATCAGGGCTCTATACCGATCACCATTGACTATAACGTTCTGGCCACCATCGTTTTTGAAAAAGTACGGACCAATGATTCTACCAGCCCATAAAGCGCACCAAACAGTCAGTTTTTCTGGATGTAACGGTGTTTCAACATACACTTGAGGATTACCTTCACTCCAAATGCGGCAGTTTTGTTTGTTGACGTAGCCATTCAACCAGAAGTGCGCTTCAACGCTAAACAAAATTCGCTTATGAAACTCGGGAACAACGGTAATCTCGTTTTGGGCCCATTCGACGACTACGCCTTACTTGATGATCGTTTGGCTGAATTGCCAAACCAAACTGAGAATAAATCACTTGACAGCTGATAAATCGGTCGCCACCTTGAAAAGTAATGCCAACTTTAAGTTCTATACCTCTATAAAAAAAAAACACGCTTTATATACGTAGGTACCTATAATTACTAAAAATTATTGCAATAATACAGCTATATAAATTTTATTTTCTTCAACAACAAAAAATTCACAGAATTTTTTAATCACTGGTTTTAAATGCAACTACCTTTCTAAAATTCTCTCCGAAAATTGTGTAACACGGGTGTAATGTGATCAGCTGTTCGATAGTTATGCCATTTTGAATATCAATTGTGAAAATTCATTAAAAAAAAAAAACAACCTAGAATTGTGCTCGTCTATTAAACAACGCTTTTATTGCCATTTTTTTTTTTTTTTTTTTTTTAAATAAAATTAACATTTTTTAAATAATCAACTGAACATCTATTGTTTTTCTACATTTCGGGGCAAAAAATATTGAAAATTTGGATCATTATGGAGGCACGGCAAAAACATGAAAAATCATAAGAAAAATAATAATTTTAAAGGGGAAAAATATTTGAAAATAAGCAGTAAATTCGATTGTTCAAATAAAATGATTAGAAATGCGATTACTTTTGCGGAAAAGAAAAAAAGTGCACACCACCTACCTTAAGGTGTTAGGTGGGTTTGAAAATTTTAAAATATCGATTTTTTTGTCTTATTAAATTGCAAAATATGTTTCAAATATTCTTCTAAAATTTCAAATAGATCAAAGTAAAATTCTAAGAGATATACTCTTTGGAAGTTCCGCCCATCAGGCCATGTCTGTGTCAATTTGAAACTTTAAACGCGTTTATCTCAAAACTCTATTTTTTTTTAGTTGGTGGACACGATTTCTCGAAAATTTAAAAAGCGATTTTGTTCAAAATTGGCGCACTTCTTTATAAAAACATTAACTGGTCATGGAACGAAAGATTTTTTTATTACAACCAAATTTTTCGAGTCAATGCATGGTGAAAATTGTGTTTTTTTGTTCAAAGTCTGCCAAAAACTCAAATTATAATTTTTTTAATTTTTTTTTCCTTCGTCCAATAACGAGATTTATCCATGTACTAACGAAATATTTTTGGTTTCTTGATTTTAGATGAACCAATAATGAGTTATGCTGCATTTTCTTTTGAGACGTCAAGAGAGATGAGGTATCAACGGCTGAGTTTTCGGAAGTTTTGAATATAAATTTCACAAAATACTGTTTAAATATGTATCTTTGATATTTTGAATTGTATGAATTAAATATATGATTGTATATTTAAAAAAAAAATAGTGAAAATTCCTTTTTTTAACATCTGAAACCCACCTAACCCCTTAATGGTTAACCTTTTGATTCGGCCAACCAAGAAAATATTCTTTTAGGTCTTTCATCGAACTCAAAAACCAAGTGTTATAAATTGATTGAACAAAAATTATCTTCCTGTAGTGCGAGAAAAGTAACCCTATTATCAGCCAAGCATGTACCAAAAAGGCTTCAATATGCAAGAGAGCACCTAACTGCCCCATAAAAAAGTGGCGAAATATTTTGTAATCTCATGAAAGTAAAATCGTTTCATATGGTAATAAGGCGATCAGGGATAGGTTAGGCGTCCACCAAATGAATAATGATATGGGTATGGTTTTCATGCAATGGAGTATTGCCAATGCACTCGATTAAAACTGCAATGGCTCAGCATTTTCATGTCAAAATTCTCGAAAATGTAACGTTATCCTATGCAGAATACGATATGTCATTATCGTGGGTGCTCCATTAGAACAACGACCTCAAACGCTCTAGTAAAAAAGGGCGCAAACCGTTTACATATCAATCTATCCATCGACCTTCTCAATCGCCTGACTTAATCTTGACAAAAGAGATTAATCTAAATCAAAAAGAAATATAAACGAGTTTTGGACTATTATTAAGGAGTCATGGAGCAAAATTCCTGAGGCTCTCACGGCCGGAGAGGTTTTATTTTCGTCATGTTGGCAACATAGTAGTGTAGCCAGACTTCTCCCCTTAGCAACGATACTGGTTCGACGTCAGTACGACGGTCAGTACGTTGACGCAATAACACGTTTCAGGAACAATGTCGATCCAGTCTTCAGTGGGCGAAGGGGTTGGCGGGCAACTATTTCAGCATCATAAAAATGATAGCCCGCGTCACCACCTGCATAGTTTGATAGGAATGGTGACTATTTCGAAAAATAGCCTACATTATGTACTAAAGTATCAAGTAAATTTTTTGTTGAGATAAAAGAAATGTAAAACCTACAAAAATTCAGTAGATCTACTTTCTGTAAATGCCTCGTATATCGGGTAATCTACATTTTATTCTGTAAGATTTTTATAAATATAAATTTTTTTTAACATACTTTGAATTATCGTGCTATTTTTGTTATCGCTCTGTGTTCTCCCTAAACATAAATATTTCTAGCAAAAGTTATTTTGTCTCCAAGAACTTTTCGATTCGTTATCTTATCAGTTGTTTGCTTTCAATTTTATTAAAATCGAAGAAGCAAAAACTGCTAAGCAAACCTAATGATTCTTCTACTATGTACTCAGCTTATAAAAAATGTGAACCCTTAATAAATATTTCCCAAAACACTGACATGGTAGATAATATCCATCTCTCCCTTATACAGGTGATTAAATTCAAATTTAGTTTCCAGAAGAAAAACCCAAAAAGATCACAGTCTATATTTCCTGTGTAACAGTTTATTGATATGTAAGTGTTATTGCTAACGTTTTCACTCACTCTGCTATGAACTTTATAGCTATGTGTAAGTGTGTACATATAAAGGGTGTTCCAAGTAGAGGTATTTTTTTCAATAGCCTTTTTTGACAGATCACGCGTGAGTCGTGTCAAGCTGTCATGCTATTTTTGTTCAATATTGTTTGGCATTTCCTCATGGAAAGACACTCCTGAACAACGTTTACCAATCATTCAACATTATTATGAAAAGTCAGGTTCAGTAAAGAATGTGTGAGCGTACTATTTGCAACACCATCACCCATCTTGAGGTCCAGCATTCATTATTGGATAATATTCGACTGAATAGACCACATCCACCACGCGTGTACACGAAGACCGTGGAGAGTCGATTGCCTATGGGCTCTTGAAAAGTCACAAGAAGACCTTTTCGAGCCAAATTTTGTTCAGCCATGATTCAAGAGCTGCCATTTTATCCAGAAAAAACAACGGTTTGGTGCGGTTTGTGGGCCGGTGAAATCATTGGTCCATATTTATTCAAAAATGATGCCGGTGAGAACGTAACCGTCAATGGTGACCGTTATCGTACCATAATAACCGACTATTTGATGCCTGAAATTGAAGTTCGTTATCTCCGCGACATTTGGTTTCAACAAGACGCCGCCACTTCCCACACATTGCATCAATCAATGGATGTATTAAGAGAATACTTCTGTGAGCAGACAATCTCACGTTTTGGGCCAGTCGATTAGCCACCAAAAAGCGTGTGATATCACACCGTTAGACTTTTTCCTGTGGGAATATGTAAAGTCTAAAGTCCAAGCGGACAATTCCGCTTCGATTCAAGCCTTGGAGCAAACCATCACGCGTGTCATTCGCCAGTTACCAGTCGAAATGCTCGAACGAGTCATCGAAAGTTGGATTCAATGGATGGACCATCTGAGACGTAGCCACGGCCATTATTTGAAAGAGATAATCTTCAAAAAAATAAATGCCAAAGAATGTTCTTTCGAATGGTAATAAACATTCACTATTAAATTTGAATGTTCTGTTTTGTTTTTTCTTTAAAAACAAAAGTATGGAACCTCGAAATGGATCACCCGTTATGTATATACGCCATTCAGTAAAATTTTGTCCAACTGTTTTTCATAATAGTTTCAAAGCAAGGAAGAAAAGTAATTACTGCAGTTTATTTTCCTACGCCAAGCTTAAAAATATGTAGATATGTATTGTGTACACTTTATATATGTACATACGTCTGTATAATTTCTTATAATTCAATTTCTCAGCACACGCCTATTCACCTGTCGTTTCTATTAGATCACAAACATACTTACATGCATATGTACTATGTACCAACTACTTCTTCATTGCATTTGTATGTTACCATCATCCACTTTGACCTCAGCTATATTTTCGATGTTGATGTTCAAGTACATTCATACATACAAACAAGCAGAAAAAAAAACCGCAGCTGGTTATTTCTTAACAAACAATGAGCTATAAAATGTGATGTTCACACGATTAAAATATAACTACAAATATACAACGAACCTACATATGTATGTATGTACATATTTTATTCACTGAAGAGTGTGCTTTTACACTGTTAACGAAAAATATAGCAAACATTGTAATTTTGTAATTTATTTATATTTATCTTTGAACGGTTTTTTTTTTTTAGTCAAAGGACTTGAAAATTTTCGCATGTTTTTTCACAAGGCCGATTTCTAAATCAGTTCCAAGTAAGTTGTTATCCATTGCGATAGTGGACAACAGTGGCAATCGAATCAATAATTTGCTCTCTTGGTTAATATTTTTTTGGATGTCCATTGTGGGAGTTCATTTTGCAATTTCATCACTTGTTGTGATTCAACTTTTTACTCAGCCGTAATTTCACATAAATTCCAATAAGGTCACACCGCATTTTTGACCCTTTTGGAAGTAAAACTGCCTACCAACAGCGCAACGCTTGATTTATCCAGGCCAGAGATTCAGATGGTTATTGGGAAGGCAAAACCCTCCAAATCAATCAGCACCGACGGAATAAGCATGCCGATGCTAAAACATCTGGTTCCAGTGGAATTCCCCATCAAGTTCCTCAATCTATCTCTGACCAATCTAATAATAACCGAATATCCGGCATGTTGAGATGGTTTAGAAATTCCCCTCTACTGTAACTGAAGAAAACAGCCAACAAAGTAGAATCATATCGCCCGATATCTCTCCTCCTCGCAGTAGCGGATACACTTGGGCCTTGTTACTCCCGTGTTTTATTCACCTCCTAAGTCCAACAGCAGAGCAGCATGGTTTTTACAATATGTAAAACAACAAAAGTGCACTTAATGCCATAAACACCCAGATAATCCCTGACCTTAATCAAAATCGAAGCTGCGCGTGCACTATCCTAGCAACACTGGATGCATCAAAATGCTTTGAAACGGACAAAGATGCACTGCTACTATTGGTCATTGTGGAATGAATCACCTGAGTGGCGGTGGACAGTCATCGGTAGAATATCTTGGCTATAACTCAAAATTTCGAGAATGTAACAGGTGGTTTCGAAAGGTTGCGTCCCTCCCTTTTAATTTTCATATTTCGAAGCTTTCCCCAGCACCAGATGGTGTTTCCCAGATGCCATATGCCGATGATTGCACGATATTAGCGTCTAGCCATGATATCAATATATTTTGTTTGAACGTATACTGCTATCTCGTCAACCTTTCCAAATTCTTCACTGTACGAAAACTACTATCGGCTACCCTATTCACGAGCTGAACGATAGAGTACCGGCTCAAATCCCATACGAATGCGATTGAGACCAAAGTACAAGTCCGTAGAAATCCCTATATCGCTAGGCGGCATTACCTGAGGAAAAGTCAAAGAAACAATCTCTTACAATTTATAAGGCAATCGGAGAGCCGACCATTAATTACACTGCACTGATTTGAACATCGAGAACTAGCAAGCCGAAGATTAAGAAGCTGCAAGCCTGTGAGAACAAATCCAGATGGACTGTTACGGGAAGCCTCCTAATGTCACCTATGTTCCCAGTTAAAGAGCATAATGTTCCGCTATGTGATCCATTTCTACTAGGATGCTTTTGTAGAGACCACCCTCTCAGTCATCTCCTAAAAGCCGAACCACGAACCATCTTTTGAGCACATTAAGAAGGAAGTACTTGACCTAATGGAATTCTTTCATACACGGAGACTCGGTCAATAATTTTAGAAACTCTCTTACCGCGAATGGCGTGCCCGGTATCCAACCGTCGTCCATAATAGAGGAAGGGCTCCCGAGAGCCGAGTAATACTGGTAAAATCAAGGTCTGGATAATATAGTAGACTCAACTCCTACCTAACGAGGCTTGACCTCGATATACTTGGCATATTTACCGCACGTCCACTAGAAAGATTAAAAGCTCCTTATAGGAGATGCTACAAAATGATGCGACTACCTTGCTTGGGAGTGGAACTTTGGGATCATATTATGCCGAATGGTCTATCCAAAATAACCGACGCCACGGTTATGGATCTTATTGGGTTCATCAGATAATCAAAGAAATTGGGGAGAGAAGCGTAATTGTGTATTCATCGTGTGATACATCGGTAACCACCACAACCTAACCTAAACTTACATGCCTACTAAAGCCTACCAACATCTAAACCCTTCTTTCTCTGGTCCGAACCGAACACTTGACGAAATGATTAGAAATAGTCGAAGAACCTAATAATTTCGCGAATATTTTTTCGGTTACTACAACAACTACAACATATAAACTGCCCAGAAGCTAAGCTGGGATCATAAATTTCATGCGTATGAACGTGCCGACTGCTGAATAACTAAAGTCTTTTTAGAAGAATCCAATACAGATGAACCTAATTAATAGAGTTAAGCCTAGAAGTGATTGGGAAGATCCAATAATATCGCATCCCGTTGTTCTTAGTGTTTCTCGTATGGCTTTCTCGATGTGTTACAGTCGTTAGTGTGATAAATGTATTTAAAGAGACACGCTATGAGTTAATTCTTGCTTTTCTGCTCAATTATGTTCAAGTTCTAAAATTTGGCTAAAAGAAAGTGAAAGCGAAACATGTCTAGAAATGATGAGATCACCTCCCATTTGGAAGAGTTGTAAACCTGAAATTTTAGTACTGTTTGTTCCCCCAACACTGTAAGCAATCCAAATTCACTTTTTATGCCCTCTATAGAGTCAAAGAAAAAACTTTGCTTGATTTTATGCGATAAACAACGGCAATTAAATATTTCATTGCCAACCAACCATACATACATACATATATATATATATATATGAATTTAAGTATTTGCTAACATGTCTAGTACATACATATAATTCATTTAAACAATAAAATGAAGTGGGAAGTTAAAATTTTGCTAACAACACACTCACACTTGCACGTAAACATGTAGCGTTGTTGAGCAGATGAAATGAATTTGAAGCTTGGCATGCGTCACTAACTGGTCAATAGAATACCTACACTTTACATACAAACATACACATGTACAGACTTGAGCACTTTATTCTCGCTTTCTTAACAAGCTCTGCTGCCTTCTAAACTTTCCGCACCCAGAAACGTCATTTGATGACTCAAATGCATGCTCATACTCATTTACTATTAAAACTGCTCTACACTGCCCCGCAGCCTTCGCTTCAGTTCAGAATTCTATTGTTGTTGCACAGTTAAATCTTAAGTCTGTAAGTAAAGTTAGCGGCTTTTTTTTATTTTTTTTTTTTTTGACATGCTATTTGGTTTTTTACGAGCGGAAAAATGATTTATGAAAATTTCAGTGAAGGTGTCAGCATGACAAAACACCTGAACTCCTTGTGATCTTGTTAGAGATAACAAATTTACTTTAATTTCATTGACCCCAAAAGTTGAATTTTTTTCAAGGGAGATTTAGATAGTGTAGCGTAGAAGTTAGTTTGAATATTTAATTACAATTTTAATTTTTTTTATATTTATTTTTTCATTTATAAAAGGCAAACAATGAACTGCTTTGTGGTGAATATAGCCTGAGATTTGCTTGAGCGTAGCTAATTGCGTATACAAATTACAGCCGCACAAAGTGGTAATAGCCAAGAGGCTACTTTTTTTTTTTAATATAAATAGATGTACATATATATATATACGTACGTATGTATATACGTATGTATATAACTGTAAAGAAGTGGTAACTGTATCTTGGCTTGTATATTACGGTAAGCCAGTCTATGCCTAGCTTATACGAAAATGAATAAGCTTAAGTTGCTCGTAAGGTAATTTGAGCCTCACAGTTGTTATGTATCTTCGTATGTATGTAACCAGTATATCTATCGCACCTATAGTATTTCATTAGTAGTAGATTTGAGCTTATATATATGCTTACTAAGATGTTTGATTTATTTTTCATATCACAATATCTGACCAGGTGTGCAATGCTACTAAAAAATATTTAAAAATAAGTTGAAAATGGACAATAATAGAGAGTATTATAGGCTCGGTAGAAATTGTGTGAAGTCTATGGTGGAGACTATCTGCGCTGTGCCTCCAGCACCATTACCCTGTTTTGGTAACCAACCATGATCTAACGGAAGTCCCCACCACTCACATCAATCTCAACCTCTCGTGAGGGTTTACTCTGCACTTCCTAATACCGCACACCGCAGTACTTGGTCTGGCTGTTGCCACTTTTGGACATGATCTGTCCTGAACACCACTCGTTGTGTAATCTATTGCCCCAAGCTGTAGGAGTCGGCTCGCAACCACAAATATTTACTACACCGCCGCCAGCTACTAAGAACCATGCATGAACGTCACCAGCGAGTAATAAGGGGTGATTCATTTCGAGTTTCCCTCCTTTAAAAAAAAACACAGAAAAAGTCTAACGGTCACACGGTCTTGGTGGCCAATCGACCGGTCCAAAACGTGAAATTATCTGCTCAATGAAGTGGCGCCGTCTGGTTGAAACCAAATGTCACGCGGCGAAAACGGTCGCCATTAACGGTTACGTTCTCACCGGCATTATTTTTGAAGAAACATGGACCGATGATTCCACCGGACCACAAACCACACCAAAACGTTGTGTTTTCTGGATGAAATGGCAGCTCTTAAATTTCTGCAGGCTGCTCTTCGTCCCAAATGCGGCAATTTTGCTTGTTTATATACCCATTGAGCCAGAAATGGGCCTAATCGCTGAACAAAATTTGCCTCGAAAACGTCGGATCTTCTTGGAACTTTTCAAGAGCCCATAGAGCAAAGCGATGTCGCTTGGAAAGGTCGAGCGGCTTCAGTTCTTGCACAGACTGTATTTTGTAAGCTTTCAATTTTAGATCTCGACGAAAAATGCGCCGTCAGTCCGAGTTGCTGCAAACGCCGCCGAATCGACTCTCCACGGTCTGCGTGTACACTCTGCTACGGCGTGGTCGGTCGAATAGTATCCAATAATGAATGCTGGGTCTCAGTAGGCCGATTTAGTTGACACTAAGTTGAAGCGCGCGAAACACATTCTTTAGAGAACGTGAATTTTCGTAATAAAGTTGAATGATTTGTAAACGTTGTTCAGGCGTAAGCCTTTCTATAATGAAATGCCAAACAATACTGAACAAAACTAACATGACAGCTTGACAGGACTCACGCGTGATCTGTCAAAAAAAGGCTATTAAAAGAAGTACCTCTACTTGCATCACTCTTTACTACCCTAGAATATCAGGGCATAATTATCGCAAAATTATCTCGACTGACAAACCCTCCGATTTTATTCCCGCGAATCACCGGACATAAAAGTAAGTCTACTTCAACAAAACTGGTTAATTCGCCTTTACTGAGGACGTCTTCCGTGCCCTCTCCGTCCCCAAATCGCTAGCCAGCAGCGCCTGGGGAAAAGACAAAGAAACGTTGCTCGAAGTTTACAAGGCAATTGTCCGTCCGATCATTAACTACGACGCACCGACTGCCCTGCTTGCAATGAGTCCCCGTATGACACCAATCACCGCTTTGCATACCCACTAAAACCCACTCATCTAACAGTTCTCTCTCTGTTCGGAAAAAGCTCGCTCCCTGGACTTGCCGTTTGAAGAACTCGACCACATTGAATCAATATGTCTGCTCCTAGGCGCAGGTTGAGCTAGCCGCAAAAAAACAGCAACAACAGCCCTCACAATCGATATTCAAAATCAATATTCACCAAAAGAAGATTATTATTTCTATGTGATGGGACTGCAAGCGTGTAGTCCACTTTGAGATCTACGATTCGGACTGCTGGTTGAAACGAAATCCAAAATTATAGAAAATTAATTTTTCTAATTACGGTCGCCCCTCGGCAGGGTGCTCTCCGAGTGTGCTTCCGATGGCGACTTAGAATAAATTGTAGGACCCTCCATTTGTTGGTAAAAACAAAAAGACGAAAAACCGCGAATTGGAGGAGAACTCGGGCGAAAATCGCTTCAGTGGTTATAAAGCCCTATTATATATAAATATAGCGTGTTTCTTCTTTGCCCTGCAATTTGCTAACGATCTTGTTGAATAAGACTGACTTAGTTCCCTAATATTGACCGTAGTTTACTTTATTTGTTACTTTTCTGGTGTACAGAGGTTGTTGCTGATATTTCTAAGCCGCCGTATCGGTCGTTTTGATTATTCAATCTCGATTCTTTCAGATATCGATTTCAGACTTTTCGATAACCTCAATCTTTCGAGTGATGCTTAATAGAGGTGTCTGGTCGCTGGACACACAGGGAGTAGAGACTTCTCTGCTCACTTAAAGTATGTTAATATGTCTAACGACGTTTCGGAAAATACCTTTAAACCTTTGGAGCGTTGGGTCTTTAGAATTCCTATTTACTATAAATTTCAACGTATGATAAATCCACTAGCGAAATATGATTTGTGTTTGTCACACTCTTCGGTTTATTTATATTTATTTATTTCTCAGTCAGTTAACATCATCAGCAACACCATAATAATAATTGTATCTGACACATTCGTCACAACATGTAAAATGACATAGAATGAAATTGCGCTACACCAGCATATTAACCAATTTACAGACACACCTACATACGTACAGTGTATCAATAAAGTGAGTATGCACTGAGTATTTGAAACTTCAAAATGAAATATTTCGCTCTAACTTCGTCACAAATGAATTTTTTTTAATTGTTTTATTGCTTATGATGTCAACTGTCGCTTTCATGCAACACGATCTATTTTTAAAAGTACCGTTAGATTTAATAGCACGTGTTCTCTGATATGTGCAAAAATTATGTCATTAAAGTTTGTATGCAAAACATAAAGTTCATTGGGTTCGTCGCGCTTGAATAGGTAAGAGAGCATGGAAGCTGGTTTTTCTTTTTGAATATAATTGAAATATTCAGTTTTTAATAAAATTTCAGCACAAGCATTAGTAAAGAGTTTTTAAAATCGTGATGGCACCGCGGGGAAAAGAATTGTCTCAGGACCTAAAGGATTTATTAATAAAATCGTTCAAAGGGAAAAAATCTCAGAGGAAAATAGCTGAAATTGTTGGTAAAAGTCATGCAACAGTACAAAAAGTCATTGAGCAATATAAACGAGACGGAGATACCAAAACCAATCAGAGGTCTGGACGGTCTAGCATATTAACATCACCAGAAAAGCGAATTATTGTTCGCAAGATGCGTGAAAATCAAAAAAAAAAATCAGCTTCCAAGATTCAAAAAGAAATTGAAAATGAGGTTGGAAAACTGTGCAATCCTGAAACGATTCGTCAGGTACCATGTTCGCAACATGCGTAAGAAACCTTTTATTAGCGAAGTAAACCGGAAAAAAAGAATTGCCTTCGCCAAAGGATACGAAAAAGCTGATAAAACGTTCTGGAACACAGTTGTTTTTTCCGATGAATCTAAATTCAATATTCATGGATCCGATGGACGAGCTAAGGTATGGCGAAAAGTGAATTCTGAGCTTCAACTGTAAAATCTGATGGGCACAGTCAAACACGGTGGTGGCTCCGTTTTTGTTTGGGGTTGTATGGCAGCATCTGGAGTCGGTAAGCTGGTAATTATTGACGACATTATGGATCGTTTTCAATATTTAGATATTTTGAAAAAAAAAAAATTACACGAAAGTGCCGCCAAGCTTGGTCTTCAACAAGACAACGACCCAAAGCACACTGCTTCCATTGTTCAAGAGTGGCTCCTATATAAGGTCCAGAAACAACTTCGTACACCACCTCAGTCCCCCGATGTCAACCCTATATAGCATTTATGAGAACATCTTGATCGGCAGATTCGAAAACGCAGCATTTCAAGCAAGGATAACTTGAAAAAGATCCACGCGGAAGAATGGGAGAACATACCGCCTAGCGCGACAGTGAACCAGGTGAATTCAATGGATTCTAGACTAAAAGCGGTACTTAAACAAGAAGGCAACCCTACGAAGTATTGAAAACCAATTTTTTAAATTTTTTTTATTAAAAATTTGAATTTAGAAGTACTAATTTGATTTTGCATACATACTTTTTTGATGTTATTTTGAAGATATTTTTATTTAAGTTTAATTTATTTAAAGAAATATAATTTTTAAGTTAACTTTTTGTACCTGAATTGAAGTTCCTAATATATTGTTTAGATATAAATCTCTTTTCCTTTTGTAACAAAAAGATTTGTATATTTTTTTATTGTTTTTTTTTTCTTATGGTGCAACTGCATACTTACTTTATTGATTGACTGTACGTATCTGTATATGCCAGGCAGTTGTGCTTAATGTTGCCGACCTCAAAATCTACTCATAAATGCCGCAACGCTTTTGCTTAGCTGCACTGAATGTTAGGCATTTTTATTTAGAGCTACACACATAAATATCTACATATATACATGTATATATACATACAGTTGGAGAGATGTTTGTGGAAATATCCACGTTTTTCATTTAAATTGCATACACTTTTTTTTTAACAAATATAAATTGTGTACGCCATTTTTAAGCGCTGCTTACTATGTACTTATATATGGACATATACTTGCATATATACATATGTATGTACATACGCTTCCATATCTGAGCATCAACGACTGACTCCTACATCACCATAATTTTTGCATTGTTTTGGATGTTTTAAATGAGTAAAAATATAGTAGATCTTCAGTTAAATTAAATATGTTCCACATAAATCGTGACACATATGTACATATACATATATTGCACATACTACATGCAATTTATGTGTTGTCATTGTTGTTTACTTAATTGTGATTGTGATCGAAGGCTCTATGTAACACGTCAATTGGAAAGTCTCCGAACTACCATAGTACAAAAATATTTTTTTGGCAAAATTCATTTTTATTATTCAATATAGGTTTCTTTCAAGGGTGATACACAGAACATAGCGACCCTTTCACTTTTCAAGGCTCTATGTAACACGTCAATTGGAAAGTCTCCGAACTACCATAGTACAAAAATATTTTTTTGGCAAAATTCATTTTTATTATTCAATATAGGTTTCTTTCAAGGGTGATACACAGAACATAGCGACCCTCTCACTTTTCAATACCATTTTTCTAGTAAGATTTGTCCTTTGCTTCAAAATAGGCGTCCACATCGTCATTCGATTAAAATTTCTTCCCAGCGAGCACTATTTTGAGATCCGAGAACAGTAAATAGTCGGTGGGAACCAGATCTAGAGAATACGGTGGTTGCGGAGGCAATTCGGAGCTCAATTCATGAATTTTTGTCATCGATTTCACTGACTTGTATCACAGTGCATTGTCTTGGTTAAACAGCACTTTCTTTTTCTTCAAATGCGACCGTTTTTCGGCGATTTCGTCCTTCATTCCAATAACTCTATTTAATAGTCGCTGTTGATGGTTCTTCCTTTTTCAAGGCAGTCAATGAAAACTCCATGCGCATACCAAAATACAGACGCCATAACCTTATCAGCTGGATTTTTCCACGATTTGGAGCGAAATCATCATGTGCAGTCCACTCAGATGATTGTCGATTGGACTTCGTAGTGAGATGATGAATTATTAAACTGCCTTACGGCGTTAATTGCCGAAACTGCCGCATTTAGGAAACAAAAATTGAGATCCAGAAACGCCTATGGAATGACCTAAGTGAAAGTTTTTGGGCCGGAGTTTGCGCCAAAATAATGATAATGAATATTTTTTCAAATAAACCGAAATACGCGATGAAAATTGATATCGGTGAAAATTGCTCATTTCTCTGACTTTCTGAACTGATCACCCAGATCTGCGGGTTTTGACTCAACTGGCTTCTTATCGTGGGTTTATTTGAAAACCAAACGTACGCCAGCGATTCCCGGACCATTGATAATCACGCAAGGCAAGCATTCGTGCCGAACTCGTCACTATACCGATGGAGATGCTCGAAAAAGTAATGAAAAACGCAGTAAAAAAGTTGCATTATTATCTATCTTCTATACGGGACGATATATGCCTTATTAGCATACCATTTATGTACCAGTTATTGAAAGCAAAATTTTAAAATACAAAAATTAATAAAAAAAAAAAACTTAATCATTAGGGGGATTCGCTATGACTAGGAAATGCATACTATGCAAATATTTCCTATGGAATTGTGCTAGAGATCGAGAGCACCCCTGTTGCATGTATTTCCTAGACTTGGCGGCGAATACCCCTATTTTGTTTTTTCGATGTAAATTTTTGTAAAAATTTGTTAATATCTATATATTTTTCTCGTTGTCTTTTTCAACCATTAAATTACATTTTCATGTGGGGGTTCACTTGATCACTTGCATACGTTCTGCAATATATACTTAAATATGTACATGTGTACGAGTACATATGTCTGTATGTATACGTTGCCTTAATTTATTAAATTTTTTGCAATTGCTGCATGTGTTAGCCCCTTGATATTCTCCGGTTTTCTCTTTTATTAGTTTTATTTTATTTTTTTGTACAGGAGTATACGAGTATATTCCGCCATTTAAACGCCTGTTGGTGTCGTTCTTGCACCCCCTTTGTGGTTAAATGAACGGCATATATTGTATTTAGGGCGACCACTTGTTGACATCTCAATTCATACAGCCACGGACAGAGATTTAGAGTACTTACGACTAAAATTGGAATCTTGTTGTTATTTCTTATGAGAGAGGCAATCTTATTAAGTTTTTGAAATTATGGCAACCTTACATCGAGGGATTTCAAAAAAAAAAAAAAAAAAAAAGGTTCAGGAGAATTTCTTAAAATAGCAAAAGTCTTAAGATATCTCAAGGATAATGTAATTGTTAAGAAACCTATAGTGGTTTCCTTTCAAATCTTTATTCGTAGTTTGCTGAAGTTGATGTGTGAATGATCTCACAATACCACATAGACCTTTGAACAAAAATAAATTGTACGATCTGCTCAGCAGAAAGAAATCACATAATCAAAGCTTAAAATTCTGAAAAGGACAAAAAAGAATTAAATTTGTGTTTTCATATTAAAGCTTAATGATGGTAATTTAAATAGAGCTTAATTATGAAAAATACAACATTGCGTCCATTTCATAAAAATATTGTTGTGCATCGCTCCTGTAGATGATGTACAGAGCAACCTTCAATAAAAATCAACCCTTAAATCTTAACATTATCATCAACGCAAGTTTTTTTCTTCTCAAACATAATATGAAAAATGGATAAAAAAAAAGAAATAAATATATGTAAAAAATTTTAGAAAAAAAAATATTATAATACAAAAATATATTTAAAACTAAAATAACTAATAAATAAATAAATAAGTAAATAAAAATAAAAGAATTTTAAAATTCTTAAATTAAAAAAATAGATAAAAATAATAAATAATTAAAAAAACACGAATAAATTAATAAATAAATATATATATAAAAAATTTAGAAAAAAAAATAAAATTAAAAAAAATAAAAAAAGCTAAAAAAAACTAAAAATTAAATTTAAAATTTTTTATTTAAAATTATAAAATACATAAAAAAACAAAAAGAAATAAATGAATTTAAAAAAAATATTATTGATTTAAAAAAAACTAATAATAATAATAATAACATCAATAATAAAAATAAAAAATTAAATAAAAATTAAAACAAAAATTGCATAAAAATTTAAAAAATTTCAAAAAAATTCTAAAATTTCAAAAAAAATATACAAAAAAAATTTAATATAAC
This sequence comes from Neoceratitis asiatica, assembly GCA_030068015.2. NCBI lineage: Eukaryota > Metazoa > Arthropoda > Insecta > Diptera > Tephritidae > Neoceratitis > Neoceratitis asiatica. Next base: position 65,445,274 of record CM061526.1, read on the forward strand.
ATAAAAACTACAAAAAAATTTAAAAAACATGAAGAAAAAAATATTAAAAATTAAATTAAAAATAAATTAAATAATAATAATAACAATAAAAATAACCACAGTAATAAAAATTCAAAAATTTTGAAATAAAAATTAAGAAAAAAATTGCATAAACAATTAAAAAATTTAAAAAAATATAATAAATTTAATTTAACAAAAAAAATTTAGCACAAAAAACTTAAAAAAATCAGAGATTAAAAAATATATAAAATATAAAAAAATAGATAAAAAATAAAAAGTAATTAAATAAAAATTAAATAAATATGATAAAAAATAATTTAAAAGAATATAAATAAATATAAATGAAAATGAATATATAAAAATGAAAATAAATAAATAAATAAAATTGTAAAAAATAAGAAAATTTAACAAAAATTAAAAAACTTAAAAATACAAAAAAAAATTAAATTTAAAAAAATTTAAAATATAAATAATAAATTAATAAATTTTTTTTGTTAAAAAAAATAAAAAATAAAAAAATAAAAATATAATTAAAAATAAAAGTAAAATTAAATTAAATTAAAAAAATTAATTAATTTAATAAAAATTAAAAATAAAATAATAAATATAAAAATAATATAAACCCGCTAGAGTGCCTTAATTTTTTTGTTTATTATTTATGTAAATATGAATTTCAGTACACATATGTATGTAAATATGTCTGCATATATTTAATTATATCGAAATTAATATTATTTGCACAGTTGTATTGGCACACAAGAACTAACAAGCCAATAAAAGAATAAAGTAAATATATAATATTATAGAAGATAAGAATTGTTCAATGTAAATGAATGACGCTGAGGGAAAAAACTTCAAAAATGATAAGTTCTTTGCATTGGTTAAATATTTAAATTTATTTCTAAGCAAAAAAGCGCAAATTATATGGAAGTCACAAATGAGTAATAGACCCGGCGACAGCTGGTACCAGATATAAAATAAAATAAATATTTTTATGGGAATTTTTTACGTAGTTTTCGCGCGCAAAAAATAACTATTGTAAATAAAAAGAAATGGTTGTGCATGAAAAAAAAATTATTTCTTTATTATCTTTTCTTATTTATTTTATATATTATTATAATTTGTTTATAATTTTAATTCACTTTATTTACTACTTTTTGCCGGGAAAATGAACGAGCCACAATATCGCCAACGTGTCGCCAGCGATATTTACGATACGCCCATTTACAATTGTCGCCGCAATGAGCACGTTGGATCGGCTTCACCAGAAAGTAGAATTACTCACTATTTTAAATTTAGTTTTACTATCGTTTTTAGTACTTGACACTAAGTGTTCTTCATACATACATATATGTGAATAAAAGAGTTTATATTAATCAATAGACTACTTTAATAATTTTTTGTGACTAATTGTAAATATATTTAGCTTTTTTTTCGAATATAAAATTCTGTAAAAAAAAATCAAATATGAAAAAGAGGCTAGAATTTTCAATATTTTTTAATTTGCTAGTAAATAATTTTATTTTTATTAAGTTTACATAAATGGAATACCAAATTTCAACCTATTTGATGTACTTTTGAGGGATTTTTTGCCAAAAACCTCGTTTCTGAACCAACGGTTCGCTTCATTTAAAGTATCTCTGTTTACTTCATTTTAAATGTGTGTAAAATGCCATATTTCATGTCTCTAGATGCTCGATTTATGACCCAAAATCTAGTATCAGAACAAATTATTTATATGGCAGCTATATAATACATACAATCGAACTGGCTGGTTCCGACAAATGATCAATATATTCAAAAACTACATCCCCATACGAAGTGTCGTTTAAATAACTCAAGAACTGAGGGATTAGTTTGCGTTCAAACCGACGGCCAGACGAACATGGCTAAATCAACTCAACTCGTCGTTCTGATCCCATCGATATAAATTTCTGAATCTGTCTCTCTCTTCATCTTCTGGTACTTCCATACTTCGAACAAGAATCAATAAACCATTTTATGTTCATAAAAGGTTTCAAAATTTAATTTTTTGAAAATTCCAACTAACCCCCAAAACCTTAAGTTCGCTGTTTTGAAAATCTGAATGAATATCTTTTCAGTAAGATTATGAAAAAGCCCCATTGAATGATTGTGGATGTTTAAAGGTGTTCAAATCCAAACTGGAATTTTCAATAATTTCATCTTAACGTAAATTTCGGGTCTGGAGCTAAAATTTTAACAGTTCAGTACAGTACAGTAATCAATCAGTCTCACATCAGCTGCACTGAATTTGGAGGAATACAGATCCGAATTTCAAATTTGTTTTTGTTGAAGTTTGAGGCGATCTTGGGATTGCATAAAACTCACTTCTTCTGATTATTTCAAAAAGTCATTTCAAACTATAAAAGAATTTCTGAAATTATTAACAGGTCAATTGAAAAGTTTAAAGGTGATGTATCGATTATAGCGACTCTCCAACTTTTCGATACCATTTTTGTAGAACGATTTGCCCTTTGCTTCAGTTTCGGCGATCACCTCTTCATTCGACGAAAATTTGTCCCCAGAGAGCATTCTTTTGAGATCTGAAAACAGGAAATACTCGCTGGGGGCAAGATCTGATGAATACGCAGGATGCGGAAGCAATTCGAAGTCCAATTCATGGATTTTTGCCATCCATTGGATTGAATTGTGACACGGTGCATTGTCTTGCTGAAACACTTCTTTTTCTTCAAATGCGGCATTCAAACGATCCACTAACGCTACGCAATAGTCGCTTTTGATGGTCCTTCCTTTTCCCTTTCCTTCAAGGTAGTCAATGAAAATTATTCCATGCGCATCCCAAAATATAGACGCCATAACCTTACCTTAGCCGACTATTTCGTTTTCCCACGCTTTGGAGCGGGTTTATCGTGTGCAGTTCACTCGTATGACTGTCGATTGGACTTCGGAGTGAAATGACACATAACGACGCAAAAACTCTGGTTTATTGCGCTTGAACATCTCCAGACACTGGTCCGAATCATCAACCAGTTTTTGTTTTTGGTCAAAAGTGAGTTCGGGCGGCACCCACAGAGCTTTCTCATACTCAAATATTCATGAATGATATGATGTACACGCTGAGTTGATATCTTTAGAGTTATGTTTTCAACCTCTTTTAGGCGTCCACTGCGTTCACCGTCTTTTCTGCTCATTTCCAATGATACGGACCAATGATTCCACCAGCCCACAAAGCGCACAAAACAGTCAGTTTTTCTGGATGTAACGGTGTTTCAACATACACTTGAGGATTACCTTCACTCCAAATGCGGCAGTTTTGTTTGTTGACGTGGCCATTCAACCAGAATGCTTCATCGCTAAAATGGACGTTGTGCGCGATACGTTTTCCGCACAGAACCATTATTTTCGAAATAAAATTGCACTATTTACAAGCGTTGTTCAGGCGTGAGTCTATTCATGATGAATTGCCAAACCAAACTGAGAATAAATCACTTGACAGCTGTTAAATCGGTTGCCATTTTGAAAAGTAATGCCAATTTAAAGTTCTATACCTCTATAAAAAAACACCCTTTATGTTAGGTAATGCCGAAGATGTCCACAATATTTTTTATAAGAAAAATATACAAACATACGTATATAGTGTACAACTTATATCAGTGCATCATTAAAATTAATTGCAATATTTAAAGAAAAATTATATTATTTCGAATTCATGTCAGCTGATTTCCTGTTTATAGGTGAAGGTAATGAATTTCCCTGTCAAATAAAAATTATTTCTTCCATCACGTGCGATTTGGCTTTACCCGCACTAGATTGAGAAAGAAAATAAAAATTTATTTTTTCCCCTCGAGTAATTTACGTCAGCAATCAACGACCAACAGATGACACAGACATTCCTAAATAATGATAATGACTATTTATTATGAAATTCGTGAAAATAATTATCTGCAATTAAAAAAAAAGTAATATTAAAAAAAAATTAAAATTTTTTAAGGCAACTAGAGATAAGCGTTGTATTGGCAAATGGTGTTGGCAACGAGATAATTATTATCTTTGGCTCGATTTTGAGTAATCAAAGTTAATATTGGCTTAAGTTTTTTTTTTTATAAGTAATTTTGTAACAGAATTGAAGTGTGGCAATGGTAGCCGTCTTACATCAAGCAGTGCCGAGTTATTACGTGATTAAGTTTATCTGGCAGGAGGACTTGAGAAAAACGGTGTAAACTATTCTTTAATGAGAGTGCAAGTTGGTTTTGTAATCAAGAGACTTTGTTGTTCTAAATCTCGTTTAGGTGTAAGTTAGTTTATAGGAGGTTAGGTTACCATGGCTGACTGATACGCCTTACATAGACTGTTGGTCCTCTGTAATGCCCGATTGCAGTAAAATCTAATTTGAGAAGGTAGTAGCCGTCAAATAGGATATCAACTCTTTCTGCATAGTTTTAGATCACCCTGATATCTAGCTTTGATACTCCTACTAGTTCTCTGAACTATGAAGCCCTTAAATATATAACAAAGAAGGTGCTATCATACGCCTCACACTAGATTTCTTATATTTCTTGTCATTAGTTCTGCAGTCCTTACTAGATCGCGTGAGCAAAAATTGACTGCGTCTTCCTTCGCTTCCTTTGCACACGATCTTGCCGGTCTTGCAGCTCTTTAATTCTTTCTATCTCAACCTGATCCGTCTTCCAGTGAGTATTTAGCGTTTTTGCTATATTCTAGACTAGCCCAGTCTCCAATGGAATATCACTTTTGACGATTTCATCAACTATTTAACTTTCCACAAGGCTACCGTGCCCTGGAAAGCACGCTTCCCTGATTCTAGAAACATTTTCTGACGTAATCCGCTGTGAAATGAAGGCTTTAATTAGTGCCTGGTTATCCATGTGCATGTTTCCTGTGGTATTAGCAGCTTTACTTAAAGCAAGAACCTCCGCTTGAAAAATACTGCATTAATCCGGCATCCTGAAATATTGTCTGGAGTGCAGTTCAGCCCAACATATATTAGCACCAGTACCATCGGTAATTTTTGATCCGTCACTGTACCTGCTGTAAGCTTTGTTGGCCACTACTGCGTCAACTAACCTTTCTCTTGCTTATTGAGTTATGCCTGAAGGTTACCTGAAGCCGTCAATCTTACAAGGGGTTTCGCTATGTTCTTTGTCACCACAATGTTGACTGACAGTAGTGCGAGTAACCTTTCAAGTGTAGCTACAGATGTAGGTGATTTAAGCGCCCCTGTTATTCAGTGTTCAGCGAGCCACTCTCTTTTAAAAGGACTGCAGAACAAAATTGGCTTGCTACTGCCTTGTAGCACCAGTGTATAAGCTTAGCTTAGCTTTAGGTATGAGTAAAGTCATTATTGTCTTCGAGATCACTTAATGCAGAGCCTAAGAAATGTGTTTTTTCTTTAGATTCGACCCACAGGGAGATTTGTTAGATGAGCTACTTTCCCAGAGACATCTAAAAAGGGGATTGGTGCATGAAACTGGAACTAGTTGTATATGTATGCCCGTGTAGAGATTATGTGTGTTCCGCGAGGGAGACAATCGACGCCTCTAGAGATTTTGAGAGATTTTGTCGATGTCTAGCGGAATTTTTGGGAAGCTTCAAGTGTCAAAGCATTATTAAATTTCATTTTTCCTGCTTAGGCGTCTCTCTTCGAAACTAATATAAATAGGCTATTTCGGAATGTATTAGATTAGATTATTCTAATCTCAGATTAAATTCATGCATTTTTAACAAAAAGTTCCCAAATCGATTGTGTTTTGTAGCACAGGTACATATGTATGTTACTCGACAAAAAAAAAAAAAAAAAAGCCGGCTATTGACTGAAGAAATGTCTCGTAAACTGACTTATAAGCAGGGTCAGCAATAATTGGCCATTAAAATTCATAAATACACAATTCATACATACATATACAATATAAATATGTATGCATGTTATAGATGTATGCTATGTATAGTACCATAATTTATTTATTTTTATTTATTTATATAATTCTGTTAGATCTTCGATATGTAGCCGCCGGTAGCAGTGAAGGCGACACTCGTTGGCCGCTCGTCTTCTATTGTTGTATTAATAACATATATATGTACATCTAACGGTGCTTCGCGCTGCAGCTTTGTTCAATTTAACAGTAAATTATAAAAAAAAAATCATATTTTTTTATTTGTTAATAATTTGAGCTGTAGAGCTGCGTGAAAGCCGACAATCAAATATATGCTTTTGACCCATAAGAGTATTTTATTTTATTATTTTCTATTCTTTTGAGAACACATTTGAGGTTTAAAGAAGATCCACTTTTCGTTCTGCCCAAAACGGCTTTGTATAAGATATGCGCCATTTGCTTTTTTCCGGCTTGGGATTTGTCTGCGAAATATTTTGTGGTGATTGCAGTCAAAGTGGCAGTTATGGATGCATATAAAATATATATGTACAACTGTTCGTACATATATTGGGAACTAAAGTAGAATTTTCATTAAAAAAAACTTCCAAATGCAACACGTCACCACCCTTACATATCAAATCTTGAATATTACATTATTTATTCACTCTTACATACATACATAAAGGGTGATCCATTTCGAGGTTCCCTTCTTTTCTTTTTTAACGAAAAAAAACACAGAAAATTCAAATTTAATGGGGAATGTTTATTACCATTCGAAAGAATATTCTTTGGCATTTATTTTTTGAAGATTATCTCTTTCAATTGTTGGCCTACGGCTACGTCTCAGATGGTTCATCCGTTGAGTCCAATTTTCGATGACAGGCCCAAAACGTGAAATTTTCTGCTCACCGAAGTGTTCTCTCAATAAATCCATTGATTGATGCGATGTGTGGGAAGTGGCGCCGTCTTGTTGAAACCAAATGTCGCGGAGATTACGAGCTTCAATTTCAGCCATCAAATAGTCGGTTATCATGGCGCGATAACAGTCGTCATTGACGGTTACGTTCTCACCGACATCATTTTTGAAGAAATATGGACCAATGATTTCACCGGCCCACAAACCACACCAAATAGTTGTTTTATGTGGAGGAAATGGCAGCTTTTGAACTTTTGCAGGTTGCTCTTCATTTCAAATTCAGCAATTTTGCTTGTTTACTTGTTGCTGGCTCGAAATCGTCGGATCTTTTTGTAACTTTTCAAGAACCCATAGAGCGAAGCGCTGTCGCTTGGGAAGGTCGAGCGGCTTCAGTTACGGTACAAACTGTATTTTGTACGCTTTTAATTTAAGATCTCGACGTAAAATGCGCCAAGTCGTTCCATACGTCAGTCCGAGTTGCTGTGAACGGCGCCGAATCGACTCTCCACGGTCTTCCTGTACACTCTCAGTTAAGACCGCTATATTTTCTTCACTGCGGTCTAATCTGTCAAATCGGTCGAATATTATCCAATAATGAATGCTGGATCTCAAGATGTTGCGAATAGTACGCTCAGTAGGCCGCTTATGTTGATTATAAGTTGAGCGAACCCCGCGAAACACATTCTTTACAGAACCTAAATTTTCGTAATAAAATTGAATGATTTTTAAACGTTGTTCAGGCGTAAGTCTTTCCATTATGAGATGCCAAGCAATACTGAACAAAAATAACATGACAACTTGACACCACTCACCCATGATCTGTCAAAAAAAGGCTATTGAAAAAAGTACCCCTTCTTGGATCATCCTTTATATACAGGGTTATATATTTTGGAGTTTCCAAAATAAACTTAAATTAATTAAATGCGTTTAAGATAATTTATTTTCATAAAATTATCTTTTTATTATATAATTTTTTAAACCTTGCCATTATATGTGAAACACTACATCTGTCAAATGACCGTCTCGAGAATTTTTGAAAACTTCGCTCCGTTTGAGGCAATTTTCGACCATTTTTTGGCGGTATCTCGGTCATAACTTGACGATAGTTGGTTTTCAAGTGCTCGAGAGCTAAAGGCATAAACATGGTCTTTCTCGTAGCCCCACAAAAAAAGTTGAACAGTGTCAAATCGTACTATCTGGCTTCAGGAGTTGCGAGAGCTGGACTTCATACGGATGTAGGTGTAAGTCGTAAGTGCTAAATGCACATTAATGTGCCTAAAGAAAGTCCCAGCAGGGCGGTTGTTAAGCGTTCCATTTTCATAAATGATTGACGTTTATCTAAAACAAAACTTGTTTAGTTTGACAGTTCAGTTTGACAGATGTCCAAATACATCCCTTTACTTTCGTAGGGGTTAACCCTTTACAAGTGTTGGTACATAAAGGGTTTTGCAATAGGGATGATATGATTTCTAAGTGTCGTTTTGGCCATTTTTAATATGTCATGATCTGTCTTTTTTTCATTATGTTCAGTAATGCTTACAATTTCATCCATGGATCACCATAAACGTCGTGAATTTGCTGATTTTGCCTTGGAACAACTTGAAAACGATAACGATTTTTTTAAGTAAATCATCTCCGATGAGGCTCACTTTCATCTGAGTGGTGCGATATATAAACAAAACTGTCGATTCCAGTGCGAAGAAAATCCAAAATTATTCATGAACAACCATTACATTCACCTAAATTTGACAGTTTGGTGTGGTGGAATCATCGGTCCGTAGTTCTTTCGAAATGAAGTTGGGAGCAGCGTTACTCTCAATGGAGATCGATGATAACCAACTTTTTATGACCACAATTGGAAGAAGCTGCTCTTAACAGCATCTGGTTCTAACAAGACGGGGCTACGTGTCACACAGCACGTGCAACAATCGAATTATTGCGAGAAAGGCTTGGAGATTCGATTATTTCACGAAATTGTGACATTTAATGGCCTCCAAGAAGTTGTGATTTAACACCATTAGACTACTTCTTGTGGGGTTATTTGAAGTCATTGGTCTTTGGCAATAAACCAGACTCTCTTCAAGCTTTAAAAGTCAATATTGAACGTGTTATTCATCTGACATACGACTTGATTTAGTGGGAAAAGTGCTCAAAAATTGGGTCCATCGAATTTTTTCTTGCAAAAGAAGTCGCGGAGGCCATTTGAATGATGTTATATTCAGAACTTAATTGTATCGATTGTAATTCACATTAAATTAAAAACATTTAAATTTCCTTAACAATTAGTGTTTTTATTTCCTAAAGAAATGATATCACTCTTATTGGAAACCCCTATATTTTGAGCATTAAAGTAGAATTCTCATAAAAACCAAAAACCCCAAATGCAACACTTCGCCACCCTTTCATATCAAATCTTAAGTATTACTTAATTTATGAACTCTTACATACATATGTACGCATATGTACATATTTACATGCACAACGCATTCACAATTTCTTTACAAAGTGTACTCCCACACACTTAAGTAATCAAGTTGAGTTATCATTTATTGGCGCTTGAAAACAATTTGTTTTGTCTTATTTGTATTTGTTTGTGTTGTAATTTCATATATCGACATTTGGAGCCAACACTCACTATCAGTATATTTTGTATTAGTTTGTTTTTCATTTGCTTTTTTTGCATAGTTTTTTTTTAATTTTTTTTTTTTTTTTTTACTTTGCCTTTTTCATACAACTTAACTTAAGCATTTGTATTTACTACTTATGTACATATATATAAAGCCATAAATGAGATTAGGTGCTCTATTGTTTATGTATTTCTTGCCAACAAATTGCATAAGCGGACAAATTAAAAAATTTTTTTAATTTATTACGTGACGTTTTTTCTAAAATTTGTTTGAAATTTTATTTAACTTTTTATTATTGAGAGCCATATGATATACTTTGCCAAAAAATTTATTGTACCTCAATGTTAATGTTTTCAAAGTAACTTGAAAGTTTTGCAGGCTATCTTGATCTTTCTAATCAGGAAATTTCGTATGTGTTATCTCTGAACGACCCAGGGAGAGAACGACAGAGAAATCCATACCAAAACACCCTCAGATCGAGATAATATTCCCTTTCTAGTAACAGGTCAATGGAAACTCCCCAGCCTGACACATAGATGGCGCTACTAGAATTAAATAATTAATGATCTTGAGTTAGCCTTAACCTTCAAAAGACGCGTGTCTGCAGCTGTCGGATTATTAGTTTTTAAACTATAGCATTTTGAGCCAAGCAACTTTTCTTATTGTCTGTTGATAAAATATTGCTTTTTGAAGGGAAAAAATACAGTTAAAGCATAAAATTAGCTTGATGACGTATAATCGGACACTGCCCCAGGAAAATCAACTACCAAGGTATTGGTATGCTAGGTTTAGACGTGATGAAAGACGGTGAATACAGTGGACGCCCAAAAGAGGTTGTTACCGACGAAAACATCAAAAAAAAATCCATAAAATGATTTTGAACGACAGTGTTTGGAGATTTTGAAGCGTAATAAACCCGAGCTTTTGAATTCATAGGTGATAATGGATGAAACATGGCTCAATCATTTCACTCCGAAGTGCAATCGACAGTCATCCGAGTGGGCTGCACACGATGAAACCGTCTGTATTTTAGGATGTGCATGGAATAATTTTCATTGACTACCTTGAAAAATGAAGGACCATGAGCAGCGACTATTAAATAGCGTTATTGGACCGTTTGAAGAACAAAATCGCCGAAAAACGACCGCATTTGAATAAAAAGAAAGAGGTGTTTCACCAAGACAATGCACCGGGTCACAAGTCAGTGAAATCGATGGCAAAAATCCATGAATTGGGTTTCGAACTGCTTCCGCATCCACCGTATTCTCTAGACCTGGCCCCAGCGAGTATTTCCTGTTATCAGACCTCGAACGAACGCTCGCTGGGAAGAAATTTTCGTCAAATGAAGAGGTGATCGCCGAAAGTGAAGCTTATTTTGAAGCAAAGGACAAATCGTACTACAAAAATGGTATCATAAATTTGGAGAGTCGCTATAATTAGTGTTTCGCTCTTGAAGGGATCTATGTTGAATGAAAAAAATGAATTTTGCCAAAAAAATTGATGCCTGGGGACATTTCAGTTGACCTGTTTTGAGTGGTGCTAATTAAACGTTGATAAACAGTAATGAAAATGAAAATATCTTAACATTTTGATAATTTTAATGCTAAAAATAATAAGACTGTCATAAATATTTTATTCTTGTAGATTATCTTAAACAATTATTCATCAGTTTTTTTATATTGGTTTTGTCCCAATCAATAAGGTTCGGTTGTAAAGGTTTTATCTCCCATATACACAACACACATATGTTAGACATAGAAGACATGTCCGTACTTTCCCGAAAACTATCACTTTGCTTTCTACAAATGAACCTAATGCCAATATATGTTAACTCTTTTGAGTTGGCGAGCTTATGAGCTTCGAGAATATCGCAAACAAAGTACAATTTTGAAGAAAGTGCATTGATCATTCCAACTTCGACTGTGGGAATCCACCAAAATTCCAGACCTCACTACTTGAATACCAATCGAAGAATGCCCAGTCGGAACTTCCACCTTGTGTGAGAATTTTCATCTCAGAATGTAATGGAAAGGACTTTTTCATGTTTTTTCGCGGTCTAGCTCAGGCCAGAAGAAATTCGGAACCGCGCATAAGGAAATTTTAGCTCAGTGCTCGCCGAGCTAGGTAAGATTCATATTTCCAGAATAAAGTAGAAGAATGAGGCAGTCATATGCTAAGCTCATCAGCATTCAAATTTTCAAATAATTCCGCTGTTGCTCGGTACTTTTTTTTTTTTTTTTTTGAAGTATTCCGGCTCGCAGGCACTGATGTTGATCGTTCCTTTACAACTTTGGAGCTCACAATTCGTGAGTTTAAAGTCAGTGGGCTATTTGAGTACATGTTGACCTCTCTCACAGTAGCTACGAACCTTCCGATGGAAAATATTGAAATATTCTACGAGCTTAAACTCTGTTTCGATGGACAAATCTCGACAACAAACTCACTCACCCAAAAGCTTTGAATAATATTCGCCGGTGATCCGCCGTTTTACCCTTTTCAAGGTAATCGATGAGAAACACACTGTCTTGATTGTTCTTTGGTCATCTGGTGTGGTGGGTTCTACGGTAACGAAACGGCACAAAAATCCGTTTGAACAGCGCCAAGCAGTCCTTGAATTGGTTACACGGTAGCTTAAGGTCGTGTCTGAGCAATCGCGGCAACCATCGCGCGGATAGTTTTTTCATGTCCGAATATTTGTGTGAAATATGATGTACTCGCTCAGTTGAGATGCTTACAGCCTCAGCCGCCTCACGTACTTTTATTACATTTTTCAACGAACGTTCAAATATACTTAGTAGCGACATAAATACTGTTAGACACATTTTATGCTATAAAATAAAAAATAATGAATGTTTTTGGACCAATTTTTTTTTACATATTTATTGATATATATTGTATACAAAAAAGCAGTTTTCATTCGGAATGCCCGCTTTTGGCCTTCACGCACGCCTTAAGTCGGACTGGCCAATCATCAATAGCCGCACGCACCTCCTCCATTGGGAAATTGGCCACAGCACGAATCAAAGCTGTCTTAAGAGAATCAATGTTGGGGTATCTTTTGTGGCAAACCATGTCCTCTAAAACTGTCCACAATTTGCAATCCAGCGGGTTCAAATCAGGATTGTTAGAGGGCCACTCTTCAGAGGAAATGAATGCTGGTAAATTGTTTTGGAGCCAGATTTGGGTCGTTTTAGCTTTATGGGCCGGCGCAGAGTCTTGCTGAAAAGTCCATGATTGGTTTTGGAACATGGAATGGTTAAGTGGTCTTACAACAGCTTCCAAAACGGTTTCTTGGTAAACTTTGACCGATGTTTTGACCCCTTGTTCGCAAAAATGCAAGTCAGTTACCATCATAATGATGACCTTTTTCGACCCGTGGAATTAGTTCACATGCTTCCTTAGATGACCGTGCATACACCCTATCATTTTTTTTAATTAAATTTTTCCTGCACGGTAAAAATTTTTTCATCGGTAAACAAGATTTTTCTGTGCAAGTTATCAGTGTGCTTCACCAAAAGACGTTTGCATTTTACCACCCTATTTTTTTTTTCAAAGCTGCAGTCAACAAATGTCCGGTACGGCGTTTGAAAGCCCCAAGTCCCAAGTCTTTTTTAATAATTCGACTCATGGACTTTTGCGAAACATTCATCTCCCGGGCCATGATTTTCTATTTTCCGAGCGGATTTCGCAGAATTCTTGATTTGACAGCTTTGATGACTTGCGGCGTTCGAACTGTGCGTGGACGGCCCAACCGGTGGCGGTCTTTAACATCCCCAGTTTTCTCCTCCCGAGCGTAGGGAGTGTTTTGAAAATATCGCCTTTTTTCATTTCACACTTAAAAAGCGCTATAACAGCGATACGGTTTTTATTATCTGACCATTCCATGTTGAAAACTCACACCTTTTTGGAATTCCCAATACAGACTAACGCTTTACATGTTATATTTTATAAATCATATGGGAATTATGTGGTATGCTCAATTCTTCTATTGAAATGCGTGTGTTTAATGTTGTATCAGCATTTATGTCCCTACCAAGTACTACTTCCTATGTAAAGAACATAACAGAGGTCTGTTTAGAGTCAATGAGAACTTTTCGGAAATGATTAATTTTATAAAATAGCTTAGTGAACGCAGATAATGCAGGAATGAGAAGAATTTCCACCATCACGCCTCTGCCAACTAGAAATTCAACATAGAAATTCAAGATGAACTAGTAGTAGCCAGATTCTAAACTTATTTTTGTTTATCAAAAATATAATAATGCTCCAAAGACGACGTATCAGATGCGAGAAAAGACCATGCTTATACTTATACTTAAAGACGAACTAAGCGCCACTCTCTAAGTATTTAAGTATTCAGATTAAAGAACCAACTATTTAATGCAATGCCATTCCGCTGGTCAAGTACAAATCATTGTGGGATAATTTTATGTAATTTTCGAAATTATTCTTATCACAAAACGAAACCATGCTACACCCTTGACTTAAAACACTCGAAAGCTGTTGTGTTCTGCCACTCAACCATACTGACCTAACCTCAAATGCATGCCGAGAAGCGTTTCTTTCATTTTTCTTTTAATTTGCATTTCTTTAAATTAAAAAAGCACTGCACGCAATTGCAAAATAATACATTTCCCCCGCTCTCTAAAGTGGACGATTATTACTTGTAAACACAACAAAAACAATAACAACAACAACAAAAAAGTCTTTAGAAAAACACTGGTACCATAACCATGGAGAATATCATAGGGATAATTAAAGAAGAAAAAAATAAAAAATAGGCAAATACAATGCCCTAAGTAACATACATATTTACATACATAAGTACATAACTTTGCATGTGCGATGGGAGGGAGTACGTGAACACATGTGCCAGTCCGATCACAACAAAAGTGAAAGTCCATATATGCATACATATATAGATGTTTTTTATTGTGTTGTTTTTTTGTTTTTTGTTATTGTGCCGAGCATTCACTTGTACTCGTCGTACTCGTCGTATTCGTGCAATATTGACTTTGTTGGCCACCGCAAACTCTGTCGCCTAATGATACTCACTCTGGTGTTGTTGTTGTTATTTAAGTTGCGGTCGATTCGTTTGTCGCTTGGGCGCTTGAACTAAACGGGTACACTAACTATACATAGGGTGATCCAAGTAGATGTACCTTTTTCAATAGCCTTTTTTTTTTTGGCAAATCACGCGTGAGTCGTGTCAAACTGTCATGCCATTTTTGTTCGGTATTGTTTGGTATTTCATCATGTAAAAACTTACGCTTAAACTACATTTACAAATCATTCAACTTTATTACGAAAATTCACGTTCTGTAAAGAATGTGTTTCACGCACTTCGCTCAACTTACGGTCAACATAATCGGCCTACTAAGCGTACTATTCGCAACACCATCACCCATCTTGAGACCCAGCATTCATTATTGGATAATATTCGACTGAATAGACCACGTCCAGCACGCAGTGAAGGATATATAGCGCCCGTAGCTGAGAGTGTACACGAAGACCATGGAGAGTCGATTCGGCGCCGTTCGCACCAACTCGGACTGACGTATGGAACGACTTGGCGCATTTTACGTCGAGATCTTAAATTGAAAGCCTACAAAATACAGCTTGTGCAAGAACTGAAGCCGCTCGACCTTCCCAAGCGACATCGCTTCGCTCTATGGGCTCTTGAAAAGTTCCACGAAGATCCGACGTTTTCGAGCTAAATTTTGTTCAGCGCTGAGGCCCATTTCCGGCTCAATGGGTATATTAATAAGCAAAATTGCCGCATTTGGAACCTGAGCAACCTGAATAGAATCAAGAACTGCCTTTTCATCGCCTTTTCAAACAACGGTTTGGTGTCGTTTGTGGGCCGGTGGAATAACCGGTGCATATTTCTTCAAAAATGATGCCGGTGGGAACGTAACCGTCAATGGTGACCGTTATCGCGCTATGATAACCGACTATTTGTTGGCTGAAGTTGAAGTTCGTGATCTCCGTGACATTTGGTTTCAACAAGACGGCGCCACTTTCCACACTTTGCATCAATCAGTGCATTCGTTGAGATAACACTTCGTTGAGCAGATAATTTCAAGTTTTGGGCCGGTCAATTGGCCACCAAGATCGTGTGATATCACACCGCTGGTCTTTTTCCTGTGGGGATATGTAAAGTCTAAAGTCTATGCGGACAATACCGCTTCGATTCATGTCTTAGAGCAAAGCATCGCACGTGTCATTCGCCGGTTACCAGTCAAAATGCTCGAACGAGTCATAGAAAATTAGACTCGACGGTTGCACAATCTGAGACGTAGCCGCCCACGGTCAACATTTGAAGGAGATAAATGCCAAAGAACGTTCTTTCGAATGATAAACATTTCCCATTAAATTTGAATTTTCTGTGTTTTTTTTTTCTTAAAAAAAGTAGGGAATCCAGAAATGGATCACCCGTTACATGCATTGCATACATACATTTGTATATACCTTGTACTTATGAGTGCTATGATAGTAGATTTATTATGCTCGGTTGGCTACTAGTCTACTGGTCGACTGGTCGGCTTATCGTCTCATCGTTTTGACATCGGCTAATTGCGTTAAGTATGGCAATTTGATACGTGACATGTAATTAAATAATAATAATGTTGGAATTTAATAAGCCCTTCGCGTGTGTCTCTCCGGCCATTGTTTGTCTTCGTACCGTTCTTTTTTTTTTCTTTTTTTTTTCTTTTCTCTTTTTACCACACATTTTATGAAGTCACAATCGTAGGCCCAAACAATACCAATAGTTTATTTGGCGGTAATCTAGAAACCCTGGCGCTGTTGCTTCTTTTTTTCATTCTGGTCTACTACATTTCGTATTTTGTCTATACACATATGTATATATTTGGGAAAATGATCATATGTTTAAATACGATCTACTTGGCTTCAAATCGAAAACAAAAGAGATATACATAATACCATGGACTGGAAAGTCTCGGACCTTACACTTGGATAGTGCTGATTTAATTGCATTCACCTATTTAGTTAGTAGTAATCTTCAAAAGAAAGCTAGTTTTGTTATTTTCAAAACAATGAGTTAAAAACAGTTACCTGAATTTAAACGTGTTCGTAGAACACCGATGATGGAGGGCAAAGTGTACATCTAAATGAGGCGGTGGCACCTAAAATCACCGAAAAATCGAAAAAAAATTAAATTGAATGAAATAGTTGGCACTCTAAAGATACCAACTGAACTTGTACATCATATCATTCACAAATATTTGGGATGAGAAAGCTCTGTGCAAAGTGGGTGCCGCGAAAGCTCACTTTTGACCAAAAACAACGACGAATTGATGATTCAGAGCAGTGTTTGGAAATATTTAATAGTAATAAACCCGAGTTCTTGCGTCCGAAGTCCGATCGACAGTACACGATCAGCCCACTCCAAAGCGTGAGAAAACGCCACAACCGCCTCGCAAGGTTATGGCGTCTGTATTTTGGGATGCGCATGGAATAATTTTTATTGACTTCCTTGAAAAAGGAAGGACCATCAACAGCGATTATTACATAGAGTTATTGGACCGTTTAAAGGACAAAATCTCTCTTCAAATTGCCTCCGCATCCACCGTATACTCTATTTTCTGTTATCAGATCTTAAAAGAATGCTCTCTGGAAAGGAATTCTCGTCGAATGAAGAGGTGATTGCCGAAATTGAGGCCTATTTTGAAACAAAGGACAAACGTACTATAAAAAATGTTACCGAAAAGTTGAAGGGAACTGTGTTGGATTAAAAAAAGGAATTTTGTGTATTTTACTATGGTAGGCCGGGGACTTTCAATTGTGCTGTTATGATTAGGTTAGGTGAGGTTAAACTGACCGACTCCAATGATGATGCCTTGCATAGACGACAATGACGTCCTTACTGTTCAGTTAGTAAACTGCAGCTAGCATTTTGGCTCAAAATTTGTGGCTCTCTCAACAAAGTTGGTGTTGCGGCTACCAAAGCCATACCTTCGAAAATTATCTCATATGAAAACTAATCATATCTCAGACATAAGAAAGTGAAAAATGCGAGTTTTACACATGACCTTTGCAATCCTTCAACCATTCGATATTGTTCAGAAGGAAGGAAGGCCAATTTTCGAGTTCTGGTGTGATCAGCAACCAAAATTGTAGAAGATTAAGTTAATTTCCCTAATAGTGGTTGACCCTCGGCAGGGTATGTCAAACCCTCCCAGTGTATTCTGACAAAATACAAACTCCTCATAAAAATCAATCGGTCTTTCGGAGGCGGCTTAAAATAAACTTAGATCTTTTCATTTCAAATCGAAAACGTCAATTATTATTTCTCCTTTCGGTATGAGGGCATTTAGTAAGAATTTTTATTTCCCTGAAAGTGCATAACGTTGGTCTACACTATGCTTCCCGTTCGTTCTAATAAATTTGTCGGGGATTTGGGAGACTCGGAGCAATACACTGAAGCCGCCACACGCTCATCCATTTTAGAATCATCTGAATGTTTTATGACTGCAAAGCTCCTGGATATTAGATGCCTTTTAAAGTATGCAGTTCCTATGGACTTACTTGGGTTAATGGTGCGCTTTTAAACATTTTTTGGTGTGCTTTCGTTGTGTAATAATTCCCCTTTACTTTTTTTTGCGTTTTTTTTTTTACAATTTATTAAATTAATTGAGTCATTTACATAAACACATACAAGTTTTAAAAACACAAAATACTACAGCAGTAAAGATCGGTTCTGCATATGCGCATACACACTTACACAAATATACATAAATAATTTATGTCGTGTTATTATTGATATTTGCGGTTAGCACTGTGCTTGCTTAGTCATTGACATTGTTGTGTAATTCACAACAGGCGATAGCCAGCCGAGGGGTGTGTGTGCACATCCAATTAGCTTGTCTAAATCACCAGTGAACTTTTTGCTGCTGCTGCTGACTAACATTCGTTCTGTATTTGGGTGTTTTAATTACAGTACACGCCATGAGCCGCACTTCTTTCTTTGTGTGTTTCCACTCTGATCTAATACTCGTAAGTGCACCCACATACAGGCCCTCCCTACTGTCATCTGATCGTGTTGAACACTCAGTGTTTCTTTATTTGGTTTATCGAATGCGTTTTTTTTTGTGTGTGTTTTTTTCATTGATCAATCTGGCGTCTCATCTCCTCATTTTCCTTTTTTTGTGTAGTTTTTTTATCGCTAGTGTATATTGCACAGAGATAACTTAACTTTGTTCATATAACGGGTTTCAGTAACAGTATTACATAACAACAGTAACAGTATTACTGAACAACGTTTACAAATCATTCAACTAGACCACGTCCAGCGCGCAGTGAAGAAAAAAAATAGCGGCCGAAGCTGAGAGTGTACACGAAGACCGTGGAGAGTCGATTCGACGCCGTTCGCAGCAACTCGGACTAACGTATGAAACGACTTGGCGCATTTTACGTCGAAATCTTTAATTGAAAGCCTACAAAATGCAGCTAGTGCAAGAACTGAAGCTGCTCGACCTTCCCAAGCGACATCGCTTCGCTCTATGGGCTCTTGAAAAGTTCCAAGAACCTCCAACGTTTTCGACCCAAATTTTGTTCAGCGATGAGGCCCATTTCTGGCTCAATGGGTATGTAAACAAGCAAACAAGACGAAGAGTAACATGAACAGATTCAAGAGCTGCCATTTCATCCAGAAAAAACAACGGTTTGGTGTGGTTTGTGGGCCGGTGGAATCTTCGGTCTATATTTCTTCAAAAATGATGCCGGGGAGAACGTAAACGTCAATGGCAACCGTTATCGCGCCATAATAACCGACTATTTGATGGCTGAAATTGAAGCTCGTGATCTCCGTGACATTTGGTTTCAACAAGACGGCGCCACTTCCCACACATCGCATCAATCAATGGATTTATTGAGATAACACTTCGGTGAGCAGATAATTTCACGCTTTGGGCCGGTCGATTTGTCGCAAAGCTCGTGTGATATCAAACCGTTAGACTTTTTCCTGTGGGGATATATAAAGTGTAAAGTCTATGCGAACAATCCCGCTTCGATTCAGGCCTGGGAACCAAACATCACGCGTGTCATTCGCCAGTTACCAGTCGAAATGCTCGAACGAGTCATCGAAAATTGGATTCAACACTGACGTTTAGAAGAAGTATCCGGTTCATTATAAACTCGTAATTGTACACGTATTTCACTCTTCCTTGTTTGCCTTTGATCATTTAGTCGTTGTCTGTCTCTTCTATTGTTGGTTCTTTTTTTTTTTCTATTTTAGGTTACTACATTCTGCCTTCTCGTAAATTTATGCTTTGACACTTTGAACTTCTCAATTGAACAATTTGTTGCATTCATTTATTCCTTCGTTTATTCATTCATAAAAACGTAGAATTTTTTCCATTCATAAATTTACAAAAATTGAGTTTAATTTTTTTACTTTTAGCCGACTCGCTGAAATTTGTATTCGATCATGAGGGTGTGGCAATATTTGCTGCAAGTGACGGTGCTAAAATCGTTGCCATCAAAGCTAAGCGGAAGCTTTGTTCTACGAGTATATATGTACATATGCATGTAAATTGCGGAAATTCCCTTGCTCTTCGCTCATCATTCTTTTTTCCGTACCTGAAAAACCAATTTTATTGATTTTTAAAATACCATTGTCTTGTTGTTGTTGTTGTGTTGTTTAAATTAGTCATTAAAAATAACTTTTTTAACGACAAAATAAAAACAGTCTAACCTTGCTTAGCCGTCAAAGATGGGACAATGATAGTGTTATAAACAGGAGCATTTTCTAAAGGATCAAACTCTGTTCCTCTAATGGCCTTAGGGATACCGACGCTGTAGCGATCCGTTTTCTATGCTGCTTGTTCTTGCTATCCCGTCGCTCTTTAGAAGTAACTGTTGCGGTAGGGTGTCTCTGTCACGTACAATTCACGTACTCTTCCCATCTGAACTCAACACACTCTATATTTAATCTTTACTAATCTATTTATGAATTTGATATCAGTCAGAATTGGGAAGGATCTCTCCGAGGCGTTCGATTCCAAACGATGTTTCAGACAGGGTGACTCTTTATCGTGTGATTTCTTCAATTTGATGCTGGAGAAAATAATTCAAGCTGCAGAGCTAAATAGACCAGGTGCAATCTTCTACAAGAGTGTGCAATTGTTGGCGTATGCCGATGATATTGATATAATTGGTCATAACAACCGCAAAGTAAGTTTTGTGTTCTCCAGGTTAGACAAAGAGGCGAAGCGATGGGGTCTGGAAGTGAACGAGGGCAACACGAAATATCTACTGTCAACAAATAAACAGTCATCGCATTCGCGACTTGGCTTCTACGTCGAAGTCGTAGATACTTGTAATTTCGTCGATCTGAGAACCAGAATCACTCTTGCCAACAGGTGCTACTCGGACTGAGTAGACAATTGAAAAGTGGTCTTCTCTCGATGAACCAAAACCAAACTCTACAAGTCGCTCATCATTCTCGTCCTGACATATGTATGGTGCAGAAGTCTGGACGATGTTGACAGCCGATGAGTCGGCTTTAGGAGTTTTCGAGAGAAAGGTTTTGCGGAAGATTTATGGTCCTTTGTTGGCAACGGCGAATACCGCAGCCGGTGGAACGATGAGCTGTACGAGCTATACGACGGCATTGACATAGTTCAGCGAATCAAGCGACAGCGGCTACGCTGGCTAGGTCATGTCGTCCGAATGGATGGAAGCGCTCCAGCTTTGAAAGTATTCGATGGAGTACCCGCTGAAGGAAGCAGAGGAAGAGGAAGGCCTCTCCACTCCGTTGGAAGGATCAGTTGCACAAAATTGGTGTTGAAATTATGGTGGGAGAGAGCCTCCCGCCGAGTCCCGTCATTCACCACGGTGGAGAGACGTTCCGCCACAATCCGATTTTAACTCGAGAGTAGGCAGAGAAGACATTTCGGCGAAACCCAAACGGGGTGAGACTGATCGCCTTCGTCGGGCCCGGAATATGGTACCAGATTCTAGTGCAAGAAAATTTATCAAACTACATGGCTGTCCACGGATCGAAAATCTCGCAACCAAATCGATCATGTTGTGATATACGGATGCCATGTCTACAGTCTTCCGAATACGCATTCGTTCCGGGGACCTAACATCGACTCGGGTTGCTACCTCTTTGAAATTCTTTATTCAGTTATAGAGATTTGATCAAATTTTCCACTTATTGAATATAGATAACCCATTTCGATTACTTTTCATACCAAATCTTGTTGTAGAAAAGTCCAACAACTCTTGAATACAACTAATTCTTTGTTTTTCTACAATTTCAGGTGCCGGCGAATCTGGCAAATCCACAATTGTCAAACAGATGAAAATCATACACGACAAAGGTTACTCACAAGAAGAATGTGAACAATATCGACGCGTTGTCTACAGCAATACCATACAGAGTATGATGGCCATCATACGTGCTATGGGTCATTTGAAAATTGATTTTGCGGATCCATCGAAAACTGAAATTGCACGTCAATTCTTTACATATGCCTCCACAGCCGAAGAGGGTATACTCCTACCGGAGATTGTGTTGCTCATGAAGAAATTGTGGGCCGATGCTGGTGTACAACAATCCTTCTCCCGCTCACGTGAATATCAATTGAATGATTCGGCTGCATATTATTTGAATTTATTGGATGAAATATCAAAACCAAATTACATACCAACACTTGAGGATGTGCTGCGAACGCGTGTGAAGACCACCGGTATAGTGGAGACACAATTCACGTGTAAAGGCATGCATTTCAAGTGAGTGGCAAAATCGAAAGGAATTATTGCCAAAATTGTTATTAATTATTTTATTGCATTTTTTTTATAGAATGTTTGATGTTGGTGGCCAACGTTCGGAACGAAAGAAATGGATTCACTGCTTTGAGGGTGTAACGGCAATTATATTTTGTGTCGCACTATCAGGTGAGTTTTACTATTTATTGTCAATTAGAGGTGTCTTGGAATGGAATAGATAATTTGGCTTAAAAAATAAAGTGTTGCTTAGCCGAAGATCACCATCAATAGACGAACTCCAGTTGATTCGTCTAAATGCTGTATAACGTCCTAAGGGAGGCTGAAAATCTGCACGACACATTGCGGTATCTCACCCTAGCCTCATAGTTTCCTAAGCTATTCCAAACTTTCGTCACTGCCACAACTCTATACATCCAAAAGCGCCCTGGTAGTACAGGAATTGTCAAAGGGAACCCAGATTATGGATAAGTTAAGTTGGCCTACCAGCGAGCACAAAGCATTTCTCCAATTGTTGATGAATTTATTATTAGCGATGGTAAGGCCAGTTGCTGTTGTTGTTGTTCTAGCGGCTAGCCAAGCGCTCCTAGGGTCAGGTAGGTCCAGTCTTAGTCATCGAGGTCATCTAATGGGAGACCCAGTAACGTGATGTTTCGACGGGTTCGGATGAGTTGGGTTGAGTGGGCATGCAAACGGGAGGTTCGTGGAGTATCGTGCGAGGATTCGCTGCATGCGTGACATGTGTTGGGTATGTCAGGGTCGAGTCTGGATAAGTAGGAGTTGAGCCTGCTACAATTTCCAGACTTTAATTGTGTAGGGTTACGCGGGTCTCTCGAGGCAGCTCGAGACCTTGTTCTGCAATGAGTGGCGATTGGATTCCGAGAACACCATTCACAGGAAGAGAGTTCACAAAGGTGTTAACGGACTCTCGGTGAATGGTGTTTATAGTCCGTCTGTACGTCGTCCTGTCCAGCGGTTCTTGTTTGTATTGCTGTGCGGAGTCGCGGTAATCAAGTACTCCCTTCCTGATGTGCCTAGTTGAGGGTTCAGCTTCTAGTAGGTGTCTATAGGGATGATCCCTACGGTAGCATCCCAGCAGATATTGCTTACACAGCATAATATTATGCTCCTTAACTGGGAGTATAGATGTTTCACTGTGTATGTGATGCTCCGGCGCTATCAGGAGGTTTCCCGTCACGATCCGAAGGGCGGTGTTCTAGCATGCTTGTAGCTTCTTCAACTGCGTCTCGCTGGTCCCCGGCGTCAAAATCGGAGCAGCATAGTTTACAACCGGCCGGCCAATTGCCTTTTACGTTACCAACAACGTGTCTTTGTCTGTGCTGCCGGCTAGCGATTTGAGGATTTTGTTGCGGCTCTGTACTTTATTGACAATTGCAGTCGTATGCGGAGTGAAGGAGTGCATTCGGTCAAACATGACTCTCTATAACTTTGGGTTATTTATGGTCGGAATTTTAACTTCATCGGTATACACATAGAGTTCTAGCCGGTACTCGTCCTTCGCTGGTGAAAAGGGTGGCAGAGGACTTAGCCCGACATATCCAACGTACATCTGTCTCACGAGTACATCATCAACCACTTTTTCTAACACCCCTCTACCACTGGAATAAAAAGTTTCTTGGGCTACCCATAACATTATCTAGTTTTTTCAACAGTTGATATCCCCTCGACAGGCACTAGTTGTGATGAAAAATATTAGAAAAATTGTCTTCAATTGCCCGGAATCTGTTCTGTATTTGCAACATCCCCTCAGGGGGAATATTTCCAGCTAATCTCTCTCACCCACACTTATAAAATAGGTTTAGAATTCTCCTATTGCTAACAGATTTTTATCCCTTGTTCCCTTCTTATCTACAGGATACGATCTAGTACTTGCCGAAGACGAAGAAATGAATCGTATGATTGAGTCACTCAAATTATTCGATTCAATTTGCAATTCCAAATGGTTTGTGGAAACATCTATAATATTATTCTTGAATAAGAAAGATTTATTCGAAGAGAAAATCAAAAGATCTCCACTCACAATCTGTTTTCCGGAGTATACAGGTGAGTGAAATGATTTTTAAATGAATTATATCAACAATTTAAATTAAAAATAAATAAATAAATAAAAATAAAACAATTTCATCTCTCTCTCTCTCTCTCTAGGTCCCAACACTTACGAGGACGCCACCAATTATATACGCATGAAATTCGAAAGTCTCAACAAACGAAAAGACCAAAAAGAGATTTATACACATCTAACATGCGCAACGGATACGAACAATGTACGCTTTGTTTTTGATGCCGTCACCGATGTTATCATTAAGAATAATCTGCGAGATTGTGGGCTCTTTTAAAATTACACACACTCTACACCCCTACACCTAGTTGATATGTTTTTATTTTGTATTTAAGTTAAGTCTCTTTCCACGCTACATATGCATATATCTATACCATTCCAAAATATTTTCATATACATATGTACAAGCATATGTATATGTATGAATTCGGATAGTGCATTCTGTATGTATGGAAGCGTAAGCATAGCAGTTTACATACTCAGATATCTGATATTCATTATAGATCATTAAACCAAAATCATGCATTCCAATACTTTTTCACTTCAAGTCACTAATAAGCATACCTAAGCCGTAGGTACTATACACATACATGCGTACATATATACAAATATATATATATATATGCCACATAATAATTGCACTCTATGTGCTATTACAAAATGTCAAGTTCATTAAATTATGCTGCATAGGCACATATTTTCAAGCAAACCTCTAATATTTTTAAGTATTATTATTTAAAAAAAAAAATAAACGAAAAAAGCGAAATGATGAGTACGCAATTTAATATTTGTATCTTGTGTGTAGATATTTAAGTAGGAAAAAAAATTAATGCAAAGTCTAATTAATTACTCTCCTCGGATGTAGACGACAATAATGTACTCTCTGAGCGAAAGAAAGAGTTGAATTTGCGTAAAAAAATATAAATATTTATTGAGTGAGAGATAATGAACGAGTATAATAATGAATTAAAAATGATTAAGTTACATTCCAATTTAAATAGCGGTAATTTTTACACATTTCCAAATATATAACGGCATAATTTTTACATGAACAATTTTATAAATTTTATTATACATAATAAGCAACTTTCTACAAACTATTAGATTTTTGCATTTCCACTGCATTCCATGTACAAGCGTTCCGTATCGAATATCAGCACTTTCGAGAAGAAAACTTTCTATTTTGTCATTTTGCAAATTTTAAAATAACTAATTATGATGAAAATATATTAGCAACAATCTAGGTGTATAATTTTTCCAAGATGCTCGTGTATTCTTGCTTAACTGCTATTATTTATGTAATAATAATCATAATTAAAGGCCATAGGACGGTGAGTATAGTGAATCGGCGCCAGAAAGGTATCGGGCTCATCATTTCAGCACTTCAGGAAATGTTAATGCCAACAAGATAATTCGATACTGCAAGTTTAAGATCACAAAATCACAAAAGGATGACAGTTTGAACGTAACCTAACTTTTTTTTTATTAAGAATATTTAGAATTATTCGAAGAAGCTACAATTATTACCTAGTAAATCTCCAGCATTTAGATCAATCGGTTTACAAAATTCTGAAAAAGAAATTGTTTCTTGATGTTGAGAAAATTGTGATTTTTTTTCAGAATGTTAATAAGTATGAATCATAAACTTGCAGTATTGAAGTTTCTTATGGGTAACAACATTTCCTGAAAAGATGAGCGCTATACCTTCCAGTGGTCGATTTATTATACTTATCGTCTTACGGCCTTAGCGTTTTTTTTTTTTTATTTTAAAGAAAAAATGTTTTTAAATTTTTTTTTTATAACTAGTTTGTAATGTACAAAATACTACATAATATAATAAAGTAAATAATAACGAAACACAATTTAATAGCTGGATTTTGATATATATAAATAAAAACATCTGAAACAAGCAACACATCACATCACATGACATCACTCTCTCACGCATCGCATATTTCCTTACCTTCCGCCCTTCGGAGACAGACTATAGACTCCAGGGGATGATCGAGTATATAGTTGATTTCATAAGCCGGCAGCACCTATCGATAGCTGCGGCCCCCAGAAATCAAGCTAAGCAAAGCTTCTCAAATTTTCTGATCTGTGCCCGTTTCACCATTATACTTAAACGCAGTGCAGTTTCGTCTCATCGATGGCGACATACCCTAGAATGATGCAAAGCTATCCGATCAGGCGATGTCGAGATATTTAATATATACGTTAACCAGTAAAATATCCCCCTTTTAGTCGACTTTAACGCGCACAA
Organism: Neoceratitis asiatica; assembly: GCA_030068015.2. Lineage (NCBI taxonomy): Eukaryota > Metazoa > Arthropoda > Insecta > Diptera > Tephritidae > Neoceratitis > Neoceratitis asiatica. The sequence continues at coordinate 65,471,789 of CM061526.1, forward strand.
CGATCTTTGGCATTCTATCTCGTGAAATTGCCGTAGAGTAATAGACGGAAGAGTAGACGATTCGATGTTATACACAATGAACATTTGCTATTTCTGGTCTGATAAACGACATAACCTAACCAGGCGACCTATGTTAACTTAGGGATCAAACAATCGGCGGATAATTATCGCAATCGGCAGTCTCGATTTCGTTTCCGCAGACATGAAGGTCAATTGGAAAGTCCCCGGCCTGAGACATAGATGGCGCTACTAGAATTAAACCAAATATGATTTTTAGTTAGCCGTAACCTTCAAAAGACGTATGTATAAATTTGGCAGCTGCCGTATCATTAATTTGTGAATTATAGCATTCTGAGTGAAGCAGTAAAATAAAATATTACTTTTTGAAGAGAAAAATACGTGGCTTGATACGAGTTTCTGTACACTGCCCCAGGCAAATCAACCATCAAGGATTGGTACGCTAAGTTAAGACGTGGTGAAATGGTGAACGCAGTGGACGTCTAAAAGAGGTTGTTACCGACGAAAAAATCCACTAAATGATTTTGAATGATAGTAAATAGAAATTGCATCAAATGGCAGGCACTCTAAAGATATCAACTGAACGTGTACTTCATATCATTCACGAATATTTGGTTATGGGAAAGCTCTGTGCAAAGTGGGTGCCTCGCGAGCTCACTTTTGACCTAAAACACCGACGAGTTGATAATTCGGAGCAGTGTTTGGAGATATTCAAGCGTAATAAACCCGGGTTTTTGCGGCGATATGTGATAATGGTTGAAACATAGCTTCATCATTTCACTCCGAAATCCAATGGACAGCCAGCCGAGTGGAATGAACCCGCTCCAAAGTGTGGAAAAACGCAGCAGTCGTTTTTTTCTTTAACTACCTTAAAAATCGAAGGGGCATCAACTGTGACTATTACACAGCGATATTGGACCGTTTGAAGGACAAAATCGCCGAAAAACGGCCGAATTTAAAGAAAAAGAAAGTGGGTTTCGAATTGTTTCCGCATCCACCTCATTCTCCAGACTATTTCCTATTACTATGGTAGGCCGGGGACTTTTCAATTGGCCTGTTATGCCAACTTTAACAAAGCTGATTGGTTCAGCTTCGAATATTTTACCTAGAATGCCATCAATGCACTCCTTACTCCAATCGACTTTATCAGAAGCGAAGTCAATTCCGAAAAAATCAGAATCCGCTACCGCCCTCTTTATCCTGGCGAGTCGAAGATATAGCATTAATGCGGGAATGTCTACGTTAAGCTGATCCCGGAGATCCTCTTATGTGGGAACTTAATTTTGACATTCGGCAATTGGTATATCAGCACAAGCGGACCAAGCGGGAGCAACACCTAAGGTCCTGCAACCTCTCCACTGGCGCAATCAAGGATACGCGATGAAAGGAGCCATAAGAAAACTGTTGTTAAAACATCTGGGAAGTATAATATCTTACCACGGATCTGTCTCTGACCAGTTAACAGTGCTTGTGGAAACAGGGTTGAGTGGTTTGGCTAATAAAACCAGCAAAGCCAGTCTTACAAAGGAATATCGGACGATATCCCTCCCTTCCCCAGTAGCAAGACGCTTGAGGCCTTGCTGCTCCCGTCTTTCATTCCCCAGCAACACATCAGCCTGGCTTTCGTAAAGTGCATAGCACTAACACTGCACTTGACGCCATAATCAGTGGGACCTGCGAACCTGAGAGCACTGGTTCTGGCTAAACTCTTTGACGCGGTTCCTATAATATGGTCGCGATATTAATAACCTTTGTTCGAAGTTAAACTGCTATCTCGCTGATCTCTACCACTTTTTTACTGCATGACAATTACAACTACAATCGGTGAAATTCTCGGTTATCCTTTTCATTTTGCTTGATCCTTTTCACCAGCTTGATGTGAAAGCCGATGACGTAAAAATTAAGGCAATAGTTAACCCCAAATTACTGGAAGTCACATTCAACAGTCTGCTCTCCGTATACGACTGCGATTGCCACCTAAAGTACAGAATCGGTATAAAATCCTCAAATCTACTCCGACTTAGCGTATGTTTTGTATGTATTGGGTCCCAGCACCTCACTAACTACCTCTTTGTTTATCTACTAAAACTCGCTCATCAAATCATGATCCGAATCCGTGGAAATAGCTTGTTTACTGAACCTACTGTTGGATTAGATCGTCGTAGATGGAGTAATTTTGTTTGATCCTGGGCGGTGTTAAGTAATTCGCTACAAAGCCCGACTTCATACACTCCAACTTCAAGCGCCATTCATAGAGAATACAAAGGGTGATTCAAGTAGGGGTACTTTTTTCAATAGCTTTTTTTTTGTCAGATCACGCCTGAGTCATGTCAAGCTGTCATGTTATTTTTGTGTAGTACTGTTTGGCAGTTCAGCATGGAAGGACTTACGCCTGAACAACGTTTACAAATCATTCAACTTTATTACGAAAATTCACGTTCTGTAAAGAATGTGTTTCGCGCGCTTCGCTCAACTTATAGTCCACATAATCGGCTCACTGAGCGTACTATTCGTAGTACCATCATCTTGATTCGACCGAATAGCCCACGTCCAGCACGCAGTGAAGAAACCCATTTCTGGCTCAATGGGAGCCTGAAGAGATTTAAGAGCTTCGATTTTACCCAGAAAAAACAACGATTCGGTGTGGTTTGTGGGCCGATGGAATCATCGGTCCATATTTCTTCAAAAATGATGCCGGGAAAAACGTAACCGTCAATGGCGACCGTTATCGCACCATGATAACCGACTATTTGATGCCTGAAATTGAAGCTCGTGGTATCTGCGACATTTGGTTTTAAAAAGACGGCGCCACTTCCTACACATCGCATCAATGGATTTATTGAGAGAACACTTCGGTGAGCAGATAATTTCACGTTTTGGGCCGGTCGATTGGAAACCAAGATCGTGTGATATCACACCGTTAGACTTTTTCCTGTGGTGATGTGTAAAGTCTAACGTCTCTGCGGACAATCCTGCTTAGATTCAGGTCTTGGAGCAAAACATCACGCGTGTCATTCGTCAGTTACCAGTCGAAACGCTCGAATGAGATCGAAAATTGGACTCAACGGATGGACCATCTGAGACGTAGCCGCCCGCGGCCAACATTTGAAAGAGATAATCTTCAAAAAATAAATGCCAGAGAATTTTCTTTCGAATGCTAATAAATACTTTCCATTAAATTTTGAATTTTCTGTTTTTTTTTCTTCTTTTCTTTAAAAAATTAGAAAATCTCGAAATGGATCACCTTTTATTTAGTTCCTTCACGATATCATTGAGAATATCAACTTAAAATTTTGCCTTTACAACTAGAGTCCAAACCAACCAGAATTCGAAGGAATAAAAAAACACAGTTTCTTTTGTTGATTTTTATTCGAAACTTGATTATTTTAAGAATAACTGTAAATAAGTTTTCGAAATTTCTCTACAAATATTTAACAAATAATTTCAGCAATCAAAGAAATTTTAATCAAATAATTCAAAAGTCAACTGTCAAAAGCCAAAAAGAAAAGTTTACGACAAAAAAGCGCTCAATTTTCAAACTTCTCAAAAGCTTTTTTCAATACAAACAGAGAAAATTGAAACGCACCAACAAAACGACGGCGCAAACCATTCATTTCAACCACTCAGCGCTTAATCAGAAGCAACAAGCAGCAGAAACAGCGGGAAAAGTGCAAATTGAAAGATTTTTCAGTGAGCTCATCAACGCCAAAACAAACGCAATTCTCCAACCGGCTACTGCATAAGCAAATGTAAGTTGTTGACCCTTTTTTTTAAATACAAACATATGTATATATTTAAATACATTTCTAATTATGTATTATATTTTAAACAGTTTGAAATACAAAAGCGCACTGAAGGAAGAAAACACAAAATGCTGCTAACAAAGTCGATGCGAGTAACGCCAACACTTGTAAGTGCCACAGCAGCTAGAATCAGTGGACCGAGTGTGGTGGCAAATCTGGAGCAGCATAGAAGTTTGGTGCTAACAAATGCAGTAACTCCTAATGGTTTAACCGGTAAGTCATGCAGCTTACAGTGCGCAATATTAAAAAAAAAACTTCGCTTTTTTTGTTTTGTTTTTGTGCGTATTAGAATTTCACAATGCTTGTGTTTGATTTCTTTATTGTAGCGAGTGCACCCACACCCAGCGACTTCATCAGCAACAATGCGCTGATAACGCCCTTCACACTCACCGCTGTGCGTTTTTATGCCAATGATACGAAGCGAGAAAATCAATGCAATAATCCGACACAAAATGTTTCCGCTCCCAGTTTACCGGATCGCGAACAAATTGAAAGATTCCTATTTCGTGTGCTAGCATTGATTTGGGATATAAGCGTTTGGCTTTATATCAATACCAGACGCCTCATTGAAACTCATGTAATAGCCAATGATTCGGTGCAATACTATTGGAAGCGTATGCATGAACGTATGGCTAAGGCCAAGAAGGAATGGTAAAGTGGGGCGGTGTTAGTGTATTTAAGGCAGACACTTACATAGTTACGAACGCAAGAAAATACGGAATTTTTCTACTGCAGTTGTGTTATCTTTGTTGTAGTTTTTTTTAAATTCATTTAGTTTATATGAATTCCGCTTCAGATATTTAACATGTTAACATACATATGTAATATAGAATTTTTTTATTAAAATACATATGCACATATACTAAACATTTTATGGCAGTAAGATATGACGACGGGAATACACCAAAAGAAATATTTGTTGTTAAGTTCGAACGAAGTTTTCGTATTAATAATTTTTTGGGTTCGTTTCAAATGAGATTAATAAACCTTTCTTAACATTATTAAAATTGATTCAGTCAGTGGTAGATTAGGCAGATATTAATTTGCTTTTAAGTTATAAGAATTCTTATTCTTTCACTTTGCGCTCTCGTCTTTGAGGACATCTTCCTTTTCTGATATCAATTCCATCATCCTAAAGAAGGGAGAGACCACTCTCCACACACACAGCTGACACTTAGCACTAAGTGCTAGGGGAATTTGTGTTGGACAGCAAATTGTCATGGAGAATTCAATGTGGAGTAGAGAGCGAAGATGGTATCACCGGCACTACATATACGAGGTATTTTCAAAGGAAAAGGTGAAGGTTTTGCTCACTGTTCTCACTTTTATTACCATGGTATGGTGCATCATGAGTTCCTGCCAAAAGGTCGTACAGTTAATAATGAATACTACAAGAAAGTCAGGCAACGTTTGCGTGAAGAAATACTGCTCAAACCATCGGAATTGTGGAAAAACAAATCGTGGATTCTGCACCACGATAATGCAACAGCTCACACATCAATGCTTATTCGTGGTTTTTTAGCCAAAAACAAAATCGTAATCATGCCTCAACCACCGTATTCACCAGATTTGACTCCCTGCGACTTTTTCCTATTTCCGAAACTAAAGAAACCAATGAAAGGAAAGCGTTTTGCCACAATTGATGAGATCAAGTCAGAATCGAAGAAAAGCGGATTTCAGCAGTGCTTCGAGGATTGGAAAAAGCCTTGGCACAAGTGTATAATATCCCAGGGGAATTACTTTGAAGGGGACAAATTACATATTGATGAATAAATAAGTACTTTTTTCAAAAATTCAAAATTCACCTTTTCTTTTGAACACACCTTGTATACAGGAAAAAGGATGTTGGGCTGCTGTTTCTCTCACCTGCTATCTCACATTAGAGCTTCGTTGGGGTCGTTAAGCCAATACTTTTCTACGGTTATTGTTGTTGTTGTAGCGGCTCGATAACCCCGTCTAGGGCCTAATCTTAGTCATCGCCGTCATCTAACGGGAGGCCCAGGAAACGTGCTGTTCGGGTCTACAGATTTTTAAATGCATCACTGAGGCACTTAAAACAAGATCATCTACAGCGTTCGTAGGAGCACAGAACATATTGCAACGTTGACCCTAAGTGTTCGAATAGACTACGTAATCCCTCGCCTGACCTTCGGAAAGCTGTGTCAGCTACTATAGAGGCGAATGGTTGGAGAAATGGTATGAAATAAATCATATTTTTACGAATGATTCTAAAGTCAACGACAGTGTGAGGGCTTTTATTTACCCCAATTAGGTCATTAGGTCACCAATATGCGAATACAATATCTTCCAAGCCAAAATATTTGCTATAAAAAATCGCCTTCAAAGGAAGAGAATAGACCTTTAAGTAGATAGCCAAGCGGCCTATAATACCTTCCTTTCATACGACGCGAAGTCGGCTTGTGTCCGGTTCTGATCAATAAAGTTTCAGGCCTTCTTGATTCAGCAATGACTAGTTGTAGAAAATTTCTAATATCTAAGAACCACTGCCTCTGAAATCTAATGCAGAATCACTCAAACAAAGAACTGACTGAGCAGACAAGTGAGAGATCAATCTCTACTCTAATCCGCTCCTCATTCCAGACATGGTCCAATGAGATTACATAAGCAGTGATCGAGATAAAAGTTTTTTTCGTTGCATAAGGAGTTACCTTATCTGAAACCTCGTTTGGTACCGAACGGCTCTAAGAGGTCCTTCCCGGTCCTAACGGAGCTTTTAATGTCGCTCAGGTTCAGTTTGCATAACCGTAAAAGTTTTGCGGGGATACCAAAACTCAGATATAATGGCATAGAGGTAGCTCCTCTTCGTGCTTTCGAAAGCTGCTTTAAAATCGATGAAAAGTTGGAATGTGTCAATTCTTTTGTAACGGGTCTTTCCAAGATTTGACGTATGGTGAATATCTGTTCAGTTGTAAACTTGCCAAGTCTAAAACCAGAATGATCAGGTACAAACAGTTTGTTGGCGATGGACTTTAACTTTCATCTCTTGATAATTGGCACAAATTCGAGGTTCCCTACTTTTTTAAAGAAAAAAACACAGAAAATTCAAATTTATTGGGGAGTGTTTATTATCATTCGAAAGAACGTTCTTTGACATTTATTTTTTTAACCATTTTCTCTTTCAAATGTTGGTCGCGGCTACGTCCCTGATGGTCCATCTGCGGAGTCCAATTTTCGATGACTCGTGCGAGCATTTCGACTGGTAACTGGCGAATGACACACTTGATGCTTTGCTCCAAGGCCTGAATCGAAGCAGGTCCGCATACACTTTATACTTTACATATCCCTTCAGGAAAAAGACCAGCGGTTTGATATCACATGATCTTGGTGGCCAGTCGATCGGCCCAAAACGTGAAATTATCTGCTCAACGAAGTGTTCTCTGAACAAATCCATTAATTGGTACGATGTGTGTGAAGTGGCGCCGTCTTGTTGAAACCAAATGTCGCGGAGATCAAGAGCTTCAATTTCAGGCATCAAATAGTCGGTTATCATGGCACGATAATGGTCGCCATTAATGGTTACGTTCTCGCCGGCATCATTTTTGAAGAAATAAGGACCAATGACTCCACCGGCTCACAAACCACACCAAACCGTTGTGTTTTCCGAATGAAATGGCAGATCTTGAGTATCTTAATGTTGCTCTTTGTTCCAAATGCGGCAAGTTTGCTTGTTTATATGCCCATTGAGCCAGAAATCATCGCTGAACAAAATGTGACTGGAAAACGTCGGATCTTCTTCTGAACAAAAATAACATGACAGCTTGACACTATTCACGCGTGATCTGTCAAAAAAAAAAAAGGCTACTGAAAAAAGTACCTCTACTTGGATCACCCTTTAAATTCAATCGTCGGAAAAGCGTAAATTTTTGCAACAAAGAAACTAAGGATGCCAGTTCCCCGCTGTCATATCTGAGTCTGCTAAGTCACTGTCTCCGCCACTGAGTTGTTCTTCAGACAAAAACTGTTCGGACTTCGTAATAGTCGGTTAATGGAACGTCTATTCCATGCAGAAGACTGGAGAAGTCTTTCTGCATAAGCGCACTAAGCTCTGGACAACAGTAACCAGATTTCTTCCTTGGTTCCTATATGACTAAGCTCCCATATAGCTGGGTTTAAATCTTTCTGTGAAAGTCTAATAAGCCACCAGCCGTTTAATATACATATCAGCCGATTATGTAGTGTTCGGTTAAACCCTTAAGTTTTTTGCATGAAAAAAGACAACAAAAATATTCTCTACCACCTTTGGGACTTTATTCATTAAATATTATAATATTAGTTCAATCGTATTATAAAATATTCTTAAAAAAAAAAAGAATAATATTTTAAAACAACAATCGCTAAGCAAATCTCTCTCTAATGCTTTTACTCAGGTAGAATTGCCCTCTATTCTCTTCGAAAAACACCATTATTTTCAGCCTTCTCCTTTTCACGTTTCTCCTCTCATCCATATATAACAAAAATCTTTGCGAATATAAAATTTTTAACGGTATTTTCTCAAGATATTTCCAAGTTAGAGCTCTCCAGCAACTGCTCCAGATATTTAAATATTTTATTACGCGCCTCGATGAGTTGTGGTGGATCAGTTTCAGCCGGTGCATACATATCGGCGCAGTGTGCGGTGCCTTAGAAATAACAATAATAATAATAATAATTAAATATTTATAAATATTTTAAGCTTCCTTCGCACCTTTAATGAAAACAGTAGGCAATTCTGGATTTTTAGTTGAGGTCAAACCAAGCGCATACCATGGATCAATAGAACCGTGTACGTAGAGGACATTTGTTGTATTGGGATTTAGGCCACCATAGTAGTCGTTTGTTTCTGCCACCACACGTTCCAAGTATGTGGCATTCATACTACAATGTAATGAGCATAAGTAGATCAAATGAAAAATTATTGGATGCGTATATGGAGTTGGATATCTAACCTCTCTGAGTAAATATCCATGCACTGTTTGATGAAAAAGTCCACCTTAAATCGATCACCAAATGTGTCACTCTCATTATTCGATGTTTGATAGAAACCGAATTCATTGCATGTCTGATAGGTCCACTGACGTGTACCGTTAGCTACTTCCGATTGCCAGGAAATATCTCTCATTTCACTTAACATCTTGTCATATTTATAATCCAGACACTTTTTCTTTGACATCTCCAAAAGCAAGCCACTGACCACACCCAAGCGATCAACTGGTGGGCCAACAGTTGTATTGACCATAACATTGCAAACCTTGAATGTTGAAAAATAAAACAAAATAAAAAAATCTTAAATAATTTTCTTACTAATTACTTTGTACAACCCACTCACCTCATCGATGGTGTAATTGACATCAGAACGCTTAATATCATTGAATTGTATCACAGTGGCAATATTATCGGTCAAATGCTGGAAAAAATTCGATATATCCAAGGGGTTAGCGATCGAGTCCTCAATCGGTGTACAAGTGCTAAAGAGAAAAAATATAAAATTGTTTAAATAATTTTAAAACCCTGCGACAAATTTCCGCACTTAAACTTCTCGCTCAAATCTCTCTGACCAATCACATGCAACAGAAGAGTTTCTATCTCAGCAAAAGCCTTCCCAAACGTCACCAAGCAGTCTGTGGAGTGTGTAGCCAATGAAGCTTTAACCACCTGAAGATATTCTGAAACAAATATATACAATTTAAAAAAAAAAAATTGTTGAGAAAATACTTTTGCTAATCCTACCAGGAAAGTCCACTTGCGCCAAAATCGGCGCGCTTGAACTGATTGCGCCATGTATTAACTGTGGATACTTCTCACGTGCCCATGCAGCTAAGGCGCCGGGGTAGGAACCACCGAAAACGATCCATTTCTGCTTACTGTTGAAAGAGTATTTCTGGTTCATACTTTCAATGAAATTAGCAACATCGGCCAGAGCTTGTTTTGATGATAGAAATTTAAGGTTTTCATAGGAAAGATCGCTATAAGAAATGTAAAGTGAAAAAATAATATTTATGGTGAGTTAAAGACTAGTTAAAGAATACTTGAGTTCCCTCTCTACTTATAAATATATCGCATAGCCATTTTCGATATGGTTTGCGAAGCTGTTGGTAACTGCGAAGCTATTGATCTTGCGAGTACTGGCATGCTTTATTCGATATCATTGGGCAAGAAATGGATGGGAATACTTCTGGCGCCATAAAGTCTTCTCAACGGTTGACCCCAAACCCAGCTTGCAAACGCTAATACCAAGATGTGAAAGATTCGGGATGGATCTTGGGAGATCGGCTGATCTTATAGTCGCTAAGTCAAACAATTATAATAATTCACTTTTGGTTAGTCCTCAGACTGGCCACTGTCCGTTTAGTACTCGTTTAGTCAGGAAAGTATACGACCTGAGTCCTATTGTAGGAGCTGTCTCAAACGTGACGAGGTGGTCATGTCAGCACTAACTCCTCCACTACTCAGCTTTTACGAAACTAATGCAATTTTGGTTATTAAAGTGTGTCGTCCATCTTCTTCTCAGAGTTCTTCGAGTTTTAGGTTCATACTCGGTTCATACTCAAACGGCAACTCGTGACGTAACAAAGTTATTCTTAGTCGGACCTTGCGGTAGAGTAGACAACTACAACATAATCAAGTGAGCGGGTACAGGAATTAGAAGAAAAAAATGGTTACCACATTGTCAATTTATGGAAAGTTAGTTAAGACACTTGATTTATATGGGCACTGACTAGACTGAACTCTGGAAAATCTCTGTAAGAGAAGACCAATCAAGCCCGACTATCTCTCACTTACGTTCATGCTACAGACGCGACGGATAAGATCACATAATGCATAGACTCTAAAAATAGAGATCTGGTCACGGCTTTATTTTGTAAGACAGAGACGCTGGGGTCTGCTTTAAGAATATACTAATATAGTCATAATAACAATAAGACAGTAAGAATGTAAATGGCTGGCTATCTAAGATACACGATTGGCGAACCGCTACAATGAATACTAGATTTGCATATGTACATTATAAGCAGGTTTGAGTGCTCCAAGGAGATGTTAAACCAACAGATTTCCGGCCCATCCCCATCAGTCTCGCCTCATTTTTTTCAAAACTCTCTAAAGGCAGCCTAACTCAATTAACTTAAATAAACCAAACGTTTCCCCCAAGCAGCCTCTCGAGGAAGCAACACGCCTACTCTAAGTCCAATTAACTTAAATAAACCAAACGTTGCCCGCAAGCAGCCTCTCGAGGAAGCAACACGCCTACTCTAAGTCCAAGTCTAACGAAAGAGCACTACTTGTATAATTAGTGGGCTTGCCTTGAAGTGGAACACGCTTGTCATCTTCCTCGAGTTAAAGGGGGCTTTTAACAACAATCTTCCAAAATCTAAATTATAGAAGCTCTTCAATAAATGGTTATAGAGCAGCTCATAGTGAGGTTTGGAGCCTTTCCTGAGAAACAGGTTCAACTTCGCTCAGATGGTCAGCGCCTGTATCACCAGACACACTAAGAGAGGCATCTCTTAAGGCGGATTTTCATCCCCATTGCTGTGGGATATCACAGAGACACGCTGAAATAGCGACGGGAAACCCTACCCCTCTCCCTTCTAAGTGATATACTTCTTTTTAATCCACGCTTACTAAAAGTATGGAGATCTCGTTCTCTACCAAATTTAAATATCTCTGGATAATCTTAGATAACAAACTATGCTTGCAAGGCATGGAATATCTAGAGATGGTAGTTAGACCAATCCTGTTCTATGGTGTCACTGTGTCGTTGCCGGCACTCGAAATAAACTACTGTCAGGGGCAAACTAGAGTGAGTTGATCTGCAGCTATCCCCATAACAGAAGTTCTACAATTGACTCCTTGAAAACCTCGGGAAACTCTTCTCAACTTCCTTCCTCTAGACCTAGACTACGGCAACCTACAAACGAGCTGTAACTTAATTAGATTCAACGCGACTCAACCTTGGAGAAATCGCGGTATTGGACAAGCCAAAATATTGTCTCACGCAGAGTTGCCGGAACAGCTGAATTACATCACCTCTTGTGATGATTGCTTCGATTATCTTTACAAAATCCTCAAACAAGAACGCATTGACGTCCTGTATCAGTGAGACATAGCCATTTTTACAGACGGATCAAAACTCGATGACAAAGTGGGCTGTGGAATCCATTCTCCAATGCTCTCAATCAATAAAACTCCTTGCAGTCATGGAAGCCACCGAATAACTACTCAAATCTACATTAGCAGGACAATAAATTCTGTTGCTGTAAAGGACTCTGGAAAAGGTCTCGCGTAAATGGTATACAACCGGCATCTGGGTGCGCAGAATCACGGATCCATCCCAGAAAAAGCGGTCAAGGCATATTTTACACCAGTTCGTCATTAGTTTACCGCCAGCTACAATAAAAGAACACTATTTAGTGGTGCTTCACGGGGTTACTACTCCAACCATTTTTGTCGAAACTTTAGGGACGGAGAAGTAGAAGAGTTCGTTGAACACTGCCTCTGTCACAGGCCAGCCTTGACAACCGCGCTATCTAATTCTCTAATCTAATTTCTCGGAAAAATACTTTTCTGACTGCGACGCTGAGCTAGCTTAAACTAAAAATAGTAATCTCGCAGCCAAAAGCCGCAAGAACTTATCATAAGGAAGGATAAAAAAATTAAACTGATAAAGAATTTTTGGGGGTACATTTACTATGAGAAGATCTTAATGGAAGGCTTTTTTTTAAATATATTATAATATTGTTTTAACCACTCTCAGTCATCATATATGTATATGCACTTGTAATTGCTCTCACCTTTTTGGTTGACTTTTTCCATAAAATCGATGCTCTAAATGAAAACACATCGCGCCAAAGTGTTCGGCAAATTGAATCCAAGCACCCGTTGTGACCCATCGCGACGATATCGCCAGTTCCCCGCCAATCGTTAGGAAAATTGGTGCGTCGCTGTCATTCCGATAAAACTTATCGTTCAAGAAGTAGCGCTAAGGACAAACAAGAATGTAAATAATAAATATTTATAAGTAATAAAATTGAACTAATTAAATGTAAATATAATACAAGTATATTGATTAACAAATATGTAAACAATTGCATTCAAGTAAATATGTTATTAGAAAATATTTATGCTGGTCATTTGTACCCAGTAGCAAATAGTCTGTATTCTAGGAACACGAAGGTTATGATGGTAATAACTGCATTCACTCAACTCTATAGCAAAATTATTTATTTTAGTGTTCTCCATTTCGTGGTTCCCTACTTTTTTAAAGAAGAACCACAGGAAATTCAAATTTATTGGGCAATGTTTATTATCTTTTGAAAGAACATTCTTTGGCATTTATTTTTTGAAGATTATCCCTTTCAAATGTTGGCCGCAGATGGTCCATCCGTTGAGTTCAATTTTCGATGACTCGTTCGGGCATTTCGACTGGTAACTGGAGAATGAAACGCGTGCTGGTTTGCTCCAAGGCCTGAATCGAAGTGGGATTATCCTCATAGACTTTAGATTTTACATATCCTCGCAGAAAAGTCTAACGGTGTGATATCACATGATCTCGTTGGCCAATCGACCGGCTCAAAACGTGAAATTATCTGCTCACCGAAGTGTTCTCTCAATAAATTCATTAATTGATGCGATGTGTGGGAAGTGGTTTTTTCTTGAATCCAAATGTCGCGGAGATCACGAGCTTCAATTTCAGGCATCAAATAGTCGGTTATCATGGCGTGATAACGGTCGCCATTGACGCTTACGTTCTCACCGGCATCATTTTTGAATAAATATGGACCAATGATTCCACCGGCCCACAAACCACACCAAACCGTTGTTCTTCATGATGTAATGGAAGCTGTTGAATCTCTTCAGGTTGCTTTTCGTCCCAAATGCGGCAATTTTGCTTGTTTATATACCCATTGAGGCGGAAATGGGTCTCAGCGCTGAACAAAATTTGGCTCGAAAACGTCGGATCTTCGTTGAGCTTTTCAAGAGCCCATAGAGCGAAACGATGTCGCTTGGGAAGGTCGAGCAGCTTCAGTTCTTACTAAAGCTGTATTTTGTACGCTTTCTATTTAAGATTTCGATGTAAAATGCGCCAAGTCGTTCCATACGTCAGTCCGAGTTGCTGCGAACGGCGCCGAATCAATTTCTTTACAGAACGTGAATTTTCGTAATAAAGCTGAATTATTTGTAAACGTTGTTCAGGCGTTGGTCTTTCCGCGATGAAATGCCAAACAATACTGAACAAATATAACATGACAGCTTGACACGACTCACGCGCGATCTGTCAAAAAAAGTCTATTGAAAAAAGTACCTCTGCTTGGATCACTCTTTATGTACATATATATTTTTTTGCAATTTCTGTATTCATTTGAGAGGTATAAATGTGTAATTTACCTCAAAATGAACTTAAGGCAACCAATGAGAATACGTTTTTCTTTCACATGAGCAAATAGTTTCTTAATAAGCCGATATTCTACGATATTGGTAGTACAGATATTAGTCCATACTAGTTTAAAATGGGCTAGAAATCACTAGTTTAACGTAAACCAAAATTATAAATTTATTTTATTCCTGTTTTTTATAATTTGCCCAATTTCGTACTTTATGTTGCAATTTTAAATTTTTGCAACCTAAAATTGACCAAAAACGATTTCAGATTAAAAAAAATTGTAATTATGCAGGCGCAAATGCATTTGTTTATTATACTGGTACTTAAAAGTATTCTGGTAAATTCAATTTCTTACTTGTTTCCATGTTATATCCTCCTTACTCGTGCTAAAGTGATCAAGTTTTTGTTCGAACCAGTTCTCTTCCGGTTCTGACGTTTTGACCGCTAAATTCGATTTACTAAGTTCACCGCTAGAGCGTTGGTTATCGTGATTTTGCCTCAACTCATCCGAATAAACAAGATTAATAAAAGCAAATATCAACAGAAAAATTTTAGCAGACTTCATTTGAGAAGCACTAGCCGCCATAAACGCACTTCGCACTGCTGGCTTAAGTGATGCGTTAGATATTTTCAAAACTAAATTTTTTGTGTATATTATTTTCTTTATAGTTCTAAAAAGGCTTATATTTAATTGAACGGATTTAGTTCAGTAATTTATTTTGATTTAATTTTTTCAATTTATTTTATATTAAAATATTTTATTTCTTTATTCTATTTTATTCCACTGATTTTATTTTATTTATATTTATTTCTCTTTCATTTTTTATTTCATTTTAATTATTTTTATCTTATTTTATGTTATTTTATTTTATTTTTTTTTTGTATCTTTTTTTTATTATTTTTTATTTTATACTTTTGATGTAAAAGAGCAAGATTTTATTTTACTTTAATTTATTTTATTTTTATTATAATTTATTTTAGTCATTCTTTAATTAAATTATTTCATTTTATTTTATTTTATTTTAATTTTTTTCTATTTTCTTTTTAGTATTTGGCGAAAGGCGATTTATGTATATTTTTTTGTTATGTGTCTGGTATTGAGTTAACTTTTCGATTGATTCATGCTAAGCAAAGAATCCAGTTTTATACAATATCGTCGAAAAGATTACAACGTATCAATTCTAAGAATTCTCTTAATGCATGCAGACTTGTGAAATAAATCTCTGACACTTTAAGTCTCTCTTAATATATAATTTCGTTCACTTAAAATCAAAAAATATGATAATAAATTTTTTTTTTTCGCTGCTAGTTGATAAGAATTTCTTGAGTTTTTAGTTTTCTGCAAAAGAGAAAATTATATTAAACCAAAAGGTTCTTTAGTGCAAATTGGTATTGTGCAAAGAAACTCATGCGCGTACCTTGTCAGTTATAAACCAGCAGGTCCCACCGCTCTCTCCGTCTGCAGCTTTCGGTATCTATCCCACCCCGCACGTGCTGAGCTCCATCGCAACGTTGTGAGATAGGCATTGCATTTTCTCTCCCCTGCAGTTCGACTTTCCTCATTGTATCAGCTATTTTTTCGATATTGTTAAAAACCAATTGTTTCTGCCATTCCACAGTTCCCTTATGTCTAGTTGCGTGCTCTCAGAAAGCCGCAAGTCAAGTAGAATAATGCTAGGCAGTTTGCTGTGATTGTAGCCTTTCGACGTCGAATCTTCCTTGTTCTTGCCGACGGGCTTTCTTTGTGTCTACCGTATTTCCACAATATTTAATTTCGATCCAGTAATAGACATGCAGCTTGCTGAATTTTCTCGTTCTTTAATCTGCTACTACAGACACCACGAAGCCAACCGGCCACAGCCCTTTCGAGGATGTTTCGTCATAGAGACTGAATTTTCCGACTCTTGTGTCCACCTGACGTTAAAATCATAGTGCACATCAGGACGCTCATAAGAAGCTTCTTTAATCGCATCGTCCTTCTCTTCCGTCTGGTCGTGGGTGCAAATCAGCGATAAGTTGAAGAACTTCGCTTTGATGCGAATCGTGGTGAGATGTTCATCCACCAGGGTGAAAGCCAGGAGTCGGCGAAGGAGTCTCTCTTCCAGCACCCAAATTATGTGCCATTTATATGGCTGCTGTGGTAAATTTCACAATCACCCACACTCGCTCACCTACTTCGGTCCTCGCCTATCGTACGGCGGTCTTAGGCTTACGAAGGAATCTACCATCTACCAGCTGAGTAGTCGCACTTTTCCAATTAAGGAACCGAACACTCCAGACGCATTCTCTCTTTAGTACGTTGGGAGGGGTCGCCACCAAGAAGGGGGTCTCGCATCCAAGCCATTTTGATGTTTTTCATTCGAACAGATTTTTATGTGGCGGGCGTTAAACCCTTCACACAACCACAGTGGGTCGATTTCACATTTTAACTCGCCTGCCAACTTACAAAATGGCGACTACCTGAATATTAAGTATTGTTTTTCGCATGGTTTTTTCCCTTTGGCCAGCTGTAAAAAATTATTACTGATCAAAATATCGCGATTTTGTAGGTTGGATACTTGGTCTAAGGCCGTACATCGTAATCTGCTTGAATCTTATGTGAAAGGATCATTTTTGACCACCCCATGTGAACGAAAATCCTTAATTCCCCACTTACGTGGATTTCTACACATGGCCTCAACATACCTATGCTCCAGAAATTCTTATTCGGAAAGTTCACCTATAGATCGACGAGCTTGAGGCGCTCTATATATAAAGAATCGGATCCAGGGTCAAAAATATGCGAGATTTTCAAAATAAGGTTGAACTGGCACAACTTTTAAGTGAAAGAAAACTGACTATACGTTTTGGTTGTGTTCTAAATCCAAGCCAGGAACATTGTAAAAGGTGATCTAACTAGCGGTCCTTTTTTCAATAGCCTTTTTTTTTGACAGATCACGTGTCAAACTGTCAAGTTATTTTTTTTTAGTATTGTTTGGCATTTCATCATCATGGAACGACTTACGGCTGAACAACGTTTACAAATCACTGAACTTTATTACGAAAATTCATGTTCTGTAAAGAATGTGTTTCGCGTGCTTCGCTCATCTTATGGTCAACATGATCGGCCTACTGAGCGTACTATTCGCAACATCTTGAGATCCAGCATTCATTATTGGATAATATTCGACCGAATAGACCACGTCCACCACGCAGTAAAGAAAATATAGCGACCGTAGCTGAGAGTGTATACGGAGACTGTGCAGAGTCGATTCGGCGCTGTTCGCAGTAACTCAGACTGATGTAAGGAACGACTTAGCTCATTTTACGTCCAGATCTGAAATTGAAAGCGTATAAAATACATCTTGTGCAAGAAATGAAGCCCGTCGACCTTCCCAAGCGACATCACTTCGTGCTATGGGCTCTTGAAAAGTTCCAAAAAGCTCCAACGTTTTCGAACCAAATTTTTTTCAGCGATGAGGCCCATTTCTGGCTCAATGGATATGTAAACATGCAAAATTGCTGCATTTGGCACAAAGAGCAACTTGAAGAGATTCAAGAGTAGCCATTTTATCCAGAAAACACAACGGTTTGATGTGGTTTGTGGCCGGTGAAATCATCGGTCCATATTTCTTCAAAAATGATGTCGGTGGCTACCGTTATCCCGCCTTGATAACCAAGTATTTGATGCCCGAAATTGAAGCTCGTGATCTCCGCGGTCGATTTGTCATCAAGATCATGTGATATCACTCCGTTAAACTTTATCCTGTTGGGATATGTAAAGTCTAAAATCTATGCAGACAATCCCGCTTCGATTCACGCTTGGAGCAAACCATCACGAGTATCATTCGCCAGTTACCAATCGAAATGCTCGGACGAGTCATCGAAAATTGAACTCAACGGATGGACCATCTGAGGCGGCCAACATTTGAAAGAGATAATCTTCAAGAAATAAATGCCAAAGAATGTTCTTTCGAATGATAATAAATATTCCCTATTGAATTTGAAGTTTTTGTGTTTTTTTTTTTCTTTAAAAAAGTAGATAACCTTGAAATGGATAACCCTTCATATTTTGAACAAAAACAAAGCAATAAAGACTGAGGTCGGTATTCATACTGGAAATATAAGGCCAAAATAAATTCGTTCTTTGTTTGCACAGTTACAATATGCAAATGCATATTATGCGAATATAGTTAAATAAATATTTTCTCGTTTTCGAAATTCTGGACTCCAATTACAATCCAAATATACAGTAATTGCCACATAAATGCATACATATGTACAATATTTTTTTCAACTCAACAAAATTTATTATTCCATCCTTTATTTATATAAAAATATATTCACATACAGATATTCGATAGCGACTTCTTCATAACATTCGAATTTCTTTGTATTCAGCGCAAAATAACATACCATAAGTAATTAATTCATTGTTTTCAATAAAAATAAAAATAAAAAATATTTTACTCTATGATTTCTCCACTTTGAAACCCTCCAACAACTGGGCCAGATATTTAATAATTTTATTGCGTGCCTCCACTAGTTGTGGTGGATCAGTTTTAGCCGGCTCATACATATTGGCGCAGTGTGCGGTGCCTGAAAGAGACAATAAATGAGATTTTATTAATGAAATAAAGAATGAAATGTGAAATTAGATAAAAAGAATTGAAACGGCCTTATCACCTTCAATATAAATTGTGGGCAAATTGGGATTCTTCGATGAAATCAAACCGAGCGCATGCCATGGATCAATCGAGCCGTGTACGTAGAGCACATTTGTTGTATTGGGATTTAAGGCACCATAATAGTTATTCGTTTGTGTAACCACTTGCTCTAAGTACTTGGCGTCCATACTCTCTGAGTAAATATCCATGCATTGCTTTATAAAGAAGTCCACAGCAAATCCATCACCGAACGTGTCACTCTTGTTATTCGATGTTTGATAGAAACCGAACTCGTTGCATGTCTGATAGGTCCACTGACGACTGCCATTGCACGCTTTAGCCTCCCATGAGGTTTCCTTCATTTCCGAAATCATTTTCTCATATTTGTAATCTAAACATTTTTCTTTGGATTCACTCAATAGCATATCGTTGACCACCCCGAGACGTGTAACAGGCGGTCCTATTGTGGTATTCACCATAACATTGCAAAGCTGAAAAGATTCATCAAATTTTCGATATTACAAATAATTTTTGTGTCAAGAAAATATATTTTAGGAAAGCTTACATCATCGATGGTATATTTGGCACTAGGCCTATTATCCTTGTTGTATTGCACAATGCCAGCAAAGTTGCCAGCCAAAGATTCGTAAAAGTTAGACATATCCAATGGATTTTCAACGGAGTCCTTGATTGGCGTGCAAGTTCTAGGTTAAGTAAAAAAAAATTAATATAAAAATTATATTTAATAAGCAAGGAATTTTGAACACGCACTTGAACTTTTCATCCAAATTGCGTTGACCGATCATGTGACGTGTTAGAATTTCAACCTGTGCAAAAGCGCGACCAACAGCTTCCAGACATTGCGCCGAATAGGTGGCCAATGAGGCTTTCACCACTTCGAAGTACTCTAAAAAAAAAATATTAAATATATTTTATTCTCTTATACTATACTCGAAATTATTTTTAAATATCATTAATTCAGAAATATTTGTGAAGGGTCGCCCTCGATAACAACATAAGAGAAAAACTATCCTGGAACAGCCGCTCGACGAACCAGCATGTTAATTCTGAAATCAAATCCGTCGACATAGTGCTACTCACTCTAGTTGGATGCAGGGCAGGTAGCACGAGGGACTTTGGGAGTTGAACCCCTCGTGGGCAAATAATCCCTACACACTATCCTTAAATACTCAAAAACACGGCAATGTTTTCTTTCCTAACTCATAACGTGAATGGAATTTCAATCCACGGACTTGTTTTGAAGGAATACACACTACGGCGTTTTTTTTTTATCGACATATAGAGAGCTTTTATCAACGCCTTCCGCGAGGCGGTAATGACTGGCCTTCAAGAAATGGAGCTTAAACAGCTCATAGCAACTTGTGAAATTTATCCGGAATATCTTCACTGAGATGGGCTGTGCATGTGATGTCTTTCAGTTAGTAAAATAATGCAGAAACCGAGTAGTTCTGGTGGCGACTTGGTAGAATATGCCTACTACAAAGCTAAAAAAAAATTCCTCCAAATTCTAAAAGATCTACTAAGCTTCAAAATGCCCTACACATAGTGGAAACGTAGTGTAAGTACAGTGGGTTTGAACTCAGTCCACCTAAAACCGAGTATCATACTCTACAACAGGAGGTGCAAGCCACTACATTTGATATCGACCACATTAAAAGGTACGAAGATCATCATTATCTCTAACGTGGTCAACGTAGCTTTTTGCTAAATCCTTCAAGTTACTTGTGGCTTGGCAAAAGATGAGGCTTAAAACCGAATATCTTTCACTGAATATGGTATACAGTTCTGTGGGTCTATAGTATTCCCTGGCCTTACCGTTTATGATATAAGCACTTTCCTTTCAGGTTTCAGGAGCAATGTAGATAGAGATCAGTGATCCCAAGCTGCCCTCATAACGGTAGCTCTCATTCGGTCTCAATAGCTGTGACCTAGAAACTCTTCTTCACTTCTCTATGGAGCGCTATAACGGACTTAAACTGAGCATAGCTCAGCATACGAAAAAAATCGATCAAAAAATTTACTTGTTGCTGTTGTAACCGCAAAAATATAACCCAATGTGGATTTTGTCAGCGAGGGACTTTGGCCCGATAAAAATGCGGGTAGTTCCAGTAAAAAGACCTGTCACGGGAACTAGTGTATTTTAGTCGCCCCATATGACAAGCATGCTTTAAAGCGGTTAAATTGTTGAAACCCTTAGCAGCAGGGGTCAAGAAAGAAATTTACTTCTTCTAGATCCGTACTTCGTTAGTTCAACAATCGAGGTATAATAACATTACACACTTTAATGTGACAGAAGTATGTAGAGGAGGAAGAGTAGTTCATCAAACCCTATCTGTATTGAACCATTTTCTCTAGACGTCGTTTTTTCTCCAGATGGTCGTTTCTTTAACTTACGTAAGTACGACGAAGCACTTTCTGCAGAAGCTGACTTTTAAGTTCAGTAATAACTTTTTAGAATATAAGTGGCGCCTTGTAACCGCGGAAGCGATTTTCGCCGAGTTCCTCCTCTAATTTGTGGTGTGCGTCTTTATATTTTTCTCCAACAAATGGTGGGGCCTGCAGTTTATTCTAAGCCGCTTCCAAACGGCTGAAGGATTTTTATGAGGAGCTTTTATTTCATGTGAGAAATACAATCATAAGACTTGACATTCCTTGCTTATCTTATAAAACTGCATTTTTTTACCCCCAATCACACCAGCTTATAATATTCTGCTTTCCATACCTTTGAAATCGACCTTAGCCAATAGAGGACCACTCGAACTTATGGCACCATGTATAAGATCGGGAAACTTTTCACGCGCCCAAGCTGCTAATGAACCGGGATAAGAACCACCGAAAACTATCCATTTCTGATTGGCACCCATATTATATTCCGCCTTCATACTGCGTATAAAGTTGGCCAAATCCTCGAGTGCCTGTTCAGAAGTCAAGTATATAAGATTTTTCGTAGAGAGATCACTAAAATGGAAATAAAGAAGTTTTATAGATTTGATTAATTAAAAAAGTAGTAAAATCACTAAAAAAAAAAGCCATCTCTAGGGAGCGTTCATAAAGCACGCAGCTTGGGGGAGAGGTTATTTTAAATGTTACGCTAGAGCTACGTTACCCGAGGTAAGGCGGTAAGAGCAAAGCAACGTAGTTTTCTCAGTTCAAACTAATTGAATACACAAAGGGAGGGAGGAGTGCCGTAAGCTCCAAAATAAGCCTTATGGACGCTCTTTTATACTATCTTATACGCCTACCTTGTGGGATGACTCTTGCCGTAGAAACGATGTTCCAATTGAAAACAAAGTGCACCAAAGTGCTCAGCATATTTAATCCATGCACCCTCAGACATCCAACGTTTCGATGCCTCACCTTCACCGCCGATCATAAGAAAAATTGGTGCCGTACTGTCGTTGCGATAGAATTCATCGTTGACAAAGTAGCGCTGTGCGGGAAATGTGATATATATAAAAAATATTATATTTAAATTGTAGGTATGAATGCTATCAGCACCCTATATTACCTGCTTCCAAGTGACATCCTTATTTTTCTCACTCAAATGATCCAATTTCTGCACAAACCATTTATCTTCCGGTTCGGGCTTACGACGAAGTGGTTCAAATTTGCTCGGCTCACCTAGAAAGCCATCATCGTAACGTCCATTACGAAATCGACCCAATGCATTGGTCTTATCAATAGACGCAAAACTAAACAAAATCAAAACAACACTCAATCGCAATAGATAAGCCAAACGGCTTGAAATGGGTCCACCGTCAATGACCATCTCGCCTCTGACCCGTTGTTTTTACTACAACTCTGACGTTTTTGTAAATATGCCAATACGTTTTGCTGTTGTTAGACACTTATTAAACTTGATCGCAGAGATTTTATGCTGCACAAAAATAGATGGAAAGAAATGAATACATTTTCAATGTCAATAAACTAAATTTCTCCAAATAATTTTGAAAATAAAATTCACAGTGGCGTCGTCTATAACAAAATATATATAAAATTTGTATGTAAATATGTAGTTTCAACTAAGTGAGGTTATCGCTACATATGTACATCTGTACGTGATTACAATGCACAAATAGCTACCACAGAAACATACATACATACATATGTATGTAACAAAAACGCACAAAACACTTTGTCCTCACAGTGGAATATTGATTTTCCTTCTTTCCTTTTCCTCTTTGGTATTCAAATGCACAGATTTTATTAGAAAATATTATATTATAAATATATATTAAAAGAAAATTTGCCACTAATATAATATATATAGTCTTTTCAGCGTTCACACAGAGGAATATTGACTTACTACCTGCCAAGCTCTGGTGAGAGCAAAATATCACGTCTGTTTAACTCGGTGTCTATGAAACGACTAATGTGCTGACCGGCTTTGTTATTGTTGAGCAAGCACTCTTCCAGTGTACATATGTATACAAACATGTGCTAGCAGTTTGTCTCTGCACGAGAGATTTCTACTCGTACACAACTGTCGAACGCATTTACAAATTTTGAATTCTCTTATTAAAATGCTACTCTTAAAAGTACTGGGAAGAAATAAAAATCAATTTGAACAAGTAAAGAAAATTAACATGCCTCCGAACCTCCTGATGGCGCCGGAGCACCACTTACACAGTGAAACATCTATGCTCCCAGTTAAGGAGCATAATGTTATGCTGTGTAAGCAATATCTGCTGGAATGCTACCGTAGGGTTCCATCCCAACAGACACTTATTGGAATCTGAACCACCAGCTAGACACATCAGGAAGGGAGTACTTGACTACCGGGACGCGGTACAGCAATACAGACAAGACCCATTGGACAGGACGACATACAGACAGGCCATAAACACCATTTACCGGGAATGGTGTTCTCGGAGTCCAATCACCACCCATAGCAGAACATGAGATCGAGCTGCCTCGAGAGACCCGCGCAACCCTGGCACAATTAAGATCTGTATACTGTAGCAGACTTAGCTCCTACCTATCCAAACTCGACTCTGACATACCCCGCACATGTCCCGCATGCAACGAATCCCCGCACGACACTAACCACCTCTTTGCATGCCCACTCAACCCGACTCATCTAACACCCCTTTCCTTCTGCTCCGAACCCGTCGAAACAGCACGTTTCCTGGGCCTCCCGTTAGATGACCTCGATGACTAGAACTGAACTTGCCTGACCCTAAACGAGGCTGGCGTATGCCGGTACAACGACAACAGTAACAACATCCCTCCGAGGCAGGCCAGACTCTTACAGCTTAAATGCAACCGGCTCCAGGGGAAAATCATCGAGATAGTCGACTATATGCGCCGGGAACAACTGCGATTCAAGAATCCAAACTCATCGACCGATCAGATCCTTTGAGCTGAACCAGCTACAATATTATACGTAAGGATTACAAGCGAGATCATTGTGGTGGCTTGACGTTCATCCTGCACAATAACGTGCATTATCCTTTTATCCACAGCGACATCGATCTAAGGCATACCACCGTAGAATGTCAGAGCTATGTATATCGAGTCGAAATATTAAATAAGAACGTGCCTCTCGTTAAATGTTGCCCAGTAGGATACCGCACTGATATACTATGTAGGTGGACTGCTCAGAGGCGAAAACTGTTTGGTTTTGGACGACTTTAATTGATGCACACGATCTTTGGCATTCGAGCCTGTCAAATGACTGTAGAGAAATGGTGCAGAACGGCTGGAGGATTCGGTATTTTTCACCAGGAATCATGACGCCTCCGCCTGAATTGTAAGGCGATTCTCAGAGCTGGAATGACATCAAAATTGCTAGTGCTGATCTATAAACAGTATAACTTAGCTGACTCTGGCATCAGACTATTTGTCCATAGTTATCTCGATTGACAAGCGCACCGACCATGAGATCACCTTCAGTGCCCTGCCTGACTTCTAATCGCTAACCAGAGAATGGGCAAGGAAACTTACAATTCAACGGTCGGTCATACGGTCGATCATTACAGTACACGACTCTCTTTGCTTACCCATTGTTTCCTTAATTTTGCTGCTAAGCGCCTGTGGCAGAGACCCCTTCTCTGATGCTCCCTCTTCTTTTACCAGCGAGTGCGGCATTGAAAGCTTTTAAAGCTGTGGTCTCCGGTGTTGTTGTTTTAGTGGCTTGGCGACCCCACTTAGAGGCGGGCAAGGCAATGATATGTTGAATTGACTGCCGGGCATCAGCTCACTTATGCTATGATGGATCCTATTACACTCCACCCGCTATTTCGTCCCTAGAGACCAGAACCTACTCTTGAAAAGTACCATAGTCTTATTGCAATCATTGAGACTTTCCCATCTTAAGTTAGCATGTGCGATGAATAACTCTCTTATATCGAGCAAATAGAGAGTGGCATGCCTCATGTATGGCCGTCTGTTTCGCTTAAAAAAACACTGCCGTGATTCGAAATCACTTGCTAATACCATTTAAAAGTGGATCGAGTCTTCATATGCTGGAACAACCCTGACCTGTAGGTTAGTATCCAATTCAATTAAGGAGCAGGAAAAGTCGGACAATTTCGCCGAGTTCATCTAACGGCACGCCCAAGAGATGACTGTATTCACAGGAAAAAAGTTAATGAAGGTTTTGACAGACTCTCTGTGAATGGCATTAAGAGCCTGTCGGTAGCTTGTCATGACCAGTGGTTCAGTGATACGAGTATAATGCTGAAAACAACTTACTTCCTTCATGATGTGTCTGAAGGGTGCTTCGACTTCTAGTAGGTGTCTGCAAAGATTAACACCACTAGATACTGCTTGCACTGCATAACATTGTGTTCTTTAACCAGGAGCAAAAGCATAAATGGCTCACCATCCAAATGTTGTACAGGCAATATCAGAAAAGTTTCTCTTATGGCTCCCAAGGCGATGTTCTAATGAGCTTGCAGCTTTCTTATCTGCGTCTCGCTAGTCCTCGGTCTCTTAGTCGGTGCCGCGTAGTGTATGATCCTACCGCTAATAAGCATTGTAAAAAAACAACATCTCATAGAAAGCAGGGGATTTTTCCTCTGGGCGTCTTTCATTGCGTAACCTCTCTCTCAGACTTGAATACGAGTAAACTTCTTCATTACTGGCAAATTTATCAAATACATACATATCTTTCCCTTTCATGTATGAAGTCACCCAAAAGACGTCCTGCGGTCGGATAACGACTCGAAGCATCTCATTAGTGTTGCGTTTGGGCGCTGCTTGACATTTTGGGTAAACATATGCTCGTAATTTTTGGTCACTTGGAATCGGTGAGTGGGTTGGCTCCACATCCCGCTTAACACGCGATGCCCTACTCACAAAAATGAGGATATAAAATTCTAGATTATTCGGCTACTTGGCTAGAGTTAGACGCGGAACGGAAGCTTTTATATATTCCTTCAATCTTTTACTGCTTCCTGGCTCTTAAGAGGTTAATAAGCGTTTCTCAATTTTCTCGGTAAACTATGTGCTTCATTTCAATTTCATATTTCAGTTTTTGATGTATTTTGTTGTAAACTTTTATTCAGAAAACTTTAATAAATTATAAGTTTTTGTAAAAATGTATCACGCTTCAAAATTCTACGTTTTACGAAGTTTAACGAGACCATTACGTTATTCTACCACGAATGGAGGTCCTGCGGGAGGGAAAGATGGTAAAGGTGATTCAAAATGTGCACCAGCAAAAAAAGCGGACCTTTGTGCTGATAAAAAAGGTGGCAAAGATGAAAAGGGCGCTAAAGATGGAAAAGACGCTAAAGTTGGAAAGGACGGTAAAGACGGAAAAGATGCAAAAGAAATGAAGTGTGGTGGTGTACCTCCAACAGATGGCAAGAAAGCTGAAATTTTAGGTGGCAAAGCAAGGGAACCCAGTTGCAAACCAAAAAAGAAGCCACCAACTAAGGGTATGCTTAACGTTTTTGGTCTTACATTTTTGATCTTGCCTTATTAATAATGTAGGTCAATATATATATTTCGATTCCTTTGCCCCTCCCTATTTCCACTTCAACTTCAAAAGTTTTTCTAAATTATCACATAGTGAAACTGAGAAGGAGTGGAGCTAAGTATTTTCTCATTTCATGCTCCATCAGTACTGCTAGAATTTGGTACTACTGTTTTTCTGGAAAAAAAAGACTGACGGTATGGGTGCTGGAATCTATTGCACTGAGCTGGGCCTCAGAAAACCATTCAAACTGCCGGATCCAGTAGTATTTTGCTGCTGAGCTAACGATTGTCGTTCTTAACTTGTCCGACACATCTCCTGGACGGTGGGGATGTCAACCTTTGCATTTACGAGGACATCAACTAGCTCCCAATTAAGAGACCAAACATTTCAGTTACATGCCCACGTAGTACTTTGAATGCAGTCGTGATCGTCATTAAAAGAGGGCATCTGAGGCTTTGTTTAATTTTTTATTGTGATAGTTTTTTCGTGCCGGATCCTAATTCGAGCATGAGGATATTAATTACGACATTTTTATGCAGCAAGTCACTTGCTTCAAGACCAGTAACCACTCACGTTCCCTGTACTGAAAACGTGGAAGTGGTTTCACTGAAGCTCTGTCACTGTAACTGCAAACCCGAAATATTTAAGGAGATTGCCGAAAGAGCTGTAAAAGGGGTTTAGGGTGAAAGAATATGAACAAGCCTCGGAGTTAGATGTCAGGGCACTTCGCCAAAATCATTGAAATCCTATATGTAAACTATTACACCACAAATTAGGTGGAACCTCCATTTGGTAGTACAATCCAATCCAAAAACCTACCTTATTTAATTTTAGAGGTAAATGCGCCAACAGGAGACTCAACAGAATGCTAGTCAGTTGCTGAGGTTGCTTGACCTTGAAATCCTATAATAAGAGGTTACACCTTCCTAGATGCTCAATGCATCTTAAATGCGTTTTATAAAACCAACTTGTTAAAACATTTTGGGCAGCTGGGAGAGGTGGAGTAGTGGCTGAGAAAATGCTCTATCGACTCCTCCTCGTCTATGTCTCTGCAGCAGCGATAGAAATCATTAGAGAAGTAACCCATCCTCCTAACATGTTATGTTATGCTAATTGAGAAGGTCCTGTTTAGAAGAAGTAGAGATTTTGATCTCATCGCACCGATCGATGGTCAAATCTGTCTGGTTACATTGGTTTTCGTACACAGCAACATAATTCTTGCTGGTTCATATTGATTTAATCCATCCATCCAAGTGTTATCTTATTACATACTATTTTAGAAAACATTCCAAGCAACGAAACAATTTATTGGTCTGATTGATTCAAAACCAGCTAGCGCCTAGCGCATCTTTTAAAGCATAATTGAAGTCATTGTTAAAGACAATGAGTTTGAAGGCGCACTTTGAACGAGCAGGTTCTTTTTTACTTAAAGTCTGCATGACTCATTCAGAAGTCAGACTGTTTGGATTTTGAGGTTATATTAAGTTTCGTCCTTTTGATAGCTACATAATAAACGAACTACTCCATCAGGCTGGGCTGGTGGTTATGTGTCACAACTGCTAAAACCACCTAGCATCTTCTATATCATTCACTAAAACTTTTCATTATCCTTAAAGCCGTTAACTCCTATTGAAATACGGACTCATAACAACATTTCTTATTTCTTGCAGGCAGCACAGCGGGAACGCTAAGGAAAATCTGTTTATTCGGCGTTATACCAGCGCTTGTGGCACTGAATGTTTTAATATTTGCCACCAAAACTCATGAAGAGCGCGATGAATTCAAAAAATGGCCGCATATGTATAAACGTGATAAGCCTTTCCCCTGGGGTGATGGCGTAAAATCGTTCTTCCACAATCCACATACCAATGCGTTACCAGAAACAGGCTATGAAGATGAATAAAATGCTTTCTTAAGAATATCTCGAATATCTCGAATATGCATATTTATCGAAAATATTAAGAAAAAAAAACAATATTAAATACATTAACATTTCTTTATATCCGGTATATAATCACAATTGACATCCGGTTGTTTCTGCATATTAACGGGTGGGCATTCGACACAGCAGACATTGTCCTTCGGCGAGCTCTTCATAAGATTATCGATGTTCTCTGGTTTTGCGCTTTTCGGTATCGCCGGCACTGGTTGTGATTCGGTTTTACTAACTGTCTCCTGGGTGAGTGTTTGGGGGGGATTTGATTTACCCCAGAATTCCTGTTTGGAATATGAAAATAATGTAAATTGCATATGCAAGTTCTAATAAAAAGCGATCCAAATAGAGATACTTTTTTAATAGCCTTTTTTTGACAGACCACGCGCGGGTCGTATCAAGCTGTGATATTATTTTTGTTCGGTATTGTTTGATATTTCATCATGGAAAGACTTACTCCTGAACAACGTTTACAAATCATTCAACTTTATT
The DNA here is from genome assembly GCA_030068015.2 of Neoceratitis asiatica. Lineage (NCBI taxonomy): Eukaryota > Metazoa > Arthropoda > Insecta > Diptera > Tephritidae > Neoceratitis > Neoceratitis asiatica. The sequence goes on from CM061526.1 coordinate 65,501,007, forward strand.
AAGTAAATTCACGTTCTGTAAAGAATGTGTTTCGCGCGCTTCGCTCAACTTATGGTCAACATACTCAGCCTACTGAGCGTACTATTCGCAACATCTTGAGATCCAGTATTCAGTATTGGATAATGTCCAACCGAATAGACCAGCACGCAGTGAAGAAAATACAGCGGCCGTAGCTGAGAGTCTACACGAAGACCGTGGAGAGTCGATTTGGCGCCGTTTACAGCAACTCGGACTGACGTATGGAACGACTTGGCGCATTTTACGTCGAGATCTCAAATTGAAAGCGTACAAAATATAGCTTGTGCACGAACTGAATCCGCTTGACCTTCGCAAGCGACATTGCTTCACTCTATGGGCTCTTGAAAAGTTCCAAGAAGATCCGACGTTTTCGAGTCAAATTTTGTTCAGCGATGAGGCCCAGAAAAAACAACGGTTTGGTGTGGTTTGTGGGCCGGTGGAATCATTGGATCCTATTTCTTAAAAAATGTTTCCGGTGAGAACGTCAATGGCGACCGTTATCGCGCCATGATAACTGACTATTTGATGCCTGAAATTGAAGTTTGTGATCTCTGCGACATTTGTTTCAACAAGACGGCGCCACTTCCCACACATCGCATCAATCAATGGATATATTGAGAGAACACTTCGGTGAGCAGATAATTTCACGTTTTGGACCGATCGATTGGCCACCAAAATCGTGTAATATCACACCGTTAGACCTTTTCCTGTGGGGATATGTAAAGTCTAAAGTCTATGCGGACATTCCCGCTTCGATTCAGGCCTGGGAGCCAAACTTCGCGCATGTCATTCGTCAGTTACCAGTCGAAATGCTCGACCGAGTCATCGAAAATTGGACTCAGCTCAACATTTGATAGAGATAATCTTCAAAAAATAAATGCCAAAGAATATTCTTTGGACTGATGATAAACATTCCCCATCAAAGTTGAGCTTTCTCTGTTTCTTTCCTTTAAAAAAGTAGGGAACCTCGAAATAGATCACCCTTTATAATTCTCTGTGTGTTTTTATATTTTCAACCCACCTGTGGCACATCCCATATAATAATTGCACCATCGACACTGCCAGTAACGAATAACCTGCCATTTGGGCTGAAAGCGCAGCTTAATACCGGCGAAGAGTGTTCATAGCCGGCGCACACAGTTATACCACGATTGTAATCCCACATCTGTAAGTGAAACCAAATACAATTGTGCAAATAAAACTCATAAAAACCCCGACTAAAAACCCTAACCTTAACAGTCTGATCACTTGATACCGTTAAAAAGTAATCACCCGTTGCGTTAATATCCAAAAAGTTAATCGAATTCTTTTTCGTGCCATGAAGTTCACGTATCAAACTACCATTATAGACCATCCAATAGCTAATGCGCCCATCCGAACCGCAAGCTAGCAACTGTACACCGGTTGGGAAGTAACGCGCGCACATGAATTGTGTGTTGGAGGTGACGACAAATTTACGAGTCATGCGACTAGAAAAGAAGGAAACGGAAAATTGTATAGAAAATAATTTTTTGTTGTACAATAATGAAGAGTCTTGCATACTGAACATCCCAAATAACGCAGGAACCATCAACACATGCAGATATAACCTCGGTATCCAAATGATTAAAGTCCAAGGAGGATATTGGGCCAGAGTGATCCTTGAGTACACCAATCAAACTTTGACGATACGGCTCAATTTTCCACACACGCACTTGACCCTCAACGCCGCCGGTGACGAGTAAACGGCCAGTTGACGAAATCCTCAATGCGCTGCAGCCTGGAAAATAAATACAGTTTACTACCGTAATAAATATGTATAGAAAATCATAAAGTCGAGCTTCTCATTTTGAAATTGGATTATTTAAGACAAAATTCTCAAGAACCTGACTAGCAATTCTGCCATCTTGCCAACAGGTCATACTTTGGACTAAGTAGGCAATTGAAAAGTAAAGTCTTCACTAATTCCCGTCCTACTGCAAGAGAAAAGTTTTGCGGAAGATTTATGGTCCTTTACGCGTTGGCAACGGCGAATACCGTAGGCGGTATTCTGCACAAGATGAGCTTTACGAGTTATACTGCGATATGGATATACATAGTTCAGCGGATAAAGAGACAGCGGCTACGCTGGCCAGGTCATCCTTATGAGTGACAACACTCCAGCTTTGACACTTGCCGACGCAGTACCTACCGGTAAAAGCAGAGGCAACTAAGCCCCTAAATACCGTCGGAAAATTATAGGGAGTAGGATCTGACGTCATTCGGTGTCTCCAATGGCGCCAAACGGCGAAGAGAGAGAGATGGCATGATATATATAATGGACTAAGCTATAATTCCGCAAGCGGTGTCTACGCCTATGATCAACTTGGTGGAAAACTGCTGTCGTATGTAGCACCCGAATTACTGGTAAGATGTGTTGAAGCCGAGTTGAAACTCGCAGTTTTACTACTCTCTGTCTCATATTTTAATATGTAGTCAGCACTACAGCTCCGGCACGTCTCTCAGTAATCATGCTGCGTAAAAGACAATGATATCATTATCCCTTCGTTATAACGGGAGTTCTTCCATCGACGCCCATCCATTTCTACGGCAAGAGAGTTGTAAAGTAGTTGGACGGGACGTAGCTTGGCCTTCGGAAACCCGCACCTATACTGTCCTTCCAAAAATATGCTAAGACTGGAATCCACTAAAGAGATCAATATTGAAAGCACTTGTTGGAAAAGTAGATTTGGCCAGCACTAGATGCTAAGAAGTCAAGAAACATGCTTCTTTTAGAGCGGTTCTCCATCAGTATCACTACTGGAAACTCCCGGTAAAAGATGGCAGCTTATCAAATGACCTTTGTCGCAGCTGCAGGAACGTGGAGGAGAAAGAGTCTAACTAGCACTGCCTCTGTCACTGTGGAATACTTAGCACGACAACACTTTCTCCGAAAATACTTCATCGACTGCTAACCACTTGCGACCGTTTCTTGCGAGCATTAAAAATCTCACAGCATTTTCTTAGACCTACCAAATGGTTGGGGACTTTGAGAAGGTAAAAGAAACCCTATAGTGACATCACAACTGGACAAAAGGCCTAAGGGTGCTGGCTGGACCCGGCAGGCAAATCAACTCAGCCTAATCAATCTTAAGTCATGGTGATGGATTTTAAATACTTTTTGACAGCACCAGACTTACAAGCCTGTAGTACAATGGGGTTACTACCGAAAGCTTATAGGTTCCAACACAGATCAACTTCTTTAGGCACTCTGCCAGAAATGTCCATACCCACTGTTCCAAAACCAGGTCTATTATCCGGCCTAATACAAATTAGATCTTTAACTCACCTTTATTATGAGCATTCGGTATGGCGTATATCAAGCGACCCGTAATTGGTGTAAATGCACGTATCACACCATCATTCCAAGCTGACACAATGCTGCTGCCATCATTGGTGAATTGCAAGGAGACACATTTAAAGTTATACACCATAATACGTAAAATCTCCTGTAAGCGTCCAATTGACCAAATTCGTATGCTTTGATGGCCAGCCGAGGCAAAGACGGTTGATAAGCTCCTAAAAAAATTAAAAAAAAAACTTATGAGGTTAACTGAGTAGTATTGGTTAGCTTAGTAGTCTTGGTAAAAGACGATAAGCGATTAATCGCAAATTCCTCGGGCCTATCTCACTCACTTGGGAAATACAATTTGATTTACGGGCTTGCGGTGACATGTCTTCAAGAGTCTACAAGAAAATTTAACAATATTCAAAAGCCATATTTCATTTTGATCTGTCGACACTATGAAATCATCACTCGCTGTATTGCTGCGCACCAATGAAGTGACGGCAGAATGGACATTCGCGCGTTTGAGCTGGAATTTAGATTATCTTTTCGTATCAAGAAATCGCAAACAATACATAGCATTTTTACTTACCGTACGAAATATCGGCCATGTGGGACATGGATAATTCTTCATCATTTCCAATGTAACATCCTTACGCTCCTCCACCAACTCCAAGGTGCCATCACCAGCACCGATCAATATCAAACCTTTTTTCACAATACACAAATGGCGTACACCATTAACGTATCGTTCACAATCCTTGCCGTATGGTTTGCGTGGATTATGCTTGCCAAATGCGCCCAACATCGACGCGGTCATGCCAATCTTAGTGACATTCACAGGATCACAACATTTGAGTGCGACCTTTACAATATCCCCAGTCATTGTGCCCAAATAAAGATATTGATCATTTTCATCCACTTGCATGCCAGTGTAGATGCGTTGCACTTTACCCACATGCATATCATGTACATGAAGTTTTTTCTGTTCCCGCTGAATGCTCCACATGCGTAGGTGCCCTAAATGTGATGGATTACAACGGAGAATGTAATTTTGGTATAAATTTCATCCGGGCAGCGGGTACTTACGATCACCAGCGACAATGAAATGTGATGGACTGTTGTGTAGGGAACAAACGGTGAGTGCGTTACCGGATATCGAGCGCGCAGCCGGAGCCTGACAAATTGGTGTGCTAAGGGCGGGAGAAGCAATATCCATTAATATTATAATAATAGAAACTTAGAAGGTGTGTTCTCTGTATGCCATAGGCATCCGCTAACAAAGCATTTCGCTAAATTCTGCTCCTTAAGCGGTCAAAAGTTTGTATGGGACAATGCCCAACGAACTCCCTTGATTCAGTTCCCGGAATAAAGTATAATTACTCTTAATTTGCATCAAATGACTGTAGTTTCGGAGCTTATCGCCTATCATCGCAGATTTAATCCCCATTTTCCCTTCCTTATGGATAGAGTTTTAAATATGGTGGGTATCAAACTCTACGCACAACTCATATCCTCGCATTCAAAACCGCTTGTTGGTAACGGAATGAGAGAATACTTGGTCTCAAACCGATAGTAGTCATTAGCTGCTTGTGGCATATACATTAGAATTATGTCTGGCCACTTCCAAGTGAATGGCAGTAAAAATTTTCTCTACCTGCGTAGACTTCGGCAAATGGGGTTTCTGGGATAGAAGCATGCCTGATAATGGGAACCTACGAAATCGTCGGCTACAGCCTTCAATAGCCGGCTCAAACTGAATGTGAAAGGCAACAACGTCAAAATTCCAGCAATAAACAATCCCAAATTGCCGGTAGTCACATTCGAAAGCCTGCACTTCGCATACGACTACCATTGCCACCAAAGTGCAGAGCCGTAGCAAAATTCTCAAAGCGCTAAACTTCAGCACCTGGGAAAAGGATGTAGAAATGTTGGTCGCAACTTATATAAAGTCATTGATTACACTGCTGCACCGATTCGGACAGCAGGCAGTAGCGAAACATGGTTCATCCATCAAGTTACCAGTCGCTCAGAGCACCGCCCTCAGGATTGTAACGCATCATTTCTCTTAGTTAAGACGCATATAATGTTATGCTCTATAAGCAATATACCGACGGTAACATCTTTGCAGACATCTACTGGCTACCAGTACCACCATCCCCACATCTAGGCACATCAGGAAAGGAGCAAAGCGAAGTTGGTCAATGTCGTTGAGGGCATCTAACGGATGGTCCTCGGAAACGAGTTGTTTCGATGGGTTCGGAACAGAGCGAGAGGGGTGTTGTATGAGTTGGCACCCTGGCTTAATTTTTCGGAGTTCTGAATTTTAATCTCGAACCTACTACTCAGGTAATTAATTAATGGTTCGCCTCTTCAACCGCGGTGGTAATAAGGATCTCTCAATGTCCAATAGTAGCACTGCGTGATTGGCCGTTTCAAAGGCTTTTGACGGAACCAGTGCTACCAGAACTGTTCGCGCTCAGGATCGATTTTATTTAAGGCAATTGACTATATGAGTGCTTATGGCGTTATATGCAGTTCTAGTGCTGTGCTCTTAGCGGAAGCTATGCTGATGTGATCAGGTGGTGAGTAAAAGACTGAAGCAGTAAGACCTGTAATATCTCCGGTACTAGGTTAAGGAGAGCTATCAGCCGATATTATTCAAAATTTTTTTTTTGTTCACTCGTTTTAGGTGCAGAATTTGTGTACCCGGCTTCCATAAGCTGAGTATTGTTAGATTTACTCCTTTAAATCCTACTTACCTGCCCGAATTTACATGTGAGCTGTCCAAAAACAAACAAACTCACCGTGCTTCCGTATCCAAGACAATCACTGTTCCATCATCCTTTCCACCAACAGAAACTAAACACTTTTCATCCGCAGTAAATGCAATCGATTGCACTAAAACCTTGTGGAGATCATGTCGAGTCAATTGCTTGCGTGTTACGAAGTCCCACATAATTACATAAGCTGGGAAACCCATATGATTACGCTGACCGGAGGCGAGATATTGACCACTACAATGAGGTGTTGTACATTATAAAAGGAATTACAGTTACTCGACATACCTTTTGCTAATCGTCAAACAGGATACGGCATGCGTGTGTCCACTCAGAAACTCCTGCTTGTTATTATGCGTATTGGAGATGCCAATTTTGTTACCCAGCGAGTATATCATGCTCACCTTATCAGGATGCAATTGGACGCCATGCTCGACCTTACCGTTGGCACCAAAAATAGCGCGTGGCTCCAATTTTTTCACTTCAACGAGGAGATCGGACATTTTTTATTTATATATTATTTGAAAATCGTTCACTCTAATTTTCCAAATGCAAATCACTTATTTTTACGGTCAGTTCGTTATTCTAATATTAAAATATTTTAACAAAATAGTAATGTGTGTAAGTGGAGAGAAAATATATTTTATATTTTTTAGCAGTTTAATTAGTTTTGAACATTTTTTTCAAACGTCAAAACTTTTCAAAATTGACAGAGAGAATTTCAATTTGAAATATTTTTGTTTACTCCTTATTTCGGTTACTCAAGGTATATAATTACTGTGCAATAAACGGTAAAATTGTTGCCAGCTGGCTCATACGCAGCTTGGTAACTTAACCAAGTTGTTTGGTTGCCCAAACAAGCAACGTTCATTTCTCTTAGAGTCCTGAGGCATAACTGTTAAAAGACTGCATGGAAGTGGAAAAAAATTTAGTGTGTATGTATGTGTAACCCTTGAAAATGTGTGTAACAAGTGGAATGGGTAGCTTTTTTATGTGTTGCTCTGGACAAAACTCAAATAAATGGCCTCCCACTCGGCCGAGTTCGGAGTTGATTGGAGATACCAAGTGGTCAGATCTTTCCAACGGAATGATTATGTTTCTCTTTCTCTGCTTCTACGCTCGGGTAATGCGTCCAAAACCTTCAAATCTGGAGTGTTTTCATCTATCTGGACCACATGATCTGGCCAGCGTAGCCACTGTCTCTAAATTCGCTGATCTATGTCAATGTCGCCGTATATATCTTACAACTCATCGTTCCATCTTCTGCGGTATTCGCTGTTGCCAATTCGCAAAAGACCATAAATTTTACGCAAAACATTTCTGTCGAAAACTCTTAACGACGACATATCGAATGTTATCACCGTCCATGCGGACGAGAGACTTAACCTTTCAACTGCCTACCCAGTCCAGTGTAGCACCTGTGGGCAGGAGTGTTTCTGCGCTGGACTTCGACTGACATTGTTGTTGGTGTTAATGCTGGTTCCAAGAAAGACGACACAATATACGACTTCAAAGTTATGACAGTCAACACTGCCGCAGGAGCCGAGTCATAAATACGTTGACTGTTTGTTTTATGACTGGAGATATTTCGTCATGTCCATACGCTCAGCTTCCTTATCTATTCTGGAGAAAACAGAACTCACGGCACGGTTGTTGAGGCCAATGCCATCAATATCATCGGCGCACGCCAGAAGCTGTTCACTCTTATACAGGATTTTACCTTCTCTATTCAGCTCTGCAGCTCGTAGTTGGCGCAGAATGTGAGGTCTTCCTTTTTGTGGATTGTCGGGCAATGGAACAAATGGATTGGGGAATCGGGCACGCCATCTCCTGGTATTGACCACTATTCTGCAGTTATTAGAAGTGCTCCCTCCATTAATTCAGTATACTCTGTGTTTCAGTCACTAGATCAGTTCTTTTGGCCCTACAAGAGTATGCTCTGGTTTTGAAACCTTCTGTAAGCCGCCGCATCTTTTCATAGAATTTTTTACCTCTGTCGGCCAGCTTCTCAAGCTCATCATACTCACGCATCTTAGCCTCTTTTTTATTTTGTCTCCACATGCGTCTCACTTCCCTCTTCAATTCTCAGTATATATCCCACCTTATGTTGTCCCTTATACCGAGGTTGCTGGTTGGTGCTTTCGGAGATCTAGTTCTTGTGGACGGGCTTTTTTTTTTTGGTGCACAGAGGCGGCGCGTATTTTTGCTGCCACGATGATAAGTCCTCGGAGCGTACGCCCGTTAATAACACTGGAAACATGTCAGGCGACAGCTAAATTTTCCGACAGTTATGCCAAAGATATCCTCTTTCCCTGTCGTTAAAGTCGCCAAACACAATTTTGATATTGTAGCAAGTGCAGCACTCATAAGTACGCTCCAGGCTCCGTGGGGGCTTGAGCGCAAATGAGCGATATTTTGAAGAACTGCGTATGCAAAGCTCGGTAACGGAGTTTCTCTTCAACCATAAATCCAACACAAATGTACACTCATTTATATGGCCGATGATACGTCCACCGCCCTTCTTGAACGATGGTGATATCGGCCCTTCATCGTACCATTGTGGTACTGGATTTTCCAGGTGCATGCCTTTTAATCATAGTCGTTAATACGTTAGCAGTGATCGTCATCAAAAGTTGGATCTCTTATTAAATTGGTGCTGGTTTCTACGGGAGGAGCCAAACCCAGGGCATAACCTCGCTAGGCGGGTAGGTTTAAATTTTACTGATCCTATCGGCTTGACGATATTTTGTATAAAGCATGCTGTAAAATACATAGTCAACAAAACTAGAAGACGACCACCGGTTACCGCCATTTATTTGACTAGTCACAATTCTCCAAATATCGACTTTCTCATCATCGACATGAGATTCGAAGAGTAAGTTAATTGAGAGTTATACTCGTTTGAAACCATTTTAAATCTGACATGTTTTAAAAAAAAAAAAAATTCAAATTTTTTAAAGCTCCGTTAAAGCCTTTAACTTTAAGAAAACCCCAACATTAAGATATGACAAGTTGTCTCTTCCATTAAGATGAGCCCTGGTATAGTTCTTGAATCCTCCCGACAGCACCACATGCGTACAATTTATAGCAGCAAAGCAAGATAACCTCAGTTAAACGGTTCTACTAACGTAGAGCTGCAACTGTATTCTTTTAGAAGAGTCTTTATGATATTTTTCATTTCTCCTCCATAATGCAGCCACTGTGTAATAATTATTTTTAAATAAATATTTACAAATTTAAACCAGATTGTTAAATGTTAAGCAAATGTTATAAGCATTACTTTTTTAGCCGTGTAAACTCATCTATTACATTTTTATTGTTATTGAAATTGCAACCCTAAACGATGGAAGAGAGAAAAGACTGAGCTCCACAAATTATATTCTCTCCGAGCCGGTTTACTGTCAATTTCAGCATGGAGAATAATTTAGATAAGAATTACGAATAATAAGAAATAAGAATAAAAGAAATCGGAAAATTTAATAAATTAAAAATATTCATGCTTAATTCATTTATTCTTTGCTCGGGCAACAAGGTGTGAGTAGTTAAATTGCTCCGTCGTCTCTTAAGCGCGTAATTGTGGTGCAAAAAACGTATTAAACGCTTCTTCAGACTACTGAAAGAAGTAAACGATAAAAGTAGTCACAAACATTGTTGCTCGCATTAATATATTTTCATATATTAATTTTTGCATTTACAAACATTTAAGTGCATTGAATTGCATCAGTTTTATGCTGTTCTAAAGTTTTGTGCTTTATTAATTTTGAAAAACCCATAAACTTTAAATGGATTCATTAACCGTAATGAAAGTGTGTTGCATTGGTGCTGGATATGTTGGTGGTCCTACTTGTGCAGTAATGGCGCTTAAGTGTCCCGACATACAGGTCACCGTAGTGGATAGGAGTTCGGAACGCATAGCTCAATGGAATTCAGACAAATTGCCAATTTATGAAGTAAGTCCTATTCAGGCTGAAGGTACACGTATTTTTCTTTTAAGGTAAACAAAGTGAATCATTAAGCCCAAAACAAAAATTGGCACATTTTATGGAAAACAAATTCCAAAGAAAAAAAGTAAAAACCAGTTATACACGACACAACTCTTTGAATTTAGCTTGACTGTCGGCATTTGCGTTTATTTACAGTAAGGTCAATGTCACTGTCTTGATTTCTACATATGTACATACATATGTATATATCTCGAGAATACTCCTAGGAATGCTTTTATTTTTATTTTAATGCCACTACAAATGTTTTACGCAGAAATTTCTGTGCACATTACAACAATTCAGTTAGTCTTCATTATATTATATTATATATACATATATATATACGCTTTATAACAGCAGAAGCGGTTTTCGGCTGTGCTCCTCTTCCAATTTGTGATATGCGTCTTAATGTTTTTTACAACAAATGGCGAGACCTATAGTTTTTTCTAATCCACCTCCCAACGGCCGATAGATTTTTGTGAGGAGTTTTTAATTCATGTCAGAAATACACTCAGAGATCTTGACATTCCCTGTCAACGAGCGATCGCAATTAGAAAAATTAATTTTCTATAAATTTGGATGTTGGTCGAACGAACACTGACTTTCTGAATGGTTGTTGTTGGTGTAACCACAAAAAATTCTTCTTGATCTTCGGGAAATATTGCGGGAGTGACAGAACTACTGGATTTTAGTCACCTCTTACGACAGGCATGCCTTACCGCGGGTAAATTCTTGAATCCCTAACTCGCAGGGGGTACCTTCTGAATGGTACTACGCAAAGGCTAACCACTTGGCTTTAGGCGCCTTTATATTATCGTATTCATTTTAAATAAGTAATGAACCCGCAAGTTTGTTTTTATTTATTTTATTTAATTTTTGTGCAAGAGCAAATTGCTTAAGTGTTATCTTAACGACCAGTCAATCTTCTTTCCTGTGTGCATGTACATACATATCCATTAGGTTGTTTGAGCTTTAGTCTGAAAACAACGATAATAATAGCGCATTTTCTTTAAAATTAATTTTAACTTATCAGTTTGAAATATGTAGATACATATATTCTCATATACATATTTTTCAGGTTGGACTTTAGTAATTTAGGTCATTGATTTTTGAAATTACTTAGATTGTGCAACGAAAATTGAAGTTTTTTGGAAACCAACCCATTTTTGTAATTACTATACACACTTTTATTTAAAAGATATAACAGTTTTTTTTTTAGTTCAGATAATGTTTTTGTAGTAAAGATTAGAAGAAAACGATTAAATTTTCCTACTTTAGTGCCTAATTATAAAAATAAATGTTCAAGAGCTATTGTCAAATGATAATTGCGGAATTTACTTAACTTAGACACGTCTCACACAGTCTAACCGAAATGTATGTACGTGAATTACCTTAAAGTTAGTTTTGTTTATAAAATGTACCTACTAATATTAGAATGATTTTATCTTTACTACAAGTTTGAATATTTCCGTTTTGATAACTATCATGCATACCATTCATAATACATTTCAGTATAAGTGCTCAATTGCACAAACGGAAGCTTTGTTTATTTAACACAAATACAATACATATGTACATACATATCTACAAACATAATATAAAATAATAATAATAAAAATTCTCAAGTACAAAGTATTATTAAAATATTGTTTTTTTTTTTTCAATTTAACACAGAAAATGTAATTGAGTTCTTAAATCTTTACCCACCTTGCATGTCTGCTTTATGAAGAGTTTCTAACTTCTTATAAATACCTCAGGGAAAAGAGCATATGTACAGTGGGTCAGAAAAGAAGTCGAACAAACATCAAATTTACATTCGTGTGCAAAATATTTTAAGAAAATAAAGTAATTTATTATTTTTCAAAGTTTTTTCATTAAGCCAGCTTTAAATTCATTTGAAAATATATACATCATTTTAAAAATTAAAATAAAAATAAAAATGTATAAGATAATGAAAATTCATGTCAAAAAAAAACTCGGACATGTTGCAGCTTTAGATTACTTTTGATATTTTTAATATGGAAATAACACCGTTTTCCATTGTTATTGTAAAAAGTGCACGTAACAGACATTTGCGAAACAATTTGAGTATTCAACCTTTAATTAAAATATAAAATTACAAAAAAATTGGAAAACAACGTGGACAAAGTTCAATTGAAGTTAGAAATCTAACTGTAAACTATCATAATAGAAAAACTGTTCGCGAAATCAGTGAAATCGTTAATAGACCTCGCTTTACTATTCATGATGTCATCAAACGTTTCAAAAAGAAAAAAAACGGTCGAAAATAAGATGAAATTAGGAAGGCCAAAACTGTTTACTGAAGCAAATGAGTGATGGATAGTGCAGAAAGTGAAAAAAAACTCCTACTCTAAGTGCTCCAAAGTTGACAGCGGAAGTCTCAAAGCAACTTAATATCAACTGTGTCTTGAAAACTATAAGAATTGCGCTGCGAAAGAATAATTTACATAGAAGGGTTGCTAGGAAGAAGCCTTATATTAGTAAGGCGAATAAAAAAAACGAGAAGGAATTTTGCGAAAACATATGATTCCGGCTTTTGGAGCCAAGTTTTATTCTCAGATGAGAGTAAATTTAACATATTTAGGCCAGATGGTCAGTCGTATGTATGGGCAAACCAAATGAAGAGCTCTTAGAAAAGAATTTAAAGCATGGAGGCGGTTGTGTAATGGTCTGGGGCTGTCTGTCGGCTGCTGGCCCCAGAAAGTTGTATTTAATAGACGGCAATATGGACCATAAAAAATATCTTAATATTCTAAAAGCAAATTTTGTCCAAGTTGAAGATTTGGGAATAAAAAATATCTTCCAATTTACCTATGGTTAATGTAACCAAAAGTATTGGAAACTCCTCCTCAATCACCATAAGGAACAATACTGGCTTGGAAGATGCGCTTAACGAGGAATGACCCAAGATTGATTCAATATGCAAAAAGTTAGTAGAATCAATGCCACGAAGACTAAAAACTGTAAAAAAACTAAAGGCTTATCAACAAAATATTAGCAGATAATATTTACAAGTTAATTTTTCAATGAAAAATGATGAACATATTTCTACTGTTATTTTCAAATGAATTTAAAGCTTAAACAATGAATTAAAAACTTAATGAAAAAACTAGAAAAAAAGTCCTTTTTTTTAATATTTTGCTTACGAATGTATAAGTAAATTTGATGTTTGTCCGACTTCTTTTTTAACCCACTGTATGTGCATTTTTGTTCAATATGGTTTCTTCTCTCTTAATAATAGTATGCATTTCCTAGACATAGGGAATTCCCCTAGTATTTATTTTTTAGGTATACAAGTTGTTTTTGTTATATTCTCTGATATATTTCCATGTTCAAAATTCTTCTTTAAACTTCATACGTAGTACTGTTATTGGAAAAATGTGATCAAGCAGGCACTGTACGTAGAAAAAAATCAAATGTACATTCCAAGATTAGTGTCTATTTAAGAGCGATTAAGTAACGTGAAGTGCATTGGTGATAATTTTTGTCAGAATCTCGGCTATTAAAAGAATCCTGTTCATCTTAAACATAAATTATTTATATATTATATATGGTTTTTAGGTTAAAATGCCACGTGCCTACACGGTGGACGGTCCCGAGGCTGCCATAAGCACTAGCGTGATATACAACAGCCTCGCCAAACTCGCTATAAGCGAAATCATGGTGAAGGTGCACTAATGATTTAGGCAGCCTTTGGATATGATGGAAAGTCTCCGCTTTGTTTCATACCCACCAGGACGAATGCAAAAATATATATTAAGCTGTTGGATGAAGTACTGAACCATTTTGCTGGTAATCGTAACTGTGATTCTTGGACATTTCAATAAGACAATGAACCAATTCATATTGGGCGCACGACTGAAGACTTCCTTTCATTAAAAAACATAACTCTCTTGGAGTGGCCAATAATATGTACAGACCTTAATCCTGTTGAAGATTTTCAAACAGAGTTTATAAAAATTGAAGACAGTTTCAGACCATTAAGCAACTCAAGAAAGCTGTTGGTGGCATGGGATGAAATTAACAATTTAACGTTAAAACAGTCGGTTGATTCCAGGAAAAATTTCCTATCTGTGCAATGGCACAACAACAAAACACATGCAGAAAAAATATGCTACGATAGGAAAAATATCCTATACCAAAACCTATGTATTTATATTTATTTCCCGCAGATGGCAAGAAGGAAAAGCAACCCTGTACTTGTGTGCTTGTTATTGTTTCACTTGAATATGTCACAATTTTGCAACGAGGGTGCTCTCGATCTCTAGCACAATCCATAGGAAATATTTGCATAATATGCATTTCCTAGAGATAGCGAATCCGCCTATTGTTTTGTTTTTGTTTTTGTTGATACTAATAATAACTATAAAATGAGATGAATTAGAGTAGTAAAATGGTGTTACCTGCTGTTTTATTTCATATCACGTCCATGCACATATACTTTTTTCCCTTATGTACAAAAAATGCTAGTGGATTTTGAATATGTCTCTGCTTTCAAATGAGGTACAAAATCGACCATACAATTATTCGATATTGACTGAAAAAGTTGCTTCTAATAACTTTATTTAACTTTATTTTTTAACCCGAGTAGCAGTATTATGGTTTATGACCATTAATATGTATGTATGTATATATAGAGTTGAGCTACTGCCTTTCTACAACTTCTTTAAAGTGCTCTCCTCGCTAACTTGTATGTCTTCAAATTGAATTTATCTTCTTATTTGCATGTTAACTGGGTAAATCGTGAATTGAATTTTTTTTTTAGAATAGAAGGCTTAAAAAGCAATGCAAATATGTACTATACATATGTACGTACATGTGTGCAAATCATATATGAAAGATAGATGAATGTCAGTGAACGAATATGTACAGCTGTTGACAATTAATTAGAAACGTTCTCTTTTGCCCAGCGCTTAGTGAATATAATAATGAAATGCTTAAATTTACCGTTATCTTTTCTCTTAAAAACCTTTGCGTTCCTCTTGCTACTATTTTTAATGCTAATGGACAAAGTTTTTTAGTTGTGTTATTGAAGTACCATTAATATTTTCCCACAAAGTGCGTAGGCTACTTAGTGCAAGGTAAAAAAAGTGAGACAGTTAATTAGAAACCTTTGTTTAGTGATAGTTTGTCGACACATTGAGGTGCTCTAGTAATAATATTAAATATTTTTGGTAAGCAGTCATTTTAACTTAGTTGTTTAAGATTTAAAAAAATTTGAACGTTTTTCTTAAAGACTTGTGATGGAAAAAAACAGCAATTGTACACCTGCTCTACGCAGCTCTATTTATGATCTTCGCAAAGCTGGAAAGTCATACAGCGAAATTGCGTAGCAAATCAAATGCTCGAAAAAAATGGTGTTCACAACCTTAAAGCATATTCAAAACTTTAAAACTGTTGCGAATGTTCCACGCAAAAAAAGACCCCGGAAAACTTCAGAAGAAATAGACCGCCAGATTGTACAAATCTCTAGAAGAGACCCAATAAAGAGTGCCACTGACATGCAAAGCGAAATTCATGATGAATTCAGTATTGAAATATCCAAGAGGACAATTGCTAGGCGTTTAGTCGAATCCGGACTGCATGGTAGAGCAGCACGCAAGAAGTCCCTTCTTACTATAATTCAAAGGAAAAGACGCCTAGATTTTGCGAGATCCCATTGGTCGTGGACTCCAAACCAATGGAAGTATGTAATTTGGAGCGATGAAACGAAGATCAATCGTATTGGACCTGATGGTCGGAGGTATGTTCGGCGGCCAATTAACGAAGAATTCAATCCTCGCTATGTTTCACGGGTAGTGAAGCATGGTGGAGGATCAATCATGGTGTGGGGATATTTCTCCTGGTCCACTCCATAAGATTTATGGAATTTTAAATAAGGAGAAATACGTCGACATTCTGAAAAATGTCATGTTGCCGTGGGCTGAGGAAAATTTGCCTGTTATATGGAAATTTCAGCAGGACAACGATCCGAAGCACACGGCAAAGTTAACGAAAAAGTTTTTCGACGAAAATTCCATTAATGTTTTGGAGTGGCCATCATCCAGTCCAGATTTGAACCCAATAGAACATGTTTGGGATGACGTTAAAAGAGCTGTGAGTGCCAAAAATATACCCAATATGGATGTTCTCTTTGATGAGGTAAGAACGGCATGGCAAGCCATACCAGTGGTACGCTGTCAGAAACTAATTACATCAATGCGCAATCGGTGTGCGGCAGTGCTGAAGCAAAAGGGTTATGCAACCAAATATTAACTAAATCCTTATGTATACATAAAAACATAATTTCGTTTCTAATTAGTTGCCGCACCCAAATATTAGATTTCACAAGTTCTTGTAAATTTTTGTTTTTAAATAAATAATATTGAATAAATTGTTTTCTATTGGTTCTTAAGTTTAAATAAAATAAATTTAAACCATTTGAAAATTCGTATTTTTAATGGAAAATGGTTTTTATTTTGAGATAAGTGTCGTTTCTAATTAGCTGTCAACAGCTGTAGAAAGGTATACATACATACATACATAAGTAAGTAAGTAGCTATGGTGTATAGAATGCTCCGCTATGTGCACTTGTGTAATCCTATTATCAAAGAAGGTGTATTCAAATTAGTTCATAAAAAAAAAAATTTGGAAAATAGCTTTTGAAAAAGTTATAATAATTTATTATAGACAAACTGGAACTGGTGTTGGATGAGAATTAGATTCACATGTAGCAGTATACTTTATATGCCATGATTTGATCGAATTTGAATCTTTGATATACATACATACATACGTACATATGGGTGTGCATACATAATGATGAGTATGAGTAAACAATTGAAAATCTCTCAACACATGTTTGCCACAGAGTCAATGAACTATAATAATTAAAAAAAAAACCTATATGTAAAGGGCTAACCGTTTAGTGGTTTCGAAAGTGCATTCAAACATTGCCACGTTTCATGCTTTAAGAGGAGATTATGATGCACATAATCGTCCAACTACTCAGGCAATTGGTAAAATTTAAAAAAAATTTAAAGAGACTGGACCGCAGACCCGATTGTGTCTATTTCTCGACGTTCTCAAGAGCTGGGACTTCCTTATGGCACAATATGACGTATTTCGCACTTGGGCTTACACCTACATCCATATGAAGTCCAGCTCATACAACAGTTGAAACCAGCTGGCCATTCACAATGCCATAGTTGCATCGATTGGATGCTTGAACAACAAGCAGTGAAACGCGGTTTTTCCAACAAAATTTTCTTCCGCGACGAGGCACATTTCTCACTCGGTGAATGCGTGAATAAGCAAAATTGGCGCATTTTGGACTCCGAGAAACCTCAAATAATTTGAAAGAAGCCATTAAACCCAACAAAACTTACTGTCTGGTGCGCTCTTTGGTCCGGAGGTGTGATGGGACTTTACTTCTTTGAAAATGATAATGGCGAGACTGTAATTGTCAATTCGGCACGTTATGGTCGTATGATAATTGACTTTTTATGGTATGCAATTGAAGAACACGTGTTGGACAATATGTGGTTGCAACCAGATGCCGCCACATGCCACACCACACGAGGAAATATGACTTTATTGCGAGGGAAATTCCCCAGACGAAAAATCTCTCGTCTTGAAGATGTCGTTTGGTCGCTGAGATTATGCGATTTGACACCTTTGGACTTTTTTGTGTGAGGCTAAGCGAAAGACCATGCTTATATGGATAAACCTTTAACTCTTGAGCACTTGAAAACCAACATTGTTCAAGTTATGACTGAGATATCGCCCAATATATGCCAAAAAGTGGTGGAAAATTACCTCAAACGGATCGATGTTTGCAAAAATTCACGAAACTGTCATTTGAATGACGTGGCATTTCCTATATAATGCCAAGGTTCAAACTTTATAATAAAAAAAGGAATTTCATGAAAAAAAATAAAATTATTTTAAAAATGGATAGCCCTGCCTGCACATATGTTTATGTATACGTAAATCTGCATCTGTATGTACATTCAAACCAAACACACAATAGTTTGTAGTTTATTTTTATTTTTTATAAAAATCTTCGCTTAGTCACAATTTTTTTTTTAATTTACTCGTTTTTTTTTTTAAGTTTTTGTCACGTTTAGTCACAACAACCACAATAATCGGGCGCCGGGCTCTACGTTTATGATGTAAGCGCTTATCAAGATTAAAATATTTCGTAAAAACTACCAATCAGCAGAATCTAATAATAAATTTTGATGTATAATTTCAATTTTAGATTACGTATGTATGTGTGTATGTATGTGTTTCCAATATGTACTCAATAGCTTATAATTATGAAGCCGCGACCTTGTAAAACGTCATACTTAATAGTTGCTCATCAATTAATACATACTTGTACATATGTATGTACATACCTAACATACTTCATTATAGGCTACTACTAGTTTACTCGCGTATGTATATACATATATAAATACCTGTCTACCATATACAATTTTTAAATGCCTATAAAGTATTTTTTTCTACTTTGGTACAAGTGTAGCTGAGTCTTTTGTACAGAAATAAATGAAAAATAATATTTTTATAGTAAATTTTGTTGATATTCAATTTTGCATTAAATTTCATTATAAAATAAAAAAAAGTTCTAAATGAAAATATTTATACTAGAGCTCCGGATTTTGCTCAAAAATTTTCGAGTTGTGCGAGCATTTGAGCAACGAGCACTCGCAGAAAAGCTCATTGCTCATTACTCGAAAAATTTTCGAGCCGAACACGAGCCATTCGAGTATTTTGACAAACACTTTGACTTTTATCTCAAAACTTTTTTTGTTATAATTTTAAATTTATTTATGCAAAGTGTAAAAATCATTGAAATTTTGACAAACAAAATTAATTTTTTTTTGTTCTGCTGAGCAGTTCAGTTATGAGCGAGTATCGAGCGAGCATCGAGCTGCTCGCAATGCTCGATACCCGGGTATCTGGAGCTCTAATTTATACACATTTCTTACTTCTGTGCATACATACTTACATATATGTAGGTACTGGATTATGTCCAGACATTTATTAACCTTGGTAAAAAAATTTTATAATTAAAAGCATGTATGTACACATGTACTTATGTACTAGTTATTATTATTATCTTTTTTTTTTTTTTTTTCAAAATAAAATTTAAAAAAATTTATTTTTTTAAAAGATTTTCGCTTTTTTTTTTTTTTGCTGTGAAAAAAAATATTAAAACTTTGTTTTTCTGTTTTCGGTCAATTTACATAAGTTTCTAGCGTAATAAAAAAAATATTAAACACTAATATTAAATAATATTGACACAGCTGTTTTATTTCGTATTTTTTAGTTAGTCTGTACTTTTCTTAGGACTTATTCAAGGTTTTAAAGCTGAAAAGAATTGTTCCATTTGTTTATTGTGGCTTTTTCACAAGTTTTAGATGGGGAAAAAATGAAAAAAGTATTTTTTTCTTTTTAAAATATGTAACTTGTCATTTTTTCGATAAAAATGTGAAAATATATTCTGCCGATGGGGTTTAAAAAGGTTTTTTTTTTTTGATTTATTTCCGTAACAATTTTAATTATAAATGCTCACATTTGCAAAGAAAAACTCTGTATTCGTATAGAGTTTTCCAATAAGAATATGATTTCTTAAAAAAAAAACCACACACTAATTGCTAAGGAAATTCAAATTGCCTCCACGACTTGTTTTGCAGGAACAAATTCGATGAACCTAATTTTTGAACACTTTTTCCAATAAATCAAGTCGTATGTCAGATGAATAGCACGTTCAATATTGACTTTTAAAGCTTGAAAAGAGTCTAGTTTATGCCAAAAGACCAATGACTTCAATATTCAATTCGTTCAATATTGACTTTTAAAGCTTGAAAAGAGTCTAGTTTATGCCAAAAGACCAATGACTTCAAATAACCCCACAAGAAGTAGTCTAATGGTGTTAAAGCACTACTTCTTGGAGGCCATTCATTGTTACAATCTCTTGAAATAATCGAATCTGGAAACCTTTCTCGTAATAATTCGGTTGTTGCACGTGCTGTGTGCCACGTAGCCCCTTTTTGTTGGAACCAGATGTTGTTAAGATCAACTTCTTCCAATTGTGGCCATAAAAAGTTGGTTTTCATCGATGTATACCGCTCTCTTTTGACAGTAACGGTGCTACCAGCTTTATTTCGAAAGAAGTACGGACCGATGATTCCACCAGACCGAAAACCACACCAACTGTCAATTTAGGTGAATGTAATGGTTGCTCATGTATAATTTATGAATTTTCTTCGCACCAGAATCGGCAGTTTTGTTTATTTACCGCATAACTCAAATGAAAGTGATCCTCATCTGAGAAGATGATTTTCTTAAAAAAATCTTTATAATAATAAATTATAAAATAAAAATAATTTGTAAACGTCGTTCTTGCGTATATATTGCCGTGTTGAAATTTTAAACATTACTGAATACAATTTAAAAAAAGCAGACAGATTATGGCATATTATCCCTATTGGAAAACCCTTTATGAGTTTAAACACCTGATTTGTGATTGCTGTTGGAAAATATTGCAAAAATTCCCAAATGAGGCATGCCCTAATGTGCTTTTGCAATCATATAAATATGTTAAGTTTATTATTTCTTTTATTATTTCCGTTTTATCTTCTTGTTACACGTCGAATGAACACAGAAATGAAAATAATTGACACGATGCAATTACAAACCTTGTAGCTAATGGAGAACAGCAGCGCTCGTTTATTGCATTATGGCTAATGAAGAAGTGGCATACACACCTACATACATACACACAAACATATGTATGTATATGTAAATGCACATAATAAAACATGAGAAAAAATCAATCAATCAATCAATAGGACAAATAAATCAATAACTTCAGGAATGCTGAGGGTAATAAGATTCAATAATTATCCTTTCAAAGAACAAAATATTTAGTCTTTAATTTTTGATTATAATAAAATATTCTATTGTTTAATAATAAATTATTAAATTAATCGCCACAATAAGCTTAGGTGCGCGTGTATTCAAAAGTCTGCTAATATTGAACAACTGAACAAATTTAAAGTAAAATATACTCTAACAGGTTCATTTGGAAAATCCCCGGCCTAACACATAGATGTCGCTACTAGAATTAATTAATTAATGGTTTTTAGTTAGCCCTAACCTTCAAGAGACGCGTGCATAAATTTGACAGCTGTCGGATCATTAGTTTGTGAACTATAGCATTTTGAGTGGAGCAACTTTTGTTATTGTGAAAAAATGGATAAAAAGGAATTTCTCGTGTTGATATAATTTTGCTTTTTAATGAAGAAAAAGTACAGTTGAAGGAAAAATTGGCTTCTTGACGAGTTACCGGACACTTCCCCAAGCAAATCAACCATCAAGTATTGGTATGCTAAGTTTAGACGTGGTGAAATGAGCACCGAAGACGGTAAACTTAAAATCCACAAAATGATTTTGAATGACCTTAAATTGAAATTGCATCAAATGGCAGGCACTCTAAAGATATCAACTGATCGTGAATATCATATCATTCACGAATATTTGAGTATGAGAAAGTTCTGTGCAAAGTGGTTGCCGCGCGAGCTCACTTTTGACCAAAAACAACAATGAGTTGATGATTCGGAGCAGTGTTTGGAGATGTTCAAGCGTAAAAACAAGAGTTTGTGCATCGATTTGTGACAATGGATGAAACATGGCTTCATCATTTCAATTTGAAGTCCAATCGACAGTCATCTGAGTGGACTGTACACGATGAACCCGCTGCAAAACGTGAAAAAACGCAGCAGTCGGCTGGCAAGGTTATGGCGTCTGTATTTTGGGATGCGCATGGGGAATTTTTCTTTGACTACCTTGAAAAAGGAACGATTAACAAGAGCGACTATTACTTAGCACTATTAGATCGTTTGAAGGACGAAATCGCCGAAAACCGGTCGCATTTGATGAAAAAGAAAGTTCTGTTTCACCAAGACAACGCATCGTGTCACAAGTCAATGAAATTGATGACAAAAATATATGAATTAAGCTTCGAATTTGCTTCCGCATCCACCGTATTCTCTAGATCTAGCAACCAGCGACTATTTCCTGTTGTTCTCAGATCTCAAAAGAAGAAGAAGGAATTTTCTTCGAATGAAGAGGTGATCGTCGAAATTGAGACCTATATTGAAGCAAAAGACAAATCGTACTACAAAAATGGTATCAAAAAGTTGGAGGGTCGCCATAATCGGTATATCACCCTTAAAGGGATCTATGTTGATTAAAAAAAAGAAAAAAGAATTTTGCCAAAAATTTGTTTTACTATGGTAGGCCGGGGACTTTTCAACTGACCTGTTATTTTCTGCAAACTTTTTTCCATTTCATACATGTATTATTATCACCATTTAAGTTTTTGTATAATATTTTTAATATTTTTGTTTTCACACATGTTTCTGTATTCTGTTTAGAAAATTTTAATTCACTTCCTATTCATGCACAAATATTTGTGCCTGCTTATGTACATTCAAAGCTTATATGTACGTTCATTTAGTTGGATACGATATCATCTGCGCAAAGAGTAAAAACTCATGAAAAAAACCACACGTTTTCGAAAGCAAATTGACATAATATTTAAAAAAAAAAAAAAAAAAAAGTTTTCTGCTGGAAATATTCAATACACAGTAAAGAAACATTTGAAAAACGCTCAAAAATATTAACAATTGAGTTTAATGTTAACGAGAAGCGAAATACATATAATCTAAATGCATTTTTTTTAAATTATGAATTAGCTGTAGTTGAAAGCTTTTGAAAAACATTAAAATTACACATAAAATAGTACTACATCGAAATAAACTAGATCTATAAGATCTAGTTTTGTAAATAGCCAAGCAAAATTGTAGAGCAAATTTGCAACTACGTAACGATTTCCGTTTACGTCTGCATTGATTAATACATAAAATTCTACATACATATGTATATATATATCTAAGTACATAACACATATCTACATACATACATTAGGTTATTTATAATTTATGAATTATTTTTTTTTTTGAGCACGCTCCAACAATTTCCGGTGTTTCCTGGAAGTACTTAATTTTCATTTTAAAACGTTGCATAATAGACGCTAAAAAATGCAAACCAATTTCAGTGTTATATACGTGTATCTGCATCTACATACATATGTACATATATAGCGATTTTTGAATTTTTTTATTTTTCTTTCATATAAATTTTGTTCAAAGTAGCTCAAGATTGAAAGAAATTCCAAGTAAAAATTATAATTCACAATTCACATTTCTGCATTACAAGAAAACATCAGAATGTAGTTACCCATTTTGAGGTTTCGAAAATAAACAAAAATAAAATGCATTTAAATTAATTTTTTTTCATGAAATTAATGTTTTTATTATAAAGTTTAAAGCTTGGCATTATATGTAAAACACTAAATCATTCAAATCACCGTCTCGTGAATTTTTGTAAACTTCGATCGATTTGAGGTAGTTTTCGACCACTTTTTGACACATATTGGACGGTATCTCAGCCAGAACTTAACGAATGTTGGTTTCCTAGTGTTCAAAAGTAGAAGGTTTATCCTCATATGCATGGTTTTTCGCGCAGCCCCCCAAAATCAAAAGGGTCCAACGATATCAAATTGCACGATCCCGGTTTTGATTTTTAAAGAAGTAAGGACGGATCACACCTCGGAACCAAATAGCACACCAGACAGTGATGTTTTTTTTTTTGTTTAATGGTCTCTTTTCAATTATTTGAGAATTCTTTGAGTCCCAAATGCGATAATTTGGTTTATTTATGAATCCACCGAGTAAGAAATGTACCTCGTTGCTGAAGATAATTTTGTTGGAAAAATCTCGGTCCACTGGTTGTTGTTTAAGCACCCAATCGACTTAGCTACGGCGTTGTCAATATTCAGCTGGTGTCAGTTGTTGTGAGAGCTGGTTTTTATATGTAAGCTCAAGTGCAAAGTACGTAATAATATGCCGTGAGAAAGTTCCGAGCTCTTGAGAACGGCGAGATATAGACACATTTGGTTCTTTGATTCAGTCTCTGCAAATTTATTTAAAATTTTACCAATCGCTTGAGTAGTCGGACGATTATGTGCACCATAATCTCCTTTTAACACACGAAACATGGTCATGTTTGAATCACCATTTTTGTAGTAGATTTGTTGTTAAGCGATCCATTTTCATAAAAGTCTGATCTTTAACTAAAACAAAACTTTGGTTTTTTTATTTGGTTTGACAGTTAAGTTTGTCAGATGTCAAAATATAGACTTGCACTTTCGAAACCACTAAATGCATAATCCTTTACAAATATCAGATTCGTATGTATATATATATGTGTGGTATATCTACTATGGTGTGGTATATCTACTATCTTTCCGTAGTATGTAAGTACCCGAAGGAGAAAAGATAGACCCACCGAAATTTATACCTATCGTATCAGAATGACAAGCTGAGTTGATTCAGCCATGTCAGTTTTTGAGATATTTGAGCATTGATCATTTGTCGGAACCGACCGGATCGGTCGACTATATCACATAACTCCCATCTAGAGTGAAATTCAGGAATACTGATAACTATTTAGAATTTTCTGAAATAAATCTGAAAAAAGTGCACATAATTTTAAACTTAGTAAAAAATTGAATAATACAACAACAGATTACATGGCAGGCGTTGGCTCAGTTGGTAGAGCACTCGCCTGTGATGCCAGAATCCGTCGGTTCGATTCCTGGCAAAAAAAGTCTGATGAGGAGATGTGGTGATCTCCGAAACAGTTGTCACTTCTACCATTATTTCTTTGTTGTATAACAAAATATTCAATGAAAAAATAATGTTTCTAACAAAAAATAGGCCTTTGAATACAGCTCATTTACTTATAACCAAAAACAATTACAGGCCGCATTAAAAATACCCTTAAAAAGTTATGTTTAAATTGAAAATGATTAATAATTAATAAAATATATTAAAAAAATTAAAACAATATATAAAAAATTAAAAAACTTATAAAAAAATAAGTAAAATATATTTAAAAATAATTAAGAAAAATATATAAAAAATTAAGAAAAAAAAATTTCAAAAAATAAGAAAAAATAAAAAAAATTATGAAAAATATATACAAAAATTAATAGAGATATATATGTAAAATAAAATTAATAAAAATATATATATAAAAAAATTAAGAAAAATATATTTTAAAAAAATAAGGGAAATATATACATAAAAATTTAAAAAAAATTAAGAAAAATATACAACTAAAAATTAAGAGAAATATATATTAATAAAAAATTAAGCAAAATATGTATCAAAAAATTTAAATATATAAAAAATTAAAATTAAATAATAAAAAAAATATTAAATATTTTTAATTTTACAAAAAAATTAAGAAAAATATATAAAAGAATTAAGAAAAATATTTTATAAAATATTAATAAAAAATTAAGAAAAATCTACAACAAAAAATTTTAAAAATTTTATAAAACAAAGGGGAAAAATATATTAAAAAATAAGAAAAATATATAAAAAAATTAAGAATCATATATAAAAAAATAAGAAAAATATATTTATAAATTTAAGAAAAATATGAAACAAAAATTTAGAAAAATATATTTAAAAAAAAGAAAAATTTATTTAAAAAAATTTAGAAAAATTATTAAATTAAGAAAAATATATAACAAAAAGTAAGGATAACATATTAAAAAAAATTAAGAAAAACATATAGCAAAATGTAAGAAAAACTTAAAAAAATTAAGAAAAATATATAAAAAAAAAATACAAAAAAATATATTAAAAAAATTTAAAAAAATATTTAATAGAAAAATGCACACCATACGAGCTTCAAGCTTCTGCTTTTATCTGCATTATATATGTATACGAGTATATTTATGCGTTGTGTATAAAAGCACTGAGTTTTGAAGATTTTCGAGGAAAAGTACATTATGTACATATATGTATGTATATATAATTATGCCCATATCTTTCTTATGTATGTAGATGCCTATGTACTTATCTATTTCTGCATATATGATGAATGTATGTACATATGTACTTATCTGCTAAAATTCGGTTAAAAATTTATTCATTTACATTCATGATATCCCTTTTCTTTAATAAATGGAAATTCTGTGTGTGTTTTAAAATAATCTATTCGATTCAATAAGTCAACATTTTTATTTGGAATTTTAAATAATTTTTTAAACATGCCAAATTTAGAGAAGCAATCATTCCCGAAGTAACGAAAAAAAAATTTTCATAAATTTTTCCCCTTAACTAGCAAATTCCCAAATATTAAAACTTTATCTATGTATGTACATGTGTATGTACATATGTTAGCTCAAAACTTATTTATTTAGAGGTGACTTCGCATTCGTTTCCTGTGGTACTAACATGCTTTTCTGTTTTAATAAAACAACAAAAATATTTGCCCTTATAAATGTATATATGAATATATGTATGTATATATGTTAGTAACTAACTCTGTAACAGGCAGTAATATAATAACAAATTATGAGATGAAAAGTAGGGAAGAGCTTGTCTCGGTGTGACCTCTGCAATTAATATCCAACCGTTTCGGTTGTAATTCATGTTTACAAAATAGCATGCAAAATGTGTGTACATACATACATACATAAAAATACCACTCGAAACAACCAAATAGTAAATATATTAACTTCTTTATTTTAATTTTCAGCCCGGTCTAGATGATGTCGTCAAAAAGTGTCGCAATGTCAATCTCTTCTTCTCAACTGATATTGAAACTGCCATCAAAGAAGCCGATCTGATTTTTATATCCGTGAATACGCCAACAAAGAACTTTGGCAATGGCAAAGGTACTTGTGAAACCAAATAAACCATTTATATATGTAAATATACATATGTACATATATAAATTTATGCTCTAAACCTCAAAAATTCATAATCACCAATAAATATATATTTACCCTCACACATAGGTCGTGCCGCCGATTTAAAGTATGTTGAGAGTGCTGCCCGTATGATTGCTGAAATCGCACAATCGAATAAGATCGTGGTGGAGAAGAGTACCGTGCCGGTGCGTGCCGCCGAAAGTATTATGCACATCTTGCATGCCAATCAGAGGCCAGGCATACGCTATGACATACTGTCAAATCCTGAATTTCTTGCCGAAGGCACAGCAATCGAGGATCTAGTACATGCCGATCGTGTACTCATTGGTGGCGAGGAAACACCCGAAGGTCACAAAGCTGTGGAAAAATTATCTTGGATCTATGAACATTGGATACCTAAGAAGAATATCCTAACAACGAACACTTGGAGTTCAGAATTATCCAAATTGGCAGCAAATGCATTCCTAGCGCAACGTATATCGAGCATAAATTCCTTGTCGGCGGTGTGTGAGGCTACGGGCGCTGATGTGTCGGAGGTGGCGCGTGCTGTGGGGCTTGATTCACGTATCGGCGCCAAATTTTTGCAAGCGTCAGTGGGTTTTGGTGGTAGTTGCTTTCAAAAGGATATTTTAAACTTGGTCTATATATGTGAAGGACTCAATTTGCCCGAAGTGGCGGCTTATTGGCAACAAGTGATCGACATGAATGAATATCAAAAGTCGAGGTTTTCACAAAAGGTATAATACATAAATATAAGTGTGTACATAGTAGATATATGAAATGTTTAAATTGATATAAATACTTTTTTGCAGATTATCGAAAGCCTCTTTAATACCGTCTCAGATAAACGCATTTCAATATTCGGTTTCGCTTTCAAGAAAAATACTGGCGACACACGTGAAACACCCGCCATAACGGTATGCAAAACACTGCTGGAAGAGGGTGCCAAATTAGATATTTACGATCCAAAAGTCGAACCGGAACAAATAATCGACGATTTAACGCATCCAAGTGTAACGGAATCACCAGAAAGTGTCAAGAAGGCTGTGCAAATACACAGCGATCCATATAGTGCAGTGCGCGGTACACATGCGATTGTACTATGCACGGAATGGGATGAATTTGTGGTAAGTTATAAATAATTATGAAACATCATATTTGAAATACATACTAATTTTCCATATTACGCATAATATTTTCACCTTAGACATTGGACTATAAACGTATCTACCAGTCAATGATGAAACCAGCTTATATTTTTGATGGTCGTAAAATTTTAGATCATGAACGTTTACAACAAATCGGTTTTCATGTGCAAACAATTGGCAAACGTTATCAACGCACTGGTCTAAATCGTTCATGGGGTAGCGTGCCACAATTGTAGAGAGCAGTCAGTAATAGAGTTCCATATGAAATAACGAAGTCACTGAGATCATCATCAGCGAGACCAGGTCAAGTTGTTGTTGAGATAAACGAATTAACAGATCCAAAACTATTAAGTAAAGCCTATATACAGTATTTGTTATTATTTTGCTGTAACATTTATTATTGTAAATATATTTACAAGCATGTATGCATGTATACATGTATACATCTGAAACAATTTATTATATAAAGCAAGCAATACAAATAATATTTAAATGCGTTGCCGTTTAAAACACGCCAAGTATAATTCAACCAAACTATTCATAAAACGTTATTTATCGCATTTCCTGCCAACAGTACTTATGTACATATATACGTTCATGAATGAAATTTGTTTTCAATTTTAATTAAAAAATTTCATGAAAAATCATTCATCGAGCACAAACTTTTTCTCATTCAACTGTTTTCCTCTTTGTCAATAACAAACGTTAAAAATGTATGCAATTCCAATAATGTAGGTACACAGTAATGAAATATATTTTTGTGAATAAGAGGAAAGAAAATAAAATAATAAAAATGTGAGCTACTTTTGCAAAAAAAAAGTTTGTGTTTGAGATTTTTTAATAAGGTATTCTCTTAAATATTTGACGATACCACAGATATGAAGTAACTGCTGATAAACTAAACCATGTAAGCAAATATGATAAATGTTCATTTCTTAATGTAACACGTGTCTGACCACCAATTGGTCCACCGGGTACAGAAGACTCGTATGTAGCATCTAATATTATCGGCGCAGCGCCAGTTAATGCACACATTTTTTGCAAATCTCTACAAAAAATAATATATATTACAAAATATGATACGCAAGTGTAAGCGAAATGCATAAATTTTACGCCATTTTAATTTACCTATAGAGGAAAATGCCTCCCTTATGATCAGGCGAAAATTGTGGTCTGTTTTCGCCCATGCGCACCACTCCAGTTAACTCTACTTCAGTGTCTATTTGACCAGCGTTACGTGCTTCCGGTTTAACTTGCTTCCTTGATACCCAGCCACGATTGATCAAAATAATTTCACTAAAATAATAATAGAGTAAATAACTAATAAAACTCTTGGAACATTTTTACAGACTAAAAAACGCAATTAAACTTACTCTCTATCTGCCAACTGAAATGGTGTTATCACAAGATAACCATTGCCTGCGTCACGTTGGGAAAACAAACCACCAGCGGTTTCACTCCCATCAGGTCGTATGAATGAACGTGGACCCATCAGAAGCTCTTTATTGTGCAAAAATTTTCCTCTTACAGTGACCAAACGGTATTCCATTGCTGACAACTCCGAGAAACTGTGTTGAAAGTAATTATGCGTAAATAAAATTATGATTTATAAAAATATTACTCTGCGGGTAGCGGTACAGGCGACATTTTAGTTTGTTTCTCTAGATCTTTGATTAGTTGCTCTTTCCAAGCCTTGCGTTTTACTTGCCAACAGCCTAGCCCAAATGAAGAAGCAGGTACAAGCTAATTTATGACAAAAACTTTTGTTTAAAATATGTTTATCTCTAAAAAATTCGACTTACTAACAAGAACCAACCGAGTGGTGTAACTTTTTTATTACCCTCAAAGTGCATGGCTGCGGTTGCCTTTCCTCGAGTAGATTGCCATCTTCGGTTTACCGTAAAAAATCCTTTATTTGTAGACGAATTGTCAAAAGGTTTTACTATCACTTTTACTGGCGTGGCATTTCCAAATAATGTTCTTTTAACGAGCCGTAACATTTTTAATAATTTTATTGCACAACAAATGGTAAAGTTAAGTTCTTTGTGTATTTTACAATCGCCGGGTCGTTACAATCAGCTGATGCAGATAATAGCGCTGCCATTGATAAAAATAATACTTCTTGCTTAAAAAAATTAATTTTTTACGTTCCCGAATGACAAACTCCTTTAACTTTGAAGATCAATATCCTACTAGAGAACGCCTATAAACCATGTAGTGTTGATTAGGTTAAATTCTACGCTAGAGACACGTAACCGGTGGGAGCAAAGAAAAAGATTTCTTCAGAATATTTAATATAATTTAATAGATTGTACTTAATAAATGTTATTAACTTTTATATAGTAATTTGTAGAATATATTAGAAAATTAGTTATTATTATATTATTAATTTAAAATAAATTTATTTTAATGAATATGTTCAGAAAACTAAAAGTTGTGTAAAACAAAGCCACACTCCACCACTCATAGGGGAGAGATGTCACAGGAAAGACCATGTACGTTACGTAAAGGCAGGTAGGGGTTCCGGAAATCCTAATATATACAGTTTATAGATGCTCCTCTATGCAATGCATCGAAAAGTTTTATTTCTTCGTTTTGTTACACCAACAAGCTCAAAGAAATAAAAATTGTACCATTTTCTTCATAACATATCTCGAAAACCAGCAATCATAGAATACTACCAAAAATTATACCAACAATTTTTTATAAAAGTTTTTTTTTTAACAGGCTTCAATTCTTTTTAAGAGGCAATTTGTAAATTAGTGTTTCCTAAAAAAATCTGTCGACTAGCACATAGTCTACATACGCTTAAAGTAGGCGACGACTGCACATATTCCATATACAGCTGATTCATTCATAAGCAAAATCTTTAGCGAAATTACCTGAAATTACTACCATTTCTTGACAGTTTCGTTTTTATATACTCGATGCAGTTGATACGGTGTACAATTGTAGTCTTTGATAGTAGTTGAATTAATTAACCACAGTAAGTTTCGGGAAATAGTGAAAATGCGCTTGGTCATATTGTACGGAAGTCAGACGGGTACAGCTCAAAATGTGGCAGAACAAATTTGGCGCGAGTCAAAAACGTGGGGTTTTAGCGGCCCTGTGCTACCCATGGACGAGTATCCAGTTCAGCAATTAATTGAAGAAAAATTTGCAATTTTTGTTGTGGCCACAACAGGTAACGGCGATGAGCCTGATAACATGCGAAAAACATGGAAATTTTTATTACGACGAAACCTGCCATCAGATTCACTGGGATATTTGAAATTTGCTTGTTTGGGTTTGGGTGATTCCAGCTATGTCAAATTTAACTTTGCTGCTAAAAAGTTGAATAAACGTTTAATACAACTCGGTGCCCAAGTGATACAACCTTTGGGCTTGTGTGATGATCAACACGATCATGGTCTTGGCGCTACGGCTTTGCCATGGATTACAAAGCTTTTTAATGAGACATTGTTGACATTTCATCCTTCAAAGTGCAGTGGAAAAGCAAAGAATATCTTTAAATGGAATGTAAATCGCCTGGAGCAGACAACGACATTGGTTAAAGAATCTACGTTAAAATGGCCCTTAAGGGGTGAAGCGATTGGCTTAACCTTGAAGGAAAATCGGCGAACAACTCACGAGAAACATTTTCAAGATGTTCGATTTTTAAGGTTTGATTTCCCACATAGTGTTAAATGGAATGCTGGTGATATATTAGATCTTCGTCCGACTAATATAGATGAACAAGTATTCCAATTTTTCGAACTGGTAAAAGAACATAATTTAGACTTTAACGAAAAAACCGTAGTGCAATTAGAAACTGTTTACGATGACATGCCGGTACCATGGATTTACGCTGAACCCGTAAGTGTGGGCATGCTGGCCAAGTATGTATGGGACTTAAGTGCCTGTCCAAATCAAAGAGCATTTGAAGTGCTCTCACTAAATTGCGAAGACGAAATGGAAAAGGAAAAATTAGAGGAGTTCGCTACTATAGAGGGCTTAGAAGATCTTATAAATTACGTTAATCGACCCAGGCGTACAATACTAGAAGTTTTGCAAGATTTCCGACATAGCACCTCAAAGTTAAAATTACCCAATTTGTTTGAAATGTTTACAGTAATACAACCACGCAGTTTTTCGATTGCATCAATGCCAACAACACTTTCGCTTGATCTTCTAGTAGCGGTAGTTGAGTACAAAACAAAAATGTCTACAAAACGGCTTGGTCTATGTTCAAATTGGTTGAAATCATTACCTACAGGTAGTACTGTACTTGGTGTCATAAAAAATGGTACAATGTCATTGCCTAGCGAACCGTTAACGCCCATCATAATGGTAGGGCCAGGTACGGGTATTGCACCTTTTCGAAGTGTAATACAATTCAGAAAAGAACAACAGAATACTGGCGCCCAAATAGGTGATTTAATTGTGTTCTTCGGTTGCCGAAATAAAACGAAAGACTATCATTTTTCCGATGATTTTGCGTATTGGCAAAAAGAGAATTTTTGTGAAACATTTGTAGCATTTTCAAGAGACCAAGAACGCAAAGTATACGTACAACATTTGATCAAGGAGCAAAAAGAGCGACTTAGTAAATTAATAATGGAGAAAATGGCTGTGATATTAGTAGCTGGATCTTCAAATAATATGCCAAAAGCAGTACGCGAAGCATTTGTTGAAGTGATCGATGGAAATGAGGAATATTTGGAGCATATGATTAAGAATCGAAGATATCAGGAAGAGACGTGGTCTTAAGAGCTGCTTCTTTAACACAAATGGGTTAGTAAAATAAACGATTTTCTTTTGTAGTGGTTGAATAATAAATAAAATTTATGAATTGCTAAAAAATACACATTTGCATAAAAACATATGTATACATATGTGTTTAGATTGTTGCATAATTTTACTTACATAAGAAATGTTATTTTTATTGCATGATCAATTTAATATCTTATATTTACTTAGTACCTTACAAATATTCATCAAATAGTTTCTCTGATGTTGTACGACAAAATGGACAATGCCCTTTCTGTAATACTTGCAGCTCAAAATCTTCCGAATAGAATACCTGTAGGGACATATGATGCATTAAACAAAGCTTTAAATAACGCACAATTTCTTGATACGTACCAACAAGCACTCGGGACAGAAAGTTACTTGTAGATCTGGCAAGATATTACGGTAATAAATATTTTTTAAATTGTTTTCACGACGTTTAACAATTAAAATGTGACTTGGGTCTGTAGCACGCAGGGCGTTTCGATCCAAACTTAAGGGCAAAGCGCTAGCAACATCCTATATATAAGAATTCACATGTGTATATTCATATGTATTTGTATTGTTTAATATGTAAGTGTACCTCGCTAAAAGGATCTCCTTCTTCTGCGGGTTTAGGTGGCGCGAGTAACAGTCGCTCTGCCTCTGCATCACTTATATCGACCTCTGGATGAAATTCCACTAATGGTAGAATTTCTGGAAAAAAAGTTCAATGTTAATAGTGTAAGAAACTGACTTACAAATGTACATATGCACTTACCAAAAGAAATGAACGAAAATATATAATCCTGTTTGCAGGTCGGACAAATATTACCGTTCAAGTGTTGACTATAATTTGAACATTTGTAGCAGAGTGGCAATAGTTCTTCCGGGTCGTTAAAACCACTCTTGCAGGCTTTACTATTCAAGTAGTTTATCTGTAAATGTATTGAGCAAGGGTATAAAAATAATATAAAAATTGTGTATGCAAAAGCTCACATCGATTTGCTCCTGCACTCCTGCGGGTGGCTTGAGGGACTGCAAACGCTTATTTACAACCAAACACAATTTGTTAGCCTGTAATAGTTTCGCCTGTTTTGCTAAAGTGAATAATACCGCACTGAAAATTGAAATTATAATTTTTTTTAATGAATTTAATAAGTGTTTAGCGATATTGTGTGCTTACAATAAGCTAACTCCCTTTGGTGTGCCTTTGTACTCCACTTCATTCAATATGAAACGACTGACATTGAACAGACTAACGGGTGAATATGTTGTAAATGGTTCTTTCATGTAATTGAATATTATACTATAAGCATAATATACTTTAGCGATGCGCAAATGGCTTTGATACTCCTTGTAATGATGATCTGTTGGTGTTTGCTCTCTAAATGGAAAAGTTGAATATAAATTTGAAAGATATTCAAGGCTTAAATTTGTTTCAAAATTACGATTTTTTATAGTAGATATCCAAATATTGCTTGGCCAACAACCAGTAGAAGTAGCTGGCATCGAGAAAGCGTTCCTCTTCAATTGCAGATGTACTCAGCTGTTTCAGCAAGCGATTGGCATCCTTTAAACGACCCGCTTTCAAGTAAGCTAAGTGTAATGGCAACATTAAAAAATATTTATTTTTAACTATAACTTTTGTATGGAAATTTCTATAGTTAACCTTCATGTGCTTCAATAAATTTATCTGATTCAGCGAGCCATTGCGCATGCTGGTAGTTAACTGTGGGCAGCATCTCTGGCATATTTTCCGCCAACCTGAAAGCCTCTGGCCAATCGCGAGCTTCTACATGTAATTGAATGACTTGTGCTTCATCACCCAGTTTTTTAAAGATTTCCGCAGCTAAAGGTAATGCTTTTAAACGTTTTAAATTTAATGCTACTGATTCCAGTGGTGCTCTCTCGCTCAAACTCATGCGACGACCAATGTCGTATAGACTACAAAAATTTAAATATTTAATTTAAAAAAAAAATCTTAATTTGTTGTAAATATTTACATATCTGCCCAACCCTGTTCGGCTACAATGTCGATAGCTCTTTGGTTTTCGCCAGCTGATAAGAGCAGTTCAGCAGCCGCGCGTGGTTCTTTCACTGAGTACGCCCACTCTGCACGCTTTTTCACCAAATCACGTTTCGCTTCGTCCGAACCATCTTTTATATATTCCTGCGCCAAATCGAACATGCGCAAATCCGTATACATCTCTAATGCGCGCACTGGCTGATTACACTTTTGGAAGAGCCGTGCAGCTTCCTTGTATTTGCCTGCATACGCACAACTTTCACCTTGTAACACCTCCTTGGGCACTTCTGCGCGTTTTTGTTTCTCACATAATTCATCGATTAACTGCAACCATGACAGATTGCGTACTTTTACATAAGCATCGCGTGCTATATGCAAATGAAGCGCCTCTAAAGCCGACTGTGCCAGACCCTCCCAATCGGCAGTGGTCACACCCAGACAAGCAACTTGATAAGCCTCACTGTAACAGATTTTTAAGTGGATTTGAAAAGTTTGAGATATATACAATAATGTTTGTAATTGACTTTACTCGAAGAGACCCGCTTCAACAAATTGCCACATTGTAGCACCTAGCGCTAGTGGTATGTTATGCATAACATTGCCGCGCAAACAGAAAGCAGTAGCGCCACAAAGGCCCACTACCACTCCAAGCATATTTTGTGGACCACGTGGTGGTAGACTACCAACCCGAATGCTCAGCCCACCGATTGTGTGTGTATAGCAAAGCATAGAGTCCAGGTGTGTGTTCCACGTTACGGAGTTTACGCCGGTGTCCTGTGAATGATATCGGCGGTTATTAAACAAATACAAATTTGTAAGTTGATTTAAAAACCTGATAAAGTAATGTATCACTAACTATATCCCGTACAACCAAACGTCCAGTATCGTCTACTACAGCAATTTTTGTGCGATTAGCATTAATATCTAAGCACCGCACTGCTGATACAACACTGGTTATCATGAGCGGTAATGAGTTGTCCAAAAATATACGAAATACCTGTAAAGCAGTGCTTTGGATTAGGTAAATGTGGATTTGCAGACTTTAAAGAACAAACCTGTCCGCTCTTCAAACCAACAAGTAGACCTTCCCGGCCAGCTGGCCCACCAGAGACCTTTAAACAAAGATGAATAATTTAACAAATCAAATAAAATATTTCCAAATATTACACTAACTTTAATGTATCGTATAAACGAATCCATTATCCAATCGCGTTGTAATACACCATTGAAATCTAAGCTCTGTAAACGTTTCTCTTGGCAAAGCACTATGTGGCGTGCACATACTACCAACAAACTACAATCGAATTTCTTCTGTATTTTTTCCTTTACTTTATAATGCATTGGTTGTTCTTCGCCAGAACTCAATTCGTATAGGACTACACGCTCTGGCAATTGTACTGCTAAACGATTTCTGTAGATAGCTATTTTCTGTACCAAATCTCGACACTTGATGCGTACTTTTTGTCCGGATATTAAATGTTGTATGATGACATCACACATATTTTCACGGAATGCATAGCGCTCCCGATACAAAGCATGTACGGTACTGGACACGATATTGAAACAAGCGAGTGTACCATTCTGGCAACCAATGGTGTAAGATAAGCCGTTTGGATGTATTGCAACAGACCATATCCAAGATTTGAAACCTTCGCCGAGTGTGCCCAAGCGTACACCTTCTTTGGTAAATAAATGCAATGAATCCGAACAACCACTCACAACGCAATATTCGCCATTAGGAAAGTATGTTAAGCAAAGTGGATCGAAACCAAGTGCCCGTTCTTTGCCTATCATCTGGCCACTTAATGTGTGAAATGAAAGTGTT
Source organism: Neoceratitis asiatica (assembly GCA_030068015.2). Lineage (NCBI taxonomy): Eukaryota > Metazoa > Arthropoda > Insecta > Diptera > Tephritidae > Neoceratitis > Neoceratitis asiatica. The sequence continues at coordinate 65,537,710 of CM061526.1, forward strand.
TGACTCCAGTCGGCTACACCGATAACATCTGAGCTGCTCATGGGACAGCATTGCAGGCTAAATACATTACTACTGGAGCCACCTGGGCGTTCAAAACGTCCTTTTTCCTCACCTAGCTAAATGCCCGTGTAAAGGAGAAATGGTAAGGTCATTCAATACTTTTAGTTTTTAATATATTTTAAGGATCTTACTTTGCTTCTTATGGAAATACTGCCATTAGCTAGACCAAGTATCAAATACTGACCATCATTTGTCCATGAACAAGAATTGACGCGTGTTGATATTTTATACTTTTGTACGGCTTTCTGATCTGCAGACCAAAATGCGAAATCACTGTGTGAACAAGACGCCAACTGATGCGAAACTGGATTAAAGCACATACACTGTACCGAGTCACTATGCCTGTAGTTCATTCAAAGAGAAATCATGATTTCTAATACATTTGTACCTACATAATTTTAAAAGACTTACGAATATTTCAATAAGCCTTCCAGCTGTGGTGTCCATACAATTACAGTTTTATCTGCAGCGCCACTGGCAAACTTTTTACCATCGCGAGCATATGCAACACAATTTACCACATCCTTGTGCGCTTTTAAAGTATTCAGTAAAGTACCATCAGGATCATAAATAAGCACTCGATCGCCGGCTGCAACCACTAGTTGCTTGCCATCCGGGTGATAGCATAATGAATGTACACTTTTTGTAAAAAATACAATAGCTTTTATTAGTATTAAAGTCAATAGAAGATATTCCCGTATTTTACTTACCTAACTTGGTCATCTTTAGTGTTGGGAAATTCAATTTTTTGCACCCATTTCAGTATTCCGCGCATTGCTGTCGGCTTCTTTAAACTCCACTCGGTGAATGTTTTTAAACAATCTTTTTTCTATATATTACAACATATTTTGTGTATGGTTTTTATGATTTTTTCCACTTTATGTAGAATTTATTTTTTGTTTACAAAATTATGTCATGCTTGGTTGCTTGGCAACGAAAGTTTACGTACAAAGATTAATACATACAAGCCATAGCAACGGCCGAGTGATGCAAGAAATACATGTACATAGCTGTTCGTTACAATAATGAAAGATGTACTTGAAGTTTAGCGTGTAAATTAACAATCGTAAGATCAGAGTACAAGAAATTTGTATGTATGTAAGTGCATATGAGAAAAGTATACAAATAAAAAACATATAATATGTAAGTAATATTTATAGTAACACCTATTAACTTATTTATATAATGAAAATAACCAAGATGTATGAGCATATACTCGAACCGCTGCGGGTTAGGGGTTCAAGAATTTACCCGCGGTAAGGCATGCCTGTCGTAAGAGCCGACTAAAATCCATAGTTCGCACGGCAGACGGGTCTTTATACCGGAACCACTCGGATTTTTACCCGGCCAAGGACTGTCACTCCCGCAATGTTCCCCGAAGCCCCATGGGGAACTTTCTGCGGCTACAACAACCACAACAACAACAAAATCATATACTCGATAGTATTCCAATAACGTAAATATTCGAAGTAAATACAAAATGGGTATTAAAGAAAGTTAATATAGGCTTCCCTTCATACATATGTAGGTATATTTCCTTGTTTTTCATATTTTTAACCCAAAATTAATCACAAAAAACTAGCAAAATTCGTTTTAATACTCGCAAAAATGTAACGAATGTTGACCATTGTAAAATTTTAACATCACCAATTGTCAATGTACATTCATGCTTACATTCATATGCATATGTGCGCGCAAATATAAATTGGCGGAATAGTTCCCAGCCGGCAAATTTCATCAACTTCATGGTACCTACGAGCTAAAGTATTAGCGTATTTTTCTTTATCTAGAATAATGAAAAAAAAATGTATATCAGTCACTTTGCAATATGCTATCCACTTTTTCTTTAGTTAAAGTACAGCAAGCTATGCATATAGCTGTATACATACATATGTACATATGTATGTATATAAATATGTATATTTTGTAGAAAAACGTGAACCAGAAGTTTGAGTTTTCTTGGCATCCCTCGGTGCTCTGTCGACGTCGCTGCTGGCTGAGGGTCATTCTGCTGCCGTATCTTCGCCGTTGATCGGCGAGCGTGCTGCCATTCAGTATTGAGAAAGCAGCGATACGGCAAGGAACGTGTTTTGTGCGTGGGACAAACCATACGTCCAACTTTGCTTTGCTCTCGTTCTGTTGCAGCGAAACGCCGCTTCAATTCTTGAGGGTGACTATCTACTAATATTTTCAGTGTTTAAATGAATATTAAAGAATTTTTTTTTTTAGAAATTGTTAAAAAATTTTGAAAAGCTCCGATTTTGTACTTTATAACGTAATGAACCAAGTAAGCTAGTGAAATTTAATAGGCGGCATTTTCGTATAGTCATAATCACGCTTGGCATTTTTTTTTGATAGAAATTTGACGAAAACTACATGACGGCCATTTTAGTTTTATGCTTGACGAACTTTTGATATTCGTCAAGTTATTTCGGTTATATCTACGTCTCTTTCTCGTACGTGGTTTCTGGGCGTAAATTTGTATTGCTGGCGATGGAAAATCGAACGAATGCGGCCATAATTTGCTACCATCGACAGTTTCGAACGGAACTTCTAGGCGTTTGGAATATATTTCTTACTGCAACGGCAATTTTTGTACAGTGTTGCCGTTTTGTGGCCGCAGTGGTGTATTTAAGAAACAGTAGCAGTAAATATAAAAATAATCAAGTTCAATACAAGGGTAAATTAAAAGCCGGAATTAGTGAAAATTATTCGAATGGAATAATTTTGTGAAATATTCTAGTAATTTTATATAGCGCAATAATGTGAAAATATAACAGCGTAATTTTATGCGGAGCCAGACATAGGCGGTACTTTTCTTCGCTACATCTACTCGTGCTTCGATTTCCTGTTCGTTAAGATTTTCATTTTGTACGGCTTGCTAAAATGTCTCGTACAGTAGTGGCCCAGTGTGAAATTGGTTACATTTGTGCGGCTTATATCGTGTCGCTAGTGCTGATATGAAAAGAAATGTTTGTCAGGAAGTTTTTTCTAAAAGAATTTCCAATTGTAAATATAACATATATGTGTGTCTTGAAACGTGTATATTTAATAATAAATTTTACATAATAAATTATTATGAAATTCTCGCACCTCGTTTAATGAATGGTGTTTGGTTTGGAGCGTGAGGTGGCCGATACAAGGCTTTCGGGTTTTATTTATTTTGCCTTGTGATCAGTTTTTCTGGTTGAGGAAAATGGCGCTGCTTTTAGTATACAAGAACCAATAACCTGTCCCGGGTTTGAATCGACTCAAAAAGTGCAATAATTTAATGGGGTTTTAATAGCAATCATTGTTAACAAAAATAAAACGTTTTGATTGACGTGGTTCCTGTATAATTCGAAAGTTTATTAACCAGTGAATATATATTTGTTTTTAACATGTTAATAATTAAAAGAAAATTACTTTTAAATTTATATATTTTTTTAATTGTATAAATATATGTATCCAGTTGATAAAATAATGATTAAAAAAAAAAAAGCAAGAGCCGCCGGACGCTAAATAGCGGTCCTTTTCTGTTAATTTTTTAGTAATTTAATTTATCTTATTTATCTCGCTCACTCAATTGTAGAATAAACTGAGGCGAAATTCAGATTTTTGTCTCGAAGCATGTGTCATTTATTCGTTAAATTGAACGAAACATACTAAAATCCATCTAGGGGTAAATCCAACGAAAAACATTTACTGAATTGAATGGGTTAAAGCGAAAGACATTCGTCTTTATTTTTATTTTTTATGAAGTGAGAAATATTAATCGTATCTTTGTTTTCTATTAGTAATATGCACAAAGGTGTACATTAAATTTATTTATGTAGCAAAATTCAGTAACAAAAAGATATATTTTATATTCGTTTAAAGGAATACCTGTTTTGATATAACTTAATTGGACTGGAATTGCGGACTCTTTCAAACGTTATAAAAAAGTTTTCAGTTTTGACGTCGCCTAGACGGGTCTTGGTGGCTTATCTTCTTGCTTGGCCATCTAGCGAACAATGAACAATCAGATGAATAACGCAGTACGCAAAATTCATAACTTGCACTCGAGCGGTGCAGTGACCGTTACCGGTCTCAGCCAGCCTCGCATATTAAAACAAAAAGTTGGCGCGGGTATTGTGACGTCCAGCAATACTCATAGTCTCCAACAACAGACAACACATGCAAATAGCACAAATCGTTGCTATGTCTGCGATGATGCACTGGGTGCAAGTCAACAACAAAATTTACTCACCGAAACACAAACATCGCATACGGCTACTAAGTTCCCGAATAAAATTGGTCAACTAGTAGGTGATGCATTCATGGTAATCGTTAGCGTAGACGATGTTGTTTGCGCACGTTGTACAAACCTGCTTAACTATTTGGATCGGTTGGAGAACGATGTGGAGCGTGTTCGTACCAACTTGATGAATTTGCTGCATAAGAAGTATGGTCTGAATGATGACAGTGGTGGTGGCGCTGTATCGCCTCCGATAAAGATGCAAAAGTTAAATAGTGGTACAGCTGCACGTACTGTGGAAGAAACAAGTAATGATGTGGGTCGCGTACGCAAAGTACTACATACAGTAGCTGGTGATGCAAGTGTAGGAAAGCAGTCGCCTCCAGGTATGGATACTTTAAATAATAATTATATAGTTTTGAAAATTTTCCAAAAATTCATTCCCAAGTATCTACGAAGTATTTTCCATTGTGAAAATTTATTAAGTTAGACACTTAATTACTTATTGAAAAAAAAAGAAAAAAAATCAGCAGAAGTCAATTGTACTTACAATACTGTTTTTAAACTTTCCAACATTACAAAAATTCATTGTTATATTTAAAAAATTTCTCGGTATATCGTATATGAAATGGTTGTGTGAAACCTTTTGACGCTTCTTTTTAAATTTTGTAGATTTTTAGGTTTTTTTTTAGCTGCTCTAAGTTACGCCAGATTATAGTATAAGAATTGAGCTACTCTACTCTTAGTGTCAATAAACAAAACTTTAATGTTTTATTATACCAAAAAATAAAATCATTTTTAAATATATATATTTGATTTTTTATATTTATAACTCTTTCGGCTTTGGTTTTGATATTCCTAATAGTTGTAAGCGCAGTCCAGCAAATGAAAATATCGACACCAGGCGGAACCCAAAATACTTCAGTTGGAGGCACACAAACGTTTCAACGGAAAACAACTAGAATTTACAAGTGTATAACATGCGATTATAAGACATCTGATATGCGGCTCTTTAATACTCATTATGAGACATGCAAATCACAAAATTTCCAATGTAAAAATTGCAAGAAAATCTTCCCGAACTTTGGTACTATGAAACAGCATATGGTGCGGGAACACAATACCACTATGGACAATACATGCGCTGTATGCCATATTAATTTTGTAAATGAGCCAGCATTACGCAAACACATGGAAGCAAATCACAGTACCAATGTAGTAGTGACAAGTACGACGACGATACCAGCCACACAACAGGTTTCAAGTGATGCAGCTGCGGGAGCTACTACCCCACTATACACTTGTAATCATTGTCAATTCAAATCCACAGATAAGGCATTATTCGATGAGCATTTTAGAAAACATTTGTCTGGTGTAAAACCAAAGCCATTCAAATGTCGGTTATGCGCCCAACGCTTTGAGACACGCGATGCTGCCACACAACACGCTAGACAGCATCAACCTAATTATTTCAAATGTGGCACCTGCTCAATGTCCTTCCCCAAACGTGAATTACTGGTTAAACATTTCGAGGTACACCAACAGCCACAACAGCAACAACAGCAAACTACAACTACTACTGTTGTGCAACATCAGCAAGTTGTTACACAATCTGCGCCAGTGGTGAAACAAATAACAACAACTAAAACGCAACAGGCTACGTCTCAAAATCTTTTAACAACACAAAAACTATTACAAGAAACCATTGACGAGGCATTAAGTGACAATACTGTGAACACGGTTGTAAGTAGTGGTGGCGGTAACACAGATGTCGCATCCGCAGCCAACAATATACGCTTCTTTTCATGCCACATATGTTCATTGACATTTTTGCAAGAGCATTACTATAATCAACACATGGAGTCACATAGTCAAGATAAGGAGGGTGTTGGTAGTGGTGGTACCACTGGCACGACTATTACCACGTCTGCGTCCGCAACTTCAAGTGGTGGTAATATGCTACATCCTAGTGCTGCCGCTTTACTAAATGACGATAACAAGGACGATGGTGGTGATAGTGGCGATCTATTAGGTCATCATGGTGGCGGTAGCGGTATGGAAGCTGATATAGAAAGTATTTTTGAAAAAATGCATTCCGAAAAGAATGATAACGTAGTCGAAGGCATATCGGTGACATCAGCTAACACCGCTTCTGTGACTAATACCACTACATCAGCTGGTCAAGGCAGTAATGAAAATTTAGTTATTACATCACAACAAGGCTCTGGAGGCATCACATTTAACATAACAATTCCACAACCTGATGGTGGAGCGGGTACTGAGACAAGCGAGGTAAATATTTCATGACTAATGCAATTTTAGAAACAAGTTAAATTTTTTTTTAAATGCTTCTTTTAATTATAATAAAAAATAATTTATCTATCATAGGGCACTAAGTCCATACCTACAACTACTGCCCCCGTATCGGTTAGCATAGATATGCCAGTGCTAGACCAACCTGACGAAGCATTGACCTCAGCGACTGACAAATCCGAAGCTAAAGAAGATCACGATAGTAGTAGTGTTGATAGAAAAATCTCTGCTCCGGTTAGTATGCCCAGTTTAGACGACGATAATGACACCCAAGAGAATATGCAAACACATGCGCCGAAAAAAGATTTATCCGCTACAGAGTCAAAGAAAGTTGCAGAAAGTGCTGAGAAAAATACGCAAGAAGCGGACTTGGATAAATCGAAAGAAACAACACCTACGACCAAAGATGGCGAAGGTACTAGCAGCGCATCTGCTACTGAGGAGGCAACTACAAGTGCTGCCGGCGCAACCGATGCCAATGCCGAGACTCAGCAACAAGAACAGGCTGCAACTGCTGCCGATGGCGAAGGCGATCATCATCAACAGCAAGTAGCAATGGAATTAGATGAGGCAATGCAAGCACAAGTCGAAGGAGGTCAAATAAAATTCATACTTAATGAAAACGGACAACTGCTACAGCTGGATAATCATATAATCACCGATGCTGATGGTAATCAAATTTTGGTGCAAGACAGCGAACAGATTCAGCAACTACTACAAAGTGCGGGCTTGTTGCAATCTGGTGATGGTATTGATGGTGAAACATTACAAATGATGACCGATGGCAACGGTCAGATGGTTCTGGTGCAGGGAGAAAATAATGAAACCCAATTGATTGATGCCTCACTCTTGAATGCCGAAGGTCAATTGGTTATACAACAAGGTCATGATGGTGAATTGGGTGAAGGTGCCCATGTAATTGGTGAAGATGGTACACGTATACCTGTATCAGTGTCATATACTGCGGATGGTCAACCAATTGTTCGAGTGCAACAACAAGTGTTAGAATCAGGTGGCGCTGAAGAAGAACATCATCAACAAGAAGCGGCGAACCAGGAGGAAGACACTGCTGCACAGGCGGCGGTCGAAAATGCAACGGCCGCAACCACAACTGCTGCGACAAACAGCGGTGATGCTTCAGTTGCTTCCGGTGGTGAAGCAAATGTAGCTGCAGTCGGTGGAGTTGGTACCGAAAGTAGTAGTGCTGCCGGCAGCGGCAGCGGCGGCGGTGGCGATTTTTTCCCTTTGGAGGATCTAATGGAGCAATCGGCAGAGAGTAAACCCGCCGAATAGGAATGGCTTTAGGAAAGCATTAATTGTACAATTATTGCGGACGAATGGAATTTCTGAAGTGAGTAATGTAAATGTAAATATGAAATTATATTTCCAAATATTTTGAAAGCTACGGAATTATGAATATGGGCGATATTTTATGAAAACTCATGAGGCAACAATATCAACGTTTTTTTTTTAATTTTTTTTAATTTTTTTTTTTTTAATTAAAAAAATTTAAAATTTGTATTTTAAAATTTTTTTTTAAATTTTTTATTTTTTTTTAATTTTAATTTTTTTTTTAATTTTTAATTTTTTTTTTAATTTTTAATTTTTTTTTTAATTTTTAATTTTTTTTTTTTAATTTTTTTTTTTAATTTTTTTTTGTCTTAAGTTTTTAAAACCAGGAGATACTTGACGTTTCATACAAACTCATACGCATCATTTAAAATTTTTGCGTTTTTTAAAACAGATCAAATCAGTTTTTCTTACTACTTCATTTAAAGTAAAGTTCCCACCAAAATAAATACTGATCGGATCGGAACGATCAGCTTACCATGTCCGTTTTCTGCCTGTCCCTTAGCACTTTTTTCTTGTTTTACTATTAAAATGGGTAGAGCTTTGTCAGAAAGTTTTGATGCACCCACCAAATAGCCCGGACCGACCTTGCACCATCTGATTTTGACTGCCGTTTGTTTCGATCTATGCGAAATGTTCTTGATATTGATAAATTGTGACCTGTCGAAGAGCCGCTTAAAATCATCTGGCCAAATGTTCCTCGCTGACGAGCCAAAGAAGTTCTATAGGGATGAAGTAATATAGCTTTCCGAAAAATGGGAAAGGTTCATAGATAATAATAAGAAAAAAGCTAACTGTATATATCCAATATTTATATCACTAGGTTGTCTCGATTTAAAAATTATATTTTAGTGCCATCGTTTTAACGGGTTAGGCCACTCTAAGGGTCACAAAATAAGCCTTTTTTTTTTTGAGATTTTTTCAGTAAAACTATTAAATAAATCTGATTTTTGACAAAAGGCATTTATTATACATTCAGTTAATCACTTATAACAATTTTTTAACAAAATTGAATTAAAATGGCTATACAGCGTTCTCCCTAGTATGTCTCCATTTTTTCGGAAACCACGGCCGGACACACAGCTCCTGTAATTTTTTTTAAATTTTAATAAATGGCTTCCGTTTGTTAATAGCAGTAGCTACAGAAGTATGAAGGATTTTTTTCAACATATGCCTTTTTGTTAAAAAAAACGGGTCTAAAGGGAAAAGTAACAATTTGGCATAAAGAATTGTTCGAAACTTGTTAATAAAAAAATCTATGCAAGATAAAAAAATCCTACGTACTTACAGTGTACGACAAAACTAAAGCACAAAGTCCCTCTTGAACTCATTAAGTTAAAAAAGACAACAAATGGTTATATCCTTCAATTGTTTTTTCTTAATCTGATAATAACAAATATATATGATAAAAAAATACAATATTCCAGTTTCTTATCGGAAAAATAGTACTGTTATGTGCAAAAACAAAGCACGTGCAAAAACTTGCTGCGACAAAACTAAAGCACAACTCCCTCTTTCTATCCATAGCTGGCAGTGAGTTAATAATCAGAACCGTTAGGATATAAAATGTTATACGTTAAGCATAAACAAAGCATTATCAGTGTTATTGCGTGGTTTTAGCGGCATTTACAACATTTTCGAGCTAAAGAAATAAAAAAACGTTAAAAATGGCCCGAAACAAGTATAATACGGTATTACGTGAAAAAATTATAGATGAATTTAATGACGGTGAATCGGTTATCAATATTTCTCGAAAATTCAAGATTCATCACAGCGTAATTTACCGCACAATAAGTCGTTTTCGGTCATCCGGCTCCTTTCAAACCAAACATTCAGGTGGTAGGCCCCGAAAAACAACTACTCGTGAGGATAAATTAATTATCCGAAAGGTCCAGAAAGACCCCTTTATATCGGCGAGATCCCTGAGAAGTGAATTATCATTGCCCGTTAGCCTTAGAACCATTCAGCGAAGAACTGTCGAAGGCGGCTTCCCAACGTATAGAAGTGCTAAAAAGCCTTTCATTTCAAAAAAGAATCGGAGAGCACGACTCGAATTCGCGAAGGCGCATATTAACTGGACCATCAGCAAGTGGCGAACCGTCCTTTTCTCTGATGAATCCAAGTTCAACATCAAAAATTCTGATGGACTGAAGCTTGTACGCAGACCTAAAGGGCAACGTTTAAACCCACGTTACTCTAAAGGTACTGTAAAGCATGGTGGAGGCAGCGTAATGGTGTGGGGCTGTTTTTCCGGCAATGGAGTGGGTCCAATTCATAGAATTAATGGCATAATGACCATTATGCTGCCCCACGCTGAGGAGGAAGTGCCACTAAGTTGGATATACCAGCAGGACAATGATGCGAAGCATACCGCTAAATGTGTGAAAGAATGGTTTGTTGCCAATAAAATTGAGGTATTACAGTGGCCTGCACAATCACCCGATCTCAACCCCATAGAGAATCTATGGGAGATTGTAGATCGGAAAATAGAATGCGAAAACTGCAAAAACAAGGACTCCCTGTTTGTTCAGGTAGAACGAGCTTGGAAAAGCATTTCCATAGACGTTTTAAATAATTTGATTGAGTCTATGTCCCGAAGATGTGCAGCGGTATTGAAACACAAGGGCTTCGCTACGAAATATTAGAAGAACCAACTTTTCTTTACAAGTATATACCAATGTGCTTTAGTTTTGTCGCGACATATTTAATACTACTTTTATGTTTGAATTAATATCTAAGTTTAGAATGAAGTTTATTGTATAATTTTTTTTTTACACAACAACCAAAGTGCTCTCTTCTAAATACATTAAAAAGATTTGCCAATACTATTTGTTGGAAAGTTTATTTTCTGGTTGTGGTGGTATGGGAAGTTTTGTGCTTTAGTTTTGTCGTACACTGTATGTAGATAATGTATTTTTTGAAGATGTTGTCAAATTTTCAAGTGAATCGGTTGCAGATTGTTTGGGTTATGTTTCCGGCCAACTTGAAAAAAGCTATTTTGAGATAAAGGCGTTTAAAGTTTTGAGTATGCCTTACTGACTAAAACAGACGCTTCACCAAGAGAACGAAAATGGGGCATTTAGAAATTTTTATCTGTCATAATCTTTCGGGATAACATTTTTGAGACCATAATGTATCATTTGAAAGAAAAGAAACATTCATTTTCCGAAATTTTTTCTAGAGTCGTCTAACCCCTTAAATCCCAACTTTTTGGAGGCCATTCAATGTAACAATTTTTTAAATAATCGAATCTCCAAACCTTTCTCGCAATAATTCAGTTGTTGCACGTGCTGTGTGGCACGTAGCCCCGTCTTGTTGGAACCAGATGTTGTTAAGATCAACTTCTTCCAATTGTGGACATAAAAAGTTTGTTATCATCCATCTATACCATTGAAAGTAACGCTACTACCAGCTTCATTTCGAAGGAAGTACGAACCGATGATTTCACCAGACCAAAAACCACACCAAACTGTCAATTTAGGTAAATTTAATGGTTGTTTATGAATAATTTGTGGATTTTTTTCGCACCAGAATCGACAGTTTTGTTTAATTACCGCACTACACAGATGAGAACGTGAGCCTTATCGGAGATGATTTTCTTTAAAAAAATATCCTTATCGTTTTCAAGTTGTACCAAGGCAAAATCAGCAAATTCACGACGATTATGGTGGTCCATGGATGAAATTGTAAACATTACTGAATACAATGAAAAAAAAAGACAGATCATGCATGACATATTAAAAACGGCCAAACAGACACCCAGAAATCCTATCATCCATATTGGAAAACCCTTTATATATGATTAAAATTAATTTTCAACAAATAAATCTTTGTTCAAAAATATACATATATAAAAAATCCAATATTTCTATTCGTAGGTTATCTCGATTTAAATTTTTGTCGCGAAGAAAAAATATTTTAAATAAATACCATCATTTCAAAAACTACAGTTCACTTTTCAAAGGCTGCAATTTGAACTCATAAATATCTGTGTGTGTTTTTTTTTTCAGATTTTAACTTGTACAAAACGCCAGCATGTTATGGTGAGTTTGTCGGAGCTAAAAGTACCACACTAATAAAAGCTGATGATGGATTTATTAACACCCACAAGAGTCGCGTAATTTGTGGCTTATATGAGATGGCAAGTTAAACAACTGAAAATAGTTTTTTATAAATATATATATTTTAAATGAAAATAACAGTTGCAAAGCTAGCACATAGATAACTATTAATTAACTGTAGTTATTTTTAAGTTGTAAAATAATGTGAAAGAACATAAAATAATATTTAAAAAAAAAAAAAAGAAGAGATAAATAGAAATTTTAAATTTTGAGTCTTATAAAGTACTTGTGAGGTATAAGTACAACAAAGGAAATATATATATATATTTACAAATGTGGGATAATAAGAGTGTGTACACTACGGAAAAGAAAATTAACTTTAGGTAAAGGTAATAATCAAATAAACGAAAGTTAATTTTGTGTAAATGTAAAGTAAGCATCTTCAGGACTTCTCCTAAAAAAAGAAGAAATTTTCTTTCATTATTAAACTCTTGAAGAATGAGAACTCTTAAGCATAAGAGGGGAGGGGATTATCACACCAAGTTCAGTTACCACTCAAATATAATATATGGATTATTTTTTAGTACAACAAAAATGAACATACAAATAGTTGAAATACAAAAATAATAAATGAGAAATACATAATTCATGTTTTTTGAGTTCGTTGTATGTATAGCAGGTTTTTTTTTTTAAGGTTCAATGCAAAAACATAAAGCAAGCGGAGCGTATGATTTCAAAAACATTATAAATAAATAGTATAAATAAATTGGAAAGCAAACATAATTACAAATTATTAAGCTAAGACACAATGTAAGGATTTAAAAATAAGTTTAATTAAAATTGCATATAAAAATACACAATAATTAAATAAACTTAACTGTTAAAACAAATAGCCTGTTTGTTTTGCCACTCAACGCAGTTAAAACCGCACAGTTAGTTTTAGGATCGAAATTGTGTAAATTAGAGGAGGAGAAAGCTCGGCCGAAAATCGCTTCAGCGCTTACAAATCACTAATTTATACATACATATAAACATATAATAATTTAATAACTGGGAACTATCTGAAGTTGAAAAAATAATTGCTAAAAATATGTCTTATTTAAGTTAAGGGGGTATTCTAGTCTAGATGCTCGGATTGCGAGCGTTTTTTGGTAATTGATAAAAAAAAAGCATTTGAAATTTTTACTATCCATTTTTTTTTTTATCATTTGTTTATTTATATTTCAAGAGTACACAAAATTAATTTTAAAAATTAAATACATTTTTTTCAAGGAGTTATGAGTCCTTGAAGTAGAGCGGAAGAAAAGTACGTCTCTCGTCGCCCTTGTGGTCATCTGAAAAAATAAAACAATGATGGACTCTTAATAAGTACGAATGTCGCTATCTCATGAACCTGCAAAACTGGGAAAAAAATATTTTCCATAAAATGGCGGCTGTTCAAAAATAAAGGTCGATTTTTTCACTAAATTTTTAACTTTATCGAATTTTTAAAAAATATTACAAATATCATTTTTGGTTTGTGCGATAGAGATATATTTAAAGAATATTCATGCCAAATTTCAGGTAAATCGGCTGAGTATAACTTGAGATATTGTGGTTACTGCGTCCAAAAAAATTAGTTTCGAGAAAAACGCGTTTAAAGTTCCGCGTAAAAGTCGAGCCAATATGGATGCTGCGTTAGAAAAATACCTGTATCTTCGAAAATGATTTGAATTTTGAAAAAAACCTCTTACATACATATTTTTAAATAGTTAAACTTTAAAAATATGCAAAAACAAAAAAAAAAACGAATTTTCCAAAATTCTAGACTAGAATAGTGTAGCCATACGTGAAATCAACATTTGAGGCCCGCCTTGTATAACAGATGAAAAGTCTGAATTTTTATTTTGATGTGGCATAATTTTTCTCTTTGGTGCGAAAAAAATTGAAAACATTTAGCATTTATATTTAATTTGATATTTAAGTGATAGAAGGATGATGAAGGAAGGACCGACCTTTTCCAGAATGAATCGTCTCTGTCTTATGAACTTAGCCTTAATTGTTTGGAAAGACCAACATTTTGGTTGATAAGGTTTCAAGAGTTCCTTTAGTTTATTTCGCAAAAGCTAGGATTTTACAGCAGTAGGGACCTTAGTTTTTTCCCCCACAAAGGCAGTCACCTTGTCGTGGTGTGGTGGCTTAGTCGAATCATTAATCAGACCTTTTTAGAGTTTGGCAATGCATGCGTTTAAGTATCAATCAGTGCTTGCTGCGTATGCATTCCATTAACCCTAATTCGGGCTGCTTTTTGAACGATGACCAAGTACTGTCGAATCCCCCTAATCCAGGGTGTTATGCGACACCGTGCCCATTGGATGGTTTGCAGCCAGGGGGCCTAACAGACCGGCTGTATTAGAACGGCGCCTTCCTGACACCGGGCCGCCTCAGGGAGTAATCGTGGCCTTGCTGCGGCATGGGGCGCTGCCGTGGTGTACCGTTTGAATTCCCCAATATATTAATTAGACTACTGAGCTCGCCTCGTCGAGCAGGTGGTCGTACGAACAAGATGAATACAAACTACTTAAATACTAATTATAAATCAAATGAAAGGGCTTTGGCCGATCTATTAGGGCAGTTGGTGAGGGGTAGAAACTCATCGCCTACTAACTTTAATAGAGGAGGAGGAGGAGGAGGAGGAGGAGGTAGTGTTGGAATGAGCGGGGGTGGTGGTGGACCTATGAATAACTATAGTGGTTCATCCATGGGAATGAATAGTGGAGGAGGTGGTGGTTGGGGTGGAAACCAGCCTAATAATTGGAATCAAGGTAGTGGTGGTTTCGGTAATAGCGGCGGTGGTTTCGGTAATGGCAGGGGTAGTGGAAATCTGATGCCATTAATGCAACGTGGTGGGGGTATGAATTTGAATAATAGTGGAGGGGGTGGTGGTTTTGGTGGCATGTCACAAGGTGGTGGCTACAGTGGTATGAACGATAATTTTGGCATGCAACAGGGCAACAACTATATGGGTATGTCAGGAGGTGGTAACTCAGGTGGGTTTGGTGATATGCCATCAAATTTGGGTATGAACATGAACACTAGCGGATTTGGTGGCCGTGGTGGTTTTGGTGGTTTTGGTGGTGGTGATGGCTATGGCGACTGCCCACCTGCACTACCCATTCGTTCACGTGGCACATGGGTTAGTGGATCTGCAAATCGTAGCAATCGTATTGCGCCGTTGGTGCAAGGGCGTAGCAGCAATCGCCCATCGAGTTCAACGCAAGATAGACGAAGCTTAAGTGGTTCAAAAGCATCACTATCATCATCGAGAAATAGTCGCAGCGGTGGTGGTGCTGCATCAGGTAGTTCTTCAAGACCTGTGCAAGCACAAAAACGTAAAGCCCCACCTAGTTCTGTTTCGCCCGCTAAAGCGAGTAACAATACAAGTAATGCTAAACCAACATCCGCTCAAGGTGATAAGACAATCTCAGAAGAGCCTAGGCGGGTGTTGACATCAGTTGGCGGCCGTTGGTATCAACATTTCTTAACGAAGGGGCTTAAGCCGGAAGAGGCACGTAAGAAGGCTTTTGAAAATAATAACAAGCCATTCCCGGCAGGCGTTGATGGTACGACGGCAAGCAAGAACAGAAGCAGAAGTGCCAGAAAGCCAAATAAACCACCCGTAGATAAGTACGTACGTGTTGCAATTTTCGCAAAAGGTTTTCCGGAAAATTTGTTGGATCCCGAAGATCTATCATCTCTCGAAGAAATGATCGTCGATGAGATTGTTAACAACAGCACCGAAACGAAATTGCAATTTGAAAGATTGCTACACAAACCGGGTATGATATTTGTTGATTGTATTAATCAACAAACCGCTGATTGGCTTAAAGAGCTCATACCGAAATTGCCCCACTGGGAGAATCCCGAATTGGAAGTGTGTAGTGAAGATAACATTCCACAAAATACTTATGTAATGACGCTCTCATTGCCAAAAAGCGTTGGCCAAGAATACGATCAGACCTTGGCATATATTCAGGCACAAAATGCCGATTTGTGTACCGATTCGTGGGAGTGGGTGCAAGAGCGTGAAGATGGTGATAGATTAACTCTCACCATACGTGTTGATGAACAAACACACACGGCAATCAGAGAGAGGAGGTGGAAGATATTTTACAGATTCAGTGTAATAGAAGTAAGTTTTATCCGCTATATTCGTCAGACAATTCAAGCCAAATTAAAAGGTGAGGAGCAAACGACGAAGCAAGATGAAAGTAAGGCGGAGGAAGAACAACAAACTGAAGAAAGCAGCAAGGCAGAAACGGCAGCTGATTTAACCGAGGAGGCGAATCCACCTTCTCCGCCACCTGCGCCAGTAATCAGCAAATAAAACGAATAAAAATGTAAGCAAAAATCAAATTGAAACTTCTTTATTTCGTCTTAAATATGTTTTATAACTTTTGATATATTTATTAATTAATTAATTTTTTTTTTACATATTTCAGGTATGCGGTATCTGCATGCAGGATTTATTCTTGTTTACTCGAGTATTTATTATCTGTGGTTATTAGCCTCAACAATTGGCTTGTGCATTCTATATTATGAAAACCACTGTGACAACATTTGAAATATAATATGTAAGTAAATGTTATATATTTAAAGTTGTGATTTATATGTCGTTAGATGCGATCTTTAACACAGCAAATTTTTTTTTAAATTTAAAATAATTTATAACATAATTTTTGGAAAGGAAGGTTTTTTTGCTTGCTTATATTAGCAGTATTTCTTTAAATTCGTGTTTTTGTTGTAACTGCAGAAAAATTATTCCCCAAATTGGGCTTCGGGGAATATTGCGGGGGTGACAGTCCCTGACCGGATAAAAGCCCGGAACCTTCCGGTATAAAGACCCGACTGTCGCGGTCACAATTGGATTTTAGTCGCCTCTTACGGCAGGCATGCCTTACCGCGGGTAAATTCTTGAACCCCAAAACCGCAGGGTCTTTAAATTCGTATATAAAGGGTGATCCATTTCGAGGTTCCCTACTTTTTTCAAAGAAAAAAATTACAGAAAATTTAAATTTTATGGGAAATGTTTATTATCATTCGAAAGAACATTCTTTGGCATTTATTTTTTGAAGATAATCTCTCAAGTGTTGGCCGCGGCTACGTCTCAGATGGTGCATCCTATGAGTCCAATTTTCCATAACTTGTTCGAGCATTTCGACTGGTAACTAGCGAATGACACGTGATGTTTTGCTCCAAGGCCTGAATTGAAGCGGTGTTGTCCGCATAGACTTTAGACTTTACATATCTATAATATTATCCAATAATGAATGCTGGTTCTAAAGATGGGTGATGGTGTTGCGAATAGTACGCTCAATAGGCCGATTATGTTGACCATAAGTTGGGTGAAGCGCACGAAACACATTCTTTACAGAACGTGAAATTTCGCTATAACCTCTCTAGCCAATTGTTGCGTTTTTCCACGCCTTGGAGCGAGTTTATCGGATGACTCTCTCGTCTTATTACGCTTCAACATCTCCAAACACTGCAGCGAATAATCAACTCGTTTTGGTCAAAAGTGCGCTCGATTGGCACCTGCTTTGATTTTGCTGGGGCAGTGTCTGGAAACTCGTCATCTAGCCACGATTTTGCTTCAATTGGATTTTTTCCTTTCAAAAAGCAATATTTTATCAACGCGGAATTCCTTTTTATCCCTTTTTTTTTACAGCAACAAAAGTTGCTTCACTGAAAATACTATAATTCACAAACGAATGATCTGACAGCTGTCAAATTAATATAGGCGTCCTTTGAAGGTTAGGGCTAACTAAAAATCATTAATTAATTCTAGTAGCGCCATCTGTGTGTTAGGCCGGGGGGACTTTTCAATTGACCTGTTATAACTTCTACCGCTGAGACTGTTGTAATAATTTTTCTTCAACTTTTCCAAAAAATGTGTTTTAGCGGTACTCAAATTGAAACCATCATATAAAAATAGATCATATTTTTTTAAATCAATCTTACCTTTCATTTTTTGTTTTTTGTTTATGAAAGTGAATTAATTTTTTTAAATTAATTTCCATTTATGCTATTTATTTTGCAGTGGGATGTCTGTATAGTTAAAAAAAAACAACAACTATCAGCTGTGTCGATAATCAAAGTCGTCTAGCCTATGCAGATCGATAAAGTGATAACTCGAATAATTGTCAACCTCAGTCATCTACGGAGCTCCATATATGCATTAAAATAGGAAAAGCAAAAAAAAAAAACATCCGAAAACACGTGATATATTGAGTTAAGTGGTGTAAAACTTTCGCAATAATGCCAATTGTTTTGATAATGATAACTAACGTTTTTTTTTTTAAATTTATTCTAATTACGAAATACATGTAAATTTGTAAGTTTTATTTGTGGAAAACTGTATGTATGAGCGTGCAACTGCTCATCATAACGTAAGCATATGATTACTCTTAATAAGTTGTATACCAACTGTCAACCATCATCATCAATAAAGTTTGTGAAAAGGCGAAACCTCTCAAAATGGAGTATTTTTCCTTATTTACGGAATCGATGGAGGAAAACTAACATTCGGCATAAGTATTTGAGATCAATGAAATTGAAAGGAATTTTTAGGTTTTAGAATAGATTAGCTCGCTTTCATGTATATTTGAGAAAACTTATTCATAATGTCTTGAACTCCTGAACTTGTCACCATATTAAATATATAAAAATTAAATATTTATAGAGGGATATGGAGATGGGTATAGAAATACATTAATATTCAAACTTCGCAGCAACTTATGAATATATTTTTGTTAGACAAAGAAGTTTTCTGCATCTACAGAGATAGTTTTATTTAAAAAACCGAACATAATTAAGAAGTTAAAGTCTTTGGAAATAATAAACAAGAAATCGAACAATAAATAATTACAACCGTTTCGGCAAGCAGGTAATACGTTTCTTCATTAAATAACATTCAAATATACTTGTTAGTAATTTTAGTGTAGGAAAAATAGCCCCCCCCCCTTGCGATGGCAGTCACCTTGTCGTGGTGCAGGGGCTTAATCGAATCACTAATCAGACCTTTTTAGGGTTATGCATTGCATGCGTTTAAGTATCAGTGCTTGCTGCGTATGCATTCCATTAACCCTAATTCGGGCTGCTTTTTGAACGATGACCAAGTACTGCCGAAACCCCCTAATCCAGGGTGTTATGCGACCACCGTGCCCATTGGATGGTTTGCAGCCAGGGGGTTTAACAGACCGGCTGTATTAGAACGGCGCCTTCCTGATACCGGGCCACCTCAGGGAGTAATTGTGGCCTTACTGCGGCATGGGGCGCTGCCGTGGTGTACCGTTTGAATTCCCCAATATATTAATTAGACTACTGAGCTCGCCTCGTCGAGCAGGTGGTCGTACGAACAAGATGAAATCAACTAATTACAAAAATTACAATGCAAATCCACAAGTTTTAACTGAGTTATTAGGCCAATTGATCAGAGGTAGCAACTCATCAAATGGCTATAGAACTGGTGGTGGTGGTGGTATCTCTAGAAATAGAGATAGCATCAGACGAACAGCTACAAGACCAAGACGCCGACCAGGTATTAGATCGTCAGCATCCGCATCAGTACGCAGAACAACAGCGGCTAAGCCAACCAGTGGCAGCTCTGCAAGACCTACGTCAACAGCTGCTGGTCAAAAGCGGAATGCCGCAGATAGTGGTGGTGGACCTGAAAGAAAAAAAACCACTTTAGATGACACAGCAAAGAGTGGAGCTTCTAAAGATGGCAAATCAGCTGCCGAAAATCCTCTTTTGAGGGGATTGTGTGAGTCCGGTGTGCGGTGGTACCTGCGGTATGTGAAAGAGGGGCTTGATTCTAATGCGGCATTAAAAAAGGCTTGGGAACACTATACAGAGCCAGCGGAATATGAACCTCAGTGGGGTAAAGAGTTCTTAGCGAGAGATGTCGAAGTGGAAGAATCAAAGCAGCATCAGCGGCATCGGATTCGCAGGCGGCCATCGCGAAAACTTGAAGGCGATGAAGATTATCGTATTGCTGTACATCCGAAAGATTTTCCCGATCAAATGCTTGATTTGCCTGCCGTAATGGAGCTCGAAGAATCCATAGCGGCGGAGATAGCCAAGGGTGCTGATGTTAAATTGCAATTCACCAGTGTTCATTTGCGGCCTGGTGCAATACTATTTGATTGCTATAATGAAGAAACCGTTAATTGGCTGAAAGATATCATCACAAAACTGCCGAATTGGGAAGGGCCAGAATTGATCACCAGTCAAGAGCGTGTCATACCCGATGCTTATGTGATGACAGTAGCGTTGCCCAAGAGCATTGGCCAAGAGTATGAGCGCACTTTGGCCTTGATTACGGCGCAAAATGAAGATTTGAATACCGAGGTGTGGAAGTTTGTGAATGAGCGTGAAGAGAATGAGAAACAAGTGGTGACGATACGTGTAGATAAGGATTCATTCAATACAATGAAACGCAATGAATGGAAACTTTACTACAGATTCGAAACAGTTAGCGTACACTTCCATCGCTACTTACGTTATGGCAAACCTATTTTATGGATTACTAATCCGAGTTGTCACAAACAAAATCAAGTGAAACCACCTGGACCATCGAGTGCAGTATAAAAATAACACCAGGTATGATGGGGAAAAATTGGTTTATATTTCAAAATGCGACTAATGTGAGTTTTTCCTCCTTTACAGTTTCAAAAATCTCTCTATTTTGTTTACCTGCCTGCTCTGCTATCAAATGCATTGAAAAAATATATAAAAATCAAATAAAAGGTGAGTAAAAAAGGGAGTAAAAATTATTTTATTATATTTACATTACGAGGAAAGTTATTTTTTCTGCCATTACGAGGTCATTATATCTTTTATGAATATATCAACTGTATGTTATTGCATTTTATGATTAAATATTAATTCTCATATCTGCAAAATCATTGTGAAAAATGTAGGAAGATCGAAAAATATCAGTTAATCAAATCTGAAGAGGAACGCAAAATCTTGAATGAGTCGGCTAATAGTGTAAAATCGCAAAGGATTAGAAACTTAAACAAGAGCGTAAACTCGAATAAAGAAGCCATTACTTGCCAACGCCAACGTAAGGAAAAGATTGGAGTATGCTAAAGAGAACGTAAGCGAGCCAAAGGAGTTTCGAATTTTTTTTTTTTTTTACTGATTAGTCAAAATTCAATCTATTTTCATTTGACATTTGAAGTAGGATAAGGGAAGGTACTGCCACAAATGACGGCGAATGGAGTTGATTCGTTCTGTTTTACAGAAGGCATAATGCACCAAATGAATTACTACTTGTTACTACTAGACATGTTAAAGGAGCACATTCTTAGAACTGTTTAGAAATTACAGTTGCCATCAAAGTTCACCTTCATCCGCTACAACGATCTAAAACATCCGTCGTTAATTGATTCTTGTAAAGTTGTGGTTGCTGTATGATGTGAAAAAACGTTTTACCGGCATCATCCTCTTCAGAGCCCAGATCTGAATTCTATTAAACACCTATTATTGGGCACATATTGAAAAGGAGTTACTGAACGCGAAATTCATGTTAGAAATACCCTAAAAGAAGCCACTGAGGAAAATTGGGTTAAAATTACAAAAGAAGTAACGGAAAAACCCCTAAAAGTCCCATGCAGCGACATTTTAGATCAAAAAAACCTTCAATACTGCATCTAGGAGTGTGAAACATGGTGTTCTAAACACGTAAAATTAAGGTAATATTGGCACTGAGGATAATCGGTTTCGATACAATCCATTTTTCAGATATAACAACTAATATTTGATCCTAAAATACAGTACATTAAATTTGATATGTTCATGAAAGGCATAAAACTTAGCATGAGCGATGACAGCACTTCTTTATTTTATAATTTTTTTTGATAAAATCCATTAAATCAGGTTTATGTTAGATTTATATCTTTACTGAATATACATATGATAATCAATAATTGCTGAGAATATTCAAAATACAATAATATCATACATATATACAGAAATTTATGAAATATTGCTAGCTGCTAAACACATTTTTTAAATATATTACTTTTGCTTAATGCATATGCAGCATTAATTAGAAGCGTATACATAACAGGTCAACTGAAAAATCCCGGCCTACCATTGTAAAACACTTTTTTTGGCAAAATTTTTATTTTTTTTATTTTTGTTATTCAACATAGTTTCCTTCAAAATAAGCCTTTGCTTCGGCGATTATCTCTTCATTCGTCGAAAGAAATTTCCCAGTGAGCATTCTTTTGAGATCTGAGAACAGGAAATAGTCGCTGGGGGCCAGGTCTAGAGAATACTGTGGATGCGGAAGCAATTCGAAGCCCAATTCATGAATTTTTGCCATCGATTTCACATACTTGCGACACGGCGCATTGTTTTGGTGAAACACCACTTCCTTTTTCTTCAATAGCGGCCGTTTTTCGGCGATTTCGTTCTTCAAATGGTCCAATAATGCTATGTAATAATATTTCCTTTCTCAATCAAAATTATTCCATGTGCGTCCTAAAATAGATACGCCATAACCTTGCCAGCCGGTTGCTGCATTTTTATACGCTTTGGAGAGGGTTCATCGTTTGAAGTTCACTCGGATGACTATCGATTGGACTTCGGAGTGAAATGATGGAGCCATGTTTCATCCATTGTCACAAATCGATGCAAAAACTCTTGTTTATTACGCTTGAACATCTCCAAACACTGCTCCGAATCATTAACTGCGGGTTAGGGGTTCACGATTTTACCCGCGGTATGGCATGCCTGTCGTAAGAGGCGACAAAAATCCAATAGTTCCCGCGACAGTCGGGTCTTTACACCGGAAGGACGCGGATTTTTATCCGGCCAAGGACTGTCACTTTCGCAATATTCCCCGGAGCTTCATTTGGGGAATTTTCTCCGGTTACAACAACAGCAACAACATATTAACTCGTTGTTGAACTTTCTCATACCCAAATATTCGTGAATGAATGATGTAGAGGTTTAGTATATATCTTTAGAGTACCTGCTTCTTCATTCAATTTAATTTTACGGTCACTTAAAATCATTTTGTTTATGTTTTCAATGTCTTTTGAGCGTTAACTGAGTTCACCTTCTTCGGTGCTCATTTCAACACGTCTAAACTTGACATACCAATCTTTGATGGTTGATTTTCCTGTTGCAATGTCCGGAAACTCGTCATCAAGCCAAGTTTTTGCTCTATTTTTTCCCCTTCAAAAAGCAATATTTTATCAACACGCGAAATTTTTTTATCCTTTTTTTTCACAGTAACAAAAGTTTCTTCACTGCAAATATTCACAAACTAATGATCTGACAACTGTCAAATTTATATACGCGTCTTTTGAAGGTTAGGGCTAGCTTAAAATCTATATGGATTTAATTCTATTGTCGCCATCTATGTATCAGGCCGGGGACTCTCCAATTGACCTGTTATGTGAATCAGTATGTGGGTTGTACTTTAGTTTTTTTTTTTTTTAATTAAGTATAGTTTATGGACAACAAAAATTAATTGTGCTAGTTGTTAATTGTGATTTTTTATTATGCAATTCATTATATTGCACGACTTCAGTTGTATGCCAAAAAAACTTCTTCATCTCTAGCGTAGTTTTGTTATTGTAGCAAATTTCTTTGGCATAAGTTAGCGTCTACATAAATTCTATGTCCGGTTTCGTAGCAATTTCGGTGAATATGTATTAAAAAAAAAACTAAATTAGAACCAGAATTTTTTAAATTAAATTCAGACATTTTGTGCGAAGCATTCTTATAACGGTAAACACCAGAAAATAGTAAGATTTGTTAAATATTCATAACGAGGGAATATTTTATTTGAAACTGCTTTGTGTAATAAATCAATATATTATAAATTAAATATAAAAAAAACTTTTGTAACGGTTCTTAAAAATAATACTTATTTAAATATTTATTTAAATTTTTTGTATTTTTCATACAATCAACAACTGTTTAATTGCTTTTATTGCATATATTATGCTTACAGTCTATAATTTAATATTATTTTTGTATAGAGAAATAATGGCGCAGCCAATTTAAATCTCCATAACCTCACTATTACAATAAGGACTTACTTAAAAAAATGTATCAAAATCTATGCTAAGGATTTATGCGTATTACATTGAACACAGTTCTTTTGTATTATTGCTTCTTCTTCTTCTAGGTTATAATATCAAAATAATACATAGAAATATTTCAAAAAATATTACATCGAGCAATATGTGAAATATATCAAACTTTTTTGATTCCTTTCAAATGTTTTGTATGCCACTTGCGTTAACCTCAAAATTTTATAAACTAATTACGACAAACTTTTTTTTTTTAAATCTACTTTAGTTCCACTTTCACTATTTTCCTTTTCAGTAATCGTCTTTGTTTTCTCTTTTTTCTTCTCTTCCACAGTGTTGCGCGTTTGGCGTTTATTTTGGTTTTGCAATGTGGCCAATACTTGCTCTGGCAATTTCGGTATATGCTCGCCCGTTGGATGATAACCATTGCCATCTGCGACATATGTCATTGTTATTGGAATACCTTCTGGCGAAATATACTGTACCACGCCACTATGACCAAATTCATTACCCGCTGCTTTTGTGGTGATGCCATTAGATGTCTGGAACTCATAATGGAAATCGCCTTTTGCATTGATGGCCATTTGGTTTTTATAGTAAATGGTGTATGCATGACGATCGATTGACCTTACGGTCGCATGCACCGCTAATAGATGTGCAGAGATATGAAAGCAGAGCAGGAGTGAACAAAACACGTGGAGACGCTTGAGCTGGATGGAGTATAGATGGAAAAAAGCAACTAGTTATTTATTATCCATAAATTAGTAGAAAATAAGCCAATATAATTATATATGTATGTACGTGTATGACTTATGAACAAACACAAATCATTACTTGAAATAGTAATCCAACATTGTATCGAATTTTACGTCTCAGTCTCAGCATTGTTAAAAACATTCCCATTTGATTTGAAGTATTTAGCGCGTCGAATGACAGATTTGTTTATGAATAATATGCCGTCGTCGAAAGTTCGCTTAATAAAATGTTGATTTATTAACGTCTCATAAGCTGCAAGCACACACATTAACACACACAACCGAGCGTAGCGGGACCAACACGAATATAACCTGCAACGCTCGAACGCCGCCGTAACGAAATTAAGCGGGATTCTTTTGCTGTGGATGCTTTTATAGATGCGACGGCAAACAGTTCTGAAATGAGAAAAAAAGAGAAAAATCTTGGCGTTAATTAGTTTATATCAAGACTGTGACATATCCCACTGTATGCAGGTTGTTTATGTCATTTGAAGCATTTGACGTGACGTGTGACGCGTGCATTTGGTTGTGACACATCGTATGAAGTGCTGAAAGTAAAATGAATCTATGGAGCACACTATGATAGTAATGATTTTTTTTTTCATAAATCTTGTTTAGCACGTTTGTCGTATGCATGCCAGATTGTGTGGCAATATGAGTATATAAATCAAACTTTGTTATGCTTAATCTAAAACAATTTTCTAAAAAAAAAAAACGGCGAAGTTGTTAGTCGGTCGCTGCTATATGTACGAAAACATTCATTATCATCAAAAATTTGCAATTCACCAATTTCTACATATTATGTAAGCGCGTTATTTATAACGAATTTGCGATAAATAAAATCTTCATTTCTATATCGATATGATGGTAATAACTCGAATAAATTTGTTTTGATTTTATTTAGAGGTTATTTCGTAAGTGTTATATATATTTTCTCACAACAACGATCCGACCGACCGTTTTTTGTATGGCCCACATGGTTTGCTACAAGGCTAGGTAAAGTATTTTGTGAGCGAATTCAAGAGAGCGCTTATTAGGCATTGAGAATGTGGTTGGAGCGAGGTTCTCAAATATTTTGTTGTACTAAATTCGAAATAATCCTTAAATTATTTTTGGTGAACATTGGTCACATTAGCAGTTTTAGTAGCAAATGAGTTGCTGCGTATCCTCCGCTACCCTTTTCACCAGCTGCACGAAGGACGTAGACGTAAACATTCCTACCATAAATCCCAAGATACTGGGAGTCACATTTGACAAGCTGCATTTCTTCACTCCGCATACGACTGCAATTGCCACTAAAGTACAGAGCTGCAACAAACTCCTCAAATCGCTAGCTGGCATTACCTGGGGAAGAGCTGTGCTCCCAGTTAAGGAGCATAATGTCATGCTGTTCAATCAATATCTGCTGGGATGCTACTGCAGGGATCACCCCAATAGATGCTTATTAGAAGCCGAACCTCCACATAGAAACATCAGGGACGGAGTACTAGACTCCGTACAGCAATACCGGCAAAAACCGCTGGACAGGACAGCATTCCGACAATCTTTAAACACCATTCACTTAAAGTCTAAAAATGGTGTTCTCGGAGTCCAATCACCACCCATTGCAGAACAAGAGCTCGAGCTGCCTCGAGATACCCGCGTAACACTGGCAGAATTAAGGTCTGGGCATTGTATTAGACTCAAATCCTTATTCAGACTCGACCCTGACAAATTGAACGTATTTCCCGCATGCAACCAATCCCCACACGACATGCATGCCCATTCAACACAGCTACAATAACAACAACAACAACAGTTGCTGCATATTGATTCTCTTCACACGTCTCATTTGGAGTTTTAATATTGAAAAGTTGCAATCGCCCTTCGAGAAACAATAGGTCTGGAGTGATAACTCTGACGGAAACTTGATAAGGATGTGAGGGGAATAATGGGATTGACAGTAGGCTGACGTGGTTAGAAAAATATTCGAAGTAACTAAGTGAAGAGGCACCCATCCGCCAGAATCGTGGTTAACAGTGTTTTACAGTAGATAATTTTTTGTATCTACGAGCCTCTCCCCCATCTCCATTAAGAGCAATGCCAAATCCTGGTCAGTACTACGGTTTTTGTGAAATCTTTCTGGAACTTAGTGTACTAGATGTATGAACTGGAACCAATTAAGAGACGGCGACGCCTATGGGATCTGAATGGATGAGGAAGAAGACTTCCTCTGCTTGGGAAAGCTCAGTGCGAGAAGGACCTAGCTTTACTTGGTGTTTACAATTGGAGCTGAACTGTGAACTAATAGTTATATTTGAATTGAAAATTTTAACTTTTCGTATATTGTTCCATTATCGTGGCTAAAAAAACTTCAGCAAAGATTTGATAAAGTGTGTCACTCGTTGCTAACCAAGAAACTTGACTTACTTGGTTTCCAACCAAAATTCTTACCATGGATCTCCTCATGCCGTATGATCGAACTCAAAGGGTGTTTAAAAATTCCATTTCAGATTCCGTTAATGTTTCTTCAGCGTAGCCATCTAGGTTCGACACTGTGTTCACTATGTAAAGGGTGTTTTTTTATTGACGTATAGAACTTTAAGTTGGCATTACTTTTCAAGATGGCGACCGATTTAACAGCTGTCAAGTGATTTATTCTCAGTTTGGTTTGGCAATTCATCATGAATAGACTCAAGTAAGGCGTAGATTCGTCGAATGGGCCCAAAACGAGATTACCGTTGTTCCCGATTTTCATAAGCGAATTTTGTTTAGCGATGAAGCGCACTTCTGGTTGAATGGCTACGTCAACAAACAAAACTGCTGCATTTGGAGTGAAGGTAATCCTCAAGTGTATGTTGAAACACCGTTACATCCAGAAAAACTGACTGTTTGGTGCGCTTTATGGGCTGGTGGAATCATTGGTCGGTACTTTTTCAAAAACGATGGTGGCC
Organism: Neoceratitis asiatica; assembly: GCA_030068015.2. Classification (NCBI taxonomy): domain Eukaryota; kingdom Metazoa; phylum Arthropoda; class Insecta; order Diptera; family Tephritidae; genus Neoceratitis; species Neoceratitis asiatica. The sequence continues at coordinate 65,565,496 of CM061526.1, forward strand.
AGAACGTTACAGTCAATGGTGATCGGTATAGAGCCATGATTACTAACTTTTTCATTCCTGAATTGAGTAACCATGATGTCCAGGAGATGTGGTTTCAACAAGACGGCGCAACATGTCCCACAGCTCGTGCCACAATAGATTTATTGAAAGACACGTTTGGTGACCGCCTAATTTCACGTTTTGGACCTGTGAATTGGCCTCCAAGATCTTGTGATTTAACACCGCTAGACTACTTTCTGTGTGGCTATGTAAAGTCATTAGTCTATGCGGATAAGCCACAAATGCTTGACCATTTGGAAGACAACATTCACCGTGTAATTGCCGATATACGGCCACAAATGTTGGAAAAAGTCATCGAAAATTGGACGTCCAGATTGGACTACATCCGCGCCAGCCCTGGCGGTCATATGCCAGAAATCATATTTAAAATGTAATGCCACAAGATTATCTTTCGGATAAATAAAATTCTTGTCAATCAAATAATCCGTCGTTGTTTTATTGCAACTTAAAGTTCTATACCTCTATAAAAAACACCCTTTATATAAGTTTGTATTCAGGTAAAATTTTCAAAACTTTTAATGTATGCGGATGATGTAAAACTTTATAAATCTTACACTTCGGCAAATGAAGGTATCTTACTACAAACAGACACAAACAGCATGGTTGATTGGTGTAAAATAAATCGGATGCCCCTAAATATTCAGAAATGTAAAGTTATGTGTTCCACCCGAAAAGCCGAAGATACAGACTATTACTTACACTATAGATAATTATAATTTGGAATAGGCGCACTATTTTGTTTAACTGGGGATCACTATGGAGATCACTAAATTGAACTTCACACATCACAATGGTGTGATAATCACCAAACCAAGGCCATCTTGGCTTTTGTAAAACTGTGGTCAAAGGATTTCAATGCACCTTTTGTTACTAAAGCTTTGTATATAACATTAGTAAGACCTATTCTTGAATACGGCTCGGTGATTTGGATAAGATAGAGTCTATTCAAAAACAATTCCTCCTATTTGCCTTAAGAAATTTGCATTGGGACTCTCAGTACAATCTTCCTCCTTATACTAGTCGTGTGAAACTTATCAATCTCCCTACTCTTGCCAGTCGTCGGGAAATACTAGGTGTAATTTTTATGGTTAAAATAATAACAGACTCAATTTCTAGCCGCCTTTTTCTCTCTGAAATAAAACGTAATGTTGCGTTCAGAATGTTCAGACATTTTTGCGCCTTGGTTTTGAGAACTTGCAAAACGAATTTTGAATTTCACGAACCGTTGCATTGTTTGTGTCTTGATTTCAATTCTCATTCAAGCACATTTGACATAGCTGACTCGCTTTTTCATATCAGGGAAACTATTTTGCCGACTCTCAACTAATCGTTACATTACATTTTATATTTGAAATAATTCTTAAAAATCAGCTGATGAATTTTGCTCTGTAGCTGAGTTCCCGACACTAAACAAACCTCTTCTCATCGTGCCTCGGCATTGATGAAAAACCAAACAAGTTCCGCACGTCATGGGGACTGCGCCTCTCGTGCGGCGAATGGGCGGGTGGTGGATAAACCGTTGGAAATAATAATAATAATAAGACTCCAGGAATGAAGTAAATTGTCCTACAAGCTGAGTATTTGATTCTATTTACAGAAATCGACATTTGCCATAAACCGGTGTTCTGCAGGGGTCTATGTTTTCTTAGATCCCTACTGTGCTCTGTTCCTTGAGGAGATTGAAGAGAGAGTTATACGTACATAAATTTTTGCGTTTGAATAAGGTTGTTTCGCATACTAAATTCTGGAGCTTTGAGTACAAATATTCAGAAAATTTTTTATTTTTCAAAATATATCGACCTCATATTCGGACTCTGCAAAACATCTTACTTGGATTTAACAAACATATCAAATGCCATGGTTATTTTTTGTCAATCTTTGTACATCACAACACTTCATAATCATTTTCATTGTTTTGAATAAATTTTTTTTTTTTTGTTGGTAACTAATGATTTGTGTTTTTTTTTTTGTTATTTATTATTAATACTTTGAATCAATCATTTTAAAATGTTATTGAGGTTTAATGAATGCACTTTAACTGTGTATACATATGTATATAAAATTGAAATTACAACAACAAGTAAAAAAATCAACTCAAAGGCAGTTGAAGAAAATTAATTAACAGTCACACTTGTTGCGTTCAAAAAAAAAAAAATTAAAAAAATTAAATACCAACTCAAATCCATTAACATAGCAATGTCAACACAAACACACACACACCAAAAAAAGCCGCGGTAGCAGTGATCCCACCGAATAATACAAATTTCTCCTCCAAGCCGCGTAAGACAATTGTTTTTGAAAAATTTTGATTTCAATATTTAGTAACCGCAAGCACGAGTGTTTCTGACCGAAGATGCTACTAAACTGTGAGTCATGTACTAGTGCCGCAAGGCGGTGGCTAGAATTTCTAATTCGAAATCTTGTTCAAAATTTCACCGCAAAGAACACTAGCTAGATATTGAAATTTCTAATGTTTTACTTTTTGTAAATTCCAAAAAAGGCATCTTATTATTTTATTTTTAATTTATTTATAAAGTAAATACTAGTTTTTCAAATTTTTTTTTTTTCAAAACTTGTTATTAAAATTTTTAATAAACGTATATAAATGCACAAGTATTACATAATAAAACATGAAAGCAGGGTTTTCTTCAGCCAAACCGAAGTCTTTATACCTTTCATGAACATATGAACGTTTTCACAAAATGCAAAATTCGATTTCGCTGGTTTTCAGTGTCAGTACCAGCTTGAATTTACGTCTGTAGAATACCAATTTTCACGCTCTTAGATTCTTTTTTAGAGTTTTTTTCACCCAAAACCTGATATCTGAACAAATTAGTTGTAGGGGGGCTATATGATATATTGGGTGATCCATTTCGAGGTCCCTTACTATTTTAAAGAAAAAAACACAGAAAATACAATTTCAGTGGGGAATATTTATTATTATTCGAAAGAACGTTCTTTGGCATTTATTTTTTGAAGATTATCTCTTTCAAATGTCGGCCGCGGCTACGTCTAAGATTGTTCATCCGTTGAGTTCAATTTTCGATGACTCGTTCGAGCATTTCGACTGGTACCTGGCGAATGACACACGTGATGTTTTGCTCCAAGGCCTGAATCGATCCGGGATTGTCCGCATAGACATTACATATCCCCACAGGAAAAAATCTAACAGTGTGATATCACACGATCTTGGTGGCCAATCGATCGGCCGAAAACGTGAAATTATCTGCTCACCGAAGTGTTCCCTCAATAAATCCTTCGATTGATGCGATGTATGGGAAGTGGCGCCGTCTTGTTGAAACCAAATGCCGCGGAGATCACGAGCTTCAATTTTAGGCATCAAATAGTCGGGTATCATGGCGCAATATCGGTCGTCATTGACGGCTCCGTTCTCACCGGCATCATTGTTGAAGAAATATGGACCGATGATTCCACCGGCCCGCAAACCACACCAAACCGTTGTTTTTTCTGCATAAAATGGCAGCTCTGGAACCTCTTCAGGTTGCTTTTCGTCCCAAATGCGTCAATTTTGCATGTTTATATACCCATTGGGCCAAAAAAGGGGTTTCTCGCTGAATAAAATTTGGCACGAAAACGTTGGACCTTCTTGGAACTTTTCAAGAGCCCATAGATCGAAGCGATGTCGCTTGGGAAGGTCGATCGGCTTCAGTTCTTACACAATCTGTATTTTGTACGCTTTCAATTTAAGATCTCTACATAAAATGCGCCAAGACGTTCCATAAGTCAGTCCGAGTTCTTGCGCACGACGCCGGATCAACTCTCCACGGTCTTCATGTACACTCTCAGCTACGGCCGCTATATTTTTTTCACTGCGTGCTGGACGTGGTCTATTCGGTCAAATATTATCCAATAATTAATGCTGGGTCTCAAGATAGGTGATGGTGTTGCAAATAGTACGCTCAGTAGGCCGTATGTTGATCATAAGTTGAACGAAGCGCGCGAAACACATTCTTTACAGAATGTAATAAAATTGAATAATTTGTAAACGTTGTTCAGGCGTAAGTCTTTCCATGATGAAATGCCAAACAATACTAAACAAAAATAACATGACAGCTTGACACGACTCACGCGTGATCTGTTAAAAAAAAGGCTTTTGAAAAAAGTTCCTCTACTTGGATCACAATTTAGTAGTCCGATTTCGATGATTTCCAGTGTCAATGAGCAATTCATAATATGTGTGTAGAATACCAAATTTTATGCTCTTAGACGTTTGTTTGACTGAGTTTTGACCAAAGCTTCACATCTTAACAAATTGGTATATGGGGCTATATGTTATAGTTGTGTCTTTTCATTGATCTTCAGAAGCAATTTGTAATTCATTATGTATGTGTAGTGAAAATAGGTCACGTTCAAATATACTTTTTTTCCGGATTTATGACCCAAAATTTCAAATTTGAAAATCGGTCGTATAGTTATCCGATCCGGTTCCGACAAGTGATCGTTTAAACATATAGGTTCATCATCCCTAACATGTTTGGTTTAAATATCTTAAGAATGCCCCTAATTTCTTAATATAAGACAGTTTGCGTTCAAGCAGAGCGGACATGGCTAAATCAGCTCAGCTGATAGGATCGGTATAAATTTCGGTGGGTCTATCTCTTCTTCTTCTGGTACTTACATCCTTTGGACCAAAGTTAATACACTATTTCATGTACATGAAAGGTATAAAAAGGACTAAAACCTATTAGGATCTTGAGAGTTCGAATTGATCGTATTTTTTATTGATGTTTCAGCACTTTATACTAAATTTCATGGTGGGTCAAAGTTTGATTGCAGAACTGTATTAAATGTTGGGGGAGTTGCAGCAAGTTGGTGGTTGTTGTTGTTGTTTTTGTTGTCGCTGTTGTAATCGCAGAGAAATTCCCCAAATTGGGCTTCGAGGAATATTACGGGAGTGACAGTACTTGGGCGAATAAAAATTGGGGTCGTTACAGTATAAATACCCGACTGTCGCGGAAAATATTGCATTTTAGTCGCCTCTTACGACAGGCATGCCTTACCGCGGGTAAATTCTTCAGCCCTTAACCCGCAGGGGTGGTAGTTGCATAATCAGTTGTCGAACTGATTGCATATAACCAAATTGGAAGAATGGTGGAGTCGTTTACGGCACATGCAGCAGAAATAATTCGTCGGACGAGGGTTGGACTCGATGTCAGCTTTGAAAAGAAGGAGGGTTTGGAGCACTCCGCTTCAATGCGTCGCTCCTTTGACGTACATAAACCAATCGCTATTAATTAACACTATCAGAGGTGGATGATGGGATATCCATTCAATTTTCTCCTTTCATCAACTCAGCATACTTGGCACATCCGCGACCATTTCAACTCGTTACTTTCTATCACGGAATTAAAAGCATGTGCTTTCAACAATTTACCACATCTGCACTGAACACCGGTAAGTCGCCTCATTTACATAATGAAAGCTTGATTCTAAAAATAAACATACTCTTATGGCAACAAACATTTGTAGAAATTTTGTATTTATTCCATTCCATACCTGAGGGCATCAGTGTCAGTATCAAACATGCACAAAGTGGTAATTATTAATTATTGTATATATAATATAAGTAAATAGCATATATAAATACACATACATATCGCTTTATATAAATTTTTTATTGATTAATTTTTCGCAAATCAAGTTTTCAACTAAACTTATTATCCAATATATTGGCATTCAAGCGCAAATTACATAATTGGCGCTTTGTAACCGCTGAAGCGATGTTCGGCCGAGCTCATCCACCAATTTGTGGTGTGTGTGTCTTTATGCTTTTTCCTACAAATGAAGGGACCTACAGTTTATTATAAGCCGCCACCGAACGGCTCATGAATTTTTATGAGGAGCGTTTTTTTCATATCAGAAATACATTCGGAGGGCTTTACGTTCTCTGCTGAAGGGCGACTGCAACTAGTAAAATTAATTTTCTATAATTTTTAATATTAGTCAAACCAATATGCGAACCATAGCCTTCCGAATGATAGTACGCAAAGCTACCTTCGTGGCTGTTGCGGCTGCCAATGCGGTGTAGATTACCTAACAGGAATTCATTCTTCAAACGTGGGTAGATGTACATATATTTCATCATGTTATACATATATTTATTTAGGTTTTTGTTAATACAGAGATATATATATATATAACGAGTAGTATGTAGTATTGAAGATGCTTAGATTTGAACAAATTTCACTATGAAATTGTTTACTCTTATATGTACTCGTATGTGAGTGCATATACAACTTGTATTCTTTGTTCTTGCTTATTGAATTAATTTATGGCCATAAAAATATAAATTTATACATACACGTGTAAAGAAATACCTTAGAGTTGTTTCGAATACCTTGATATTGTATTTATTAAATTTCAGACTGCTTTCACCAGTCAAACTTAAGTTCCACTTAAGAAAAAGCTTAGCAAATGATAAGAGATTTGCTTTACGGAAACTTGATGTATACTTTTTGCTTTCGAAACTTTATGTAAAGAGTGATCCAAGTAGAGCTTTGTATTGACATATCACGCGCGAGCCGTGCCAAGCTGTCATGTTATTTTTGTTCAGTATTGTTTGGCATTTCATCATGGAAAGACTGGGACGTCTGAACAACGTATACAAATCTTTCAACTTTATTATGAAAATTCACGTTCTGTAAAGAATGTGTTTCGCGCGCTTCGCTTAACTTGTAGTCGCCGTTATCGGTGTACTGAGCGTACTTTTCGCAACACCATCGCCCATCTTGAGACCCAGCGCTTATTATTGGATAATATTCGACCGGATAGACCACGTCCAGCACGCATTGAAGAAAACATAACGGTCGTAGCTGAGAGTGTACACGAAAACCGCGGAGAGTCGATTCGGCGGCGTTCGCAGCAACTCGGACTGACGTATGGAACGACTTAGCGCATTGGGCTCTTGAAAAGCTCCAAAAAGATCCGATGTTTTCGAGCCAAATTTTCTTCTGCGATGAGGCTCATTTCTGGCTCAATGGGTATACAAACAAGCAAAATTGCCGCATTTGGGACGAAGAGCAACCTGAAGAGATTCAAGAGCTGTCATTTCATCCAGAAAACAGTTTGGTGTGGTTTGTGGGCCAGTGGAATCATCGGTCCATATTTCTTCAAAAATGATGTCGGTGAGAGCGTAGCCGTCAATGGCGACCATTATCGCGACATGATAACCGACTATTTGATGCCCGAAATTGCAGCTCGTGATCTCCGCGACATTTGGTTTCAACAAGACGGCGCCACTTCCCACACATCGCATCAATCAAAGGATTTATTGAGAGAACACTTCGGTGAGCAGATAATTTCACGATTTGGGCCGGTCGATTGGCCACCAAGATCGTGTGATATCACTCCGTTAGACTTTTTCCTGTGAGGATATGTAAGGTCTATAGTCTATGCGGACAATCCCCCTTCGATTCAGGCCTTGGAGCATCACGCGTGTCATTCGCCAGTCACCAGTCGAAATGCTCGAACGAGTCATCGAAAATTGGACTCAACGGATGAACCATCTGAGACTTAGCTGCGGCCAGCATTTGAAAAAGATAATCTTCAAAAAATAAATGCCAAAGAATGTTCTTTCGAATGATAATAAATGTTCCTCATTATATTTGAATTTTCTTTGTTTTTTCTTTAAAAAGTAGGGAACCTCGAAATGGATCTTCCGATAGTTAGAAGTTGCGGCTACGTTTTTTATAAGTCAATTGTACATGAATGCTCGCCAAAGCGCCTGTAAGTCTATATATACTCTTTCTAGACCTATTTAATTGGTCTTTCGGTATTTAGTTCTTAACCTGTCATATTTGACACAAATTAGCTTCGTTATACTGTTGGATATGGATTTCGATTTGTTCTGGACTATGTTAAGCGGCCGCGATAACCGAGTGGTTAGCATTGCGTACTGACATTCGAAAGGCCTGGGTTCGAGCCCAGGTTCGAGCAACATCCAAAATTATAGAAAATTAATTTTTCTAATTGCGGTAGCCCCTCGGCAGGGAATGTCAAGCCCTCCGAGTTTATTTCTGGCATGTGAAAAAGCTCCTCATAAAAAATGCATCGGCCGTTCGGAGGCGATTTAGAATAAACTGTAGGTCCCTCCATTTGTTGGTGAAAACATCAAGACGCAGAACCACAAATTGGAGGAGGAGCTTGGCCGAAAATCGCTTCAGCGGTTACAAAGCGCCTATATATATATATATATATATATATATATGTTAAGCTCTCATCTAATCGTTCCAGGCGGTCGTTGTATTAACTCCGCTTCGGATTCGCTTAGAGAAGCTCCAAGCTTGTCCAACTCTTCGACATTAGTTACTGAAAATATTTTTATGGCTGAACACCTACATTATGGAGAGTTTTAGACTTTCTACAATTTCTTTCCACAATGGAATGCGGCTTGCTCTCTGTATTCTCCTGTAGTGAGGAGAGGGAGGGATGTTGAAATTGCGGTATTTTCTTTTTAATTTGCGAATAGCATCAGCACCGTCTTACTGGTATCAACGCCTAGTTAGCGGCTCATGCATGTAATATTCATAAAGACTTTCCCTAATAAAACTGAAAGGAAACAGACTTGATATCATCTATACAAAACCTTCACTTCTCCTCCGCTGAGTGATTATTCTGTTCATTAGCATCGATTTCATCCACCCGCAAACCATGCCTTCTCTGAGGTCGCCTGGCCAATCCCTCTGAGTGTATGTGTGATAAAAACCTCTTCATAAAAATCCATCAGCGTCTTGAAGGCGGCTTAGTATAAACTGTAAGTCCCTCCATTTGGTTAGGAAAACGTCGAGACTCGCACCACCAATTGGGGAAGGAGCTCGGCGGGAAATGTGATTGCCATATAGTTTAAGTCAAAGTTGACAGTAACGCAAAACTATATTTTATGACTGATAAATTTTTCCCTTTAGACTTTAAATTACAATTAGTCATTATTCACAGTGACAATTTGGAATTCTTAGAATAGAAATAGGCTTGATTATTTTATCGAATAAATTTCTGATGTAGGGTGTAAACACTTTGGTGTTGCAGAATTTATTGCTTTTTAAATATATCTATAGCTTTACTCATTTTGCATTAATTGATTAATATTCTTAGCCATATAAAAATATGTTTATATGTATGTGGAATAGCTTGCATTTATAAATTAATAAATATTCCCATAAATTTAAGTACAATTTTTAAAAAGGAATTCTTTAATAATTTTTTAAAGCTTTCTATTTTTCCAATACAAATGCATATTTTGTATTAATAATTTTGTATTAAAGTGATTTTCCGGTTTGCCCAAACTAGTTTTAAATTTCACTTTGTCAAGTCATTAGTCTCTTCAATTGCAGAATTCGTTCTGCAACTGTTCCTTCTAATAATTAATGTTACTGTTGTGCTTTTACTAGCGGCACATTAATAATTGTGCTGACAGTTAAAAAACAATCGATTGTTCTATACAGGGTGGAACAAGTAAAGCGAATAACATGCAGTAAAAAAAAAAAATATTAACTTAACTGATTGCTGGAAACATGAGCAAAAATTGTGCAAAATGCGGTAACCAGTAGCGCCTTAGATCATTGCTAAAAGAGAAGAAGCTTCAGTCTCCGAAATATGCGGTTTAAAGGGTTCGGCTGCGAGTGGAACTGACTTTTATTACAATGGCCACATAAAGGAGCTCAAGTTTGGTGTAGGATTTTTTTATGGGAGACAGGCTCAGATATCGATCACTATCCGTCATCCGCATCAAAGTGAAGTTTTTCGGATATCTATGAAAGGTTCATAAAATAGCCCACCTCTAATATTAGGCAGTAATGTACTATTATATTACAGATAAATGCGGCCGCAATAGCCGAGTGGTTAGAATTGCGTAATGACATTCGGAAGGCCAGGGTTCGAGCTTAGGCTCGAGCAACATCCAAAATGATAGAGAATTAATTTTTTTGATTGTGGTCGTCTCTCGGCAGGGAATGTTAAGCCCTCCGATTGTATTTTTGGCATGAAATAAAAGGCTCCTTATAAAAATCCATCGGCCTTTCGGAGGTTGCTTTTATCTTATTTTCTTTAGTATTTTAAATGGAACTGTTTCATTTATAAAACTGTCCGACAAATTTTTTTAGACCAAAACACCATATGTTATTAAAGTATAATGTTCGCTTCAAATTGCAAATCTCCAGTTCCAGTTATCGAACTTTTTTGTGTTCAAGGGCTATCTCGACTGTGCTTTTCTAGGCAACACCGAGCCCACACGTCCTCAACTCCTTCCTCCATGTTTAAATAACAAACACCACAATACTTCCCGAAGAGTCTTGTAATTTGTACAGGAGGAAGTGATCTGGGAGTGCTGCTGATACTAGTGGTACCAGATTGTGGTCTCCGCTTTATCGATTAAGTCACGAAAAATTTGCGTTTTAAAATTATTATTAAAAAAGAAAGATAACAAAAGCCTCAATATTCCGGTTAATGATGGAACATTCATTCATTCATAAGACTGCCGTGGCCGGACTTGCAATAATCCATTCTCTCGACCCAATTTTTCTACAGCTGCAGAGGCGTTTTCAATTTCGTGTTTCAAGTCATCAATTCCTCTGGATGGTTGGCTTCTCACAAAAAAACAGATAAATGTAATCAAATTGCAGCTGCGAGGTACGGGCTTCGGCTAAGAATGCGAGTTTCAAACAGTGTCCGCAAAAATTCGGTTGTAGAAAGATCAAACTGATTTGGGTGGCTATGTGGCAGGTAGTACCGTCATATTTAAACCACACATCGCCCATGTCGTTCTCTTCTACACTTGGAAAGAAATAATCTCTGAGCATAGCGCGGTAATAAACATTGACGATAACGGCAGCTCCTTCCTATTTTTCGAAGAAGAATGAATCAATAGTGCCGGCGCCACATGCGAGGATGCATCGTCTCCTCCATTGTTATGTATGGGCCTAGTGAACCCCAAATGCGACAGTTTTGTTTATTAATGTAACGGCCGAGGTGAAAATGAGCTTCGTGGAAAGAGGATTTTTTGAAAAAAATGCGATCTTCAGCCAATTAAACGCACTGAATGGTCGTGAGGCTTCAGTTCTCGGACTAAATGGTCTTTATAACCGGAGTCTGTATGAAAAATCCTGCGGGAAATGTTTAATTGTTGCGGATGGTATGGAGATGGCTGTTCGAGCACACTTTAAGCTACAGCACTGGTCAAGCACATAAGCAAATTGTTTTATTCGTTCACGAACCGTTTTAACGATTCACTGCAGAACTTGATCGGCAAATTGCCTTAAAGGCGAGCTTTTTCACCCGAATTCCATGACCTTTTTGTTACACTTGTCGTTTAACGCTCACCATTTTGGAAGTAAGTTTTCAATATTTCCAATTTTCTTGAATGTAACTACACGTATTTCGCTAACTGTAAACTTTTTACTGAATATTTGCTACATCCGGAATATCATTAAAGAAAAAACACAAAAAATTTAAATATAATGGGGAATTTTTATTAAAACTCCAGAGAAAATTATTGTTTTTTTGAAGATTATTTCTTTCAAATGTTGGCCAAGGCTAGGTCATCCGTTGAGTCCAATTTTCGATGACTCGTTCGAGTATTTCGACTGGTAACTGGTGAATGACACGCGTGATGCTTTGCTCTAAGGCCTGACTCGAAGCGAGATTGTCCGCATAGATCTTAGAGTTTACATATACCCACCAGAAAAAGTCTAACTATGTGATATCACACGATCTTGGTGGCCAATCGATCGGCCCAAAACTTGAAATTATCTGCTCAACGATGTGTTCTCTCAATAAATCCATTAATTGATTCGACGTGTGGGAAGTGGTACCGTCTTGTTGAAACCAAATGTCGCGGAGATCACGAGCTTCTATTTCAGGCATCAAATAGTCGGTTATCATGGCGTGATAACGGTTGCCATTAACGGTTACGTTCTCAGCGGCATCATTTTTTAAGAAATATGGACCGATGATTCCACCGGCCCACAAACCACACCAAATCGTTAATTTTTCTGGATGAAATGGCAGCTCTTGAATAAAATGGGCCTCATCGCTGAATAAAATTTGGCTTGGAAACGTCGGATCTTCTTGGAACTTTTCAAGAGCCCATAGAGCGAATCGATATCGTTTGAGAAGGTCGAGCGGCTTCAGTTCTTTCAAATGTCAAACAATACTGAACAAAAATAACATGACAGCTTGACCCGACTCACGCGTGATCTGTCAAAAAAAAAAAAAGGCTATTGAAAAAAGTACCTTTAGTTAAATCACCCTTTTTTTTCAAAACTCAAATGATCAATTTGGGGCTCTCGATTTCAATTGATAGGTGACATAAATGAGGATTCGTGGCTAGAACTGCAGTTTATTGACAACATTGGTCACTGTAAACAAATTAAACCACTGATCTCGCTCAGACTCAGCGAACCTTAAACGTGCTTTTCAAATGATCAACTCCAGCTACTTCTTCTTCGAGTCTTTTAAAACAAAACAGATTATAAGTCTGTACTCGCGATGAGTTGTCAGTTCAGATTTTCAGATGGAAAAGCGGTCTGATCATGAATTATTGCAATTCTTGTGATCATCAGTTGTCACAGAAAATTCTTACGCCCCTTTAAGTTCTGGGAAGAGATTAATATTGTTCTGGTTTGATTGAAGCTTTTGGTTGAATAATTTCGCCAAAAATGAGTACAGAAAAATGTATGATATCCACATATTTTTATAACCATCAATCCATCTTATCCAAAATTATCTGTAAACTCGGCATAATCCCTCAAAGATCAAATACTGAAACCCTAAGTTTGTACGGTAAAAAATTGATCACTAAATGTGTATGTATCTGAATGAAAGGCCACTGATAATTTTGTGTGTATTTACATATGTATGTGGTATGTACAAAAGAACTTCGAGGAGAGCAGTTATGATAAGTAAAAACTAAATAAATTTTGCTAAAAATAAAAATTACTATGATTTTGTATGCCAACGCATATATCAATACCCATTGGCAATTGTAACCGCACAATGAGTGCAACGCACAATGGCTTTTTGAATTTTAATATTTAAATAGAATAACTGTGAAAAAATTCTTTTTAAGGATTTGTAAGAAAATAATTGAAATATTTATGTATATAATTTCGGCTTATTTATAAACCCTAAAACGGCCACGATCCTCTTCATTCGGATGCGTACGTATATACTCGATTGAGCGCAGAATGTAATCGGGTATTGGTGGTGGCTGGGGTAAATGACGTCCAACAGCATGAAATCCCAATTCATCAGCAATATAACGCACTTCGATTGGTATGCCCTCGGGTGAGGTGTAGCTAAAGATGCCTATCGCCTCCAATGCACTGCCAGCTGCCTGCACTGCAATGCCATTGCTCGTGGTGTATGCATATCTGTAGATGCCCAAATCGTCGGCTGGTGCCACATTGTGTAGAGTGATCACCGCATCGGGATCGCCCAATTGCACAGCAGAGACCGTATCGATGATTTGTGTGATGATGCAAGCGAGTACCAACACTGGAAAGACACACTGTGTTTCGTTAATAATTATATATGCATATGAGAAGGGAAAATATAATAAATTAAATATAATTTTAAGTTAGTTGAAGAACTCAATACTTAGAGTACTTATTTTGGTATAACTAATTTAATTAAATATTTCAATAAAAATATAATAAATTTTTTGAAAGTAATTAGATTTTGAGAAAATCAAAATTAGCAACATTTTCACGAACCACATTTCAAGTGCGCAAAGACCACTACATACTACACTATTTTTATTTTTATTTTTTTATTTTGGCAATCTACATAATGCTTGGCATGAAAATGCATGTAAGAAGCAGGTGATCTAGATACCGATGCCCAGAGTATATGGAGTTTATGGAGGGAGCACTTCTTTAGTCTGCTGTATTACAGTGAAAGTGAAGCATCCTTAGAGGTGTATACTTCTCGGATATATTTCGTTTTTCATAAGTTTTATTGATTTCTACGACAGATACAAAGATTGGAAAAAACTCAAAAACGACAAAGTGGCGTGAGTTGATACTTACCGGTGGAACTATTCAAATATGGTGGCGTAGAACGTGCAAAGCAACTTCGTAAAATTTGGTCAAATGACTGCATACCTTACGATTGAAAACTAATTGTATTCTGTTCAATAAAGAAAAAAGGAGACCGCAATATCACATAGAAGGTGCTATCGAGCGTATTGTGTAAAAAATAAGGCCAAATAACTGAGTGGACATTATCAGTGTGTCTTCAGACAAATTCATGATTGGCAAATTCACCATTGACCAGAAATTCACCTTCATCCAAAAAAGCGACGTAAGAAAAGAAACGACAAATACTTCCCTGCGAAACTTATACGACTGTGTATACTGACACTAATCAACATCAAAAGCTCCATTGGGATCGGCAATAAAATTGCTATAAAATTATTTCGTATTTTTCAACAAATGCGTTCTGCTGCGTGAAAGGGCATGAGTGCAAATTATAGAAAATTATTTGAAAAAATTAAGTTAATATCTCTTGGCAGGGAATGTGAACCCCTCCGAGTGTATTACTGAAATGAATTAAAAACTTCACATAAAAATCCATCAGCCGTTCGGAGGCGTAGAATAAAATGTAGATCTCTCATCAGACACATCACAAATTGAAGGAAGACCTCGGCCAAAATTCGCTTCAGCAGTTACAAATAAAAAGTTAAAAGCCTTTCTTCCGGTCAATAGGCGAGATTATGATAAAATGGGTATTGAAATTGTTTTATTTGTCTCTATAAGGCTCAAGCTCGATGGATGGGTCTTTTTCAAGTATTTTCAATATAAATGTTTTGAGTTTCGAACTATTTTTTCCACATATTGTCTATATTTTAAAATTAATTTAAGCAAAGTGTTAGGATCCTTGAACTGCGAAAGAAATGCTAGCAAATAAAATAGAAAATTATTTTTTATGGTTCGACATGTTTAATTGCTCAAAAATATTGAACGGCAGTAGTCATATTACGCTGGAAAATGTCCTGAAAAGCAGGAAGGCACTAGATGAGGTGGATTCAAAACAGCTGCTGCATATATAACGGGTTCCTGATCACAAGGTCATTGTGGGAAACGAGGTAGTTTATGAGATTGCTTAATCCATCTAGCTACCGAACCAATATAGGAAATACGAAAGCCACTAAAAACGATTATACAATAAAATTTCCGAAAGGACTAAAAGACAGATCAGGATTAGATAGAATGCCTTAACGGCTTGCAAGACCGCCAAGTTCATGTGCAATGGCAACCAAGGGAACCACATAAAAAATATCAGCATAACAAGTCAGTAGAAAAGTCCTGCGCATAGAATAATTTTCATTGACTACCTTGAAAAAGGAAGAACCATCAACAGTGACTATAAAATAGCGTTATTGGACCGTTTAAAGGACGAAATCGGCGAAAAACGACCGCATTTGAAGAAAAATAAGTGTCACAAGTCAGTGAAATCGATGATAAAAATCCATGAATTTGGCTTCGAATTGCTTCTGCATCCACCGTATGCTACAGATCTGACCCCCAGCGACTATTTCCTATTCTCAAATCGCAAAAGAATGCTCGCTGGTGATCGACGAAACTGAGACCTATTTTGAAGCAAAGGATAAATAGTACTACAATAACGGTATCGAAAAGTTGGCGGGTCGCTATAATCAGTGTATCACCCTTGAAGGGAATTAAGTTGAACAAAAAAATGAACTTTGCCAAAAAAATGTCTTTTACTATTATAGGCTGGGGGACTTCTAAATTCAAACATGCAACGAAACCACTGTTATTCTTTACTATATCTTAATATTCTTCCTACAAATGGAGCCACCTTAAAGTTGTAGGTCCGAACAACTAGAGCATCATGTTAAAGTTGAAATATTTTTTTGTTGTAATTTTATTAGAAAAAAAATAAAAACCTTCTAGGTTGGTACATTAGGTGGTTCATGAATTTCATAGCACAAACAAAATTTTATTATTTCAAAACATAATTTGCTTGCATCCGTGCTTTTAACATTGTTTGCACAACTGTGGCTTATTAGCAGATGAATTTAAATCACTAATTAATTTTCAACTTTATTGCTTTATATACCGTGCACTTCGTTTTTTTTTTTTTTTTTTTTTGCAATAAAATACAAATTTTCTTGTCTGTTTAATATTTTTCGAAAACTCGACACTTACGGGTTTCGATTTATTTGTGTGCAGCATTTTGGCATTTTTCATTTGAAATATATTTACGCCAGGATTTTTTTAAATATGTAAAACTTGTTTCCAGTGCCACTTTTGTAGTTTATATCCGTAAAAGTTTTCAATATTTCGTTTTCGTTTTCGTTTTTAGATTTTTATTTATTTTTTTCGCCGTAAACTTTTCCTCCTTGTTTCCGAGGTTTATTCATATATTGTAAATGTTAAGGGTTTGAAATATTTTTCACAACTGCGAGCGAGCGCGTATAAAATTCAGTTTTTTATATCTTAAGATCCAACTGTTTTGAATTTAATCGTCATCAATCTCTAGCCACGAGCCATTAGCCAACCAAAGCAAACATAGCAAAAAATCAAGTATCTAATGTTTTAGTCAATTGGGAGGCTGATTAGTGTTTATCGCTACATATATTTCGCTTTTGGTCACACGCAAACACAAACATACATACTTAAGTTATTCATCTATTGTGTGACTGTTTATACCCACTGAACAAATCGAGTACTTCATGCGCGCGTGAAAGAGGTATACTCCACGCTGATAATAGAGTAATCCAAAATCAACCACTACTACTCTGCAAAATTACTCTTATCCCCTGCGGGTTGGGGGGGTTCAAGAATTTACCCACGGTAAGACATGTCAGTCGTAAGAGGCAACTAAAATCCAATAGTTGCCGCGACAGTCGGGTCTTTTTAACAGAACGACAGGGATTTTTTATCCGGCCAAGGACTGTCACGCCCGCAATATTCGCCGAAGCCCAATTTGGGGAATTCTTTGTGGCCACGATAAAAACAGCAGCAACAACAACAATAAAATTACTCCATGGAGTGCCTACAGGGATATTTACATTATGGTGTATCTGCGAAAAATTACATTAGCTCAAACTTTTTGGATTCGAATACAATTCGCTTTGGTAAAGAGCTAGTAAATTATAATGTTTTTCATGGAAATTTATATTATCAGTATTTTACTTATATTACTAATAAGTATGTAACAAATTTCTATTTTCGCATTTTTTCTAATTTTATTGGAATATACGTACATATTATCTCCAACTTATGAACATACAGCAGAGCTCACTAACGAAATTGACTCATTTTCAGTTTCAGAGTATAAAACTTATTGCGCAATTGCCACTTCGTGTAATAATTGCGAACGTTTCAAAACGAGCAATGTTCGTCTAACAAAAAGCTGAAGGCGAGACGTGAATTGGTCCAACGCTGACTACAGTGGAGTAATCCAATAGGTAAACCAATGTACCATGTGGTCTAAAAATGTTTGCAGGGTGTGCACGAGTATACACAAATATACCATTATGCACACCTAAATAACGTTGTTCATTTGGTTGGCTTGTCCCTCCGTAAGATATCACAAGCCATGAAACAAACGGTCTATATTGTTTACAATCTTCTTAGAAATTTCAGCAATAATTTTTCATTGTCTCGTTCGCCACAACTCATATTTTGTGCGTTTTCAGCAACAATATTTTTGAAAAATCTGGTTATTAACTAATTTCCATTTGTGTTTTTATTGCTCAATTTAACTAAATTTGATGCCATTGTAGTATTTTATATTATTTTGCAATAGTCATAGCTATGATTTGCTTCAAAATTCATAAATTCCTTTTTGCACAACTACTATTCACCAGCTAGTTCGTTTATAAGTATGTATTCCAAACTACTTTTGATATAAAATTTAAAAATTATTGTCCATATGCCGTTAAACTTGACGAATTTTTTTGTATGTATCATAATGATCTTAAATGTATTCAAAGTTCACGGCGCGTCTGGTCTATTAATCAGGTTTATACATTCTTAGTAGTAGGATAATCCGTTGTCTATTTCCAGCATTTTTCATGAGTTATAGGTTTTCCTACGACAGATACCTAGATTTGCGCGCCATTCGTTTCTTCTTCTCGCAGTTCGTTAACAATTGGAAATACCAAGCAAAGCCAGGTCCTTCTGAACTTGGTCTTTCCAAAGGAGTGGAGGTCTTCCTCCTCCTCTGCTTCCATATGCGGGTACTGTAGTCAATGAAAATTATTCCACGCGTAACCCAAAATACAGACGCTATAACATTGCTAGCCATCTATTGCTTTTTTCACGCTTTGGAGCGAGTTCATCGTGTGCAGTCCACAGTGAAATGGTGGAGCCATGTTTCATCTATTGTCACATATGGACGCCAGAACTCGGGTTTATTACGCTTGAACATCTCCAAACACTGCTCCGAATCATCAACTCGTCGTTGTTTTTGGTCAAAAGTGAGCTCTCGCGGCACTCACTTCGAACAGAGCTTTCTCATACTCAAGCATTCGTGAATGAAATGATGTATACATTCAGTTGATGTCTTTAGAGTGCCTGCTATTTCATGTAATTCCAATTTACTGTCATTCAAAATCATTTTTTGGATTTATTGATACTTCACAACGTCTAAATTTAGCATACCAAGCCATGATGGTTGATTTTCCTGGCGCAGTGTCCGGAAACTCGTTATCAAGCCAATTTTTTGCTTGAACTGTAATATTTATCCATTTTGTTCACAACAACAAAAGTTGCTTCACTCAAAATGCTATATAATTCACAAAGTAATGATCCGACAGCGTCTTTTGAAGATTAGGGTCAACTAAAAATCTATATGGATTTAATTTTTTCTAATTTCATCTATGTGTCAGGTTGGGAACTTTCCAATTGACCCGTTAAATTTAGTTATCGTGTTAGTTCTTCAACAGATATATCGGAAAAATATTACATATAGCCCCTATACCACCGATTTATTCAGATATGAGGTTTTGGATCAAATATCCATCAAAAAAACATCAAGGAGCGCGAAATTTGATATTATGCACTCATCTTATGAATTGCATATTGGTACTGAAAATCTTCGGTATTTGCTATATAATTTAGCCCCCAATACAACCAAATGGTTCAGAGATGAAGATTTGAGTCGTAAATCCGCCAAAAAAGCATTTCAGAGCGTGAAATTTGGTATTATGGTATATGTAAGTTCAAGTGTCATTTCTTTTTCATTGTATTCAGTAATGTTTACAATTTCATCATGGCAAGATATACGCAAGAATAACGTTGCTGATTTTGCCTTGGAACAACTTGAAAACGATAACGATTTTATTAAGAAAATCACCCTCTCCGATGAGGCTCACTTTCATCTGAGTGGTGCGGTAAATAAACAAAACTATTGATTCTAGTGCGAAGAAAATTCACAAATTATCCAAGGACAACCATTACATTTACCTAAATTGACAGTTTGGTGTGGTTTTTCGTCCAGTGGAATCATCGGTCCGTACTTCTTTCGATATGAAGCTGGTAGCACCGTTACTGTCAATGGAGAGCGGTATAGATCGATGATAACCAACTTTTTATGACCACAATTGGAAGAAGTTGATCTTAACAACATCTGGTTCCAACAAGACGGGGCTACGTGCCACACAGCACGTGCAACAACCGAATTTTCGCGAGAAAGATTTGGAGATTCGATTATTTCAAGAAATTTTGACATTGAATGGCCTTTAAGAAGTTGTGATTTAACACCATTAGACTACTTCTTGTAGGGTTAGTTGAAGTCTTTGGTCTCGAGCAATAAACCAGACTCTCTTCAAGCTTTAAAAGTCAATATTGAACATGCTATTCATGACATATGACTTGATTTAGTGGAAAAAGTGCTCAAAAATTGGGTTCATCGAATTCGTTCCAGCAAAAGAAGTTGTGGAGGTCATTTGAATGATGTTATATTCAGAACTTAATTGTATCGATTGTACTTCACCTTAAATAAAGAAACATTTGGATTTTCTCAACAATTACAGTGTTTGTTTTAAAGAAATCATATCGCTCTTATTGGGAAACCCAACATAAGCACAACCGAAGGTAATTTGACACAAAATATGTATATTGACAAGAAAAGCTTTGAAAATATTTGTGTGGAATACAATTAATCATTAGATCTACATAAAAAAAATTGAGATGCCAACAATATGTTGAAAAGATACTATTTTAAGTGTTTTTACTATTTAGATGAAGTTAAGCAAATGGCAACATGAAACCGTAAACTTATCTATCAAAACCATTTTAATGTCTCTTAATTGTTAACAATATAAAAATAAAATATAAACAATTTCATTGATGATTGTCCTTCAACGCTACGTGCACCTAAGCTAATTCTCTAAAGTTTTTTTCTTTACAATTTAAGTATTTGGTGTAAGAATGGCGAACGATTATCAAAAAGTAATAACAATAAAAATAATAATAACGCAAAATAATTCTTAAAAGAAACCTTCACACTGAAAGAAATACATTTATTAGAATGTATCTCGGCTTGAGAATCCACGTAGGAAACCATAATATATAAAAAAAAAGAAGCTCAACAGGTATCTCGATATTACATATGCACATAAAACCCACTCGATACACTTGTCACAAACATAAATATGATGAAAAAACTACAATATAAAAAACTATTATTTATTATTTTCTGAAAACAAATCTACAGTTTATAGGAATATATAATAAAATTATGTTTATTCACTTAATTAATGCTTATTTGGGCAATAAAATATTATTTTGCTCAAAAAAAAAAAAAAAAAAGACTGCCTGAAGAAAAGCGGCTAGAGCATGAATGCTGCTTCAAAATGCTAATCGAACGCTTTCATTTACATAGGCTGTTCATTAAACTGGCCAAAAAAAAAAAAAGAAAAAAATACCTTAGTAAGTGTGCGACGTTTTCGCGATATTCAAGATGTCTAAAAATGTTTTTAATGTCATTAAGTTGAAGTTTATAAAATTCGTCTGCTTGCAGATGGTTTAAAAAATAGAAATATTCTAATTTGCGCGTGTGCTACGACCGTATCAATGGGTGCCGTTATTAACATATATATATGACTGCGTAAAGCGTATAGCGGAAGTGATTTTGTGTTTATCAACAAGAATATTTTAAAATATTATGATAATTCACTGTGATGGCGTCACATTTGAATTTTTTAAATATTTATCTACATATTAAAGGCAGACAAATGAAGATAAATATGTATTTTTTGTCATTCTTCCTTTAAAGATGGATTTATTATATTTATCACTGAAGCTTTAGCGCGCAGAGAGCGCATGAAATTTGAACATATAGAGAGTTTCTCATAAATATTTACTATAAATACCACCACATCAAGTTCGTTGCTTAAGTCTTTCGTTCTGCAAGGTGCAGTGTTATGTAGCATGCAAATACTAATGAGCGATTAGCACCAGAATGTGCTGATATTCACTGTTATCCGCACGGTAAATCATTAATCATAAACTTGTTAAACTACAGAGCAAACACACGCTTTTTTCATTGAAAAACTATAAATATTTATGATATATAAATATATGTGTATTCCTTAATTATATATCGCTACCAGTCCGTTGATTACTTTTTACGCATCTTCTGGGCAGGTGTTGGGTGTTTAAGTTATGTGTGCGAATATATTTAAAAAAAAAACTAGTTTATGTAGAATTTTGAATCATAATTTCCATTATTATAAGCCTATGATTTTAATATAATTTAAATTAATTTATTTTAAGATTTGTATATAGTATGCTCTTTAGGAATTTTATAGATAAATTTCGAGTTTTTCTAATTTAATTTAAAAATATGTGAAGAATGTGTTTGTATTCGAGTTTTTTTTTGTGAATTGTAGATGTCTTCGCAGTAACTAATACAAAATTCTTTTGTTTTTTATAGATAGTCGCTGCTTCTGAAAAAAAAAAATATATCCTTATCAGTAATATTTCCGAAAGTAGTTCACAGTTTTTAAAAAGTAAGAATGTCGGAGGAAATGATTGCACGTAAAATTGAAGCTTTCAATTCATACAAAGCACCTGGAACGGATGATATTATCCCTGCGCAATTAAAAATAGTTTAGTACTATCCATTAGTTGGCTCAAGGTAACCTTTGAAGCCAGTCTAAAATATAGTTTATTTATTTCGAGATTCCCTACAAAAGACAGAGAAAGTTCAAATTTAATGGGGAATGCTTATTATCATTCGAAAGAACGTTCTTTGGCATTTCTTTTTTGAAGATTTATCTCTTTCAAATGTCGGCCGTCGCTACGTCTAAGATTGTCCATCCGTTGAGTTCAATTTTCGATGACTCGTTCGAGCATTTCGACTGGTAACTGACGAATGAAACGCGTGATGTTTTGCTCCAAGGCCTAAACCGATTGTCCATATAGACTTTAGACTATACCCATCCCCACAGAAAAAAGTCTAACGATGTGATATCACACGATCTTGGTGGCTAATCGACCATCCCAAAACGTGACATTATCTGCTCACCGAAGTGTTCTCTCAATAAATACATCGATTGATGCGATGTGTGGGAAGTGGCGCCGTCTTGTTGAAACCAAATGTCGCAGAGATCACGAGCTGCAATTTCGGGCATCAAATAGTCGGTTATCATGGCGCGATAACGGTCACCGTTGACGGTTACGTTCTCATCGGCAGTCCGAGTTGCTGCGAACGGCGCCGAATCGACTCTCCACGGTCTTCGTGTACACTCTTAGCTATGGCCGACATATTTTCTTCACTTCGTGCTGGACGTGGTCTATTCGGCCGAATATTATCCAATAATGAATGCTGGGTCTCAAGATGGGTGATGGTGTTGCAAAAAGTACGCTCAGTACACCGATTACGGCGACTACAAGTTGAGCGAAGCGCGCGAAACACATTCTTTACAGAAGTGAATGACAGCTTGCCACGACTCAAGCGTGATCTGTGAAAAAAGTACCTCTACTTGGATTCCCCTTTATAACTGCATTTCAATGACATGAGGAAAGGTCTCAGTAGTTTTCATCCCCAAAACTGGAAGGCAGTACACATCAGCCCCTCGTAAATCACTAGAAATGTTTATAGTATATTTCCTCCCTCGAACAATTGAAAAAAGGCAGCTTTTGAACAATAAGCATGCCTATCAGAAAGGGAAATCAACCGAAACTGCGTTACATAAGCTAATTCCATTTATTAAAAAAAACTCTTAATGAAAGGCAATACTGCCTAGTTGCCTTCTTGGACATAGAGGTAGCTTTCAACAATATTTTACCAGATGCTATTAAAACTGCTTTGATGGACCTAGGGGTAAACGCTCCACTGTTTGAATTCATAAATCCACTACTCCTGTGCAGAACAGTAACCACAAGCCTGTGAAGCAACCAGGTGTCCACTTACGTAAGTAGATGAACGCCTCAAGGTGACGTCCTTTTTCCAATGCTCTGGAATTTTACTTTTAGCTCGCTTTTGATAGCAACTGATTGGGGCGGAGGTAGAATCCTTGCATACGTCGATTATATTGCTTTAGCTTTTAGGGGTAAATTTCCACAAACTCTATGCAACTTGTTGCCGGGTGCTCTTCGGAGAGTATCCAACTGGTCGAACCGTTGTGGGTTATGCGTCAACTCAAATAAGGTGGAACTTGCTCTATTCACTAAGAGGTATAAAATATCGACATTAAGCCAAATTTAAATGGTGTTGACCTAAGCCTCGGAGCTAAGGCGAAATTTCTTGGCGTAGTTCTGGACAAGAAACGGAACTGGAAGGCCAATATAGTAAGTAGATTTGAGAAGGCCTTCAAGCTATTGGTAAGAGATGTGGCTTAAACCATAAGATTTGCTACTGGATTTTAACATCTCTTGTGAGACCAATATATACTTATACAACGCATATTATTAAAAGTAAGAATGGACCACTAGCTTTGATACTCCATCGAAGAAGATGGAAGAATTGGCGGAGGTATTTTCTCACGAGACCCACCGCTTGAACCGCCTTTCAGGCTACCTGATCATTGCAGTGTATTCCACGCTGAGATTTCAGCCATAATAGAGGCTGCAGACTTATCGGGAAAGAATGCCGGTCTTACTCCATCAGTTGCATTCTCTCCGAAAGTATCCGATGCTTTCGGCAACAAATAAGCTATTGCTGCTGTGGAACAGAGTAACGAAGAAGACCCGAATGAGTCCATTAGCCATCGTGCGCAACATTTACTTTTGGTTGAAGAGGTATGCTAATACACATTTAGAGTGATGATAATCCACAAGCCATTGTTGAGACGCCGTTACATCCTCAGAGAGTTATTGTTTGGGTGTGTTCAATGGGGAAAAAGGAATCATTGCTCCATATTTCTTCAAAAATAAAGCCGGTCATATGATTACAGTCAATGGGGAACGCTATAGAGTCATGATTAATGAATATTTCGTACCTGAATTGGATGAAGTTGATGTGGACGATCTTTGATTGTAACAAGACGGCGCTACATGCCATACAGCCAACGAAAATACCAAGGAAACTTTTAGTGATCACATTATCTCGCAATGTGGATTTATGGCGTGGCCTCCAAGTTCGTGTGAATTAACACCGCCGGGTTTTTTGTGTGGAGTTATGTGAAATCGCTTGTCTCTCCGATAAGCCCGAGATGATTGACGCCTTGGAAAAGTATATTTGGCACTTGTTGCTGACATAAAGTCTCAATTGATATAAAAAGTGGTCGAAATTTGAACCTCACGGCAGGAATATACTCGACCCAGCCGTGGCGCTCACTTGCCCGAAATCATTTTTAAAACATAATGGCCAGTCCTTATGTTTATAAAAAAAAGTCATTACATTAGATTGTATGCATTTTATTTCTTCTTGAAAACCACATGTCTAAAAAAAGACACCCATTATATATATAATTCGCGGTTTGTCTGAAACGATTTTTCTCCAATTTGTGGGTGCGTCTTGATGCTTCCCCAACAAATGGAAGGACCCACAGTTTATTTAAGCCAGAAATACACTCGAAGGGCTTGACATTCCTTGCCGAGGGACGACTGTAATTATAAAAATTAATTTTCTAAAATTTTGGATGTTGGTCGGACGTACACTCGAACCCCGGCCTTCAAAAGGGTAGTATGTACTGCTAAGCACTCGCCTATTGTGGCTGCTTTGGACTGTTAGCGCAATTGTAGAGTAAAGTTCCTCTCGACCAATCTAACTCTACTAGTCGCTCTTTATTTCCGTTCTGCTATGTGATGCAGAAGCATATACGATTTCGACACTAAGAGTTTTCGAGAGAAAGGAAGGTGTATAGTTGATGGCGAATACCCCAGGCGATGGAACAATAAGCTGTACGAGACGTCATTAAGTTAAGAAACAGGGCCACGCTTTTATGGAATGAATGAAAACTCCAACTCTGATCGTATTCAATGCAGTACTCGCTGATGGAGGTAAAGGCAGAGGAAGACTGGATATTTTTCTAGATTCGAGTATATATCTATGTACGAATGTACATATTGTATTGTATTTTATATGAGTTTGCTCTTCTTCACTAAACCATCAACAAACCCATAACACTTTATGGTATACATAAAAGACAAAGCGAAATTAAACCTGCTGATACCTTTCTTATGCTAATTTTCAACTGAAATAAACATAAAATATGTATGTGCATATGTAAATATGTTTCATTTGTTTTCCTTGGGAATCTTAATGTAGATGAAAGAGAATTAATGGTATTTTATGTAGAAATGGACGAACAATCAATGGGGAACTCTGACAACTGACTAAGTGAGTGATTCACGTGAGTCGCATGCATGGTGGGAACTGATAACTAAAAACCATTTAAATTAATTTCTAATTTTAATATTTATGTTATGTATTGACTACAAATCTAGTTTTCAGGGAGCGGTCATAATTCAATTCATATATTTTGTTATTTCATTACAAATATATTTTCTTTTCAATTTGACCTTGTAATAGATTTGTAGCGGGATTTAATGCATTCCTAGTCAAACATTCAAACCCAATTTTTGAATATTTTCTTCTTGAAACTTTGAGACGTCTGAAGGTTGATATCAATATTGTAATATTGGCCTACGTTTGTAGTCATATATTGATTGATACAAGCATATAAAAAGACAAGGTTTGAAACCGTGACATATCGCTATCTATTGTCTCCTGTTCATCGCCTGCTGTGGGTTCACTAAAGAGGATCATTTTAAGTTACATGCAGTACTTAAATGGGGCGTCAGTAAAAAAAACTCTTTTTTAACTAGATGCCGTGGAATCCACGATTAAATGCTAGTCTTCTCTTATGGAATCGGGCAAAACACTCTTGTGCCAAGCATTCGATGGCTGGGTAGACTGTGGTTAGATATTTTATTTTATCTCTTAGGACCCGTGTAATTCAATCACAGTTACGGTATGGTTACTTTTGCAGTTCATACTCGCATCCATTCAGATTCGAACTTGATGTACCTTAGCATGGAGAATACATGCATTGAATCTCCGGCTTCCCCGCAATTAGGTGGGATGACATTGAAAACAAACTTACTCCTAAGGTGGTTGTCTTTGTCACCTAAATAAAGAGAAGAGCACCCACTATCGATACCAGCTCATTATGCTGTAGCTTGTAGTTTAACATAAATGAAGAATTGAAATGAAATGGAGAGAAAGCTCTTCTCTCTTATCTTATTTGAAATTTGAATTCATACACTTCAAACTTCGTCACGTGCACATAAGATGGCAAAACGATGTAGCGCTAACTTCGCTAGCATCCAGTTTTCAGCCACTTGAGACATCATATCTTTAAAGATATACTCAGCTTCAGCGTTACGGAGCTGAGCTCGCTTGTTTGAAAGAAATTGAAACAAATCATCAAATTGAGCATAGTTGGAATACGCGAAGGAGTACAATGAGGTTACTTTATGGCTTAACATAAGGCCGTTTGCGGTCAGTTCCTCAACCTTTCCTTTCAACTAGCCAACCAACCAAAGCGACTGGTCAGAAATTAAGTATCTGTTATGTAGGCGGTACATAGACCAGGCTCTATTATTTTGTATGTTTTTTTTTTATCGATTTTTAGTATTTGGCTAGATAGTATTAGAATTTTGTTATTTCAGCCATTGGTTCTGTTAGTGAAAACTTGTATTATATTACGAGCGTGATTTGTCAAGTGAGTGACTTTTTGAATAAAATATATTTTTCGGCAAATAAGCGTTTTATTTCTCAACATAGTCTCCTTTTAGTATTCCTTCCAAATAATAAGTTTTTACAAACCCCTCAAGATAGGCGTTTGTTTCACTGATGACCTACCTCTTCATTCTACCCGAATCTCTTAACGTCGAGCCATTTCTTCAGAATATGCTGGATGGGGTAGCAGTTTGTAGCCCAATTTATGAGTTTTTGACTAGGTGACTGTGTGCATCTGTGCGTTGTCCTGATGGAGCGGCACTTTTTTGACGTTCTTGTGTGCTTCAAATCAATATCGAATCTGTCCAAAAGCTCTGAAAATTTCTCGCTGGTGATCGCTTTACCCTTTTTCGTGGAATTGATGTACTTATAATTGACACCTCGAGTATTCCAAAAAAACTTTGGCCATGACAGACATTGTTGTCCGCGAGAGCCACTTTGTCTCTATTTGGTGCACATTCACCCGGAGAAACCCGGAGAAACCCGCTCTTTTGATTGTTCCTTGGTCTCTGGCACAAAACTTTGTGTGGATTGCGTTTGAACATTGCCAAACACTCCTTTGAAATGATTACACAGTTGCGCTTATGGTCGTGTGTGAGCAATCGCGATGTGATATACCCGCTTAAGATGCCTATAGTCTTAGCCACCTCACGCAATTTTATTCCAGGATCGTCCAATATGGATTCCATGGATTTTATCAACGATTTCTGGCATGACGACCTCTTTTGGGTGACCTGACTTGTTCGACGTCACTTGTACTGGTACGACAACAATGGAACTCAGTGAACCTCTTCTTAACCATTGAAACTGATGGTGCAGAGTCCTCATAGCATTTCTCATGTCTTTCCTTGGTTCCGGTGATAGTTTTTATAAGTAAAAAATAATGATTAATTAGCACACGAAAATTTACTTTTTTCCAAAGGGGAAAGGGTAAATTATTTTCATACAAAATTTCATTGTCATATGAACACAAAACGGTTGAGTTAAACGATTTGATCGATTATAGAGGAAGAAAATTAATTAAAATTTTTTCAACTGACTGATTACACTGGCCAACAAAAAATAAACTGTTTATTTCCTGTTATTTTTTGTTTCTATCTCAAATTATTTTTGGAAATACAATGGAAATGAATGGAAACAAACAATTTTTTTCAACCCTTTTGTTTTTGAGTTATAGCTAACAGAAAATGTTAACTTCTTAAGGGGTTAGGCCACTCTAGAGGGCCACATAACATGCCTTTTTTGAGGTATTTTTCGGGAAAACTATTAAATAAATCTGATTTTTGACAAAAGGCATTTATTATACATTCAATTAACTGCTTATAACTATTTTTAAAGAAAAATTAATTTAAAAATTACGTCTATACAGCGTCCTCCCTAGGATGTCTCCATTTTTTCGGGAACCACGGCCGGACACACAGCTCCTGTAATTTTTTTATTTTAATAAGTTGTTGAACTACGCAAGATAAAAAAAAACTCCTACTTACTTCTGTGGATAATGTATTT
Source organism: Neoceratitis asiatica (assembly GCA_030068015.2). Taxonomy (NCBI): domain Eukaryota; kingdom Metazoa; phylum Arthropoda; class Insecta; order Diptera; family Tephritidae; genus Neoceratitis; species Neoceratitis asiatica. The sequence continues at coordinate 65,594,242 of CM061526.1, forward strand.
ATGAAGATGTTGTCAGAATTTTAAGTGAATCCGTTGTAAATTGTTTGAGTTATGTTTTTGGCCAACTTGAAAAAAGCAATTTTGAGATAAAAGCGTTTAAAGTTTTGAGTATGTCTTACTGACTGAAACAGACGCTTCGCGTCATAATCTTTCGGGATAACATTTTTGAGACCATAATGTATCATTTGAAAGAAAGAAAAATCCATTTTCCGAAAATTTTAGTGTGGCCTAACCCCTTAGTTCCGATTGTTTTTGCTATATTTATACTTGCAAAATAACGAAAATCTCAATGGGAATTTGTAAATTCTGATGCTACTGCCTAAAATACTACTTCAAATTGAAATTGTTTAATCAGGAAAAGTCATGAGTTCCACATATCGTATGCCAGAAATGTGTAGTATGTATATGGTTGTGATCCGCGATTTGTCGCAAACCTCCAAACCATTATGACTATTCCTACTTCTGGTTTGTGAAAAAAAAAACTGTATTAATCGTGGAAATCGAAATTGGTGGTCATGTCCGAACCTATTTTCTACTCAACCAACCACCGCAATGGCACAACTCAAAACATCTAAATCTTCTAATGATACAAATTCCTATATACTCGAATGAAATACAGCAAGTGTAGACTCTCATTCAGACTATAGGTACAGAGAAATTGAAAGCGGGCATTTCTGTTGGATCACACTTTAGGCAACTCGTGAAGGATCATAATGTCAAACCAATGACCGAAATCGAATTCGCTTCTTTTGGCGATGGGTAATTTCCTAGGGGGAAAAATCTGTTAGCCACTTCAAGCTTATCGAGTGAATGCTATCGAGTTTGCAAAAGCTATAGAGTACGTAAAAATCCATTTCCCGCTGATATTTAAATTGTATTTAGACTGATTTCAACAAAATCTGTGCGATTTTAATAAGGATCAGAATGAATGAGATCATCCGGTTTGCGAACAATGGAAGTGTTTTGGGAAGGGCGGTGGAGCTTACATATAGTAGCAGGTGACTGCTACTACTACTGCTCGAGTTCACAACGAGAACTTACTAAATCGTTGTTTTAATAAAAATTGTGTTAAAATAATGTGAAAATTTACGTATTTTTTTTTTAATTTATAAATTGTGATCCATCTCGATGTTACCTACTTTTTTAAGAAAAAAAAAACACAGAAAATTCAAATTTATTGGGGAATGTTTATCATCACTCGAAAGAACATTCTTTGGCATTTTTTTTCTTAAGATTATCTCTTCCACATATTTGCCGCGGCTACATCTCAGATGGTCCATCCAGTCCATTGAGTTCAATTTTCGATGACTCGTTCGAACATTTAAACTGGTAACTGGCGAATGACACGCGTGATGTGTTGTCCCAAGGCCTGAATCGAAGCGGGATTTTCCGCATAGACTTTAGACTTTACATATCCGGCCCAAAAATTTAAACTATCCGAAGTGTTCTCTCAATAAATCCACTGATTGATGCGATGTGTGGGAAGTGGCGCCGTCTTGTTGAAACGAAATGTCGCAGAGATCACGAGCTTCAATTCCAAGCATCAAATAGTCGCTTATCATGGCGCGATAACGGTCACCGTTGACGTTTACGTTCTCATCGGCAGTCCGAGTTGCTGCGAACGGCGCCGAATCAACTATCTACAGTCTTCGTGTACACTCGTGGTCTATTCGGTCGAATATTATCCAATAATGAATGCTGGGTCTCAGGATGGGTTATGGTGTTGCGAATAGTACCCCGATTAAGTTGACCATACAGAAGGTGAATTTTCGTAATAAATTTGAAAGATTTGTAAACGTTGTTCAGGCGTAAGTCTTTCCATGATGAAATGTCAAACAATACTGAACAAAAATAACATGACAGCTTGACACGACTCACGCGTGAACTGTCGAAAAAAGGCTATTGAAAAAAGTACCCCTACTTGGATCAACCTTTATACACTCAAGCAACGGGAAATTTGATTGTGTGAGAAATACCTCACATTATTTCTGCAAACTTGGAATGACGGACCTTTTGTCTGCCTACTTTAACTATTTGAAGATATTTTTTTTTGAATAAATTTTACCTTTTTTCGAAAAAATGTCACTAATATTGTATAGTTAATGTAATTTTTTTTTAATATTGTAGAAATTTGGAAGCAACTCATCAGGTAGGTGCTAGTCATAATATAGAAGGTACAGAAATTTTGAAGCATTGGATGAGTAAACCATCATATCAGCCTTAGTTTTTCTAGAAATATATTTTTTTAAATCATAAAAGTTCCTTTCTAGTACATATTCATCACATAAAAAGATGGAAGATTATTGATAACATCACAATGTAACTCTTTAAAAAAAATTCTACTAATAGGCAGAGTTGTTTCGACAAAATCTCGAAAAAGTTTTTGAAAAAAAGTGTTAAAGACTTTCAAGCGAAATTTGGTCCTTACTTCACTTTATGCTTTATATTGGGTAGAGAAGATTGAAATTTAGTCATACAAAAGACTATTAACTGATGTATATTTGAGCTCCATTCACTTGTTGCTCTACTTAAACTCAATCACGCCATAAGATATCGCTTTGGTGTCATGAACTATCGTTAAAATAATTTATTTTAATTGCAAAATCTATAAAACAAAAATAAACAAAATCAAAATTAGTCAAAAAATTTCATTTTTTATTCACAACTTTTTTTTTTGAACAAAAACTATTAATTACATATAATGACTATACGCGCGCTTTAATGCCAAGATGAGAGCGTGAATAATAATAGATGCATATACAGATTAGCCGAAGTGTTGGTAATGTGTTGAAAAGATATTGAAAAAACAGAAATTAACAAAAAAATTTAACAAAAAATTTAACAAAAAAATTAACAAAATGTTAAACAACAAATTTAACAAAACATAACACAAATACAGTAAACAGTAAACAAAACGCATAAGGCAAAAAACAATTAATATAAGTCAATTAACACGTCAGTCAACTCGGATATGCCACTGCATTTGTTTAGTTCAGCATTTGACCCATAAAACGAACTGTTTCGAATCACACTTCATACATCACGACCTTAAGCATTTTGTTTTTGCATGTATGTATACTTGACTTCGCTGCTTAGGCTTCCTCCTTCAGTTGCGGTGGATGTGCACGTATATACTCTAAGGCACGCAACACATACGCAGGTACTGGCGGTGGCGTTGGCAGATGATCGCCAGCCGGATGGAAACCTTCCTCATCGGCTGTATAGCTCAAGGAGATGCGTTCACCTTCGGGCGAAACGTAATTCAATGCGCCACGCACACCGGCCAAACTGCCAGCCTCTTGCTGTTGAATGCCATTACTTGTCTCGTAGGAGAACTGGTAGTTGCCCTCGGCATCGGTTGCGGTATTTTGAAAACTACGTATTTCGGCATCTTTATCAATGTTGTCTGCGCAGACGAAGGTCAACGCGAACAGCGCGATACATATGAGCTGCAAGTGAAGAAATGCGAAGAATGGGGGAAAAGAGAAAAAAGAAATTAATTGTAAAAAGATAAATGTTGCAAAATCTAATTAAGTGGATTTACAATCTTAAAACCCGAATGAACGAATGAGTCGATAAAACAATGAATGTATAATAAAAAATTATGTACGTAATTTGACAAAATAACAATAGAAAATATTAACAAAAAAGCAATGAATGTATAATAAAAATTTATGAGTTTAAATCGACAAACTAACAATAGAAAATATTAGCAATATTTAAATAAGACTAAAAATAAAATAAAATACAAATAAAAACAAAATAAATTATTTTAACCAATAATAAAAATGAGAATAAAATATAATAAAATATAATAATGATAATAATAATAATAATAATAATAATAATAATAATAATAATAATAATAATAAATAAAAATTAAATAAAAATTAAATAAATGTAATACAAAAATAAAATAAAGATAAATTTAAAACAACATAGAAATAAAATAAATATAAAATAAAATAAAATATAAATAAAATAAAAGTAAATACAAAAATTAAATTATATTAAATAAAAATTAAATTAATAAAAACAAAATAAAATTAGAGTACAACAAAAAACCAAAAATAAAAATAAAAATTTAAAATTTTAAATGTATAATAAAATAAAAATAAATTAAAAATAACATAAAAATAAAAATAGAAAGTATAAATAAAAATATAATTTAAATTATATGTAACAAAAATTAAATAAAATACAAATTACATTCAACAAAAATAAAAATAAAAATTAAATTTAAATTATATTTAACAAAAATTTAAAAAAATAAAAATTAAATTAAATAAAAATAAAATTAAAAAAATATGATAAAAATAAATTTAAAATAAAATAAAATTAAAATTAAAATATAACAAAAAAGAAAGAAAATTAAACTAAATAAAAGTAAAAATAAAATTAAAATAAATTAAAGTAAACATGAAAAAAAATATAAAAATATAAGGAAAAAAAATTTTAAATTTTTTTTAATTATATTTAACAAAAATTAAATTAAATAAAAAATTAATAAATAGAAAATAAAATAAAAAATATGATAAAAATAAATAATTAATATAAAAATAAAATACAGCAAGAATAATATAAAAAATAACAATAAAAATTAAATTAAAATTAAAATAAAATAAAAATAAATAAAAAATAAAAACAAAAATAAGAATAAAAATGAAAATAAAATATAAATAAAAATATAAATAATAATAATAATAAAAATAAAAATAAAAATATAAATAAAAATAAAAATTAAATTAAAAGTAAAAATGAATTAAAAAAAATTAAAAAAAAAACTAATATTAAAATAAAAAAAAAATTAAAAATATAAATAAAAATAACACAAAAATAAAAATGAAAATAAAAATAAGTTAAAAAAAAAAATAAAAAATATAAAAAGAGAAATAAATTATATCTCGTCGTACTTACATGCTTATACATTTTGATTTATATATTTATTCGCTTTTGTTGTTAAGTTAAGCAGCCTCAGCAGGATTCGTCTTTGCTCGCTGTTCAGAAACTGTGCGATGAACCAAAAAATTTTCAGCTTTTTATACTAAACGCCTAAATGTAAGGTGCCTTTGTGGTGGGTAAGAAAAAAGGATTCACAAAAAATATGCATTGTGTCAAGTAACTTAGTGAAACAAGTTCTGTTATGCCTTTTAGAGCGTGAATTCACTAGAAAAAAAAGTATCAAAAAAACAAAATAAAAAAATCCAAAGCGAAAAAAAGGTAACAAAATGTACAAAAATACGTAATTAAGAAAAATTTAAAACAGAAATACATATTAAATGGTGCGCGCAAAATTCATTAAAAACTCATCTGGATTCCTTGCTGAAAAGGCACACAATTTTGCAAGCAATACGCCAATTCATACTCGCTTAACGCTGCTGCACACAAAAGACTTAAGACACAAACTTAATCATCTAATTTTCTTCGCCTGTCTTTTGTATGCAAGTTTGTGTATGCACATATATGTTCATGGCTCTAACATTATCAACTCTGCCATCGCTAAACTCGCTCGCTTGATATCGATTTAATTAGTTGCACACTTTTAGGCACTTCGCTTGTGTTGAATGTGGCGTTTGGAAAGAAATTGTGTTTGATTTCTGGCTTTTGCTTTTTTGTTTGCTTTTTTCGTTTCAAAGCGTTTTATTCATTGTTCTCGGCTAAGCTCAACTCACTAATGCTGCTCGGTAGATAAAAGAGTTATGAGAGACAGCTCAGATGCCGGTTTTTTGATAAAATGATGGGTTATGAAATTTGATTTGATATATCCAGCGCTTGTTTTGTTAGTTATATACGGTTGAAAATTTTAAGTACAAATTTAATGAGTTAAAAATAAGATTTATGAATTTTTAGCTTTTGAGTATAATTAATAATCAAAATTTTTCGGTATTTAATTATTATTCTAAAAGTAATATAAAAATATATACAAAATTTGGCTAAAATTGATAATTGAAAAAAATTATTTGTTTTACTGAATAACTGACCGGATATTTATCGGTAACCTAGTAAATAATAATATTGAAATGCTTCTGAAAAATAACCTGTGCTTTTGTGTAAAAACTGAGTGAATACACATTCAAAATATCTTCGAAGTTGATTGAAAAGTTTGTCGGCCCAAATTCACTCAGCTGTGTAATCATCATGGCTCCTGACAGAAATGGCAATGGGCTGTTATCAACACGATGGCTTAAAACCTAGACTAGTACCTAGAGCGGCTTTTGGCGGTGTGATCAAGCAGTGCCCAGCGAAGGCATTCTCTCTTCTTCTCTTTCTTGTACCTTGCGTACCTTGGTATAATACGCTATGGGTAGAGGTTCTCTGAGACAAAAACTCAAGGATAAGAAACGGGATATGAGCCCAATTTTACCTGCTGTATCGCCAATGGTCACACCTTTACTGTGAAAGGAGAATTTCACAGTGCTACTGCCAAAACCCACGTTACAACAAAGGGTGCCATAGTTCACGAAGACTTGAAAGACCTTGAAAGCCTTCAACTATGCTCTCCCGGGGATGCCAAAGGTAAAACCCAGTAAGAAGTCGTTGAAAACAAAGCCAATTTACGAGACCACAGTTTAAGTTCAGGAGAGTTCAGACCGAACGAACGAAAAGAAGGAAATATCAAGGTGGGCTAGAGAGAAAGCGGAAGAAAGTCGAGTGTAAAATGCGACACAGCCGCAATTCACGAATATGAATCAAAGATTTGTAAATACAAACCAAGAATCCTGGCCAAAAGGCAGCTCATTGACTGTAGCGACCCTCTAAGGTAAATCACACAGGAGTGCTGACAAGCAGTGTAGCTTAGACTGCGCTCCTTCGTTACTATGGCTAAAGGAAGTTGTTAGGAATGACAGCCAAATTCAAATCCTTCAAATAAACAAGTCTCCGAGGGCAACCCATACGCCAGGTTTTAGAAGATTGTGGGTGGGCATAGATAGCGTGTACTTTCGGTTTTACAAAAGCAATCCGGTTGATGACAACGAAGAAAAGCTAGAGGATCAAGATGTGGTTAAGGATCGAGGTGAGATCCTGGAGTTTTAGACTCCAATGTACAGGAAAAGGTGATCCGGAGACATTGAGGGGAAACCTAATCTCAATACTCCAAGATTCTTCAGTTAAGCCTACATAAAAATAAAGCCGCCTCTGCGATGCTTTCCCTCGATTTAGATGCGATGCAGCTTTCAGTTCAGGAACCATGGATAGACTCGGTAAACACAATTTTGTGAAAAAGAGTCACCAGCCATATTCTATATCAACTCAATAAAAATAATGTAAATATTTCAGGGACATGAAATGAGATTTTGGGTAAAAACAATTGTCAAACAACTAATTTTTTTTTATCTAAGAGAATGAAATTTGTTATTCTGCGCACATAAATTCGAATAGATATTGACACTTAAATTATTGAAATGGGAAGAATATACGACGGTTTTTCAGATAAGAGAATTAATATTTGATCTTAAACTGTAATAAATTCAATATGTTCATGAAATGCTCATGAATACAAGGTGTGTTCAAAGGAAAAGGTGAATTTTGAATTTTTTCGAAAAGTACTTATTTATTTATCAATAACTATTTTGTCCCCTTCAAAGTAATCCCTCTCGGATGTAATACACTTGCACCAACGCTTTTTCCAATCCTTCTGAAATGCACTTTGCAATTCTGACTTGATCTCATCAATTGTGGCGAAACGCTTTCCTTTCATTGGTTTCTGTAGTTTTGGGAATAGGAAACAGTCACAGGGAACCAAATCTGGTGAATACGTGGTGGTTGAGGCATGATTACGGTTTTGTTTTTGGCCAAAAAATCACGAATAAGCATTGATGTGTGAGCTGTTGCATTATCGCGGTGCAGAATCCACGATTTGTGTTTCCACAATTCCGATGGTTTGAGCAGTATTATTTCACTTTACTTCACTATACTTCCTTGTAGTATTCCTTATTAACTGTACTACCTTTTGGTAGGAACTCATGATGCACCACACCATTATAATCATAGGAAACAGTGAGCAAAACCTTCACATTTCATCGAACTTGGCGTGTCTTTTTCGGTTTTAGCCATCTGGCAGCTTCCATTGGCATGACTGAGTCTTGGTTTTGACATCATAGCCATATACCCACATTTCTTCACCAGTTATGACCCGTTTGAGTAAACCCGGATCGTTGTTGACATTCAAAAACTCTTGAGTGATACTAATGCGACATTGCTTTTGCTCAAAATTTAGCAATTTCGGAACAAACTTCGCTGCCACACGTTTCTTGCCCAACACATTCGAGAAAATTGAATGGCATGAGCCGATTGATATGCCCACATCCTCTGCAACTTCCCTTATAGTGATGCGACGATTTTCTAGAACTTTTTTTTACTGTTTCGGTATTTTCGTTTCTTGACGTGGGCACACCTACAGGACGCTCATCATCATCAACATCTTCTCGGTCTTCTATAAAGCGCTTTTCTTTGATCCATTTCTTTCAAAATTCAAAAATCAAAGAGCACACGAAAACGCGACTAAGGTATTCTGGTGTCAAAAACAAACTACCAATCGAGATTGACTCCTAATGCAAGCGCATGATAACAACAACAAAACAACGATAATCGAAAGCTCGCGAAAAATTAAAATTCACCTTTTCCTTTGAACATACCTCGTATGTTCATGAAAGCCATAAATAAAGTCTTCAGCATGGAATACTTCTTTCTTGTTATTCCTAAAACTTATACATGAGAAAATATACATATTTATATATACTTGCGAATGAGATAGTATTTTTAGTTTAATATCAATTCACTTACTTGCGGAATTTATTACTTAACATCAGCTCAAATTCGCAAATAAATTTAAAAGGTAAGGAAGTGTTTTTAATGTCAATGGCAAATAACTGAAAAATTAGTCTATTTGAAATTCAAATATATGTCACACCTACTACGTGTACCTTATATAAACTTATGTATGTGTGTTTTTTTTTTCAAAAGCCGCTAAAATTGTTGTTGTAAATTACATATAAGTTATATTTCGCGTGTCTTTTTATCACTTTTGCACCAAATGACGCTGTTATATTACTAACCTTGCGCAAATCATAAAATACGGTCATCCATAAAACCAAACATTGTTAATTATAAAGAAGAATAAAAATAGATTAACCCAAATATATAGATATGTGCCAGCGAACGCGTGACTGCTGTCCATTATTCCCAAACTATGAAAAAACATCTACAATACAATGCAAAAACAAAAAAAAAACTGTTATATGAAAGACTTAAGGCACAAACTCATTCGCTGAGTTATTACTTTTGATGATTGTAGTTTTATAATTAAAAAAAAAAAGAAAAGAAAAAAAATACAACATTTTTCACTTTCAATCACATCTAATAGTTTTAAAGGGTGATCCAAGTAGGAGTACTTTATTCAATAGCCTCTTTTTTTGACAGATCACGCGTGAGTAGCGTCAAGCTTTAATGTTATTTTTGTTCAGTATTGTCTGGCATTTCATGATGGAAAGATTTACGCCTGAACAACGTTTAAAAAACATTCAACGTTATTACGAAAATTCTTTAGAGAACGAAAGAATGTGTTTCGCGCTTTGCTCAACTTATGGCCAACATAATCGGCCCACTGAGCGTACTATTCGCAACACCATCACCCATCTTTAGAACCAGCATTCATTATTGGATAATATTCGACCGAATATACCACGTCCAGCGTGCAGTGAAGAAAATATAGCGGTTGTAGCTGAGAGTGTACACGAAGACCGTGGACCGTGGACCAGCAACTCGGACTTACATATGGAACGACTTGGCGCATTTTACGTCGTCATTTTAAATTGAAAGCGTATAAAATACAGCTTGTGCAAGAACTGAAGCCGTATTTCGGACAAAGAGCAACCTGAAGAGATTCAAGAGCTGCAATTTCATCAAGAAAAAACAATGGCTTGGTTTGGTTTGTGGGCCGGTGGCATCATCGGTCCATATTTCTTCAAAAATGATGCCGGTGAGAACGTAATCGTCAATGACGACCGTTATCGCGCCATGATAACCGACTATTTGATGCCTGAAATTGATACTCATGATCTTCGCGACATTTGGCTTCAACAAGACGACGCCACTTCCCACATATCGCACCAATAAATGCATTTATTGAGAGAACACTTCGGTGAGCAGATAATTTCACATTTTGGCCCGGTTGATTGGCCACCAAAATCGTGTGAAAGCACACAGTTAGACTTTTTCCTCTGGGGATGTGTAAAGTCTAAATTCTACGCGGGCAATCCCGCTTCGATTCAGGCTTGGGAGCAAAACATCACGCATGTCATTCGCCAGTTACCAGTCGAAATGCTAGAACGAGTCATCGAAAATTGAACTCAACGGATGACGTAGCCGCGGCCAAGAAAGAGATAATCTTCAACGAAAAAAATTGCCAAAAAACGTTCTTTCGAATGATCCATTAAATTTGAATTTTCTGTGTTTTTTCTTTAAAAAGTAGGAAACCTCGAAATGCATCACCCTTTACATGATTGTGGGAAGGGGAAAGTGTGCCCGACCTTTGTTGAAGACTTTTTAATATTGCGTACGCATGTATTGTTTTAATAGAAACAATTAACAACTTTTACATACCCCAAATGCACCTGTCATTTTGTATATTTTGTTTAAAAAAGCCAAGTGAATGTGAAATTATACCGTAAAAAAGTCACTCCTCCATTCATTGTTTTTTTAATCAAATTTCAATTAATTTTTTGATACCAACGCTCACCAATCGATTACCATGCGCACGCATGTGGACACACATAAGAATTCCTATAATGAAAAGGCAAACAAATAAATAATTGCTTGTCTTCATCTGACCTTCTGTTCGATTAAAAAGCTATTACATATAAACACAATAAATTTAGTTCGGTTAAGTATAATATCCGAAACGAATTTAAAATCTCATTCATTAATCTTTGCCAAAATAAATGTTTGCATATATGTATGTATGCATATGCGATGCGTTAATACTTACTGTATAGTTTATATTGCGTAGCCTACACAGTGGATTGTTGTTATAAATTAAAATCCGCCAATTATTTTTATTGCTGTTTCCTTCTTCTTTTACTGGTTTTTTTAAATTTAAATCTCGATCTTTAATGTGATGTGATTTTTTTCCAAAAATCTCGCGAAAAAATGCGTTAGGTCGACATTTTAATAATTTAAAACAAGAAAGAAGTGCTATCTTCGGTCATGTCGAAACCTTTATACCTTTCATGAAGTTATCAAATTTATTGCAAAATACATCTCTGGCGAATTTTTGACCCAAAACCTCATATCTTAACCAATTATATGTGGTTATATAATATAGTCCTCTGATTTCAATGATTTTCGGTGTCAATATTAACTTTTCCGATGTAGAATACCAAATTTCATGCTTTTAGATGCATTTTTGACGGGATTTTGATCCAAAACCTTATAACTGAACAATGAGGACTATGTGATAAACTCGTTCAATTTCCATAAATTTAAGTACTTATATTTATTTGTTCATATCTGCGTATAATATAATGCTCTTAGATGCTTCTTTGACGCATTTTTGACACAAAATCTTATATCTGAGCAAATCGGTTGTAAGGGGGCTATGTGTTGCAGTGAACCGATCTAATTAGTTCCGACAACTGATCATATAAATATAAAAATACAATTGTGTACCAACTTTGGTTGAAATATCACAAAAACTGAGGAACTTTCTTGCATTCGAACTGATGGACAGGCTGAGAGACGGACATGACTAAATCAACTTAGCTCGTCGTTCTGAACCGAACGGTAGAAATTTTGGTGGATCTATTTCATCCCATTCTAGTACTTACATCCTTCGTACCAAAGTTGTTATGCCATTTCATCTTCATGATAGTTATAAAAAGCATCATTCAGGTACTATCTAATGAAAAAATTTCGTTTGTTCCTGTTGATTTTGGATACATCACTCCATGGACTTGTCACCGCAAGGTACCTCTCTTGGAACTGTGCAGCATTAGGTTATAACTTTAAGAACTTTTAATTTTAATTAACTCCTGATCCCTTAACCATAGTTTATTGATCAGTTCATAAGGAAAGTTTTAAAAATGACTTTAGTTTAAGCTTTCAATGAAGTCTTCTACCTGTGTTTGTTCACTTGTGTGGACGTGAGTGCGAGTACACTTCGGTCTTAATGTTAGAGGCTTGCTAACATCTCCGCACAAGGTAATCTATGAACGTGACACGGTCGACGAAGGTCGTTCAAATAAAGAAAGTGTTGGATTTTTGTAATGGGAAGGACTCGCCGGGCACTATTATTCTTCCTGGTGTATGATCATTTAATCATAAATCGCATCAAGACGAAGTTCGTAGACATATTGTCACCAATACATGTTGGGATAGAAAAACCATATAGGAATAACGAAACCTAACTATTACTATTCATTTTTAAACCGCGACTGCTGACACACCGATTCCATATTTTTTTTTCGGATTTAATGAAATTTTTGTAAATCTTTCTCTACAAAAAAATGGCAAACTTTATTTACCTCTCACATTTTAAAACTTCTAAGTCACCATTCAAAATTTAGAGAGCAATCCCCATGCCAATAATTCAATCTTATCTATCTACCTCGAAATCGTTGATTTCCCTGATTATTGTGGGAACTTATCGACACAATCACAGCAAAATCCGCTTAAAAAAACAGTTATGTATATGAATTTAAAAAAGAAAAAGATTAAACAAGTAAGAAGGACTAAGTTTGCACAAATGCTAACGTTTTTTTCCCAATTCTAGAAACATTTTTCTATTCATCGACCGGAATTGCATTCAATTCCTTCAGACATTCTCTTTGAATCTCTTTTAATCGATCCTAAATGGTTTACGCGGAACAGGCTTTTGATAATGTAGAACAGCCAGAAGCCACAAAGAATCAGATCACGTCAATATGGTGGATACGGAACAATATGAGTTGAATTTTTCGACTAAAAACTTAGGAAGAATCAACACAATGTGAGACGGTGCATGAACATGGTACAAAAATCACGAGTTGTCTGTCTGACCACGAATTCGACTTTTTTTTTGCGAATAGCTTCACGCAAACGACGCATAACAATGAAATAATATCCCATGTAGACAGTTCGACCACAGATCGGTCAAAAATAGAAGGTCTATTAAGTGAGAAGTAGGTCTATTTCAGGATATATGCAGTGGAGCTACTAAATTTGGTTGATTTATATTGCGAGGGCGTTACATGTGGCCAGGGCGTACTGAGATATACTTTTTGACCCATAACTGAATGGAATTACTCATATTTTTCCATTTAATGAGATCGTTCCTAACAAATATGACTTTAAGGGCACATTTAGATGCTGATTTATTACAATTTTACCCTAAAATTACCCTAAAATGCGCGTTAAACGATAATTTGTTTCAATTTCATTCATTTGCAGTAGGGTGCGTACTTATGATCCTAGGAATATTTGAACCATGATTCTACAAACTATCCTGATCTTTACTTGAGTTATCATTTACATCGATGGATGGACGGACAGACATAATATGGCTATATTGAGGTGAAGTAAATGAATCTGGTAGTTAACGATTACGAAATACCTTCTGTCATCAAAAAAGCAATCAACGCACTCGTGTCTTGACTATAACGTCACTGTAGACAGTCAAAACTTTTAAGTAATATATAATTTCGTTTATATTGCAACCAGCATAAATACCACCAACAATGTAGTCTTGAGATATCTCGCAGAATCACTGTTACCAAGAGGTGCCTGTTTGGATTGAGTTGGCAATTGAGAAGTAAGGAACAAAGACCAAACTGGAGGGAAAGGTTTTGCGAACGTTTTACGACATTTGTGTACTAGCAACAATGAATACCACAATGAACGGTAAGCTGTACGAGATATACGAAGACATTAATATGGTTCAGCGAATAAAGATACAGCGGCTGCTCTGGCTAGATCATGTTCACCGCATGGGCGACAGAAGGTTTTCGACACTGTACACAAATGAGGCAGCAGGGGAAGGATAAGAACTCCACTCCGTTGGAAAGATCAGTTTGGAGAAAGACCTGTCTTCACGGCTATAGTCAATAAAGAAGACATAGACATATTAAGACTGAGTAAAAAAAACAGTGTCAAAAATTTATTAGCCCTTAAATTTTGATGAATTTTGAAAGATCGATCGATTCAGCATTACGTATGTGAAGGGAATAATTAACAAAAAGCGAATGAAAACATATAAAATTCAATGATCTTCGTCATGCAATTAATCGTGCCCGAAAGAATTGAGAATGTGAGCATAGTTGGTAATAGTTATTTTAATTTATGGAAGGGTTAAGTGAACTACAATCCAGTCACAGATGAAGATTATTAAACAAAACATCTGCACAATTAATAATGGAATTAAAGTTCTAACATGAAAATTGGCTAAAACTTGCTACACGTTTTAACGTTCTCCATCTAACTACTGGGCATCAACAAAGACAAATACAACTGTGTTGTTAGCTGAAGCGCCCAAAATGTTGGAAAATGTTCTAGATGTGCCAATAAAACTACTAAATTAAATGCTAAAATTTGCTTAATTATTTCAAATATATGGAATTCTTGTTTGGCAAACCAGTAACCAGTAAAAAACATGGTATTAACTACAAAATTTGTAGGCTGACGAGAAGTTTCGTTTCGTTTTTGTGTTCGATGTTGCATTTAATCAATTTTTTATTTTATTTTATGCAATATAACATATACATATGTATGTATATGTGTCTACATATAAAAATAAATAGCAAGTGAATGATGATTTTAATTAATTTGACGAGGTTAAGCTGAAATACCATCAATCTTGCTTAAAATTTTAATCTGCATATACTTGCTGCTGACTGCTGACAATGTCACGTCTTCATTTCACACTATAGAACATCGTTTTTGAAATGTACATATATGCGTTGAATATTCGCATGCAAAATTACTGAAAATATATTTTCTGAAATTCTAAAGTAAGGGAGGCGATTGCGAGGTTCTAAGAAAATTTGTTCTTGAGTTAGTTCCAATGAATTACTGCTGCTTATCATTCATCCGAAGTAGGCATAAAGACAGGAATTCCTTTTACAGAGTTTTCGCTTTTTCGGTTTTCAAAATAAACGTAAATAAAATTCATTTAAAATATTTTTTTTTTCATGAAATTCTGTTTCTACTATAAAGTTTGGACCCTGAGAAACACTACCTCACAACACTACCTCGTAAATTTTTGCAAACTTCGATCCGTTTGAGGTAATTTTCGACCACTTTTTGGCACATATTGGACGGTATCTCAGCCATAACTTGGCGATCGTTGGTTGTTGGTTGAGTTAAAGGTTTATCTCATAAACACGGTCTTTCGCACAGCCCCACAAAAAAAGTCAAACCGTGTCATATCGCACGATCGATGAGTCTATTAATATCGCCAAGACGAGAGATTACGCGGCCGGGAAATTTCTCTCGTAATAAAGCTGTTTTCGCTCTTGTTGTGTGCCATGTGGCACCACCTTGTTAGAACCACATATTATTCAAGTCGTGTTCTTCAATTGCAGCCAAAAAAAAATCGATTTTCATACGACAATAATTAAATGATAATCGTTTTAAAAGAAGTAAAGTTAAATCAATCCTCCGGACCGAAGCATAGCGTAATAGCCTCTCTTCAATTATTTGAAAATTCTCCGAGCCCGAAATGCTCCAATTTTGTTTATTTACGTTTCCACCGAGTGAGAAATATGCCTCGTCGCTAAAAAAAGTTTTGTTGAAAAAAAACGGAATAGGTGTTATGAATGGTCAGCTGGCTTCAGGGGTAGTGAGAGCTGGACTTTATATGGATGTAGGTGTAAGTCCAAGAGCGAAATACGCCATAATGTGCTGTGAGAAAGTCCCAGCTCTTGAGAACTTCGGGAAATATACACATTCGGGTCTTCGGCTGCACTTACAGCAGCGATTTCTTGAGTAGTTGGGCAATTATGTGCACCATAATCTTCTTTTAAAGCAGGAAACGTGGCCACGTTTGAACCGTCATTTTTGTAGTATGTTTCAAGAATTTTAACATGTTTTGAGGTAGCTAAGCAATCCATTTTCATAAATGTTTGGCTCTTAACTAAAACAAAACATGTTTGGTTTGACAGTTAAGTTTGACAGATGTCAAAATACAGCCCTGCACTTGCGAAACCACTAATTACTTTCCGTATTTTGTAGCAATGTGTAGTTCAAAAATATAAATGAAAAAAAAAATTAAAAAAATTAATATAAAAATATCAATAAATCTGGTATTTAACGCTCACACTGAATTGTATACTCTAATACAATAGATTTTCAAGTAATATTAGCAAAAGTGTTAAAAATACTATAAATTATGATAAAGTGTATGAATTATGTTTCCCGTCCTTTTATTCCCGTTAAAGGCATTATTATTTTTAACAGTTGCCAAACAAACCTTTTATATTCACAACAACTGCTTTATAAATTAGCGATTTTTGTTAATTTTTTGTTATAAAAAGTGGGTTATTGCATAAATACACATCCATCCAATATTATGTGTGGCTAAGTATATATGTATTTTTATATGTGGACATCTACGTAGGTATGTAATCATAAAAAAAATCAGATGATCCAGTTTCCTTCGAAATTAGTGAAATACTTAATTACTTGATTTTTTTATTAGTAATTGCGCCGCCACAGTAGATTTATGGATTTACTTTCGATTTTAATTCCTCAATTCGATTATTATGGCATATATATAAACACAAACAGGTATATTATTGTCAAAAACCCAAATTTATATGTATATACAAAGATTATTTTTGAAAAATGATCAACAATAAGATTTAACACCGCAGATTGAACGTGCAAGAATTTCGTTTAATATATAAAAAGGCAAATTAACTGTATTCCATATTAAAATATTATGGCATATATGTGTATATGTGTTCATACAAACAGTGGCGCTAATAATTTTTAATACACAAATTACGAAAGTTCACTTCTATCAACCACTGAATGAACCGAAAGTCACTCTTCGCGGCTTATGGATTTTTGTGAGTAGCTTTTTTAATTCATATCAAAAAGGAAAGGACCCAAAGACTTTCTGAGTGGAAATCTAGTTCTGATGTTCCTCCTTCAACCGTCTTCTACATATATCGGCAAGTATGTTAATACCCCTGTAGAAGCTGGCAATTTCTTTGTTGCGTTTTTTTCTTCCACCTTCGTTTCAGACTCAGAGGATCGGCATGACTGCTACTCTATCTCTGAATTTACTCTAGCTTTTGGGTTGCTCATTTTAACTGAAGATGATATTTTAAGGGAAATTAAAGATTTAAAATCATCTAAACTTAAGGACATAGATGGCCTACCAGCAGTTATTTTCAAAAAAAAAATTCATCTCTCATAAAACCACTAACGACAATTTTCAACATGTCCAACATGTCTTCAAGCATTTTCATAGATGATTGGAAAATAGCTAATATAACCTCAAGATTTCAAAATGGGAACAAGAATGATGTTACAAATCTCAAAATTTCCCACTGTTTCTAAATTATTCGAGATAATTGTAAAAGAAAAAATGTTATTCTCGGTGAGTAGTCTGTGATTTGTACCAAACAACATGACTTTGTCAAGGGTAGGTCCACAGTATCAATTCTCGCGGTTTTTAAAGAAGACTATCTTACTGCTTTCAAAGCAGGGTATCAAGTCGATAAAATTTATACTGGCTTTTGATACAGAGTCTCACAAAGTCCTAGTTTCCAAATTATCTAGTTTGGGTTTTCACTCTACTTTTCTTCAATGGATAACATCTTACCTATCTAATAGACTTTGTGAAGTTGCTTTTGATAATTTCTCATCACGACATTTTATAGCGACATCGGGTGTAACTAAAAGCCTGAGTGCTTCCCTTTCGCTTCAAGTGGATCTTTGCAAACTGCAATCTTGGTGCGCACGGAATCATCTATTGTTGAATATCAAAAAGTGTACTCACTCCACTTATATCCGAAAGTTTCACAATTTCCCTACGCGTTACCATATTTCTGGGATACCAATCGATTCGGTTTCTGCAGTTAAGGATCTAGGTGTTTATTTCAACACAAAATTGAGTTTCTCTAATTACAACTGTTGTTTTTTCTGAATGAAATAGCAGCTCTTGAATCTCTTCAATTTGCTCATCGTCCCAAATGTGGAAAGTTTACTTGTTTGCATACCCATTGAGCCAGAAACGGTCCCCATCGCTGAACAAAATTTGCCTCGAAAACGTCGGATCTTCTTGGAACTTTTGAAGAGCCCATAGAGGGAAGCGATGTCGCTTCGAGCGGCTTCACTTCTTGCACAAGCTGTATTTTGTACGCTTTCAATTAAATATCTCGACGTAAAATGCTCCAAATCGTTCCATACGTCAATCCTGCGAACGGCATCGAATCGACTGTTCACGGTCTTCGTGTACACTCTCACGTGGTTATTCTGGACGTGGTCTATTTGATCGAATATATTAATAATGAATGCTGGGTCTCAAGATGGGTTATGGTATTTTGAATAGTAGCCTCAGTAGGCCGATTATGTTGGCCATTCTTTACAGAACGTGAATTTTCGTAATAAAATTGAATGATTTGTAAACGTTGTTCAGGCGCCAGACTTTCCATAATGAAATGCCAAGCAATGCTGAACAAGAATAACATGACAGCTTGACATGACTCACGCGTGATCTGTCAAAAAAAAAAGACAATTGGAAAGGTACCTTTACTTGGATCACCCTTTATATAGTGCTTATAAAATCTAACTATTCCAAGTATTAAGAAGAACCCTTACGGAATTAAATGACTTTTTGAATCTTGATTTGTCGATCTATCCTGTGGAGCAGTTCGTACTATCTCATATAATTACTTTAATTAGCCTTAAGTCTTAAGTCTTCTAGTCGTAAGTCTTAGTCAGTAAAACTTTATTGTTCATTTGACCGAAAAAAAAAATATATATATACACATACGGGGATCCAAAAGTAAGTTAATCACAATAACGGGTACCACCGAAATAAATTGATAACCATCAGATGTCAGTTGGTAAGAAGCAACTCCACTAAGCTTTATTAGTTGATGCCAAGCAATTGGATTTCTGCCTTTTTTGAATCAGATGTGTAGCTGTGTATGTAAGTATATAAGTATAGTTTTACTCTTAAATTTTTAAATCAAAACTTCATCGAAATATATGATAACTATGTGTCTGTATGTATGTAAGCAGTTAATATGAGTTGTTGAAATGCTGTTTGAATTGCGCGTGCGCCAAAGCGCTTGCCTATATCCACGCACCACACACCCTGCCTGAATTAAGGTCTGTTGAACGCCTTTGAAATTAAAGTATGAGCAATTTTTCTTAAATCTAAATATATGCAAATTTGTGTATGTATGTAAAATATTTATAAATCATTTATTTGGCTTAGGCATTCTCTTTTTTTCACGCTAAAGACTTCTTTCACGTGAAGAAGATTTTGATTGAATAAACGAATGAGTACGCAACGTAACGCGTCACCAGCTATGCGACGCAATGCGTTCAAGCATCAATGAAAACTGCAAAGCGTGTCTATGTAAATCGGTTAAGCTTGATACTCAATATTATATATATATGTATATATACATATACATTAGGGTGAGTCAAAAGCTAATATGCCTTCAAATGATCCAATTTACTGAGAAAATACTGTAATTGCAAGCAATTTTTTATGCTCAAGTTTAGAAGATGTCGGGGAGAATTCAAATCTTCTCGTGTAAATGACACGTAGACAAATGTTTTTGGCTCATGTTGAACGGTATCTCAGCCATAATTGGACTAATGTTGGTTTTCCAGTGCTCAAGAGTTAAAGGTTTATCCGCATAAGCACGGTCATTCGCATAGCCCCACAAAAAAGTCCAACAGTGTCAAATCTCACGATCTCGGTGGCCGATTGGCTTCGCCAAGACGAGAGATTATGCGGACGGGAAATTTCTCTCACAAGAAAGCCATATTCGCTCGTGTTGTATGGCATTTGGTACCATCTTGTAGTTCAAAAAAAGTCGATTATCATACGACCATAATGATCCGTATTGACGGAAAACTTTCGCCGTTATCGCTTGTTGTTCTGAGTGTAATTTCCTCTCTTCAAAGTTTTGAGGATTCTCGGAGCTCCAAATGCTCCAATTTCGCTTATTTACGTATCCACCGAGTGAGAAATATGCCTCGTCGCAGAAGAAAATTTTGTTGGAAAAATCGCGGTCCACTGCTTATTGTTCAAGCATCCAATCGATGCAACTACGCCATTGTGAATGGGCAACTGGCTTTAGTAGTAGTGTGAGATGGACTTTATATGGATGTAGGTGTAAGCTCAAGTGCAAAATACGTCATAATGTGCAGTGAGAAATCTCAGTTCTTGAGAACGGCGAGAAATGGACACACTAGGGTTTTCGGCTACACGTACTGCAATGATATTTGAGGCGGAGCGAGCAAAACGGTGATGCACAGGTCTTACCAGATCTGTAACCGATCCAGTCCCTTCAAATTTATTTAAAACTTCGCCAATTGCTTGAGTATTTGCACCATAATCTCCTCTTAAATCACGAAACGTGGCCACGTTTGAATCACCGTTTTTTTAGTTGGTCTCAACAATTTTAACACGTTGTGCGGTTGTTAAGCGATCCATTTTCATAAATGCCTGATTTTTAACTAAAACAAAACATATTTGGTTTGACAGTTAAGCATGGCAGATGTCAAAATACAGCCCTCCACTTTCGAAACAACTATTTGGATGTTTTGAAAAGTGGAAAAAATCAAAACATACGGTTTTGTTGTGTTTAGTGTTCGCTTTTCAAGGATTTCCAAATATATAAGTACATATAAAATTTTCTCCTCAAAAAACGTCCCCATGTTGAATTTTTAAGAAATTTTATGCTTTATGCTCTATAAGAACCCGTCTTGTCTACCCAAATCCAATTCAACTCTAAATGTTTCCAAAATAATTGTTTTCTCAATATTTAGATTCATCAGAGCCCATAAATTCGAAAGGTTACTTTTTGACTCACCCTAATATACATATGTATATAGAAATATACACACAGCCACTTAAAGACATTTGCACAGCATTATCATCATCATTTGAGGCGTTAAATTTGATTTTTAAAAGCCTGAGAGCGACTTTTAATGAGTTCACATCAAAGATTTGAGATTTCAGCGATATTTAATTTGTAAATTTTTCATAACATTTGAATTTTTTTTTCAATATATTTTTTATACTTTAGCATTAGTATTTTCCAACTATTTCTAATATACATATTTATTTGTTTTTAATTTCGCGTTTTTAGGCAATCGACTCTTGGTGAGGAAGCTGCTATGGGTAACATAGTACTCGTATCTAAGCACGAGCATATGGTTATAGTGTTGTTGTTGTTAGTTTTTTTTTTAGTACTTTGGTGTTTGGCTTTAGCTGGGCTATGCATGCATGCTCTTTGCCTAAGATATTGGGGCGCCAAGTTATGGTTATGCTCGCTTAGGTAATTTCATATAAAAGCATCGCTTGCAGCGTATCTGTCAACAGTTAGCAAACGCTTTACAATATATCAACATGTTCAAGATTGTGAGTAAATTTATAAAAAAAATTTTATTTGGAAAGAATAAACGAAGAATGAAGACATGAAGGGGTTTTGAAAAGTGAATTAAGTTTGCGAAATGCTTCAGTGTTGCAAAATATTGACAAAAGTCATTTGAGAGTGATCATGCAGTGACAAATATCCCGTTCACAAGTGTTAAGATATCGAAGAATTTTTCCTGAAAAAAAAAATTCAATGCCTGAAAGGGCTTTAGGCCAATAATAATAATCTAATGAAAGTTCAAAAAATATAGTTCAAAATAAATTACTGTATTACTATGTGTTTGACGTAAAAATTTTTGAAATAAAATGAGTTGAAAAATAGTTTTATAAAATGGAATATAAATTTTTTTTACAATAAAACAAAAAATCCTAGATTATTTTATATGTTTATCCTTTCCAAATCAGCGTTATTTCTAGAGCTCCAGATTTTGCTCAAACATTTTCGAGCTGAGCGAGCATTTGAGCAACGAGCACTCGCTCAACTGTTTATTGCTCATTATTCGAAAAAATTTCGAAACGAGCACGAACATTTCGAGTATTTTGACACACACTTTGACTTTTTTCTCAAAACTTTTTTTTTTAATAATTTTAAATTTATTTATGCAAAGTGTAAAAATCATTGAAACGCCAAAGAATTTTTGACAAATAAAACTAAATTTTTTCTCTGCTGAGCAGTTGAGCAATGAGCGAGTATAGAGCGAGCATCGAGCTGCTCGCAATGCTCGATACCCGGGTATCTGGAGCTCTACTTATTTCAACGACTCGAAATTTTCAAACTTTTTTCTAAATAAAATTTGATTTTTTTAAATAGTTTTTTCATATAACAAATACAAAAAATAATCTTTGAAATTATAAAACAAGTGTATTTCCAAAGAAAAAATTTCTTAGATTGCAAAAATGTCATATTCTTAAAGCTTAGTATACTTAATTTCTTTTTTTTTCAGTATACATATATAATTTCAATATAACAAAAAAATATATAAACCTATATTTTACAATTTTTAGAAATTAAAAATTTTTTATTTTGAATTATTTTTCTTTTTTTCTGTTTTTCTTCTTTTTTTGGAGAAATTTCCAAATTTTCTGTAACTTTCCTTATCTAAAAAATCAAAAGCAAGCTTGCTGTGTCTCGAGTGAAGTGCCGGCATCATCTTACACATGCAGCTTGTATCTATATTTTAGTTTATTTTATAGTTTACCAACTTAAACTGTTATTCATAAAATTAACTTATAAATTATGAACAATAATTTTGCGCTGTGTTCGAGTCCTGGATGGTCTAACATCCAATATTATAGAAAATAAATTTTCTATTTCCCAATTCGCTGTTAATTTTGAAATACCATCTCTGCAAAATGGGCACTCTCTATCCTCGATTAAATTATTAAGCCATTTTTCGATTTCTTCAAAAAACCCGAATCGGTAACCCCCCAAATAGTTTTGCATCAGCCGAAAAGGCCAGTAGCCAGAAGGAACAAGGTTTGGGAATATGGTGAGTGTGGTAAGACGTCCCACTTTAGCATTTCCGGGTTGTTTTTGACCATTACAGCCACGTTGGTTCGATCGTTGGCATGCTGAATAATCACCTTGTCATGGCTTTCGGTTGTTGTCGTCCATTTTTCACTTAATTTGCGACACAAACCCATTATTTGTAGTCGATAAGGAATTCAGCTTGCATTTGGCATGGATTTTGATTCAGTAAAGTTTCCAATTCCTCATCTTCAACCTTTTTGGGTTGGCCAAAACGCTCTCTGTCTTCAGCGCATATTCGCCATAAATTTCCACAAGAATCCGATGGAAATCCGAATATTTTCGAATAGGCAAAAAACAATGTTGTTGTCAGAAACAGAGGCTGATCGCTGGAGATCGCTTCCAAGATCGGCTTGCAGGTGTAGCTATATTTTAAGAACGCACCGAATAAATTTGTATTTTTTGTTCAAAATCTCAACAATAGTCCTCTTTTTTTTTTTTTTTTTTTTTTTTTTTTTTGTACTTTTACGTGACATTGGAACCTAAAATATAAACAACAATAAATTATCTCGTTATTATTCGATAATTATTGTTTTATGCGTTTAAGTGACGTATATTAAGGACATCCTTATCAAGTTCAATCCATTAACAAAGACATTAGCTGTTGGTAAACCCTGAAGTTTGAAAGTAGTGCTTACGAGGTGGGTTCAAAGGAAAAGGTGAATTTTGAATTTTTTTGAAAAGTACTTATTTATTCATCAATATCTATTTTGTCCCCTTCAAAGTAATCCCCCTCGGATAAAATACACTTGTGCCAACGGTTTTTCCAATCTTCGAAGTACTTCTGAAATACGCTTTTCTGTATGGTCATTAGCTCTTTCTTCGATTCTGATGGTCTTGATCTCATCAATTGTGGCAAAACGTTTTCCTTTTATTGATTTCTTTGATTTTGGGAATAGGAAAAAGTCGCAGGGAGCCAAATCTGATGAATACGGTAGTTAAAGCATAATTTTTTGGCCAAAAAATCATGAATAAGCATTGATGTGTGAAGAATTCACGATTTGTTTTTCAACAATTCCGATCGTTTAAGCCGTATTGCTTCACGCAAACGTTGCATAACTTCCTTATTAACTGCACGACATTTTGTCAGGAACTGATGATGCACCACTCCATTGTAATCAAAGAAAACAGTGAGCCAAACCTTCTCCTTTTCCTTTGAACTTATCCCGTACATATTTTCAGATTTTTCACATATAAATATTTATATATTCTTTCCTGAAATTCTTTCTCTGGTGCGAAGAATACCGTAGAAGATGAGATACAATCTATTGAAAATAAGTGAAAAATCGACTTGTTTAAAAATTCAGCTCCAAATTTTCAACAACGTCTCCGTTTCAGAAATACTTTCTAAGAAAAAATTAACATCAAACCACTGACCCAAGTGAACACACTTTTTTCAAACAGTAATGGATCTGCTCATATATTTTTATATATTCTGTGCACATTTTCTATGGACTTTACTATAACTTTCAGCATATACATTTATTCTTCTAAATCTTTTTCAACGTCTTCAAAATGATGCCACTCGATGCAATGCTAACGTTTTTTCCAATTCTCGAAACATATTTTATATTCAGCGACACGAATAGGCAATCCTTTCACTGTTTCTAATCTCCTCAACCGGATCAAAACGGCTTCTCTGGAGCGCTCTTATGCTACGAGTTTGTTAAATAACCGGAAGCCACACGCGCCAAATCAGGCGTATTAGTTGTTAGGAACAATATAAGAGACAAACAAAACAAAATTCTTAATGCACAACACCTTGGTACTCTATTCAACTTGGGAAATGTAGAAGTGATAAAAATATGTTAATAATCTATGGGATCATAAATTTTTCAGAATATACTTATACATATATGTATATGTACATATGTATATGTAAGTATGTATTTCTTTAAATGCAAAGAAGAACTAGTTTTGTCACATAAATTGAAAGTTGTAGTTTGCCATCAGAGCTTTATAAATCAGTCTGCTTTGAAATTAATACATACATACCTTCAAATGCAAAATCTTTCCAATAAAATTATAATTTTTTTTAAGAAATCATAAATATTTATGTGGCATTTCTGTTGTCTATAGTAGCTATTTTTTCAATAATTTATACGCAATGAAACAAAATTCAAGGCAAGAATGAAAGTAAAGAAAATCAACTTAATGTAGAGCACCAAATTTTTAAAAGAGTTTTTTTTTTTGCTTATTTAATTCAGCTGAGTGGTTAGCATTGCGTACTACCATTATGATGGTCAGGAGTCCTGGTTCGACTAGCATTCAAAATTATAGAAAATTAATTAAAATAAAAAATTATTAACAATTTTTCTAATTGTGGTCGCCCCTCGGCAGGGTATGTCAACCTTTTCGAGTGTATTTTTGACATGAAATGTATGCTTCTCATAAAAATCTAACGGACGTTCGAAGGTGGCTTAGAATAAATTGTAGGTTCTTTTATTTGTTGAAAAAAAAAAAAATAACAAGAAGCCAACATAAATTGGAAAAGGAGAAATTGGGAAATTGAAAAAACTAAAAATTGGAAAAATGTCCTATTCCCTGAAGTCTCAATATATTACCACACCAGCATTTCTAATTAAATCTTTTGTAAGTCTGGAAGAAAGTAAGTTCGAACCCAGGATAGATCAACATCCAAAATTATAGAAAAAAAATCTAATTATAGAAGCGAAACCCTCCGAGAATATTTATGACATGAACAATGACAACAACGACGATCTTCATAAAAATCAATCAGCTGTTCGAGGACGGTTTAAAAAAACATTAGTTTCATCCAATAGTTTGGAAAAACGTCAAGACGCATACCGTAAATTAAAGGGGGAGACAAGAAAATATTTCTGAACCATAATTTTGAAAATAATCAAAGCAGTGTCACTCTTAGCACAATAGCTCGAAAGCTTAAGAGAAGAATATCATTAAATTTTAAGAGCTTTGTTTTGATGGTTAGTAATAACTGAAAAAGTGGTGAAGGCAACCAGAACCAGCGCTATATATGTGTTAGGCCCGAGACCTTTCAATCCATGTGTATAAAATCCATTTCGTATACAAATTCGAATTATAAATTTATTTCTCTTTAGCAAGTATTTTTGAAAACTAAAGAGTGTATAAATCGAGAATAAGTCGTTAGCATTGCGTACTACAATCCGGAAGGTCTGGGTTCGAGTCCAGGTTCTCGAGCAACATCCAAAACTATAGAAAATTAATTTTACTAATTGCGGTCGCCCTTCGGCAGGCAATGTCAAGCCCTCCGGGTGCATTTCCGGCATGCAATAAAAGCTTCTCATAAAAATCCATCGGCCGTTTGGAGGCTGCTTAGAATAAATTGTAGGTTCGTCCATTTATTGGAAAAAAAACAACAAGACGCAATACCACAAATTGGAAGAGGATCTCGGTGAAGTCATTCAGAACCAGCGCAAAATATATGTTAGGCCCTGAACTTTTCCATATGTATAAGACCTATTCCGTACTCTAATTCTGTGTGGAGAATTGAACAATATAAAATTGAATGCCTTTAGCAAGTCTTTTGAAAATCTCGTACTTTTGGAAATCAAAGAGTGTCTCAGTATATAAGTCGAGAATAAAAATTAATTATGATTTTCACACATTTTATCGAAACATAAACCAGAACATACAATTGTTTTTGATGGCGACGAAATCATTTTTTACCGAAAACCTCCTAGTTTTCGAGAGATTTTTTTTTTAATATATTGAATAATAGTAAATAAAATAAAATATTGAATATTAAAACTACTGCTACCTTCTTCCTTACAGCTGCTCCTCACCGCACTCGTCGCCTACGTCTGCGCCGATAACATCGACAAAGATGCACAAGTATTGAGTTACAAAAACGATGTTGCCGATCCGGAGGGTAATTTCGCGTACGCTTTCGAAACAAGCAATGGCATTCAACAACAGGAGGCTGGCAACAGTGTCGGTGTAGCCGGTCAATTTGAATATGTATCACCGGAAGGTGAAAGGATTGCGCTTACCTACACAGCCGATGAGAATGGTTTCCAACCGAGCGGTGCACATTTACCAACACCACCACCAATTCCAGAAGCTATTGTGCGCGCTTTGGAATACATTGCAGCGCATCCAGCAGCTGTCTAATACCGCCAGAATGAAAGTAAAGGAGTTAAACAGCCAGAGAGAGCAAGAGAGAGAGATAGAGTGAGTGAGAAAAGCGCAAAAGAAGAAAGAACACTACAAAGCATGATTAGCTGAACTGCTTTTCGATGTTGGAAATGCAGAGTTGTAAAGTAGACGTATTTGGAAGTGTTGTGTGCCGTGAAGTTTAGTTAAGTTGAAATGGCCAAGTTGGAAGCTAAATTGCAACGATGTTATATTAAATAAATCTAATCTAAATAGTTACCTAGTCAATCTAGTTTTCTCAAGTGTCAGCGGCAGGTGGGAAGCATGCATCCCACAAGTTGCATATTTTCCCTACACTAACTTTGTATATACCGACATTTGTATATAATTGCATATTCATATGCACACTTATATATCTATATATATATATTATATTTGCTGTCTTATCGTTGCATGAAGAGCCATTCTTTCATACAAAAAAAAAATAATAATTAAAAAACTAATTTCGATTTTCATATGTACCTATTATACTTATATATTAAAATAGCAAAGAGACATTGACGTAGCGCTAAAACGTGTTTAATTTAAGCGAGTTTCACATACCAACATACATACATACACACACATACGTACATATGCTACATACAACATACAAAAACAAACATATCTCTCTATTGTATTAATTAAATCATAAATATTTAGAATAAAAATTGCAACAAAGTTTTCCTCATAGAAAAAAGGAAATATAAAAATTAAAAAAAATATTTGTTTTTTAATTAACTAAAATGGAAAGAGAGAAAGAAAGAATTCAATGGTTTCGATTAAAAAAAAAAAACCTGGAATGCCTTTTGAAGAACACGAGCCTCACAAGGTGTGGAGAACAGGTAAACAGAACCGCATATGTACGAGGTGTGTTCAAAGGAAAAGGTGAATTTTTAATTTTTTTGAAAAGTACTTATTTATTTATCAATATCTACTTTGTTCCCTCAAGTTAATCCCCCTCGGATATAATACACTTGTGCCAACGATTATTCCAATCCTCGAAGCACTTCTGAGATGCGCTTTTCGGTACAGCCATCAGCTCTTTCTTCGATTTTGACATGATCTCATCAATAGTGGTAAAACGCTTTCCTTTCATTGGTTTCTTTAGTTTTGGGAATAGTAAAAAGTCGCAGGGAGCCAAGTCTGTTGAATACGGTGGTTGAGGCATGATTACGGTTTTGTTTTTGAACAAAAAATCACGAATTTCTTTTTCCACAATTCCGATCGTTTGACTTGGAGTGCCTTTGTCGGTCTTGGCTCATCTGGCAGCTTCTATTGGGATGATTGGGCCTTGGTTTCGACGTCATAACCATATACCCACGTTTCGTCACCAGTTATGACCCATTTTAGCAAACCCGGATAGTTGTTGACGTCATTCAACAACTCCTGAGCGATTCTAATCCGACATTGCTTTTGCTCAAAATTTAGCAATTTCGTAACAAACTTCGCTGCCAACTTTTTTCGTGCCCAAACCATTCGAGAAAATTGGCTGGCATGAGACGATTGATATGCCAACATCCTCTGCAACTTCCCTAATTGTGATTCGGCGATTTTCAAGAACAATTTTTTTCACTGTTTGATGATGTTCTTCGCTTGTTGACGTGGTCGCACCTCCACGACGCTCATAGCCATCAACATCTTCTCGGCCTTATGTAAAGCGCTTTTACCACTCATAAACACTTTTTTGCGACAAAGTGGACTCACCGAATGGCACAGTCAACATTTTAAGTGCCTGAGACCACTTTATTCCACTTTTAACGCAAAATTTAATACATATTGATCCATTTGATCCATTTCTTTCAAAAGTCAAAAATTGAAGAGCACACAAAAACGTGACCAACCTCTTCTGTTGTAAAAACAAACTATTTATCGAAATCGGCTCCTAATGCAAGCAGATGATAAACATATGTGTCCGATTATAACAAAAACAAAATATTGATTGTACACAGCCAGCGAAAAATCAAAATTCACCTTTTCCTTTCAACATACCTCTTATTTGCTTAACAGTAATGGAAAATCATACGATGGCCACACGCAAAAGCTAAACTCATAAATGTGTTGAAATTGTGCAACATCTCAACATTCAATATGATTATTATGCAAATGAAATTCACGTGACAATATATGCAAACACAGAAAAGTTTGTTAGAACACGAAACAAGGATAAGAAGACAATGAAGATCGCATAACATAAAAACGTATAATAAAAAAAATATAAAAAAAAAATTATAACATAAGATAAAGGAAATAACACGTTTTAAAGAATTTTACTTTGGCATTAAGTCAACAGCATAACGCTCCCAAGCTCGATATACGAGTCTACTATATACAAATATACACGAATATTCCAGTAACTACATATTTTTTAAAAATAAGCATACTCGTACGAATATACATATGTACTTTGTTTCCATGTCACCCTTAATCGTTATTTTTTTTAAATTTTTTTTTTGCGGAACTAAGGTTAATGCTTTCAAAAAGACTATAGTTCTTTAGTTCTTCTAATGAAAAAAATCGAGAGGAGTACTTCTAAAGGCTTCTCACATCGTGAATTCCAGTCAGAGTACTAATGTTTCTATCTCCAGGCTCAACACTTGATTATTGACTTCGTATAATACAATTTAGTCAAATGGCAGAGTGGCAGAGTCTTGCGCTCGAATGCTTACCAGATCAGTTTACCAAAAATTATAGAAACAAGTTTTTCCTACATTCGATCGCTCCTCAACAGAGAATGTCAACCCCTCCTAGACTATCGCTGATATGAAATAAAAAGTTCCTTATAAAAATTTTTAAGCCTTTCGGAGGTGACTTAGAATAAACTGTAGGTCTCTCCAAATTGTTGGAAAAATATCAAGATGCGAGGTGGGTTTTATCCCGAAGCTTGAGAAGGAGAATTACTCCGTACCGAAATCTTATGGGCCAATCAGTCTAATATCATTTCTGATGAAATGTATAGAAAGAATTTGCGAGAATTTTATCAGAAGAGTGAAAATAATACACAAACTATTTCATATTTGGAAATTAAAATTTTTTTTTCAAAAAGCTATTAAACAACAAAAATAAAAATAAATCGTTTAATTTGAACGTTTCAGCATGGCATACCCTGTAGTCAGATTTTCATCTGTCAAGCACGGCGAAGCCTGAGCAATAAAGAGCGTGTAGAAGACAGTGTTAAAAGACCTTTACAAAAACACATGTTGGACTCCACAAAGGGGATTTCATCATGTAAAGACTTACCCCTGAACAACGTTTACAAATCATTCAATTTTATTACGAAAATTCACGTTCTGTAAAGAATGTGTTTCACGCATTTCGCTCCACATAATCGGCCTACTGAGCGTGCTATTCGCAACACCATCACCCATCTTGAGACCCAGCATTCATTATTGCATAATATTCAGCCGAATAGACTACATCCAACACGCAGTGAAGAAAATATAGCGGCCGTAGCTGAGAGTGAACACGAAGACCGTGGATAGTCGATTCGGCGCCGTTCGCAGCAACTCGGACTGACGTGTGGAATGATTTGGCACATTTTACGTCGAGATCTTAAATTGAAAACGTACAAAATACAGCTTGTGCAAGAACTAAAGCCGCTCGACCTTTCCTATGCGACATCTCTTCGCTCTATGGGCTATTGAAAAGTTCCAAGAAGATCCGATGCTTTCGAGCCAAATTTTGTTCAGCGGCGAGGCCCATTTCTGACTCAATGGGTTTGTAAACAAACAAAATTTCCATCGGTCCATATTTCTTCAAAAATGATACCGGTGAGAACGTTGCCGTCAATGGCCATCATTATCGCACCATGATAACCGACTATCTGATGCCTGAAATTGAAGCTCGTGATCTCCGCGACATTTCGTTTTAACAAGACGGCGCCACTTCCCACACTTCGCATCAAGCAATGGATTTATTTAGAGAACACTTCGGTTCGGCCACGAAGATCGTATGATATCACACCGTTAGACTTTCTCTTGTGGGGATATGTAAAGTCTAAAGTCTATGGCGACAATTCCGCTTCGATTCAGGACTTGGAGCAAAACATCGCGCGTGTCATTCGCCAGTTACCAACGAGTCATCGAAAATTGGACTCAACGAATAGACAATCTGAGACGTAGCCGTGGCCAACATTTGAAAAAGATAATCTTCAAAAAATAAATGCCAAAGAATGTTCTTTCGAATGATAATAAACATTCCCCATTAAATTTGAATATTCTATGTTTTTTACTTTAAAAAAGTAGGCAAGCTCGAAATGGATCACCCCTTAAATGTCTGAACCAATTCGCTACTAGGAAATGCATGAACTATTTCCAAATTTTGGAAGAAAAAATTTATGGATTGCCATTGGCAGATAAGACTTTATTGCGTTGCGTGACATTTCCAACTTTGCTAGCAAAGCAAAAAAAAAAAGCCCATGGTAGGACGCAATAAAGATTTTTCTTATCAACTATTTTTCTATCAAAAAACTAAAGATCTCTAATATTAAATAATTATTGAACTTGTTGTGGTGCTTTCCTTTTCACCAAACGGTCAAAGCGCACTCAAAGTTGAGAGATGACCAACTTTTGGTGTTGCGTTGGCTGAAATTTCGTAAAGTTGCATGAATTCATCTTAGTCAAAGTCAATATGTCACGACAACATGGCGTAAAAGTCCTATATGCTGTCGGCTTAAGGAAATTTAATATATCGATAGAGCTAAGCAATGTTCACAATAAAATCTCATTATAATATGTTTACAATACTATGTTGCAACATATTACTCGTAAAAAATGCTTTTAATTGCTTATAATAAAACTTAATAAGCAGCCCACATACCGCTGCATATATGAATGCTAAATACGCGCGTTGATCTTCAGTCTGGATTATGCAATGCAATGACAATAAAGAATAAAAACAAAATTATTTGCTGAAATATGCATAAATAACAGAACTAACATATCTGTGCAGAAGTAATGGCTGAGAAGATGGTGAACAAAAACAAAAAGAAGCAAAAAAAACATTGGAAATTGTAAACGACACGAAAATTGAAGGTAAAGAAGTTTACACAGGAACTGGTTACAACAAGCACATTGTTGAACTTTTCAGATCTTACTTCAATTTACGAGAGATTTTTTTTCATATCAACGCTGCTTGTGGCATAAAGAAAAAAATTTTTTTTTAAATAATAAGAAACAACGGTAAGCTACCTGTTTACCCTATACGCAGATAAGTCCACACATGCACGCATGCATTGTTGGCGTTCTCATGAAGGTCCGTTCATACGGAGCGGAGCCACTGTGCGGAGCTAAGTGCTTGCAGTCGTGTTCATCATTATCATTATCATCTGTAATATACATATTAGTCGTATGTATATATGAGTGAGTGTATATGAGAGTGAGTGTATTTATCTACGTCATATCCCACATTCGTTTTCACACCGATGCCAAGTTCAACCACAAATTTACTCTGCCCTCTACCCTCCATATCACCACAGGTTGAGCGCGCTCTACAAAAAGCCGCTCCAGCTTCCAGCTACCTGCTACTATGTCATTACATACATACATATAAAGGGTGATCCAAGTAGAGGCATTTTTTTCAATAGCCTTTTTTTGACAGATCACGCGTGAGTCTCGTCAAGCTGTCATGTTATTTTTGTTCAGCATCGTTTGGCATTTCATCATGGAAAGA
Source organism: Neoceratitis asiatica (assembly GCA_030068015.2). Taxonomy (NCBI): domain Eukaryota; kingdom Metazoa; phylum Arthropoda; class Insecta; order Diptera; family Tephritidae; genus Neoceratitis; species Neoceratitis asiatica. Next base: position 65,627,178 of record CM061526.1, read on the forward strand.
CTAACGCCTGAACCATATTTACAAATCATTCAACTTTATTACGAAAATTCATGTTCTGTAAAGAGTGTGTTTCGCACGCTTCGCTTAACTTATTATCAACATAATCAGCCTACTGAGCGTACTATTCGCAATACCATCACCCATCTTGAGACCCAGCATTCATTATTGGATAATATTCGACCGAAACGTCCAGCATGTAGTGAAGAAAATATAGCGGACGTAGTGAGAGTGTACACGAAGACCATGGAGAGTCGATTCGGCGCCGTGCGCAGCAACTCAGAGTGAAGTATGGAATGCCTTGGCGATCTCGACGTAATCGAGATCTTAAATTGAAAGCGTACAAAACACAGCTTGTGCAAGAACTGAAGCTGCTCGACCTTCCCAAGCGACATCGCTTCGCTCTATGGGCTCTTGAAAAGTTCCAAGAATATCCGCCGTTTTCGAGCCAAATTTTGTTCAGCGAAGAGGCCCATTTCTGGCTCAATGGGTATGTAAACAAGCAAAATGCAAAATTGCCACATTTGGGACGAAGAGCAACCTGAAGAGATTCGAGAGCTGTCATTTCATCAAAGAATATTCTTTCGAATGATAATGAACATTTCGCATTAAATTTGAATTTTCTGTGTTTTTTTAAAGTAGTTAACTTCGAAATGGATCACCCTTTATAAGTACACATATACATGAAAACACTCAATTGGATTTTTGGCATAAAAATGTAGGTCACTGTTGGACAGCGTGTTTGTATATGTGAATGTGTGACATTTGGTGGCTACATTTTGAGCTTCTTTATTTTTTATTTTTTTTATTTTTTTGTAATCTGGTTTTGAACGGCAATCTTATTTTTTAACAATTATGCAGAGATATTCATGTGTAAATAAATACTGCATGCATGTGAATATGGGAAACGACGACGACGCATCAGAGGCGCCGCTCACTACCACCATCAACAACATCAACAACTAAAGCGTCCCATTAATAATTTAAATGATAAATCTCTTTTGTAGGATTTACAAATTTTATTGAATTTTATTTAACGTTATCATGGCTAATATATTTATAAATTGATTCATAAATATTAAATCATTAAAATGTAATAATGAAGGCAAAAGACACAGAGAAGGTCTTCATTTTTTACTTTTTTACTATTTTTTATTTATTTTTTGTTTTACCATACTTCATTAAGGGTGACGAGAAATGTTTATAGAAACTGGGTATTTTTTATTTGAAAATATTTCTTCTTCTTCTTCTTTATTGGTCTACGCACGGCCGAGTTAACATCACGCCAGTCGTTTCTTCTTTTCGCCTAATGGAAATTCCAAGTGACTGGAGGTCTTTCTATACCTGATCTTTCTAGAGTAGAGTGGAGATCTTCCTCTCCCTCTGTTTTCAGCGGCAAAAATTGCATCGAATACTTTGAAAGCTCTAGTGCTTTGAACCATGCGGACGACATGACCTGGCCAGCGTCGCCGGTATCTCTTTATTTGATGAGCTATGTCAATGCGATTTGAGGGCATGCTCCTGAAATGTCCGAACTCTTCATCGCTCAGCTGGTTGAAGTTTTCATAAAAAAGACTAACATCCCTGATGTGCAAAGGAAGGTAAATCTTGCGAAATTTATTACGTTCATATAAAGCAGGGTCAATTCGTTGCCGTATTCGTGCTGGGAGGGAGACTCCACTGGCATTCATCCCGCTGGATGAACGTATCGCTGACTTGCGCCCATGCCCCGACGGAAGAGAAGGAAGAAGTGACCAAAGCTGATTTATATGAATGCCTAGAATGCTTCTATGAACGCTGCCCCACCACAATGTCACAATCGCCAGAGCGAAAAATTCAGTCTCTGTGATGAAATATCCCCACACGGGTTGAGTCTGATTGACTTCGCCGATTAAATTCCAGAAAAAGAAAATTCATCGAAGTAGCTGCCTCCCAATCCAGATAGATGATGTTGTGATAGATGGACGACATGTCTCCAGTGTTCTTGACGTGCGTACGCTGCGAGTACTCCTACTCTTTGACAGCACTCATCAGTAACTTTGTATTTATAAAAGAATTGTAGAACGGCATTCCAAGGTCCCTGCGTACAACTACAAATAAGACTATAGGTTTTCGACGAGTTCAAACAAAGAGTTCGTACGACAAGGAATCGTGAACTACAGTGAAGATAAAATACACTGATTACCTCGCAACGTTGCGACCGATTACAACACTTACGTGGTAGGATATATCCCGAGAGCTACGGAGGGAAGCAAGACGCATTTGCAGACAGGTGAGTATTAAGACCTTAAGAAGCTGGCCGACAGGGATAAGACTCTAAAATATTACGACTTATATAAAGTTTCTAAACAGAACTTAAGGAAGTGATGTGGTGACTGACGTCCAGAGCATATTGAGTTTATGAAAGGGAACCTTCTTCAGTTTTCTGAATGGCAGTAAAAGTACAACACATGGAAATGGTGAATCCGCAACACCAAACCATCATGAAGGAACAGGTATTACATTAACTGACGATGGCGAAATTAGAATAGCAATTAATCGCCTGAAGAAAAAGAAAGCGGAGCGAACCGATGGCATACAAGCTGAGATAATCAAATATGTCGGCGAAGAAGTGTTAAAGTGCATGCATCAGCTTCTTTGACCTGACTTAAACATGTTGGACCATTGAACCCCAGTATGCTCTGCCCAACCAAACTCTACAAGTCGCTCTTCATTGCTGTGCTGCAGTAAGTTGCAAAAGCGTGGACGATGCCGACATCTGATGAGTGTGGTTTTGTAAAGGTTTTGCGGACCTCTGACGATGCAACTATCATCTGTTTGAGACACACGATGGCATTGACATAGTTCAGCAAATTAAGAGACAGCGACTACGCCGGCTATGTCATGTCGATCAAACGGATGAAAGTGTTCCAGCTTTAAAAGTTTTCGACGCAGTATCCGCGGGTGCAAGCAGAGAAAGAGGAATACCTTCACTCCGTTGAAAGCATCAGACGGAGAGGGACCTGACTTCACGAACCAAACAGCGAAAAGAAGAAACGACTGACTATAAACACATAAGCGGTGCCTAAGCCAACGAAGAAGAAGGAGAAGAAGAAGCATACTACATTCCTACTATGTAATCATATGTGCATTTCTAAATATCATCAAGATAAAAAAGGCCTTCTTTTAGTATATTAAATTAAACACATTTCCGGTTATTTTAGCGTAGGCATCGGCGAAAAGATTTGATTTCAATGACAACCGGCATTTAATGCCGATTAATGCTAATCAAAAACTTACTGCTCGCTGTTTTCCATATTTGTCATACAGAAGCAACAAAAAAGTGCGTGTAGATATATACATACATACATGCATATGTGTGTATTCATTAATCAACGTAAGAAATTAACTGTTGCCTATAATTAATGACTGTTAATTACGCGAGTTTCGGTTATGATCAATATCAATACGCGTTTATTATTATTAAATTATTATTGACGGATCATCGGTTTTACAAACTGCAAATTTAGTAGTGAAAAAAGTATTAATTTAATCATCTTTCTGTCATCATATGTTTGAGTATTCATTTATTTATTTAGTATTCGGCCGCAATAGGCGAGTGGTTAGAATTGCGAACTACAATTCGGAAGACCTGGGTTCGATTCCAGGGTCGAGCAACATCCGAGTATATTTCTGACATGAAATAAAAGCTCCTCATAAAAATTCATCGGCTGTTCGTAGGTGGGTTAGAGTAAACTGTAGGCCCATCGTTGAGTTCAATTTTCGATGACTCGTTCGAGCATTTCGATAGGTAACTGGCGAATGACACGCGTGATGTTTTGCTCCAAGGCCTGAATCGAAGCGGGATTGTCTGCATAGACTTTAGACTTTACATATTCCCACAGGAAAAAGTCTAACGGTGTGATATCACAAGAGCTTGGTCGGCCCAAAACGTGAAATTATCTGCTCACCGAAGTGTTCTCTCAATAAATCCATTAATTGATGTAACGTGTGGGAAGTGGCGCCGTCTTGTTGGAACAAAATGTCGCGGAGATCACGAGCTTCAATTTCAGGCATCATATAGTCAGTTATCATGGCGTGATAACGGTTGATATTGACGGTTACGTTCTCACCGGCATCATTTTTGAAGAAATATGGACCGATGATTCCACCGGCCTACAAACCACACCAAACCGTTGTTTTTTTCTAGATGAAATGGCAGCTCCTGAATCTCTTCAGGTTGATTTTCGTCCCAAAATGCGGCAATTTTGCTTGATTACATACCCATTGAGCCAGAAATGGAACTTTTCAAGAACCCATAGAGCGAAGCAATGGCGCTTGGGAAGGTCGAGCGGCTTCAGTTCTTGCACAAGCTATATTTTGTACGCTTTCACTTTAAGATCTCGAGGTAAAATGCGCCAAGTCGTTCCATACGTCAATCTGAGTTGCTGCGAACGGCGCGGAATCGACTCTCCGCGGTCTTCGTGTACACTCCCAGCTACGGCCGCTATATTCTCTTCACTGCGTGCTGGACGTAGTCCATTCGGTCGAATATTATCCAATAATGAATGCTGGGTTTCAAGATGGGTGATGGTGTAGCGAATAGTACGTTCAGTAGGTCGATTATGTTGACCATAAGTTGAGCGAAGCGCGCGAAACACATTCTTTACATAACGTAAAATTTCGTAATAAAGGTGAATGATTTGTAAACGTTTTTCAGGCGTAAGTATTTCCATGAAGAAATGTCAAACAATACTGAACAAAAATCAGATGACAGCTTGACACAACTCATGCGTGATCTGTCAAAAAAATGCTATTGAAAACAGTATCTCTGCTTGGATAACCCTTTTAATATATATTTATGCATGTATGTATGTATATATGTATGTATACTTATTGATTCATCTTGACTGAGTTGTTTCCATTGCCTTTGCCAATAATTGATGAGTTCATCGGTCAGAGTAAGTTGAGTAAACCGCATTCTTTGAGCAATTTTCAACACAATTAATTTTATTCTTAATCGTTTAGTTACACTATATAGTTTTAAATAAATGATTTCAACGTGATAACCTTGACTGAAAGCTGTACTCGTGTGTGTTTGTCTTCTTACAAACAAATATTTGCGAATAATTTACATAACATCTGCTTCAGACTTGTTCTTCATTGATGCTTTTCATATCAAGCCGTTGGTGGTTCATGGCATAAATTATATTGACACCAGTGAGTACATACAGATGTATTTACATATGTATCCATTAGAGATTTTTTTCTTCATTAGTAACTATTTAAATGCCTTCGTATAACTCGTTTAGCTCATCATTTCCTGGTCTTAAGTATTCGCCATTGCCGATACGTAAAGGATCATAAATCTTACGCAAAAACTCCTAACGCCGGCTTATCAGTTTTTGTCACCGTCAATACCTCCGCACCATATGATAGGATAAGAATGATGAGTGAATTGTACAGTTTGGTCTTTGTTCGCCGTGAGAGAACTTTACTTTTTGATTGCTTACTCAGTTCAAAGGGGCACCTGTCAGCAATAGTGATTCTGTGTTGGATAGCCGAGTGGTTAGCATTGCGTACCGCCATTCGGAAGGCGAGGGTTCGACCAACATCTAAATTATAGAAAATTCAATTTTCTAATTGAGGTCGCCCTCGGCAGGGATGAAATAAAAAACTCCTCATAAAAATCGATTCGGAGGCGGCTTAGACTAAACTGTACACCCCTCCAGTTTTTGGTAAAAAACATCAAGGCGGAGGAGGAGGTCGGCCAAAAATCGCTTCAGCGGTTACAAAATGCCAAATATTATATGTTTTACAAGGATACCAAACTCAGACATAGTGGCATAGAGGCGGCTTATTTTCGTGCTATCGAAGGCATCGAAAAAATCAACAAAAATGTGGATACGAGTATTTTCCAGGATTTGGCGCATATTTCGTCAATGGCAGATTTATCAGGTCTGAAGACACACTAATAAGATGCAATCAGTTTGTTGACGGTGGGCTTTACTCTTTCAAACACACTCGCTCAATTGCAATTCATGTCAGATCGACCGGCAATCCATCAGCACCTGCCGCTTTGTAGGTGTTCAGTCGGCAATTGCAATTCAAACCTCTTCATAATCGGGAATGGAACATCTGATCCATCGTCATCGAAGGGGGGGCTCGGTTTCACCATATCCAGGTGTTGCGTTTGAATTATCTGATAGAATCACTTCCTTCTTTAACTCTCGGTTACTTTCCCTCACAGTGCGCGCTGTGGTCGATCCTAGTCGGCAGACAGTCTTTTTTTTCTTTCCACTTCACTACGGACTTGTCGAAAATCAGCGGTAATATTCTGACAGGAATAAAATTACTTTTGAGATGTCCTGCTTTTAAATACAATGGCAGTTTACATATGGCTATAGGCAATGCCAATGCATTCTTTACCCGCAAGACTTGCTTTCCTAACAGTTATCCTCAAAGCCTCTGTAACCTGGAACTCAAATTAGGGATAATCTGCTCAATTCAGCCATCAAGGGAGAGATCTGTGACAGACCAGTACGATTCTGGAGTTTGCCGTGGAATAGCAAAGCTTTCATTGCTGCCTGACAATTTCTAATGTTGCCGCTACCTGAATATTCGTTTCCAATGCGTTTAACAACTTCCCTGATAGAAGATTTTGGTCTTACCGCTGCTGATTCTAAGACTTAAGCCATATTTTTTTGGAGTTTTTCTTTGTACAGAATGACTCCGATTAGAACTGGTGGACTAATTGACGGAATTTTGTATTTGCTGTTGCAGAGGACAAAAGCGATTGACCTCAATGATACCGAAACACTTCAGTAGACAAGAAATGACTGACGATTACCAGCAGATGAATTTACGGATGAATTCTGGAAGGATCGGAGAAGTCGGATGTCATAAACACACTTTACGATTTTGTGGGAGAGCAATGCGGTGGTGTTAGCAAGGGCTACGAAAGCTCTCAATAAAATTAATTGATTGTCGAGCTGTGAGTGTTACGAGAGGAGCTCTTGAATTAGAATTTCGTTTAAGCAGGTCTTAAGAATTACAGGTTACATTACATTACAACAAATCGGGGAATAATCGGCAAAAAATTGTACAAGTGCCTATAGAGCTTAGCTAACAAAAATTCACTTTTTTTGTTCAACATATATACTCTCAAGGGGGATACACTAATTAAAGCGACCCTCCAACTTCGATACCATTTTTATAGTACCATTTGTCCTTTGCTTCAAAATAGGCCTCAGTTTCGGCGATCACCTCTTCATTCGACGAAAATTTCTTTCCAGCGAACATTCTCTTCCGATCTGAGAAGAGGAAACAGTCGCCGGGGGCCTGACCTGGAGAATACGGTGGATGCGGAAGCAATTCTAAGCCCAATTCATGGATTTTTGCCATCGATTTCACTGGCTTGTGACACGATGCGTTGTCTTGGTTAAACAAATGCGGCCGTTTTTCGGCGATTACGGCCCAATAACGCATGTACGAGTCGCTGTTGATGGTCCTTCCTTTTTCAAGATAGTCAGTTAAAATTGTTCCATGCGCATCCCAAACTGCAGACGCCATAACCTTGCCAGCCGACTATTTTTCCACGCTTTGGGGCGGGTTCATCGTGTGCAGTCCACTCCGATGAACGACGAGAGACGTAAATGATATAATGTACACGTTCAGTTGATATCTTTAGAATGCCTGCTATTTAATTCGTTTTCAATTTACGGTCATTCAAAATCATGTGGTGGATTTTGGGCGTTCACTGAGTTCATCGTATTCGGTGGTCCCTAAATCACGTCTAAACATAGCATACCAATTCTTGATGGCTTATTTTCCCGGGAACAATGTCCGGAAACTCATCATCACACTCAAAATTCCTTTTTATCCACTTTTTTCACAAGAACAAAAGTTGCTTCACTCAAAATGCTATAATTCACAAACTAATGATCCGACAGCTGTCAAATTTATACTCACGTCATTTAAAGGTTAGGACTAACATTCGAGTAATTCTGGTAGCGCCATCTATGTGTCAGGCTGGGGACTTTCCAATTGACCTCCTGTATGTTTTACATATAAAAATGAGTACTTCCTTATTATAAGTTTGAGTTTTTTTTATAAATTGGCAAAAAAAAGCTCTAAAAAAATTAAATTTCTCATCATCATAATCGTGAGCTAAAATTTTCTAATTACATAAGGAAATGCGTCACATTGTATTACATTTGATTCACATAACATTTGCTATTTAAAAGTAATTACAGAAATACATATATATACTTATGTACATATGTACATATAAATGGTGCTAATTTATGTAAATGTCGGAATATTAAAAACTAATAAAAATGTAAATTTTTATTTACAATTTGCTAGAACTGTGCTTGGACACTGGACCATATCGTTTTATAAAGTCATTAATATGACTACTAATGCGTTCCGGATTATTCATGTGGACATGATGTGAACCGTCGACCTCCAAGTACTCGAAATTCGCTTTGCTTTGCAAGATTGCGAATATTTCGTCATAATACTTTTTGTCCTCAAAATAACTTGATTGTCGCGCCTTAATAAACAAGTAAGGACACTCAATGCGTTTAGCCATTTCCACACAAAGTTCCTGCGAACCAACCGTATAATTGTAAAACTTCAAGCGACGATCCCGGCTAAAGAAATATTTCTCTGGATATTTATCCGATTTTTGGATGTTACGAGCAAGCATATGTTTACAGAGGTCTTTATTAATGGAATGGAATGTACCAATGTAAATTCGTTCAATAAGTTCTTCATACGAATAGCTCGGTGGTTCTTCTTTTGCTTGATTACGTTCATCTTGTTTTAAAAATTCATCCATTCTCGTCTCCATTGTACGTATTGTGCTGATGGGGGGTCTTTGGTGTGGTTTCAGTGCATCTAAGCCGATAACCATATGCACTTTGTCGGGAAAAACTGCAGCGAATACGAATCCAATTATAGAACTCATGGAATGACCAACTATATATACTTTCTGCCACTTATATTGCTTCATTATCATTAATATCACGTACAAATTGTCGGTAACGTTGTAGTAACAACCATCTGGGTAACGAGACGACAGCCCATGACCGGGTAAGTCTATAGAAAGAAAAGGCACGTCCGGTGGTAAAAGCGGCACAAGCAAATCAAATGTTCCAGCATTATCTTGCCAACCATGTAGGCCGAGTAGGGGTTGAACATCTTGTGGGCCATACCATTTACCAGATAAATGGCCCCATGGAACAGGTATTGTAATTTCGGCAAACTAAAAGTACTAGGTAGTAAGTATGAAAAGTTTTTATTAATTGTTTAATATTTACCTCACGTGTAGCTGGTTCACCCGTTAAATCGCCGGCATGCCTATAACGGCGGGTCAAGTCTTCTTTAAAATCCATTTGTTTGCTAATACCTGTAGTACCTGTTAAAATTTAAATCAAATTGTTCGTGACTAAACATTAACCTTTATTTATAATAAACATAGTTGTTAGTAGTGATTAGAAGCCATTATTATGCAACAAAATCCAGAGAAGTTAAGTGCTACTATAGCTGTGCAATTGAAGAAATGTGATTGCAAGATTTTGAACTTTGATTTGTGTGTGCAGTAAATAAGAAGACAGGTGTTTAGAGGAAAAATAAAGCCAAATTTTCAATTCTACATACTCGTCAACTCTGTTATGCTGAAAGGAGTTATAGCAGGTTGCATAATGGCTGCAAAACTCTTTGTAAGTTCTAATCAATGAATTTAATTTATTTATTTATTTTTAACAAGGTAATTTTTAAAATTTATTCCGGCAGTCAACCTTTGCCACTGTATGAATGCACTGACTTACTACTTGTGATTAAGATCCAGACACTTTAAAAAAAAATTAATCTGCGAATATGCATTTAACTTTATTAAAAATTATCAATGAACTTTTGCGGCATATAATAAGAAATATATACCCGCCTTTTGGTTAGTGCTTTACCAGTTTTACGTTTACTACAGCTGTTAAAATAATTTTTTTATGAATTAAATTGGCAGCACCGCGAAGCCGTGGCATGATAATAAAATAACGCCGTCGAATAGAGTACCTTATCAGTAAGTAAAGTTCCCGTGTAACCCTCATTTCTGTATTTTAGCCACCCAACAATTTTATTTTGCGCTGTTAAGTTCTTCTGGCTGCTTTGTTCTGATAAATATATTGGTGGTTTGTTTTGCAGAGTATATAGCACATTTAGACGATAATTTGAGTTCGCTGGAGTTTAGTGTCTCCTTATGCCATTTTGCAGATAAAACTTTTACAATGCGTTGCGTGACAAATTGACTTTGACGGCTAGGGAATGCATGCAATTCTAAAAAATTTCCTCATAACCAATGCAGTGCCATAAGTTGGCCGTATTTCATCTTGTTGTGCGCGTTGATCAATGGCGCATTTTAATTTCCATTTATTTTCTTAATATCTTATCACTTTCCTGTGACCACTCTCTCTTTCTCTCTGTTGCGCAATGGAACGTGGTTTTGCGGTGCACTATATTTCGTCTTCTACTACATATTAATAAAAAAAATATTTTATTTTAAATGACCCTTATTTTTATTAAACATATTATTAACGGCCGTAATGGCCAATTGGTTAGCATTGTTTACTGACATTCGGAAGGCCAAGGTTCGAGCCCAGGTTCGACCGACATCTAAAATTATAGAAAATTTAATTTTCTAATTGTGGTCGCTCCACGGCAGCACATGTCAAGCTCCCCGAGAGTATTTCTGAAATGAAATTCAAATTCCTCATGAAAATCAATCGGCCGTTCGGAGGCGGCTTAGTATAAAATGTAGGTCCCTCCATTTGATGGTAAAAAAAAAACATCAAGACGCAAAATTACAAATTGGAGGAGGAGCTCGACCGAAAATCGCTTCAGCGGTTACCAAACGCTATATTAAAATGTATTCTTATAATAAATAATTTCTATTTTTTCATACGACTTGATAAATATTTAAACTTATAATGAGTACTCATAGAGAACTATATCTATGCTCTCTTTATTTGTGTATATTCAGCTATTAAGGTAGATCAGAAAAATTTGAATATTTATTGCTTTAATTTTTGTGAAAAAAAACTCGTTTTGTTTGGTTTTTCAATGCCGCTTTAAATATATTTAATAGATGAAAATCAATTTAAGCTGAAAATAATTTCGGTAAACTGTACCGTGAAAACAGTACCGTTTAATGTTCAAAGGTTTAATTATTTGTAGTTATTTCAAGGGTTAAATTATTGAATTCAGCATACTGGCAGCACCGTGAATCAGACCATATGGCAATTGACATTTTACCTCAGAGGCTTTGTGTTTACGGTAGATATTGGTTAATTTAGATTGGAGCGAAATTTTTAAATTACGGAATTTTTTTTTTTGAGTATTTTTATACAGGACATAAAAGGTATATCGAAAATTATAACTGAACATATATATAAAAACTACAAAATTTCAATATCTCGACTATAAAATTCAATTGAGTTAACTGGATTAAATAGCTTGCAAAGTGCGTAGTACGATAATTATTTTTCGCACTAGTTGCGTGACATATTCTAGATGTTACGTGGATGGCAGGTAATAAACATTTCTGAAATTCAATTGTAAATGTATATTTACGGCTTTTAATAATAGCATTGCATAAAACATATTTCTTTTATTTATAATTTGTTTGCTTATTAATAAAATAAGTATAAAGTAGTTTTTCAGTGCCAGTGCGTCATCAGCGGTTTTTGGTTAATACCAAATTTCTTAGTATTACACAGCAGCAGTGTGACGTACATACATATACCTGTTCATGAATGTATGGAGCTGCTTTAAAAATATCTGCTTTCTTCCTCGTTAGGAATTGAGTAATGCATTAAAATTTTGATGCTTAGAAAAATATTTAATAATGCCGTAGTATTGATAGCAAAAAAAAAACATCAAATCATGTTTTCTCCTTAAACTTATAAGGAAGAAACTGGAAGCAACTACATGAAAAAGTTTTAACACTGAAAAAAAAAACTACTTTTAAGTAGACATCAATTTATAAAACGCAAATTGTTTTTTAATCTGTTAAGCAAAAAACAATATGGTCAAGATGTCGAATAAAGACCCCAGCAGTTTGTAAACAAATCACAATACAAATAATGCTTAAGCACGTTATCAAAAGCTATTTAAATTAAATAGGAACAATTTATATTTCAATTATCATCTAAAAGCCATTCACAAATGAAGTGTTGTTGTATGTTTATTATAATCGTATTATTATAGGCACAGTACAATGTATGCACGTATGTTCAATATGTGCAAATATTTGCATCACTAAAACTGCATTTAACTTGTTGCTCTGTGCTGTATTATCGTACAATGTAATAAAGGCATATTGTTGTTTTTGTTTATAATGTAAATTTAAAGTGGAAAATTTATAGATTTGCGTGTAGTGTTTATAAGTGAATGGCTTTCCTTCAAATTACAGAAACTATGCCTAAACTATGCCCTATGCGGCTGCGATAGCCGAGTGGTTAACACTGCGTACTACAATTCAAAAGGCTTGGGTTCGACTCTAGGTGCGAGCAACATCCAATTTTATAGAAAATTAATTTTTCTAATTGCGATCGCCCCTCGGCAGAGGGATGTCAAGCCTTCCGAGTGTATTTCTGGCGTGAAATAAAAAGCTCCATAAAAATCCATCAGTCGTTCGGAGGCGGCTAAGTATAAACTGTAGGTCCCTCCATTTGTTGGCAAAAAAAAAACCACGACGTAAAACCACAAATTGGAGGAAGAGCTCGGCCAAAAATCGCTTCAGCGGTAACAAAGCACAAAATTTTATTTATATACATACGTACCTAATTACATATGTATATTATGACTTACGTCGCCGCTCACGAACTTTCGATTTAAAAAATAAATTATTGACAGCAAAAACATCAGTCGAAAATTCGGACTGCTCTCTACACATATGTACGTAGAGGATTGCTTAAAGTGTCTAGAAAGATTACTATAAAATCTCTGTGAAAAAGGCAAGTGATGAGCAGGTTTGGTTTTGTTTCTGTGCGCTTCAGACTCGCTACACCAAATTACACGTTATATATACATATGTACATATATAGTTACATATATATATGCACTTTCTGTTTTTACTATTAGTATTTTGTCAAATATTTTTGGTTTTGTCGAAAACAACATATTTACATATAAACACTTTGCTTAAAAGTGTTGATGTACGAAGCATGAAGCATGTGACTCAGCAAATTGGCAATTTATTATAAATAATATAGTGTGTTTATGTGCTTTGAAGTCAAGTGTTTGGTCTTTCTTAACTATTGACCTTTGATACGGCGAGCACATTCAACGCGGAAAGATCAACAAGTTGTTTTTACAGCGTCACAAAAAATTAATATCACTTGTGAGTGATTTAAAAATTCAGAAGCCTATCAATGAGTGTTAAATATTAGTTCAAACTTAGTTGGGATAGGTTAATGACTTACCAGTTCTACTTTAAAAACTTACTTATATATATGTAAATACTAAACGATATGTTGTAATGCCTTATTCATGGGATGTGAGCATGTGTAGGATTTCAAAACAGTACATTTTCCACTGAATATATGTACATATTTATAAAGCACAGAAAATAATAATCAGTCTATGGTGTTTGCTTAAAATAACTACACAGTGTAGTTTCAAGAAAATATAACTCAGCCGAACGCTAAATATTTAATTATTTTGCCTATTTTCTGGAATATATGTAATTAACAAAAAGAAAATATTGTACTTAAATAGAATATTTTCATTTTAATAGCAAAAAAAATAATTTACATAGATAATTCCAAAAAAAAAATTTTTTTTTTGTATTCTTATTGAAAGTGTTAACTTCAATAAATTTTAAGTTAGAATTAAATTTAAAAAAATTCAAGCTTAAAGTAAAGCAAACTTAACGCTACAACTAATTTAGGTAGGCTTTAAATTTGAATGCCAAATTTACATATCAGTGGCGTTTGCTTGCCAAAAAGGTTTTTTTTTTGCAATATAAATTTATCATAATTCCTAATTAATGAATATTAGCGTCAACGGAAAGTTTCAATTATCCACTAATCGACATTATAGCTACAGTTCGCATATTAAATACATATGTATGTATGTACATTTTCAATTTATATATGAATGATATATATGAAATGTTTAGAAATATACATATGTACATACAAGCGTAAATATGTGCATCTAAAAATAAAACTAACTGGTAGATAAGAGTTATTAGCGTTTTTACTGCAGCTGTAGGTACTTGAAATGCTTCGACTTTGCATTTAGATGATGTTTAGCGCTTAATCGATTTTATATATTTTTGATTTCTTATTGATTTTGTACATATTATGTATATATAAAAAAAAATGGCAGCAAATCTTCGCTTATTTAAAATTAATAATTATACAGTATCGACGTTTCTACGCGAGCAGTTTAAATTGTAGCGTTGTACGGTAAGCTGGTCACTAAATAAAAATTAAAAATTAATAATAAAGTGACAGTGAGTTATTGTCTACGCGTGTGAAGTATTATTGAAAGATTAAAACAAATTTTTGTTGTGCTTGTTACTTCATAAAGAGGTTCTTGAAGCGGAACGCATTAGTAGAATTTCCAAAATATGAAAATACAAATACAATTAATTTTAATTACTATGTGAGGTGCAAAATGTAGAGGAAATTCGACAAAAAAAAATGAAAAAATTTAAAAAAAATAAAAGACATAAAAAAATATATATAATAAAAGAAAATGAAAAAAAAATTAAAAATTAAAAAAAAATAATTAAAAATAGATTTTTGACTTGAAATTTTTTCAATTTTCTTCTATTTCATGTTAATTACAATCAATTGCCTCTATCTCATTCACAGCGAAATTAAATTTATCATAAAAGTACAACTAGCAGTAATCAAGGGCAATCATGTCTTCACTTGCGGCACTCAAAAAGCTAAGACTGACACATTTATGCATAGCCATAACCTTTTTCATATCTGGTCTGGTAATCAATGTGGTTCAGTTAATATTGCATTTGACATTGAAACCCTTCAATGTGGTCTTATTTAGACGTATTATGTATTATCTTTGCTATTCGCTAAACTCACGTAAGTATTTACACATACATTTTTACATAAATATATGATGTATGTAGTTGAATCGTGCTTCATTCAATTTGCTTTCTATTTTAGAACTACTTTTTGCTGCTGAGTGGTATTCGAATAGTAAAATACATGTTTATATGGATGCAGATGACTTGAAAAATTTCAGTGGTAAAGAGCATTGTTTACTCATAATGAATCATGCATACGAAATTGATTGGCTAGCCGGTTGGATGTTTACCGAAAAGAATGGTGTGCTGGGCAATTGCAAAGCGTATGCCAAGAAGGCCATATCATATGTGCCAGCTATTGGTTGGGCATGGTATTTTGCTGAATTTGTCTTTTTGGAACGTTCCTACGATAAGGATAAGGAAATTATTGCACGTCAACTCAAAGAGGTTTTTGCATATCCCGATCCCACATGGTTGCTGCTAAATGCCGAAGGTACACGTTTTACGCCGAAAAAACATGAGGCTTCCATTAAATTCGCACAAGAGCGTGGCATGACCGTACTGAAGCATCACCTGGTGCCACGTACAAAAGGTTTCACTGCTAGTCTGCCAACATTGCGTGGACGCTGTCCAGCTATCTACGATGTTAATTTGGCCTTCAAGCAGGATGCAAAGGTGGGTTGGTTAATTAATCCACTTCATCTTTATATAATTATATTGTACCTTACTTTCATGTACTTATATGTAGAACCCACCGACTATTTCTACAATATTAAATGGCTTGCCAGTAGAGGGTTTCATGTTCATTCGTCGCATACCACTGGAAGTTGTACCTGAAGGGGACGAAGCGGCTGCTGAGTGGTTGCAAAATTTATTCCGCGAAAAGGATCGCCTTATCGATAGCTTCCATACAACAGGCAGTTTCTTTGAAACGTCTGGATTCAAAGAGGTGCCAGTACATCATTTTAAATATCGACCATACAATTTAATTAATTTTGTACTATGGTCGGTATTCACGATATCGTTAATACTCTATTATTTGGTATCCTCATTTATGGCACAAAATTGGATTGGTCTATCTACTGCGATTGGCATACTATTGGCAAGTGAGTGCCTAGAAAAATTACGCAAAATTAAAAAAAAAATTTACACTTATTTTTCATTTTTTTTTTCCAGTTTACATAATGATGGTGAAGTCAATAAATATGTCAAAAATTAGTAAAGCATCTTCGTATGGTTCTGAAGCGCAGAATCACATAAAATCCAACTAATTCGAAATGTTCAGGCAACATTTGATCAGAGAGGGTAATCAATAAGCGAGCGACCATCCATAACAAATTTTATCAATGCGCACATACATATTTCTTAAGAAAAAACGTACAAAACGACGAGATTGTAGGTTTTATTACAGTAATGGTTATAAAATTCGCAAAGTTGAGATTCACAGATGGTGTTTTTTTTTTTTTAATGAAGAAAACGCGCGTAAATTTTTTGTGTATTTGATATATGTATGTATACCTGCAAGTATATTTGCTAAAATATAAATATTTCAACACTCTATATAGGCATATAAAAAATAAATTTGATGGAAAAAAATTACATATGTCACATGGCAACAATGTCCAATTGTAGTCAAATGCAGTAATGGCAGCAGTGCTTTTATATTTAATGAATACTAAATAATTCCTAAACTGTTATGCTACAGTAAAAGTGTCACAAAAGAACAATACAACCACCTATTAATATTTAAGATAATTAGAGTGCGAATTATATACATACTTTGTAAGAGTATTACGAATAACTTCCTTTAGTCTTATAAATGTAAAATGATGTTATTTGAAACTGACTTGAAATAGCATGGGGGAAATTTATGCTAATTAAATTTGAAGTTAATAAATAATGCATATGGTTTAATATGCAATGGAATTTCGGCGATTTTTTATTTTAAAAATTTATTTCATATTTTCTATATTTAATAGTTATTCCAAATTTTGAAATAAATGGTTTTTTTTTTGGATTTTTTATTTTCCAAAATATTTTTTTTTTACTTTTTTTTCCAACTTTTTTTTTATGAAAGTAACAGTTTCATTTTAAGTTAGGTTTTTATTTTCGAAACAAAAAGTTTTATATTAATTAATTTAGTATCTATTAATTTAAAATAGTTCCTAATTGCCATTTTAATTAATTAATTTCATTTTTTTATAATTTATTTCTCACTTTCATTAACATTTCCCATTATGACCACATTTAGCTCAAACTTTTAATTACCAACCGAATCTTATCCTATTGGAATCTGATTTTCAGTTTTTATTTTTATTTTAATTGTTACTAATTACCATTTGTAATAAAATTTTGTCAATACGCACAGGCAAAGCTACTACACCTGTTTCGTATCAGCGTTAAGATTATACGATTTTTTTTTTACTGCATAGCAAGTGTGCTAGCTATAAGCATGTGTATATACATACTCAAGTTTGACCAACGTTCCAAAATGTGTTTGTATTTGTTTGAGGAAATTGCATTAAATAATTAATTTCCTATATGAAGTAGCAGAAGTAGCCAAAGTTCATATTCCACGCTTATCTTATTGTGTTATTATCAGTTAATTGTAATATTTTTAGAGCATTTCGTGGTGGTAAAGGCATTAATATAAGGTTTATAAATTGTTATTGTAATCTTTGTTCTTATATTATTGTGACAAATTATAATGGCCAAATGAACAGAAGAATTCAATAGATTTAGTTTGAAGCGATCTATATGTCTCAGCTATTATATATAATCTCTAATGTAAACCGTTAGTGGATGGCGTTTAGTTACAAATATATTTCAGAAAATCATTCCTTTTGTAGTGTAACTGTAACCACCTAATTATTAAGAGTGATTTATAAACCACCGGCAAACTTTTTGTTTTTAAATATATATGCAATTTTAATAAAGAGAAATTTTTGTAATTGTATTGAATAAAAAGGATCGAAAATTTAGTTTAAATTAATTGATTTTATAAAAACAAAATATAAATAATAAAAAGTGTGTGAAACCGTGGATACAAAAATTTGCCAATTTGCATCAAGGAGTCAACCATTTTCGGAATACATATAACCAATTTTTAGGTGCATTTATTTATTATATTGTTTTGGAAATATGTACAACAAAGTTAGTTTTCAATAAAAGCAAATAAATTATAAATTGTATTGGTTGTAAAGTCCTTCCATATCAATTCTTCTCCGTTGTATTTTTTTATCATTATTAATAAAAATATGTATATTAAATATATAATTTATTGTGCTTGTTGTAGTGTGTGATCTCTCTTCCTAAAAATTGAAAAAAAAAATATATTTTAGTGCTTCTTTTAGGCATATATATATGTAAGTTTTGGCATATATGGACAAATAACTGTTTTAGTAATATTGCATATTTATGTATGTATGTACGTGTATCAATTTATTTATAGTAATAAATATATTGTCCTCATAGAAAAATATACGAAAAATATAACAAATAATTGTTGTAATTACACTCATATTTCTTGTATGAATGTCTTAAAATTAG
Organism: Neoceratitis asiatica; assembly: GCA_030068015.2. Classification (NCBI taxonomy): domain Eukaryota; kingdom Metazoa; phylum Arthropoda; class Insecta; order Diptera; family Tephritidae; genus Neoceratitis; species Neoceratitis asiatica. The sequence continues at coordinate 65,645,764 of CM061526.1, forward strand.
TATAAAAATCAATAAAACTGTTTTGTAAGCAATGTTTTATGGACATAATCCATAATCACAATTATTTGGTTTTACAAAAGGGTCAGAGAAATGTGTTTTACTGTGCTGTGTTCCTTAGAACTGTGCACATTCTCCTATAGGATTTTTTTTTTAAATAAATAAATATATATATATGTAATAGTTCAACACATTTCGCAGACACATTGTGTTTACTGTTTACTGAGGAATCTTTTGTGAATCTATTTTTATGGGCATTTCTTGAAGGATTCTATATTTGTGTTGAAGGAGAAATATTCAGAATTGCTCACAATCAACAACGATTTCCAATTTCTATATAATATTAGCGTTAGGCATACGTAAAAGGCATGGGGGGGGGAGACTTGCTTAGTAAATTGGTCATTCTAGTTTTGAGTAATAGACTGCTATTAAAGGATATAAAAAAAAAATGATGCTGATTGGTGTGTTGACGCATATTTTGAATAAAGACTTAGTTAAGGAGTTGGGCCACTCTAGAATTTTCGAAAATGGATTCTTTTTCTTTCAAATGATACATTATTTTCTCAAAAATGTTATCCCGAAAGATCATGACAGATAAAAATTGCCAAATGCCCCATTTTCGTTCTCTAGTTGAAGCGTCTGTTTCAGGCATACTCAAAATTTTAAACGCGTTTATCTCAAAACTGTTTTTTTTTTCAAGTTGGACGGAAACAACAAACAATTTACAACCGATTCACTGAAATTTGGACAACGTCTTCGGAAATACATTGTCTACAGAAGTACACATGTAGGATTTTATTTTTATTTTGCATTGTTTTTTTTTTATTCACAAATTTCGAACAATTTTTTAGGCCAAATTGTTACTTTCTCCTTTAGGAACCCGCCATTATGTCAGAAATGCATACATATATTGAAAAAAAATCCTACGTATTTCTGTAGCTATTGCTATTTACAAGCGGAAAACGTTCAACAACTTATTAAAATAAAAATATTACAAGAGCTGTGTGTCCGGCCGTGGTTCCCAAACGGAGACCTCCTAGGAAGAAAGATATATAGCCGTCATTTTTAAATAAATTTTTCTTAAAAAATAGTTATGAGCAGTTAATTATATGTATGTATAATAAATGCCTTTTGTCAAAAATCAGATTTATTTAATAGTTTTCCCGAAAAAAAATCTGAAAGAAGACCTATTTTGTGGCCCTCTAGAGTGGCCCTTAATATTAACAGAAACTCGAAACTTTTTCGTTGCTAAATTTAATAAATGAATTATAAAACTATTTTCGAAATAATGTAACCGAAAATTTAACTGCTTTTAAAGTTCTAAGCCGAAATCCGAGCCGGGTTAATAAAACTTGAATTTTTCGGTGTAGCGTGTATTCACATTGGCATATGTATATATTTATTCTGCATTTATTATTGGATTATTTACTCTCAATTTGCAATGCAATAAACTCTATTTATTTATATTTTTTTTTATAAAAGAATTAAAGAGCTTTCGCATGCAAATGTATGTAGATATGAACATATATTCCTATACTTGATAGCATATGCAAATCGACAAGTAGCTCTAGTACATGCATATATATGTATGTATGTATATCTTGTGCCATATGGTTAATTAACGCACAATAGACCTTATGGTCAGTGACATGGAACTTGTAAAATGCGCCAAAAAGCCAACAGCTGTTTTGCAAAATAGCCCACAATTGCTATAACGTATTTAATAATAGGATGCAGCGAGTTGCATTAAATTAATATTGAATATTTATTTTAAATTAACAAAAAAAAATTTAAAACCGACAGGATTTGCTGCCATTACTAAAAATCCATTTTATTTTCTTTCTCGCAAGGATTTCATTTCAACTGTCAAACTGGTTTGACGCAAACGCAATTGCTTAGCCAGCAAATCAGCTGCGGTAGCCATTCGAAGAAGCACAATTTTATGGTAGTAGTTTGTGAATTTATACAACTTTGTGTTGCTCATTGTTATTGAATTATTTAACAATTTATACCGTTCAACATATAGGTAACTTACACATTTACATACATACCTACATATGTTGCTAGTTTCTATAAACATTATTGCGGCGGCACTGTGAGCTAATAGCGTTTTTTACGAGGTGTTGGTGTTGCTAAAAGTGATTAAAAGTTTGGTGTGAGAATTTTATCAATCGATAATAATTTGGTTTATTGTTTTATTTACTTATACGTATGTATTCATAAACATGTACACATAAGTGCTTAAAAGAATATGTACTTTAGTAATAAAAGGACTTTGGATATGCTCATAACAATGCCTTCCCTTTAACAAATAGGAAATCTAGTTGGCATTTTACTTACGGAAATCGGAAACGGATTTTTAATAATAGTACATAAAAATTATTGTAAACGCATTTATATTTTATCAATCTTAAATTCTTAATCAAATTGTAAAAAAAAAATTATTTTAATTTAATTTAATTAGAAGGGCTGATGCTGTCAAAGTGTTTGTCTGGAAAATGAATTGTGAAGGAAGAGAATCATCTTATTAATTTTTTGGTAAAATTCACATTTAACAAACTGATGATAATTTGGGGAAACTACTACAAATATTTTACATTTTAATAACCAATTTGCATACTCATTCACTCACGCTACATATGTAACTAGGCACAATCAATTATTGCACAACCCGCCTGGTGTTCACGAGTTAATTACCTTCTTTTGTTTATTTTTTTGTTTAATTTTTACGTACAGATGTATGTACATATATATTTATTTACAAACTTATATGTATATATACCCACATGTAAAATGTACATTCTCTAGCTCTGGCAAATGATTCTTGAAAGATGTACTGTTTAGCGTGTTCTCTAGTGCTATACCAAGTTTAGTTACTGTCGGGTTTCGTTGAATACAAATGATATTTAGAAAGAAAAGCTCCCGCTATCAGTTGCGTTTACTGCTGTTACCTGTTTGGAGAGAGTTTTTAGTCTTTATTCTTCAGTTCTTGTGATCGGTTGTTTGTTGATCGCCAAGTCGGGCATATACATATATAGAATTAAATAAGTAAGGAAGCAGTGCGTATAATATAAAATAATAATAAAAAAATAAAAAGTTATACGAAAGTGGACTATTATTTGTTTTTGTTTTATTTAATCTAGAAATTGTGTGAAGAATATTAAACGCAAATCGAATTAAATGCGTGCTTAATTATACGCACATACATACATAAATGTGCATATGTGCATTTGTGCTATATATTTATTCATATATGTATATAATTTCCTTCACTCTTCTGCAACAAATCTAAATATTTAGTTTTTAATGTTATTTTTTTAGCCTTATAGCACACCACAACACCAACCATCATGATCTCGTTAGCGGAGCTGAAAAAGCTAACGATTGTGCATTTAGGCATAGCAGTCACCTTCTTCATCTCTGGTTTGGTGATCAATTTGATACAGCTGATATTGTATCTGACGCTGAAACCTTTCAATATTAAACTTTTCAGACACATTATGTATTATCTCTGTTATTCAATGTACTCGCGTAAGTAATAACACCACATATACATACATATCCATATATAAGTAAGTGTGATATACTCTTATTTATAAACTCCTATTTTTGTTTATTTAGAATTGATTTTCGTCGCTGAATGGTATTCAAATAGCACATTACATTTATATATGGATCCCGCAGACTTGGAGATGTTTGCTGGCCATGAGCATGTAATGATTATACAAAATCATTCATATGAAATTGATTGGCTATGTGGTTGGATGTTTGCTGACAAAGTCCATTGTTTGGGCAATTGCAAAGCTTACGCAAAGAAAGCCATATCGTATGTGCCTGTAATGGGTTGGGCTTGGAAGTTTGCTGAATTTGTATTTTTGGAACGTTCATTTGACAAGGATAGCGAAATCATCGCACGTCAATTGAAGGAGATCTTTGCCTATCCAGATCCTATATGGTTGTTGCTGAACGCCGAAGGTACACGTTTTACACCGAAAAAACATGAAGCTTGCGTGAAATTCGCAGAGGAACGTGGTTTACCTTTGCTCAAACATCACTTAACACCACGTACCAAGGGCTTTACAACAAGTCTACCCACAATGCGTGGTCGTTGCGCTGCCATTTATGATACAAATTTGGCTTTTAGAAAGGATGCTAAAGTAAGAGTGACTTGTATTGAAAATCTTTTATATTTTAACAATATTTATATTTCATTCATGTATTTATTTGTTCTTCATAGAATGAGCCAACTATCTCGACACTATTAAATGGTTACTCAGTTGAAGGTCATTTATTTGCACGTCGCATACCACTCGATGCTGTGCCAGAGGGTGAAAAGGAGGCTGCTGAGTGGTTACACAATTTGTATAAGGAGAAGGATAGTTTTATCGATAGTTTTCATAAAACTGGAAATTTCTTTGAGGCTTCCGGTCAGAAGCCAGTGCCAGTTAAAGTTTTGCAATATCGTCCATGTAGTTTAATCAACTTTGCACTCTGGGCAGTATTCTCAGTAACGGTTATACTTTATTATTTGATTTCGTCATTACTGGCACAAAATTGGATTGGCTTTTCGATTGCTGTGGTTATATTGCTGACATGTAAGCGATTATTATGAATAATTTAATTATAATTATTAATATTTCCAATATAAATTGCTTACATTTTTTCCTGCAGTCTATATACTCATGGTTAAATCAATCAACATGTCGAAAATCAGCAAAGCTTCATCGTATGGCTCTGAAACGACGAAAATGGATTCGAAGACAAAGTAAATCAACTGTGCTTGCGTATACACGTATGTATATACGCGTATGATACGCTTATGAGAGCGTACATACATATGCAAATACGCCAGCGACCACCACCAATTACAAGTTTTATAAACATGAGAATGTATGTATATAGCCATAAATTAATTTCCCATTATCTGATACATTGCGTATTTAACAATTAAAATGCGGACAAAGTTCAAATGAATTTTTAAACCGTCTACCCTTATTACCTACACTATGTATAACAAAAAAAAGTGTACGTAAATGTACTTACATAAAAAGTGTATATTGTATGTATATTAGGAGAGTTAATGGGAAACCTATATATATGTTATAAATAACGATATATCATATTGATCATTTTTTTATAGTTTTTGTGTGTGTAATAACACTGAAGTAGTGCTAAAATGACAGTATAACATCGAGAGCAGTTAATAAATGCTCAAATTTTCTATATCAGCATATTGTGGAAAGATATTTAAAGAGAAAATATGTCAACAAAATGAAAGAAAATATTGAAAAAACAATGTAGAGTTGTGACCGAACTCTCAAATTGAAGCTCGCTATTTAGAGTATGTGTAATAGTTGACAACTGATTATGGATAATTGTTAAAAATCATATTTTTGCAAGTTTTCCAACATAATTGGCAATTATTTGGAATTGTGCTGCCAAAAATAATTAACACGTCAAGTAATACTTGTAAATAAATAAATTTTAGATATCAACTGACACTATATGAATGATATTTTTAAACATAAATTGCGCTTTTGTTTTTCAAATATATATATCTAATTATATATTATTAAATATATATGAATTTGAAGCACTTGAAATGCAGCATTCAGATTTGATTTTAAGATTAACATATGCGTATACATATGCACGCAATTTTATAGTTTTAAACATTTTGTGCCAATTTTGCGTAATAATTGCTATTAAAAGCTGTAAATTATAAACTAAAATATTAATTCACTTAGAAACTGCGCGCATAATTGTATAATTGTACTGAAAAATATGTAGTGCTCCCAAAAAAAACATTTTTTGATTTGAAACTTGTTTAAAGCAGGCGTAACCTAAAATGGGTTGGTTTTTTCGCAAAAAAAAAAAAAATGCACATAAAAGCAAGGAATTAAGTCAGCCTTGTAAGTATCTTCCAAAAAAAAAAAAATTTATCGCAGAATGCTTAAGTTTTTTTTTTTAAATTTACATTATTAATTTAATTTTTTTTAACGAATTACAATTACTTTAGTGTTCATAAACGCATGTTAGAAATGTAGAAATTCATTAAGCATATATTAGTTATTATAAAAAAAAATTAACTTTAATTGATACATATTGTATTTATGTACTTCTTAAAAATCAGTCATGATATTCACAATAAAAATACATAAAAAATTTTGTTTTTAATAATTTAATTTTTTTATTGAATTGTTTGGCGTCTTCGTGTATATTTTATCTAAGTGAAAAACTCTAATTACTAAATATCTACATATATACATATATATAAGTTATAACAGTGTCTCGAGTCAGTAAGGTGATATGTCAATTGAGGTGAGTTGTGCACTTTGATTATTTAGATATCGCTTCCGCTTTATAATAACTTAAATAACAATATTTTTTTTATATTACTATTAATGTTCATTTACATACAAATATGAAAGAAAGTAGAGTACATTGTCCATTATTTAAATTAATTGTGTTATATAATCCAGCAAACGCTAATAGCAATAAGTCACCAAGGCAAAAAAACTCTTAATAAATTTATTTTTAAATTAACAGAGCTTGGAAGAATACAAAAAATAATAAAATAAAATAATAATAACAGCGCATAAAATGGCATAATGTGAATATATGTATTTTTTTATATAAATAAAAAGCATTTTTAACACGATATGATATAGCAGTTATCAAAATTTAATCATTTCCAAGCGCATATAAATTTTTGTTTTTAATTTTTCAACTAATAAATAATATAATCTTGAGTTTAAAGTTCGTACAAATTGAATTTGTGGAAAAAAACATCAGCAATTTAATTTTATAACACTTCTTTTTTTCACTTGAGTCACAATCATCATATGTGTACGTGCATATATGTACATTCATATATATTTAATTGATTTACTTTCGCATCTTTGCAAAAAACAAGAGACAGAAAAAGTTAATAACCGATATTTCTGAACAATAAAATGTACAAAGTTCATTACTTATTGAAAAAGAGCTTCGAAAAACTGTTTGCATTTGTTTGAAATGGTGAAATGGGCACTTTCCCGTAATATATTTATATGCACACATACGTATGTATATGTAGATTAGAGCAAGACGTTTTTAAAAATTATGATAATTTACCAAACGCACCGAAATATTGTCGGCAGTAATAAGTCAAATCTCTCATTTAAAGTATAAATATACATACATATGTATGTACATATGTAGGAATATGTATGAGTCTTAAAAGAACACTACCCCAATAGTGATACTAAAATTAATACACAACATACATATGTACACGTATGCATATATGTATAAAAACATATGATTTTGGCTTCGTGATAAATGAATTTATACTTTCATTAAATATTTTTTAGAGGTCAGAGTCTATATTGTGATAAGCCGGCTGGGACTGCATTGTTTGTGATTTGAGCAGAGAAATTGACAAAAATTTACTTACATATGTATATATACATAAATATATGTGTATAACATATAAATGCCCAAAAGCGAGCATATTTAAATTTAAAAAATAGTTTTTAAGCGCCGTCAGCGTGTTAGGGGCTCAAGAATTTACCGGTGCCTGTCGTAAGAGGCGACTAAAATCCAATAGTTCCTGCGACAGTCGGGTCTTTACACCGGAACGTGCCGGTTTTTTATCCGGCCAAGGACTATCACTCCCGTAATATTCTCCGAATCCCAATTTGGGAGAATTTTTCCGCGGTTAAAACAACAACAACAACAACAAAATAAGCTGTATTTATTGTCGTTCTTTGCAAATAATGTTGTTGATATAGTAAAATATGTGTAAATGTCGAAGATGAATTCGTTTTAAGATACTCTTAGCTTAAAAAATATTCAAGATACCAAGAAGAAGATAGTTTTATTCAAATATTTTCTTAGACTTATTAACTATCTGACATAAATGGACTTTTGCCTTGCTTTTGTGCTAAAGACTTCGTTTATTGAGAAATACAATTTTTATTAAAAAAAAAAAAAGAAAATGAAAAGAATATTTTTGTAAATAAAATAATGAAGAAAAGTAAAACATACACACGAGAATTCCCAATTTTTAAAGTCTATTTTACGAAATCTAAAGAAATACAAAAGTTTTAAGTGCACCAGCATGTTTTTTTAATTATATTTATATTGTTAATATTTTGAAAGTGGCAATTTCTTTGAGATATTATCAAAAAAACGTTTAGTCTCAAATTTATTTGAGTGAAACTACCTTTCTTTGCTTTTGTATCACGATAATATTATTATATATATATTTTAAATTTATTGAAACATTCGTAGTTTTATACACAAGACATTCTTCTTCTTTGTTATGAAAGTATTTTTTTTTAAATTATTTTTTATTTATTTTAATCTATTTTTATGTTTAAAGCTCTTACTTGCAAAAAAAAATTGCTGTTGTTGCTGTAGTAACCGGAAAAAATTGCTCAAATTCTTGGTCTTTCATGCATCTACATATGTAACGGGAAAAAGAAAAAACACAGAAAATTCAAATTTATTGGTGAATGTATATTATCATTCGAAATAACCTTCTTTGGCATTTATTTTTTGAAGATTATCTCTTTCAAATGTTGGTCGCGGCGGCTACGCCTCAGATGGTCCATCCGTTGAGTCCAATCTTCGATGACTCGTTCGAGCATTTCGACTGGTAACTGACGAATGAAACGCGTGATGTTTTGCTCCAAGGCCTGAATCAAAGCGGGATTGTCCGCTTAGACTTTAGACCATACCCATCCCCACAGAAAAAAGTCTAACGATGTGATATAACACGAGCTTGGTGGTCAATCGACCGGCCCAAAACGTGACATTATCTGCTCACCGAAGTCTTCTCTCAATAAATCCATTGATTGATGCGATGTGTGCGAAGTGGCGCCGTCTTGTTGAAACAAAATGTCGCGGAGATCAGGAGCTTCAATTTCAGGCATTAAATAGACGGTTATCATGGCGCGATAACGGTCGCCATTAACGGTTACGTTCTCACCGGCATCTTTTTTGAAGAAATATGGACCGATGATTCTACCGGCTCACAAACCACACCAAACTGTTGTTTTTTCGGGATGAAATGGCAGCTCTAGAATCTCTTCAGGTTGCTCTACATACCCATTGAGCAATGCTTTACATACCCATTGAGCCAGAAATGGGCCTCATCGCTGAACAAAATTTGGCTCGAGAACGTTGGATCTTCTTGGAACTTTTCAAGATACCATAGAACGAAGCGATGTCGTTTGGGAATATCGAGCGGCTTCAGTTCTTGCACAATCTGTATTTTGTACGATTTCAATTTGATATATCGAAGTAAAATGCGCCAAGTGGTTCCATACGTCAGACCGAGTTGATACGAACGTCGCCGAATCGACTCTCCGCGGTCTTCGTGTACACTCTCAGCTACGGCCGGTATATTTTCTTCACTGCATGCTGGACGTGGTCTATTCGGTCGAATATTATCCAATAATGAATGCTGGGTCTCAAGATGGGTGATGGTGTAGCGAATAGTACGTTCAGTAGGCCGATTAAGTTGACCATAAGTAGAGCGAAGTGCGCGAAACACATTCTTTACAGAACGTGAGTTTTCGTCAAAAATTTGAAAGATTTGTAAACGTTGTTCAGGCGTAAGTCTTTCCATGATGAAATGCCAAACAATGCTGAACAAAAATAACATAAAAGTTTGACACGACTCAAGCGTGATCTATTGAAAAAAGTGTCTCTACTTGAATCACCCTTTACATATGTATGTACAGTTTTTTTTTGGAAATAATAGCAGTGATTTGTGAAGATCAAAATAATAATTTTTCTACACTTACAAATTTGTTATCATTTAATTTTTTTCTATGCCCAAATATTGTCATTCTGTGTTCAAATTGATTTTTTTTTATAGAGCTATCAAATTCATGGGATTCCGTTATCTTTTGTGCTACGTAGTAAATTTTTTTATTGCAATTTAAAGTAGCAGTGCAAGCAAAATCAATTTTAATCAATGTCTACTGATTTTACAACTTTTTAGAGAATACATCGCTCTTTAAATTTGAAAACACATATATTTCATGCCATAAACTGTTCTGAAGAAAAAAAAAAATGTCATTAAAAAATTATTGGCGGAAGTAATATCGTAGCTTGCTCGGATGCTTTGCCAAAATGGTTGCGAATGCATAAAAATATACACGACAATGATCATGCGACGAAGTACTAATTATTTAAGCATTATTTTTCATTGTTATCATGAATCAGTTGGTTTTTGCTATAGAATGCTCAATTCCGTTACCAATAATGACAGCTGAAATTCTTTTATTTACACACTAATTTATTTATTTAAAGAAGCGCTTTATGTTAAATTTTAATGAAACCATATTTCTTGTAAGCTAAAAGAAATAATAATGAACTGTAAAAACCATCAAGATTTCCTGCTATTATTTCGCACACAATGATGTGAATATATATTTATTCCTTAAAGAAATATACATACATTTATGTACACATGGCAGAAAAAGTCTGCGTTCACTCACTGTATTAAAGTATTCAGCACAAAAAAAGTTAAGCATTTCAAAACAATCACTATTTTATTTTTACTTATTTTGAAGCCAATTCTTTGAAGAATGTTTGAGCAACATTTTGTAGAATTTGATCTGCGTCGTTCTGAGTTAACGGTACTACAGTACCGCTACTTAAGTAAGTTGAGCAGAAAAAGTGTGCGTTCAATTTAAAAAGCGATGGTTTGTTGCATTGAAAATACAAATTATTTATGTTGAATTTAATTTTAAATGATAGACGATAGTAATCGCGATTAGGAAGAAGCTAAAGCGTATATAAATATAGGAGACACTCATTTTTTTTTAATATGGACCAAAAGTGAAAATAAATTGAAATTGGTGAAAGGAAAATCATTGTTGGTTTGTGGCAGAATTGTATAAGTCATCGGTAAATCGCAAAAACTGTTGGGAGACAGAACTCGTCAGTCTAGAGAGTAATAAACAACTTCAAACAAAATCCTATCCAGAATCCGTCGGTTCGATTCCTGGCGAAAGAAGTCTGATGAGGAGATGTGGTGATCTCCGAAACAGCTGTCACACTTTTACCAATTTTTCTTTGTTGTATAACAAAATTTTCAAATAAAAATAATTTTTCTAACACAAATGAGCCTTTGAATACAGCTCATTTCCTTATAACCAAAAATCCTATTAACCTAAGCCACGTTCTGGTCGTCCAAGAAAACTGAAGGAAATAAAAGAGCGCAACCTAATCATTCTAGTGAAGCCCAACCCACGTCTAACAGCAAGCCAATTTTCCAAAGACATTGATTTAAAACACCAATAGAAATTATGTTCAGATACGGTACGAAAAATTCTGAAAAGAACCGGACTTCATGGCAGAGACGCACGAAGAAAGCATTTTTGGGATAAAAGGCCGTAAGAATATTTGAAGGAAAAGCGGAACAGAACTGGAAAAGCAAAATCTTGTACCCACGATAAAGCACAGTGGTAGAGGTGCTATGATGTGGGGGTGCATGGCAAATTCGGGTGTAGGAAAATTTCAGTTTATTGGATCGATCATGAAGAAGCAAGATTATCTTAATATTTTGAAAAGAAATTTGAAAGAAAGTGCATTAATGCTGGGAATCGGTGAGCAATTTATTTTCCAAGAGAATAACAACCCGAAGCACACCACAGAAACTGTTAAGCTCTGGTTGCTGTACAATATTCCTAAACAACTACACAACTGTTTGAGCACTCATGAGATGTATATACTAGAAAGAAAAATTAGTCAGCGTACTATAACCAGCAAGGAAACGCTTGGAAGCGCACTTGAAGAGGAATGGGAAGCTATAAGCCCAGAAGTAACAACCAAACTTGTTGGCTCAATGAAAAACCGCCTTTTAGAAGTCATTAAAAGACATGGATATCCAATAAGTTATTGACTTAATATATCTTTTTTTATTTTTAGCCTTTTGTTTCATTATTTTTGAAGTGAACGCAGTCTTTTTCTGTTGGGTTTGAATGGCCTTTTTGTTTATATGGAATCCCATTTTAATTTATATTTACTAGCGGACCCCAGCGTGCTTTGCTACACCTACAAAAAAAAATCAAAAAAAAATTAACTGAAATGTTGAATTTTCGATTTTTTTTTTTTTGGAAAAGAAAGCGAAAAAAATGATTCAAACTTCTTTCCATACTTTTTTTTTATATTAATTTTTAAAAATTAATTTTCATTTTAATTTTTTCACTCTCTCTTTCAACACCACATACAACGTAATGTACGCGTATTTTGTAATTTTACATGTATTTGTTGTTGTTGCAAAATGGTCATATCTCTGGAACAGCTGCGCTAATCCCATGAAAACCTTTTACTAATATCCCTTTTATGTAACTCGTAAAAATTTGGTGCAATTTGATTCGGCGGTTCTCAACTTATAGGCGTTCAGCAAAACTTGCATGGATTTATATATATATGTATATAGATTAATTATTGGTACCAAAGTTTGTGTACAGTTACTTTTCAATAAAAAATAAATAAAATAATATAAAAAAATTTTATGAATGATTAATTGTTTTCCATTTTTCATACTACAAACAAAATATACTTAGATGAGCGCAAACTTTTTCTGCCATGTGTATGTATATTCGACAAAATAAAATTCAGTTATCGCTAAAAATTCTCACTTTAATATTTTTACAGTTATTAATCGTATTATGTATAGAAAATATATTTATAAATATTGTCAATTATATGTATGTATGTACATACAGTGCCAGACAAAAGTCTACAAACACCCCCTGTTTTCGTTGAATTGAAAGTCCAAAAGGTTTATTGAAAAAGTAATGATACAGTTTGTTTCAATTACTTTCACTTATCATAGAAAACCTACAAAAATAATTTTTTTACATGAAATAGTAAAGCTATGACGAAAAAAAAAAGTAAATCGAACATTGACAAAAGTCTACATACAGTACATACAGAACTTATCTTAGCGCCAAACCCTTGGTTAATATCAGGTAACATGATCTTTTTAGTATTTAGTTGGTCCACTGTTCGCATCAATAACAGCTTGAAGCCATCGTGGCATTGAAGCTACTAAATTTGTCAATTCTGGGGGAGTAATACTATCCCAAGCTTCAATAAGACGTTCTTTGAGTAATGCTGAGCTGAAAATCTGATTTCTTCTAATTTTTCGCTCCGAAATCTCTCAGACATATGCAATAACATTAAAATCTGGGCTCTGAGGTGATGTGTTTAGCTGCCTTGGTGCATGATAAAGTAACCAATCCTTAATAATAGGGGCCGTGTGCTTTGAATCGTTATTCTGTTGAAAGATCCAGCCTGTGCCAAGCTCCAAACTTTCTACCGAAGGCTTCAGATTAGCTTCCAACAATGACTTATATTTGAACTGATCCATATTACCCTCAATAAAAGCCAGCTTTCCAATTCCAGATGTCGCAACCGCTCCTCAAACAATTACGTTGCCGCCACCATGTTTCAGTGTTGGTACTATATTTTTCGAGTTAAGTGCAGTGTTTTCGTTTCTTCAAACTTTTGCTCTTCCATCGCTGACGAATATATTGAATATTCGATTCGTCTGTAAACAAGACTTTTTGCCATAAATCCATTCCCTTGTCTAAATGTGCTTTAGCGAATTTCAAGCGAAGTTTAGGATTTTTTTTTTGAGAAAAAAAGATTTTTTTTACGTGACGTTCTACTTTGGATGCCGTTATCGTTCAGAGCTCTTCGAGTTGTTCTTGGATGGACACACTTTCTTGATGAGCATGTGATGGTTTTGGCTAATTTTGGAGCAGTAACTTTAGGATCATCATTCACCTTTTTCAGAAGAAAGCTGATGTTTCTTCGAGTTAGCTTCTTCAGGTGGCCAGTATGCGGCTTTTTTTCGGTGGATCCATTTTTTTCAAAGTTTTTTTTTACCTTTGGTGAACTTAAGTTTAAAATTTTTGAAATTTCACCATACGATTTCTTCTTTTTTCTGTGGTGAATAACTAAGTTTCTTACGTTAATGGATATTTCTTTTCGCGGAGCCATTGTTTGATGCTAATATGTTTAAACCTCAACAAAATTCAATCCTAGCAAATTAGAAAACATAATTTAAAGAAAAAAATATTAAAATAAGGGTACCTAACCGCCATAACAACACATCATATCGACATAACTGCTAGTAAACCCGTGGCGTATGTAGACTTTTGTCAAGGACATTTTTGCATTTTTTCATCATAATTGTTTTATTTTAAGTATGTTAGAGAATGTATTTATTTTAATACATGTGAATAGAAAAGGATTTGAAATTAAACTGTTTACCTATATTTTTCAGCAAAGTGATAGTACTTTCTACACAACGAATACAGTCGGTGTATGTAGACTTTTGTCCGCCACTGTATGAATATTTAAAAACTTAAAGTACATACCCTACACAGCATTTCTTCGCGCTACTGATAATAAATGCAATGCGACAAAAGTTTGATATTTTCGTGTTTTCGTATGTAAATATATTTAATATAGAAATATTTATGTACGTACGCAGTTAGTACATCTTTTAAATAATTTTACTACAACAAATACTTCTACTTTCAATTTCTTTTTTTTTTATAATACATACATACATATGTTATTATATATTTATTTATGTAATTTTATGTGTATGCTTGTCTTAAGATGCAAATCTAAGCTCTGAAATACGAAATTATTTAAGCAAATACATACATACATATTTATTTATTTACATACATATGTAGTTTACGCAGCGCTCACTAATTAATTTTTATACAATATACTCATTATACATATTTTGTTCAGTCATTTATGGACAACGCGTAACGATGCAACTACAGTTTTTGGCTTTCTTTATAACGGTTTTGTGTTTAATTTTACTTAGTGTAAATCACACAACCGCACAAAAGCAATTTGACGATGAATTAATAGTTAATTTACCAAATGGTAGAATACGTGGACGTGACAATGGTTATTATTACAGTTATGAATCCATTCCATATGCAGAACCACCACTTGGTCCATTGCGTTTCGAATCACCGCGACCATATACACGCAATTGGACCGATACATTCGATGCCACACATGCGCCAATCGAATGCATACAATGGGATCAGTATAAATCAGGTGCCGATAAATTGCACGGCATTGAAGATTGTCTCACCGTAAATGTGTATAAACCAAAATCAGCAGCGGCTGAAGGCCAAAGGCTTCCCGTTGTAGTGCTCATACATGGTGGAGCTTTCATGTTTGGCACAGTACGCGCCAATGGTCATGAGAATTTTATGCATAACGGTCGTGTTATAGTTGTTAAAATGAATTATCGTCTTGGGCCGTTGGGTTTTCTTAGCACTGAAGATACAATTATATCGGGTAATTTCGGCATGAAGGACCAACGTTTGGCATTGCAATGGATTAAGGCGAATATTGCACATTTTGGTGGTGATCCCGAACATGTTATGTTGCTGGGTTTCTCCTCAGGTGGCGCTGCTGTGCATTTGCACATGTTGGCCCAACGAAATCTCACAGAATATGCCAAAGTGGCTGTGTCGTTTAGTGGTGTTGCCTTGAATCCCTGGGTAATTACGCATAAGACACGTTCGCGTGCTGTGGAATTGGCGAAAAATCTGAATTGTCCGGATATTAGTAGTTCGCAGTTGATTAAGGAGTGCTTGCAGCGTAAGCCGGCGGAGGCGATTGTGCGTGGCGTACAAAATTTTCTAGTATTTGGTTATAATCCTTTCACCACATTCGGTCCTAGTATAGAAGATGCCAATGTTGAGGATGCATTCCTAACGCGTTCACCACAGCAGATAGTCGAGGCGGGAGATTTCGCTCAACTACCTTGGTTGGTGTCATATGCAGCGCAAGATGGTGGCTATAATGCTGCGGAGTTGCTACAGCGTATGCCGCGTAGAGAGGAGTTAATAGAAGTATTTAATGATCGTTGGTATGACTTAGCACCATACAATTTATTTTACATAGATACCATGCATAGTGTAGAGGAGTTGGATGATTATTCGATGGCATTGAAACGTCGTTATCTGGGCGATAAGGAATTCTCAATTGATACCTATTCGAATGTGCAACGCATGTACACAGATGTACTATTTCGAAATGGTGTGCAGCAAGCGTTACGTTTGCATCGTCAATATGCAAGTAGTCCGGTTTATGCATATGTGTACGACAATCCAGCAGAGGAGGGTATAGGACAGTTATTATCACATCGCTCCGATGTGAAGATGGGTGTGTTTGAATAGAATAATTGTTTTGTTAGGAATAATGGCAAATATTTTTATAAAAAATTTAATTCTTATAGGCACTGTGCATGGCGATGATTTCTTTTTGATTTTCAATAGAACTGGCAGAACTAAAATACGCGCCGATGAACAAATAATTTCACAAAAATTCCTTAGAATGTTGGAAAATTTCGTAACAAAGAGGTAGTTCTAAAAAAAAAAAAAACATGTCAACATTAATATTCAGAGAATACTCTACTTATCATATTTTTATTTTATTTTGTAGTAGCGAGCTGGCTTTTGGTATTTGTAAATTTATCGACAACGTTGGGAAGAGCGATTACCACATCATGTTTATACAGAAAGACGCTTGTGAAACTAAAGTAGTTACCGATCTACCTTCTTTTTAAGAAAAACAAAACCTACCGTTTCCAAAAAAAAAATAAACAAATTAATTATTTATAAAAGTCTTCTTATTCCTCAGTATTTCCATATAAATCAATTTTACTATCTAAGAAACGAAAATCATTTAAAATATGCAATTTATTACTATAACCCGCAATGGACATGAATTTAATTGGTTCCAATTGCCAAACAACTGAGTAGGCTGCAGTATGTTCCAGTGGTATATTTGCTTGTATATCTCCATTCATAGCATAAAACTGTGCATGACTATGCTCACCCGCCACAAGCAGGTTCTCTTCAACAAAATCGCAAACGTGCACCTTACCTGGAAAATCAAAATCACGCATACACTCCATTGTTCCCAAATGCCATATGGAAAATTTTGGTCCACCACCACAAATTAGCCAATCGTCATTAGTAGCCAAAGCGCCTATCCAATTTCCATATTCAGGACGCAAAAGTTTCGCATTATCTGCAGGTACTAACTTTGCAGTTGCTTCTTTTTCTTTCTCACACCAAAAACGTACGGTACCATCTTCTGAAGCTGAATAGAGACGACCGTTATCACTACCCGTAACACCATGTATATAATCGGTATGACCGCGATAGTCTCTTACAATACGTCCGTCTTCTAAATCGATTTGATATATGATATTATCGCCACAACCAGCGTAGACAGTATCCGTTTCGGCGCGTAACCATAGAAAATTTACATCGGGCACTTCCACAGCATCTACATCAAGTGGAATTTTCACTTCCCATTTACGTGTTTTGCTCAATTCACGTTTTTCTTCATTCCAGCCTAGGCCATAAACAACGCCAATGGCACCAACGATAAGAAAATCGCAGTGAAAACAGAGACTATTAATTTCTGTTTGGTTAGGTTGGGGAAACACACGAAGTTTGGTGCGTGGCGCGTCAGTTTTTTCGAGATCATGAAGACTGCAAGTCAAATAAGTAAATATTTTAAAAGAAATAATTAAAGAAATATTTGAATATTTTTCTGTTTTTGCTTACTCTTGTACAAAAATATCACCGAAGCGATTGCCAGCAAACAAAAATCGTCCAGACTCCGATATGACTTGTGAAATCACATTGTTGTACATTGCTTTCAATTTGAAATCTTTCATGCTTGCTTAATTGATGGGATTTTTAAGTAAAATATATAAAATGTTAATAATAAGAGCTTCGATCAAAAGCCGGTTCCACAAGTAAACAAATTGCAAACAGCTGTTTTGAACTTATATTTTGCAGCATTGCCATTGTGAATTTGAGTGTGGTGCCATTTAGCCAATAATCCAGTAATCGATTGCAATAAGTTATCGGTTGTTGAGAAATATAACATTGCGTTACAATTTGAAATTTGAATTTTCTAACTTTTAAATAAAGCAAATAGTAGAAAATATATATTTATTATATATTTTTTTCGAGAAAGGATGCGTACTCTTTACGGATTAAACTCTTCTAATACACGTTGAGCTAGTGATAATCCCTCCATAAGATTTTATCGACCTTTTGGTCTTTTTTTTGATTTGATTATTTTTTTTATCGAATAAAAAGAGCTAAGCAAGAAAAGTTTGAGTTTTTGATGTACCAAATGCAAAATATTGTTGGCAGCATAGAAATGAAAAAATCTGCACTTCCTTGGGAAAAATATCAAGCTGGTTGTCTTCACTCAATAATTCAAGTCTATGCTGACTGGTGCTTAAAAATAAATTTGACTTAAAACTTATATTTCTTTTTTATATTTGTTTATATGTTTAACAATTTCTACAGCAGAGGTCTTAATTTTTAATCTGTGCTATTTAAAGAAAACAATTTATCAAGCAATACAAAAAGATAACCTGAAAATTCCAATTTGTCCATTAGAAAAGCCTTTCAGGCATTAATAAAAAATTATTGGTCCCGGTAGTAGCAGTAGCAAAAATCAGGAATGAAGTAAACATACATTCATACATATGTATATATTATCCACAAATAACAAAAAGAAATATTTAAATTACTTTTGGTAGAATACACGAAACAGGTTTAAAAATGATTTATACTTTATAGTAAATAAATAAATTAAAATAAAAAACGAGAGTACAAGCGTGGTATAGACAAAACAAGAAAGTGATATTTTGGCGATTATCTAAAGTAAGCAGCAATTAAAGAGTATTACATACATATTTGAATACAATCACACATTATGTCCGTATTTCTTGATATTAGCTGACGTTACGTTTTATAAACGTAAAATAAATCTAATTAGACCTGTATTTGGTGTTGGAATTTCCCATACATTTTTGCGACGCTTTTGTTATAAATACTGGAACTAATTTAACGGTGCATGTATAATCATAGATTGAGAATTAACAAGGAAAAAATTAAAGAAAACCCGGAGCGTGCGTGCCAAGTAGAGGTACTTTTTCAATAGCCCCTTTTTTGGCAGCTCACGCGTGAGTTGTGTCAAATTGTCATGTTTTTTTTTTGTTCAGTGTTGTTTGGCATTTACGCCTGAACAACTTTTACAAATCATTCAACTTTATTACGAAAATTCACGTTCTGTAAAGAATGTGTTTCGCGCACTTCGCTCAACTTATGGTTAACATAATCAGCCTACTGGGCGTACTATTCGCAACACCATCACCCATCTTGAGACCCAGCATTCATTATTGGATAATATTCGACCGAGTAGACCACGTCCAGCTCGCAGTGAAGAAAATATAGCGTCCGTAGCTGAGAGTGTACACGAAGACCGTGGAGAGTCGATTCGGCACCGCTCGCTGCAACTCGGACTGACGTATGGAACGACTTGGGGCATTTTACGTCGACATTTTAAATTGAAAACGTTCAAAATACAGCTTGTGTACGAACTGAGCTGCTCGACCTCACCGTAACCCTCAATGGCGACCGTTATCGCGATATGATAACCGACTATTTGATGCCTGGAATTGAAGCTCGTGATCTCCTCGACATTTGGTTTCAACAAGACGGCACCACTTCCTACACATCGTATCAATCAATGGATTTATTGAGAGAACACTTAGGTGAGCAGATAATTTCACGTTTTGGGCCGGTCGATTGGCCACCAAGATCGTGTGATATCACACTGTTAGACTTTTTCTTGTGGGGATATGTAAAGTCTAAAGTATATGCGGACAATCCCGCTTCGATTCAGGCCTTGGAGCAAAACATCACGCGTTTCATTCGCCAGTTACCAGTCGGAATGCTCGAACGAGTCATCGAAAATTGGACTCAACGGATGGACCATCTGAGACGTAGCCGCGGCCAATATTTGAAAGAGATAATCTCCAAAAAATAAATGCCAAAGAATGTTCTTCAGAATAATAAATTTGAATTTTCTGTGTTTTTTCTTTAAAAAAGTGGAGAACCTCGAAATGGATCACCCATATGTACATATATTTATCCATATTTAAAATTTTTATTTTATGCTTACTCATTGCTTTTAATGCCCGGCACATCACTAACTATTGTGGTAGATCAAGAATGAGGTATACCAGATTGCGCCTATCATTTTTGTTGTTATTTCCATATTTTATATTATACGTCATAGTTTCGATTTTGTTTTGTTGAACAGCCAAATTTTCTGTGAAAAATGTATGCTCTGCGTATTTTTTAAAAGAAATTATTAAATTAAAGAATTTCACAGTAATTTATGAAATTTAAAATAAAATTTAGATATTTTTCTTTATTTTTAATTGGTTACCTGTGAATTATAAATATTTATTTTTTTTTAGGGTTTTTATATATACAAAAAGTGAAATAAGTTTTATTCAGTAATTTTCTTTTTCATTGGTGAGCGTTTAAGTATAATAATTCTGTATAATTTTTTTGTAAACATTCTTGTTCTAAAGAATATTTTTTTTTAGTTTTTGAACTACAATCTATATTGGAAACTTTATCCATCAGATTCTTTATAAAGTCTTTGGTTATTAACAGAAATTCTCCATTAGTAGACACAAAAATTACCTCCAGTTGATTCATGTGCTGCGCCATTAAACATTAATGGAAAGTGTGACGAAGGCAAAGCAACAGCTGATTGTCAAACTTTATATTAGTAAATAACGGTACCCCGTAAGGCGCAATCTCTGCGCTCTATCATTCTTAGTGGTAGATAATAAGACTGTAACCATAGAATTATGATAGAAAAACAAGAAATTTATGTTTTTGAATACATACTGAAAATACATCTGAAGAAAACTGCGATTATGGTTCATTTTTAATTTTAATTTTTCTTGGAGGAATTATGTCAAGAGGCGCCATAGTTTTACGCAAAGTTGATATTGAAACCTCTACTGAAATGAGCGGCGAATGATGATAAATTTCTTTCAACTATTAAGAGCCTACTATACTGTGAACAAGACGTCTTCTGTGTAAAATTTGGGTCTAAACGTGAAGCAGGCACAGGATCAGGGTTCTTCTATGACCGCACCGATAAAGCAGGTAGCTTTAAACTCAATGACTACAACTCTGTCTTATCAATCATAACTTAAAAATTCAAATGGACAACTGCTTTAGTAGGAAGGGTAGGAAGACCTTTCGGTATCTTAAAATTTTTTCCTAAGCAGTGGACACTAGTCCTGTAGTATTTCCAACGTAAGGCGTACTACTCAACTACTGTGAGGCAGCGTGGATAGCAGACAGACCAAAATGTTGCTAGAAATAAGCAAGAGAGAACTTATTTTACTCGTAGGTGTATCGATCGTCAGGGCATCTGTCCCTAATCTTCATCTCAAAAACCTAGTTAAAGTTAAATCTGTTGAGTGCAGAGCATATTCAGAAGAGGACGAAATCCTGGAGCACTATGTTTGCGAGTATCGGGCCTTCAGATAGTATCGGGCTATTCTTCACGCTAGTCTCAACCCCAGCTTAATGGATACGAAACGCATGGTTGGATGAAATTAAAAGAGTTCATTAAATTAAGCAAAATGTTCTCAAAATCATAGTTGGGATACGCCGGGAAGCATTATAAGCATACTAAATGGTATAGTTGCGGCCAGAGCCATCTCCTTCATCCAAACAACCAATCCGTGGAAACTTTTGCATAGACATGTTGAAGTAGCTCAGGAATAGCGTTTGGTAAACAGCTTTTTATATGGATATCCAAGGCAATGATGGTATGATATTAACTATTACAAGTCTATTGTGAATTCAGCAGATAAACATGAAAAATATACACTGCTGCGGTATACATATGTATGTACATATCTGAATATGGTTGCTCTTCAGACCTCAGAATTGTCATTCGAGGGTACTTCTTCTCTGTAAATTATTTCTTTTGCACAAAAATCCTACAGTATCTACTTCGATAGACACATAAAATCTCATCGTCTTGCACGTGTTGACCATTAGTTGATTTGTGTTCCATAGAATTGAACTGAAAAACTGTAAACCAAGCCAAATTATTGCTTAATAACAGATCAATGGGAAAGTCCCCAGCCTGACATATAGATGGCGCTACATATAGCTTTTTAAATGTTATCCCTAACCTTCAAAAGACGTGTATATAAATTTGACAGTTTTCAGATAATTAGTTTGAGAAATGTAGCATTTTGAGTGAAGCAGTGAAGAGTGTTATTGTGAAAAAAAATGGATAGAAAGGAATTTCGGCTGAAAATATTACTTTTTGAAGAGGAAAAATAATGTTGAAGCAAAAACTTGGCCTGATGACGAGTTTCCGGACACTACCCCAGGAAAATGAGACATCAAGGATTGGTATGCTAAGTTTAGACGGGGTGAAATGAGCACCGAAACAATGACGCCCAACAGTGGTTGTCACCGACGAAAACATAAAAAATTCAGTAAATGAATTTGAATGACCGTAAATTGAAGTTGAATGAAATTTCAAGCACTCTAAAGATATAAACTGAACATGTACGTCATATCATACACGAATATTTTCGTATTAGAAAGCTCTGGGTAAAGTGAGTGCCACATGAGCTCACCTTTGGCCAAAAACAACGACGAGTTGATGATTCGGAGCAGTGTTTGGAGATGTTCAAGGGTAATGAACCCGAGATTTTACATCGTCATGTGACAATGGATGAAACATGGCTCTATCATTTCACTCCGAATTCAAATCGACGGTCATCCGAGTGGACTGCACATCATGAACCCGCTCCGAAGCGTGAAAAAACGCAACAGTCGGCTGGCAAGGTTATAGCATCTGTATTTTGGAATGCGCATGGAATAATTTTCATTGACTATATTGAAAAAGGAAGGACCATCAACAGCGACGTTAACGTTATTGGACCGTTTGTAGGACCAAATCGCCGAAAAACGATCGCATTTGAAGAAAAAGAACGTGCTGTTTCACCAAAACCATGCACCGTGTCATAAGTCAGTGAAATCAATGACAAAAAACAATGAATTGGGCTTCGAATTATTTCCGTATTCACCGTGCAGATATGGTCCTATGCTGCTATTCAGTTCTCAGATCGCAAGAGAATGCTCGCTGGGTAGAAATTTCCGTCGCATGAAGAGGCGATCGCCGAAATTGAGGCCTATTTTGATGCAAATGACAAATCGAACTACAAAAATGGTATCAAAAAATTGGAGAGTCGCTATAATCAGTGTATCACCTTTGAAGGGTACTATGTTGAATAAAAAAAAATGAATTTTACCAAAAAAAAAAAAATGTGTTTTACTATGATAGGCAGGGGAATTTTCAATTGTCCTGTTAATTTTTAATCTTTTGATAAAAAAAAAAATAAATGAAACATTTCGCTCTGTTAATGGTCATAACGTCGGCGTTTTTCATTTTGCTTGATAAATTGGAAGTTTCAATCGATGAAAAAAGGCTGTGTCTGCCTGACATCAGCTTTAAATATTTAAATACCGCAAGCAAAAGTCAACAGTCTTCATTTGCTGCTCAAACTCATAAGTTGAATTTGCATTTTTAAGGCAAGCTCAAAATTGATCTAAACAGAGTGTAATGATTTCTTTTGTAATCTTTTTTATTATTTTCTAGTAGGGATTAAGAGCACCTGTCAGAAAAGTATTTCTTTGAATTAAAATTAAACTTATTTCCACATTATATGAAGTGCTTGTTTATAAATAAAGGGTGTTTTTTATAGAGGTATAGAACTTTAAGTTGGCATTACTTTTCAATATGGCGACCGATTTAACAGCTGTCAAGTGATTTATTCTCAGTTTGCTTTGGCCATTCATCATGAATAGACTCACGTAAGGCGTAGATTAGTAGAATGGGCCCAAAACGAGATTACCGTTGTTCCCGATTTTCATAAGCGAATTTTGTTTAGCGATGAAGCGCACTTCTGGTTGAATGGCTACGTCAACAAACAAAACTGCCGAATTTGGAGTGAAGGTAATCCTCAAGTGTATGTTGAAATACCGTTACATCCAGAAAAACTCACTGTTTGGTGCTCTTATGGGCTGGTGGAATCATTGGTCCGTACTTTTTCAAAAACGGCGGTGGCCAGAACGTTACAGTCAATGGTGATCGGTATAGAGCCATGATTACTAACTTTTTCATTCCTGAATTGAATAACCATGATGTCCAGGAGATGTGGTTTCAACAAGACGGCGCAACATGTCACACAGCTTGTGCCACAATAGATTTATTGAAAGACACGTTTAGTGACCGCCTAATTTCACGTTTTGGACCTGTGAATTGGCCTCCAAGATCTTGTGATTTAACACCGCTAGACTACTTTCTGTGGGGCTATGTAAAGTCATTGGTCTATGCGGATAAGCCACAAACGCTTGACCATTTGGAAGACAACATTCGCCGTGTTATTGCCGATATACGGCCACAAATGTTGGAAAAAGTCATCGAAAATTGGACGTCCAGATTGGACTACATCCGCGCCAGCCCTGGCGGTCATATGCCAGAAATCATATTTAAAATGTAATGCCACAAGATTATCTAACGGATAAATAAAATTCATGTCAATCGAATAATCGATCGTTGTTTTATTGCAACTTGAAGTTCTATACCTCTAAAAAAAACACCCTTCATTTGTTAAAATAATAGCTTTAGTAAGATCTACATTTTAATACTACAATAGACTGATAGGGTTCAAGAAATAAAGCTCTTTGGTATTAATACGCACTGTTTGTCAGCGAATTGTGAGCCAATAACCCTTTAAATGAATTGTAATTTTCCCAAGGAAAAAAATGCATTTTTTGTTTTCGAAGTTTGTAAATAACCGAATAAATGAGTTCGTATGCATACCACAGGACGTTGCATTAAATATAATATTTGATAACAAAATTCAGCAAATTGCGAGTATAAAATGTGCAAGGTTATCAAACTGGAGCATATTTTCGAGTTCCGTAATGCAATTATGATTACTTTTGATCGGGCCAGCGCACGTGAGTGATGGGCATCCGTACGCGCTACTGTGCACTGCGGCTAATGCACTCAAAAGCCACTTTTTTGTTTTTCATATTTTTTGAACTGTTAAAAAAACAACGTAATTATCAGTTGGAATTGACGATATCGTTGAATAATACAAAACCGGTTCCATTTAAAATATTATAAAGAAATATTGAAAAAATACGATAAATTGTTTTGGAATTTATTTTTTGCAAAAATTAATTATTCTACAATTCACTTGACCATTAGTATGAATTTTATGATGAGCATTTAATTAAACTCAATACAAATTTAACGCGTTTTATTTGTAATATATGTACATCGTAATAATATTTAGCTATATTCCAACAATTGAATATATGCATTATTGGGGTTTTTAGAGAAATAATTTTGGGATTTTTATGAGTATTTGATTGAAATTGATATTGATTTGATGCGCAAGAGAGAGTTCAGAGTTTTGTTTATAATTATATATATGATAACAGAAGTGGCAATAAAAGACTAAGGAGTTTGCTACAGCAGGCAGGCTGCGCGCTGGGTCTATCACTCACCAAGTAAGAAAAGAAATCACCTTAGGTGAGAAGTTTGAGTTCTCTACAGCAAACGTACTAAGGCATCCACCTAGAATGTCCGAGCCTTTTATTGGGAAGATCTGCTGGGTCATGTTTTACAGTGTCATATAGAAGAGAGCAAATTTGGTGTTGGAATGGTGGTATAAACAAGGCTCTTTCGCCGAAAACTCTCGTTCTAATCACAGTCCGAATTAAAGGTAGAAGGGGACGAAGTGTGGTAGGCAAAGAAGCAGATATTCTTCACTACGTAAAATTTCCCAAAAAGTGTCTAAGGTTGTTCGACTTCACCAGGGTCTGCAAAAAAGATAAACTCATAACAAATTCCAGTTCGAAAAATAAATATGCGCACTCTCCGGGGTTCCAACATCGACTCTATTCAATATTTTATCGGATAGCTGAGAAGTTTCAATTACAACATATAGGCAAGCAGTTTTCTACTCGACTTGCACTATTGCTTATTGAGAGTATTGGTCAACAACTCGGTAAGAGAGAACTGTGAAAAGACATTTTAAGCTACCTTCATCGTGAAAGATATGACGTCTCGATCGGTAAAGGTAGTGCTTTAGTGTTTTGTCATTTGTTTTTTAGTTGCTTCCTTAAATGTTCTCTCATATTCGGACTTTGTGTTGGTTCACTTAATTGCAGCTTGACTTTCTACAACAAACCTAAGCCATTAGAGTGGTTTCCCATTTGGGAATATTGAAAGTTGCCCACAATCTCTGCTTGGAAGACAGAAATGTAGGCATTGAGATTGAAAATACCTTGGTTATTGTGACAGTGCCAAGAATCCTGGGCCTGTGTCGTCTAGTATTTAGACCTATCAGTAGCTTTTGTAGATATGGATATCTTCAGTATTACCAATCGTGAGTTTTTAGGCCTTCCTGAAGAGGCAGAGCAGAGCCTCTCTGCCCAATCTGCTGAGATTGCATGATCAACTGTGTAGAAAACTCTCTTAAGAATCCCTATTATAGGTTATTAAAGTTCGCCATTAAAGTTCGCATTTTTTCGCGTCGGCTTCGTCCAAACAAAAATGAACAATAATATTTTTTGTCAAATTAATTTGAGTTAGTAAAACAATGATTTGTAAACCAATTTCACACTGACCATAATGAATGTTTCAATCGTGAAAGGAAGCTTCTACCATTAGTACAGGATAATATATTTATTGGAATTTAAAAAAAATATTTTTTAATTTATATATATGTATGCATTTCAAATCAATTATTCCCCCTTATATGTTAAAGCGCAAGCGCCAATGCAACGAATTTTTTTTGATACAATTTTTACGATTTACGTTGAAAGCAAAATTTGCATTATGAACTCAAATATTTATTACTTGTTAAATCGATTTTAAACCTAATTACTCTTCTTCGCAATTTTAATTGTTTCCATTAATTTTATTATTTCACTTCTAATTGCGCATCAATGCATATGTACATACTTACACGCTGGGTTGGGTCAGAAAATACGAAAGAAAGGGTGCAGACTTTGTAGGTGGTAGGGAGGGGAAATTCACGTTTAAGATTTTAAATTAATTAATTATATGTTTATGCATGCATGCATTTGAAATAAGAATAATGTAAGTCGTTACTATTTTAATGATCATATAATGTAGTTTTACGTGACTCTGTATCGTGCTTATGATTCTCTGGTTCTTACTTTATTTGTTGCTTATTTGTTTTGGTTTTTTATTTTTTCTAAATGTTTCAACTATTGGACTTTTCCTAAACATTTATTAAATAAAATCAAAAATATTGACTGTAAAAAACGTGGGCGGAATAATTTATACTAGAGCTGCACCAGATTCGATATTAACGTTGATATAATCGTTTTTTCTCTCTTGAGAAATATGCAAGTGCCGAATCGGAACGGAATTTTCATCGATGGAAGTTGCATATTACGGTTTTTCCACGGCACCCCAATGACGTTATTCGCTCTTTCATTGCTTTTTGAGAGAGAACTACGACCAATATGGTTTCAATTACCATTCAAATTACATACGTTCAAACCGTAAGAGGAAACAATAAATTCTAACATTTATTTTAAGCAAAATATTACATTGTTTCATTAGAAATCGGACGAACTAACAATAATGTCAAAGCATATGGTGAAATTATGTGAAGCGATATATAACAGATCAATTTAAAAGTCCCCGGCCTGACATAGATGGCGCAACCAGAATTAGTTTGTGAATTATAGCATTTTGAGTGAAGCAACTTTTGTTATTGTGGAAAAAATGGATAAAAATGAATTTCACGTGATGATAAAATATTGCTTTTGGAGGGAAAAAATCCAGTTGAAGCAAAAAATTGGCTTGATGACGAGTTTCCGGACACTGCCCCAGGAAAATCAACCATCAAGGATTGATATGCTAAGCTCAGACGTGATAAAATGAGCAACGAAGACGGTGAATGCAGCAGGCGCCCAATAGAGGTTGTTATCGACGAAAACATAAAAAAAAATCCACAAAATGATTTTGAATGACCGTAAATTGAAATTGAATGAAATAGCAGGCACTCTAAAGATAACAACTGAACGTGTACGTCATAACATTCACGAAGTATGAGATAGCTCTGTGCAAAGTAGGTGCAGCGCGAGCTCGCTTTTGACCAAAAACAACGACGAGTTGGTGATTCGGAACAGTATTTGGAGATGTGCAAGCGTAATAAACCCTACTTGTTGGATCGATATGTGACAATGGATGCAACATGGCTCCAATCGACAGTCAACCGGAGTGGACTGCACACGACGAAACGGCTGGCAAGGTTATGGCTTCCATATTTTGGAGTGCGCATGGAATCATTTTCATTCACTACCTTGAAAAAGGAAGGACCATCAACAGCGAATATTACATAGCATTATTGGAACAATTGAAGGACGAAACCGCCGAGAAACGGCCGTATTTGATGAAAAGAAAGTGCTGTTTCACCAAGGCAATGCACCGTGTGATAAGTCAATGAAATCGATGGCAAAAATCCATGAATTGTGCTTCGAATTGCCGTATCCGTATCCACCGTATTAGGTTTCCAATGACTATTTCCTGTACTCAGATCTCAAAAGAATGCCTACAGGGAAGAAGTTTTCACCCAATGAAGGTATGATCGCCGAATCCAAAAGTTTGGAGGGTCGCTATAATTAGTGTATCATCTTTGAAGGAAACTATGTTGAATAAAAAAGAAAAAATGAATTTTGCCAAAAAAATGTGTTTTACTATTGTAGGCTCGGGTCTTTTCATTTACCATTCAATTCTATGATCCACTTCCTTGATCAAAAATTCTAATAAATTTTATTCAACATTTTATAATATTTTACCGAAAATTTAGATTTTCTCTCCATTCTCAAATGAAATACAGCGAAACAGAAAACTGTAAAATTGCATGCCGTGTGAGCGAGGTAATTCGCAACATTAATTGAGAGAACGACCAATGTAATTCACGATGTCGTGGAAAGGCCGTGTAATCATATCGAACTAAACCTTAAAAAACCTACAGCGACGTGAGGTGATCTAGCGACTGATGCCCAGAGTATATTGGGTACATTATGGAACAGATGTTGCCCGATTAGCAAATGCCCACCTAAAGATCAGTGTGACTTCAGACCTGCGAATTCTATAGTTGACCAGATATTCACTATACGCCAGATCTTGGAGAAGACCCGCAAATAAAGGATCGACACAACCAGCTGTTCGTCGATTTTAAAGTTTCGATAGACTTCGATAGACTTCGATAGCATTAGCTGGAACTGCCTCTACGTTGCTATGTCTGAATTTAGTAACCCCCGCTAAGCTTATCAGGGTGGATGTATTAACCGCAGAATATATTCCCCAAAACGGATTTTCGGGGAATATTGTGGAAAAGACAGTTCTTGGCCGGTTAAAAATCCGGGTAGTTCCAGTATAAACACACGACTGCTGCGGGAATTTTTGGATTTTAATTGCCTCTTACGATAGGCACGGATTGCTTCCACCAAAAGCGCTATCTGAATCGGGAATGAGCTCTTCGAACCGCTCGATACTGAAAGAAATAGCGCTTATAATATAAATTAAAAAATTCGACAAATTCGACTTTGTTTTTCGACTTTTTTTAAGATCGATTAACCGAAAATCGATTTCGTCATGCAGAGCTGATAAGACTGAGTTTACACACGAATACTTTTGTTGTCGAAACTCTTAGTTTGTAGGGGAGAGGGCGACGGAAAGAGAGCAGCGTACCGTCATCTCGTCGCCCTCTCTCTGCAAACTAAGAATTTCGGCAACTGAAGTATTCATGTGTAAATTCAGTCTAATATGAATTTTATGAGTTATCACCTTTCAATTATTTTGACAAAACGTTTGAATTAACATAAACAACAATCACCATTTAAAAAAAATCTTATATTCATGATATTTAGAAAGGAATGTTTTGTTATGAGCAAAACAAAATCGTTATTTTTTATGGAGTGTAGTTTTTGAACTTTTGTTCTCAATACAATATTCTATTATTTATTTAATTATTTTATTCCATATCGATTATAAACGAGAATTAAAATCACAGATTAGAATTTTATAAGTGCGAAAGCATGTGATGTATGTAAACAAAAACTCCAGTTTAAACTATATATCAATACCACCAACCGGCTCCAAAGATGAGATAAGTGAGTTGGTTGTGCTTCGCTGTTATGTGTTTATGCTCTTAGTAATATTCCACTGTTCTAATTAATATGCAAATTATAGCAAATATTTTTGCGAATATTAATACTAATTTATTTATTTACTTTTGGGTTTTTTTCTTCTGGCAATGTTTTAATTAATTCCTTAAAGATTATTTCGATGTGAAATCGTTCAACTCGACAGATAAATAATATATACTGGCGCCAGTGAGTTGCCGCTTTTGGAGATTAATTTCACAAAATTGCATTCACTTATTTTTATATATTTTTTTATTTTTTATTTTTTTCATATCTAAAATTGTTGTTACAGCGTATGCAAATTTTATTTAATATTTATTGCTCGAATTCCACGTCGGACACATCGTAAATTTGACAAATGTTATTGATGATACCAATTGAAATCGCCGTTAGTCTTTCCTCTCTCATAAAGATGTTAAAACAAAATTGTTGTTTTGTTCGGAATAAAAATTTCTTTCTTTTTTTTTTTTTAGAAAATTTTAAAAAAAAATTTTCTTTTAAAATATATGATTATATATATATTTTTTTAAATGGTAAAATTTATACAAAAATTTATGACTAGAAAATAGTTAAAGTTAGAGAAATGAAAATTGTTCTTCAGCATACTTTTATTAAATTTCTTAAAGACATTCTAATTTATTTTCATATTTAAAGATAAGAATGACCAAAATTATAGAAACTTAATTAAAAAAATGAAATTTTTTGACATGAAGTAAAAGATTTTCATAAAAATCATCAGTCTTTCGAAGACATTTGCGGGAAAAATATCAAGACGTTTACTACAAATAGAGAGAGGATCTCGGCCGAAAATAGCTTAACGGTTATAAAGTGAAAATTATATATAATGGCTGATCCATTTCGAGGTTTCCTATTTTTAAAGAAAAAAACCCAGAAAATTCAAATTTAATGAGGAATGTTTATTATCATTCGAAAGAACATCCTTTGGCATTTATTTTTTAAAGATTATCGCTTTCAAATGTTGGCCGTGGCTACATCTCAGATGGTCCATCCGTTGACTCCAATTTTCGATGACTCGTTCGAGCATTTCGACTGGTAAATGGCGAATGACAAGCGTGATGTTTTGCTCCAAGGCCTGAATCGAAGCGCGATCGTCCACATAGAGTTTACACTTTATATATCCTCACAGGAAAAAGTCTAACGGTGTGACATCACACGATCTTGGTGTCCAATCGACCGCCACAAAACGTGAAATTATCTGCTTACCAAAGTGTTCTCTCAATAACTCCATTGGTTGATGCGATGTGTGGAAAGTGGTACCGTCTTGTTGAAACCAAATGTCGCGGAGATCACGAGCTTCAATTTCAGGCTGCCATTGACGGTTATCATGGAGCGATAACGTTCTCAAAGGCATAATTTTTGAAGAAATATAGACCGATGATCCAACCGGCCCACAAACCACATCAAACCGTTGGTTTTGTTGGTTTTTTCCGGATGAAATGGCAGCTCTTGCTCTTCGTCTCAAATGTGGCAATCTTGCTTGTTTACATACCCATTGAGCCAGAAATGGGCCTCATAGCTGAACAAAATTTAACTCGAAAACTTTGGATCTTCTTGGAACTTTTCAAGAGCCAATAGAGCGAAGCGATGGAGCGTTTTAGTTCTATCACAAGCTATATTTTGTACGCTTTCAATTTAAGATCTCGACATAAAATGCGCCAAGTCGTTTCATACGTCAGTCCGAGTTGCTGCGAACGGCGCCGAATCGGCTCTCCACGGTCTTCGTGTACGCTTTCAGCTACGGCCGCTATATTTTCTTCACTGCATGCTGGACGTGGTCTATACGGTCGAATATTAGCCAATAATGAATGCTGGGTCTCAAGATGGGTGATGGTGTAGCGAATAGTATGCTCAGTAGGTCGATTATGTTGATCACAAGTTGGGTGAAGCGCGCGAAACACATTCTTTATATGATTTGTAAACGTTGTTCAGGCGTAAGTCTTTAATGATGAAATACCAAACAATACTGAACCAAAATAACATGACAGCTTGACACGACTCACGCGTGATCTGTCAAAAAAAGGCTATTGGAAAAAGTACCTCTACTTTTTGACTTTGACGTCAAAGGGGTTTCTTTATCTTTGTGGTCTAGTCTCAGTGCTCAAGTATCCAAACACAGCACAGTGTGGATACAGGATTAGGAATTCAGTTTTAATAGTATATTATGAAGCAAGACTACACCCCATTGCAGCCCAGCTAGTGAGCATGCGACTAGAAGTTGTGATGGCGTAGTCGTCAGTCGTGCTTCGCCTCTGATTTTCTGAATCTTTATTAGGAAGAAACATGCAAGAAAATCTCCGCTTGCAATATTTAAGCCTGTGACTATCCTGTCAGCTACTTCTTCCGACATCAGTGGAATTAACTGACTCCTTAGTATTGTTAAAAGTAATGAGTTGGTCTTCATTAAGAAACTATAAGTCGATATTGCTGTAACATATCTTATAAGTTTGTATAGCGTGTTGAGTCATTAGAAATCTCTCGCTCATCTTTTGTAGCTACATGTATTTCCAAGTTTTCCATATGATATAACAACATCTTTCCTTCTCCGTACTTTTATTCCTGGATAGGACTGCTGGGTCATACTGGTCGCACTAGCGCTTTAACCATCGTCACAGACATATTGGTATAACATGACAACTCCGACATCCCCTCATATTATTAATTTAATAATTTTTTCGAAAGTAGTAAGCCTCTATTCATAACTCGAATGTTGGCCATCTATTAACGATTCCAACGTTATCTCTAAACGAGAACGAGGTAAAAGGTATACATACCTCTATGAATGGGCGTATGCCATGAACAGATATCAAAGAATTAGTAATAACTGATTTTCGAGACATATGTACCTTCCGACTGTAAAGGAAAATATGTTACCAGCCTCCAGTGCGTAAATTTCGAATCAGATATTAGGCAAAATAAGTGAATATCAGTTAAGGCCACTGGCAAGGCTGTCACCGTCTTTCAGCCGCTTCAAATGCTGTCTAAGCCATGGGCTCTTGAGGAACGCTTAAGGTCTTGGTGCACTTCCAGCGTAGGACGTATCATTGAGCTTCTGTGGGGTGACATGGATTGTAAACAGACTAAACTTTCCCTTGCACTAAGCTAAACGGATCTTAGTATTTCTGTAGTACAGTCTATAATATCATAAAGTCAAATGAATCACCAAGGCATAGTTGGAAGAGGAGCATACTGAATGGCTTAAGTGGGGCCGCTTGTGGTGAGCCAGTGTTTTTTTTCTTCAAAAGCTTAGTACAATGGCAAGTCGTCAGCGGTAAGCCATCAGAGAGTCGGGCGCTACCTTAACAGTGTTAACACTCAGTTTCGCGCCATCAAGATATGCTTAGTAATAGTTATTGTCGAGTTGTTTGGAGTTTTAAAGACCATAAACGTACATACTTGTATATACGCAGCAGTAAGTATAATATGTAAATGGAGCAACATAAAATACACTCAAATACTAGTATTTTAAAGATGAAATCATACTAGTTTAAAGTAGAATAGAATTATTATAATATTTTTAGCGCACTTAGCCCTGTCGGCTCGTTGTGATACCTGCGTTGAGCTTGTGAAAGAGATTTCTCTCATCTTTCGAGATGCTCATACTAGTTGGTGCGTTTTATGAAGTTCATGAGATTATTGACGCCTACAGATGTAAGTTCTGCTTGACAATCGAAGTAGAAATTATCGAGAAAGCGACAACGGGACGCACTGAGGGCCGGGCTGTGCCAGACGTAATGTTTCACCGGAGGTATCGAAGTTTAGAGAAACAGCCCATAAGACAGTATCCGCTTATTCCGCCAGTTTATATGCTTATGGAGGTCCTGTTTAGAAGGAGTAAAGTCTTAGTTCTCTTGTACCTACCGACTGTAATAAAAAAAAATCTTGCCAGCCTCCAATGTGGAAATTTGGAGTGGTCCGGAAACCTCTAGCTCATGTCGATTGCAAGAGCATCAGAGTAAACTCCACAACCCACTTTGTCATCGAGTTTTGAGCCGTCGGCGAAGATAGCTATGGATCTTTGATCCAAAACTTTCCCATTCCCAAGTGGGAGGCTAGAACTATCGTGCGCAAAGAAGGAAGCTACCCAGATGTTTTTCCCCTCCAGCCGCACGGTGATTCGGATGGTGTCAGCATCGCTATATTTTGGGAGAAGAAAATAAGTTGTCGGTATTGTCGCAGACCTCTTGTCTCCTACTACCAGAACCTTGGGTTTAAACCGATCTCAACCGCTGTTTCGCTGAGGCGCAGAAGTAGTACAGCCGAAGTTTCTCTGGAGTGGTGCAGGTTAATCTATAATGCCTGCACCTTTAGACGACGAAGTTAGGTATATTGCTTCTGGTACGTCCTCCTCAGCGAAAGTTACAGGAAGGAATATCTGATATAGTTTGCAAGAATCCCTGTTTATGGACTGGTATTTTGCGGACAAATTCATACCAGTTCCTTTTTATGCAAAAAGAAAAGCAAAACTCATAAGTAACTCGAAGATCCGGCCGCATATTGTTGTGGTTTTTTGTATTTTGATAAATTTTGGTACTACAATTGGTACTGTAAAGGTGGTTATGGGTAAATAATGATGAGCAGCCCTAACTAAACTTCAAAGATATAGACCGGTATCTGATCCACTTCCTGGAATGAAATAATGCTACAAAATATCAAGCAAATTGAACCAAAAGTAAGGTTTTTTCAATAGACCGTTCGTAGAACATCGTCATGTTAAAAACACCAGTTACTAGGAAAGTAGTTGGATTCTAGTTAAGAACTCATATTTTTCTCTGCAGCGATTATTTAGACTTTTCAAATGTGAGTTATCGGAATATGAAGTGATGTGATAAGTGCAAAAAATGCCATAAAAAGGTTTAAGCAACAATCAACTTTCAAATATTTCCATCCATTTTCATGCAATCTAAGTATGTCATGCAGCGAATGGTACGCTAATTTGAAGTGGTGCTGAAGTATTTTGAGATATTAACTCAGTATGTGCTTCACAGCCTCGCTTTTTTATTATAATACTTATTAGAAATTATGTCTATTCATTTAAGACAATAGAAATAATTTGACGTGTGAATATGGGGAATATTGACGTCATAGGAATTCAAAAGGTTGCCAAAATTTTTATTTTATTTTTATACTTAATACTCGCAGAAAAAAACTGTTACGTTAGGAACTTATATTTAATTGAAGTTATAAATATAAAATTTTAACTCTATTGTGATGATTTTATGACGTATTTTAAGCTAGGAATACAATAAAATTTCTTAGCCACATGCGATGGAGCGGTAATTTTGCTGTGGAAACCCATCAAGAAGATGGATGGATGATATCTTTAAACGCAGCATAACAACGAAACGCTGATCAGTTTTAGCAGAAGTTTGTTTATTATTGTAAAAAAAATTATAATATATATAACTCTTCTTATAAGGTTTTCGTTTAATTTCTCATGCATGGTTGGGTTTTCCTTTTAGCTTTCTAAATTTCATATCGATGGTCACATGAGAAGCATTTATGACCTTTGATGTCTCCCTCTGCCTCTACGCATTAAGTTTGCTAACACAAAAATAAAAACAAATGGGATTAACCAACTCAATCAACAATTTGTCGGTGGAGGTAAACATCATTTGTCAAAGAAATTATTTATGTTATCTCCGAGCATAATTTAGCTGGCGCCAATATATATATTTCGTTAGTATGTAAACAGTGAGCGAAAGTTATGATTATTTAGTGGGAGCATGTTGTTTGTCTCAAAAATTTCAAAAATCTGGTATTACGTTTGGATTAAAAAAAAAATGCACGGAATTTAATAAAATAAAAATAATTTGTTTAATACTAAATGATTAGAGCAACGCTATTCGAGATATGATTAAAAACATCTAATTGATTATTCACGGTCACAAAGTTAAATCAGATATGTCCACTCGGTAACTAACCGAGTATGAGGGCTGAACTTATGGATATTCTACCTTGAGAACTATTATATTTCGACATTTTATTCTGAAGAAAAAGCGATTTTGGAGGGAAGGAGCACTTAACTGCTTCATTGATGGTTCGAAGCTTGACGGACGTATCGGTGCGGGAGTTTTCTGTCAGGAATTGCTCATCGGTGGAGGGTTTATTATTCCTGACTATTGCAGCGTTTTTTAGACGAAGTTACCAGGTACCCAAGCAGGCGGTGGATACACTGCTGCGAAGTGTGGTTTCTGTGAGACAAACTAACATGTGTTCGGATATCTAATCGGCTATTACGAATTTGGATGATGAAGACTAACTAAAGACTAACTAAATAATAAAATCCAAAATAATGAATGTTTTTTTTTTATCTCTTTCCATAACGTCGGTTTATTTCAAAATTAATATCATTTGGATACCGGGTCACAACGGAATTGGTAGGAACTTGAATGCTGATGAGCTTGTACGTTTTGCTTCAAAATGCTTGATTAAATGAAATTGGCGGTCCTCTGTCAATTTGCGGTCTGCTAACGGAGAGATTGGCGAAAAAAAATACCAACACCGAAACCAATAGAAAAACTAGATAAATACTATGGATACTCTGCACCATCAGTTGCAATTGTTAAGAAGTTAAGTTAAGAAGTGTTTTAATGAGTTCCGTTGTGGGTTGTACCAGTAAAATGTGACGCCAAACGTTCAGTTCGCCCAAAAGGTGCTGTTACGCCAGAAATCACCAATAAATCCATGGAATGTGATTGGACGATCGAATGAGAAAAGTGTGTGAGGTGACTGAGGCTGCAGGCATCTCAGCTGAGTAGGTACATCACATTTTCCATGAATATTTGATCCGGAAAGAGTTATTCGCGCGACGGATGCCGCGGCTGCTCGCACACGGTCAATTGTGTAACCACTTCAAAGTAGGGTTTGGCGATGTTCAACGGCAAAGCACACGAATTTCCTCGCCATTTCATTATCGTAGACGAATCATGAATCCACCACACCACATCAGACACCAAAGAATAATCAATGCAGTGAGTTTCTCCGGCTGGACGTGCACTAAAGAATGCCAAGGTAGGTCTGTCGGCCAACATGGTCATGGCCACAGTTTTTCATTCACATCGATTACCTTGAAAAGAGTAAAACGATCACCACCGAATATTATTCAGAGCTTTTTGACTGATTCGATATTGATTTGAAGCATAAATGACCAGATTTGGCAAAAGAGAGTGCTTTTTCATCAGAATAATGCACGGGTTCACACGTGTGTAGTCACCGTGGCAAAAAATTCATAAATTGGGCTACGAACTGCTACCCATTTACAGCATATTCTTCAGATTTAGCTCCCTGCGACTATTTATTGTGATTCAACCTGGAAAAATGGGCGGTAAGAGATTCGCAGAATATTAACATCGTACCAATTTTTATCAAACTGTTGATCTGGGATCGCTTTTCGGAAATCAATTATTCTATATGTAAGTCCAAAGCCAAAGCTATCAACGCACTTAATTTCAAGTAACTCGATCCTGCTCCATTCCCTATCTAAATACAATTATCTAAACATAAAGATTCCTTTGCTCAAAAATTCTACCAAATTGAACCATAACCAAATTTTTTTTTTTTTTCAAAAATATCGTTGTCTGGTCCTTGGAAGAAAGGAAATTAAAGTAAATCGTTTAATAAATACGATTTTTTCGAATTAGTTCACTCTCCGGAAGAAAAAGCTGTGTTCATATTAATTTATTATTGGAAAAGATCAGTCTCAGATCTACTTCCCGGTAGAAAAATTATTCACTATGGTAAATTAGGCAAAAGTCTACTTACGTACCAAATATCAAGAAAATCGAACAAAAAATAAGATTTTTTTCGGATTGGTCAGTTCTTTCATATTCTTCTTGTTTGGTTGGATATCAATCCAAATTGATGCGAATTACCGCAATCGGCTCAGACGTTCTTGAGTTGTAAGCGGAGTAACTAAGATGAAGAAAAATTTAACCATAAGTATTATTTTGGAATAGTTTGGTCCCAGGTCCATTTTCTGTAAAAAAAAAAAATTATTTCCGAAGTTAATTTAGGCTAAAGGCTACCTTTATAACAAATTTTAAGTAAATCGAACAATAATTAATTCTTTTAGAATATATTCCAGGCCGCAGTTCCACTTCCCGGGAAAAAAATTTCGTGTTAAACCTAGCGTAAAGCTACCTACGTACCAAATCTAAAGAAAATCAAACCAAAAATATGATTTTTTTTAGAAAAGGTTGGTCCCTGATTCACTGCTCGGCTTATTGTTGTTTGGCCGGAGACCAATCAGAATTTATGCGAATCATTGAAATCGGTCCAGACGTTCTTGAGTTATAAGCGTAGTAACCAACATCACTTTCTTTTTTATATACGGTATGTTCAAAGGAAAACGTGAAGGTTTTGCTCGCTGTTTTCTTTGATTACAATGTTGCGGTGCATAATGAGTTCCTGCCAAAATATCGTACAGTTAATAAGGAATACTTTAAAGAAATTATGCAACGTTTGCGTGAAGCAATACGGTTCAAACGATCGGAATTGTGAAAAAACAAATCGTGGATTCTGCATCACGATAATGCACCACCAGCTCACACATCAATGTTTATTCGTGATTTTTTTGGCTAAAAACAAAACCGCGATCATACCTCAGCCATCGTATTCACCAGATTTGACTCCCTGCGACCCTTTCATATTCCAAAAACTAAAGAAATCAATAAAAGGAAAGCATTTTGCCACAATTGATGAGTTTAAGTTAGAATAGAAGAAAGAGCTGATGGCCATATCGAAAAGCGCAGCTCAGAAGTGCTTCGAGGATTGGAAAAAGCGTTGGCACAAGTGTATTATATCGGAGGGGGATTACTTTGAAGGTGGCAAGATATATATTGATGAATAAATAAGTACTTTTCAAAAAAATTCAAAATTCACTTGGCGTGTTCAAGCCTCGTACATACATATGTATATAAAAGATTTGAAGAAATGATTTGCTGCTAAAAATAAATAAATTTAGAATACAAAGAACATCTAATATATATGTCCGACAAAACACAAAAGAACACCCCTACTAATAAAAAATATAACCATTAATAACCATACAAACAAAAAAAGTTTATTTTTTTTTTAGTGAAAGATGGGAAAAACGTCACTTTGTGCGAAAGGAATTCGAAACTGGGAATTCCGAGTTTAAATATCTAGTTCCACAAACAGCAAAGAATCTAAAAAACCATAATAAACAAAAATAGAAAGGTAGTAGACAATAAAAAACAATAATTAACTATACAAAAAACAACACAACACAAAAAATATAGCATTCGCCTCAGGTGGGGAGGGCAAAATGCTAATTTCTTTTCTGCTTTATCATTATACATACCGTTTCTTTTATTTTTTGACTACGTCAATGGCTGTTTAAAAGTTTGTTGACTGACATTGTTGTTATTTTTGATAATACATATGTACATAACGTTGAGGTGGCGCTTTCAAGAGAGGCGTTGAGATGAATTGGAATTTTATGCGCTTCTTGGCTGCTACTGCTGGTGCTTATCTTTTATTTACATATGCACAGATATATATAGTAGATACATAACAAAGTACATATGTGTGTGTTTTGGTTGTAATTTTCAGCCAAATATATTTAAACAAACCGGATGTGTAAATTTATGTGTTTGTATGCTGCCAAGATAGTCTCAGCGCTGAATATTATCAAAATATGTAAATTAAACTGACATTCACTGGTTAAAAAATGTTTTCGTGATTTACTTTTACATATGTACAAACATGCCCATAGCTGTACACTCACTCATACATATGAACACGCTGCAAATCTGCATTATTTATGCGCGCATTTTAATTGGTTTTCTAAAAAAAAACGTCCATTCTAAGATTCTCCAAGACTCCTACAGCGTCAAATTCTGGCCGTTGAGCGATATGGTATTTGCTTTGGTTTTTGGCTTTTTCGCACAGACTGCTACTGGTTCTACGCTTCGCTTATTTTAATTAATTAACTGATTTTTTTCTAAATGAATTGATGTTTTAAAAACAAATGCTTGCGTCACATTGTATTGTTTGCGGCATATGAATTCGTAGAATGAAAATTTATTTGCAATTTTTGCACTCAAATAAAGCGTCGCTTGGAGCGAGAAAGAACACTCCACAGAAAGTTATTAGCGCCGTA
Organism: Neoceratitis asiatica; assembly: GCA_030068015.2. Lineage (NCBI taxonomy): Eukaryota > Metazoa > Arthropoda > Insecta > Diptera > Tephritidae > Neoceratitis > Neoceratitis asiatica. The sequence goes on from CM061526.1 coordinate 65,686,108, forward strand.
CTTGGCGCATGTGGAGTTTGTGGTGGAGATGGGAGTGCATTCAGAGTAACTGTCATTCAAAAGTAACAGAAAAGAAAAAATCGAAAATAACACACCTTCTATATGTACGTATATAACAAGTCAATTGAAAAGTCCCTGGCCTACCATAGTAAAACAAATTTTGTTGGCAAAATTCAGTTTTTTTTTATACAGCATAGCTCCCTTCAAGGGTGATACACTGATCATAGCGCCCCTTCAACTTTGCGATATCATTATTGTAGTACGATTTACCATTTGCTTCAATATAGGAATCAGTTTCGGCGATCACCTCTTCATTCGATGAAAATTTCTTCCCAGCGAGTATTTCTTTGAGATCTAAGAACAGGAAATAGTCGCTGGGAGCCAGATCTTGAGAATGCGATGAATGCTGAAGTATTCGAAGACCAATTCATGGATTTTTGGCATCGATTTCACTGACTTGTGACACTTCACTCTTTTCTTCTTCAATTTTGACCGTTTTTCGGTGATTTCGTTCTTCAAACGGTCCAATAATGTTCAAGGTATTTAATGAAAATTATTCCATGTGCATCCCAAAATACAGACGCCATAGCCTTGCTAGCCGACTGTTGCAGTTTTCCACGCCTTGGGGCGGGTTCATTATGTGCAGGCCACTCAGATGACTGTCGTTTGGACATCGGAGTGAAATGATGGAGCCATGTTTCATCCATTGTCAGATGCAAGAACCCGGGTTTATTATGCTTTAACATCTCCAAACACGTCCAGCGTGCAGTAAAGAAAATATAACGGCCATATGGAATGACTTGGCACATTTTACGTCGAGATCTTAAACTGAAAGCGTACAAAATATAGCTTGTGCAAGGACTGAAGCCGCTCGACCTTCCCGAGCGACATCGCTTGGCTCTATGGGCTCTTGAAACGTTCCAAGAAGATCCGACATTTTCGAGCCAAATTTTGTTCAGCGATGTGTCCCATTTCTGGCTCAATGGGTGTGTAAACAAGCAAAATTGCCGCATTTTGGACGAAGAGCAACCTAAAGAGATTCAAGAGCTGCCATTTCATCCAGAAAAAACAACGGATTGGTGTGGTTTGTGGCCCGTTTTAATCATCGATCCATATTTCTTCAAAAAGGATGCCGGTGAGAACGTAACCGTCAATGGCGACTGTTGTCGCGCCTTCATAACCAACTATTTGATATCTGAAATTGAAGCTCGTGATCTCAGGTTTCAACAAGATGGCGCCACTTCCCACATATCGCATCAATCAATGGATTTATTGAGAGAACACTTCGATGAGCAGATAATTTCACGTTTTGGGCCGGTCGATTGGCCACCAAGGTCCTGCGATATCAGATCCTTGGAACAAAACATCACGCGTGTCATTCGGGAGTTACCAGTCGAAATGCTCGAACGAGTCATCGAGAATTGGACTAAACGGAGGGACCATCTGAGACGTAGCCGCGGCCGACATTTGAAAGAGATAGTCTTCAAAAAATATATGCCAATGCATGTCCTTACGAATGATAGTAAACATTTTCCATTAAATTTGAATTTTCTGTGTTTTTTCTATAAAAAAAGTAGGGAACCTCTAAATGGATCACCCGTTATAATTCACAAACTAATGATCCGACAGTTGTCAAATTTATATACGCGTCTTCTGAAGGTTAGGGCAAAATATAAATTTATATGGATTTAATTCTAATAGCGCCATCTATGTATCAGGCCGGGGACTTTCCAATTGATCTGTTATATACAAGTAGATACTTATTGAATGGAATTTGAGTGGTTCAATTACGCTTTTGCATTATTATTGTGGAACAAATAAATTATGACCGATTTTATTGCTTTTCTCTTAACGAATTCTATTTATCGATTAATATAGACATATGCACATATATACATATTTTATTATATGTTTTGATTATTTAGTATATTTGACATTTAATTTTGCTGTTGTTGTTAGAATTAATGAGTTCGATGAACTTTTTGTGTGAAAATAACAAATTTATTGCAAAATTAATTACAAAATTGTGCATATTTTCAATCTTATTGACTGAGTTGAGAGATTTTATATCATAATCCTCCATTGACGTATGCTTTTGTTTGGTTGTAATTGAATTAATTAAATGCTCGAAAGTGTTGAGTACGTAAATAAGAGTTAATAAATAATAACTTTTTATATATATTTATATTGTTTTTGTTTAATAAGAAAAAGGTTTGCTTAGTCTTTTAGTATACTTTCTAAAGAATTTTACTTATATCCATTAGCTTGAAAATTTAATTAAGTCTTTTTTATGAAACACTTCAGGGCTTAACAAGCAAGTGCTAATAAATCAGTGTTGAAAATTTATATATTTTATGTAGATAATGGCATTACGTGCCTTTTTTTAAACACGCACTTGATTTTTTTTATTTTCTAAATCGGAAAAATAAAATTTTTATTGCTTTTGTGAACCGTATGTCATACTAAAGTGATAAGTCAGTGACTTTTTGAGTAAAATATATTTATTTTGGTAGATGAGAGTTTTACTTCTCAACAAAGTCTCCTTTTAGCTCTAAACATTCCAACTTTCCATTTTAGCTCTAAAAAAAATCCATTTCAGTCCAGCGGTTTTTCAATTTTGAAGAATTTTCAAGGCGTGACGACTGAACGTTCGCCGTCACTTATACTGGTACGACCACAAGGAAAATCACTTCTTCACCATTGAAGATAATGGCGCAGAGTGCCTATAGTATTTATCAAGCCTTTTCTTGGTTTCGATGATGGTTTTGTTGCGTAAAAAGTGCTGAAAGGGGTATTCTAGTCCAGGAATGAATTTTAGATATCTTTGAAGCTCCGTATTCATATTATATATTTTTACTATCTATTTTTTTATAAGTTATTTATTAACATGAGAAAAATACCAAAAAAAATTGGAAAACAAAAAAAAATTTATTCCACAAATTAACTTCTGAGGGAAGGAGGGGGCGAGGCGTCGCGTAAAATTGTCACGTGACCATAGCCACGATGTAAGCCCTTCTAGCAATCTGAAAAAAAAAATTATTAATCTAGAGGAATGTCGCAATGTCTGGAACTACGGAAAAGTCGAAAAAAAATTCACAAAATGGTAACTGTTCGAAAAAAGAAAACTTTATTTAACGTTTTTTTTTTTTTGAATTTTCGCCTTTTTTAAAAATATTAGAATTGAAATTTGCGAACGAACCTAGTTCCACACATAGAGAAGTTTATAAAGATGACTCTCCAAAATTTTCAAGTAAATAGGTTCAGTAGAACTTGAAAAATCGTGCGTATCGTTTTGAAGAAGACGGTTTCGAGAAAAACGCGTTTAAAGTTTCACGTAATGGCCAAGCCGGTTTGGATGCCGCGTCAGTAAAACAGCTATATATCCGAAAATAATTTTGATTTTGAAAAATTCTCTTACAGACATATTTTTAAATAGTTTAACTTAAAAAATATGCAAAAAAATCAAATTTTTTTCAAATTTTAGACTAGAATACGCTTAATTAGCACATGAGATTACTCTTTTCCAAATTTTTTTTAATTCACGAGGTCGGCTGCCTTCAATGGCGGTCAAGCACAAGCATAGTTTGGAAGCGACTACTTTTTCCCATCTCTCTGTTGATTTTCGAGTATCATCCCAGAAAAAATTACTCCTCTCTGTCCTCGATTCAATTATTGTGCCGATGACCCTCCAAAAAGTTTTGCATCCGTCAAAAAAAAAAACCAGTAGTCGGAAGGAGCAAGGTTTGGAGAATAAAGCGGGTTGGGTAAGACGTTCCATTTCAGCGTTTCCAAGTAGATTTTGACCATAACAACTACGTATAGCTGAGCGTGAATGGTTGAAACCACTCTCTGCATGACTTATCAGTCCGCGCAGATTCACCATAACCTTAAAATTAAAAGTATGTAAACATAAGCGATCGCAATAGCCGAGTGGCTAGCATTACATACTACAATTCGGAAGGCCTGGATTCGAGTCCAGGTTCCAACAACATCCATAATTATAGAAAATAAATTTTTCTATTTGTGGTCTCCCTTCGGCAAGGAATTTCAAGCCCTCCGAGTGTATTTCTGACATTAAAAAAAGCTTCTCATACAAAAAATCCATCAGCCATTCGGAGGCGGTTTAGAATAAACTGTAGATCCCTCCATCTGTTGGTAAAAACATCAAGATGCAAAACTACGAATTGGAGGAGGAATTCGACCGAAAATCGCTCCAACGGTTACAGAGGGTCAAATATATATATAAAAATAGTATTGTAAACATATTATAATAATATTTTATTGTGAACATAGCTTGATGTTATCGATACATTACTTACATTCCCTTATGGATTTTCTCTATGTTTATCGAAATTTGAAATTATATAGTTTATACATTTCGTAGAAGTAATGAACGTCCATCAACAAAGATGTGGAAGCGAAGCATATGGCTTAGTGAACTAAAATCCAGGGGCGACGTTGAGTGAGTGATGTCATCTAGATGAACTCCAATGATCCACATTTGAATATTATCAATGTCTCATCCCCTCCTGGGAGCAGGGAAAAAGGGAGATCACTCACTTCGTTGCGGGGAACAATTGGCGAACAAATCTGAAGCATCATGACATATTGGGTATCCGATTTAAAAATAATACTTAATCTGTATAATGCAAAGCTTTACTTCAAAATTCACTGAAAACTTTCTTTAATTCTTTTGAAAAAATGATAGTTATGCACTAATATATGTAAATATTAAAGATAAGTGTTTCATATATAACATAGACAATATTCAACAAATACTAGACTACATATATATGTATATTTCTCTCACTTAAAGGTAAACATATGGCTTTCACAAGGTAAACCACTTTCTCAATAATCTTAAGTTGTCCGGCAGCAAAATAAATTTTGTCTGTTTTTTTTTTGTCTATGAATGCACAAAAATAGGTTAATGAAATCAGTGCTATATACACTTTTGCTGTTAGGTTAATATTCTCATATAAAAATTAATAAATTCTTTGGCAATTTTTCTTGGTGTTAATATTTATGTCAAAATATTTGCATTTAGATTAATGATACTTTGACACTCATATACAGAGGCTATAAATTGTTTATAACACTTCAATATATATATATATAAATCAAAGTAATTAGTATGAAAGTAGCAAAAATACTGTTATATTTATTTATTTTGTGTTACGTCAAATAGCTTTTAAGCAAATGAAGAATTTTTATGTTCATTAAATTCTTGGATCAGGTTTGTGTCTTAAGTCTTCAGTTTGTTCTGCATTCGCACTCCGCCAATCAACTGAATGTTTAATTGCCATGAATTGCCATGAAATGTTGTTTTGCACAAATGTGCAATATTGAAAGTAAACTAGCGTGGAAATTCCTCTCCCGCGTAACAATTTATAAAAACAGTAAGCAAAAATACTGTTTTTAAAATTCTTTATTAAAAAAAAATGTATTCCTTTTTATATTTTTTACTAAAAATGTATTTTTTATTAAAAAAAAAATGCAGTAAATTCCTTTATTTTACTTGAATTTAAGCAGTATTAATTATTTATTTAGACAACACAATAAATATTAATTAATTATTAAATAAGGTAGCTTTTTAACAAAGTAGAATGTCAGATTTGCATATTTCATGCATAAAATAATATTTAAAATATTGATAAATGCATTCAATATTCCAATATAATTTCAGATAGGAAACAATTTTAATAAATTGTGCATCGGTAAATCCAAACATTGAAATTATACAATAATTCTAAGCTAACCTGATTTTATTAAAAATATTTTTTTTTTGTTCAAAATCTTGTACGTAGACTTAGCGAATGGTGAAGTTGTCGCCAGTATTCGCTCAGCCCACATGACTGAATATTACTACTACTACTACATTGGTGTAGGCACCGAATCAATGATTGCGCGACATTCATTTCTTCTCGAAGTTTAGCGTAAATTGGAAATATCAAGCAACATCAGGCCCTTCTGAGCTTGATCTTTCTTGCGGTGTTGAGGCCTTCCCCTTTCTCTGCTTCAACCCGTGAGAACTCCATCGAGTACTAGTTGGAGCGCTTTCATCCATTCGGACGACATGATGTAGCAAGCGTAGCCGTTGCTTCTTGATTCGTTGAACTATGTCAGTGTCATTGTACAGATCGTACAGCTCATCGTTCGAGCGTCTGCGGTATCTTCCGCAAAACCTTTATGCCGAAAACTCCTAGTACCATCTCATTGGATGTCGACATCGTTCACGCTTCTTCACCATACAGCAAGATTGAAAGTTTAGGAGCGACTTGTAGAGTTTGTTTGGTGATTCGTAGAAAGAGGACTTTACTCTTCAATTGCCTACACAGTTCAAAGTAGCACCTGTTGGCAAGAGTGACGCTGCATTGGATTTGGCGCATGGTGAATATCTGGTTAATGGTGGTTTTACCACGTCCAAAGCTACATTGATAAGGTTCAATCAGCACGTTGCCAGTTGGCTTTAATCTCTCCCAAAATATGCTCGATAGGACCTTGCATGCGATATTGAGGAGGCTTATTCCACGATAATTGGCGCAGACCGTGGGGCTTCCCTTTTTATAGATTAGGCAGAGCATATTAAGGTTCCAATCGTCGGGCAAAGAAGCTGATGCATGCACCTTGCCAGCTCTTCGCCGCCGTATTTGAATAGCTCGACCTGTAAGCCATTGGCTTCCATCGGCTATTGGAATGTCTACTCTGTCATCTACAAATACAATGACCCAGGTTCACCAACTCCGGGTGTCGCACATTCACTGCCATTCAGCAGGTTGGAGAAGTGGACGTTAGTGACCAGGTTACCTCCTGTGCTCCTCCATGAGTATGATTCGGTCTTGAAAATTTCTGTAAGACGCATCATCTTCTCATAGAATTTTCGAGCATTACCCTTGTTCGCCAGCTTCTCAAGCTTTTCATACTCATGCTTTTGGGTCTCTTTCTAGTTTTGTGTGCAAATGTGTATTGCTTACCTCTTCAGCTCTTGGTATCTATCCCACTCAGCACATCTTGTGGTCGATCAGAAAGTCATCATACAAGCTCTTTCTTTGACCTTGCCGAAATCCAATTGTTTCTGCAGCAGCGGTACGTAGGGAGCTTGAGATGCCGTTCCGCAGTTCCCCTATTGCGAGATGTTGATGAGTACTCTCAGAGAGCAGGGGTGGAAGTGGGGTAGAAAACAGCACGGCTATCTGTTGTTATCGCAGCTTTTCGACGTCGAACTTTCAATGCGTTTGCTGACGGTCGTTATTTACTATAAGTATACAAAGGCGAGTGCGTTTGGGGATGTTTCGCCATGAAGGTTGAATTTTACGACTCTTGCGCCAAAAATATCTTTCGTGCAGGAGCAGCGCTGAAAGGTGCGTTCTAGGCGCTCATAGAAAGTATCTTTGGTCACGTCGTTCTTCTCTTCCGTCGGAGTATGGGCGCAAATTAACGATAAGTTGAAGAACTTCGCTTTGATGCGGATTGTAGCTAGAAGTTTATACACCGGGGTGAATGTCAGGACACGGGAGCGGAGTCTCTGTCCCACCACAAATTTGCGTTGCTTTATATGGCTACTATAGTAGATTTCACAAGGTCCCATCTTTTTTCGTTCTTATCCCATCCAGCGCACTACTTGGACGGCGGTGATGTCAGCCGTTAGTTTTACGAGGATATCAAACAGCGGCACCTTCTCAATCTAGGCACATGTCCTCAAATCGTAATCTTTTAAACGTTTGATGCTGAGTTTTTCATTGGAGTGTATTTTTTATGCGGTGGATCCCAAACCTTACACACAATCGCCGGGTATTTGTCCTTTCACTTTAGCTCGCCTCCAAACCAGTGAAAGTATGACTGACAAAATAATTAAAAAAAAAAAAAATAGAATAATAGAATGGAAACGATAGAAAAAAAATCAATTAAATAATTTGCAAATTTATTTATGGAGAATGCAGTTTTTTTCGAGACAAAAATCGCTGCAGCTTGCCAATATTTTTTTTTTTTTTTTAAAGAATATTATATAAGTAGTCTATGCCCACACTGACATTTGTTTACTTAACTCATACACTTTTAACTTGACGACCAAAATATTTTTATGTACTGACAATTATAATTTATAGATATACAATACAAAAATCAACTCGACACTCTTATGTTGGTACACTTAATTAAGTTTTTTTCTTCTTCTCCTCCTTCTTCTAATAAAAAAAAGCGCAAAAATCAAACTTGGTTGCTTGGTAAAAAACTGAGAACTCATTACTGCACCAAATTATATGTTCAACTCCATTTATGTTCATTGTTTATGCGCTGTGGAAACGAGTTCATGTTTTTCTGTTAATTTATTTAATTTATTTATTTATTTGTGGTGAGTTTTTAAATAGATTTTGTTTGCGATTTTTTAGACTTTTTTTCATTAATTTTTTTTCTGTGTTTATTGAAAGTTGCAACGCTTGAATTGGTTATCTGATGGTATGCGTAAATATTTTAGAGCTTTTGCGAATTAGAACTTGATACATACATACATATTTAAATAAATATATAAATGAGTTTATATTGATTATAAAAGCTCTAAAGTGTCAATCAATTTGACTGACACTGGAATGGCCTTGATTATGTCAATAAACTGTTTACCAATTTTTTTTAGTACTAATTAAATGTGGCGATGCCAAAAAGGTTTCTAATAAATCATTCATCATCATTTTCTGTATATTAAAAAAACCAAACAAATTACAATAATTCTGTAAACAAACAAAAAAAAAAAAAAAATAAAATTGGCGCCTTCACACACTGAAATTTCTGTTATAACTGTTTTGAGAAAAGTACTTCTTTGTAAATAACTTTACAGGCACAACTTGAACAGAAATTATTTTGAAAACAAATATTAAATTCGTGACATCATTCAGGTGTTTCAAAATTGCTAATTAAATTCAAGTTCAAGTGAATGTGTGCTTGAAAGAAGTGAATTTTTCACAAGCCGCCAGTTGACGTCGCACTAACAAATCACCGTTGATCATTTCATTTTTTTTTTTTATTAAACCATTTCAAAACTCAAATACCGCTTGGAAAAGTTACTCTTCACAATATTGTGATAAAATTCAAAAAGCATGAAATCCGCTACCAGAACACTCATTCACCAAAAATGTTCACCTAAAATTCCAAAAAATTATTACTAATTCATATTCTAAAAATATCGATTGATTTCGATCAATACATTGTTTTTTTGTTGTTTTTTTTTTCGTTCTATGAATTCATAATGAGTTAGCTCATTTTTATTAGTAATAAAAAATCATGCAGCAATAAAAAATTCAGCAAAAGAAGTTGAACGTTGTGGATGACGTTGAAATATTTATAAGTAGTTACAGCCCATAAAAATTGCCATGGCAATACTGTTTGGGGAATCCGCTAATAAAAATTATAAATATGCAGTATCAGAAACATTTAAATAATAATACGGTGAGTTCAAAGGTGAAGTGTAAGTGTGAGTGTTCATTAGAGTGTGCTTCGTCGCATGATAGTGAGCAGCGGAAGGAAGAATTAGTGAAAGATTTCATCGATTTGAATTTTATAAGTTTTGTCTGCAGCTTTCTTCTTTAGTATTCAATATTTTTTTATCATAAAATCAAAACAAAATTTTTGAATGTCACAAAAGCATGTGTTGAGACCACATTCCATAAGCGACCGGATGCTGCAAAAACATAAGTGCTGAATCACGGTGAAATGAAGCAAAAATGTGCGCAGACTTAATAAACATATACATGAAATGGTATATTAACTAAGTTACGAAGTATGTATGTACAAGAAGGAGAAAAAATAAACGAATTTTATACCAATCGTATCAGAATGACGAGCTGAGCTGATTTAGCCATGCCTGTCTGTCAATCTGCCCATTTGAACGCATACCAGTCCCTCAGTTTTTGAGATATTTCAACCAAACTTGGTAAGCAGAGGCACCTATACATTAAAATGATCATTTCTTGGAAGCGGCCCGATCGGATCACTATAGCATATATATATATATTTTGCGTTTTGATGTTTTTACCAACAGATGGAGGGATCTACAGTTTATACTAACTCCGAACGGCCGAAGAACTGTTTATTTCATGTCAGAAATACGGTCGGCGATTCTTACATTCCCTGCCGAGAGGCGACCATAATTAGAAAAGTTAAATTTCTATAGTTTTGGATGTTGGTTCAACCTGGACTCGCTACCGCATGTATAGCATATATGCGACCGATATTTCAGTTTTGAAATTTTGGGTTATAGATCCGTCATCAAAGTACTTAACAACGTGAAACTTGGTATATTACAAATACATAACTGCATATTGGTTCTGAAAATCATCGAAATTGGACGACTATAACATATAGTTACACCCACACCGATTTCTCCAGTTGCTATGTTCAAAACTAAGTGAAAATAGCATCTAGAAGCGTGAAATTTTGTATCCTACACAAATAAAGTAAAATTGGTACTGAAAATCATCGAAATCGGACTACTATATCATTGGAATATTATGAAATTTGTTTTCATGCACACATATTATAAATTGTATATTGGTAGCGAAAATCATTGAAATCAGAATACTATGTCATACAGTCTTCATACAACCAATTTGTTGAAATATGAGGTGTTGGGTCAAAAATCCGCTAAAAAACGTTAAATTTGATATTCTACAGAAACTGAAAATTTTCGAGGTCAAATTTTAATGTTTTTTACTTCAGTTTAAATTAATTTAATTTTGTTTTATTTTTTTAATTAATATAATACATTTTTCTTTTATTTTATTGTATTCTGTTTTATTTGATGTAACTGGTGATTCATCTCGAGGTTCCCTACTTTTTTAAAGAAAAAAATACAGAAAATTCAAATTTAATGGGGAATGATTATCATCATTCTAAAGAACATTCTTTGGCATTCATTCTTTGAAGATTATCTCTTTCAAATGTTGTCCGCGTGGTCCATCCGTTGAGTCCTATTTTCGGTGTCTCCCTCGAGAATTTCGACTGGTCACTGGCGAATGACACGCGTGATGTTTTTCTCCAAGGCCAGAATCGAAACGGAATTGTTCGCATAGACTTAAGACTTTACATAGTCCCACAGGAAAAAGTCTAACGGTGTGATATCACACGATCCTGGTGGCCAATCGACTGGCCCAAAACGTGAAATTATCTGCCCACCGAAGTATCCTCTCAATAAATCCATAGATTGATGCGATGTGTGGGTATTGTGGCGCCGTCTTGTTGAAACCAAAAGTCGGGGAGATCATGAGCTTCAATTTCAGACATCAAATCGGTTATTATGGCGCGATAACTGTCACCATTGACGGTTACGTTCACCGGCATCATTTTTGAAGAAATTTGGACTCCTGATTCCCCCGGCTCACAAACCACATCAAACCGTTTTTTTTCTGGATAAAACGGCAGCTCTTGAATCTAGTCAGGTTGCTCTTCGTCCCAAATGCCTTAATTTTGCTTGTTTTAATTCCCATTGAGCCGGAAATGGGCCCCATCGCTGAACAAAATTTGGCTAGAAAAGGTCGGATCTTCTTGCTTAGGAAGGTCAAGCGGCTTCACTTCTTGCACAAGCTGTATTTTCTACGCTTTCAATTTAAGATCTAGACATAAAATGCGCCAAGTCGTTCCATACGTCAGTCCGAGTTGCTGCGAACGGTGCCGAATCGACTCTCCACGATCTTCGTGTACACTCTCAGCTACGGCCGCTATATTTCTTCATTGCTTGCTGTACGACTTCTATTCGGTTGAGGATTATCCAATAATGAATGCTGGGTCTCAAAATGGGTGATGGTGTTGCGAATAGTACGCTCAGTAGGCCGATTATGTTGACCATAAGTTGAGGGAAGCGCGCGAAACACATTCTTTACAGAACGTGAATTTTCGTAATCAAATTTAGATTTGTAAACGTTGTTCAGGCGTGTAAGTCTTTCCATGATAAAATGCCAAACAATACTGAAAAAAAATAAAATGGCAGCTTGACACGACTACCGCGTGATCTGTCAAAAAAAGCTATTGAAAAATGTACATCTACTTGGATCACCCTTTATAACATAATTAAATTTTGTTTTAATTTACGTTATTTTAATTTGCTTTATTTAGCTTTGTTTTATTATATTTTTTTATATTTTACTACTTTCTTTAATTTTTCGATTTAATTTAATTTTTATTAATTTAATTTAATTTAATTTCTGTTTAGTTTTTTAAATTTTTTTTTTTTTGGTATCATTTCCACTAAGCAAAACATCTTCTCTGTACTGACTGATCATCTGTGAGCGTATTCACCGATGTTGATATTGCGATTAAATTTCAGTGAATGGTAAATATTTTTGTTGTTATTAATGCCGATGTTGACGCTGATAAACTTATCTGGTTTGGGGCGACGCATCGTTCCAATTAATTAACAATTTGTCATGCATATAAAATTCGTACCCTCTTCATAGTATTCCTCTTAGCTCCAAGTATTCTCCACACCATATCAGTTGCTGGCTCCAGTCAGACGCGTCAACCTGTTTTCCTTACTCACTCCAGTCACTCACTCAGTCAACGGCATTCTGTTGCCCTAATTCATAAGTGTTGGCATTTATGCCGAATTTATAATCGGGAAAATACAAATTAGCCACTGGAATTTTGTTACGTATCGCTTTCGACCAGCGCGATAAGCTTTGCATACTCCACGGTGCTGTTCGTTGACGTCAAAAAGAATTTGTTTCATAATTTAATAAAAACAAAAGCGAAATTCTTTGTGTCGCCAGCCACAGGTTTTTATGTCGCATAAGTCCGCTTGGATGACTTAAAATAATATTGTTGTTGTAGTGATTTGTGATTAGTTTCATGGAATTCTATTTTCGATAATTTTTTGTTTACAATGATTGGTCAGATTTTTTTTTTTTGAGGTGAATAAATTTCTGCATACATGCCATGGTGGAGTTCAGGCTCTAGGCGATGAATAATTTAATGTTAATATCTCGGCGCATGGTAAATATTAAATTTTTTTTCCAATAATTTTGCGTAAAAATTTGCGTGTCAGTAGTGACTGCGCATTATTTTCTGGAATGTTAATTGGTGTGTTTACGAATGTATTTCATTTGGGCTAACTATTGACTGAAATTAGGGAAATTTATTAAGTCAACATAACAGTAAATTTTAATCGACTACGCCTATAGCCGAGTCAACGATAGTGCGCCGGTCGTTTCTTCTCTTTGTCATATGGCGTCATCCTAACGATATAACCTGACAAGCGTTCCTTTATTCGCTGAACTATGTCTATGTCGGCCGAAGTAGCCGAGTGGTTAGCAGTGCGTATTCCCATTCGGAAGGCTAGGGTCCGAGTTCTGGTCCGACCAACATCCGAAAATGAGGCTGTTTTTTCTCTACATTGAGATATGGCAAACCTCATCGTACCAGCTCCTTCATCCGAGGTTAACGAAACACAAATTTAAAACGCTCGAAGACACGTCCTCCATTTATCAATATAATGTCGATCTGGTTTCGAGTGCTTCGATCCAAATAGCATGATAGGGGAAGCGCCCACGTTTGCGTTCTAAGCACTCCTAGAAAGAATACTTGGTCATATCGTCCTGTTCTTCCGCCGGAACGGGGGGGAGGGGGGGGGGGGGGGCAAATAAGCAATACGTTGAAAAATTTCGTTTTGATGCGGACTGTGAGCTGTGTCATCTCTACGGCCTTGTCCCGTCCACCACATATCCTGATTAGCTACAATGTCAGCTGGGAAGCGGCATCTTACTAATAAGGGATCGGATAATAGGGTCTCATGCCGTTATCAAAATTTGGAATTTCTCATCCGACTCTTTGTTAAATTTCTCATTGGAGCTGGCTTCTACGTGGCGATTCCACAACCGTGTGTACAACTTCGCAACGCCAGTATGCTTAGTATAGTTTGGACAGATTTATACAGCGAGCCGCTAGTTTTAAGACCGAAACTCGCTAGCAGCGAACCCTTAAACCGAATATGTGGAGTAAATGCGCTGAAACTTCCTCTATTTTAGTCGTGACCCCACACGAGTTGGTTACCGCGTTGCGCATTGAATTGATGCTCACATTTTCAGGGTGAGCGACGAGGATTCAAGAGTGGGAATTTGGGAAATACCTGAGAATGTAGCTGCATACCCAAAACCAATACTACACCCATTAAACACCTTACTTTGCGAGCTTCAATTTATCCAACTCTCGACCAACATCCACCGAATGTCGTTCAGAAGTACTTTACTATCCAAGATGCTGGTATGCTTTCACTGGGATTCAATGAGGTTTCTTTGGTGAATGGAGAACGTTCTGAATGAAATGTGTTTTTAGTAACCAAACCATTTCTTTATTTCAAGGCCGTACACAAGATGAAACATCATTTTTTTTGTATTCAGAATTAGCCGAAGAGTCATTTTAAATTCCAATCAAAATTGGTAAACACCCAATGCGGGGAATGCTTCATCACTATATTCAAAACCATATGTAGGTAAATATAAAAAAAAAAGTACGGACCGGCCTAAAAAGCAATACGCAAACAAAAATGATAAATGAAGTAATAAAAAATATGAGAAAATACCACACAAAACACAAAACACAAAACACAAGACGATCGTCACACAACCAACGTTGGTGCCATCGAACTTGTTCGCTATCACCAACACACCAACAACACCACCAGCCATACACTCAGGCACATTGGAAGTTAAGGCTCGCGCTGAGTTTGGGGATACGTCAAACTGCCGACGAACCGAGCAGTAGCTTTGTGAGCGCGAATACTCGTACAGCAGGCGAGTTTGTATCTCAAAAGCCAATTCGTAAAGGCAAAAATAACAAAGTAAAAAAAACACACAAACAATAATAAACCGAAAGTAAAAAAAATTCGTGAGCATGTGAAAAATGGCGCAATGAAAAAAAATAGCCGGCAAATTTAGCGAATTTCAGTGAGTTTCGGAATAAAATTTCACGTCTCAGTTAGAATGAGCTTAGATTTAAGCGAGAGTTTGAGGCGAGAAGACCTTGCAAAACGGACAATCGATTATTTAACAATCGAAGTGAAAGGCGAAAAAGAAGAAGCGTTGAAGAAAATAAAATTTTAAACAGTTGAATTCAAATTGTATTGAAAAGTTAATTTTTTTTTTAAATAAATAAAAATTTAAATAAATAAATCGTAAAAAATACAAAAAAAGTGCAAAATAAAGTGCATAAACATTTTTCCATAAATATTTGCCAAGTACCAAAAGCAATGTATTTAAATACACAAAGAATGAGTTTACCCAGGACATTACTAGCCGTGTTACTCAGCTATGTCACACTGGACACTCTCTTGGCTCCACAGCAAACGCAGGTGCAAGGCTTTGCCATTGGTCAATCAAAGTATGGACGCATAGAAACATTTCCCTATCAAGTTATGTTGATTGGCAAACAGTTGTGGCGCAAGCGTATACTCTGCGGCGGTACACTACTCGATCAGCGTTGGATACTCACCGCTGGCCACTGCACCATGGGCGTGACACATTTCGACATCTATCTGGGCGCACTGACCATTGAAGATGCCGCCGAAACGGGTCGTCTAGTGTTGCGCTCCAATAAATTCATTGTACACGAACATTTCAATCCCGAAACCGCCGCCAATGATATAGCACTTGTCAAGTTGCCCATCGATGTGAAGTTTACAACGCGTATACAACCCGCCATACTGCCATATCTTAATCGCAATGAAGCGCTTACCGGCGCCAAAGTAGTCGCCACCGGTTGGGGTGCCAATAGCGAATTGTCCAATTATAATCCCATGCAATACACCGAATTGCGTGTGATCTCCAATCAGGAATGTGCCAATGAATTCGATGTGATCACAGATGGTGTACTCTGCGCCAAGGGTTTGCGCGATGAGACGGTCTGCTCAGGGGATTCTGGTGGTCCGTTGGTGTTGAAGAACACACAAGTTGTGGTGGGTATCACCAGTTTTGGACCGGCCGATGGTTGTGAGACAAATATTCCCGGTGGTTTTACGCGTGTTACACACTATTTGGATTGGATTGAAGTGAAAACGGGCAGATTGCGACAAAGAGTGCAACAACAAAGACAGCAGCAAATGCAGCTGCCGCAACAACAACAACAAGTGCAACATTTACAACAATTGTCACAAGCGTCAATGCGTCGAGCTGTGCGTGTTAATGAGAATGTAGTGTAATTCGGGCTATTAGTATGGTGGTAAAGAAAAGTAGAGTGGTAGGGGAAAGTGTTTGGGGATTTCAAAACGAACAAACCAAAATTATGGGGGTATGGAAAAATTCGTATTTCGACTGACTGATGTAAACAAAGCTTTAATTAGTGATTTTTAACTCATATTTATTATTATTTAGAAATTATGTAAATAAGTTCGTTAAAAAAAAAATTCTAAAGAAAAAAATTATTTTCGAACAAAAAAAAATGCATTAATTAAAACCGAAGAAAAGCTTGTATTGCGCTGCTCGGCTTTTTGGCAATTGGCGCTTGTGGTGATTCACTTGTCAGCGCTTTGTGACGCAAATCGTACACGGAGTTCCGTTAACAAGTTAAACAGGCATGCGTGTTGTGTATGTGTGGCAAACGGGACTTGCTGGAATTTCAGTATTTACGTGTCCAATTGTTGTTGTTGTCGGCAAATGCATTTTTTTTTTAATGAAAAAATCGCAATTTAGCGACAACCAATTTGAAAAAAAAAATTTTTTTTACTAATTTTTAAATAGCATAATGTGATATTTGTGAATAGTGGTTAATAGTAAAAAAAAAACTGTATGTGTGTACCAGTGTGTGTGTGTGCAGATTTTAAGCTCACAATTTTGTATTTTACTTTCTTAATATTATTTAATGCATTTTTTTCAATTAAAATTAAATACACATACATACACACATGCTAGTATTATAGTATACTCGTATAATAGTATTAGGTTTATGCTATTTAATGAATTTAATATATTTATTATTTATTTTAATCAATCGCACGATAAGAATTACGTGTTTGCTCGCATAACAATATTTCTTGCTTTTCTATATTTACGTAAAAAAAATCAAACACAATTGTATACGTATATTTACTTGCTTTTTTTTTTAATTAAAGCAAACTAAAAGAAATTTAAATTATTAAAAAAAAAATTAAAACAAGTTATGCCGTTAAAAGCAAACGCTTAAAATTCATATTTACAGATGCGAAATAAAATACAAAATGAAACAAAAACAAAAATTCCTAAGCAGAAAAATAAATAATTTAAACATTTACATATCGTATTTTAAACAAATCGTATTTCGTATATTTTCTCTGAACATGTGCGCACGATTTGTGACTAGTTACACGTGCAACTGCCAAGCTTTATTGGGTGAGTACAAGTCGACTGGGTATTTCGCATATCACACATTTGTTCTGATCTGGTTCTGAGTGATAATTTCTTGTTTTTAAGAACATAATGAACGACTGAAAGGTGAATTTTAATTTTAAATGAAATAAAAAGTTATGAGAAGAGTTTGAGTAAAGGCTTTGAATTAAAATAAAGTAAGAAACATAAAAATTTAATAACATAAAATAAAATGAAAATTAAATTAAATTAATTGAATTAAGTTATATATAATAAAATAATATAAAATAATTTAAAGAAATAGAATAAAACAAAAAATTATATAAAATAAAAAAAAAAATACAATTACATTAAAATTAAAGTAAATAAAATAAAATAAAATATAATAAAATAAAATAAAATTAATAATAAAAATTTAATTGAATTAAAAAAAATAAAATAAACTAAAATAAAATATAAAAAAAAAATTAAAAAAAATAAAAAATAAAAAAAATTAAATGAAATAAAAAAAATACAAAAATAAAAAAATATATAAAAATATAAAAAAATAAAATAAAATAAAATACAATGATATAAAATAAAATAAAAGAATAGAAAAAAAATTAATTTCAATAAAATAAAGTAAAAAAAAAAAAAAAAATAGAAAAAAAATAATAAAATAAAATAATATAAAAAAAAAACTTGAAAAAAATTAAAAATAAACAAATAAATAAAATTAAAATTAATTAAATGAAATTCAATTCAATGAAATGAAATGAAATGAAATAAAATAAAATAAACAACTATAAAATAAATAAAAAATAATATAAAAAATAAAATAATATAAAATGAAATAAGATAAAAAAAAAAAAAATAAAAATAAAAAAATAAAAAAAATTAAAAAAAATAAAAAAATAAAGAAAAAGTAAAATTAAAAAAGACTAAATAAATAAATAAAAAACAAAAATAAGTAGAAACAAAATAGCAAAATATAGAATAAATAAATAAATTTAAATAAAAATAAAATTAAAAAAAATAAATTAACTTAAAAATAATATAATATAATATAATATAATATAATATAATATAATATAAAATAATATAATAAAAAAAATAAAAAAATAAAAAATAAAAAATAAAAAATTAATATAATTATATGATATAAAAAAAATAAAATAAAATAATTTAGTTAAATAAACCAAAAAAAAACCATGAAACCAAAAATATAAAACATATAAAAAAAAATAAAAAATAAAAAATAATAATAAAATAAAAAAAGTAAAATATAATAAAACATAAGAAAATAAAATAGAATAAAAATAAATATAATAAAATTAATTAAGTTCAATTAAATTAAATTAAATAAAAACTAAATCTAAAGTAACTGTTGTGCTGGAATGCAAATAAAATTGCATAATTTTGAGTCGTGCAAAACTTCCAAAAGCATTTTAATAAAAAAAACAAAAAAAATAAAAAAAAAACATTCTGTTTTTAAATAGTGTCTTATCTTTTAACATAGTGATAAATAATAAAAAATAGTCGAAGTTAAAATTGCAATTAAATATCATATTACACTGAGAGCAAAAATATTCCAGAATCTCTCATTATAGAATTACATTGAACCATTTCTACTCAGAAATCTCGAAAAATAGGTCAAGGTCGTCTCTAACCATGTAAGAAATCTCATCTCATCTCACTTAATTGAATACGTGTAGTCAAGGTCGTTTATTGATTTTTGTAGTAGAAATCAGAATTTCAATCAGGAGAGAGAGCACAGTGATAGAGAAGCTGACAAAGAGAGTGAGTTAAATGAGCTTTTAAGCACTTCTTAATATTGGAAACTGTTATGTAGGTCAAGGAGATATCAAATAAGGCGGTCCTAATTCACTCACAGACCAGAACATGATCGAAAATCTAAGTTCATAGCTTTGCTTTTTGCTGTTGCTCTTTTTTCGGAACTAACCTTGAAAATTATTATCCAATCTTTTGTTTTTCATACTGAAAATCATTTTTTTTTTTGGAATAAGTCTTGATGTAGGTCAAGAATCTCACAGAGTTGCAATGATTTTATCTTTTTTTTACGTTAACAGAGCTTTTTGAGAGCACAGGGTGATTCAGGTGTCACATATTTTTGATATTTTCCGCTGAAATCGAAGATTTTTTGGTTAATTTTTTGCATTATTTGTATATGGTATTTATATAAATATTAATAATAATTTTGTTTGACTTTTAAAATAGATTCAGTTTCCTTACATTAGTTGTTCATACTTGTAAATGAAAAAAAAAAGTTGTTAACTAGGTGATCTACATAATTTTTTTTTGGTTGAAAAACAGATTATTTTGGCATAATTAGGTGCAGCAATTTGAGTTAATGCAATTGTCGATATGCAGTCAACAGGAAAGCAATCCTCATAAACTTATTAACTTTTATAAAGTTATCACACTATTATTCTGTCGTTTCATTACATTCAAAGTAGACAAAATATTTAATGTTAAAAAAAATATCTGTGATTAATTGTGTAAAAAATTTATTCGAAAATTTTAAGGTCTTTTAATTTCCTGTAGTATTTATTCAGTTGATTGCCGAGATTTCGAATTTTTTAGCTTGGAAAAAAGCACACATTTCTTTTAAATATTGGATATTCTTGTTTTGGATATTATATGAAAACGAAGGACCCGGATTTCCTTTATTCAAGTTTTATTTTACTATATTATATGAATTCTGTTGTATCTAATTTTATTATTTGTTTGTGTTTTTTTAATTTAAAATATTAATTAATATAATTAACATAAAGCAAATGAAAAACTTTTTTTGGTTTTTTTCACTTTTTTAATATAATTTTATTGTTTAATGGTAGTTAATTTTACTTGATTTAATAAAATCGTACTTAATTTTATTTTAATTATTTTAATTTGTTTTA
Organism: Neoceratitis asiatica; assembly: GCA_030068015.2. Taxonomy (NCBI): domain Eukaryota; kingdom Metazoa; phylum Arthropoda; class Insecta; order Diptera; family Tephritidae; genus Neoceratitis; species Neoceratitis asiatica. The sequence continues at coordinate 65,706,323 of CM061526.1, forward strand.
GTCTTAATTTTTTTAGTATATTTCATTAATTCTTTTAATTTTTTTCTTTACTCAATTTTACGTTATTAAATTTAATTTAATTTACTTTTATTTGATTTAAAATTTTTTGTGCCATATTTTTTATTTCGTTTTATTTTAACTTAGCACAAATTTAACTAAATTCATTTAATTCAATTTTTTTTCATCTATTTCGTTTTATTTGATTTTTTTATTCTTAGCTTTTTTACTTAATTTAGTTTTATTTTTATATATTTTTTTATTTTTATATTTTATTTTTTAATTTTTTATTTTTATTTTTTATCCCACTTGATTTTCTTTCTATTCATTTTCTTTAATTTTTTTATTTTAATTTCATTTAATTTTATTTTATTTTAGTTTTAAATAATTTAATTTATAATTTTTATTTATCTAATTTTTTTTCTTAATTTTTTATTTTATTTTGATTAATTTTATTTAATATTTTATTTTTATCTCATGTGATTTCCTTCCTAGTTCCTTTATTTAATTTATTTAATTTTTTTTCTATTTAATTTAAATTTATTTTATTTTTCTATTTTATATTAATTCATTTTGTTTTCTTTATTTTACTTTATTTTATTTTTGTTTCTAATTAAATTTTATTTTTTATGCTACTTTAATTTCATTTAATTTCCATTCTATTACTTTTATTTAATTTAATTTTGTTCTATTTAATTTAAATTAATTTTATTTCAAATATTTTATTTTTTTTAATTTATTTTCGTTAAGATATTTAATTTTTGTTTTTATTTTAATTTATTTTATTTTTTATTTTGTTTTCATAATTTTTGATTTTTTTCTATTTCTTTTATTAAATTATTTAATTTATTTTTTTCTATTTCATTTAAATTTATTTTATTTTATTTTATTTATTTTAATTTAATTCATTTTATTTCTTTATATCACTTTAATCAATTTTTGCTTTCATTTATATTTATTTTATTTTTTATATATTTTTTATTTCTCTTGATTTCCTTTCTATTTCTTTTATTTCATTTTATTTTATTATATTTAATTTTATTTTATTTAAATTAAGTAATAAATTTTTTAGACTCTTTCAATCTTAAAAAATTTGCTTCTTCTATTTATTTATAATTTTTAATAATATTTTGATGGATCTTATTGATAATTTCGGAATGGCGCTGAACTGATGAGCCACTCTATATCATTATATTAAAATTCTCTGCTAATATACGCACATCACTACAGCCACATTGACAATAGATTTTTTAGTTTACGTAAATTTTCAGTTTATGCAAATTTTCTTTGTTTTGTGTTTTCGTATTTCATGTTTATGTTGATGTTGATTTCACATTTAATTGCCGGTTTACATTCTCGTTTCTATAGAATTATTGAACCATTTAGTTATTGTTTTTTGTTTTTGTTCTTGGTTTCAGTTGAACATAATGATTAATCATAAGCCACGTGGAAATGATCGCTTTTAGTTTGGCATACGCCTTAATTGAAAATTTTATAATAATTAAATTCGTGCTTTGGTGAGGCTTATCAAATTTGTTAAAATTCAAGAAAGCAAATGTTAATGATATATTTTAAATTAATGTGTGTCAAATAATTTTAAAATTTTTAATTTATTGCCTCTTTCTAACAGTTTGTAATTTTTATAAAGATTTTTGCTCAAAAATTTCATTCACAATTTATTTCCATTTCAAATGAATTCAAAGCATTTTTACGTCAAAACTGCCATGTGTTCTGTGGTAAAGTGGTACAACCGGAAAACTTGACTTATTTATGTGCCTTCTTCGAAGCACTATTTGACGTTATCTTCCATATCTACACACATTACCTGACTTATGCCTCATGCCCATACCTAATGTGACTAACTTTTCTTGTTTTATCAGTAATATATGTTCGTATATAAAAGCTGTATTTGCGTCGTCACTATTTATTTAATGTTTCACTTTAGAACAAAAAGTGGTCTTGACATAAGTTTTATTTCAAACTAGATCTAACGTAAGTAGATATACAAGTATAGTTGGTGGTGGGAAATGAAGTATTTTTAGTGATATTTTTTAGTAAGTTTGGGATTGTGGTGGAAACAGGCCTTGGCCAATTGGAAAGTGTCCGGCCTGATTCATAGAAGACTTTACTGGAATTAATTAATACTCATTATTATTTAGTTAGCCCTAACCTTCAAAAGACGCGTGTATAAATTTGACAGCTGTCCGGATCATTAGTTTGTGAATTATAGCGTTTTGAGTGAAGCACATTTTGTTATTGTGAAAAAAAATGGATATAAAGGGATTTCACGTGTTGATAAAATATTGCTTTTTGAAGGGAAAAACTACAGTTGAAGAAAAAACTTGGCTTAATGGAGAGTTTCCGGACACTGCCCCAGGAAAATCAACCATCAAGGATTGGTATGTCAAGTTTAGACGTGTTGAAATGAGACCGAAGACGGTGAACGCAGTGGACGCCCAGAAGAGGTTTTTACCGGCGTAAATATCAACAAAAAATCCACAAAAGAATTTTGAATGTTCGTAAATTTGAAATTGAATGAAATAGCAGACACTCTGCCGCACGAGCTCACTTTTAATCACAAAAAAACAACGACGAGTTGATGATTCGGAGCAGTGTTTGGTTGCAGCGTAATAAACCTGAGTTTTTGCATCGATATGTGACAATGGATGAAACATGGCTTCGAAGTCCAATCGACAATCATCCGAGTGGACTGCACACGAGAACCCGCCCCAAAGTGTGGAAAAAAGCAACAGTCGGCTTGCAAGATTATGGCGTCTGTATTTTGGGATGCACATGGAATAATTTTCTTTGGCTGCTTTTTTAACCAAGACAATGCGCCGTGCCACAAGTCAGCCAAAATCCATAAATCTGGCTTCGAATTGCTTCCGCGTTCACCGTATTCTCAAGATCTGCCTCCCAGTGACTATTTCATGTTCTCAGATCTCAAAAAAATGTACGCTGGTAGGAAATTTTCGTCGAGTGAAGAGGTGATCGCCGAAACTGAGGCCTATCTTGAAGCAAACCGAACTACAAAAGTGGCATCGAAAAGTTAGATGATCACTATTATCAGTGTATCACCCTTGAAAGGAACTAAGTTGAATAAAAATTATGAATTTTGCAAAAAAAAAGTGTTTTATTATGGTAGGCCGGGGACTTTTCAGTTGAACTGTTAGAAAGGCGTGAATGTGGGTAAGACAAAGTTTCTTTTGACAAACTATACTTGTATAAGGCTTATAACGGTACGAGGACACGTCTACTTCTTATTCTTCTTAATTGACGTTTAGTTTCGGGGGTGTAGTTGTGCCTCTTCCAATTTCTACTATTACCACATCAACTATTTGCGAAATATGGTAACCAATGGTGCGGAGCCTTGCTTCAGCGCTAAAAGAGATTGAGCTTTAGTGGGAAAACTACGTACGACCGATGGATTTTTTTGTGAGGAACTTTTTATTTCATGCAAGAAATACACTCGGAGGGCTTGACATTCCCTGCCGAGGGGCGACTGCAATTAGAAAATTTTATTTTATATAATTTTGGATGTTGGTCGAACCTGGACTCTAGGCAAGGCTTTCCGAATGGTAGTACGCAATGCTAACCGCTCGGCTATCGCAACTGCCAACTTAACTTTAGATACTCGGCTGATTTTATATTAAGTCCATAGATCGGTCAAAAATTTCTGAATCCATGTCAGCCATTAGGACATTAGGCCCCATTAGGAATTTAGACCTCCCCCCCCCTATACCCACCAAGTTTGGTTGAGATCTCTTGATTGATGCCTTAAATATCTAGTCTCTAGCCAACAGGGGGGTGGATAGTGGAAAATCCGTTATATGGGCCAAAGTCGTAGTTGTTGCCCGATTGCTACCTTATTAAATTCGTGCTTATTCTAGATTATGAGAATTATTATTCTCAAATTTTATCAAATTCTTTCTTGTCTTGTCGAATTTTTTCCTGAAAGCTTGAGTGATAAATTCCATAAATTTCCATCTGTATTTGATTCGAAGACGGTTTTTCACCCATGATGCCGTAATTCTTTTCAGGGCTGATTTTGGCATGTCATCTCTATTATATAATAAATCACCAGATCTTTTTTTGATTCTAGCTGCTGTTTTACTAGAGATTATTTTACCTTTCCATATTTCTTCACTAATTTAGTTTTCCTTGCTGATAGTTTTATGACATTTTGTAATGGTATTACATCTAGTAAGACTTCGGGTGCTGCTGTCCGTACCCTTATTAATTATATAAAAAAGAAAGTATTTGGTTCTTCTTCATATAACTCGGGAGTCAGGGATGACTCTAAAGTATTAAGTTTCTAAGTATGCTTCTATTATGATACCGTCTATTGTTTTTTTTTCACCTTCTAATGATCTTCTTCTGGTTGAAGGGATGGTGGCTGTTAGGATTAATGCCCTCTATATTATGTCACAGAGTGTGTTCTCATATTTCCGTAACTTCAACAAAAAATATATATTCTAATTGAAGATTTTCTATTTTATGCTTTAATAGCTTGTTTTGTGGGATATCAAGCGTGATAAATTTGATTTTAATGAAATATCAGTGAGGTGATAAATTGTTCATTAAATCCGCTGCTGTTGTAGCTAATAATAACGGTTTAATAAAATATATTAAATTAAGTTGTATTGTGTTGTATATTGTCGGCAGGTGATTAATGAAAATCACATATTTACCTTGGTTTAGAATTTAGTTGAAACATATACATACATATGTTATGGTATATGAATAAATATATAAATACATCCAATCCCTACCGGAAAAAAAGGCTAGTATGCAAAAATTCTAGTTAAATACTAGTATTTTAAAAATGAAATCATACTAACGGGTGATCTAAGTAGAGGTACTTTTTTCAATAGCCTTTTTTTTTTGACAGATCACGCGTGAGTCGTGTCAAGTTGTCATGTTATTTTTGTTCAGTACTGTTTGGCATTTTATCATGGAAAGACTTACGACTGAACAACGTTTACGAATCATTCAACTTTATTACGAAAATTCACGTTCTGTAAAGAATGTGTTTCGCGCACTTCGCTCAACTTATGGTCAACATAATCCGACTACTGAGCGTACTATTCGCACAACCATCACCCATCTTATGACCCAGCATTCATTATTGGATAATACTCAACCGAATAGACCACGTCGCAGCGCGCAGTGAAGAAAATATAGCGGCCGTAGCTGAGAGTGTACACGAAGACCGCGGAGAGTCGATACAGCGCCGTTCGCAGCAACTCGGAATGGACGGACAACGGTTTGGTGTGGTTTGTGGGCCGGTGGAATCATCGGTCCACATTTCTTCAAAAATTATGCCTTTGAGAACGTTATCGCTCCATGATAACCGTCAATGGCTGCCTGAAATTGAAACTCGTGATCTCCGCGACATTTGGTTTCAACAAGACGACGCCACTTCCCACACATCGCATCAATCAATGGATTTATTGAAAGAACACTTTGGTAAGCAGATAATTTCACGTTTTGGGCCGGTCGATTGGCCACTAAGATCGTGTAATATCACACTGTTAGACTTTTTCCTGTGGGGATATGTAAAATCTAAAGTCGATGCGGACAATCCCGCTTTGATTCCGACCTTGGAGCAAAACATCACGCGTGTCATTCACCAGTTACCAGTCGAAATGCTCGAACGAGTCATCGGAAATCGGACTTAACGGATGGACCACCTGAGACGTAGCCGCGGCCAACATTTGAAAGAGATAATCTTCAAAAAATAAATGCCAAAGAATGTTCTTTCGAATAATAATAAACATTTTCCATTATATTTGAATTTTCTGTATTTTTTTTCTTTAAATTACACTAATATTTAAAACAAAAAAATATACTAGTTTTTCGGAGACTAGTATTAAACTAGGATTTTTTGCAAATTTTTTTTTGCTAATATCTGAACTAGCTTACAAAAGGCGTAGTTCATGAACAGGTATTTTGTGAACAAATTCAAACGAGTTCGTCGTTTTGCAAAAGGAAAAGCAGAACTCCTACACAACTTGAAGATACGACAACATATTGTTGTTGTTTTTTTGTATTTTGTTCAAATTAGATATTATAATTGGTATTCTAAAGGTGGTATAGTCCTAATTAAGCTTCCTGGGAAGCAATAATTCCACAAAATATCAAGAAAATTGAACCATATGTAGGTTTTTTTTTAAATTTAGGTCGGTCCCAAGTCCACTTTAAAAAAATTCAAACTAGTTGAATTTTAGCTAACAACTAGTACTTCTCCCTGCAGGGATATAACAGTAAGTGCTTATACAGCTTACATATATTCACAGTTAATTTAACGTTAATTTGCACATACATACATAAATATATTAAAATCCGCTAATGATTTTCTATAAAGTTTTGTAATTTTTTTGTTTTGCAATTAATTGTGAAGTTGACTACTTGAGTGAGCGGTCTTTGACCTCAGCTCACACCAGGGAGTTAGTGTTCTATGGTCATGGTGTCAGAAATAGTGATTAACACTAATTTGAATGTAGCACTACTGTAAGTTATTTTAATTTGGAGCAAAAATAATGGAAATGAGGCAAAAAAAAATATATTTTTTTACACAAAGTAAAAACTGAGTATTATTGCATGCATATTGCAACAGACTGTCCTTGGCATGCATACATGATAATTTAATAATAACATAACAACTCTATTGAAAAGTCTTCGGTCTACCACCAGTTAAACACATTCGTTTGGCAAAATTTATTTTTTATTCAACATAGTTCCTTTCAAGGGTGATACACTGATTATAGCGATCCTCCAACTCTTCGTTATCATTTTTATAATACGATTTGTCCTTTGCTTCAGAATAGGACTCAGTTCGGCATTCACCTCTTCATTCGACGAAAATTTCTTCCTAGCCAGCGTTCTTTTGAGAACTGAGAACAGCAAATAGTCGCTGAGGGCCAGCTCTGGAGAATACGGTGTATGCGGAAGCAATTCGAAGCCCACTTCATGGAGTTTTGCCATCGATTTCACTGACTTATGACACGGAGCATTGTCTTGGTGAAACAGCACTTTCTTTTCATCAAATGTGGGTTTTTTTGGCGATTTCGTTCTTCGAACGGTCCAATAACGCTTTGTAATATTCGCTGTTGATAGTCCTTCCTTTTTCAAGGTAGTCAATGAAAATTATTCCGTGTGCATCCCAAAATATAGACCTCATAACTTTGCCAGCCGACTGTTGCGTTTTTCCACGCTTTGTAGCGGGTTCATCGCGTGTAGTACACTCCGAGGATTGTCGATTGGACTTCGCAGTGAAATGACTGAGCCATGTTTCATCAATTGTCACATATCGACGCAAAAACTCGAGTTTATTACACTTGAACATCTCCAAACAGTGCTCCGAATCATCAACTTGTCGTTGATTTTGGTCAAAAATGTGCTCGCGCGGTACTCACTTTGCATAGAGCTTTCTCATAACAAAATATTCGTGTATGATATGATGTACATGTTCAGTTGATATCTTTAGAGTGCCAGTTATTTCACTAAATTTCAATTTACGACCATTCGAAATCATTTTGAGGATTTTTTTGATGTTTTCGTCGGTAACAACCTCTTTTGGGCGTTCACCGCGTTCATCGTTTTCGGTGCTCATTCCACCATGTCTAAACTTGGCATACCAATCCATGATCGTTAATTTTCGTGGGACAATGTCCGTAAACTCGTCATTAAGCCAAGTTTTTGCTACAACTGTAGTTTTTCCCTTCAAAAAGCAATATTTTATCAACAAGCGGAATTCCTTTTTATCCATTTTTTTCCACAATAACAAAAGTTGCTTCACTCAAAATGCTATAATTCGAAAACTAATAACCCGACAGCTGTTAAATTTGTACACGCGTCTTTTGAAGGTTAGGGATAACTAAAAATCTATACGGGCTTAATTCTAGTAGCGCCATCTATGTGACAGGTCGGGGACTTTCCAATCGACCTGTATTGTAAGTACTTGAGCGTTAGCCATGAAATTTCTTCGTATTTAGTTTAAAGCAAAAATTAAATTTAATAACTTATATGCGTACTAATAGCGTATATAAAAAACTACATAAATATATACAAATCTACTTACCTTTCGTTTAATATGCATCCATAAATTCTGCACTTCTGTATTTCCAACAGAAATGAATTCTCATTCCTAAATAAATCAAGAAAGACTTTCATGGCGTAAAGTGTGTAAAAAGTTGCTCAGTTGCAATTTATATTTCCTTTTTAAAAATGGAAATCAATTACCAAAGCACAATTAAACTGACATTGATGGAGTTGGCGCAGATAATTGCAAACATTAAAAAGTGTAGGGGATTGAAATTGCGACTGTTACGAGAGTAAGTGTTGTGCAGTTTTGGCTGGTGGGTAATATTCTTTATGGCAGCGGAAATTAGGGATAATTACTTCCAATCTTTGTATAAATATTACTACGAGACAATTCTATATAATTTTTATTTGATTTAATTGTGTTTGAGCATTCAGCGAAAACAATCTCACGCCATTTGTCGCCAATAAAAAAATTTAATTTCATTAGAAATTTTGAAATTATTTGCAATATTGTGGCATCAAATCATTGCAGCTTGTGCGAGGCATTCATTTTGAGTTTCAGGTTCTTTCTCCTCTTTATAACTCCTGCAGAAGTAATTTCGTGGTAGGCTCAGCTTCTCTGCATGTCATCCCAAGAGAAAATGCAGAGCCATAATTTTAGGTATATTTAGCGAGATAATCTCTTGTAACCTTTTTTTATCCTATGTTGACCACATTACCCAATAATTTCAATAAAATTGATAGGACTTTGAAACGAATAAAAGTTTTGCATCATAAGATGCTAAATCCGTGATGAACAACTTTCTTATTATGTCCTTACAAGTGGTGAGTGACATACCAAAGCCCTTCCAAGATGGTGAAATGCATGGAAGGAAGTGTTTTTCTTTGTAAGCTCGTTTGCACTCTCATTACGCGGTGTGTTACTGTTTTCAGGCACCCTACTAGGTTCAAAGAGAATTGTTTAGCCATCACGTTAAGTGTGCAGTGGTAGTTTCCTATTGTTTCCGATTACATTTTTACAGATTTCAGAGCTCTTGATGCAGTTTTGTTTACCGAAATGATATATACACAATTTACTGGGAGTACCATTAAACCACGAGAAATGATAGACTCATGTATGGCCTGTAGTAGAAAGGACTTTTAATTCCAAACTTTCTCGAGTAGATTCCTCCACCACCGACCTAGTTATCTAACTAGTTTTGACTCATTCGTATAAAAATAATCGAGTCTACATGCGCTGGTACTATCCTATCGCATTGGTCTCTATCGTGAATAAATATTTTTGTAGAAATAAATCAGGCTTATTGGTCTGAAATCTTTAGTTTTGCTGAAAGATAACTTCTCATATTTGGAATTAAAAGCAATTCTCGTGTCTCTCCATAAATTCGGTATGTTCTTCCCACAGAAAACTTTTTCTATGTTAATATTCATACACAGCTGATGCTGCTATCCAGAGATTACTGTGGTTATATAAGAACATTTCTGTGTAACCTGGAGTTTTGTTTGGCTATTTGCCCGTCTGATCTTGAGTTTTGTTAGAGGATAGTTTACTAAGATTGCTCTTCTTTTTCCCACCAGCCCGGAGCTGAGCGAGGGTACCTGAGAGTACTTTCATGAGTCTTCTTCCCTCCGACGTTGTTTCTATATTACTGCAAAAGTCTCTTCAAGACCCTCTCTTTGTCATTCTCATGGCTTTTTTTATAGTTCTTTATTTCACCCAGGCCGCGGCCGCGATAGCCGAGTGGTTAGCATTGCGTACTGCCATTCGGAAGACCTGGGTTCGAGCCCAGATTCGAGCAACATCCAAAATTATAGAAAATAAATTTTTCTAATTGCGGTCGCCCCTCGGCAGGGAATGTCAAGCCCTCCGAGTGTATTTCTGACATGAAATAAAAGCTCCTCATAAAAATGCCTCAGCCGTTCGGAGGCGGCTCAGAATAAACTGTAGGTCCCTCCATTTGTTGGTATAAATATCAAGACGCAAAACCACAAATTGGAGGAGGAGCTCGGCCAAAAGTCGCTTCAGCGGTTACAAAGCGCCAAATATATATATATATTATTTCACCCAGAACTCCTCTGGAGAGGGTGCAATTGCCTCGTTCAAATCTTCCAGATTTTTCTAATAACTCAACTCTGGTGCCACCTAGAGGACAATTTCTCGTGTTTTCGGGAGTTCTAGTACGCTCTCAAAATTATCATTTCAATGCATGGGGCTTTAATATATGCCTATTAATAATTAATACATGCCAGAAAAAATCGGGAAATTAATTGGAATACAGACACCAATTGCCTAGAGAAGTTTTCATTCGTAAAGTTGCAGCCTTATATTCTGCTATCAGACTAAAGGAGTTGCGTCGTTGAAATCACTACCACTTTAAATAAATTAGACTATTCCTTCCAAGATTGTAGTTGGATAGTTGCTTCAGGCGAGGATATCTTCAAGACGTGAATGAAGAGGAATGATCAATAAAGATCTTACCCAAGTATGACAGGACAAGAGCTAAGGACTTATAAAATAGGACAAGGGAAAGTAACGGGTGATCCATTTCGGGGTTTCCTACTTTTTTAAAGAAAAAAAAACATTATTATCATTCGAAAGAACATTCTTCGGCATTTATTTTTCGAAGATTATCTCTTTCAAATGTTGGCCGCGGCTACGTCTAAGATTGTCCATCCGTTGAGCCCAATTTTCGATAACTCTTTCCAGCATTTCGACTGGTAACTGGCGAATGATAAGCGTGATGTTTTGCTCCAAGGCTTGAATCGAAGCAGGGTTGTCCGCACAGACTTTAGACTTTACATATCCACACAGGAAAAAGTCCAACGGTGTGATATCACACGATCTTGGTGGTCAATCGACCTGCCCAAAATGTGAAATTATCTGCTCACCGAAGTGTTCTCTCAAGAAATCCATTGATTGATGCGATGTGAGGGAAATGGCACCGTCTTGTTAAAATCAAATGACGCGGAGATCACGAGCTTCAATCTCAGGCATCATCAAATAGTCGGTTAACATGGCGCGATAATGGTCGCCATCGACGGTTACGTTCTCACCGGCATCATTTTTAAAGAAATATGGACCGATGATTTCACCGGCCAACAAATCACACAAAACCGTTGTTTTTTCTCGATGAAATGGCAGCTCTTGAATTTCTTCAGGTTACTCTTCGTCTCAAATGTGGTAATCTTGCTTGTTTACATACCCATTGAGCCAGAAATGGGCCTCATCGCTGAACAAAATTTGGCTAGAAACCGTCGGATATTGGAACTTGGGAAGGTCGAGCAGCTTCAATTCTTGCACAAGCTGTATTTTGTACGCTTTCAATTTAAGATCTCGATGTAAAGTGCGCCAAGTCGTTCCATACGTCAGTCCGAGTTGATGCGAACAGCGCCGAGTCGACTCTACACGGTCTTCGTGTACACTCTCAGCTACGGCCGCTAGGTTATCTTCACTGCGTGCTGGATATTCGGTCGAATAATATCCAATAATGAATGCTGGGTCTCAAGATGGGTGATGGTGTTGCGAATAAAACGCTCAGTAGGCCGATTATGTTGACCATAAGTTGAGCGAAGTGCGCGAAACACATTCTTTACAGAACGTGAATTTTCGTAATAAAGTTGAAAGATTTGTAAACGTTGTTCAGGCGTAAGTGATGAAAGGAAAAACAATAACATGACAGCTTGACACGACTAACGCATGATCTGTCAAAAAGATTCTGTTGAAAAAAGTATCTCTACCTGGATCACCCTTTATAAACTTACAACCACAATAAGAGTACGTTCGTCCTTTGTAGAGCATGTACTTAAAATTAAAGCTGATCTGCACTTTTTAAAAATAACTCAAACTTCCTATAAAACAAAAAACAGAAAATGAACAATTCGAACTATGCAAAGAAAAGGTTCGCCTTATTAAGTACTTTGAATATCAGATGTATAAAGAGGTTGTCAAATAATTTTTTCCAAAACACTTTTAAATATTTCTGGTTCTTCATAAAGTATGCTAAAATTTGAATAAAACCAATTATTTTATAATTTTTTTTTTAATTTTAATTAATGTTTTTTTTATTGTTTCTATTGCTTTGGTTTCCAACAAATATTTTGTTATTCTTTGGTATGATAAATAAATAAATAATTAATTATAATTTTGAATTTAAAGCACAGATTTCCCTTAGAGAGCTCTTATTGTATTATACATATATGTATGTACACACTATAGTTTTATAATAGTTTTCCATGCATTTAAGTTGCATTTTTTGTGTTTTTTTTTTGTATTTGGCGGCGGTTGCTTAGTCAACCGTAGACGGTTTGGGAATTTGTACGTACATATATATGTATGTAATTATGTTAGCGAATACACAAAAGTGAGTAGTTCTGCTCACTACAATAAAATTAGCGATATTTCTTAAGTAATCTCAAAGTGGGTTGAGTTATTTCTTCGTTATTTCTTTTACAACATTTTTTCCTTGTAATTTAGCTAATATAAATTGCTTTTGAGACATATGTACGAGCATGAGTACCCGTATAAGTGTTTGTATGCGTGTTTAAATTGTGCTATAAACATTTGAACGTGCAATCACGTAAAATTAATAAATAATTTATTAAATATTATAACATCCACACATATATGTTTGTTTGTTTGTATGTATGTAGGTGTTGTTTAGTAAGTCATTAATTAAGCGCATGCAACCGCCTGAGCCTTCTTTTGAATCAAACAATCCAGTGCGCGTTGCACATCAACGAAAATTTCATCGGCTGTACGTTCGGCATTGAGCTGCAAAGTGAAATAATGGAAAGTAAAGTTAATTCAAGTTACGTAGTAGTAATAAAAAAAATTTTTTTCTTTTATTTATTTCTTATAAGTTATATATCTTGTACTTACCGTTATTGTCTTCTCCGTGTATTGCTCCAGAATGGCATTGGTATTCGTTCTGAAGGTGGCCAGGCGTGTTTTGATGGTTGCCTCATTGTCATCGGCTCGCACCTCCGTTGAGGCAGCTGCGCGTCCCATAATACGCTGAACCATCACTTCCTAAAATGAAAATGTAAAAGATATTGAAAACAAATGCGAAATAGTTGAGTTTGAACGAAACCGATCTGTTAATAAATTTTAAAGAACCGTTTTTAGGATTAAGAAAGCTGGAGATCAGCCTAATCAGTGCGTGCTCCTATGCGAGAGCTCACAAGTCCGAATTCTAACTAGACTACAATTAAAAATTATAGAAAATTAATTTAAAATAAAATTTTGTGCTAATATTTCTAATTGACTCCATCCCTCGGCAAGGAATATCAAGCCCTTTGAGTACATTTCTACTACATGAAATAAAAAACCTCATAAAAATCCATCAGCCAATCGGGTCTCCCCATTGTAGGCTGAAAATCGCTGCAGCGGTATAAAGTTCCAATTTTGTATGTATGTATGTACAAATCTAGGCGGAGGGATAAAAAATGTCTGATCATTTGGGTGTCGGATTCGATTACTTTGAATTGGACCTCAAACCAATCTTCTGGCCGCCAGATTACCGCGGTAATGTGTCTTCGTAAGTTGCGGAACTACGGTCTGGCGGCAATTAAAGTCTTAATTAATCTCAAAGCTTATTACGTCGAAAAAATAGTTCTTAGAAGCAACAAACAAATGTATATGACAGCTGCTGCTGCTGAAACAATTCATATGTACATAGTTCCGGGCCACTAAGCATTGGAGAAAACGAAATAGCTGATGAGAGTGCCAAAGCAAGTCAGTCTGACGAATGCGCCGGAGCAAGATATGCTAAAAAACCATACTCTACTGGCGTGACATAGCTCTAGAACTAGCAGTACTGATAGAGAAACATGCAGGAAATGTAAGGAAGCTGGCATGAGCAAGGCGTTAGGGCATCCCTCTGCTTCTGTACGGCATAACCAATAACATGAATCGGAAATCTAGAGGCTTCGCAGCTCAGAGGATTAATAAATGTCTCAAGGATAGATATGAGAGTGCACACAAACTTCACAAAAAGCGTTACCATCCTATTTGAAATTAGAAAGAAAATCCATCTGACACTTCTAAGGGCCAAAAGATGTATGCACGAACCTAATAAGCTTGAAATTGTAGACGATTTCGTCCAGTTAGAAATTAGCACCAATACCAATAATAATTTCTAACACAGGATCTCTCTTACTAGCTGCTCCTACTATAGATTTGGTAGATGATTAAAAGGAAAGCCTTCTCTCGAAGAACAATAAAGAATATCTCAAGATTAGTTAGTCATAGGTACGCGTTTGGTAGAGGAATTAACTAAGGCTCGAGGAAGATAGGGTGAAGGAAGTGTTGGTTAGCACGGTCTCGTAGAAACCCAGTATGGAGAAGCGCATAAAAAAGACATCAGCAGCTCTTTTATATATGTACTAGAATGTTGGATTATACCTGGGGTCTTTTACTAACCCTTTTTCATTGAATCTTCGTTGGGATTGTTAGGCAAATCCTCTTCTACAATGCTTCTGTAAGTTGAAGGGCTGTGAAAAATACACTCTATCTGGAAAGACTGAAAAGAGTATCCAAACTCTATGCTCAATTTCACTGGAGCTCTTAAAACACCGCCATAGGCAGCATTTTATGCGATCTTTAAAATTACCACCAGCGAAACTGGTAGCAACAGTGCATTTCTAACTGCAACGAGGCTAACTGTCTCAAATCAGCTGAGAACCAGTACGTACGGTTAGAGTGGTGTAGCGGTAGCATGAATAGTCCACATTTTCCTGCGTCTGACTTTCGGGTAGCTCTGACAGCTATAATAGAAGTGTATGGTAGGAGTAAAAGACTCAGGTTCGAAGGCAACGCTTTTCATGGTTCTAAAACTCACAGCTGAATGGGATTTGCAGTTTACTGTAATCAATCGGAGATTCGAAGGTCATTCAGATTACCAAACCAGTACAGTATTTTCCAAGCCGAAATATTTTCTATAAAAAAGGTGTCAAGCTGGGAGCTGGGAGCTGACTCACACAAAAAGAGAATTCACATTTATGTTGACAGTCAAGCTAAAATGAAGGCTTTACCTTCTTATAGAACGAAGTTAGTAGTGGTGGCACTATGTAAGGATACCATAAAAAACTGACAGAAAAAGAGAAGCTCAATTTCATTGAGACAGAGAAACGAGACTACTTACTAGTGTTAAAGAGATCATACTCCAGGCTTTGGATAACACTATACACGGAGTATTGCCTGTTGGTGCCACGTACCTACAAATTAGGTCTGGATATGACAATAAATGCAGGAAAGGAACGTGAGGAGACAATAGAGCATGTAATTTGTGAGTGTCCAGCGCTCTACAGGAAAAGGCTGAACCTACATTACGAGCATAAACTGTTGGATCTTCAATCAGCGAGAGACGAAGAGCCAAAACAACTACTTTCATTCGTTAAGAGAACAAGCTGGAGACACAGTAGAAAGTGTAACTTTGGTCGGATATAACGTTTCTGGTAACTCTCTGAACATGATATCGCCTGTGTGGAACTTCTGTAGGGGTCGATCAACCTAACCTAATACTAACCTAAGCTATAAAATTATTTATGCTTCGATTTTGAGCTATTTATGGCATAGCCGATAGAAAAAAAGTTGTAAATTTAGATTTAAAAAAAAATCTAAGACATTTAAGACTTTGTTTTAGGAATACTGGCTCGGGATTACTCTTAAAAGAGAAAAGGGTTATGTTCGCCGCTCTGGTTTAGATATGACAATAAACAGAAACAAAGTAAGAGTTGAAAACTGTGATGACGTGAAGTGAAAAAACAATAAACGCATGAAAATGATGAGCTGACAATACTGCATTTGACTGGAGATGTGGATTAAGAGGCTTCGTGAGCCTTGCATTTGACTGGAGATGTGGATTGAGAGACTTCGTGAACCTTGCAGTGAACCTTTTTAATTACTATATTATTATCTTCTTCTCAAAATAACTAGTCCAAATTCATTGGAAAGTTCTCTATTTTTCTATAAAAACAAAACTGACAGCTGTCAAAACTAAATATTTCAGTTCAATTGTACTCGTATGTGGGAACACCAAACTCAGTGGCGCAATTAACTAATTAGCCTGTTTGAACAAATATTCTAATGGAGATTTTAGTTATCAGTAGAAGGTGCTCAAGATACAAAAGAGAGATATTTTGGAGAAAATATCGAGATTAGCAAAAAAAAAAACTCTTCAAAACAAGAAAAAAGTGTTGTCTTCGGCCAAGCCAAGAGCTTTATACTTTTCAGGAACATTTTAAATTTACTCTATTGCATTTTAGGGATAAATATTAATTCGCATATCTGAGAAATGGGAGGGTT
Source organism: Neoceratitis asiatica (assembly GCA_030068015.2). NCBI lineage: Eukaryota > Metazoa > Arthropoda > Insecta > Diptera > Tephritidae > Neoceratitis > Neoceratitis asiatica. Next base: position 65,722,671 of record CM061526.1, read on the forward strand.
ATACGAAAGAGTCTTCCGATTTCAATGATTTTCAATATCAAAATTTATTTGAATTTGCCTGTGTGGGAGTGTGGGATATCAAATTTCACATTACCAAATGCATTTTAGGCGATTTTTTTTTTACCCAAAAACTAATATCTGAGCAAATCGGCTGTGTGGGGGCTATATGATATAGTCCTGCGATTTCAGTGATTTTCGGTTTCAATATTTATTTGCACATACATGTGTAGAATACCAAATTTCACGCTCTTAGATGCATTTTTGACGAAGTTTTTACCCAGAATCTCATATCGGAATGAATCGGGGGCTTTTTTAAATAAAATGCTCTCATTCCGAAATTTTGGTGGGTTTATCTTTTCGATTTCATGATCATGAGAGGTAAAAAACAAAGAAATTATAATGAAATACTCACATCTGAACAATCAAAGTAGATAATCAAATCAGCTGGAGCAATTTGCCGTTCAAAAGCGGCGCCTTGATCTTTTTCGCGCGGGTAACTGTAAAGCAAAAAAAAAAAACAAGAAATTATACATTTTTCTAAAAAACAAAAGTGGAAAAAATTAAATTTCGCACCCATCAATTAGGAAACCTTTCGAATCGCACTTATGATCAGCAATAGCTTTCGCTAACAAACACAAAACCGCTTCATTCGGCACCAATTTACCCTCCTTCATGATGGCGGCCAATTCGCGTCCCTTATCAGAACCTGAAGCGACCTAAAGAAAATTTAAGGTTAAATTGAATAAAACTGTAAATAAAAATGTTGTTTATTTATTTTTTCGATGAATAATTACTTCTGCGCGCAGTAAATCACCAGAGCTGAGATGTGTAAAACCATATTTCTCCACAATTTTGGCGCATTGTGTGCCTTTGCCACAGCCGGGGCCGCCCAAAATCCAAACAATTGGTACGCCAACCTGAAAAATTTGAAGGAAGATAATGAAATATTGATGAAATAAATATAAATATTTATATATATGTATATATACAAATGCAATATATGCCATCAAAGTACACACAATCACGACATCTCTTGCTTACAATACCAATGAATAAATTTATTTATTTTTACAGGAGCGTAAAGCAAAGCCATTCTAAGTATTTTTGAAATTGTTAGGTAAATACAACAAAATTCATATATCGGCAGTTTGCTTCAGAGCTTAGCTAAATATGTAGGTATTTTACATTTAGAACAATTTTCGGGTTTTAATTGGTTTAATATTAAGCATTTTATTATATATAAATATACAGACGTTGTTAGCTGTGTATTATGAAATGCATTGTAGATTTCCGAATTATTTTTTATTTTCATTTTTCACATTACTTTTTTTTTTTTTTTGGAGCACAAAAAGCCAACATTCGTGCATTTTCAGTACTTTTGGAGCCACACAAACGCTTTTATTTTAATTTCACTCATTTTATGTTTATATATATATATATATATTTGTTTTTTTTTTTCAGAATTACATTACGAAACGTTTATTAGCTTAACATTTTTGGTATGGATTTTTTTCCATTTACTTACACCAATTTGTGCTCTTCGAAGATCAGCCGCTTTCGATTTGTCATTGGCTTCCTTCTTCATCGCCATTTGATGACACATAAATAACTGGACAAACACATAGTACATAGTGTAGTTGAAACAAATGCGAGTAAAATAAGTATGTATAAAAAGGGTTATTGTGTAAAAAAAAAAATAATTAAATTAAAAGTTTGTTTATTTGTGCGGCAACTAAAAATTTTGTTTACTTGATCTCTTTAAAATAAATTTCAAATATCACAATTATTAAGCTACTGCCGTAAATATTGAAGAAATTCAATAAAATAAAACAAATAAATATAAATAATTCCACTTTCTTTCAGCAACATTTTTCCTATTTGACATGAATGGTCAACAATTTTTAATTTATTTCACTTTGCTTTATTTTGGTTTTTTATATTCTTCTCTTTCTAAATTATATTATGTTAGTTTATTTAAATTTTTATTTCTTTTACTTTGCTTTATTTGTTTCACTTTCTTTCTTTTTTGATTTAAATTATTTCAATTAAATATTTTTGCTAATTTTATTTTATTCATTATTTAATTTATTTTCTTTTCATTGTTTTATATTTTTTCTTTTGGATTTGTATTTTTTTTTATCTTATTGTATACATTTATTTTATTTTATTTTATTTATATTTTTATTTACCATGATTTAAATATTTCCGTTCTTTCTTTTTAATTTAAATTAATTTTATTTTATTTTATTTTTGTGTGCGTTCAGTTCAGCTTATTTTATTCTATTCCATTTCATTCATTTTAATTTATTTTATTTATTTATTTTTTTTTTCATTTTTTTTAATTTTATTTTATAAAATTTTATTTTATTTTATTTTATTTTATTAAATTCCATTTTATTTAATTTTATTTTTATTTAATTTTATTTTATTTATTAAATTTTATTTTATTTTATTTTATTTTATTATATATATTTTTTTACTATATTTGATTTTTGTTCATTTAATTTTTTATTTTATTTTATTTTACTTTATCTAATTTAAATTTATATCAAATCATTTCATTTTATATTATTTTATTTTTATTTGTTTCATTTTATATTTTTTCATATTATTTTATTTTGGTTTATTTTAACTTCTTTATTTACTTTTTAATTTAATTTAATTTTGTTCTATTTTATAATTATTTAAATTAATTTAATTTCATTTCACTTTATTTTAATTTATTTAATTATTTTTTTAGTTTAGTTTAATTTGTTTTATTTTATTTGTATTATATTATTTTATTTTATTTTTCATTTTTTTAAATTTTTTGTTTTAATAAATTTTTTTTAAATTTATTAATTAAATTATTTTAATTTTATTTTATTTTATTTTATTTTATTTTAATTTATTTTATTTTATTTTATTTTATTTTATTTTATTTTATTTTATTCTTATTTATTTATTTTAATTTTTTATTTTATTTTATTTCATTTTATAACTCATTTAATTTTTTTGAATAAGTAAGAATTTCTGCGTTATTTTTTTCTGAACTTCCTTTGTATATTTCTACGAAAACAAATCACTGCAATACTTTATTGTTGTTTGTTTTAAAATTATCTCATAATTAATTTTGAAAACGTATTGTAAGCAAAAGAAATTTATCACTAAACACACGTAAACAAATCCATGATGAAAAAATACTTAAAAATAATCCGTATTCAAAAGCATATTCATGCACAAAAAAAAATTGTTTTAAGGAGTGATCCAAATAGAGGTGCATTTTTCAATAATTTTTTTGACAGATCACGCATGAGTCGTGTCAAGCTGTCATGTTATTTTTGTTCAGTATTAATTGGCATTTTATCATGGAAAGACTTACACGCCTGGACAACGTTTACAAATCATTCAAATTTATTACGAAAATTCACGTTCTGTAAAGAATGTGTATCGCGTGCTTCGCTCAACTTATGGTCGACATAATCGGCATATTGAGCCTACTATTCGCAACATCATCACCCATCTTGAGATCCAGCATTCATTATTGGATAATATTCGACCGAATGGAACACGTCCAGCACACAGTGAAGAAAATATAGCGACCGTAGCTGCGAGTGTACACGAAGACCGTAGAGAGTCGATTCGGCGCCATTCGCAGCAACTCGGACTGACGTATAGAACGACTTGGCGCATTTTACGTCGAGATCTTAAATTAAAAGCATACAAAATACAGCTTGTACAAAAAGTGAAGCCGCTCGACCTTCCCACATCGCTTCGCTCTATGGGCTCTTCAAAAGTTCCACGAAGATCCGACGTTTTCGAACCAAATATGGTTCAGCGATGAGGCCCATTTCTGGCTCAATAGGTATGTAAACAAGCAAAATTACCGCATTCGGGACGAATTCCAAAAAATAAATGCCGAAGAATGTTCTTTCGAAACATTCCCCATTTAATTTGAATTTTTGTGTGTTTTTTTCTTTAAAAAAGTAGGGAACCTCATAATGGATCACCTTTTACTTTTTCTTTATTGTTGTATGCATTGCTTTCGCGATTACAGGCGAGTGCAGTCGTTTGGCGCCAATTAGAGACTCAAAAAGACTCAAAGTGAAGCCAAGTCATGTTCAACGTAGTGGAAATCTCAATCTGTATATATTTTTAAAACTGTAGTTTTTGCTTTTCTCATACAGCTCCTCACAGTACGTACGACCATACCTTACATGAAACAGAGTAGACATATACCACACTAATGTTGCGGCAAAATTTTCAATGGATTAGGTAGAGAATAACTACATTTATATCATCAAGTAAACTTTCTGCCGACTATATTCTGGCTAAATCTGTCGTCAGGAATAAATGCGGCGTAAGTGGAAGCTAGCAACTCCTGTTCTAGCAGCGAAGAATGGGTGTAGGACTAGAGCATAGGTAACTGATGGACCTAAATGCGAGACAGGCACATGGGCTAGAACAATGAGCCTACATTGTCTTAGGTGCGGTCACTACATCAACCTCTACTTTTCTACCATATTTTTTTTCTGCATTACTTTTCTATAATGTTTATTTTTCTTTTCTTCGCATTATGGCATTTTTCCAACCTAATGCCGCAAAATAAAATAAATAAATAAGTGTGATAATCTCCCAACATTTTTTTAGAAGCTCCTACTCAGCTGTATTAACTTTCATAAATGTATAGTGACATAGAATTTATTTTCAAAAATTGCTTGATTATTGATTACTTAAGTAATTCGTGGAAAAATATGCGTGAGAAAATTACAAATGAAAATTGCTTGTTGTACACATGTCGACGTCCTTCATATTTCTTTGAACTTTTTTAAATGAGCTTTTCTCACTTGACCTTCACAATTTAATATTAATGAGTCGTTCTATTTATAAATTCGCGCGAAGCGAAAAAAGTTTTCTTTTTTTTTAATTATAAATACACAAATAATGTTAAAAAGCGTATAATAACAGCAATGTTTTTGAAGATTTATCAATGAATTATGGACACGTGCCTGTCAAGTGATTCATGACAATTTTTTATTTTTTATTTTTTATTTTTAACTAAATTATTTATCTGTAAATTTATTTACATGTAAATAAAAAAAAAAATTATATATTTCTAAATCTCTATAGGGTTCAGGAAACTTTTTACATTTAAATACATTTTTTTTTTGCTTCTAATTAACATTTATTACTCATTTTATATTATGCAACTAATTATCTAATAATGAAGTCAAATCAATCAACCTTTCTATCAACAGTCAACTCAGAATTCCATTTTTGAGCTAACAGCGATGCCTTATCAGTATAAAATGATGATTATTAGTCAAAAACGTAACGAACTGTCAAGTAGCAGGTGGTGGAGGTGAGAAGTGGAATTATCCACCAAACGGAAAATCAATCACCCGGTAATTATGACAGTGAGGGATGTCTGTTCGCGAAATCTTTGTATGTAACATAAAAAGAAATTGAACGTAAAATTGTCAGACTGAAATTCATTGCCAAAATTATTTAAAAATAAATTTGCAGAAACCGAAAAAGCAACAAAAATTATACATTTGCTTGCATATAATATTTTTGATTGTGTGTTTGTTGACCGTAACATAGAAAATTGTGCGTGTAAATGCAAAAAAAAAATGAATTAAAAAAAAATATTTCACTATTTGTTTACAAAAACAATGAAAAGCTGTAACAGCCAAAGAAACAAAATATAAAAAGACGAAGCGTGAAAGATAATTTATACCTCAAGTGACAACCAAAACAAAATTTTTGTTATTTATTATGCTAATTCGAGCATCATAAATACGCATAAATATAATTATATTTATTTATATGTATATTTTTTATTTTATTTTTTTTTTATTAGTAATAATTTGTTTCGTAGATATTCCAGTAGCGATTTTTACTTCAACTCTGCCTATTGTCCAATAAAATGCTTTTGACAGTTGTTAATAGAAACACTCATAAGTGACAGAAAAATGACAATAAAACTAATTGGATTCCTGTTATTTTATATTGAAAAATAGCGATAGATATAATTTCATAGTAATTAATCGATTAATCGACGTCACTTCAAACCTCTTCAAACTGACTCTAATTGACTGCGGAAGTCTGCTGTACTTTAAAACGGAGATATTTCAAAAGATCAAAATGCTACAGCGACAACACATTTCAAACAAAGGAAAATACGGTGCCGAGATCTAGTTAATGGTTTAAAATTAGATATACATTGGCAACACTAAAAAAAAATTTTTTTCCCACGTGTAGCTCCGTGTCTACCCACTTTTTCTTGAATACTTTCGGGAGCATGGTCTCAAGTCTTATTAGTTAGTAACTCTTCATAAATAGATCGATTTTGATATTAAGTCTTCAGCCCGAAGCAGTTGCCTCTATGATCCAAATGTGATTTGTTACATTTCTGGGGAACACAAGTACACAGTTAAAAAGTTCAGGAAACCTAGAACAGATTTCATAAGTGCTTGTTTTCCTACTTAAGACAAATTGTAGATTAAACAAGCCGTGGATGCCTTCACTTTTTCACAAAATATGATATGAATACTTGAGACAATTGGTCAGTGGTAGAAGAAGTCGCTTATAGTTCGTGCCATCGATGACTGTTACTTCTGCTGTGCCGATTTTCGTGAAGTTAATGTTAAAAATGACCACAATATCCGAGTGGTTAGCATTACGTACCATCATTCGGAAGGTCAGGGTTCGAGTCCTGGTTCGACCCATGTCCAAAAAGCTCCTCATAAAAATCCGTCGGTTATTCGAAGGCGATTTAGAATAAAATGTAGGTCCCCCCATTTGTTGGAAAATACATCAAAATGTAGAATACAGATTGGAAGAAAAGCCGATCGAAAATAGTTTCAGCGGTTACAGAGCACTAATTATATTGTCTGAGATATCAGTGACTTATTGAATACGCCGCTCAGTAATGAAAATACTACACTGTTGTCGTCAACTGTTATCGATTAGTATACTGCTGTAAAGTTTTGAGTAAGCTACGCCGTTTAGTTTTTGTTTGGCTGCCCCTGAAAGCAGACCACTTCGTGAAATTTAACGTAAATGGAAAAAGTTGAATTTCGCGTGCTGATGAAGCATTAATTTTTACGTAAAAAAACATCACCGAAACCACGTTAAGCCTTGTAAAGCTGTGAGGACTATGTACCAAAAATTTCAATGGTTCAGAAGTGGTTTACTGAGTTCCGTTGTGATCGTAACAATACCAGTAAAAGAGGTCATCACTCTAGAAATCGGCGATAAAATCCAGGAAATGATATTGAACGATCGGAGAATAAAAGTGCATGAGGTGGCTGAGGCTGTAGGTAACTCAACATCACATTATACATAAATATTTGGACATGAAAAAGCTACCTCCGCGATAGGTGCTGCAATTACTCACACATGACCATAGGCGCAACCGTGTAACCACTTCAAAGGAGTGTTTGGCGATGTTCAACCGCAATCCAAACGAATTTTCGCGAAACATGGATCCAGCGCACCACACCAGAGACCAATGAATAATCAAGACAGTGGGTTTCTCGAGGTGAAGCTGTAACAAAAAAGGCCAAGATGGGTTTGTCGACCAACAAGGTCACGGCCACAGTTTTTTGTGATGCACGAGGTGGTATTCACCTCACTTTGAAAAGGGTAAAACGATTACCAGCGAATATTATTCAGAGCTTTTGGAAAGATTCAATATTGATTTGAAGCAGAAACTGCAGAAAAACTGCAGCTCCATTAGCATATTCTCCTTGTGACTTTTTCTTGTTTCCAAACTGGAAGAAATGGTTGGAAGGTAAGAGATTCGGGTCGATGGAAGAGATCATCATAGTAACAATTGCCTATTTCGATGTCCCTGAAAACTCCTATTATTTGAAAAAAATGCTAAAATGAGAAAAACACTGTACTTTGTTTAAAGTATAGAGCTGAAAGGAGACTATCTTGAGAAAACACGTATTTGCCGAAAATAATTTATTTTATTCAAAAAGTCACAGACCTACTCGTACAATCGGCTTATACATCTTCCTCACATTCGGAGAAAGTACCTGTTCCAACTATTTGTTCTACCCGCGGACGATGATTTCAAGAAACCTTGCTGTGAAGTGATAATAATATCGAATAAAAAAGAGTCTTCGGAGAAAAAACTTTTACCAAAGTAGAATTAAACGATTTAATAAGGGATCTTGAACCACATAAAGAATTTGCAGAGGAGCTTTGGTGTGGATCTAAAGATGGTTAACTTCATATTAGGACAACAAAGTGGATACACCAAATATCTATGCTATTATCGCCCGTGGGTCGGTCGTGGCAGCCACCAAAACTAGACAACGTACAGAAAAGTATGCGGTTTTCGGCCATGAACCTAATAATCGTGAGGACATGCTACAGAAACATACAACTCATCTCGGCATACACATATGTGTTGGGTATCTCCTATACTAAATATTGAATTTCCTTACGTAAAATAATTTTCTTGAGTTGAAGGCCAGTTCATTTATGGAAGAAAAAAATTAAAAAAAGGCCATAAAGCCATATACGAGAAATAAAATTTTACGGTTTTAAAGAATTTTTCGCAATATTAAAAAAAAAGTATTAAAGATAATACCAAAGTCGTTTACAAGACGCTTTTATTAATTACGCAATTATTTTTCTCATATCGTATGCCTAGAGCGCTTCATTCTCTTCAACATGATTAAGATGATTTAGATGATTTTCAATAATATAAACAATGTAAATAACAAAATTTTCCTGTAACAAGTGCCAATAATGAAAAGTTTCCTCTGTTCTGTACTAAGTAAGCAATTGAAAAATAATCTCTTTTAAAATAATTTTACAGTCAAAAATTGTTCTTTTTATGTGTGTTTGTATGTACATAGATATATTGGTATTGTTTTAGTTTGTTTTTGTTTATTTTCATTTTTGTTTTAGTTGAATTTTATTATATTTACAACCATAAATATGTATGTACATTAGATTCATCAAAGTCATGGTACTAATGAACATCATTAACAACTACAAGAATTTGCTATGTATGCTTGTAATAGCAATTTCCCATTCATGCATTCATTGCCAAATTCTCTTACTCATACAAATATGCATTTTTCATTTTACAAAAGCAAATTATAAACAAATATTTAATTTTATTATTTCCTTGGAAGAGGTTTCTTCCCTCTCATTTGCGCCTACACACGGACACTTAGAGAATTTTAATGGGAAACAAGAAATAACGGTTGTCTTCGGTCATGCCGCAGTCTTTATACCTTTCGTGGACATATAAAATTTATCGTAAATTGCAAAATTCGATTCCGATGGTTTTCAGTGTCAATATAAACTTGCATTTACGTCTGTAGAATATCAAATTTCACACTTCTGGAAGCTTTTTAGAGGATTTTTGACCCAAAACCTCAAATCTGAACCAACCGATTGTATGTAGGCTATATGATATAGCAGTCCGATTTCGATGATTTTCACTATCAATATGCAATTCATAATGTCTGTGAATAATACCTAATTTCACCCTCCTAGATGCCTTTTGAGCGTATTTTTTTTTACCCACAACCTCATATGTGAACAAATCGGTTGTATGTGGGCTATATGATATAGGAGTCCTATTTCAATGATTTTCAGAAACAATATGAAATTCATAATACCTGTGCATAATACCTAATTTCACCCTCCTAGATGCCTATTGAGCGGATTTTTTTTACCCAAACCCTCATATCTGAACAAATCGGTTGTATGGGGGCTATATGATATAGTAATCCGATTTCGATGATTTTCAGAAACAGTAAGCAATACTATACCAAATTTCACGTTCTTAGGTACTTTTTGAACGGATTCATGACCCAAAATTTCAAATCTGAAAAATCGGTCGTGTATATGCTATAGTGGTCTGATCTGTTTTGTTGAAATTTGAAAATTGAGGGACTAGCTTGCGTAGAAACAGACAGACGGACAGACGAACATGGCTTAATCAATTCAACTCGTGATTCTGATATGACCGGTATAAATTTCGGTGGGTCTCCTGCTGGTATTTACATACTCCGAAAAAAAATTAATATACTATTTCATATACGAGGTATGTTCAAAGAAAAATGTAAAGTTTGATTTTCGGGGGCTGTGTACATTCGATTATCGATACTTCATCTTTGTTATAATCGGACACATATGTTTATCATGTGTTTGCATTAGAAGCCAATTTCGATTAGTACTTTGTTTTTGATAACAGAAGAGGTTAGTCACGTTTTTGAGTGGTCTTCCACTTTTGACTTTTGAAAGAAATGGATCAAAGAATATGTATTGTAAATTTTGCGTTAAAAAAATGGAATAAAATGCTCCAAGGCACTTGGAATGTTAACTGTGGCATTGAGTGACTCCACTTTGTCTCAAAAACGATGTTTATAAGTGGTACAGGCGCTTTACAGAAAGCCCAGAAGATGTTGATGACGATGAGCGTGCTGGAGGTGAAACCAGGTCAACAAGCGAAGAAAATATCAAAATAGCGGGAAAAAAAAATTTCTTGAAAATCGTTGTATCACTATGAGGGAAGTTGCAGAGGATGTTGGCATATCAATTGGCTCATGACATTCAATTCGAATGGTTTGGGCATGAAACGCTAAATTTTGAGCAAAAGCATTGACGCATTAGTATCCCTCAGGAGTTGTTGAATGATGTCAACAACGATCCGGGTTTGCTCAAACGCGTCATAACATATGACGAAACGTGGGTATATGGTTATGACGTCGAAACCAAGGTCCAATGATCCCAATGGAAGCTGCCAGATGAGCCAAGACCGAAAAAGGCACGTCAAGTTCGATGAAATGTGAAGGTTTTGCTCACTGTTTCCTATGATTACCATGGTGTGATGCAACATGAGTTGCTGCCAAAATGTCGTACAGTTAATAAGGAATACTACAAGGAAGTTATGCAACGTTTGCGTGAGGCAATACGGCTCAAACGATTGGAATTGTGGAAAAAGAAATCGTGGATTCTGCATTACGATAATGTTCACACATCAGTGCTTATTCGTGATTTTTTAGCCAAAAACAAAATCGTAATCATGCCTCAACCACCGTATTCACCAGATGAAAGGAAATCATTTTGCCACAATTGATGAGATGAAGTCAGAATCGAAGAAAAAGCTGATCCCCATACCGAAAAGCGCATTTCAGAAGTGTTTCGAGGATTGGAAAAAGCGTTAACACAAGTGTATTATATCCGAGGGGGATTACTTTGAAGGTAACAAAATAGATATTGATGAATAAATAAGTACTTTTCAAAAAAAAATTTAAAATTCACCTTCTTTTTTAAACGTACATGAAAGGTATAAAAAAAATTTTTAGTTTTTATTTTTAATACTTGCATTTCATAAATTTAATTTTTATTTAACAATATCTGACGGGGGGGAAATAATGAAGAAGAGAAGAGAAATCCACTGCTAGCGCAAAGCGAAAACGACGTGCATGTGCATAGAAAATAAAAGAAAATTTTATGAAATTAACGCATAAAAATTGGGATTAAAAATATATATATATTTTATATATATACTTTGTTTTTTTTTTTGGTGCCAAGAAAATTTATTTTTTGGTGCTCGCTGGCCTGGTTGCCTTCGCCTTTACCTTCAGCATATTTTACTAAGAATGTGTGATTATATGTAGGTAAATTTTTCACCGAAAATTGTTACAAAGCGCCAAATATATACATATATATTTATATATATAAATTTTTTTCGCTCAATCATCTTAAGATTTTAGTAAATTCCCTACTTTTTATAATATGGGAAATAAATGTCTTGAGATGTACAGGTTGCCAATAACGCATTTGTTGCTGTTTCTGTGTAATGCTTGCGTCAGTGAAAATATACTAAATATTTTTGACAACGCGATAATTTAATAAATATATTTTTTCTTTCACGAAAATACTGATATACAGTCATGGCCAAAAGTGTTAGGCACCTCACTTAAATGTAAGTAATTTCAAACGAAGTTCTGTTCTTTATATGTTCTTCAGTCAGTAATTAAGAATTGCATTCTCGTACTTAAGCTTGAATGTTTGGGGAAAGAACTCCTGAAAGCTAGGTTGAAAGGATGTTAGGCTCAAAAGAAGCAGCGACTTTCATAAAAAACCCACTCAGTTGATGTTTTTTTTTAGAATATCTCCATTATAAGTTCTTAAAATTAATAAATTTGGGGAAAAAAATATTCCGAAACTTTAATAACGTCTTTTCACACTCCCTATAGGTATTGGATGCACCCAATGTGTCATTTGTAAGACGACGGTTTAGAAAGGAATACCATCCAGATTGCGTGGTTATACACTGTCAAACATGATGGAGGTGACAATATGACCTGGCGCTGTATGTCTGCTAATGGGATTGGGGAAACGTTCGTTTGTGAAGGCCGCCTAGAGAATTAATAGTACTTAGATTTACTAAAAAAACTGTACTTTTAACTTCTTTAACGCGTATTTTCGATGACATTAATCTAGGTGGGGTCCAGTTCCTTGTCATAAAACTACTGAGATGAACTCGATTAGAAACAATAGCATTGACATGCTAGATTGACCAGCACAGCATCCAGAACTAAACCCCATCGAGCATGTTTGGGCTATTTTATAAAAACTAAAAATTCCTCTGAAGAATGCTTTGGTTGCGGAGTGAAGCGTCATAATTGCTCCTAAATATATAGGGTTTTCCAATAAGAGTGATTTGATTTCTTTTGAAAAACAAACACACTAATTGTTAAGGAAATTCAAAAGCTTTTTATTTAATGTGAAGTTCAATCGATGCAATTAAGTTCTGAATATAACATCATTCAAATAGCCTCCACGACTTCTTTTGCAGGTACGAATTCTATGAACCCAATTCTTGAGCACTTTTTCCACTAAATCAAGTCGTATGTCATGAATCAATATTGACTTTTAAAGCCTGAAGAGAGTCTAATGGTGTTAAATCACACCTTCTTGGAGGTTATTCAATGTCACAATTTCTTGAAATAATAGAATCTCCAAACCTTTTTCGCAATAATTTGGTTGTTGCACGTGCTGTGTGACACGTAGCCCCGTCTTGTTGTAACCAGATGTTGTTAAGATCAACTTCTTCCAATTGTGGCTATAAAAAGTTGGTTATCATCAATCTATACCGCTCTTCATTGACAGTAGCAGTGCTACCAGCTTCATTTCGAAATAAGTATGGGCCGATGATTCCACCAGACCAAAAACCACACCAAATTCTCAACTTAGGTGAATGTAATGGTTATTAATGAATAATTTGTGGATTTTCTTCGCACCGGAATAGACAGTTTTGTTTATATACCGCACCACTCAGATGAAAGTGAGCCTCATCGCAAAAGATGATTTTCTTAAAAAAATCGTTATCGTTTTCAAGTTGTTCCAAGGCAAAATCAGAAATTTCACGATGTTTATTGTGGTCCATGGATGAAATATTAAAAATGACCAAAACGACACTTAGAAATCATATCATCCCTATTGGAAAACCCTTTATATACAGCATGCCTTAAAAGAATCATTGCTGTCATCAAATCAAATGCTAGGCTAGGTGCCCAATATTTTTGGCCATGGCTGTATTTTGAAAATTTTTAATACATACATATATCGTATTCAAAATCTTATTTGATTATGTAACTTTTATTAAGAAGTATTTGAACGAATAATACTGCTATTTTTATTATATATATGTACATATAAATTTGCATATGTGACCATAAATTAAAGAAAATTCATAAACATATAAATTTTAATAAGTAGATACTATAAATATATATATTGTTTTCTTTTGCTTGGTTCGTTCACTAATTTTGTCTTTTGTTTAGTAGAAAAATATTTTCAATTCATTTTCTTCACTTATGTTTCAGCTGAATTTATCAAACAGTGTGTAAAGCCTTTTTTTTTTGAAAGATAACACGTGAGTCGTGTCAAGCTGTCATATTATTTTTGTTCAGTATTGTTTGGCATTTCATCCTGGAAATACATACCTACGCCTGAACAACGTTTATGTTCTGTAAAGAATATGTTTCGCGCATTTCGCTCAACTTATGGTCAACATAATCAGCCTACTGAGAGTACTATTCGCAACACCATCACCCATCTTGAGGCCTATCGTTCATTCATTATTGGGTAGTATCCGACCAGCACGCAGTGAATAGTGATAACCTAGTGGCCGTAGCTGAGAGTGTACACCAAGACGGTGGAGAGTCGATTCGGCGCAGTAACTCGGACTGACGTATGGAACGGCTTGGCGCGTTTTATGTCTAGATCTTAAATTGAAAGCATACAAAATACAGCTTGTGCAAACTGAAGCCGCGCGACCTTCCCAAGCGACATCGCTTCGCTTTATGGGCTCTTGAAAAGATCCAAGAAGATCCGACATTTTCGAACTAAATTTTGTTTAGCAATGAGGCTCATTTCTGGCTCATGCAAAATTGTCACATTTGGGACGAAGAGCAACCTGAAGCGATTCAAGAGCTGCCTTTTCATCCAGAAAAAACAACGGTTTGGCGTGGTTTGTGGGCCGGTGGAAACATCGGTCCATGTTTTTTCAAAAATGATGCCGACTTTTTGATGACTGAAATTGAAGCTCGTGATCTCCGCGACATTTGGTTTCAACAAGACTGCGCCACTTCCCACACATCGCACCAATCAATGGATTTATTGAGAGAACACTTCGGTGAGCAGATAATTTCAAGTTTCGGGCCGGTCGATTGGCCACCAAGATCGTGTGCCATCACACCGTTAGACTTTTTCCTGTAAGATATGTAAAGTCTATGCGGACAATCCCGCTTCGATCCCGCCTTGGAGCAAAACATCACGCGTTTGATTCGCTAGTTACCAGCCGAAATGCTCGAAAGAGTCATCGAAAATTGGACTCAACGGATGAACCATCTGAAACGTAGCTGCGGCCAACATTTGAAACAGATAATCTTCAAAAAATAAATGCCAAAGAATGTTCTTTCGAATGATAATAAACGTTCCCTATTAAATTTGAATTTTCTGTGTTTCTTTCTTTCTTTCAAAAAGTAGGGAAGCTCGAAATGGATCACCCTTTATTTATTTTCACAAACTTCGTAATTTGGTTTGCTGAATACCTTGAGCACTTAATTTTGAAATTAGTTATATAAATTTTTCTTAAATAAGTATGTGTTTTTTTTTTTAATATTGATATGAATTGTAAATTGTTGAGTTTCTTAACTCACGACCTCTAATAATTCTATAAATAATGCTAATAGTTCAATAACTATATATTTTGTTTTCGCACAGAACAATTTTTTCCTGATGATAATAATAAAATTGTTTCATAATAGCAAAAATTAGCTTTTGTTTATATTGTTGTTAAAAAAAAAAAATCATTTATTGCTAAATTCGCCAAATTCTTATTTATTTTTTCTTTTTAATTTTATTGATGTTCTTATGAAACAAATTCTACACTGTGGATCTAAAATGCAACCTTGTGCCAAATTCAGCTGTTTTTCGTGAATATAATTTATGCTGAATAAACCTGTCATTTCTGGCGAGTTCTATAAACGTATATTAAACGTTTTCGAAGGCAGACAGAATATGCCGTTCCGTGGATACAGAGACGATGCACGAATACCGTCAAACACAATTCCTATGAAGAATAAAGGAATTTCCAGAACATATCTTCGGATCAGAATTGATTCGGGTAACACGTCGTGGAGTCTCATTTAAAAACAATACACCACCACCTCATTCAGTATTGCAAGCTTAAAGAGTATGACCAACTGTGCTCTAGGAAAGTTCAAGTAATATGTAAATTAAGACAGATTCGAATTACAAACATTTTTTAACATGAATGAAGTAGAATGTGTTTTTGGATTGCTGCAGGTCGGTTGTTGTTGTTGTTGTTATGGCGGATGTGCCAACCCCGTCTAGGGTCAGGTAAGTCTAGCCTTAGTCATCGAAGTCATCTAACGGGAGGCCCAGGAAAGGTGCTGTTTCGGCGGGTTTGGACCAGAGGGAGAGGGTGTTAGATGCGTCGGGTTAAGTGGGCAAGCAAAGAGATGGTTAGTATCATGCGGAGATTCGTTGCAAGCGGGACATGTATTGGGTATGTCAGGGTTGAGTCTGGATAGGTAGGAGTTAAGCCTGCTACAATATCCAGATCTTAATTGTGCAGGTTAGTCTCATACTTCGGTTTGTCGACTATACGTCAGCTGAATCTTCGACAGTAGAAGATTTCATAAGATTTCTTCGGTAAATTTAATGAATGAATCTAAATGGTGATAACTCTGGCGACTATGAGATCGAATATGCAACTTTGACATCTAGGAGTCTTTATAAAGGTAGTCAAGTTGATGAGGAGATACCTCTCTTTGGAGTTACACCCGAACAATCGGATGTAATGTCATGCCGTCAGATCGTAGAGTCGTCAATGAGTTTAAGAATTAAAGAAATAATGCAGCAATGACACCTTGTTTTTCACATAAACTGAACAATAGTATTTCAAAATCCGGGAAAATACGACTAATCGGAATGGTTTGCAACACAATACGAAATTTTTTTAAAGTTTGACATGCAACATTTTATTTAGCAAAATATTTTCTTCATTTGGGTGAGCAATGTTTTATTTCTACACCTACAATCGATAAATCGAGCATAAGAATCGATGACGAAGCAGCTCGAATTGCATGAAAGCTAATGAAAAAACGATGAATTCAAAAGCGATATTGAAAACATGAGAGTCCATGACCTAACTATACACAGTAATCGCTACTTAGAAGTATAAATTCCGACAATTAAATCTGCTAACAAGCTATTTCGCAAACTCTATGGCGAATGCAAGTTTGTTTAGGATATTTTATGTATATTTTATACACACATATGTGAAATTTCAATACAGTGAAGATATAAAAATGATAAATACACCGAACACCTCAATTTCACACCTTGTTTTATTACAATCGCACATATAAATGAAATAACACAAATTATCGTTCGTATGTTCAGCGAAAAATGCAGTTGGTTAACAAAATCGATAAAAAAAAATCTGCTATTTTTGCCATTTCTTGCATTGTATTTTTTTTTTTCAAAGAATTATTTCTTATATATTTATTTTCAATAAAATATGCCTATTCACAGGTTTTTCTCATTAAAAATATTTTAAATTATTCCTCGATAGTATAGTGGTTAGTATACCTAAATGAAATGTTTTCTACTAGTAAATCACTATGTATAAGTATAGTTGACGCCCACACACATTTGAGGTTATCAGCGTCACATACAAATTGTACATACATACATATCTAATAGGGACGTCTAAAGTAAAAAAGCGCACAACGTCCGCTTAATTTATTGGATCACTGAACTATACTAAATCTATGCATAGATAACTGAGATCACATGATTTGTATTTATTTAAGTTTCAATTAATTTTTATACTAATAGTTTTTTATTGCAAATTTTTGTTGTTATAGTTTTTTTCACAAATTAATATATTTTTCTGGGCACAAAAATGAAAATAAAATTCAATTACAATGTTACGATGCCTATAGCTGATAATTAAAGGAAAACGATTTATTGAAATAAATAAAATTGCGCGCACTCACTCCGCAAAGCATACGAGTATCACCGGCATTTGAGCATAACTGATTGTAATAGCAGCATATGTATGTATGTATATTTGTTTAGTTTCCTCAAAGTAGGTACAAAAAAATAATGCTCTCTGTATACACATACATACATAAATACTAATGAATGCGAAAATGAGTATGCCTAAGCTGGCATGCCGGCTTGCGATCAAGCGTGCGACAACACAATCGGGAAATACATTTCTACGTACATACGAGATATGTTCAAAGGAAAAGGTGAAGGTTTTACTCACTGTTTCTTTGATTACAATGGTGTGGGGGATTATGAGTCCCTGTCAAAAGGTCGTGCAGTTAATAAGGAATACGACAAGTTATGCAACGTTTGCGTGAAGCAATACCGTCCAAAAAATCGGAGTTCCGGATTCGCTTCGAGCTTCGAGGATTGGAAAAAGCGTTAACACAAGTGTATTATATCCGAGGATGATTACTTTGAAGGGGACAAAATATATATTGATGAATAAATAAGTACTTCTCCAAAAAATTCAAAATTCACCTTTTCCTTTGAACACACCTCGTACGTATATGTATGTAGATAAATTTTACATATAAATTTAATACTAAAACTATGTAGCACAGATGCCTAATTACTTTCGTCTAGGAGTTAATAATTTTCAGCGAGTTTTGGCTCAAAAACGAATACCCAATAATTTATGCAGTAAAGGAAAGTAGGAAAAATAAACAAAGTTTAGCTGGGAGTGGCCAGAAAGGATTCATTTATATATGATGCAAGCAACTCATGATTCCTGATCTAAAAATCCACTGGTAGGCACGGCACGAATTGTGGAATAAAGAAAATAATACTCCCTAATCCATCCCTCTATAGCGTCTTTCACGAGAACGAAACTCTTGGGTACATCCGAACGGCATAATGACCGTACAAAGGTAGTACCTAGATCTAAACCCGCCATAATTGCCGTCGCGAAAAGGGAAAAGCGACTTTATTCGTCGAGGGCCGACTCCACTTATAAATTACTTACTTAGAGCTGAGAAATACTTTTTAGCAAGAGTGTTTATGTGTTGGATTTCAAGACTGATAATAGTGCTGGTGTCGGTGCGTGAGAGTCTAGATGAGCTGATGACAGGAGATATTTATATCGACAAATCTTTTTTCATAGTTTGGAGGTAGCGCATAAAACTCGCTGCCGTGCTTTAATAAGCTTTTCGAGTAGCTAATCGGTGACAGCAGATTGCTTGACCTTTGTCATTCAATTACGATTTTAACTTCATATAAGTGGATTAATAGAAGACCCATTGCATTGTTGTCCATTCCATAATCTCAAAATGCTCAAAACGTATGACATCAACTCTGCTACCCTATTCTCACAAAAATATGACCCCACCTTAGAGTCCTTAGCAAATTTTCTGCTTCTTCTCAAATAGTTTTCAGACATTTATTTATCTTCTCGTCTACATAAATCGAGTTGATAACAGGTATTCTGAGAAAGGGAGTCGATTGCAACCTTTAGATGTCGAACTTTCTTAATTTATGCTTCAGTCTTTCACGCGGTCTACTTGATAACATCTTGTATGAGGCTTAGATCACAACAATATTCGGAGAGTTTTCTATCTTTCTTTTGGAAATTGCCATTTTCTGAATAGAAGATGCTGAACCATATTATCATTATTAGCTCCCCGGGAATATTAGCCAACCTCTTTATTGACTTGTTTGCTATTGTTATTGAAGATTTTTAATTTAAGATTTTATTTTTATATGGTATTTATATATCAGACATATCGATCCTCTCCTGCATTATCTTGCGCTCACTCATATTACAGTAGAGCGCATACTCTCGGGCATAGGCTTTGGCGATTGTTGCTGCTTTGGCACTATTTGACCACAAACGTAACGAAAATAATCGATTTTTTTGGCACTAGTTATTTTCCATATCGAAATTTTCAAATTATTTCTTCTTTTAAATATTATTCACTCTAAATTGTTTAAAAAAAAAGTGCATTTTTGTAGTTTTGAGGCACCAGTTGCACTTTTTCCGGGTAAGTTGGTTTTGGCATTTTTCCCTCTCATTCAATATCTACAACTTTGCTGAATACACCAAAACAATATTAATCGCCGTTAACCGAGATATAGCCGTGTGAGAATATCGGAAAAAATATACGACTTTGAGCTAACAATTGTATGAGGTTTCAAAATCCTAACGGCAGCTAAACTGGCAAAAGTAGAAATGATGCAGAAACTCTAATACTTTCAGCAACAACCGGTAAAACCTATGCCCGGAATTTTTCAATTTTGAGCCACCAGTTGCACTTTTTCCGGGTAAGTTGGTTTCGGCATTTTTCTCCCTCATTCAATGTCTACAACTTTGCTGAATACACCAAAAGAAAAAACCTTACCGTGTGAGAATATCGGGGGAAAAATCGACTTTGAGCCAACAAATGGCCTAAAATGGCCAGCTGAACTGGCAAAAGTAGAAATGATGCAAAAACTCTAGCTTTGGTAAGCACTTTCAGCAACAACCGGCAAAACCTATGCTCGAAACGATGCACTTTGTATTGAGCAGTAAATTCACATTAGTTAATTTTATTCCCTTTATTTATCTCAAAACAACTCTCTTAAAAATTTTATAACACCAAAGTGTTAATACATTTTGATTATAAAGATTAGCTCATTATATCGATCGATAAAAAGCAGTGAGTAACTGAAGCTAAAGTCGAACTATGCCCCCAATTGTGATCACTACATGATATGTTTGTTATAACACATACATATGTAAGTTGATAATTACATACAGCCAAACGTATGTACATACATCACATACTTATATGTATACTAAAAACTAGAAATTTATTATTTTATTTAAGGGTAATTACTTGCACGAGCAAATATGTATGTATGTATGTATCAACAATTTTCTTTTTCGATATCTTTTTGTATACAAATTTGCAGAGTATGTATGTTATGCATATATACGTTTATGTATAAGCACTAGTAGCTTATAAATACATATTTGCAGCGTGACGGCTACTATGGAGGTCAAGGTCGTACTCACTAAAGGCCGAATCACAGTCGTAAAGGGAACGAAAACATTTTTCGACAGCGCTTTCGCTAGTATGTAGCGTATATTTTTCCCACGCACTTTCTTTACACTCCCCCTTCCACTTGCCATTGCAGTCGCAACAATACAGTTGAGTGAAAAAATCCAATAAATAAATCACAGTTGACGTTAGTAGAGGATAATGTCAAACAAAAGTGAGGTTAACTGCAGTCAAATTGTAAGCTACTCATTTCAATTTTAAAGCATTTTAATGTAACGCGTAAAAAAGGAATTTGAACTTCATTATTACTGCTGTATTCAATCACTTTGTTCACTTACCATGATGATTAAATGAAGTTTTTGCGATTTACGTGTAGTTTGAGCAATATTTCACAATTATGTATTTGCCTTGTTGCCTGTAGCCACTTGTGTATGGATGTAGTTGTTGCTCGTTTCTATTTACAATTTAGAATTTGCAAATTTTTTTTTATGATTTCAATGAGCAACAAATTCTTCGGTAGCAATTTGTGCCAACAGCAATAAATATTGTGTACTATATTCACGCGAAAATTCTTCTTCGTGCGAAAATCGGAATCAAAAGCCAACTAAAACACTAGCACTCACAGCAACCGCTTGGAAATGACTGAAACATTGGCTAACACCTCATCGGCATAGTTGTGGAAATATTTGAGTATTCGCTTATTAAAACTGCGCACGAGCAGTTTACGTTTGCCTGCTGCCTACGCTTACGTGGAAAATTCGCATTTCTAAAGGTAATATTTTTAAATGAATATTTTTTATTGAAAATTTGGATAACGAAACAGTTTTTGAATGGAAGTTAAAATGTGGTTTTCATTTCTTTTTTTGACACTTTATTCGTTGCCTTTTAAATTGAGTAAGCGGAGTGAAAATTCAAAAAAAAAATTATGTTCAATAGAAAAATTGGAAAATCTAATTTTGAGTGAGTATTCTTAATGACATTTGAATTCATAATCGGATATCTTCTAGAATAGTGAGGCCAATACCTTAACTGTCAAAATTAAAACACATAAGCTCTTATGGCGCTGATATTTAGAAGACCGCGTGACGACAGGGTATATACATTACTTAGAAGTAAAGGTTGATCCATTTCCAGGTTCCCCAATTTTTTAAAGAAAAAAAAACACAGAATATTCAAATTTAATGAGGAATGTTTATTATCATTCGAAAGAACATTCTTTGGTTCTTTGGTATTTATTTTTTTACTTTTTTGTACCTTAGACTTTACATATCCCCACAGGAAAAGTCTAACGGTGTGATATCACATGATCTTGGTGTCCACTCGACCGGCCCAAAACGTGAAATTATCTACTCACCGAAGTGTTCTCTCAATAAATCCATTGATTGATGCGATGTGTGGGAAGTGGCGCCGTCTTGTTGAAACCAAATGTCGCGGAGATCATGAGCTTCAATTTCAGGCATCAAATAGTCGGTTATCATGGCGCGATAACGGTCGCGATCACCAGCTTCATTTTTGAAGAAATATGGACCGATGATTCCACCGGCCCACAAACCACACAAAACCGTTGTTTTTCCTGGATGAAAAGGCAGCTCTTGAATCTATTCAGGTTGCTCTTCGTCCCAAATGCGGGATTTTTGCTTGTTTACATACCCATTGAGCCAGAAATGGGCCTCATCGCTGAAGAAAATATGGCTCGAAAAGTCGAATCTTCTTGGAACTTTTCAAAAGCCCATAAACCGAAGCGATGTCGCTTAGGAAGGTCGCGCGGCTTCAGTTCTTGCACAAGCTGTATTTTGAATGCTTTTAATTTAACATTTCGACGTAAAATGCGCCAAGTCGTTCCATTCGTCAGTCCGAGTTGCTACGAACGGCGCCGAATCGACTCTACACGGTCTTCGTGTACACTCTCAGCTACGACCGCTATATTTTCTGCACTGCGTGCTGGACGTGGTCTATTCGGTCGAATATTACCCAATAATGAATGCTTTGTCTCAAGATGGGTAATGGTGTTGCGAATAGTACGCTCAGTAGGCCGATTATGCTGACGATGTTGATGTTCAGCGAAGCTCGCAAAACACGTTCTTGAGCATGAATTTTCGTAATAAAGTTGAATGATTTGTAAACGTTGTTCAGGCATAAGTCTTCCCATAATGAAATGCCAAACAATGCTGGATAAAAATAGCATGACAGCTTGACACGACTCACACTTGATCTGTCAAAAAAAGGCTATTGAAAAAAGCACCTCTACTTGGATCACCCTATATTTTTCACATGGCGGGTCTGAGAATGTGAAGAGTTGTCAGAACACTTTGAGAAGTAAAAACATTGAGAATATAAATAAATCTAGTTTTATTTAACCAAAAATATAAATTACGTAAAATTTTTTGTATTACAATTATCATATAACAACTAATTAGTTTTATTTCTGCCGTTTCTACACCAAAAATATTTCTTTCTAAATTAAGCGAAAATAAGCTTCGCCTTAAGTTCTTCCGCTATGCCAAGGTTCTCATATATAGCCTAAATATTTATTAAAATTTAAAATTAAATTATTTTGAAATATATACATATATTTTTTAAATTTTGTAAACAAAGTAATGGAACGCACTTTTCATCCACCATTTTTCAAGAAAAAAAATTCTCTTCGTAAATGCAACTCTGCGGTTGTGGTCAGTGTTACCACTTTAACAAGAGTTGATCATTTTAGCATCCGCTTAAACGGAAATTTCTGTTCCGAATTACTGAGTGTTACAGACGGCTTACGGTGAATCTAATTTATTAAAAATAAACATATAAGCAGTGCATTCGAGATATGGTACAACTACCATTGAACAACTACTTTATCCACTTGATGTGGCTCGGGCGGCTTTTTCTTTTTTAATACTCAAATTGACACTTCGCGTGTGAAAAGTAAAGTTCATTACGAAAACTGGCGGGGTGCCTAGCTAATTCTTAACCGGAAATAGTTTTAACAACATTTAAATGTTTAAAGTGAAAATGTATACGCACTTGAATAATCAACAAAATGAAAGCACATTGCTCTAGCATTTCCTTTATGCATTGAAAGTCCGGATGTAAGCTTAAAGTGTTTATATAAAAATTTCAAATAAATTTACATGTTTATAATAATCAGGTATGTGCATCTATATAAATTTCTTACAAAACAAATGCAGATTTGTCTATCTCTTATAAATTGTAAATTTATTTATTAAAATATAATGTTATCAACTAAAATAATATACGAGTGCCTGTATTTGCTTTGATTCACCCACTGACACTACCAATAAAGGCACCGGGTATTTTTGTAAATGGTATGTATTCGATATTTCCGCATGTGAAGGAAATGGCTCATGCACTCCTAGTATAATTAAACGGAATGTTGGTGGTTTTGGTGTACTCTTCTTAAAACCATCATTGTGTAAATATAAATCAAATGTTATTGGTAAAATGCACACCACGTCGTCTCTATCCGCAATGGCCCAGTCCAACTCAATAATATCAAATTTGGTAAATATCGTTTTAAATTGTTTGTATTCCGGTTCGTCTTTTAGACAATCTAGAAAACTTCTTTGACTCGCGGCTACTTCAAAGCATCTACGTTTAACTTCGACGGGATTTTCAAATTCATCTTTTACGATTTTTCGCTTCCCTTTGAAAACAACTTTACCACCAAAATTAATTACACCGGAATCAGCTTTATCTAACTGTTTTTGCTCGGGAACTTGTTGATTTCTTATGCATTCTTTAATGGTTTTCATCTCCTTTTTTACTTTTGCGAAATATGGAGATTTCTTCACATTTTCGGGCACTGAACGATTGTTGACAGTGCTTAATGCCAGCGCCCAAGCGCAATCTTGTGCAGTGGGTTCGATATTATCGTAATATGGCACATTCTGGTGACGCACTAAAATGTAACCAACGCGTGTTAAGTGAGAATAAACGAGATATTCATTGCACTTGGAAGTAGGTGTTTCGCCAAGCAGCAATATGTAAGCTTGTTCCACAGACATAGTCATCGAGTGATATTCTAATTGTAGGCGATTCTGAAAATTTCGTAATATTTCAATTAATTGAAAACTATGTATATATTTCTCTAGAGAGGTTACTTACCATTTCTAAAAGGAATAATGCTTCATAATATTCTAAATAGAATTGGCCGTCATGACTGTAGCCAAATGTGCCAAATTTACCATCTTTACGTAGCACACGCACAGCCTTCTTATCTGCATCCCAAACAGCTAGTGCACGTCCGCCCAAGCGATCGGTGCGTGAAATAGAGAGTTGCTTGTGTAAGTAATCTGAAATTTAAGTTAATATTTTTAATATTCTTTATTTGTTAGATTTTGGAAAGAAACAAACCGTAAAGCTTATTTAGTTCAAGCTCTTCTTCTTCAGTGCCGACGGGGACAGTGCGCTTAAGTCCAGATTGATACTGCACATTTGTTTTGCTAGTACCTATCCTATCCATTACGCTTCAACCAAACTTGGATATATTAAAATTGTAAACAATTTTATGAATTTATTAGGAAGTATAAAAGTTCCTAAATAAATGAAGATGGTACGCAAAACACAGCTGATAAAAATGAAATGTAAAAATCTGATACACAGTGTTGCCACTTAAAGAATTAGATGTAATTATCTCAAATGCCTCAGTCTGAGATATGCAGCGTTTTAAACGTAAGGAGTACAAAAATTAAAATTTTAAAATAATTATTTTAATTAGAATTCATCCAAAACTGCAAAAAATTTTAATTTCAAGGCTCTATTCGATAAAAGTTCAGCATACAGTCCCTTAAGATAGCAGAAAATAAAAATGTAGGCGTGATTTCCTCTGTGCAGGATTAGCACACATCTAAGCCAAATTTTTACGCCATCTAAAAACTATATATCGAATTAAAAGTATTTTTTGATACTATTTTCAGTTAATAATTTTTTTTGGCTATGGTTAATTACACATAATTTTGCGAAAAAAATTGTTTTTCTATAAAAAATATTTCTTCTTTTATGTGGGTTTTATAAAAATGTATGTAAACGAAGTAAATAAATATGGATATTTAAAAAAGGGATTCTACTAACCTATCCAATGATACCAATTTTTGGAAATTCGGCATACAGATTTCCGAAATATAACCTTTTCGAAATTTCACTTTCGCCCCCCATAACTACGAAAATAAAAGTAAAAGTTTGCGCCAAACATACTATGTATATCATTAATATCTTAAGAACAGGGCGAACTATGTCCAGGTTTTCATTTTCTTCTAACTTAACGGACTGTATTCTGCACTTGCTGCTCTTTCCAACTAAGGTTGCAAAATTTCTTCGTTTTAAGTGTATTAAGTAAATACCATTAGTAAAGGAATTCGTTTCTCACATAATCTTCCACAATACAAGTAATTTTCTTAACATTAAAGTAGTCTTGCAGACCCTTTCCATCCAAATGTTCTAAAAAAAAACCACACTACATTCCTTTCATAGCCAAAGCAAAAGTGGAACGATTTGTATTGGAAAGTACGTCAGGCAGGCGTGGTAGTGACCACTTATTGAAAAGATGGATATAATATTCGCCGAATCGATTTTTTCACCTTTGTGCTCCGCATTAAAAAAGAAACCATTACATTTAAAAAATTTAGACGCTGTTGCTATAGTGGCTTGCTTAGCAATACCTAATAGTAGGTAAAGTCAGTCTATGTCGTCCAGCTCATCTAACGCGAGGCCCAGGAATCATGCTGCTTCTACGGGAACAAAGTTAGCCTATGTCGTCCAGTTAATCTAACATTTGGTCCGCATCTCGATGCGTTGGTTTAGTGGGTTTTAGTAATACCAAAAAGAGTCAAGGCTTTTGAGAGATTCAGTGCTACCCGGACAGTTCGCGCGCAAGGTCGATTTTGGATAAGAGCATGGATTATCTGTGTTCACTGAGAAGAGAAGATATATCGGCCGCTAATCCATAGTATTCCACGCCTTTAGCTGGTTTCCGCGGTTTTAGTAGCGGGGTCTATCCTTTTCCACTTGTTGGGTATCGTTAGAATAGTCAGGGACAGATGGAGGACTTTGGTGAGGAACATTTTTCACGCTGAACCCAGATTTGTTAGCATCAATGTGATTATTCCATCGGCGCCGAATGATTTATGGGAGTCTGCCTTCCTGAAAAACCCCTGAACTAGTATTTCTGGAGTAATAAATTTCCGCCCAAGTGCTTGGCAGTTTGTGCAAAAGGCGACCCACTTATCGTTTCATTTTGTCTACCGAAGTGCACTGTGTAAAAAAGCCGCCGGCTAAAATAGTTCGTAGACTTATCCGGTTAGAACGTGGCGCGGTCACTGAATGAAATTTACACTCGGTCAGCACGTGTCCTCAAATTTGAAAATGATTTGACGGCTTCTCAAAGCCAGAGAAGAGGTTACAAACCATTATGTAGTCTTCCAACTTGTTCCACTAATATGGATTTACCAATTAACGAAATTCGAGATTAAGTTTCCTGAGTAGAGAAACTCACGGATCGGCTTAGCATAGGCAGTCGCCCGTTGATGCTAGATTTGTCGTTGCAGTAGGAAGGAGTTGGCGAATTTTCGTAATATGGTCCTCCAGAATGAAGCGGGATGCAGAGGTCATGACTGTTTTGCGAACTTCACTCTCGCCAGAGATAACTTCGATTGAAGTGGGGAGGGCACTGAGAGCGTTCTCAGTAAATACTACTTATATGTAGTAGGACCAATCGGCTTTGTTAAAGTTGACTTATGTCCGGTGATTCGCGAAAACAAAGTCGACGGGCTTGTCGAACGTGATAATAGTGGACAAATGGTGTGAAGAGAGGGTCAGCATAGGTCGTCAAGTTATACTGCTTATCAGAGCAGCGTTAGTAATTGTTATTTTGATACTTACTATTGCCTATGCTTTTTTATTTTTATTTTTAATAATTCCAACCAGCTCTTTTTTGCCAATACTCTCTGTAAAAACGTACTTACATTCATAGATCCCTTACATAATAAATAGCCGAGTATTTTGTCATTTATTATATAATACTTTATTTCGATTCGTTATGGGTTTTGTAAACTTGAAACAATAACATTCCAAAATTACAAAACGTTTTATGTAATATACTTAAAATTTTTAAATTTAAAATAGTATAAACAATTTTCGTTAGTAAATTTCGTTAGAAATACCTACGTACATACGTATTTTTTTGATTTTTTTATTTTTTTTTGATAATTATTAACTATACATCTAATTTATAAACGTTTTACTCTCGCGCGCTTATGTGTATGACACTACATACGGTATATCTAATTCTCCCTGCGAGCTTTAAAGAAGTACTAGTTGAATATATCAGGAGCTTGTGGACTTAGCTATAACTTTTGTATTTTAAACAAAAGAAACAAAAGACGGCAATTCCTTCATTTTTACTTCTTCATTGTACTCAGAACTTTTTCAGCTGCATTTGCTGGGCGTTTGCGAAATATTTTCACAAAGTCCTTTGGCTTCCTTTCTATAATACTAACAAGATATAATACGACCGGCGGAGGGTGTTGTGGCTTGTTTCAGTATTCTGCCATGCATTTCGTCTTCATCTAAATCGTTGCTAAATGTGCGTATGATTATAAAACAAATATATATATGTACATTCTATAATAAAACTTTTTGTTTTTTCTCTTTTTCAAAAATCAGTTGTGGGATTACAATAAATTGATGACTGTAGATAATGATAGAAAGTGTGATAAAGTAAAGATTTAGAGTAAATAAATAAACTGAAAGGAAAATCGTAAATTTAGTAGTGATTTATCATTTAATTTTCGTCCATATCATTCACTTAAGTTATATTTCTATATTAGTTTTTATACTGTTTATTCTATAAATTTTATCGGATAAGTAGTTTTAATAATACATAACAAATGATTGACAGTGTGCTTATAGGTTATTTTTGTTTACTGCTAATTAAACGAATACAACGAAAAGGCTGTATGCGCTCAAACATAAAAATCTACAACAATATGCTTTTTGAATGCTAATTATGATAACCAAAGTTGAGGTTAGTTTGGATTTTAGTTTTGATGGGCTCCGGTGCGTTTGTTGCACGAATTACGTTTCATACTTTTTTTAAGTTTTTAAAATTTTTTCTGGCTTTTTCTGTTACAAAATGAATCAGTTCAATCTGTTGCCAATATTTATCTCCCCAAATTAGCCTTTCATTTATTTTTTACATGTATATATTTTCAAATTAACACACAATTTAGTTATGATAATCCAGATTAAGTGATATTAGGATGTAATTGCATTGGAGGAGACAGACACGTTGAAATGGGTGTGAACGAGCACGACGATGATGCTTGCAGGCAATAGGCGCAACACGGAATAGAAGATGCTCTCTTATGGTCTATGAATAAAAAAACAAATAGAAATTAAGAAGAATATAAAAAATAGAAATATAAAAATTGGAAAAGTAAAGTGTTGATTAAAAATTAAATAAATTAGTGTATTAAGAAAGGTTGTAAATTATTTGTAAGAGTGCAGCTGGTAATATCAATATAAATAGTTAAAAGCTTTTGGATACGTTTAACAAAGAAAATATCACAGAGAAGGACAAAACAAAGTTGCGTAATGCAGGAAATTACAGTGCCAAACATTTATCATAAACAAAAGCGTGTTATGGACAACAAGATATTATTTTAAATTATATTTCTGTCAGATAACTTGCTTTTGTGCAGCAAAATAGTGCAAAACTTGGATAATAAACAGTAAAAATACACGAAAATAGCTTAATAAAAAGAGTCAAAACACCGTTTAATACACTTAAGAATTAAGAAAAGTTAAATAAAATAAAGTATACCAAATAACTAAAATTAATTAAATTAATATTATTCTTAGTTTTACAAATTTATTTGTATTTTATTATCCTTTATAAGTGACGCAAAAAAAAAATGTTTAAAGTAAAAAAAAAAATTGATCATTTGTTGGCCTTTTTAGTGCCAGATGGAGTCTCAAATTAATATATGTAAGTTTATGATTCTCATTCTATTTAAATAAAAAATTCAGAAGTGGAATATTGAGATAGTGATTCTGCTGTCATTGTTGTGAAAAGCAAATAAGAAGTTTTTAATATTAAGGTAGCGAGTAGCTTATAAGTTTTAAATTATGTCTATATAAAAAAAAAATCAGAAGTGGAATAATGAGAACGTGACTACAGTCACTGTTCCAACTAAATGAGAATTTTCCCTAAATACTAACGTATATATGTTTGTAGGTATAAGCATATTATTTAAGATATTACACTGCTTAAAGAAAATCTGTAAACGTTCTTTTAAATTTAAGCTTAGTGTACTTATACTATTAGTTTTAAACGGTGCAAATTTAAAATAATATATGCTGTTTCCGCACAACCTTTTGCAAAATTATATAAAGCGCATTACGAAATAAGTGAAATATACATGCAACTTGCTAAAATAACTAAAGCTGCCCTTAAAAAACTCACAGCACTTTAGCAAATAAAATTTGAAATACAAGCCAAGTTTCGCTTTTTATACCTGCAAAAAAATTATGTTTGAAAAATATTTTCTTATATGTTTGCATTCTGCTTAAATAAATATAAAATCTTGTTTTTGGTTTTTATTTTCTGTTTTATTTTCACTTAAAGCCAATGGTGGTTTTTGCACGGTTATATATGTAAGTATGTTTTTTAAAACAATATAATTAATATGTAAAATTATTACTTTAGACACATTTTTAATGTACGTTTAAAATTTAAATCAATATACAGCGTTTGTATGTAAGTTAAATAGAATTTATAGAAAAAATATCACTTACAGAGTTAACATTTTTAATTAATAGATTTTAAGTTTTTAAATTTATATATTATTATATTATTATTATTTTTTTTTTTGTTAATCATATATTGACGGACTTGCTGTAATTGTTTTTAAATTTAAATTCTGTTAAAAATTAAACTTAAGGCCTATACTGTTTTTTGGATTTTTATTTATTTATAATAAATAATAGTAAATTCGTTGAATTTACGTAAATATGTGTTTAGTTTATTCAGTTTAGTTTCCACCAACTTAAGTATATATAAGGATTACAACTGACTAACGGACGGTATAAATATTTACAAAATAATAAGAAAAGATGTCGGACAATGGGAACAACTGAATACATTAATTTAGCATTCCTTTCTATTATTTTAAAGCTAACTTAGTACCTGTATTTTGATTATTGCTCAAACTCGATGTGTTTTGGATATACATATATAAAAAATTTCATGAAATACCCAGTTAAATAACGGCACTATCTTATATTTTATATATTGTACTATGAGTTAGCGTAAAGGCAATCCACATTCATTCATTTAAAAAACTTTAACTAATCACAAGGCAAATAGATTTTCCACAGTTAGTTCAGTTTTCTTGTGCATGTATTTTTGTAGTAAAGTGTCATATATTCGCATACAAGTTATTGTCAAAGCATAAATTCTCCTATTCTGATAAATAGGGAGAGAAAAAAAATTAACTTGACTTTGTTTTTTGAAGTTCAATTTACCAGTCGCACGCGCCATTTGTATATCGTTCAACGCCATACGGCGGATTTGACACTGATAGCTGTTTTGATGACGTCACACTAGCCAATGATTATGAGAGTTGGCAAATTGATGACTGCATGCTTAAAAATTTATCACGTTCAGTTTTTTTTTTTTCTCAACTCTCTTTAAGATAAAAGAGAAAATGCCAAAATTGTTTTAACTTGCCCCCTTTTATGTTAGTTTGAAATTAAAAATTGGAAAATTGACAAAAAATTTACTTTATATTAAAAAAAAAAAAACTTTTTAAAAAATAAGCCTTTGTTATTGGCTCAACTAGAAATAGACTTTATTTTTTGGCTCATAGCGTAGGAAAGGAGATAGAAATATGCTTGCTTATAATACAGTTAATAATAGTAGTTAAAAAGCATTCGTAAACCATCACCATTGATATTTTTGTGCAGCAAGTTTGTGTTTAGGTAATAAGTGTGAGAGTATATGCCATAGAGTCTTGTAGTTATGAGCGATAATGAGTAGAGTAATCATCGAATAATGATATGAAAATGATATGGACTAAGATTTTTTTTGCTTTCTTAGAGCGCAATACAAGTTATGCTGCGAGGATTGACGTGGCAAATTCTTAAAGATCTCATTATTTGACGGATTTGTTGTTGTTATTAACGGGAGTTTTTGAAAATAGATGCATCCGCACATAGGGATATAGGATAGGCAGCTTAATGAA
This sequence comes from Neoceratitis asiatica, assembly GCA_030068015.2. NCBI lineage: Eukaryota > Metazoa > Arthropoda > Insecta > Diptera > Tephritidae > Neoceratitis > Neoceratitis asiatica. The sequence continues at coordinate 65,754,511 of CM061526.1, forward strand.
ACAACATGCAACGTGGTTTGATAGCTATGCCTGTGTTTGTGGTTAAAAGGACAAGGAACTTAATTCTCCTATGCCGTTTCTGCAGCAGACCAGCATAACAACTGTGATATCAGCAATGCATTGTATAATGGAGCTTCAAAGCAACAGAATGGGATAATACTCCAATGATTTTTTTTCAACTGCAGAGACGCAGTAGAGAAAGAGTATGTTGATGAAGACTACCTCTGTCACTGTCCAGTCGTGTGGTGCACGATATAAGTTTATTGGGAAGCACGCTGAGATAGTTGCAACATGCATTTGGAATACCGAAACATTTATAAGGCATACGAAATAGTTCACGAATTTAAGAAGGGAGGTTATAGCGACGCGTCAGCGGCGTCATATTGGCCATAATGGCATGATAAGTAGCCGCATTAACTCAACTCTCCAATAAAATCATACTAAATTCTACTTCGTTCAGCTTAACAACTTTGAGAATGAGCATTTCCATTTTGCAATTTATAATCTCTGAAGCGGGTTTCAGCCAAGCTCATCATGCAATTTGTGGTTTATGCCTTAATGTTTTTCCAAAAAATGCTAAGCCGCCTTCGAACGACTGATCGAAGCAATGATCATTCTCTCACAAGTTTCAACTGCAATTAGAGTTTTTTTCTACAATTTTGAATGTTATTATGGCCTCGATTGGAACCTAATCTGAGGTTGAGATTGTAAAATCTTCCAAATAATTTAAGAATATCAGCTTTATAATTCTAGGCTCAAGGCTTAAACTAAAGTTTGGACTTTAAAGAGCTTTATATACAAATTTACACATTAAATAAGAACTAGACTAAGTTATATACTAAACGTAGGTAGTTATGTAATTATGAGTAACATAAACGTAAGCACAGCGATTTGGTTATGGTAAAAAAAAACATGATAGTATAGGTACAGTTAAGACAGTTAAGTATTACAATGCAATGGCATAGAGGAATAGATATTAGAAGACAGACAGAAAAAGAGAGACAAGTTAACTGCTGATTGGTTGATAAATGGACACACACAGATGCATTTGGTTGTTGATTGAACTTTACATATGTATGTATGTAGGCATGTAGGTATGTATGTACATTATGTGAACTAACTGGCGCATAGAATTCAAATTTTATTATCAGATTTTGACTGACGGATGCGATACGAACGAGTATGCGAGCAGAGTAAGTAGTAGGAGGTACAAGTAAATTGTATGTATGTATGCGGTATTGTATATGTTTTTTGTGTATGTTTGTGTGTGATGCTTACTTTTTCATCAGCGAACGAACTTTTTTGATTGTTCGATTCAGAATAGTTTTATTGTTTGCGTTGTTGTTGTTGTTGTTGTTTTGAGTGTTTCCCGCTGCATGACTACCCAATGATGATGTCGACGTCTTACCACTATTCTGACTACCGCGATGCGTATGCGCCGACGCACGCATTTGCGATCTCAACATACTGCCACACGATGTGTTGCTGCTACGCAACGATTGCGAATCCTCCGCTGAGGAGGAACTAACACCCTCTGGACTGCGGCGTGTCGCCGGTGGTAACATGCCTGCATGCGCTTTCTGGCGTACGATTTCCGGTTCGGGCGTGGTGGCCGCACTGGATGTAGACACGCTGTCGCCGGCGCGTCTTGGTGGCAACGGTTGTGTGCGTGTGCCACGACTGAGATCGGGTGTAGCGGGTGTGGCAAGATTTTGCATACTCTGTGTACCCTCCATGGGTGCTGGTTGCGGTTTTGCCACCACCAATGCCAGTGTTTTCTCATCGAGGAAGTGATCTAGTGAACGCGATTTGCGATGTTGCGCATTTGGTGGTATACTCGAATTCTTTTCACGTCTCGTGACTATTTGCGGCAGCGGTTCGTTGAGTTCGCTTAGTGAACCTACCGAGGAGGCGTAATCATTACCGGGTTGAAGTGTACTCGTCGAACTGGCATTGGTAAGCGCTGTGCTACCCGCCGTAACACGTGCGGCCATATCTGCTATACGATCGTTGGAAGAACCCAAACTGTCGGTGGTATCGAGCAGTTCATCAACGCTATGACTGCGATAGCTTGCGGCAGCACCTACTGCAGCGGCATTACCACCACTGTGTTGTAAACCACCAGCCGAGCTACGTCTCGGTGGTCTATAGGCGGTGGGAGACATATTTTGCATGGAGCCACCCATTAGTAATGATCTTGGTTGGGCCATTGCTTGCTGCGTGCGGTAGGGCGTCAGTATGTTACGTTTTGAACCACGCCCGAACATGCTCAATTGACCATTGCTGCCGAGCGGTCCACAGCTGCCGCCGATTCGTTGTCTGGCCGGTGAGGGTGACTGCCGGTATCTATTTGCCTGGTGATTAGCTGCTAGTTTGTGATTAGTATCAATTAAATATGAATGTACATTAAAAATTTGTTTTTTGAGTATTTTTTTTTTTCATTGAAGGGAAAGTAAATACGCTAGGCTAACTGTACTAACGAGCACTAAACAACTAAACTATGATTTTCGAGTAGAAAAGACGACTTGAGCGCTAGCATAAAGATTTAGTATCTTTAAATACATAAATAACTATTGAGTAAACTAATAGAGAAATATTAAAAAAATGAGGATTCACGTTCCAGTTAGGGAAAATAGGAGAGTTGGTGGGAGGACTTTTAGGACACATAATTTGTTTTTTTGTTTTTTCTCTTAATTTTTGTTAAGCTTTCGTCACCAGTAACTAAGCTAAGGTTAATAACTATTAATAAATATATGTATATATAAATTTGTATGTAAATAATATATAAGCTTGTATATAGTATTCGAAGAGTTTTGCAAACGCATAATCAATAAGATCATTTATGTACGTATCTAGTAGTAAGTATGTAGAAATCTTAGTTTGCAGACCACATGATAATTATGGCTTCATTATTTTTTTAAACATAATTCTAACCCTTTACATACATCATATATATGTATGTATGCATTTATGTATGAATTTTTGTTCATATTGCGAGGCAATCCAGGCCTGAAATAAAGGCTCAATGCTTTCACTGTGAATATGTATGTATGTTTAGCGGTTTCACTTAGCCCTGGTTTGCCCCGTTCTATGTATTCGTATTGGTATTGGTTGCATTTGCATTTATAGTTGTCGTATTTTGTTGTGCCCCACCTTGTCCGTTGCTATTCGCCGCACCACCGGCGTTGCTGCCACATACAACACCACTGCCACCGCCTGTACCGCCGCCACTGACACTGCCGCCGCCCACGCTCTGTTGATAATCGGAGTCATTGCTGTGCATTCTTTGGTAGCTCACCGAGCCGGGTGTACTGGGTATGCCAACAATGCGGTCCAAATTCTTTTCGCCACGCATGAATCTGGGTTTTTTATTCGTGGAATGAAAAAGAAAAATTTTGAATTTTTTTTTTTTAAATAAAATTTAATTGAATTATAGATGTGCGAAAATTTTGTTAAAGTGCATTGAGTATATAAAAAAAATATATATGTAAAGGGTGATCCAAGTAGAGGTACTTTTTTCAATAGCCTTTTTTTTTGACAGATCACATGTGAGTCGTGTCAAATTGTCATGTTTGTGTTCAGTATTGTTTGGCATTTCAGCATGGAAAGACTTACGCCTGAACAACGTTTACAAATCAATCAACTTTATTACGAAAATTCACGTTCTGGTCAACATAATCGGCAGCTGAAAATGTACACGAAGAACGTGGAGAGTCGATTCGGCGCCGTTCGCAGCAACTCGGACTGACGTATGGAACGACTTTGCGCTTTTTTCGTCGAAATCTTAAATTGAAAGCATACAAAATGCAGCTTGTGCAAGATCTGAAGTCGCTCGACTTTCTCAAGCGACCTCGCTTCGATCTATGGGCTGCCATTTCATCCAGAAAAAACAACGGATTGGTGTGGTTTGTGGCCCGGTGTAATCATCGACCCATATTTCTTCAAAAAGGATGCCGGTGAGAACGTAACTGTCAATGACGACTGTTATCGCGCCATAATAACCGAATATTTGATGCCTAAGCTTCAAAGCTTGTGAAATCCGCGACATTTGGTTTCAACAAGACGGCGCCACTTTCCACGCATCGCATCAATCAATGGATTTATTGAGAGAACACTTCAGTGAGCAGATAATTCCACGTTTTCGGCCAGTCGATTAGCCACCAGCATCGTGTGTTATCACACCGTCAGACTTACTCCTGCGGGGATATGTAAAGTCTAAAGTCGATGCGGACAATCTCGCTTCGATATAGGCCTTGGAGCAAAACATCATTCGCCAGTTACCAGTCGAAATACTTGAGCGAGTCATCAAAAATTGGACTCAACGGATAGACCATCTGAGACGTAGCCGCGGCCAGCATTTCAAAGAGATAATCTTCAAAAAATAAATGCCAAAGAATGCTCTTTCGAATGATAATAAACATTTCCCATAAAATTTGAATTTTCTGTGTTTTTGTTTTTAAGTAGGGAACCTCCAAATGTATCACCCTTTATATACAAAAACACCCAAAAATTTATTTAATATATATTTTTAATTAAGATATGCATGTAAGTGTGTGCGCTCAACAACCAATTGTGATAGAATTAGATTTTTGAAAATCCATTTTTAAAAAATACCATTTTTATTAGCCATGAATAATGCGAAATTGTTGATTTTTAAAGTAGTTTAACGATTTGGCATGCATATTGTATATATGTATATGTATGTATGTATATAATGGAAAAATTTTGCACTTGAAAAAGTTTTGGCGATTTTCTAAGGCAAGCTTAGTGCTCAACGAATACTTTCAATAAATATTTTTAATGCATAGAAAATAATTTCAAAATATATATATGTATGTTATGAGAGTTGACTATGGCTATAATCATAGTTCATTAAAGTGCTATGAATTCGTCTCAAATATTTGCCGTTTTTTTTTTGCGAAAATATGCTTTTGTTATTAGAGAACAACATTAATGCGAGACTACAATATACATATACTTTTATGCATGTGATAGCTAGAGGAAACTTGAAAATGTTGTTGTAATACCTTTCAGGCTTAAGCCGGCTTTAGTATTCAGTCACAAGTGCATTTATCTTATCCGCTATTGGAATACATATTTATAATGATATCCATCTGACGTTGAAAGCAATAAAATGATTTTTTGGGAAATTCGAGAAAAAGTGTAGAGCAAAAAAAAATTTTGTATGTTTGTATATTTGTATTTTTCATTGCAAGCAAATTTTTGTATTGTATTTATATAATAAAGATTTTTTAATATAAATCCCATAGCATAAAATAACATAAATTGCTTAAAAATTTTACTTTTTCTAAGTGCTGTCATATCTTTATAATTATATTTGCATAAGAGAGGAGTTTAAATAGTGCGCGGAATGAGAAAATAGTGAATCGGCCGTGGAAAGGTATCGATATTCGATGCTGTAAGTTTCAAATCTATACCTTTTACCTTTTCTGAGTAAAAAAAAATTAAAATATAAAATTTTTTTTTTTTTTGAATTAAAAACTCTTTTTCTAAGCACCTGGTGAATCGATACCTAGAGTTAAAGAGAAAAGCGAAACACATAAGCAGAAAAAAACAGGCCAAGCCTGAGAAGCTGGACGACAGAGATACTGTTTGTAAGTTCTACGAGAAAACATGGCAGCATGCAGTTAATTTCAAAACCGCAGTATACTCAAGTATATCCCAAAGAGGTGATCTAGCGACTGAGTATATTAAGTTTATGGAGGGAACACTTCTACAGTCTCCTGAATGGCTGTAAAAGCGATGCCACTAGAGATGATAAATCTAAATCCGAAATCCTAATCTATAGATCCTCTCTGGCACAACTTAATAATAGTAAAGCGGCGATAGCCGATGTCTTACCGGCTGAACTACTCAGTTATGTATATATGGTGGTAAAGAACGGACAAAGTGCATGCATTAGCAAACTTTGATCTGATAAGTGCACCCATGAAAAAAGGTGAACCCACAATCTGCTCCAATTATCGTAAGACAAGTCCCCATAATTTGACGCATAAGATCCTATCGGGCGTATTGTATGAAATCCACCGTCAACGAATTGATTGTACTTTCTTTGTATGGTCTTAGGCCTAGCAAGCCCACCATTAACCGACCAGATATTCACCATGTGCCAAAACTTTGGGAAATACCAGTGAGAAAAGAATAACACCACCTCTTCGTCGATTTTGAAGCAGCCTTCGGCAGCACGATAAGGATTGGTATCCCCGCAAAACTTATGGGACAGTGTAAATTGGCGTTAAACAACCCAAAAGCGAGATCAGAATCGGGAAGGACCCCTTCGAGTCGTTTGACACTAAATGAGGGTTCAAATAGGGTGACTCATTATCGTGTGACCTCTTTAATTCAATGCTGGAGAAGATTCTACAAGCGTATTCGCGTCTTGGCTTCTTTTTCAAGGAAAAAACAGGAAACCCTACAAGTCGTGGACGGTGACGATATCCGATAAGTTGACACTAGGAGTTTTCAAGACAACGGTTTTGCGGTAGATTTATGGTCCTTTGCACAACAGCGAATATCGCAAACGATGAAATGATGACCTGTACGAGATATACGGCAACATTGGCAAAGTTCAGGCAATTAAAAGACAGTGGTTACGCGGGCTAGGTCACGTTATGGAAGCACTCGAGCTTCGAAAGAACCCAGTCGATGCAGTACCCGATGGTGAAAGTAGAGAAAGAGGAACACCGTTATAGTTGATTCGGCTTTATGATAGCGATGTAAGCGATACCCACGCCAATGAAGAAGAGGAATATTTAATTTCCTTGATTCATTGGCTACTTCTGAATTATTTTCCATAGCTAAATTCGGTGACGGCATTATACTTTGTGGTCTGTTCGGGTTTTTTTCACGCCTACTTGTGGAGAAATGCATCTGGAAGACAAATTCACGCAAAATATAAAAAAATATACTAGAGTTCTTTGATATTATGGAGAACATGTGAAAAATCTTAAAGATAACAATACTTAAAGCAGAAGTGGAACTAGGAAAGGAAAGTGTTAAAATGATGAAAATCAAGAGGCGTTCTCAGCATTCGCTGAACATTTTAAAAATCATTTAATTGTGGAATTTGTGGTCAGTTTGTGCGACAATACAGAGTCTCACACAGAGACGTCAAACGGAAATTCATTTCAAACTGTTGTTTCAACATCAAGTGTAGAAGGATTCAACAGATCACAATGGTGGATCGATAGATAGGCAAAAATGTACTGAAAGAATACAGAGAACTCATGTTCTTTTATTCAGTAAAGCACAAATGTTATGAGAGCTGAGGAAAAAATAGGAAGAGGAAGGCTAAAAATAATCCATAATGTCGGGTCAAATAGAAAAACAAATTTCAACACCGCTAATGGTAATTGCTTCTCCGAATTAATTTTTCAAATAATATTAGCGTAATGCTTACAGAGCGAAGAGTTAAAAATATTGGACTTTTTTATTAAGCAATTTCTCAACACTTTCGCGGAACCCAATAAAGGTTTCTTCCTCTTATTTGCTTGGTAAATCAGAAATCTTACAATCCCTAAAAAAGATCCTGCCATTTTCGCCATTCTGCACACTTTTAAACTCCCCTCATGCGGAGTCATAACACACAATTGTATGATTTCTCAGAGTAACTCACCTCTCTAGTTTATCAATGCATGCGTCCTGATAGTCATGTATCCACGTGACACCATTAAAATGACAAACGCTGCGCATATCTTCGGGTAATCGATCGGGTTCGGGCCACATAAATTGCTGATCAATTATAGGAATAATATTACAATTTGATTTCAAAGCAGCGACAATTTCCTACAAAACAAAATAAAAAAAACCGATTAAAATAATAATGTTGGCATTTGCATAAAGAAATGCATGAGTAGTTACTTACGCGATGCACCCAATCCTTGCCATCATCGTCATCCAAGCAACGTTGCAAAGCATTTGGTGTTAATACTAAAACGAAATTCTTCGCCTGACGAATACTGTTTAGCAGTCCATTATCAAATTTGCCCGCTTCCAGGCGCTCAACATCGATGAACACCGAGAAACCGCGTAATTGCAAGTGAACCTGCGCCCGGGGAGAGAGTGAGAATATTGCATTTAGTAAAATAATTTATTTGATACCATTCAATGCCCTCAACATACCTTCAATAAACTAGCTAACTGCGAGCCATTCGAACGCCGATAGCTAACAAAAACATCCAGCGTCTTTGCCATATTCTCCTCCGACGTGCTGGGTAATGAGTTTTCCAAGTTTTTTACTGCGTTCAATATACGCAGTCTATGTATTGAGTTCTTGATGCCACACTCCGCAATCAACATATCTTCATTTAGCTGTGGCAGGGAATTGCGATCAATGCCTGCATTGAGCATTGCATATGTGTACGTGCCGTATTCCGGACTGATTCCGGCTAGGAAATGATGCATCTTCGCCGTATCCTTGGATGAGTAGTCTGCCATGCGTTTGAGAATTTGCAATTCACGTTCGAATCGCTTCAGCAGTATGCCATTCGAGATGCCAATATCATCGCGTAGATTGTCCTCATTCAACTTTAGCAGCAGATCACCATCAACTTGGGATTCTTCGAATTGTTTCACAAACTGCCCGAAATTGATTTGTTTCACCCACTCTTGTACGTCCTCGACCGACCATAATGGCACTTGTTGCGACAATTTATGTGGCACGGTTTCACCGATCAGACGCAAAGCTTGCGCCGCAAATTTAGAAGCGATCGCATTCGGGCAACTCGCTACAGTCTTGAGTGGTTCAATAGCGCCAATATCGCGAAATATCTCTGTATTGCCCTGTTCACGTTTAATACCGGCCTCCATGCAAAAGTGGAAGGCAGCAAGATTGCGCGCCTCTTCACGATTCGAGCTCAATACAGGCACCAAACGTTCCAGCCAATGCTTACTCTGACCATGTGCATGCGCCAAATTGGAGCGTGCAAATTCGGAGGGATCGTGTGTGGTGATGAAAGGTTCGACCAAATCGAGGCAACCAGATTTCAATACTTCAGCTTCAATCTCTTTATTCGCAACTAACACGGCGATTGCAAGGCAGGCATAGTATTTAATATTATCATCATCGTGAAAGGCTAGCGGGAAAAGCCACATGGGCACTTTGCGAAAGATCATTGCTTCCTGATTCTCAGCGCCACCATACAGTGACAAATTCGCTAAGGCACTTGCGCAGTGACGTAAAGTCTCTACATCATTTGTACGACATTCGAAGAGTACTGCATCGAGTCCACCCAATTTGATGACATCCGAGCATGTGCCCTCTGAATGTTTGAAAAGGTGCTCCAGTATGCCGGTACCCACACGCGAATGTTCGGTATTGGGTTCCTTGGTGCACATACAGGCCACATTCACCACTTTATCCAGGCCATTGTCAACGACATGTGTACGATTCTCGGTGGTCAGACATTGCTCCAACAATTTGGCCGATGAAAATTTGATTTTCATATCACCCTGTACACAATTCTTCATGAGCAAGTCTAAGCCGCCACTATTGCGCAATGAATTGCACAAACTATAACCGAGTTCGTGTCCATGAGTCGGCACAGCCCAAGCACGTTGCATGATTTCATTGATTTTCTCCAAGTACACCGACTTCTCTTGTGCCGCCTTTGAATCCTCCAACGTGTTAACGAATGTTGTCAATACACCGGAGTATTTGGCAATCGCTTGTTCGATCTCACGTTGTCCACTACCCGATGTCAGCGCTTTCAGATCATCCAATTGCAATTTAATGAGCGAACCATTTGTGGCGGACATTTGTTGCGATGAGGACGAGATCATACTGCTGCCCGAGCTGGAGACACCCTTATGTGTCATTGTGTAATTTGCTTGCGATGCAGATGACATATGCTTCTCCTGACTTATGATACCGTTCGAAGTCATCGTCTGTGATTGCTGGGATTGTGAGATGGCTTTCTTGTCGGCGGAGAAGGTGTCACTTTGCACTTTAATACTGGCGGCGGCCACATTATTGCTAGCCTGTTGAGTTATATCGCCGGCGCGTAGCGAGAGAGCTTCCTGTAATGGATGATAAGTGATAGAGAGAGAGAGAGAGAGAGAGAAATATTGAATTTTGGTCTCAATTGAGTGCTTATAGTATATTTACATTGATAGAGCTCTTAATGAAAAGGTTGATAGCTTTGAGAAGAGAGGGGAACTATACATAACAAGGTTTATAACACTGATTTTGAGTTAGAGTTTGAGGTAATTTACGATATGTATGTTACAAGTATTCACGGTAATATATATTTGTATGTATGTTACGGTCAATAAAATCTTCGGCAGCCCGAACATTTCTTCAATACTCAAGTATGCGCGCTCGAGCATTTAGGAAATAAAAAGGATATTTTGATATTTTTGTGACGACTATAAGCGTTTCAGACAGCTCCTTAATTTAATCAATTAGTTAATTGTCCTATGCTAGTGTGAACGATTCGCTGATTGATGAAATGATGGGTAGCTGACTGAAAATCTTGGAACTCTATCACTGTTAATTTGTTGCTACAATATTATATTCAAGATGATTCCTGCCGGTAAGTGCCAGAGAGGAGTACTCATAGGCATTCCTAATGTGTGTCTAATTAAGTAATTAAGAAGCGTGGAACGCTCTAAGATTTATATACCGATCCACGATATCGGCCTGCGTGGAAAGTCACGGGGTTCAATGGGGTTGAACTAACAAATAAGAAACATATAAATTAATTGGGAGTAACTTTGGACAGTAAACTGTGGACAGGGTGAAAAAGGCAAGTAGTTCCCTCTAGACATGTAAAAAGAAGGTAGGTTCTACCTGGGGGCCTTTCGTCTGAACTCATACATTGTAACACCAATGTTGCGGTGGCGGGTGGACAGACCAATCTTGCTATGTGGCACTCTGGTGTAGTGGACCGCTGCCAGCAATATTTCATACAAGAAATCATGAGAGCAAATTCAGCGGCTCACTGCACCCTGTATAACAGGAGCGCCAAGGAACACTCTAACGGCTGCACTCGAAAGGTTACTCTACCGTACACCAATCGACATTGTCGTAGAAAGCATTGCAACGGAAACGGCTGTGAGGTTGATGACTTTAGGGGAATTTTCTGCAAGGACCTTCTGGCATAGCTCGATAAGCAATATAATGTAGAGAATGGTAGACGAAGCAGGGTTTCAAATCAAAGTAAATGAGAGCAGGTGATGCCGGAATATGTGCCCCCCCAGCGGAACTTCCAATATTTACTCGAACCGATCAAAAATGGCTGATGGAGTGGGCGTCGGAATCGAGCTAGATCTTAGGAAATCTTTCAATCTTCCGAAGTGCTGCAGTACTTCCTAGGCGGAGATCTTTGCGGTAGGGAAGGCTACTAATATAGTTAGAAGTGCAGGAAACCATATAAGAAACATTAACATATGTATATATATGTCGATGGCTCACATCATAAAATGGCTTTAGAAGCAGGGAGGAAGTAGCTAAGGGGGCTTCAGGAAATCAACTGTATGTATACTTGGTTCCAGGTCACAAGAGCATTGTGGGAAACGAAATAGTTGATGAGTTTGTCAAAATAGCTATCCGTTTGTCCACCGAACCTGTACAGGAAATAGGAAAGTCCCTAAAAACGCTACAGAATGAAATTTACGAATGAGCTGAAAGACGAATAAGGGTAAGATGGAATAACCTAACGGTTTGCAAGACCGCCATTATCATGTGCAATCCCACCGAAGGAAAACACACCCAATTTCTTTCTGTTTACGTGGTCTCGGAAGGGCTGCAGGACGGCCTTTGGTCTAATGATAGGTAGCTATTGGTATCACGAGCAGAATGGTCACTAATAACAATGACACATGTAGGAAGTGAACGGAGCTAGGCATGAGTAAGACGCTGGAATAATTCCTCAGCTTCTGTCCGGCTTTCTGGCATCTCTATCTCTATCTGGCAGTACAAAGGACAAGCGGACCTATGTAAGGCGTAACTGTCAGCCAGTCAGTATAACTTAACCTGACCCCTAAAAAGTCAATTTCACTCACGACGAACAAAGGCCAAACTCGACAAGTCGCTCAACATTCATGCATTGTTCGTTTGGTTGGTTGAAAAAATCGGTGAAGGCCGGACAATCTCAAAGGTAGTGCCACAGGGTTCCTAGAAGTGGAAACGTTAGCAACATCCGAGTCAGCATTACAAGTTTTCGAGTGAATGATTTTTGGGAAAGTTTATGTTTTCTTTCTGCGTATGTTCCGTGCCTAATACGGCAGGTGATGGAACGATCATTGGTAAGAGTATGGTGACATTAAAATAGGTCAGCGACTTAAGAAACAGTGGCTATAAAAGCGAGCTCATGCCATTCGGGTGGATAAAAATACTACAGATCTTACAGTACCCGCTGAAGAAATGGAAAACAAAGGCTCAGCTCAAAAGCTTGGGCGTATGTGATGCTGACTTCTCTTGCTGTCTTCAATACGAGCCAAATAACAGAAAGAAGATATGAGGCAGAAGACAAGCTAGAAATAAGTCTATTTTGATTGAAAGTTTAGCAATATATACGAGTATGTACTGTCAATACGATTTAAAGAAGAAAACCTGAAGCAACTATATGTGAACTTGTATATAAAGTGATCAAGCGATTCTCCCTTGTTATCTTTTTGGATCTACCTTGCTCTGCTCCACCTCGATGGGTATTTCGCGTACATTTTTCACATGTGTGGCACCACCACCACTTGTGCTGCTAAGATTCGGATTACTCGAATATGTACCCGCTCTGTTGCTGTTGGTGTTGTTCAAGTGTGAACTATTGTGAATGGACGCTGATGACTGTTGTTGTTGTGTAGCTGTCGTCGATTGCTGTTGCTGTTGCGATGGTGGTGTTGGTGTTGCTAGGTGTGCATGTGGTGGCAATGGTGGTAGTGATAAGATTTGTGGCGAGCTAAAATGCTGAAAAGGTGGACAAGAGTTTTTACGTACAGAACGAGCAGCAGAGGATGACGAAGAGGAAGAAGAAGAGGACGAAGATGCGGACATACGTGCGGCAGAAGAGGACGAGGAGCCCGATGCGGATGATGATTTTGTGGAAGAAGACGCAGACTGTGTTGCTGATGCAGATTGAGCGTGGGATTTCGTTGCTGTAGCTGAGGTGGCGGAGGCTTTGGCGGCGTTGACGGCCAATGATGAGTTCTTCGTTGCTGCAGCAGTATCTTTAATCAAAGTGATGGGTGGTCCGGTGGCCGGTGGGCCTGGTATCACTTCTATAGGCTGTGGTGGGGGCGACAACGGACAGGTGGGCGAGAAACGGCTGATGGGTGTGCCACCGTTACTTGTGACGATCGGTGGTGGCGATAATGGCATTTCAACGATCGGACTGGGCGAACGTGCGGGCACAAAATCCGATTGTCCGCTCGAACGGTAAATACCTTTGCGTATGGACCAAGGTGGCTGATGATGGGACATTTTCTGTTTGCCCTCTGCGTGTGTGTGTGTGTGTATGTGTATCTTCGGTTTTGGCACTAAATTGATTTCCTATTTGGTATACTTAGCGCTTGTTGTTGTTGTTTCTTCGTGTTTATTTTGATGTTTATAGTTGTTGTTTTTTCTTATATGTACAGTTAATTGCTAGACAATGAAACAGTTGTAAAATTATATATTTATATAAAATGCTCAACACCTGTGCAATTTAAAAAATTCAACACACTCACACTTATATACATACATACATATGTACATATATACCATAAATGTGCTTGTGTGTAAGTGTGTGTGGTACGAAAGCTGCGGGTGACTTTCAGTAAGGAAAAAAATCATTCGAAGAAATTTTCACACAAACAATTTTTTCACAAAAATACAACATTTAAGTGAAATTATGTATGTTTGTACATAGCACATATGCATGCTTCTATGTATAGCTTATATACATATAAATATTCATTAGCCTGTGAAGAGTTTTTTTATGCACTAGATGATAACTCGGAACGCGGGGGCGCTTTCGTGGCGCGACTGGGATCAGCATATGTATATGTACATACACATGAACATACATCAATACAAGCGCTGTTGTATTATTTTGTTTTTATTTTGGCGAAAATATAGCAATTCGATTTATTTATATCTACTTTTTTCGTAATATGTGTACATATGTACGCAATTTTTTGTATGTTTGTTGTACTCATGAGTGCGCGACTCGCGAATTATTATTTTACTATGGCAGATTTTTCATAGATCTGTTAAAATTAATAAAAATTAAGAAAGCACAATATTTTTTATTAGCCACGCGTGCGCCTCACAGCGACTGACCGCCAGACGTACTTATTTATGCATGTACATACGAGTGTGTATATGTATTTACACATATTGTTGTGATGAAGTTAATCATGATTTGTATAGACAGAAGCGTTGAAAAATAGTGAAGGAACACAATTGTTGTAGGAGAGTACATATAGAAAAAGTACCAGATATTTTTTATATACAATTAAAAAAAAACAACATTTCACATATTTGTTTCGAATTAGAACAAAAGTGTTAAAAACAATGACAACAACACAAGGAAATGTGAAACATTTTTCTTTTGACTGCTTACGTATGGATAATTAATGGAGAGCTTGTAACGCTTCATTTTGGCGTGTTTGTTTTGTAGTTATATAACGGTTTCTTTTATTATTTAATTTCTATTTCACTTTATATTATTATATTTTGTTTTGTTATATTTTATTGTATTTTATTGCATTTTATTGTATTTTATTAAATTATATTTTATTTTAGTTTGTTGAGTTTTACTTTGTTTTATTTAATTTAATTGTATATTATATTATTTTATTCTATTTTCATTTAACTTATGTATTTTTTTAAATTTTATTTTATCACAGATTTTAATAATATTTTCAATTTCTTTGGCTCTTTTTCTTTCAGTTTATTTTCTTTTATGTTTATTTTCACTATTTTTTTTATTTTAGCTTATTTTATTATGTTATTTTTTAATATTTCTTTATTTTATATCAATTTATAATTTTTGTTTTACTTTATTTTTATTTTTATTATTCTATTTTATTTTATTTTATTGCATAATTTTTTTTTTTAATTTAATTTAAATTTTCTCTGTTATTTTATTATTGTTATTGTTTTCTTTAATTATAATATTTTCTATTTTTTATTTAATTTAAATTATTTATTTAATATTATTAATTTTATTTTATTTGTTAAATTAAATTTAAATTTATATTTATTTACTTAAGATTTCTTTAATTTTATTTTATTTTTGTGTTCTTAAATTTTTAATATTTTTTGGTTTTAGTTAATATTTCTTTAATTTTTTGTTTGTTTTATTTTATTTTTAATATTTCTGGTTGAATTTATTATTTTTTTATTTTTTTTTATTTTTGTTTTATTAAATTTTCATATTTTTTGGTTTTATTTTACTTTTCTTTTTGCTTGATTATAATTAATTTTAACTTATTATATTATGTTTCATTTTATTTTATTTATATTTTGTCTTACTTTATCTTACTTTATTTTTTTATATTTTGTTTTTATTCTTATTTTTCAATTTAGTGTGACTTTATTTAATTTAAAATTGTTTGATTTTGTTTTATTACAATTAATTTTATTTTAAATATTATTTAATTTAAATTAATATAATTTTTTGTTTTTATTTTAGTTCATTATATTTTACCTACTTATTTTTATTTAATTTAAGTTTGTTTAATATCACTTTATTTTACTTAATTTTCTTATATATAATTTAATTTTATTTTATATTAAATTATTTTATCTCATTTTATAATTTGTCTCAGATTCCAATATTAAAATGATTTTATTTTATTATTCTTTTATTTCGTTTTATTTATTTTGGTTTTCTCCACTTTATTGAATTTTATTTTATATTTATTTAATTTAATAATATATTTTATATTTTCTTTTATTTCATTTAAAATAATTTCTTAATTTTTATTTTCTTATTTTATTTAAATTAATTTAATTTTATTTTATTTAACTTAATTTTTTATTTTGTTTTATTTTATTAATTTGTTTTATTCTATTTTATTTACTTTATTTTAATTTAATTTAATTTAATTTTTTTTATTTTAGATATATTTTTATTTTATTTTTATTTTTTTATTTTTTTTAATATAAAAAATTTTTTTAAAATTTTTTTTTTATATATTTTTTCTAATTTTTTTATTTTATTTTATTTAAACAAAAAATTTTTTAAATTTTATTTTAGTTCATTTTTAATATTTTGATTTGTTTTTTTTTTTTAATTTTATTTCGCTTTATATTATTTTATTATATTTTATTTTATTTTTTTTTAAATTTATTTTATTATATTTTATTTTATTTTATTTTACTTTATTTTATTTTAATTTATTTGAAGTTATTTTATTTTATTTTATTTTAGTTTATATTATTTCAATTTATGTAATTTAATTTTATTTGATATAATTTTGTTTTTATTTTATTTATTTTTTATTTTATTTATTTTTTATTTTATTTATTTTTTTATTTACGTTACTAAATCGAAGTAAATTTATTTAATTTAATTTATTTATTTATACTTTTATTTTTAGTTATTTAATTTAACTTATTTATCAGTTTTTTTATATACTTTCTGAATAGTAGTGAGCTCTTGGGCTACCCTTAGTTCAAAAACTTTTCACTAAATTTTATATATATTATAAATAGTTTTTTTGTTGCTTTATTATTATTTTTTTTTTTTTTTGAATTATTGCATCACTCTTTTCCTTTTTTTATATATGTATAAATATTATTTGGCATTTTTTAGCTTTTCGCCATAATTTAAATTATTATTTTCGACTAAGAGTGCTATAGTAAAACGAAATTTTTTTTACACATTTTCCTTATCCATTAAGTTAAGTTTTGCATTGAAAGAAAAAACGATTAATTTAAATAAAAAATATGCATTGCTACCGAAAACCTTTGTTTAACATATAGAGCACTCAAAAAGACTATTTGCATTAGACCTATTTAAACAATTTATAATGGTTTTTTTAATCTTCTTTCATCTTATGTTCATAAATTAAATAGTTTATTATTTAAAAAAAATTATTTCATGCCTAATACTAGCGCTTATTTTTCTAGCTAAAATTTATTATGTTTATGTATGTATGTTTGTATTTATAGAAATGCATATATATTTTTGTCATTGTCGTTTCTACTGTTTTTTTATACAAATTTATAAAATTCAAATTAATTATATTATATATTTGACAACACAGCATTTGCATTTGGTTTTTGGCGTAGAATTAGGAAAGCTATTTCTTGAATTTTGTATAATTATTATTTTATATAAATTTTTTTTTCTATTTTTTTCATTTATTCTATACTAATTTTGTTTTTTTCCATATAATTTTCCTTGTCGCGACTTTCTTGTATTATTTTTTCACATGTGCATGTATGTACATACATAATAAATATATATATATATATACATCATTTATGTATAGTATATATGTTTTGTATATATTTTTTGATTTTCTCCTAACATCCTTCCACAATCATGAAAAAGAATCTCTACATTCACACGCGGTTTCATTATTTCTCATAGGATGCCTTCACTTGACACTCTTCATGGCTGAATCGCTGTCAGTTGGCGAAGGTCAACTCCTTTCTTTTTTCGCCACACACTTTCGACCTTTCTTTGAGTATTTCACTTTAACTTGATATACACGTATGTATATAAATAAATAAAAAAAATTTCGGAAGTATGCAACATACAATATAGATTTATATGTAAAAAGTATCAGTAGATGTGCGTAGAAGAAGAAGAAGAAGACGTTGAAATCAAATTTTTTTTCACACGCATATATAGTGTAGCTACGAACGAGTAAATCTAATCCGACGTGCTCCGCAACCGATGACTACACCAACGATCCGTTCATTCATTAACCAAATAAACCAACGGAGGAGGAAGCGCGAAGCTCATACGAAGCAAGCAAAAAAAGAAAGAAAAAAAAATCGCACGGAAAACTATCTACTCAATATAAAACGTCTCGATCGTTTAGCTGTTGGCGAAAGACTGAAAATTTCGTTTTCAAAAATGAATTGTGGGAATTTAAGTAAATACCGTTAGGCGTTGATCTTGTGGCGAGCATCAGCAAAAAAAAAAAAAAAAAAATACAAGAACAAAATTTTTAAGAATTTTGAATAAAAATTTCAAATAATGCTCAGCTGTCGAGCGACCCGAGTATGTTACTATACGACACTTGTGTGAGTGTGGCGTGTGGAGAGCTTTATCACCACAATTGTGGGTTGTTGAGAGCGCTGCTTGAGCGTTAGTGGAAGCAGAAATGAGTGCCAACACCAATAAATGACGGTTTAATAGTGCAGCAATAGGATTTACAAGTGCTGTAAGGAAGTACATATAACGGTTTTGTGAACTTGAACTTGACACAAACATACCACAGTTTAAGTAAAGACACACGCCCTCAACATGCGACTGCATATATAGCATACATACGAGTGGGGTTGCTTGGGTGATCGCGTCATATGTACGAGTGTATTGGTGCCAGTAGCAAAGGTAGTGATCTTCGAAGTTTTTTTTTTGTCATTTTTGAGTGTAAATAAAATAATGTGGGATCGTAGCGCACAGAAGCGCGCTTATATATGTATATATTCACACAAGCTTTTATAGACTTTTCGCTTGCACGTTCTTTCAAAAAAAAAGATCGACATCCATTCGTTGAAAATTTTATTATTGAACAATTTACATATGACAATTACATGTTTTACAATTAAAAGGAATGCTCAACACTTATTATATGTATGTATGTATGTATGCATACGGACATTATTTAATAAATGCGCGCTATAAAAAAATTATGATCTCAATCTAATAAAAAATTAATTTATTTCATATAAACTTTTCGCCGCGAGCGTGTTTGCACAGTCGCCCGCCTTCGTTCGTTGCTGCTGTTAGCTGTCGCTTTTATTGGCATTTTGCCAGCTATTTTAGCAAATAATTTTTCTTTTAAAGCCAAACAGTTATTAATTATTATTATTTTTTTTTTTTTTGATTAGCAGGTAATCTCTGTACTCAGTTGAGACTTTTTTTGAGCATACTTTGTTAAAAGAAAAAGAAAAATTGCTTAATTGCAGCTTAAAAATTAAAAATTAGTTTTATAAGCAAAAAAAAAAAAAAAACAGCAGAAGAGATAATAAAATGTGCGTTCGAAAGCTTTTCCAGGTTGAAAAAATGCTAGACTTTTTAGATATGAGATTAAAAAAACAAAACAATTTTTTCTGCACGTGACAATTCTCAGATACGTTTTTTAAGCGAAAATTATACGAATAGTACCTGTCGGAAATGATCTATATGGTTACTAGTTGCTTATCAGCTAGTTTTATACCAGTATTGGGTAATAGCATTAAGGAAAGTGAAATTTATTGGGATTTTCCATGTAAATAAAATGGAAATGGGATAAAAAATTGTGTTATGTTTTATTTTTTCTACCTGCAAAATTAATAAGTTTCCGCAGTTTTTTCTTAATTCGCGCAACAAGTCTTTGAGAGTTGACATTTCATGTTAAAATTTTTCGTGAAGATAGTTCAGTTAAGCAACGTTCGTGTGAAACGTTATTTTGATTTGAAAATGAGTGAATTTTCCAAAGAAATACGTTATGTGATGGTTTTTTGATATAAGAAAAAGTTGAAAGCACTACAAAAACTAGCCGAAAAATATGTATAATAACGGTGAAGAATGCTATAAGTGAACTTTTGATGACAGAGATGCACCTCGTTCTGGTCTTCCATTCATGAAAAAGCCAAAGAAGTTCTGGAACTGGTAGAGCAGGACTAAGAGATAGCGGAGGTTTTGGACATCACTCAGGTGACAGTTTTAAATCAATTAAAAAGGCTGATTACTTAAAAATATCGGTTTTTGATGTGTCACATGAATTAACGCAAAAAAAATGACATCGGTAAAATTCAACAAAATTGAACGATTTCTGAATCGACTCATCACAGGCGCTGAAAAATTGATTAAATTCGCGAATAGAAAATAAAACAATTCATAGTGAAAGACCGTTGACTTTCCATAAACGGTTTCAAAGCCTGAAGTTATGCGACAAACAAGGTGATGTTGAGAGTATGATGGGCTTGGACGGGAATTGTCCATTTTGAGCTACTACAACCTGGCGAAAAGATCAAGACTGAGCTCTATTGTCAACGATCCAGAATTAGTAAGTAAGAATAGTAAAGATGTTGGTTATCATCATGACAACGACAGACCATATATATCTTTGATGACCAGACAAAAATTTATGGAGCTTGATTGGGAAGTTTTGCTGTGTCCACCACATAGCCCAGACCTTACACCATCTAACTTCCATTTTTTTTTTGGTCTCTGAAAAACTCTCTTAATTGGAAAAAAAAAATGGTCGAACAAAGAGTCACTGAAAATCATGTTGCCAAGCTTTTCGACGTTCAACGACAGAAGTTCTACACTGATGGACTTTTGAAGCAATCCGTAAAATGACAAAAAATCATAGTTAATAATGGTCTATGTGTACTTAATTTAACGCAATTTAAGAGTAATGAAAAAATCTTGTTCTTAAGAAAAAAAAAAAAAAAACAGCAGGACTTTTTTATTATTAGTATTTATGTCATGGCCATTCTGCTAGAGCAGGAAATGGGGAACTTTCAAGCGGAAAGAAATATAAAAAAGATGAACTCAGCAAGTCCATTAAGTCTCATTTTGGTATTTAAAAATAATATATTATAATAGATTATAATTATAGTACCATTTATTGTTACTGAAAGGTCCAAGGAGACTAATTTGTGAGAATGCGAGTGACTCACAGTCCTTCTTATTAAAGATACTAGTACTCGCAATTAGAGTATTGCAAGGAATTTTAGTACCACATTAGTAGAGAGACTCTTGACTTCAGTGAGGCATTCTACTGCTGCTGAACAGTTACTATGTAACGTCAACATAGTTGTTCCTCTCAGTGCTGTGGATATAATGCGATTATTTGCATTTCCCGTTTTTTGTTATTTATCACTCAGCATATCTCCAAAGTGCGTTAACCTGGTTTTCTTTTTCTTTTTTGTACTACCGTTTGTGCATAGCCAATTTACAATTGAATTTGAGAAATAATATGTGTTTTTGTATTTTATGTGATAAACAAAAGATAAGATAAACATTAAATTAATTATCGGATAAAAATCAAGGAATCAACCATAAAGAAATAGGTGTGTTCATAATAAATGGAAACTTGGCAAAACTAAAAAATAAAAAATCAACATTTTAGCTCTTGCGAGACCCAGTTTTAACTGGTACTGAAGTAAAAAATCTTTTGAATTTTTTCGTATTTAGCATAAAGGGAGGAAAGTACAGTTTCGCCATATTAGGGTGGGCTAAATTTGGGGTTAAATGAAACTCAAATATAGTTTTGGTAAACTTTTATAGGTAAATATTTCAAAATGTTACATTTTTCATAAAGTTTCTTTGCAAAAGTTTGATTGCATCCGTTGTTTATGGTCCCATGCACACAAAAGACCAAGCGTATTAAATGTAATAATTTTTGCCTGGAATCTGACCTTTTTGACCACTAGTAAAAACTTGGTGAGCTTCGCGTTATTCATTTTGCACATAGATTTCGTGATTCGGCAACATTCGCTTGTTCCTAAATTCAGGTAAACATAAGAAGAAGCAATACTACTTCTGGTGCTTAATTTATTACTCCGAATTGAACTGTTAGGACCAACGTTGCGGCCTGTTCTGAAGGAACAACCTCTTTAGCTAGTTCATCAGCGATTTCAATACCTTCTATGCCCATAATGACCAGGCAAACAGGAAATTTCTTTTCCAAGCGAGTCTTTTGATCACCTCCCTATTTAGTGCAACCATGAAAGTAAGGCCTCTGGAATATCTACATAGATATTCATATATGCTCTTTCAATGAAGGCCTACTGCTTGCTGTAGCTCTGCAGCTGGTTTAGAGCAAATATTTAGGCTTGAAAGACATCTCAAGGGTTTGGCAGCCTGAAAGACCTTATATATAGTTGCGCTTAGTAAACGGCATCCTTCCTTCAGCCTATATTTTAGAATCCTCTATAAAAATGTGCAAAGCTTTGTCTACAAGCTTCAGACCCTTACTCCAGTCTCTATTGCAGCTGACAGTAGCTTCCAGAAGGTGAGACGCGGGATTACGTAGCCTATCCGTACACTTAGGCATAACGCTACACTAATATAGAGATTTTTTGAAGCTAGCAGTTATCTGAACAATCGACATACATATATTGGTGCCCGCTATTTCGTTGAAGTCTATACATATTACAGACCCTAGAGAATTTAATTTACTGCTCCAAAGTACTGCATTAGCGAAAGAAAAGTCTTAAGGGTTCAGGTTCTTCCTCTTCCCTGCAACTTCTACAGAAGTCGTTTGATAGTACACCCAACCTCCGGGATTTCTTCTTTTTTAGTGCGATAAGCTCTCGGGTGCAATAACCGAGTGGTTAGTAGTAAGAGTCGAGTTCTGGCCTTACCAACATCCAAAAAATTATACAAAATTTATCTTTTACATATAATTATGTATATAAAAGCTCTCGTGACCTTCTTTTATCGCATGTTTGCCACATTACCATGGACAAATTGCAGCAATTGGGACTGAAGTTAGCTGGTAAGGCTATGAATAACTCTCTTATATTGAGCTTACAAGTAGAGAGCGGCAGGCCCAAACACTCTTCCTACTCTTGCAAACTCATCTGCCATCTCATTACGTGGGTTCCATCTTGTTACAGGGTTCAAGCGTCCATACTACGTTTAAAGAGAACTGCTTGGCCATCACCCAGTTCCCAATTTCATTACGAAAGATTTAAGGGCTCTTAATTACTACTACTACTAGGGCTCTCCGAAGAAAATATTTGGACATTATCTCCTGAGCGTACAATTGAGAGCTTAGACAGTTGATGTACACATGTATAGTCGCCAGTTCAGCCCGAAAAACACAATAGAGTGATCGGGTTAACGAAAGTATTTGCTGCCTAGACTCCCAGTAGACTCCGCCGCCGACCCTGTTATCTACTGGTCTTGATTTAACCGTATAACTATGAATCGAGTCTACATTTGCTAGTACTATCCTATCGGACTGGTTTCTATCAGGCATAAATACCTTGAAATCTGACGTGTGGTCTGTGAAGGTTATGCAGTAGTACGCTTTTTATGGTAGGATTGTAGTATGACCATTGTTGATTAATACCTATTCAGGTTACCACCCACCATATTTTAGTTTAATCTCGTATATGCCAGTTTCAAGAATATATAAATATATACAGCATACATTGTATTTGTATTTATGGTGTATGCCAATGTCTAATTAATATTTTATGACATAAATATTATTATTAAACGATAAAAATATTTACTTCGTAGGCGTCAAATATGGTATTTATTGGAATTTTATTACTTTGTATTTTACAGTAATAATTAGATAAACAAAATATTGTGCAACGGTATCAATACCTGCTTTGTACGACACATCACGTGCTGCCTACATTTAGGCGCAAAGTTACATTTGCTGTGCGGCTAGCTTTTATGAATTTTGAAAATGACGTTGAAAGTGAAAAAGAGTTCTTTTTTTTTAAAAAAAAAAGGAAAAATTTTTAAAAATCTCTTTCAATAGAATTTTGAGGAAAATATCCCGCAGCCTTCAAGCACACACACACTGTAACATACATACCTTGATTTTTCCAAGTAAGCTTTGTGGTGGCCGCTTACGCTTGGAATAATTACGGATATTAATTATTGTTTTATGTGGCAAACAATGATTTGTTGTTGTTGTTGTTGTTGTTGTTGTTATTGTTAGTAAAAGGCACCTTGTAAGCAACATAATGTCTTAATTTGAAAAAATGTCATAGCAAATGTACACCCATACACATGTTCCACACGATCAAAGCACTTTAGAGCAACTAAATACCGTTTATTTAATAAATTTTGAAAATACCGTTATAACTAAGCAACCAACTGAAATGCCAAGTCGCAGAAAAAACACTAAGCAACGCTAGAGCTCCTTTCGGCCATAGACGACGACCGGCGAATGCAAAGACTGAAATAAAAATCGATATTCTCTTCTATTGTTATGCGAGTTAACGCCCTTGCCATTGTAGAGCGTTGATGTGGTGGAAGAAAACGGATATTTGTTGTTGAATACTTTTGCTGTTGGCATGAAATTCTCATATGTAGGTTTCTTGAAGAATTTGACAATCAGTTACATTTTTCACACACGCTTCAATTTTTTTTTCACCATTTCACTTTTTCATACTCTTTTTTGAAGTTTTTCCCTTGAATTTTGTATTCACTAACATTTTTGTGAAGTATGTTATAGCCCTTCTTCTGTTTTTTTCACTTCATTTTCCCTTTTTTCTTTCACTCACAAAAGCGTGTCCTTAAACGAAAAGTCCTTCACGTAGCAAAAACTCATGAAAAATTTCTCTAAATTCTTTTGCTCTTCAAGTTATTATTATTTGCGTTTTTTTTTCAAGTATAAAAAGTACCGTTAGCTTAATCACTGACATTCAACGCTGCTAAAATGTTGCGTGCTAATGTGAACTTGACTTAAGCAAACGATATAAAACACTATAAATCCATGGAAGTGAAAGATTAATCAGAAGCAGGAGGCATGAGTAGTGTGTGTGGAGTGGAGTGTAGTGGAGTGTGGTGGATTGGCGTGGCGCATAAAATGGAATTGCGTAATTTTGTGATGGCGCAAATACCCAGTTGTACGTACATACATGCATACAAGTGTACATACATACATACATACGTACATCCATACGTGCATATGCATTTGTGCACATATAGTGGAGTGTGAATAAGTGCAAAGAACACGCCAATGCTCCATTTAGTCATATTATGCATGACACTCACATACATATCTACATAAATATGTATATTCATCATTACATATATATTTTTATATGACCTCTATTATATGTGCACATATATACATATAATCATATGCAGATATCACCTAAATTGCCAATATGCCTCTGGCGGGAAGTGAAAACCCCTTTGAAAGGGCTGGGCAGGGGCTTCCCGGACATTACATGCACTCGCCCGTAATTTTATTGCGCCCGCCAACCGTAATAATCAGTCAGTTGCACGAGTATTTATATTATTCTTGTATGCTGGGGATTTCCCCCTTTCAGATGGTCTTTTTTATGGGCTTTTTTTTTTGTTAAAAAGCTTTAATAAATAAACGCTCAATCTCTTTGATGGTAGAAGAAAACTGAAAAAAAGCTTTAAATAAAAAAATTAAAAAAATTATCATGAGGTTTCCAAAAGCCCAGTCCACATAATCACGCACTGATTCAGTTTTCTTTTACATGACAATAATCCTTACAATAGCAGCAACTTTTCTAGAGTAAAGCTTCGGGGACCTCGGTAATAGCTGAGTAACTCAGTCTAAAATTACTAACCGACCTAAAGTGCGCTTACATTACTGAATGAAGATGATATTAATAGGATTGGCTAAAAATTTAGATCAACTTCGGATCAGAAGCTTTACAATATCCTCTGGAAATATCTTTTAAAAGCTGAAGACCGCAAGTTTTTCTCTCTTCGCATATACTTTACTCACGAAGAGAACACAATCATTTACTGTAAATATAGAAGGAAATCGGACTGTTAATCTAGATTATAGAGCCTCAGTATAGACTATTTATAATTTGAGGCTTTTTTTATGACTGATGGCCATCTTGCCGGATCGAACCGGATGCTCTCTGTCTCTGCGAAATCTTTTACAGTTTCGTCGACCTGAAGTAGATACCGTAGTATCTTCAGTTGTTGGTCCACTTCATATCTACCTGAATATGAAGTTGTGGGTTACTAAGCTGACGTAGCTTCCACTTAAACCAGCCCTGCTAAAAAGCATGGATATCATTCTCTCTACTTTCAGGAGCAAACTAGAGATAGTTCAGCGGTCTGCAGTTATCCTCTAAAAGATGTTCTACCATTCCCTCTAAAAACCTGACAACTCTCCTCAATTCAAGCGAGCTGCAAAGTAGTCAGATTGAACTATATTCAACCTTGGACAGAAACGGATGGCAAAACACAAACAACTGGATCAAAGAGCCACAGCTATCTTTACAAACGGCGCTCAACTTGATAAACTAGGCTGAGTGTCTTACAAGCAGAACTTATTGCAATCATGAAAATCTACAGCCACATGACAATCTAAATACTAGAATATGGCCTGACAGGCATGTAGTCATTAGATCTCTACGTTGTAACAATATCATATCAAAAAAGAGGCATTAAAATATAGATGCACTCTGAACAAGCTCTCGAGTAAATGCAACACAAGCATGATCTGGGTGTCGGACATAGGGACATCCCCTTAAACTGTACGGCGGATGAGCTAGTGAGAGGAGGAAACCTTTTAACCACGATAAGCCATGCACACGGTGCAGGTCTAACTCTGTCCATGGCAAACTACCTGCTCAAACTGATCCTTGCTAAAAAAAAGCAAACATTAGATGGCTGAATGAAATCATGTGACCAGACAGATATGGCCAATGTTGGATGCGAAAGATCAAGCTACACCATTAGTGTAACGACAGATATAATAACAGGACACTGCTTAATGGCTTTTCACAAGGAAAAAGCAATTTCTGCAGCAGTTGTAGGGACGAAGAAGAGAATGAGTCGATTGAATACAACCTCTGTCACTGTCCAGCCTTAATAGCCGCCCGATACATGTTTCTTTTCAAATGCATTTTTGCCTGTCTTGCTGAAATGGCTTCAGCTAAAATCAAAAATCTTTTTTTCATTCATATGAGAAGGTGATAGGAATGACACAGCGATATCACAAAGGGCCTGAAATTACGTTGGTCGCTGGCCAACAGCCGTATCAACTCAAGTTAAGCTGACGGAGCTTTTGTGGTTTGAGTTATAACGCTACTCTACATGATCTATTTGAGTTCGATTGACCGCCCATTTACAAGGGTTTCTGGTGAATCTTGATCTATGAAAGCTCTCATTCTCTTCAATTTATTTTACCTATGATTGAGAACCTCTGCTGTGGGTGGTAATACAGCTTCCCTGCTATTTAAAAAATGTGAATGGGTCATGGGTGAAAAAAACAAATTTTTCTAAAAGCGGTCACTCTACAGTAGGGAATTTCAACCCCTCCGAGTGTATTGCCGACATTAAATAGAAGCTTGTCCTGGAAATCCATAAATAAAAATAAAATAAACTGTTGGTAAGTTGGAAGAAATATCCAGACGGACGCCTCAAAAATCGTTTCAAAGTCTAAAGATTGCCGACAGGTCGAATTGAAGTTTTTCCTCGACAATCTCGCTCTAAGTTGTAGTACGATTTGAAATGTAATTTCTGATGGCCTATATCTGGTTGGGCATAACTAGTAAAATTCTACATGGTTTGATAATACTTTTCAGATGCAAAACAATTTATGTCGATTTTATGGACGGATTTCCTTTTCTTTTTCATATTAAGTGGGGAAAAATTAGAGATCTAATGAGATTGATCGCTTTACATGGTACCTCTTAATGATTCCTCTAAAAAAGACGAAAAGGTCAGCGTGACAAGGCACTGCCAACCAATTTAGGTTAAGAAAGTCTTTGGCATATCTAAAAAACATCTCAAAGCTATCAACGGTAATCAAAAGTATATAAATTTTTCTTCCTTTTCCATAATCATCAACGCACCTGTATAACAGCGGCATTCTCTTCGGTCTTCACACCATCCATTTCTGTGCGATTTCTCATTGCTGCTGCCGCTTTAGCCTCCTGATAATCGATATCACCCGTTTGTAGCCGTTTCATTTCGGCTAAATTACTAGTCGCCTGCTCCGTACTGAAACCATCGGCTACAACTTTCGTTTTCGATTCGGTTTTTGTACGTTTCTCTTCGAATTTAACGGTATCAACCAGTTTACCCGAACTGCTGAGGCCATTCGAGGCGCTTAACTTGCCATTTGAGGCACTAACCAAATCGGCTAAATTATGATGATCATCATCGGTATCGGGAAAGGTGACTAATGGTTCGGTATCGCTATCGACAAGATTTTCAATAGATGAGCGGATTCTGTGAGGCAAAGAAAAAAGAAATGAATTAAAATCAAAATAAATTTTAAGCTCTTCTGGCAGGGCAGGCAATACACTCACTTCTTCTTCAATTTATTTATGGCATCCGAACTGTTCAGCGCATTCAACTGTGTGAGATCGTTTATGGATGGCTGATGTGCTGACGCTGAGATGGCCAGATTTTTATTGCTGCCCAGTGCACCGCTACATGTGGTAGTGCTGTTGTTGTTGCGGCCGACAAGATCATTGATTTCGGACATGGAATTTTTGATTTCGCTCAAATCGCGTTTCAGTGCTGCCGTCTTCATTTCGGACGATGATGTGGACGAGGAGGACGTTGACGAAGATGATGAGGATGTGATGTGATGTAAACGTTTCTTCTCAACACGTGTGGTTGTATTAACGCTATTGACGACCTGAAAGAAGAGATTTAAATGGGAAAGTTGAAAGATTAATTAGAAAAAAATAGAAAAAAAAATAGAAAAAAATGTGGATTTTCTTGATAAGAAATATTTATAATATCAGGAAGATAAAAGTAAAAGTAAGGAGCGATAAAGCGCACGAAGCTCATACATACATAGATATATATAAAGGGCGATCCAAGCCTACTGAGCATACTATTCGCAACGCCATCACCCATCTTGAGATCCAGCATTCATTATTGGATAATATTCGACCGAATAGATCACGTCCAGTACGAAGGCCGTAGCTGAGAGTGTATACGAAGACCGTGGAGAGTCGACTCAGCGCCGTTCGCAGGAACTCGGACTGACGTATGGAACGACTTGACGCATTTTACGGGATCGGGATCTTAAATTGAAAGCGTACAAATTACAGCTTGTGCAAGAACTGAAGCCGCTTTGTAAACGACATCGCTTCGCTCTACAGGCTCTTGAAAAGTTCGAAGAATATCCGACGTTTTCGAGCCAAATTTTGTTCAGCGATAAGGCCAAATCTGGCTCAGTGGGTATGTAAATAAGCAAATTTGGGATGAAGAGCAACCTGAAGAGATTCAAGAGCTGCCAATTCATCCAGAAAAAACAACGGTTTGGTGTCGCATCAATCAATGGATTTATTGAGAGAACACTTCAGTGAGCAGATAATTTCCCGTTTTGGGCCGGTCGATTGGCCACCAAGATCGTGTGATATCACACCGATAGACTTTTTCCTGTGGCGATATGTGAAGTCCAAAGTCTATGCGGACAATGTCACTTCGATTCAGACCTTGGAGCAAAACATCACGCGTGTCATTCGTCAGTTACCAGTCGAAATGCTCGAGTGAGTCATCGAAAATTGGACTCAACGGATGGACAATCTAAGATGTAGCCGCTGTCAATATTTCAAAGATATAATCTTCAAAAAATAAATGCCAAAGAATATTCTTTCGAATGGTAATAAACAGTCCCCATTAAATTTGATTTTCTGTGTGTTTTTTTTTTAAAGTAGGGAACCTCAAAATGGATCACACTATATTATTTGAATTTATGTAGACTCTCGTGAGCATAGCTAAAATACAAGTACTTAAAAAACGAAAAACAAAACAAAAATCAATAGAAAATGTAGGTGCAGTGCAGAGAAGTGTAAATCTTTAAGGTGAAAATGGTTTTTCTTGGTAACCTAAAATATTTACAATGTCACTCATTTTCCTCATCTATTTGTTTATTTAATTTCTTGGGACATTGTTGCACACATACATTAGTCATACATACAGACAGTTGTTCTACATAATATTTGCTTGTTTTCAGAAAATTGCCGAAATATTTTCGCAATGATTCGTCGTTTGCTCTATAAATACGCGCTAACAAATTAACATTTTTACTATAAAAATATATAAGATAATTTTTTTACTTCTTTAAATTTATTTATTCGATATTTTTTGCATAGTTGGATATATTTGTATGCATTTGTTTTAGTTTGGCACTAGCACGAGCTGTAAACTTGCAATTATTTTCAGAGAGACATTGTTTGCCTCTTAGATGTAGGGAAAATTTGAGAAAAATAGAGAAATTTATATTAAAATTGCTATAATAAATTTAAGAGACACTTTTTATGTATATATTTTTTGTATATATTGTTAATGAAAAGCTGAAAAGTACTACCCAGCAAACCATAAATTTCCAAAAGGACTCTTTATAGGCTGGAGATCTTTCAAGAGCAAAAATAACCATTGACAACTCTCAAAAAAGAGAATAAGAGAGTGTAAGAAAGAACTCCAAATTTTTGTCAGAAAGTAGTATTTTCTTGTATTTTTTTAACATCAAAAAAGCTCGGCATTTCTTTCAGAAAAGAGCTTTTTTGTGCTAAGTTTCTTGTACTCTAAAAAAGTTCCTCATTTCCTTCAGAAAATAGCAATTTCCCTTTCAATATGCAAAACTTGAAAAAACAAAAACAGAAAAAATCTCTTTTCTGAAAGACGTGATGAGCTCTTTTGATGTTAAAAAAATACAAGAAAATACTACTTTCTGACAAAAATTTGGAGGAAGGATTTGGAAGTTAATGTAAACGGAATGTAAAGTTGAAGGGAAACTTTTTTATTGGCTTTTCAGCCTTTGCTTTACTACGCTTAATCCCGGTTTCGTACCACTCTGCTGTATATGTACTGAAAATTGTTTCGTCTAGTTCAAAGTTTTGCTTAAAGCCTCCTATATGAAAATAAAAATATATATGTATATTTGTTAAGCTCATAAACTGGTATACTTTTTAAACTAACTCTGATTACGAACGTGACAGCCATACCCAAGATGCACATTTTCTTTGAAGTTGCTTTTTAGGCGTTTTTTTTTTATCACCCGATCAGCAAAAGAACGCCCAGCTGGCTTATTTTCAACTGGCTTATAATTTGTATTTGCTGCATAACACTGCTGCTGGTTAACAAAATATATAAATAAAGTTTGTTTTTGAAACATTCAAACGAAAAGCAAAACAAATTGAGTTATTCCGAAGAATCTTTGATAAATAAATACATATAAAAATGATAATTTTATTTGTTATTTTTTTATTTGATATTTTTTTAAGTGAGCTTACCTATTGCTCTATTTTGCCACTGAATTTTTGGCGTTTGACAGAAATTTTTCAACAATTTGACAGTTAGCAAAATTTTTTCTCGGATTTTTTTTAGTGGTCTATTCACAATGGTATAAATTTTTTACTTTGCAACACTATAAGTCAGGTCGGGTATTTTTTATGTGATTTCAACCCAAGTTGCTTATTTTATGCTTTTATCTTTTATGTTATTGGATAACATACCTAGCGTTCTTTTGCAGGTCGGGAACGACAAGAACGCCTATTATGTTATATGAATAAGAAATGCACGAGGGTTGCTTGATAAGTCAGTGACTCTTTGAATTTGCAGCGCAGTTACTGTAAATACAACACTGCTACCTTCAACTGTTATCATTTAATACACTGATGTAAAATTTTGAGCAAGCTGCGCCATTTAATTTATGATTGACAGCCATTGAAAGCGGATAACTTCGTGAATTCAAAGCAATGTGGAAAAATTAGAATTTCTTGTGCTGATTAAGCATTAATTTTTGCATAAAACAAAACCATCACCAAAACCAAGGAACGGCTTGAAAAATACTTTGAGGATTCTGCACCACGAGTTTCGAAGAATAGGAAGTGGTTTACTGAGTTCCGTTGTGGTCGTACCAGTACAAGTGATGCCGAACGTTAAGGTCGCACAAAAGAGGTCGGAGAATGAAAGTGCGTGAGATTTCTGAGGCTGTATGCATCCCAACTGAAAGTGTACATCACAATTTCCATGAATATTTGGACATCGAAAGCTATCTGCACGATGGTTGCCGCGATTGCAACGGTGTAACCACTTCAAATGTGTGTTTGGCGATGTTCAACCGCAATAAAAACGCAGTTTCGTTACCGTAGAAGAACACAGGAGACCAAAAACTAATCAAGACAGTGGGGATTTCCGCGTTAACGTTCCCAAAGGAGTCCAATGTGTGTCTGTCAGCCAACAAGGTCATAGCCACATTTTTTTGGAATCCACGAGGTTTCATTCACATCGATACCTTAAAATGCGTAAAATGATCACCGGCGAATATTACTCACAGCTTTTGGACAAATTCGATATTGATTTGAAGCATAAACGACCGGATTTGGCGAAATAGTGCTGTTTCATCAGAATAATGCACGGGTGCATACGTTCGTAATTACCATGGAAAAAAATTCATAAATTGAGCTTCGAACTGCTACCCCATCCAGCATATTCTCTAGACTTAGCGAACTGCGATTATTTCTTGTTTCCTAACCTAGAAAAAATGACAGAGCGATAAGAGATTCGGCTCGAATGAAGTGATCATCACAGAAATAAAAGTCTGAAGGCTTTGAAATACATTATTTGGAAGGAATACAACACTTGGACTAAATAAATAGTGCTAAAAGGAGACTATGTTGAGAAAATATTTAAAAAGTCGCATTGCTTAATGCGCAGTGATGTTCAGCTCTACTTTCAATCAGCTGTGATTGTGATATCGATTTCTAGTGACTTTCACGTTGTTTTTTCTTCATAATTCAAATGCTATGGACTCAATTTGGCACAAAAAAAGGCGCAAAAGTTTTTGCCGTAGCATCAATAGCGGGTTCTGCCTGCTTTTTTTTAGTTCAACGTAAATGTATAGCTTGCAATCGATTTTTATGGGCACTCCTGACGGTTAATCGACAGAAAACTAGAAAAATTGGTCTTTTCTGATAATTTATCTTGTAAAGAGTTATTTCCAAAAGAAAGTGGCCACAAAATGCTCCAACTTTTTTGCAGTTCCATAAAAGCTCGACGCTCTTTAGATACATCTTTATGAAAATTTATCGATTAATCGATATGAGTAGCAATATTTTCCATTGCTTATTTAAAGATTTAACATCAAATGAGGGTAGAACAAAATCACCTACCGGGGCGCGTTAGAATAAAGCACCCGTGAATACATATTTATATATTTACTAATATTTATACCAACAAACTTACTTTCAAAAACTTACTGGCACGATTAAATCAGAGAGTAATAATATATAAAATTAAATATGCACAAAAAGTAATAAAAAATTAGTAAGATCATAAATTCCAATAACGATAGCGAATATGTTAAGTGTAAAATGTAAATACATATACTTATACATATGTATTTATGTATGTATATACATAGGTGCTTAGTAGACAAATAGGCATTTAAGCAAATAAAATTTATGACAGCACGACTAGTCAAAGTACATACAAAGACCACGTTAATGGAATAAATGTAGAAAAAAATGTTTATTTGTGTAAAAAATAATTTAAAAAAATTAAGAAAAATAAAAATATTAAACAACAAATTAATAAAAATATGAGAAAAAAATTTATAATATATAAGAAAATAAAATAATAAAAAATAAGAAAATAAAAATTAAGAAAAAAGTAAGGGAAAAATAAAAAAACAAATAAAATTATAAAAAAAATTTTTTTATAAAAAGTCATTAAAAAAAAATTTATAAAATATGAGAAAATGAAACTAAAAAGAAGAGAATAAAAAAAAAAATAAAAATTAAAACAAAATTAAAAATTATACAAAAAAATGTTTCTCTACTTCTATCCAGCTGATCACCGAACGTTTTTTAATTGGTACTTAAGAAATGAATTACAAAATTCATTAATTGCAAAATATGTGTTTGTATATACCTATATTTCTTTTAGTTTTGCGCTGCCTATCGTAAATGGTGTATAATCAATAAGATTAAATTAATTGCCTGCTGCGCTTTAACTGCCCGCGGGGCGTATACGTAACTAATAGATTTTGTTCATGTGTCGTGGTTTTGCAAATCTATTTTTCCTTATATTTGTTTAAGGTTTCTAGCGCAAAACTAAAGCAAATAAATTACAAAAGTTTATTTTAATTTTTCCTAGAATTTAATTCACACATTTCAAGCTTAAATACACGAATACTCAGCATTGCGCTACCAAAGAAACTAAATATTGAGTGGAATATTCTCGAAAATGTAATGCTGTCGGCAATTTTGAGACGCTATAGGAGATGCCTTTATTTTGATGGGCATATAATAATTTTTTATTATTATTTTTACTTTTAATTTTAATTTTATTAGAGCTGCCTGCTGCCTGTATGAGGAAAACAGTGCCATTTGCATTTATCATTTATTAAAATAAAAATAAAAATAAAAATAAAATTAAAAAAATTAAAAAAAAATATTGCAAAGATTCTGCATTACTAATCATTTCTAATTTTGGCTATGCCTATTAAGTAGAAGAAACAAATTATTTACTATTTATTTAATTCAAGTGAAATGTCATTTT
The DNA here is from genome assembly GCA_030068015.2 of Neoceratitis asiatica. NCBI lineage: Eukaryota > Metazoa > Arthropoda > Insecta > Diptera > Tephritidae > Neoceratitis > Neoceratitis asiatica. The sequence goes on from CM061526.1 coordinate 65,788,848, forward strand.
TTTTAAAAGCTTTAAGCCTAAAAGAATACTTATAAAATGTGTTTTCGTACAAATTTATAATGAATTTCTTGCATGTTTATATGTATGTTACCATATTAATTAGCAACACATTGTGTCACACTCTAAAAGCGCTCTGCAGTCTACAAAGACACTTGTCGCCTTTTTAGCTTAAGCAAAGCAAAGTACACGAATTTGTGTGGGCGTGCGTGGCGTCAAAGTGTCGCTCTTTTTTTTTTTGCTTATGACTTTTGAGTTTTATAAGGCAATTCGCTGTTGTTTCGCCATACATATAAACATTAATGTTTAACTAAATTTATGGTGAAATTTTTTAGCTTGCTTATACAGCTTAAGACTTATTGTGTGGCTCATCGATTGAAAGTTTTGTTGGAAAATCATGTTTTTGGCAATTTTAACGTCAAAAAAAAAAACATCCAAAAACTAGTGAGTAAAGGTTTTATATGATTTCATGTGAAATTAAATGTTTTCGAAATCATAGAAAATTCCAAGAATTTTAATATTTTATATTTAATATATTTTTATTTATTAAGTAGTCACTCATTATGTGTGTGTTTAGTTTTATATTTTCATTATCAAAAAAAAAAAAATGTCCAGGAATTATTTCTATTTGCTGTTGACAAGAAGAAGAAGAAAATAATGCATTAAAAATCATAATTTTCGTAGATTTAGGCGAAATTCATAATTTTTGAAATTTTTAAATAAATAAAATATATTTGTGAGTGCGTTCAAGCTACTGAATTTCCTTTGAATTTTACAATGAGAAACTTTATCAACAAAAATCAGTTTATTTTTCTTAAATGTAAAAAAATATTGAACCGTCATGTTACTGACATTGACCATCTTTAGCGTAAATTTCCTGAACATATTTTGCTATAAAATTCTCTGCTTTGCTGCTTGCTCAATCTCGATTTCCTTTCCAAAATTCTTATATCACTTCATGAATATGGCAAACTAATCAGGCTTTAATTGACGGCATGAAAAAGAAAAGTTCATTTTAAAAGATATGTATGTATGTACATATAATACAGTTAATTTTTTTTAATATACTTAAATATGTCTTCGTTATCTTATCAATATCCAAGCGTACAACATTTTTTTTAAGAACTTTTTAAATCGTTCAAATTAACTGTAAAATAAAGATAACAAAAAAATAAAAACACTAAAACAAAAGTAAAAATCAAAATCATTTCGTAGCGAAAGCATGCCTGTATATAAATTTTTAAGAATATAATTATATTTGTGTATACATATGTATATTACAGGTATTTGTTCATAAATAAAGGGTGATCCAAGTAGAGGTACTTTTTTCAATAGCTTTTTTTTGGAGAGATCACGCATGAGTCGTGTCAGCTCTCTTTGTTCAGTATTGTTTGGCATTTCATCATCATGGACAGACTCACAATTGCTGCATTTGGGATGAAGAGCAACCTGAAGAGATTCAAGAACTGCCATTTCATACAGAAGAAACAACGGTTTGTTGTGGTTTGTGAGCCGGTGTAATCATCAGTCCATATTTCTTCAAAAATGATGCCGGTGAGAACGTAACCGTCAATGGCGACCGTTATCGCGCCATGATAATCACCTATTTGATGCCTGAAATTGAAGCTCGTGATCTCCGCGACAAATTGTTTCACCAAGACGGCGCCACTTCCCACACATCGCATCAATCAATGGATTTATTGAGAGAACTCATCAGTGGACAGATAATTTCACGTTATGAGCCGGTCGGTTGGGCACCAAGATCGTGTGATATCACACCGTTAGACGTTTTCCTGTAGGGATATGTAAAGTCTAAAGTCTCTGCGGACAATCTCGCTTCGATTCAGGCCTTGGAGCAAAACATCACGCGTATAATTCATCACTTATCAGTCGAAATTCTCGAACGAGTAATCGAAAATTGGACACAACGGATGGAGACCATCTGAGACGTAGCCGCGGCCAGCATTTGAAAAAGCTAATTTTTAAAAAATAAATGCCAAGGACTGTTCTTTGGAATGGTAGTTAACATTCCCCATTAAATTTGAATAATCTGTGTTTTTTTCTTTGAAAAATTAGGGAACCTTGAAATGGGTTAGTACTTATTACTTTATTTCTCACCATTCGCTCATACGCCCTGACAAACGAGACTGTCTTATGAAAGCAACAATAATGTCTTTAAAATTGATAATCAGAGAACAAAAATTTACTTTATTTTTTGTTTTTTAATTGTACACTGTACTAAAAATTTCTTACAAGCTGTGACAGGAAATCTCAACAATATTTCAAAATTTGAAGCCATACAAAATGATTGTTGGTTCAAATTAGGTTAGGTTGAACTGGTGAGCCTCACATAGCTGATACAATACCCATAGCGTTACTAGGTTTTGTTATATTTTAGTTATTACCGAAGAATCAACATCGATTACACCTAGGTTTGAGTGAGACCCCTTCTGATGCCACAGAATACTGATCATTAGACTGCTCTATCCAAACAATTCTATTCTCAGATGAACTTCACCAGATCCATAACTTTGACATCGGCTATCTTGCATAGACCATCCAGCAGTATGGCCTCAAATTTTCGAAGCCTAGCACTGCCTAGAGCAGGACAGTTGCATAAAAGGTGTGTTATTGTTTCATCCTTCTTATTATCATAGCTGCATCTGCAGCATTTCCTTCAAAGAGCCCCTAGTCTTTCTGAATGTCATCCTATCAGACCTTGGTCTGTCAGAACTACTATTACTTCGCACATATCCTTTTTTTTTTGGCAGTATATCTCGCGTAATCTTTTTGTGTCCCATTTCGTCCAAGTTTAGCTGGTTTTACAGGAATTAATAGTTTCATTCCATCTCAACGCTGCCTCTTCATAGGTAAATTCCTAGAGAAGCAGCTTGTAAGTGTTCATTATCCTGAAGAATCTGATTGGTTGTACTTTACTTGGCAAGTTCATCCGCCTTACAGTTTCCCTCGATGTCCCTATGACCAGAAACCCATATGAGAGACAGTCGGAAGAGAGCTAAGGTGGATCGTGGAATGCCATCGTGGAAGATCTGTCTCAAGTTCTAAACTCTCGCTCTAAATTCGTGCTCTGATTGGGCGTTTTCCAATGGGTGTTAACACTGAGGCAAGACATGAGATTTTTCCGGTTCTTTACTGTCGTAGTATTTTGGAAAAAGAGATAGAAACATTTTTGCACTTTCTTATGAACTGTCTTGCGTTTGTGCGACTGCAACTAAAAATACCTACTTTTACCAACCCGAAGAAGTTAACTGACAGTGACTTTAGCTGAATTTGTATATTTGTGAGATACACTAAGCAAGTCACTTCCTGCTTGGTTCTGACGAAATATCCTCTGGGTAGTGTATTTGGGTACAAGTATTTGGAGGCTAGCTGAAGTGCGAAGGCAACCTACAGCTTAAAGATCTGCTCGAATTAAAAATATGCAACGAACCCCGGATGAGAGATCCCCTTTTGATGACGAACACTGCAAACGTGTTACGACTTGAAGGCATACATATAAAAGCTCCGGTCGCTTAATTGTCAGGGTGCCGCTGTTCAGCTGGATAAAGTCCTCGATAAAATTAAAGCTAACAACACCGCCGTCCTAGAACGGCGAAGAACGGGACAAGGATGAAAGAAGGTGGAGCATGTGAACTCTACTGCAGCTACCGTATATAGAAGTACAACTGTCCAGCCAGTCACGTCTTGGTTACCATGTCACTTTTGACAGTCATAATATTGAAGTTGTAGATAATTTCGTCTCTCTATGGACCAGCTTTAACACCAATTATAATTTCAGTGTAATTTAATTGTTGTAATTTCAGTGGAAGCAGAGGAAGAGGAAGACCGGAGTGTAAGTTGGAGAAACCAGGTATTTCCAACCGGTATCAAGGAGCGAGATGAAAAGAAATGACAGGCACGCTGTTGTAGATAAACTATAATCGTGTAAGGGATGCCTACTTCAATGAAGGAGAAGAAGATTTGGGAGAACGGTGTGAATTTTTTTTTTTCAAAACAAATTAAATTTTTTTAATTCAAATGAAGTATCTGGTACAGTAGATTAATTTAGTTTCGGTATAAAAATTCACACAAAAATCGTAATGAGGATCATCTCAATACAACATACAACTAATACAAATCGGAAACCTCAAAAATAATAATCCTTAGTGTATAAAATTTAAGAAATCTCATTTAAGTTTGAAATTTTTCGTTTCGAAACCGGAAGACTTTGTAGAATTTTTTCACAACACTGTACGGACAAGCTTTGTAGGTGTCTTAAGAAGATATCAATCAATATTTGGAAGCATAAAATTGTTATTTAACTCTTTTTTATGGCTTCAAACACCTACGAACGAGCATACAGGCATCACTTCAACACTGCTTCACACTACTTAAAGCACGGAAAGTGCTTATATGTACGAGTACTTAAAGCAAATATGTTTTTTTTTTTTGCAAGTGCTAATGAATTTCAAACAAATGTCTACTAACCTTACAACAGTGCTACAATTGCGTGCTATAATAATAATTATTATTATTTTGTTTCACTTGTAGTTTCTGTTGTGTTTCCGGCGTAAGATTAATTTTTTATTTACGAGTACGTTGCAATAAATTTATTTTGTATTTTTTTTCGCTTTAACGTTCTTTTAGTTTGCAAAATCTGCGAACCGGTTCGCCTCTTCCTTTTTGTTTCTAATTTTTAATTTTTATTTTCAATTTTTAATTACTCTAACACACGTTTGGTATGTCCGTGTTTTTTTTCAATTTTTTACTTTGTACTTTAGTATCACTTTTTTTATTGAGAATCAAAACTGCAAATTCATACACGTATACATGTGTATATAAGTATATATTAGAATAAGAAGTACGCGGATGGGTGGGCTTTTGCTTTTTGCTGCTTTTTTGCTTTTCTTTACTTTTTTTAGTATTTTTTTTATATATTTTTTTTCTTAATTTTTTTTTAGTAAAGAATGCCTGTTATCTTAAGCTCATACTTTATGTGCTTAGAACTTTTTTCAGTTGTTTTTATGTGCGCTTTTTTCACTATTGAACCACGCTGCGGGGCACGTTGTATTTAAATGTTCGTTTATAGTTTTGAATTTGTGAAATTTTAATTCATTAATATTTCTTTCATATAATTTATTACTTTTCTGTGTAATTATTTTGTTTTATTTTCTTCTTTTTTTATTAATTTTTATTAATTTTTTAAAGCTTTACAGCTTTGTTTTCGCTTTGTGTGCCGTTTTAATCTTGCTTTTAAGCACTTAAGTCCACTTGACTTTAGTTCTAAGCTACTTTCATGCCAGTTTTGTTTTAGTTTTCTCTACTGTTTTTTAGCTGGCGGTATAATTTATGTGAATTATTGTTTGCTTTTGTACCTTTGGTATACACTTGTTCACCGTTTTTTTTTTTAAGGCTTTTAACACTTTATTGTAGTTTTTACCTATTTTACACCAACAAATAGTTTGTGCTTTGCTACGTTTATATGCTTATAATATCAATTATAATTCATCACTTGTTCGTGCGCAACTGTTGCGACTTGAATTAGTTGTCTACGTTGCTACTACAGTACCTTAGCTCACTTCTATTATTTTTTATTTTTTTTTATATATTATTTTTATTTTTTTATTTTTGCTATGTCTTCTCTCTGAATATAGTTTGCTTTGCTATACTTTAGCTAATTCACTTGACTTTTTTTGCCTTTATTTTCATATAATATTCCACAATCTCTCCCAGTTGATAACAGCAGTGTGTAGCGGAAAATAATCTTTTATTTACCTTTTTTTTAGGTTTTCTGATGATTACTGCTTGCCTTTTGATATAGTATGCTTTACTGCAAAAATTATCTGATACACTTTCAGCTGTTTCTATACACGTTTACTGTTGATTGTATGTAGTAGAGTAGCGACTTGCTGTAGAAGCATCGGCGTTTATAATTTAATGTTTCGAAATATTTTCGTAATTTTTTATATTTTATTTTTATTTTATTTTTTATTTTTCAATTTCGTTTAAATATTATTTTATTATTTTTACTATTTTAGTTTATTTTATTTTTTCGTTATTTATTTATTTTTTCGTTATTTATTTATTTTCTATTTTCGCACTACTTCGTTGTTTTGCACGTTTCGTTTACTTATTATTGCGCTCGATTTTCGCTATTCGTTGTTTGATTTTATTACAAAAAATCGTGTTTTTTTTTCAAATTTACTGCATCAAAGCTAAAAGTAATTTATGCAGTTTTGTCGTTTTGTTTATATTTTAATTTTATTTTATTAATTTTTTTTTTTTTTTTGTAAAATCGCTTTCGTTTTCCTTTTATCGTGGAATTATTCGTAAAAAATTGTTTTTTTTTTATTTTTTAATTTTTTTTATTAAATATAATTGCGTTAAGTTTTCTTCGAAAAAAATATATTCAACTTAAACGCTTTTATCGAGTATTTTAACAAAATTTTCTCGCTTATCTTTTTTTACTAAAATCGCTTCTTTTATAATATAAAATTCTCAAAAAATTTTACTTTTCGTTTTGCGACTCGGCGTTACACGTTTAAATCCTGCACAAACAATGCTTTGCTCATTTATTTCGTACTGCAAAATGTATTTTTGTTGTTGTAATTTTTGCGTTTGGATCCTTTTTTTTTTAGCGGTACTATGATCTAACTATCTTTTGCTCGATCACACCCTGACACGTTCGCACGCTCGCTCGTTTCGTTTCGTTATGAATGCAGTACTCGCAAAAATATTTATTAGCGAACAAACTAAACTCGCATCAAAAGCTTTGAGCTTTCTGAACACAAACAGCCAAATATATGTATGTACATTCATACATATGCATTTGCATATATATACAGTCGAATCTGGATATAGTGAACTAATTTTTGCAAGGCCTGCTCACAGTTGGTCACTATATTAAGGTTGACATTTTTTTTATATTCAAAAACTTATTTTATTTACTCAAAATTTCTTGTTTGTTTGACGAAGCACTGGTGAAACCATTCTCTAAAAAAATGTTTGCAGTCACCCATGCACTCTTAGAGTACCGGTAGTCTATTGCGATCTCGTACGCCTTAAAAGAGCGCCGTATTTTGGCACGCCCAACTGCTAACGGTTTAACTTTATGCTGCCCAGTTTCATTTGTACACGCATGAAAAGTAATTCTGACCTTTTATGCTTTCCTCCACAGAGCTGTTCTTTTCACTTCCCCAGTAACTGGGCAGTTTTTCTTTTTTGTTGAGCTATAAACCACTTGTATAACATCTTCTCCATGCGGGGATACTCACTCGCCTCTAAGAGTGGATGTAAAAATTTCGGTGCTAAGTATATCGAGCTGTTCATTATAGCGGCGGTTCACTATATCCGGATTCGCCTGTATATGTATTTATTAAAGACAGAATAATTCTAACTAAATTACATATACATACGTAGCGAAAGAGATGTGTATAAGTTAATGTTCTTCTTGATACAAGCACTTCATAGATACATACATACAGGGAGACAAACACACATATAAATTGTCGCGATCATCACGAACGTCACCATTGTCATAAGAGGTTCGGGTGTAGGTAGATAGCTTGTACTGTTAGCACATAATTTTAACTATAAAAGTTCGTATCCACGACGATCGAAGTGTGTGCGCTCACAATTATCGTTGGCGTAGATCACACTACGAGCAGCACCTGCGTATAATAATATTCTTCTGTGCCGTTTTAATAATTTTATTAACTCAAAACGGCTCAACAAATTCTCGGAATTCACGCTTCATTTGAATAATTTGCTACTCAAATATTTGCAAATAATTTTTGCTTTTTATTTATTTACTAATGAACTATTTTCAGTACTCGTATACTTCACTGTTGTGGTTTAAGAAAGTTTTAATTCTTATATGTTTGGCAAAAAAAAATGTTTTTCCTTATAACGAGTTGATTTCAAGCACTTTTATGCTTGTACATATGCGTATGTATGTCCGCTAAGCTGTTGTTTTGGCGCAATCAGTATGCTTTTTCCCCCCAACACCACCACAATTGATCACTTTATGGCGACATGTTTCGGCAGAAAATTGATTTGTTTATTTGTTTGTGTGAGTCGAAACTAGAGTAATTATAAGGAATACAGAAGAATGCTTTTTTGCTTTGAATTGAGTGTAAAAAAATTATTTGATACTATTTGCCTCGCCGCGATACCAGTACACATATATAAAGATACATAAAATAAAGTAAAATGATCAAAAAAAAAAAAAAAAAAATTAAAAAAAAATTTTAAAAACAAAAAATTAAAACTAAAAATTCAAAAATTATAATAATCAAAAAATATATATAACAAAAAAAAAAATATATATATATATTAAAAAAATAAAACAAAAGAAAATAAAATAACAAAAAAATTATGTAAATTAAACTAATAACAATAAAAAAAAAATAAAAATAAAAAAAATAAAAAAAATATTAAACAAAAAAATTAAAAAATTAAATAAAATTAACTGTGATATTATAAAATAAATTAAAATAAAGTAAAATAATGTAATTTAACAAAAAAAAAAATTATCAAAAATAAAAATAAAAATACCAATAAAATAAAATAACAAAAAAAAATGGGTAAAATAATGTAAATTAACAAAAAAATTAAAAATTAAAATTTTAGAATAATCAAAATAAAATAAAATATAAGGAAATCAAGGGGGTTCTCTTATATAATTGTGCAAAAATTTCGTAACGTTTGATAATTTTTTTTGAAGAAGTAAAATAGCTTAGACATGTGCGCTGTTGTACAAAATGTTTATTTGGGTTTCCTTTATACAATCGAAAATTTTGAGTGTCGGGTGTAAGAAATGGCGTCCAAAATGGCGACTCCAGCAAAAGGTGTTTTGAAAGCCGACCTCATCTGCGGGCACGATACAGGTCGCAATTCGTTGTTTACAAGCAGAAAAAACGAAACGATCTTGACAACAAAATGGTGATTACTTGAAAATTAAGTATCGTTTTTTCGTATGATTTTTCCACTTTGGCCGGCTGTAAAGAATCATTACTGATCAAAATATTGCGATTTTGCGAGTTCAAAAACGAGAATGCCCGCAAATTCGAAAAATCTTGTTTCGAGAAAACTCCATCTATTTGTCTGAGAGTAAGTAAACTTATAGGTTTCTACGGTCACTAAACACGAATTTGAGGTTAGATTTGGAAAATTCAAAATGGCGGATCCAATGTGGCGAACTTAAAAAGTAAAATATTTATCAATTTGAATGAAACTTCGTTTATATTGGTTTTTCGGGTCGCTGAACACAAATTTGAGGTCGAATTTGACAAATTCAGAATGATGGATCCAATATGGCGGACTAAAAAAGTGAAATATTCATTAATATCAATGAAGCTTTGAATATAAGGATATTTAGGGTCGCTGAACACGAATTTAAGGTGAGATTTGAAAAATTGAAAATGTCCAATCCAATAGGACGGCCAAAAAGTAATCTTGAATAATGTATATGAAATTTGATCAGAACAAATGTTTTCGGGAAGAATGAATAAATTTCCGCCAGCGCCCATGCGCCAACGCTCAGCATATAGATCCGTTCAAAGCCGTGTAGCGACGGAACTAATTCACGGATCGAAAAAACATTTTACCAACATATTCTAGACACCTTCAGCCTTCGATTTGTGAAATAAATAAAAATCGATTTTTTAGAAGAGGACCCCTTTCAATATAAAAAAATTAAAATAAAATAAAATAAAATAACAAAAAAAAAAAACGGAAAAAAAATCAAAATAAATTACAATAAAGGAAAATAATGCAAATTCACATTTTTCAAGCATCAAAAACATTCATTGCCAAGCAGCTAGTCTGCTAAACTAACTCCGAGCTGAACTCAGCGCCTTAGCGCCTCTCGGCTATTTGAGCAAGTTTGTTGAACTTCAAAAATTAGATTTTGTTTCGAATATTTTTTAGGGATCCCGAAGTATGAAAATGCTCTTTTAAAAAGTTTAGCCATTAATTTCATTGTAAAGGAATAATCTTTGAAAGAAAAATGCAAATGCAGCTCCTAAAATGTCAAATACTATATTTATACTTTTGCCCTTTACTGTGCTGTAACTTTTTTATTTTACAAGAAATAGTATTGCAGTATTAATACCTAGATAAATTTGTAAAATCTATACAATCCACGACTGATCCTTGAAAGGAAATAAGCTACATATTAATGAAAGCTGTCCAAACAATAAATATAGAGCTAATGATGTGATATATGTACCCATTATCGCGAGAAGTACTTAACGCCTAAAAGTAGTAAAAATTATTAAAATAGCGTTAATTGAACAAGGGGTTCCAGTAGATCCTACATAATTTACTTAATAGCTCTTCGGAAGACATTTTTCTCATCCACCGGAGTTCTTTAACTGGAATTATACAATATGTATACCCTGTTTTTCGTTATATTGGGAGACTACAAATTTTTTGGATTCTAAAAACTCTCTGAATCTGATTTTGCTTCAAAAATTATGATGAAAACGTGAAAAGACATAGTTAATAACTAATGCTTGTAATAAAAACAATAATTCGGATATGATAGAAATTAAACTCTTTTTAAATTAATTTTTTCAATACAAATCTATCAGTAAATTGAAATATTGACAATTGAGAAGTGAAATCTATTATTTATATTAATTTTTTTTTCAAATTTCAATATTTAAAAATCAGAAAGCTTATATGGCAGCTTATAATAGGATCTAAGTGACACTTCCCTGCTCATAATCATATTTTATTTACATTTTGTAACAATACAATGATATTTGTACTAGCACACACACATACATATATTTGTGGTAATAAATAAAAAAATAGCAGTGTCACTTTAAATGATTTAATAGCTAGCGTTGAAAATTACAATATCCGCTATTGATAGCAACTGCTTGACCCTTTGAACTTTAATAAATTGTTTATGTTTTTATATTTTGAAAGTGACAAATATTTGAATGAATCTTTTGCGTAACTTTTTAAGAGCGCTTATAATTAAAAAAAAAAAAAAATAATTCAACCTAAATAAAATAAAATAAATAATAAAAAAAATTAAAATAAAATAAAATAGAAAAATAAAATAAAATAGAAAATAATTAAAATAAAATAAAATAAAATAAGATAAATTAAATATAAAAAACTTATATGATACTACACGTATTTACCTCGCCGCAATATCAGTATATATAAAGATATATAAAAAAGGTAAAATAAAAAAATAAAAAATAAAAAAATTAAAAATAATTGAATGAATCAAATAAAAAATTTAAAAATTAGCAATATATAAAAAAAAATAAAAAAAAATAAAATAATTTAATCAAGTTTATTTAAATTAAATATAATAAAATGAAAAAATTAAAGATATAAAAATAAAATAAAATGAAATAAAAAAATAATAAGAAAAAATAAAAATATAAGATAATATAAAATAATAAAAAGAAAATTAAATAAAATTAAAATTAAAAAGTGCCTATTTTGTGCATTGATTCTCGATATTATCAGAGAAAACTTATTTTACTTAAAGTTTGATCCAAAGGTTTCCAAAGAACTATTTACTTATTTAATAATTATAATGAGCAATATAAAATATAAATCTAGCGTATTGTGTGAAAGACTAAAGCCCACCGTCAACAAACTTATCGGACTTTATCAGTGTGGCTTTAGACCTGGCAAATCCACCATTGGCCAGATATTCACCATGCGCCAAATCTTGGAGAAGACCCGAGAGAAAAGAATCGATACTCACCACCTTTTGATCAACTTTAAAGCTGCCTTCGTCAGTGCGAAAAGTAACTGCCTCTACGCCGCTATATCTGAATTTGATATCCTCACAAAACTCATATGGCTATGTAAACTAACCCTGGATAATACCTGTCATCAAATAAACAGTCATCGCATTCGCAACTTGGCTCCCGCGTCACTGTTGACAGTCACAACTTCGAAGTCGTAGACAATTTCGTCTATCTGGGAACCAGCATTAACAACACCAACAATGTCAGCCTTGAAATCCAACGCAGAAGCACTCTTGCAAACAGTTGCTACTTTGGACTGAGTAGGCAATTGAAAAGTAAAGTCCTCTCTCGACGAACCAAAACCAAACTTTACAAGTCGCTCATCATACCCGTCCTGACATATGGTGCAGAAGCCTGGACGATGTCTACATCTGATTAGTCGGCTTTAGGGGTTTTCGAGAGAAAAGTTTTACGGAAGATTTATGGTCCTTTGCGCGTTGGTAACGGCTAATACCGCAGACGATGGAACGATGAGCTGTAAGAGCTATACGACGACATTGACATTGTTCAGCGAATAAAGAGACAGCGGCTACGCTGGCTAGGTCATATCGTCCGAATGGATGAAAACACTCCAGCTTTGAAAGTATTCGATGGAGTACCCGCTGGCGGAAGCAGAGGGAGAGGAAGGACTTCCACTCCGTTGGAAGGATCAGGTGAAGAGCGACTTGGTATCACTTGGTATTTCTAACTGGCGCCAAACAGCAAAGAGAAGAAACGAGTGGCGCGCTATTGTTGACGAGGCTATAATCGTGTCAGCGGTGCCTACGCCAAAGAAGAAGAGAATATAAATATTAATTTTTCCTATAAAAAATACCAAAGTTTCAACAAAAATATCAAGGAATTGACAGATATGGTACTCGAACCTGCGTCAGCTACACTTTAGAGGTGGGGGCTCTCCCAAGAATGAGGGCGCCTCCAAAGCGGCTCACCTCAAGTGGAGTTCTGCAGTAACTAAGAACATTTGACCAGTTTGGCAATTAGTTATTGCTGATCAAAGGAGCGAATATGAGTAATAAGTAATATGAATATGAGTAAGAAACTTTAAAGCGTGTATGTATTCTAAACTCTGAAGAAAAATTACAGTTTATTCTTAGCTGCATTTTTTTTTTTTCATTTCAGAAATACACTCGGCGAGCTCGACATTCCCTGCCGAGCGGCGACCGCAATTAGAAAACTTAATTTAATTTTTTTGATTTAAATAAATTTTCCATAATTTTGGATATTTGTCAGACCAGGACTCGCATATGAATTAAACACCCCCCCTTCTATGTTCCACATTACGTCATTTCAATAAACATAATAGAATAAAAGTGTGTTAATCTCTTCATACAATCGTATTCCTATACGACATGACTGACAGGAAATGTATCATTGTCAAACGGCAAAAATTCATATTTCGTTGAATACGAGCAGAACTAGATGACAGCCAATTCATATCACAACAATAAAGTAATTTGATAACAATTTTCCAGCTAAAATAATAAAAACATAAAAATTAAAAAAAAACTAAACAGAAAAAAAAAATTATGAAAGAAAAAAAACAAAAAAAAACGCGAAACAAATAATTAAAAAAGAGAACGGAAAATCAGCAACGCTGCGTTGCAAATAGAATCACCGGCACATACGAATATTAATCGGCAAATTCTGCGAAAATACACGTTTACATAACAGTAAACAACATCGAAAAAAAATATTAAAATAATAAAAATTAGACATCAAATCCTGAATGCCGGTAAATGAATCAGTAGTAGATGAGTAAAGTAGAATTGTGTGGGAAATGGTATTTGAGCGACTTAAACCGGAGAGGAGGAAAACCCACAACTGAGTTGAGCGTGCGTATAAATGGAACATAGAAGCGTGACCATCGTCAAGCTGATAAGAAAATTGCTAAATAAACAATGTATGTATGTATATACAAAACAAATAGAAGAAGTATATCAAATATTAACATTAAAATCTAGGCAGAATATGTAGAAATAAATGAATTTGCTAAGATAATTTTTTTTCTAATTTTGTTTTAATAATATGCCCAAAAATGGTAAAAACTCACTAGACGTGTATGTAAATTGCAAAAAGCTAACGCAAACTTTACAACTAGTAACGGTTGAGCATCAAATAGCGTGCCGTAAGTAGCGAAAAAAGAGCGAATGAAATTACACTTGTTCCCTGCGAACAAGTGAGCATAGAAGAAGCAATCTATGGAGAAGGGCACTAACTGTACAGTGTTCGATAGGAATTCGATCCTAAGTAGGTCGCTTATGTGTGAGGTAGATCTATTTCTGGATCGATGTCAGTTTGGTTGAGTCTTAGTCCGCATTAAAAGTAGCATTTTTACAAAGTTTGGTTGAGCTCTGTTCTTTAAAGCCTTAAATATTTGAGCTTGAGTCAAGCGAGGGGTGGAAAGTAAAAAGTATGTTATATGGGACAAAGGTCCTACATTATGGGAATTATAAGTATCAAATTTTATCTATATAGTTGTTTTTGAGTTGCACTTTTTGTCAAAAAAATTGGTTTTGCCACACCTACCCGTAATTATTTTTCACTGCTAATATTTTTCGATTTAATGCAACTTTCCCTAGCAAATATATAATGTACATATTTCACATCAGTTTACCGTTATTATATTATATCTTGATTTTGGCACATTTTCTAACTGTCGTTATATGGGAGATGGGTGTGAAATTGATCTGATTTTATTCATTTACAATAACATCTGTGCTTGTGACCCAAGGAGTATGTTAATCAAATTTCAGCAAAATATCTCAATCCTTATTAGGTGTATCGTGTACACTGTCGAATGGACGACGGACAGACGAACAAATATGGCTAAACCGATTCGTCGCGTAATTTCTGAACAACGTACTCTGTGTAGTTGGATTTAAAAAAATGCCGAAGTTACGGAAGTTCATCGACATTCGAAAAATGCTTACTTCTTTCTTCTTTAATGTTTTTTGAAAAGAATTTATCTACAGTTGAAAAAACCTTTCGAGAGAAGTTTCTTAAATTCTTAAATGAAAAAATCTGCTATAGATATTTTTACTTGATAAATTAGTTTCCAAACTATTAACTTTTAATAGATCCCTGCTAAGTAATTCGATGTGAACAGTATAGCCTCTTCTCGATAGAGACTCCAAAGCAAGCTTAAACGAAAAAATCCATCGAAGAAAAATTGGCCTAATGAAAGATTTTTTCGGTGTCTGTAATCTTTTTCCTCACTTTTCATTAATTTTTTGAAAAGGAATCCTTTGAAAAGAGAACATAACCACCTTAGTTTTAGACATTGAGGTGTAAGTGAAATCCCACAAAAAAAAAAAAAAAAAAAGATTTGTGTTATATACGTTAATCCAATCTACATACCGAATAGTTTCAAGCAAATCACAGGGAAAATTTATTTTTTTCAAATAGACCGGTTACTTTCAGACTTCCTCGAAAGTAAAGAAAAAAAACGTACCATAGTTTTCGACCCTGACCAAATCAGCATTTAATATTATAGAAAAAGTTGTTTCTAAAAGGGAACGACAGCTTGGCTAAGAATGTCAACTGCTTCGACTATATTTCTGTCATGAAAATATATTTATTATATGTCGAGTAACTTCGGAGTTTAAAGTCATCAGAACAAATAGCCGAAGTAGATCGCCGAACTTCACGCCACATCCGATGGCCCAAATTATGTTGTTAAAGCCCTCGTCGTGGACAAATATGTATGCATAATCCAGTGAGATGGTTTGTGCGATCAAATTATTTAATACTATTTTTGAAAATATTAATAATTTTTTCAACACCCACACAAATTTGATTTGAGTTAGACAGATAATGAAAGCAAAACAAAAATGGTAAGAAAATATTAAAGAAAAGAAATGAAATAAACAAACAAACAAAAGTGACAAAACCAAAAAAAAAAAAAAAAAAAATTAATTAACACGCGCCAACAGCGAACCGGTACAATTCGCACTCGGCAAACAAGCTTTGATGAATCATAATGGCATTTTTAACTCCGAGCGCTCCGTGCTGACTAGACAGTGCTAATGAATATGCACCTACATACATAGATATTCATAAGCACATATGAGTATATATGTTACATATAATTTAATAGGTGAACGTGACGCTTTTTCAGCAAAGTTCTAAAATGCCGGGTTGTTTTGTGTGAGCTTTTTGTCATGTTGTGCGAATTAAAGTACATAAATGTACATGCATATGTGTGTATATATAAAAAAAATAATCATATATATATGTATACGTAAAAGTTGTCAATTCTTTTTGTTTGGCGTTCGTTCATTGACAGTCGTTAGATTATGATTTGTACTTTTATTATTATGCCATAAATAATGTCCGACCCACACAAAAATCGACAGTCTCAATAAAAAATAGTTTAAAAAATTAGTTTATAAAAATATATATATAATTATACATATATGTAAAATTGTAATTTAAAAATTTTATTTCTTCCATTCCCGCCGCTGAATTAGTGCATAATCTATTTTTAACAAGAAGATTTCATTTTTCTATATGACAGAAATTATTTATTTTGATTTTTTTCCAATTCCAGGCGATTTACGACCCTTTGATTTATGAATAGGTTAATAATTTATGAGGCTTAGTATTATAGTTCGCTATTTATTGAAAGCCAGAGAGGAATAAATTCAGTGTAAATAAAAAAAAAATTAAAAAATTAAAAAAAAATGAAAAAAATAAATAAAATAAAAAATAAAAATAAAAAATTAAAAAATAATTAAAAACGTTTTGATTTTTTTTTTTTCAATAAAATCATAAATTAATTTTTTTTTAGATTTTTTAGTTTACGGATTTGTATATTTAGCTTTTACTAAAAATCACGTCATCATACCTTTCATGCACATGAAATGCTATATTAACATTGGACCGAAGTATATAAGCACCAGAAGGAGAAGAGATGGACCCACCGGAATTTATACCGATCGTATCAGAATCCCGAGCTGAATTGATTTAGCCATGTCGTCTGTCCTTCTGTCCGTCTGTATTTCTATCTGTCTGTCCTTTTGTCTGTCCTTTTGTCTGCCTGACTGTCTGTCTTTCCATCTGCCTGTCTATCTGTCTGTCTGTCCTTTTGTCTATCTGTCTGTCCGTTTGTCTGTTTGTCTGTCTGTCTGTTTGTCTGTCTGTCTGTTTGTCTGTCTGTCTGACCGTCTGTTTGTCTGTGCCTCTATCTGTTTGAACGCAAACTAGTTCTTCTTTTTGAGATAATTCAACCAAACTTGGTAAAAAGATGATTTGTTGGAGCCGGCCAGATTGGATCACTATAGCATATATTCAACCGACTTTCAGATTTGAAATTTTGGGTCATAAATCCATCAAACAAGTACCTAAGACCGTGAAATTTGGCTTACTACGCATACGCACCGAATTGCATTTTGATTCTGAAAATTATCGTAATCTGACGAATATAGCATGTAGCTCCCATACACCCATATTTTCAGATGTGAGTTCCATAGTGGTACTGAAAATCATCGAAATTGGACTACTATATCGTATAGTTCCCATATAACCGATTTATTCAGATATGAATGAGGCTTGGGAAAAATTGTGCCAAAAAAAAAAAAAAAATATTAGTCTAATGCACAGATATAATAAATTACATATTGGTAGTAAAAATCATCAAAATCGAATTTCGCAATTTTCCATAAATTTGATATGTTCATGAAAGGTATAAAGACTTCGGCAGGGCCTAAGATAGCTGTTCTTTCTTTTTTTTATATTAATTTTTTATTGACAAACACCATCGTTTATTACCGCAAATAAAGTAATTAACAATAATGTCAGGCTGTATTAAATTTTAAATTGCACTAAAGTACTTCCCCTTTGTGTTTATAACACCTAAATTAAATTGAAAAATCAAAAAATGCGAAAAAAGGAAATTAGAAAAACAAAATTCCGCCACAAAGTTATTTAGACTGCGAAATTCCTTCGTTGTAATATCTAAAAAAAAAACCCCAGGGAAGAAAAACATATAATTTTTATTGTCTCTAAATAATTGTGTATTGTATTGTAAACTGCAAATTTCACCTATGCCATGGTGTGCCCAAATCAGTTGGGTGCTTTGCTGAGAAAGTCAAATAAATTAATGAGAGTACTGACTGCGAAAATAAATGGTGTAAAAGTTTTGAAATTTTTTACAACTGCATTAATTAAAGACTGCTGTTAAATGTCTATTATTTAGCACATATTAACACATTACATATATAAGTATGAACAATATATACGAATGACGCTTATATTGGGGTGGTACTTAATGTTTTTGATATACATAAAAAGTTTTTTCCGTTGTATAAAGTTTTCTGTGTGCCTACATTGACATTTTTTTTATACCTAAACTACCTTCCTTCCCTCAATTACTAACACCTTATAATAAATACTATCTGATAAGCTGAAAGTTTAATTTGTTTAAATACCTTTAATTTAAAATGAGATAAAATTGTACTAATGTCATAAAAAGAACTCACTCCGTAAGCATTTAAAAATAACAATTACAACATTATTTGTCTTTCAAATTGCTACTGTAAATTTAGGTTTTTTTATTGCAAAACCTTATCATAAATTAAAAAAGAATAACAAGGCAAGGCAAAACTAATACTAAACACAGAAATATCTAAATGACCTGCCACAGAAATATCTGAATGACAGCCGTTAAGTGTGGTTATGTTATCACATTGGTATTTAATCTAGTGAAAAATGTCTTATTTGAAATGACGAAGTGTCTGCTAAAACACTATTTACTCACTAACCACATCTAAATTAATTTTATTATTTTATTAATTTAAATTTAATTCAAATAAATTTTATTAATTTTTTCAATTTATTCTATTTTATTTCATTTTACGAGTATTTCACTTATCTTACTTTGTGTTGTTTATTTAAGTTTCTTATCCTTTATTATATTTAACTTCATATATTATTTAATTTAATTTAATTTAATTTTGTTTAATTTAACTATATTTCGCTTCATTTTAGTCCAATTCAATTTAATTCAATTCATTTTATTTTATTTTATTTTATTATTGTTTTGTTTATCTTGTTTGCTTTTATTTTATTTTATGTTTCTTTATATCATTTTATTTTTAAATAATCTTCCTATTTAATTTTATGTCAATTTATTTCATTTTATTTTATTTTATTTTACTTTATTTTATTTTATTTTATTTTGGTTTATTTTATTTTTTATTTTATTTTATTTTATTTTATTTTATTTTTTTATCTTTTTATTTTTTTATTTTTTATTTTTTTATTTTATTTTATTTTTACTTTATTTTATTTATTTATATTTTTTATTTTATTTATTCTATTTATTTTGTTTATTTTATTTTATTCATTTTACTTTATTTTACTTTATTAATTTTATTTTAATTTACCTTATTTTATTTATTTTATTTATTTATTTTATTTTTTTAATTTTATTTTTATTTTTTTTCATTTTTTTCTTTTCTTATTATTTAATTTAATTTATTTCATTTTGTTTTTATTTTATTTTATTTCATTTTATTTTCTTTTATATTATTTTATTTTTTTCTTTCTTTTTTTGTTTGCTTTATTTTATTTTATTTTATTTTATTTTATTTTATTTAATTTTCTTTTATTTTAGTTTTACTTTTATTTATTTTATTTTTTGTTTGTTTTATTTTATTCCAACATGCTTTATTAAATTTTATTGTGCTGAAAATTTGTATTTGACAAATCTTTTTATTTTTTATTTATTTTATTCTATTCATTTTATTTTTGATATGGAAAATATCATTTATAATTCCGTTGCATAAGAAAGGTGGTAGATCTTCCATTGAAAATTATAGAGGGATAGCAAAAATATCTGCTATATCTAAACTTTTTGAAGCCATAATTACTGCTCAATTAATTTTTTTCCATATTTCCTTTAATTTCCAGTTCCTAGTATAGAGTTTGCAAAGGCAAATCTACTCTTACTAATTTGATGGAATTTGTTACTCACGTTTCGAATGGATTTAGAGGAAACAAGAAAACTGATGTAATATATACAGACTTCAGTAAAGCATTCGACAGAGTAAATCATAAAATACTTATTAAAAAACTAGATCTTATTGGATTTCAACCAAGCCTTCTACAATGGATATATTCCTATCTCTGTAAAAGGACTCAAAGAGTATTATTTAATGATAATTTCTCTGACGTAATTGATGTTATATCTGGTGGTCCGCAACGTAGCCACCTGGGACCGACTCTGTTCTTGTTATTTATTAACGATTTGTCCTCAGTTATAAAATAGTCAAAGATTTTATTATATGCCGATGATGTCACGCTTTTCCAATCATATACCTCAATTAATGGAAGATGTTTTTTTTACAAACCAATTTGAACAATTCAGTAACTTTGTGTAATAACAATGATATGCCTATTAACTTTAGCAAATGTAAAACCATGTACGAAAATATATTCAATCACCATCGTACTCAACAAACAACTGTAGTCTCGAGCAAGTACATATGTAATTTTGTTGATTTGAGTGTACCAATGGATACCAAACTCAACTTCAATCTTCATATTAATACAACTGTGTGGAAAGCTAAAGGTGCCCTTGCCTTTGTAAAGCGGTGGTCTAAGGAATTCAGAGATCCTTATATTACGAAAATACTTTTTACATTATTAGTAAGACCAGTATTGGAGTACCGGTCGGTTGTGTGGAACCTTAATTATAAAATCCATTTTGATAAAATTGAGTCCGTTCAAAAACAGTTTTTGTTGTTTGCTTTGCGTCATTTGCACTGGGATTCCCGACAAAATCTTCCTCTGTATACTAGTCGCTTAAAACTTATATATTTACCCACACTTTCAAGCCGTAGAAAAATGTTAGGAATAATTTTTTTAGTCAAGCTTCTAAATGGACTGATTTTCAGTTCATTTCTCTTAGATGAAGTAAATTTTAATGTCCACATCCGATTATCAAGACAATTTCGACCACTATTCTTAAAATCTTGTACAACAAGTTTTGAACTATATGAACCGTTTCGCCGTTTATGTCAGGATTTCAATTGTTATTTCAGCACATTCGATGTGACAGACACACTTTTCGTTAAAAAAAACTATACTAACTTCTCTTAACAAGTAACTGAGTAAATTTCTATGGTAGTATAAATAAACTTATATTTATAGCTGATGAATTGGCTTTCTGTAGCTGAGCAGTTTTAAATCTCGACGCTTAACAAACTCCTGCTTTCATGACTCGGCAAATGCCGTACGTTATGCGGATGGCGCCCCTCGTGTCGTTTAGGACGGTAACCGTTGGGCTTAGTTAATTAATATATTTCATGCATATAATTTCATTTTATTTCAATTATTTTAGTTCATTTTACTTATATCAAATTTAAATTTAATTATATTTAATTTAAATTATTTTTATTTTATTTTTATTTTATATCATTTTTTTGGTTTATTTAATATTTTTAAATTTTTTTTTTAATTTTAAATCTTTTAGTTTATTTTGTTCCTTTTTTATTTTATTTAGTTTAATTTTATTAATTTCATTTTATTTCTTTTTATTTTATTTATTAATTAAATTTTTTGATTTTAATTAAATTTTTTTTATTATATTTTATTTTATTTCAATATGTATATTTATTTATTTTCACAGAGCAATTTTTTTCAGTAAATGATATAACATTTTGATATTATTCACTCTAATCAGCAATTAGTAATTATCACCTAATTGATGATGATGTTGGCACGACAATTTTTTCTTTCTTTGAATTTGCATGTAGCTAACTTGCAATCTATTCATTTCTAACGGTGAGCAAGGGTGACAAAGTAAAAATATATACATACATACACACCTTCATACGCCATACGTGCCTACATTAGAAATTACTCATTCGTTTTTAAACTTAGGGCAAATGTAACAAAGCAAACAGAATTTTCGTTCATTTGAAGAGTTTTGTGTGCATTTAACGAGAATTCATTGAAAATTTATTAGATAGGCTTTAGCACTTGATAACTGTATTTATGTATATAAGTAATCCATAAAGGTAAACGTGTAGTACTTATATATTGTGATATTTATATCCATATGCATATGTATATTCATACACTCAACTGGCACACGCCTCCTTTTTGGGCCAACAAACTGCTACACATGAAGTGCATAATTTTCAATGCATACTTTTAGGCGCTCACCTTAGTTTTCGTTTATGTGCAGATTCATGTATACATTTATTACATGCTTACTGATTTTTGGCGCTAATTTGCCATTTTTTGCAATAATTGTTTATTTTTTTTAAGCAAATTTTTTCAATATAAATATTTTTATTCTATTCATCTTCCCACTCACCTGATGTTGCGATGATGTTGATGATGTTTCCTTAACACTACTACTCGAACTTGTGTTTATGTGCCGCCCCAGGGTCGTTGTGGTTGCATTACTTAAACCATTACCGCTACCATTACAGTTACCCACCGTGAGGCCATTTAAGGCGGGAGTTGTAACTATTGTCTCTCTGCTATTGCTGCCGACGATACCACAACCGCTTGTTGTTGGTGTGCCATTTTTCTTATTGAAATTTTCAATTAAAGACGATGCTGGACTGGAGACGGCACTATGTGAACTATCTGAGAAATCTGACATCTGGAAAGAGGGGAAAAAGAGAAAAAGTTTAATATAAAAAATGTTTAATAAAAAATTTTAATAAAAAAATTTTAATAAAAAAAAAATTTATTGAATATATTTTAGTATAAAATTTATTTAATGAGACATTACATTTACATTTTCAATTTAGTAAATTTATTTATTTAATCATTGTATATTTGTAATTCAATTTTGATAAGCACTTGATTGCATTCAATTTGAATTTCCAGCAATTAAATTGCTAGACATACTGTCGTCTGTGATACTTACATGGAAATAAATACTCATATATACATAAAAGTATTTTCAAATCATTTCTAGGGCAAAATTTTATAAATGTGAGAAAAGAAAATACGTAAGCGCAGCAAATGCATTAATTGACAGCGTAACAATTGTAGAACTAGAAATAGGGTTGAAGGTGAACAACGACGACAAACGATGATAAGCAACGGAGATAATAAAAAGTTGACAGTTCATTGATTAAAATAAATAGTAAATTATTATAAATGCTTACAAAACAACTAATTGACAGTTACATGAGAAGACATGAGCGGCAATGATTTGATGAACTAAATAAAATTTAAAAAAATTATGTAGGAAAAAATTAATTAAAAATAATATTTTTTTCCATAGGATGTTTAGTTAGCCCTAATCTTCAAAAGACGCTGGTATAAATTTTACAGCTGTTGGCTCATTAGTTTATGAACGAGTGAAGCAACTCTTGTTATTGTGAAAAAAATGGATAAAAACGAATTTCGCATGTTGATAAAATATTGCTTTTTGAAGGGGAAAAATACAGTTCAAGCAAAAACTTGGTGACGAGTTTCCGAACATTGCCACAGGAAAATCAGTCATAAGGTATTGGTATGCTAAATTTAGAGCAACGAAGACGGTGAACGCAGTGGACGCCCCCGAAAAGAGGTTGTTACCGACGAAAACATCAAAAAAATCACTAAAAATGATTTTAAATTATCCAAATTTGAAATAGAATCACGAAGCAAGCACTCTAAAGATATCAACTGAACGTGTACATCATACCACTCACGAATATTTGGGCATGCGAAAGCTCTATGCAAACTGGGTGCCCCGCGAACTCACTTTAGCCCAATAACAACGACGAGTTGATGATTCGGAGCAGTGTTTGGAGATGTTCAAGCGTATTAAACCCGAGTTTTTGTGTCGATATGTGACAATGGATGAAACATGACTCCATCATTTCACACCAAAGTCCAATCGACAGTCATTCGAGTGGACTGCGCACAATGAATCCGCTCCAAAGTATGGAAAAATGCAACAGCCGGCTGGCAAGACTATGGCGTGTGTGTTTTAGGATGTGCATGAAATAACTTGCATTGACTACCTAGCAAAAGCAACAGCGACCATCACATAGCATGATAGGACCGTTTGAAGGACGAAATCACGGAAAAACGGTCGCACTTGAAGAAAAAGAAAGTCTGTTTCAGTTATATCGTTGGCAAAAATCCATGAATTGGGCTTCGATTTGTTTCCATATTTGCCGTTTTTTCTAGATCTGTCTCCCAGCGACTCCTTCCTGTTCTCAGATCCTAAAAGAACACTCGCTGGGAAGAACTTTTCGTCGAATGCAGAAGTGATCGCCGAAACTGAGGCCTATTTTGAAGCAAAGGACAAATCATACTACAAAAATGGTATCGAAAAATTGGAGGGTCGCTATAAGCAGTTTATTACCCATGAAGGGAACTATGTTGAATGAAAAAAATTAATTTCGTAAAAAAATGTGTTTTTTACTATTGTCGGCCGTGGACTTTTTAATTAACCTGTTATATTAAAAAAACAGACCAGAAAAATTCCAGATTATCTATTATTGATGCTACTAAACATGGCCAAGATGGAATTAAATAGAATTAGGGCATTGTTTCTAAATCCTGTCTTGTTTTTTAATATTAATAATTATTTTAAATTTGTTTTCTTATAATTATTTTTATTAATTTTTTTTATCCAATAATTTTATTACATAAAATTGCACTCCATTACACTAATTTTAGATATTTTAATTGTATTTTCCGCTAAAAATTTTCAACATTGCCCATTTAAACTGTTGTGATTTTCCTGCTCAATTCGCGAATGAACCGGTAGCACTTTTCTATGCAAGTATCAATTAGCTGCAATTATTGTCAGCCCACACAAGCAAATAAAAACTTGATTTAGTGTCTATTATACGTAATTAGTTACTAGTATTAATAATAGTAATAGTTGGGTGTTTTCAGTTTAAATATAAGGTGTGCATTGGTGGAATCGCTGACTAAAAAAATTGAAATGAAATAAAAAAATTAATTAATATAAACTAATGTAGAATAAAGCAATTTAATTAAAAAAAAAAAAGAATAAACTAAAATTAAAAAAAAACTACATTAACTTAAATAAACTTTAAAAAAAATTAAATTTAATTAAATGATATAACAAATAAAAAAATAAAATATAAAAATTTAAATATTAATATAAATTGAAAAAAAAAATAATATCAAAAAAGAAAATAAAATAAATGAAATAAAATAACTTATAAATAAAGAAAATAAAATAAAACTAAATTAAATATAAATAATAAATATTAAAATAATGTAAAAATAAAATTAATTAAAATAAAAAAAATATAAAAAATAAAAATTAAAAGATAATGATATAAAATAAATTAATATAACAAATTATAACTAATTGAAAAACAAAAAATTAAGAAAAATCTGGTAAATGGATAAATCACCGACCAACCTAGTCGAAAAAATCGTATTATTGGTTTGATTTTCTAAAAATTTCAATTTTATACGTTTGTAGTTGTTTAACACGAACGCAATTTCCCCCCCCCCCCCCCATGAATTGGCCCCAGAACAGACCTATTCGAAAATATCATATATTTGGTACGATTTTCTACAAAATTTGGTACGTAGGTATATGTTTGTCTAAATTAAGATGAATATGATCGATTTATTCAAAAAAATTAGATTTTTTGTTAAATTTAACCGAAATTCAGTATGTAAGTTAGATCAGAGTAGTGGCGTCCACTTTACTTCGTGACAACTTCAATTTGGGAACCTGAGGAAAAAAAGGCAACTAATCTCTTACTATATATATGACACGCATCTCACTGAGTGGGTAAAAATAACTCAGCCGCTCTAATATTTAAAATCCAAATTTCGAATGCGTATACAAATTCATAGCTAGATCAATAATAAAGGGTGATCCAGGTAGAGGTACTTTTTTCAATAACCTTTGAGTCATGTCGATTATTTTTGTTCAGTATTGTTTGTCATTTCATCATGGAAAGACTTACGCCTGAAAAGCGATTACAAATCATTAAACTTTATTACGAAAATTCATATTCTGTAAAGAAAGTATTTCACGCGTTTCGATCAACTTATGGTCAACATAATCGGACTAGAGAGCGTACTATTCGCAGCACCATCACCCATCTTGGGTCCCAGCATTCATTATTGGACAATATTCGACCAAACGGATCACGTCCAGCTGAAGAAAGCAGTGAAGAAAATATAGCGGCCGTAGCTGAAAGTGTACACGAAGACCGTGTAGAATCGATTCGGCGCCGTTCGCAGCAACTAGGACTGACGTGTGGAATTATTTGGCACATTTTACGTCGAGATCTTAAATTGAAAACTTACAATATACAGCTTGTGTAAGAAATGAAGCCGCTCGATCTACCCAAGCGACATCGCTTCGTTCTATGGGCTCTTGAAAAGTTCCAAGGAGATCGGATCCATATTTCTTCAAAAATGATGCCGGTGAGAACGTAACCGTCAATAGCGACCATTGTCGCGCCATGATAACCGACTATTGATCCCTGAAATTGAAGCTCGTGATCTCATGGACATTTGGTTTCAACAAGACGGCATCAATCAATGTATTTATTGACAGAACACTTCGGTGAGCAGATAATTTCACGTTTCGGGCCGGTCGATTGGCCACCAAGATGGTGTTATAACACATCGTTAGACTTTTTCCTGTGAGGATATGTAAAGTCTAAAGTCTATGTGGACAATCCCTTGGAGCAAAAATTCACGCGTTGGATTCGCCTGTGACCACTCGAAATGCTTCAATGAGTAATCGAAAATTGGACTCAACGGATGGATCATCTGAGACATAGCGGCCAACATTTGAAGGAGATAATCTTCAAAAAATTAATGCCAACGACTGTTCTTTCGAATTATAATAAACATTCCCCATTAAATTTCAGTTCTCTGTATTTTTTTCATTAAAAAAGAACCTCGAAATAGATCACCCCTTAGAATTTCAAATATTAATACAAATTGTATTTAATAAATAATTATTAAAAAAAATTTATATGGAATATTATTCAACGTTGAAAACTATTTATTTGTAATATATTTTTATTGGCTGAGACGTGTAAAGAATTCATATATCAGTTGCATACATACATATATCTAATATGACATAACAACCAGACACACCCACAAAATCTAATTAACATGCAAATATTATAAGATATTCCGGGATGTGTATGCGCATGTGCAGTACATTTAAAAAATATAAATTATTTAAAAATTTGGAAGAAAACAAATTTAATAAATCAATATGCATACAAATTGCTTTAAGTGTTTAGCAAAATAATAAATCATACATATATATATATATATATATAGATATATATATATATATATATATATATTTATATATAAGTATAAGCATGACAAATGCACATAGATAATGAAAATCTGCTAATTAACTCTATTAAGGTTACTGTATGCTTGCAAGAAATAAATTGTAATGTCTCACTGTTTCACTGACAATAAAATTTATGCGTACAAACTAACGCCTCTCATCGCACAAGACTGACTGAGTTGTGAGCTCAACAGATGTCTAAAAAAATTTAATAAATCGATTGAGCATTAGAAACTGACAATCGCAGCGGCGCAGATAACTTAGTTGTCAAAATTTTTTTTTTTTTTTTTTTACAAAGCAACTTACTTCATTAAAATAACAAATATCGAATGTGTGAATTTCAATACAAGAATAATTAATTTTCCAACTTTATGGAAGGCTTAGTTGCCGTAGCTTCAGTAATATGTAAACATAGATGCTTGCATATATACTCATACAATTGAAGACATATGTAGGCTGGGATTATCATACGATTGTTTATTGTTTAAATAAATGTGCATATGCAAATCCATATTAATAGTGGACAATGAGTAAATTGTGTACTATAAACAATGAGAATTTGTATATTCAAATACAAATGTATTTGAATAGTGCCTGCAATGCAATTGTAACGTTGGTCAGTTATGGCTGGCACGCCGCGTGCATCAGTCAAGTGAATACCTTCAACTATTCATATATATATACGCATATACCTTCACTACTATTATTTTTTTACATTTAGATATATGTACATTTAACAGGTTTAATTACATAGAAAATACATTAGCGTATAAATCTAAAATGCTAATCAGGCTGTCAAAGGAAATCCCACGTTTTACATTTTTGTTATTGCTCAAAAAAAAAAAAAAAAAAAATTATGCATGCACACACATACTGTATTTAAAACATTAACAATAATGACAAAGTTTGTGGCAGTGTCGAATAACTATGTAATAGAGCTCCATTAAATGTTTAAGTTTATTGTTTAATTTCATTTTATTTGCATACATTTCGTTCTATTTTTTCATTTTGTTTTTCTTGTTTACTTTATAAAATTTTTTAAAAAATTGTAAAGTATATTTTATTTTAATTTAATTTATTTATTTTCTTTTATGATATTTTATTTTATTTAATTTTATTTTTAATTTATTTTATTGTAATTTATTTTATTTATTTAATTTTGAGGGGTGATCAGAGTAGAGGTACTTTTTTCAATAACATTTTTTTGACAGATCACGCATGAGTCGTGTCAGCTCTCTTTGTTCAGTATTGTTTGGCATTTCATCATGGAAAGACTTGAGCCTGAACAGCATTTACAAATCATTCAACTTTATTACGAAAATTCACGTTCTGTAAAAAAAACTGTAAAGAGTGTGTTTCGCGCGCTTCGCTCAACTTATGGTCAACGTAATCGGCCTACTGAGCGTACTATTCGCAACACCATCAGCCATCATGAAGCCCAGCATTCATTAATGGACAATATTCGATCGAATAGACCACGTCCAGCACGCAGTGAAGAAAATATAGCGGCCGTAGCTGTGAGTGTACACGAAGACCGTGGAGAGTCGATTCGGCGCCATTCGCAGCAACTCGGACTGACGTATGGAACGACTTGGTGTATTTTACGTCGAGGTCTTGAATTGAAAGCGTACAAAATACAGCGTGTGCAAGAATTGAAGCCGTTCGACGTTCATAAGAGACATCGATTTGCTCTGTGGGCTCTTGAAAAGTTCCAAGAAGATCCGAAGTTTTTTAGCCAAATTCTGTTCGGCGATGAGGCCTATTTCTGGCTCAATTGGCATGTAAACAATCAAAACTGCCACATTTGGGACGAAGCGCAACCTGAAGAGATTCAAGAACTTCCATTTCATGCAGAAAAGACAACGGTTTGGTGTGGTTTGTGGGCCTGTGGAATCATCGGTCCATATCGGTCTTTAAAAATGATGAGAACGCAACCGTCAATGGCGACCGTTATCGCGCCATGATAACCGGTTATTTGATACCTGAAATTGAAGCTTGTGATCTCCGCAACACTTGGTTTCAACAAGATGGCGCCACTTCACACATATCGCATCAATCAATGGATTTATTGAGAGAACACTTCGTGGGGCAGATAATTTCACGTTTTGGGCCGGTCAATTGGTCACCAAGATCGTGTGTTATCACACCCTTAGACTTTTTCCTGTGGGGATATGTAAAGTCTAAAGTATATGCGGACAATCTCGCTTCGATTCAGACCTTGGAGCAAAACTTCACGCGTGTCATTCGTCAGTTAACAGTCGAAATGCTCGATCGAGCCACGGCCAACATTTGTGAGAGATATAATCTTCAAAAAATAAATGCCAAAGAATTTTCTTTTGAATCATAATAAACATTCCCCATTAAATTTGAATTTTTTGTGTTTTTTTCTTTAAAAAAGTAGGAAACGTCGAAATGGATCACCCTTTATTAACCGACGAAAAATAAGTTTCTTAACTTTCGAATATATTTTTATGTTTGACCGCGCATAAGTTTTTACTGAGTTTTCGGATATTGAGAATTATTTTTTTACTGAAAAGAATAGAGTTCGTAATGGTTCCATCAATTTGACTCTATCTATAGTTCTGAAAATTTTAATCATAGAGATGGGAAAGGGGGGATACTTCATTGATTTCAACGTATAAACCCAAAGGACCCCATAGTCCGATTCTAATAATTCGTTTTGTATTGGATAAAGCATACCTCGAAGTATGTCCCAGAGAAAGTTGGAGGAAAAAGTTTTAGCCAGATTGTAGGGAAAGGGGGATGATGCATAGATTTTTGATTGAATAAATTTAATTTTTTAAATATATTTTATATTATTTAAATGTATTTTAATGTATTTTTTTTTTGGTTTTTCTAATTTTAATATACATTTTTTTAGCTATATTTTTTGGTTAATTTCATTTTGATTTATTGTATTTACTTTATTCAATTTTTTAACATATTTTCTATATTATATTTTTTATTATATTATTTAAATTTTTTTATTTTTTTATTTACTTTTTTTTGTCTTATATTATTGGGTGTATAAATTATTTCGGTCGGTCGGTGACGGCTTCGCGTCAAAGACAAAGAGCATCCTGACCGACCCAAAAAGTTTGAATATTAGGAATTGGAGTCTTAACTGCATCAAGATCAGTATTAAATGCAAACTTTTAGCGACTAAAACTTCAGGATATCAGTTCTGCAATGCGCGAAAAATGGCCAGAAACAGTCGAAAGGCATGACAAGATGATTTTGCAACATGACGTCGCTCGGTCGCACGTGGCTGTAACGGTCAAAGACTAGAAACGCTGACTGAAATTGGAGGTCTTACTCCAACCGTGATATTCTCCAGACCTTGCACCTTTCGTCTATTGGCTTTTTCGACGAATGCAAAACGATTTGGGGCCTCAACGGTTCGGGTGCTTTGAAGAAATTGATGGCTCAATTATTGGATTGAGGACAAAAGGACTCGTTTTTTTGAGATGGTTTTCGAAAATTACCATGGGAAAAAGTGGTCGCACTTTTTTTTAAAACAAAAATATAATTTTTTTAATTTTTATTTAATTATTTTATTTATTTATTTTTTTTTTTTTATTTTTTTTATTTTTTTTTTTTTTGTCCGTAACCATTTCTTAATTATGTCTTCTTAATTATTCGTCTTAAAATTTTTTAACACATTTTACAAAACCTTCCAGGTGTGACCTTGTTGAAAGCCTGTTTTGATAAAAAAAATTAAAATTTTTTTTCAATTCAGCTATTAATTATTTAATCATGAATTTGAGGTGTCTTAATGGCAAATTATGTATAATCAATTAACAAGAGTTAGTTAATGTTGATTAATGCCAAAGTAAATTAAATTTGCTTTTTTTATTTTTTTATGTTATACGTGCTACTGGTAGCAAATCTAAGTTGATAAACAAGATTTGAATTTGGTACTGCTTTACATACATACATACAAAAAGTATGAATGAAGTTCATTTCTTAGTCTCCAATTAAATCTGTGCGCATATTGGATGGATTAGTTTACTTAGTTAAGCTCAAAATTTATCTGGAGAGACAAAACTTGAAAATTGTTAAGGAATATTTTTTTAAAGAATTAAATTTTTCATTACACAAATTTTTCCAGATGATGAAAAATAATACTTTTTCTAGTAAATATAATTTATTTAACTTAAATAAAAAAAAAATTTGTTATTTTTTTTTATATAAAGGGTTTTCCAAACGTGATGATATGATTTCTAAGTGCCGTTTTGGTCATTTTTAGCATGCCGTAATGTTTACAATTTCATCATCTGACCAGTATAAACCTTGTGATTTTGCTAAGTTTGCCTTGGAGCAACGTGAAAACGACAACGATTTTTTTAAGAAAATCATCTCCTCCGATGAGGCTCACTTTCATCTGAGTGGTGCGGTAAAACCAAACAAAACTGTCGATTCTGGTATGAAGAACACATGTTTATTCATGAACAATCATTATATTCACCCAAATTGACAGTTTGGAGTGGTTTTTGGTTTGGTGGAATCATCGGTCCGTACTTCTTTCGAAATGAAGCTGGTGGTAGCACCGTTACTGTCAATGAAGAGTGGTATAGATCGATGATAACCAACTTTTTATTGCACCAATTGGAAGAAGTTGATCTTAACAACATCTGGTTCTAACAAGACAAGGCTACGTGTCACACAGCACGTGCAACGTTATTGTGAGAAAAGTTTGGAGATTCGATTTTTTCAAGGAATTGTGACATTGAATGGCCTGCAAGAAGTTGTGATTTAACACCATTAGACTACTTCTTGTGGGATTATTTGAAGTCATTGGTCTTTAGCAATAAACCAGGCTCTCTTCAGGCTTTAAAAGTCAATATTGATTCATGATATACGACTTGATTTAGTGGAAAAAGTGCTCGAAAATTGGTTTAATTCAATTCGTTCCTGCAAAAGAAGTTGAGGAGGCCATTTGAATGATGTTATATTCAGAACTTAATTGTATTGATTGTACTTCGCATTAAATAAAAAACATAATTCAAATGATTTTCCTTAACAAAGTTTGTGTTTTTTTTTAAATATATCATATCACTCTTATTGGAAAACCCTATACATGCATATGTTTTTTAAATTCTATTTACGCTTGTTGAAAGTCATGAAATTATTTTTATTTATTTATTTATGTACAAATCATGCGCAATTTATTGTGAAAATCAAATATTTTTCTTTACTTCAATTATACAACATCCTTATCAGCTCTAGAGAATGTTTTCAATATATTAATTACAAATTTTATAATGTTCCTGATAAGTTCGAAAAAAGGGAAACCACACTAATCTTACTTCTACACAAAGATTTTATACTGCTAGTGACGGGAAATTGAATGGAGCGAGTTTCATGTTCACTTAAAACAACAAAGCGACATTATTTGAAGCTGAGCAAAATAAAAGGATTAAAAAAAAAATTTTGATGTAAAAAAAAAAAACTGTGGCAGTTGAATTGACTGTAGCCACTGGCGCAGTTTCCCACATGCAAAGGAGCTCATATATATTCTATGTAAATGCATATATTATGAGTGTGTAAAAAGCCAAGTGTTCGTATGGGATGGGTAGGTGTTACTACAATAAAAGCGCCCCACACACACATGCAAACACAGCAAGGCCAACGACACATTAATGTGTTTTTTTAACATGCACCCACTTACAGTTGGTGGCAGCTAAAGGCGTCTACTTAATACGTGACCTAGTCGGAGTTACAAACATATATACATACATACATATACACATTTTTTGATAATTATAGATTTTCTTTTTGCTGAAAATTAGAGCATTTTCATATACACAAAATAAATGCTCAAGTTAACGTTCGGAATTGTGCCAATGCCTTTTTGCTACTAAATTTGCTCTTGTATTGCAACTAGAAATAAATAAGTGAAAAAAATCGCAATAATCAAATGTTTAACATTTCTCTTTACTTAAATCCACTTTGGCTGGGTTTCCTACTTTGCGTTCTTTACCGAAAACCAAAAAAAAAAAAAAAAATCAAATTGCTTTTGACCAAACTTTCTTAGCCGGTAAGTGATTCATGGCAAGCCAATGCCATTTTTAGTTCATTGTAAATGTATGTGTGTGTGTGCGCACTTGTATGCATGTGTTTGTGTTATAATGTTTGCAAATCGATTTTAACTTGAACTTTCCACTTATTTGTTTTACTTTTTTTCACTTTTTTTAATATTTATTATTTTTAATATATCTTATTTTTTCAATTTTTTGTATTTTTTCTTACTTGGCGACAGTCAGTCAGCAAGTTTATGAGTTCTAAGAAAGAATGTTGCAAGTGTTTTGTGGCAAAGGGTGTGCCTGCGTGTGCAATAATACGTTTCGGTTTTTTTTTTTTTTGCACCATTTTCACAGCTTTCAAAACTTGTTTCTCGCACTTTTCATACAATTGTATATACATATGTCTGCATGTATGGTTGTGTTTGTACTTAAAGCTGTCATTTGGCACGCGATATTAAAGTGCACAGTGGCCAATCCTTGAAACCAGCCGTAAATAATTGCTTGAGCACGCGTTGAAGTGAAAGTGTGTATGTGTGTGTTGGTATGTAATTAAAATTTTTTTGCAACAATTTGCCACACGACAATGTAGTTTATGTGGTTCATTGCTTGACATAAAATGTCAGAAACAAGAAAAAAAAATAAAAAAATAAAAAATAAAAAATAAAAAAATAAAAAAAATAAAAAAAAATATATATATGTATATAGGTTTATTGTCAGTCACATGTGGCTAATAAACACGATTATTTCAAAATTTATTTCGTTTATTTTAGTTAACTTTGTGCTAAGTGTTTTGTGCTTAAACAATTTTCATGTGAATTTATTTTTTTTATTGGAAACTTCGCTTATTTGGCTAAATAAATAATGATTTCAGAGCGAAAAAATTATATTCGACAAACTTTTACGGTTAGAAATGAATTGCTAACCTATAAACAAGGTCTTATATGTCTTTATATATATATTTTTTTTATTTTTTCACTGGATTTTTACACACAGACTATAGTTAAAGCTTTCAAAATTTTTTTCTAATGATACTAAACGTTTAGGCTACTTAAATTTTTAATATGAAAAAATTTTAATTACTGAAAAGTGGCAACTTTAGCTCTAATTGTTCACTTCTATTTTTCTTTTAATATTTCCCTAACTTTTCTTTCTTAATTTATATGAAATTTTACAATATAGACCAAAAAACCATTAAAATTAATTTTTAATTTACTTTCAATTCTTAAAATGTTGGCAACCCTATTTTCCGAATTGCAGAATTTTCGTTTTTACTATATTTTACTTTGAGCGTATGTTCAATATAGGGGTTTCCAATAAGAGTGATTTCTTTTTAAAAAAATCTCTCTATTTTTTAAGTAAATTTAAATGCTTTTTTATTTACTCTGAAGTACGATCGATACAATTAAGTTCTGAATATAACATCATTCATATGGCATCTACGACTTCTTTTGCAGGAACGAATTCGATGAACCCAATTCTTGAGCACTTTTTCAACTAAATCAAGTCGTATGTCATGAATAGCACGTTCAATATTGACTTTTAAAGCTTGAAGAGAGTCTGGTTTAAGACTAAAGACTTCAAATAACCCCCAAAACTAGTAGTCTAATGGTGTTAAATCACAACTTCTTGCAGGCCATTCAATGTCACAATTTCTTGAAATAATCGAATCTCCAAACCTTTTTCGCAATAATTCAGTTGTTGCACGTGCTGTGTGGCACGTAGCCCCGTCTTGTTGGGACCAGATGTTGTTAAGATCAACTTCTTCCAATTGTGGTCATAAAAAGTTGGTTATCATCGATCTATACCGTTCTCCATTGACAGTAACGGTGTTACAAGCTTCATTTCGAAACAAGTACGGACCGATGTTTCCACCGGACCAAAAACCCCACCCCAAACTGTCAATTTAGGTGAATTTAATGGTTGTTCATGAATAATTTGTGGATTTTCTTCGCACCAAAATCGACAGTTTAGTTTATTTACCGCACCACTCAGATAAAAGTGAGCCCCATCGGAGAAGATGATTTTCTTAAAAAAATCGTTATCTTTTTCAAGTTGTTCCAAGACAAAATCAGCAAATTCACGACGTTTATGGTGGTCCAATGGCTTCAGTTCTTGAGTGAGGACAATTTTATACGGCTGCAAGCCCAAATCCCTTCTCAAAATCCGCCAGGTTGTGGTTTGAGACAGTCCAAATTCTTGAGAACGTCTTGGAATCGACAAATTGCTGTCTTCAGCAAAACTTGCCTGAACAGCAGCAATATTTTCATTACTTCGACCGGTTCTTTGTCGATGAATATCGAGCGCAGGTGGACGATTATTACGACCATAAAATGGCGAAAATGCACGAAAAGTTGCAATTGCAGAACGATTCTTTTGATAATAATATTGAATAATTTGTAAACGTTGTTCTTACGTATATCTTACCATGATGAAATTTCAAGCATTGCTGAAGACAATGAAAAAAAAAACATATTAAAACTGGCCAAAACGACGCTTAGAAATCATATCATCCCTATTGGCCAACCCTTTATTAAACCTATTTTTATTATCCCAAAAGTTTCTTCAACTCAACTGTTAAGTTCAAATTTTTGTTTGTTAAACATTTTTGTACTTTAATATACCCAGTTTTGGTTTAATGCCATTTTTTGGTGCTCAAATGTGTTTGTTGACATTTTGCATACAGCACGTGATATTGCGTGTTTCAGGTCAATTTATGATGCAAAAGCTTTCAGAGCTATGTTCGTACATAACCTATATTTAAATACATATTTACTAACGATGTACATATGAACATATATAACAGATCTCAAATAATATTTATTTACTAACTTTTTGGCGTACAAACAAGTTTTATTATTTAAAAAAAAGGAAAAAAAATTAAAATTTATATTTTTTCTAAAGGAAAACATAGTTTAAATTAAATCGAAATTAAGCGAAATAGAAAAAAAATTAATCTAATTAACATACAAAAAAAACATAATATGAAATAAAATAAAATAAATAAAATGTAAAATAAATTTAAGAAATAAAAAAAATTTAAATATTAAAAAAAAATTTAATTATTAAAAAAAATTTAAAAAAATAAATTAAATTTATTAAATTTAAGAAAATATAGAATTAAAAAAAAATAAAATATAACAAAAAAATAGTAATAATATAAAATCACACAAGATGAAGTAAAAAAATTAAATTAAAAAAAAAAACGAGGTATGTTCAAAAGAAAAAGTGAATTTTGATTTTTTTCGCAGGTTTTCGATTATCGATATTTTGTTTTTGTTATAATATGCTTGCATTAGGAGCTAATTTCGAATAGTAGTTTGTTTTTGACAACAGAAGAGATTAGTCACGTTTTTGTGGGCTCTTCGATTTTTGACTTTCAAAAGAAATGGATCAAAGAATATGTATTAAATTTTGCATTAAAAATGGAAGAAAGTGCTCCAAGGCACTTGAAATATTGACTGTGGCATTCGGTGAGTCCACTTTGTCTCAAAAAAGTGTTTATAAGTGGTACAAGCGCTTTACAGAAGGCCGAGAAGATGTTGCTGACGATGAGCGTCCTGGAGGTGCGACCACGTCAACAAGCGAACAAAGCATCGAAAGAGTGAAAAAAATTGTTCTTAAAATTCGTCAAATCACTATTAGGGAAGTTGCAGAGGAGATTAGCATATCAATCGCCACATGCCGTTCAATTTTCTTGAATGGTTTGGGCATGAAACGTGTGACAGCGAAGTTTGCTCCGAAATTGCAAAAGCAATTTGGAATTAAAATCGCTCAGAGCTGTTGAATGACGTCAACAGCGATCCGGATTTGCTCAAACGGGTCATAGCTGGTGATGAAACGTGGTTATAAGGTGATGACGTCGAAACCAAGGCCCAATCATCCCAATGGAAGCTGCCAGATGAGCCAAGACCGAAAGATGCACACCAAGTTCGATTTTGCTCACTGTTTCCTATGTTTACCATGGTGTGGTGCATCATGAGTTGCTGCCAAAATGTCGTACAGTTAATAGGGAATTCTACAAGGAAGTTATGCAACGTTTGCGTGAAGCAATACGCCTAAACGATCGGAATTGTGGAAAAACAAATCGTGGATTCTGCATGACGATAATGCACCACCGGCTCACACATCAATACTTATTCGTGATTTTTTGGCCAAAAACAAATTCATAATCATGCCTCAACCGTAATCACCCCAACACTAAAGAGCCCAATGAAAGGAAAGCGTTTTGCCACAATTGATGAGATCAAGTCAGAATCGAAGAAAGAGCTGATGGCCATATCGAAAAGCGCAGTTCAGAAGTGCTTCGAGGATTGGAAAGAACGTTGGCACAAGTGTATTATATCCGAAGGGGATTACTTTGAAGGTGGCAAAATAGATATTGATGAATAAATAAGCACTTTTCCAAAAAAAATTATAAATTCACATTTTACTTTGAACACACCTCGTATATAAAAAATAGAAATAAAATAAAATGAATTCAATTAATGAAAAATAAAATAAAATCTAATAAAGACATAAAAAATAAAATAGTTTAAAATGAAACAAAATAAAGATAAATAATAAAAAAGTAAAATAAAAAATTCTTAAAAAATATTATGTGAGATAAAATAAAAAAATAAAATTAAAATAAACATAAAAAATAAAAAATTAAATTAATTTAAATTCAAATAAAATAAAATAAAGTTAAATACATATTTAAATTACACCACACACAGCTGCAATTCAATAGAAACCAAAATGATACTTTTAATTTACGAAAAATATTTCAACTGATGTGCCATCTAAATATTATTAAAACTAATAAAAAAAAACGATTAACTAATTTTTTTCAAAATTAACAACTTTCAGTCATCTGCCCAATTTAAGTCAAAGCTCTTTTCTGCTAATACTAAAAACAAAATTCTCAAAAATACTATTAAAAAAAACTGAAAGAAGTGCTATGCATTATTGTATGTAAATACTGCTGGCAACGGGCTGAAAAAAGTGTCAACAACACCGTCATTTAGAATCAAGTATAAGCACGCAAATGAATATTTAAAAAAAAAATTTTTTTTTTGGTAAACTTATAATTCAAAAGCAATAAAAATCACATTCAAAGCCGCTTAAATCTAATACATACTCAGGCGAGTTTAAAAACGATTTCTTATTGGTTCAAAAAATTTATTCTTTCTGCTTTTTTCTTTCGTTTTTTTTTTTTTTTGTTAGTCCATTCATCCATCAATCTATCGGTATTTGCATATATAACTATATGTAAATCGGTAGCTGATTATTTCACAAGTTTTTGAAATGATTCGCAGTTGTTTAATCTACCACACTTGAGCGTTGAGCGCATCTTTTGTTCTTTGACAAATGTTTACATTTACGAAACTTGACAATTGATTTGATTGTCGGCCCCTCAGTTGTTCACCTTTCGGTTGCTACTGGTTTTGGATGCTTTGCATAGCGTTTACTTCAATCTCTTGTTCTAATGAAGTTGGTGGGAGATCATGTCTTAAGTTAATTTAAATTACTTATAAATATATATAATAATTCATATTTTTTATTTAAAAATAATAAATATTTTTCAGTTTTATGTTTTCGCTCATTTTTATTTAATTGTACATAAAATTCATATTGAAATAAAACAATTTTCTCAGAATATTAAACGCAAATTTTAAAATATTTATTTTAATATAATAAATAAAAAATAAAAATATTACAATCAAAATTAAAATGAAATAAAGTAAATTAAAATTAAATTAAATTAAATTAAAAAAATAAAATAAAATAAAATAAAATAAAAATAAAATAAAATAAAATATTATTGAAAAATATATTTAAAAAAAATAAAATAAAATAAAATAAAATTAAATTAAAAAATTTATATATAAAAAATAAAATAAAAAAATAAAACGATAAAAATTAAAAAATAAAAATTAAAAAATTAAAAAAATTAATAAAATTAAAAAACATAAAAAATAAAATAAATATAAAAAAAAAATAATAGCAAAAAATTGAATTAAATTAAAGAGAACTAAGGTAAAAAAATTAATTATAAAGTAATACCGAACCCCAAACAAGAGACATTAAGATAAATCTATATCGATAAAAGGAAAAAAATAATTGTTAACATGGAATAAATATATAAGTATTCATTTATTTAATTACCATATATGAAATATACATATATGTATGTATAACATGAATAAACGCTGATTATTTCCTCCATAAGCTTAACTAAAGCGTAGCAAATTCAAATCTCTGCTGTAAACACTTAAATATACATGTGTATATATGTATATATTACCTTAAGTACACAATTAATACAATTAATTATTTGAAATGTGCGTGGCGTATAAGTTGCCGAATATAATTAAATCATTTAAAGTGTTCAAGAAACAATTAAAACCAATTTTTGTATTAACAAAAAATATAAAAGCAATAAAAAATACATAAAATCAACACTACTTAGTACAACAACAACAGCCACAAACTCAACCACACTCAAAATACTTAATATTTAACGGATACACTAATGATTAATGACCAAAATTGCCGCACATTGGAACTACGAAACGCATTTCAACATATGCAAATTGCATTATTAATTAATTTTGATTTAATTTTGATTATGTGTATATGCTGTATTTTTTTTAATATGGTTTAATATGGTTTGGTTTGCACATCACTTGCTTTTCTCAAGGTCAATTGCACTTTGTTTTTAAGGAAAATATAAAATATGGTAAAAAAATTCAATTACATTAAATTCAATTAAAATAAGTTAAATTAAATAATAAATTGAAATCAAAAAATTTCAAAAAATTAAACACAATATAATGAAATAATATAAAGTGAAATGAAGTTAACCAAAGTACAAAAAAATAATTTACAATAAAACAAAGTAAAGCAAAATAAAATATTAAAAATAATGAATTAAAAATTAATAAATAATTTAAACTAAATTATAAAAAATAATTTTAATTAAACAAGAATAATAATAAAAAAAATAAAAAATTAAGTAACGAAATAAAATAAACTAAACTAAATTAACATAAAATAAAATAAAATAAAATGAAAATTAAAAAAATAAAAAGAATTAAAATAAAATAAAATACAAAAATACACAAAAAAAAAAAAAATAAAATAAAATAGAATGAAATAAAATTAAAAAAATAAAAAAAATAAAAAAATAAAACTAAAAATGAAAAATTAAAAAAAATTGAAATAAAAAATAAAAATTAAAAAAAATTTAATAAAAAATAAAATAAAATAAAAATTAAAATAAAAAAATTAAATTAAATAAAATTAACTGAAATAAAATCAATTAAAATAAAACACAATAAAATAAAAAAAATTTATAAAATAAAATAAAATAATTGAGTAAATTTAAAAAATTTAAATTCAGTAAAATGTAATTAAGAAAGATAAAATAAATTAAACAAATATGAAGCAAAAAATATATAAAATAAAATAAATGAAAATAAAAATAAATTGAAATAAATTTAAATCAATATTAAATTAAATTGAATGAAATGAAATTAAAAAATACAATAGGGGAAAAAAATAAAATTGAAAAACAAAATAAAATTAAAAATCGAATAAAAAAAATAATTAAAACAAATTTAAATAAAAGTTAAAAGTATGTTGTTGTTTATTATTAACACTTTAAAAAAAATATTGAAAATGCCTGAAAGTTACGATCTCTAGACTCTAGATAAAAAAAATGAAATCAAATACAAAATAAAATAGAGTAGCAAAGAAAACAAAACAAACCAAAATTTGCTTGTAAAAATAAATAAAACTGGAAAAAAAGAAAAAAACATAAAGTAAAATATATAAAAAGAAATAAAGTAAAAAATAAAATAAAATAAAAAATAAAATAATGTAAAATATATAAAGTGAAATAAATTAATATAACACAAAATAATAAAAAATTCAATAAAAGAAAATAAATAAAAAAGAATGGAAAAGCAGAATAAAATTATATTAAAGTCAGAAGCCCACAAAGCACATTAGGGGTATTCTCTTTGTCTAGGAAATGCATGCTATGCAAATATTTCCTATGGAATTGTGCTAGAGATCGAGAGTACCCCCGTTGCAAATTTGTGACATATTCAAGTGAAACAATAACAACCACACAGGCACTGGGTTACTTTTCCTTCACAAGGGTTGTTTTTTCCTTCTTGCTAGCTGTGGGAAATAAATATACATAGGTTTTGGTATAGGATATTTTTCCTATCGTAGCATATGTTTTTTGCATGTGTTTTGTTGTTGTGCTATTGCACGGATGGGACATTTTTCCTATCCGTGCACCGTAGCAGGCATTTCCTAGACTAAGAGAATACCCCTATTGATTTTCAAATTGTAGCAAAGTACTCAAGAGCACCGTTTTTAATCTTTTGTATTGGCATTGCACAAAAAATTTGTTTGTAAATATCTATATCATAAACAAATATACAATTATATATACGAGTAAAATACATGCACATACGAACATATGTGCATTGCCCTCTCAATGACTTCGTTTGTTTGCCAATTCTAAAACCGACGCACATTTGAAGCACACACTTAGTGGAATCAATATATGAACATAAAATGCAAATAAGTATGTAAATATGCACATTCATATACATATACAAATAGTTGGGCGCATAGATAAAAGTAACAAAGGCATCAAAGTATTATTTCACTTAAGCGAAAGTGCGCTGAACATTCGATTGTCTAATAAATTGTGGGCTCACTAGAATGTTGTTAGTTTATCGCTTCGATTGACTTTAGCAATCGCAACGTCTGTGCTACTGGCTTTTACTTAAATAAATAAAAATAAAAAAGCTGAAATCGTAAGTGTAATAAGTGAATTAAGTACTAGTGCACTTAGAGAAATAAAGGTTTTTTCTTTTGGAAGCGTCATATACAGTGGAGGACAAAAGTCTACATACACCGCCTGTATTCGTTGTGTAGAAAGTACATTCACTTTGTTCAAAATTGTAGGTATAAAACAAATCCATTCTCTAATATAAAATAAAACAATTATGGTAAAAAAAATGCATAACTGTCCTTAACAAAAGTCTACATACACCACGGATTTACTAGCAGTTATGTCGATATGCTGTGTTAATATGACGGTTAGGTACCCTTTTTTACCATTTTTTTTGCCTTATGTTTTCTAATTTGCTAGTATTGGTTTTAGTTGTGGTTTAAACACATTAGCATCAACAATGGCTTCTCGAAAAGAAATATCCATTGACGTTAGAAACTTGGTTATTCAGCACAGAAAAGAGAAGAAAT
Source organism: Neoceratitis asiatica (assembly GCA_030068015.2). Classification (NCBI taxonomy): domain Eukaryota; kingdom Metazoa; phylum Arthropoda; class Insecta; order Diptera; family Tephritidae; genus Neoceratitis; species Neoceratitis asiatica. Next base: position 65,831,210 of record CM061526.1, read on the forward strand.
GGTATGGTGAAATTTCAAAAATTTTAAGCTTAAATCCGCCAAAGGTGCAGGCCATTGTAAAAACTTTGAAAAAAATGGATACACCGAAAATAAATCCCGTGTTGACCGCCCGAAGAAACTAACTCGAAGAAATATCAGCTTTATTCTGAAGGAAGTGAATGATGATTTTAAAGTTACTGCTGCAAAGTTAGCCGAAAACATCACAAGCTCATCAAAAAAGTGTGTCCATCCAAGAACAATTCGAAGAGCTCTGAACGATAACGGATTCCACAGTAGAACTTCACGTAACAAGCCTCTTATTTCTAAATAAAAATCGTTAAACTTCGCTTGGAGTTCGCTAAAGCACATTTAGGCAAGGGAATGGATTTTTGGCAAAAAGTCTTGTTCACAGACGAATCGAAGTTCAATATATTCGGCAGCGATGGAAGAGTAAAAGTTTAAAGAAAAAAAAAAACTCTACACTTAACTCCAAAAATATAGTACCAACAGCGAAGCATGGTGGCGGCAACGTAATGGTTTGGGGAGCGGTTGCGGCATCTGGAGTTGGAAAGCTGGCTTTTATTGAGGTTAAAATGGATCAGTTCAAATATAAGTCATTGTTGGAAGCTAATCTGAAGCCTTCGGTGGACAGTTAGGAGCTTAGCGCAGACTGGATCATTCAACAGGATAACGATCCAAAACACACGGCCCACATTGTTAAGGATTGGTTGCTTTATCATGCTCCAAGGCAACTGCACACACCACCTCAAAGCTCAGATTTGAATGTTATTGAACATGTCTGGGAAATTTTTGAGCGAAAAACTAGAAAAAAACAGATTTCCAGTCCGGTATTACTCAAAGAACGTCTTATTGAATCTTGGCGTAGTATTACTCCATCAGAATTGACAAATTTAGTAACTTCGATGCCACAATGGCTTCAAGCTGTTATTAATGCGAATGGTAAACCAACTGAATACTAAAAAGATCAGGTTACCTGATATTAACCAAAGTTTTTGCGCTAAGATGAGTTATGTATGTACTGTATGTATAGTCTTGTCATTGTTGGATTTACGCTTTTTTTGTCATAGCTTTACTACATATTTGACGTTAAAAAATGATTTTTGTTGGTTTTTTATGATAAGGGAAAATAGTTGAAGCAAACTGTGTCGTTAAATTTTCCATTAAACTTTTTGGACTATCAATTCAACGAAAACAGGGGGTGTATGTGGACTTTTGTCTGCCACTATATACACATTCGAATATATGTACATGAATTTATGAAAATATGAAAAATATTAAATTAATTTCTTAATATTTTTATGAAAATTATAAATTATTATGTAGGCAGGTTTTAAAATTTTTGTTTGTTTTATTTTTTATAATTTTTTTTTTTGTTTTTTTTATAATTTTTTTTTTTGATTTTTTTGTCAAATCTGTTCCTTTTTAAAGCATTATTTAAATTTTTGTTCAACCTTTTTTTTTACAGTAAACAATATCTGCATCTTTCTTATATCTTTCGTTTTACTCATAATTTATTTTAGTTATTATTTTTGCATGCTTTTTTCCACAGTGCATGTTGTTAGTCACAAAAAAAAAGTAATAAATGGTTTGTATATGTATATATGCTTAGAAAAAAAAAACACAATTTAGTGCAGTTAATCAGTCTACGGTCTACTTACGTGCACAATAAATTGCCCCGCCCCTGTCTGGCTAAATAGCAACGTGACAGACGTTGTCAGCGCAAAATCATTTACATATCAATTCTGACTTTTCATTTATTTATATATGTAATTTTATTACATATTCAACGTCGTATTTTAATTGATTCCAACTGTTTTACACAATTCATTCTTAATAATAATTTATTTTGTATTTAATTAAATGTGGCGATTCAATTAAATACCAGCTATATGTGTTTGTATATACATACATATGTATGTGCATGCGCTGTATGCAAAGTTGCTGTGAAACGGCTGTTGATCGATAAGTGGTGATCTCGTAGAGAAAGCATTTCCGGCTTTGAGTTGCACGTGTTTTTTTGCACAAATGTGTTGAAATTGTATTGAATTTGTTTGAATTTTTTTGGTTTAGCCAATACTGTAGTGATATGCAGTTACTACAAATTTACATTTGCCTAGTCACAGGTGGAAGAGGTAGAATGAAAAATTTCAATGAGAAAAAATAGAGAAAATAAAAAAATATAATCTATCATTGAAAGCTCAATTATTTATCGGCTAATTCCCTGAACTTGACCAAGCTACGAGTATATTACAAAACCGAGCAGAAAGGTATGCACACATTTTTCTCGTTTTATGCACTTCATTTTATGCGATTTTCGTGCATAGAAACAAAAAAAAAGAAGTAAAAAACAAAATCGCGCAACAAATTGAGCATTTATTTTTATAACCCTAAACGAATTGCGGTTCTTTATTTATTGCTTGTCTATTTTAATGATACTAACAGTATAACAGTATAAAGTGCCAACAACAACAACACAGCACAGGTAGTACATAAGTCCCGTGCACTTTGCATTTGGGCACACACACATCGCTTTTGATTGTCTTGCCTTCGTCTGCCATCGTCTCGTCTCACGTCTTTGTCATTTCGGTCATTTGGTCACACACGATTTACATTGGCGGCACGTTCACAACCGACCGGTATGTCAAATGTTGCTGCAACTGGCACTTGTAGCGTTGATTGACGCATTAGCTAATGAGCAAATCTCGTCGTCTCGTGGTCGTCGTAGTCGCCACTGCAATTGAGCTTGTCTAATTGTACAGGTAAATGGTGAAAACTATATGGGAATTTCGTAAATACATAAATATACATATAATAAGTGCATACATACATACATATGTATTATGCATGAATTAAAATTAGAAATTAGAAATGCTTAAAAAGTGCAGTAGAAATGCAATACAATATATATAATTGGCTCTTTGTAACCGCTGAAGCGATTTTCGACCGATGCAATACAATACATAGATATAATGTGGCTTTGTTTTGGTAAAATTAGCGAAAATTAAAATTTTTCTGTCATCATAAACAAATTATATTAATATAATTATAGAAATATTTTTTTCTGAGCTTTTTATAATGATTAAATACGACAGTAAAAATCTTGATGGAAAAAAGAAATAAAATAAGCAAAAAATCTTATATTGAGGATAAATAAATTATATTAGAAATATTAAAAAAAAGTAAAGAAGAAATTGATATTTATTCTTCTAATAGCAAGAAGAAGGATATATATACAAATTTACTACGTCTTCAAGGGTCTTATACAACTAAAACGAACGAGTTGATGAAAGTAAACGTAATTCTATGCTTTTATTGCATTTTCTCACAACTAATTGAACATAAAATTAATTCAGATCACAATGGCCTTGGCATATATATCGTAAATGTCGTACTAAATATCTGCATTTACTTGTACAGCAATAAAATGTGTATTAACTTTTGTATCCTTTACGAATAGTAGTTGATTGAAAAGCTCCTTGCAATGAATGTTATACTGAGTAAATTCTCATAATGGAAGCTTTTGTAATTTTTCTTTTTTTTTTAATTTTTTTTAACTTAATTTTACTTATATTAATTTAATGCAAATACATTCGCTTCACTTTATGTTATTTTATTACATTTTACCTCTATTATTTTTACTTCATTTTATTTCATTCAAATTTATTTCATTTATAATAAGTAATAATTTTTATTAATTTAATTTTTTATATATATTAGTTTTATTTTATTTTTGCCTTTTTTAATATTTCTATTTTTACTTTTTTTTTCTTACTTATTATTATTTTATACTTTTTTACTTTATTTAAATTATTTTATTTTAATTAAGTTAATTTTATTTTTTAGTTTTCTTACAGTTTAGTTAATTTTATATTATATAATTTTTTTTGGTCTATATATTTTTCCCCAATTTTTTGTTAATTTTTCTTTAAATTTGACTTATTTTACTGTTTTAATTTTTTATTTATTTTTTGTTTGTTTTATTTTTGTTTTTATATTATCCTATTTTATTTTAATTCATTTAATTTAGTTAACTATTTTGTTTTATTTTTTTATTTTGTTATATATGATTTATTTATATTTTTTTGATTTTTTTTCATTTTATTTAATTTTATTTCTTTATTTTTAATTTTATTTCATTAAACACATTTATTTAATTTTTTTTAAAGTTTATTATTGTTATATTTTATTTTGTTTTTTTTTTTTATAATTTTTTTATTTTTCAAAAAAATAAATATTAAAACTAATTTCAATAAAAATAAAAAAATAAAAAAATAAATAAATTTGGTTTTTATTTATTTATTTTTTTATTTTTTTATTTTTATTGAAATTAGTTTTAATATTTATTTTTTTGAAATTTTAATTGAATAATTTTTATATTTTAATTTTTTTTTAATTTTATTTGAATTTTATTTTATTATTATTTTATTTTAATTTTAATTTTAATTTTAATTTTAATTTTAATTTTAATTTTTATTTTTATTTTAATTTTTATTTTTATTTTTATTTTATTTTTGTTTTTAGTTTTATTTTATTTTATTTTATTATTATTTTATTTTTGTTTTAGTTTATTTAATTTATATTTTTATTTTTATTTTATTTTATTTTTATTGGATTTTGATTTTCATTTTATTTTTATTTTATTTTATTTTATTTTTTATTTTATTTTTATTTTATTTTCATTTTATTAAATTTTTATTTTTATTTTATTTTCATTTAATCTTAATTTTATTTTTATTTTATTTTTATTTTATTATATTTTTATTTTTATTTTTATTTTCTTATTTTTATTTTTATTTTTATCTTCATTTTATGTTTATTTAATTTGTATTTTTATTTATTTTATCTATTTAGTTTAGATTTTTTATTTATTTATTTTAAATTTTGTATTTTCAACAGTTGCGTTCAAGAGTTAAAAGGTTTATCCGAATTGACAGTGACAGTATCGTCGTTAACGTTTTTAAAGAAGTAAGGTGCAATCACACCTCCAGACCAAAGATCGCACCAGACAGTAAATTTTTTTAGTGTAGGAAATATGTGAGAAATATGCCTCGTCTCTGAATAACACTTTATTGGAAGGATCGTGGTTCACTGCTTGTTATTCAACCACTCAATCGACGTAAATACGGCGTTGTGAATGGTTCAGTTGTTGTGTGGGCTGGACTTTATATGGATGTAGGTGTCAGTCCAAGTGCAAAATAAGTAATAATGTGCCGCAAGAAAGTCCCAGCCCTTGAAAACTTCGAGAAATAGACACATTCGGGTCTTCGGCTACACTTTCACTAAATGGATAAAAGTATTATATTTCATCTGTTTAAAATGCCAGCAGGCGCCAGTTGGTAATACTCAAGTGTGAGTCGAAGGACACTTGGTAAACACTTAAAGTTGCAAATTACATTGAACCTTTTATAATGGCGAACTTAGCTTGAGCGACACACATACTCATGCAAACAAATAAAATTGCATGTAATTGCCTACACAACCTTGGTCTGCCTGCCTGTCTAAGTGTTATGTTTTACACTTTTATTTTTGCACCTCTTCCGCCGCCCAAATCACTACATTTCGCATCGACGAACAGCAGCTGTGGGCGTTTGACAGCAGTTATGGTTGTAAATCACTTAAAAGAGTCATAAATCGTAAAAAAAATGAATTCAACACTTGACAAATACAAACAATGAAGTGTAGTGATTGTTGCGGATGAAGATAAACTTATTTATCTCTTTAGGTATATTTTATGCACAATGCATACATATGTATGTGTGTTTATTACAATATGTGAATATATAAGAGTACGTCAATGCAATAAAGAGGCGTTTATTGTGAAAAAGCATACGAAAAAAAATAATAAAAAATGAAAACTAAAGCAAAATTGATTAAAAATATGTACAAAAGTGGTAAGAACCCGTAGGTGTTTTAGTATTTTCTGTTCGTTTTCTTTTATTTTCCCCTTAAATTAGGTGCAAGAAACAATGACAAAGTAAGGTGTGGCATGCTGACACCGCCTTTTCCACGCTCATATCTTATTTTCAGTTGACAAATATGGATAAGCAGTGCGAAGTACTAAAGAAATTTAAGAATGTCGCATTGCTGACATATGGCAGAGATAACGATTTTAGGGTAATAATTTCAAAAAAATGTACTGCAAAATGGCGAAACTACAAAGGCACACCGTTAAACCAATGTAAAAAGCTTAGAATCAAATCAAAAATGTTAAAAATACACAATATTTAAAATAAGAAGAGAATAAATCTTAAAAGTACAATATGTAAATGAATTCAAAAACATACCTTGCCCGTTTGTCGCTGTCGCGGCAAACAACACGTTGTACTGTTGTTGATTTAACAAGCGAAAAAAAAAATGAATTTGATTTGCTTGTTTACAATTTATTATCTGCTATTTTCGAGTTGCACTTGAAATAAATTTTATTTATGCTTGCTGATCGTCGTCATCGTCGTCTGCCTTGTTACACGTCAAGGGCACTTGATCACACTACTCATACACAGCAGACATGCTTTTATCTATATATATGTACGTATATATTTTTAAATTATATTAATACAATTCAATTCAATTTATTTTTATTTTTTACTTTTTATTTTTATTTTTTTCACTGCGAATGCTGATTGTTGTACGAAAGCAAAAAACAAACGCCTGCTACACTACACTTGACTTATGGGCGACAGTCACTGGCTGCTGCTGCTGCTGCTGTGGCAGGTGCAGATGATGCCACAATAATAATACAATTACTCATGTGGGGCACACACGAGTTTACCTGTGTGTAGAAGCAATTGATTTATTTTTGAAATGATTCAGATGTGGTTTGTTGCAGGCTTTTTTTTAATTTATTTTTATTTATTTTTAATTATTATTTTTTATATTTTTTAAATTTTTTATATTTTTTTTAATATTTTTTTTTTATTTTTTATAATTTTTTTTATTCTTTTATAATTTTTATATTATTTTTTATTTATATTTTTATAATTTTTGTATTTTTTTTGTCATTTTTTAGATTTTTTTATTTTTATTCTTTTACATTTATTATATTTTTTTAAATTATTTTTATTTTTTTATATTACTTTTTATCATATTTTTTTATATTTTTTTATTCTTTTATATTTTTTAAATTTTTTAATATAATTTTTAATTTTTTTATATTATTTTTATAATTATTTTATTTTTTTTTATATATTTTATTCTTTTATATTTTTATTTTTTATTCTTTTATCATTTAAATTTTTTATATTATTTTTTTAATTGTATCATTTTTTTATTCTATTGCTTTTTTATATCTTTTATATTATTTTTTTAATTACCATTTTTTTTTTATTTTTTTTTTATTTCTTATATTTTCTTATAATTTTATATTACTTTTTTATATTATTTTTAATTTTTTTAATTTTTTATATATATTTTTTAAGTTCTTAAATTTTTTATTGTTTTATATTACTTTCTATTTTTTTATTATTTTTTTTTATTCTTTATACTTTTTAATATCATTTTTTTTTCATATTATTTTTTATTATTTTTATTTTTTTATCACTTTTTATTTTTATTGTTTATCTTTTTATTCTTTTATATTTTAATTTTTTTATTTTTTTTTCTATTTTGTATCATTTTTTTTATTCTTTTATTTTTTTATATCTTTTATATTATTTTTTATTGTTTTATATAATTTTTTACTAATATATATTTTTTTATCTTTCTTATTATTTTTTTTTTATTATTGAAATTTTTGTTATTATTTTATTTTATGTTTGTATATATATTTTTATATTTCTTTTTTATTTTTTTATTTTTTTAAGCACATTATTTTTACTTCAACATTTTTTTATTTTTGTGTTTTTAAATTGCAATTTATTTTTTAACCACTTTTGTTTGCCTTAAAACGTTTAATTGAAATGCGTCAAATACAATATAATAGAGCTCAACGCAGATTAAAAAGAGAAAAAATTAATTTCAAAAAAAGCATAAAAGATTTCACATTTAAAAATAAATCAGCAACCGCGGCGTACGCCTAACAATTGTCCCCTACTGGCTTGGTTTCTCATCATTTAAATCTGTAGGGGAAGACAAGGTGGCGACGATGGCGCCATTGCGCAGGATGCCCGCTGGTCGCAATTGTTTGAAAAAAAAAATTAATTGCCACGCTGCTTTGCCGTTTTCACCTTAAATCGTGTGGCTTGTCGGTCCAAAATTTATTTTTATTATTTCACTTTTTTCGCTAAGCAATTAACATATGTAATAATGGCATGCCGCCTGGTGATTTTTGTTGCTGCGAGCGGCGCTTTACGCCAATTCGATGGCAATGCGGGCGAGTTATTATGAGTAAAATTAGTGTAAGTTCAGTTTTCCATTCAAATATTTATTGGCTTGCTTTTATTGAAATGTAAAACATTGAAAAATAAAATAAAATATTTAAATATATGAGAGATTATTTGAAATGCTTAAGCAAACAATTTTGTAATAGAAAAATTAACTTTAAATTTCCCAGTGAGTTTAGAATTTTTCTTGTACTCTGTACTTTACTCGTGGACATTCTGGAAAATAATTTGTTAGCGTAAATTTAGACCTTGCATAATGAAAACTGCTGCTAAATATTTTTTTTTTCAAAAATGGACTTACACCACTTTTATTTGTAACATCTCACAAAATGATGCTCCCATTAATGATGGTTCATTTTTCATATTTATTATAAATTTTTATTATTATTAATGATTTTTGATTTCGTAAATTTTTTTTTGGTTTATTTTTATTTTTTATTTTCTTTATTTTATTTTATTTTTTTCGACGTAACTTTGGCTTCGAGCCAACCAAAATGTTATTAAACAAGGTCAGAAAGATAAATATAAATAATTATAATTTTTGTAAACACAAAAAATATACATACATATGAAAAAGTATGCGGAAATTATTAAATTACGCCATGAAAGGGAAAACACTTAAAAAATTAATATTAATCAAGAAGTTAAGGAACTGGTATAGATATTTTTCTATGTCTAATTGTGTAGGTTATACATCCATATATGTAGTTCACCCCCCAAGGAGCTAGAATTGCCCAAGTAAATTCTTCTATTTGAGGTTTTTTTTACCACGACTGTTATTCTAGAGCGAGTCACATTATATCTAGTAAGTAGGAAAATTTAAGATTTTTTTTTTTCAACTGAAACGCACAATAATAAAAAAATTTAATTTTTTGATTTAATCAGAAGAGTGTTTTTATAATTTTTTTTTGAACTTAAACTCTTTACTTTATTGTATGAATTAGCTTTTTGGATAAGTTTTAAGCAACACGACACCGTATTCAAACTGTTTTCAATTTCAATACATCACACCATTAAGCAAATCATATGCTTTTATTCATTTCGGAACATAGCAAGGACTGGGGTATTGAGAAATCATTTTTTCAAACACTTTCATCTTAAACTCAAGAAAATACACAGTCTCATTCTTGTAATTTATTTATTTATAATGTATAGGATTTTCCGATAAGAGTGATATGATTTATTTAAAAAAAAACACTAATTGTTAAGGAAATGATGAATATAACATCATTCAAATGGCCTCCACGACTTCTTTTGCAGGAAAGAATTCTATGAACCCAATTCTTGATCATTTTTTTCATTAAATCAAGTCGTATGTCACGAATAGCGCGTTCAATATTGACTTTTAAAGCTTCAAGAGAGTCTGGTTTATTGCTAAAGGCCAATAACTGAAAAAAAACCCAATAGAAGTAGTCTAATGGTGTTAAATCACAACTTCTTGGAGACCATTCAATGTCCCAACTTCGTGAATAATCGTTGCACGTGCTGTGTGACACTTAGTCCCGTCTTGTTGGAACCAGATGTTGTCAAGATCAACTTCTTCCAATTGTGGCCATAAAAAGTTGGTTATCATCGATCTATACCGCTCTCTATTGACGGTAACGCTGCTATCAGCTTCAATTCGAAAGAAGTACGGACCGATGATTCCATCAGACCAAAAATCACAACAAACTGTCAATTCAGGTGAATGTAACGGTTGTTCATGAATAATTTGTGTATTTTCTTCGCACCAGAATCGACAGTTTTGTTTATTTACCGCACCATTCAGATAAAAGTGAGCATCATCGGAGAAGATGATTTTCGTAAAAAAAATCGTTATCGTTTTCAATTTGTTCCAAGGCAAAATTAGCAAATTCACGACGTTTATGGTGGTCCAATGGCTTCAGTTCTTGAGTGAGAACAATTTTTTACGGATGCAAGCCCAAATCCTTTCTCAAAATTCGTCAGGTTGTGGTTTGAGACAGTCCCAATTCTCAAGAACGCATTTGAACATTATGTAATAAAAATTTACGCTCGAAATTTTCAACAATACGACGAATGGCTAGCACAGGTGGACGATTATAACGGCATAAAATGGCAAAAACGCACGAAAAGTTGCAATTTCAGAACGATTATTTAAATAATAATATTGAATAATTTGTAACCGTTGTTCTTGCGTGTATCTTGCCTTGATGAAATTGTAAACATTACTGAATACAATGAAAAAGAAAAAATGACAGATCATGACATATTAAAAATGGCCAAAACAACACTTAGAAATCATATCATCCCTATTGGAAGACCCCTTATTTTCTTGCAAATTAATGAATCAGAAATTTGAATATCGAGTTTCTCATATTTTTAATTGCACTAACCAACTGTTTTTTCTAGTAATTTTACTTTTTTAGTTCAAATTATCTTAGTTACTTAATTTGCTTATTATTTCATTATTTTTATTTTTACTTTTGTTTATTAATATTAAATTTATTTGATTTGATTTAATTTATTTCAATTTAATTTTGATCTATTTTATTGTATTTTATTATATTTGATTTTTATTTTTTTATTTCATTTCATGTTATACTTTATTTTACTTTATTTTATTTTTTTTAATTTTTTTTTGCAACTTTTTTTTTTTAATTATAGTTATGTTTTCGTTTTATTTTATTTTCTCTTTTTTAGCTTATTTCATTTAATCTTATATTTTTCTATTACATTTTATTTTACTCAATTTTATTCTGTTTTATTTTATTTTATTTTCCTATATTTAAATTTATTTTATTTCTTGTTATTTTATATTATTTTTTTCAATTTATTTTTCTTTTTTATTTTATTTGATTTTATTTGATTTTAATTGATTTTAATTGATTTTATTTTATTTTATTTTATTTTATTTTGTTTTATTTTGTTTTATTTTATTTTAATTTATTGTATTTTATTACGTTTTATTTTATTTTAATTTTTTATTTTATTTTTATTTTTTATATTGGTTTCAATAACTTTAATTTATTTTATTTTATTTTTTTTTGTTTAATTTATTTATTTTATTTTACTTTAGCTTGTCTTATATTATTCTACAATAATTTATATTTTTTTTTAATATTATTAAATATTTTATTTGCTTCATTTCTCATTTCATTTTTGTACTTTATTTAATATTTTTTTCTTAAATTTTTTCATCCTAAATCTGTCATCATCTTTATAACCTACAATTTAGTAAGGAATTTGTTACAATTCACAAAACAAACACACACCTTCAGATACACTAGCGCACATTATAAATTTGAAATATTTTTCGTTTGGTGCTGCTATTTAAAAATTCACCGCGGCTTTTTTTTTTTCAAAACAACGCCGCATAACGAGGCATAAGCTTGCCGCCGAGTATCGTATAAATGCGCTCGTGTTAAGCCCGGAACTAGAATGAACTAACAACCGAAACGAAACAAATTCAAAGTGAACTGAACTGAAACTAAAAGCCCCATAAACGCAACTGATTCCGACTGTAATGGGAAACGACACAAACGAATGTACAAGCGTTATTACATAGATAACTATCCGCATGTTTATGGTAGCGAAGCCATGACAATAGCAATTGTGAAAAAGTTATTGAAAGTATAAAATGAAATAAAGTATAATAAAAACAAAACAAAACGCAAAAAAAAATCAAAATCCACTCAGCCAAAGGTAAAGCAAAATTGAAATAAAAAAGGTGCTACAGTGCTGCCAAGTTGCGACAAAAGTATCTGAAGGTGTGCAACGGAAAAGTGGAAACTCAAAACAGAAACTATGGCAGAGCATGCGCTAACAATAACAACGAAAAACTGAGTAAAATAATAATGATTGAATGTGAATTGCCGCGATTTGGCGACAGAAGCAATGAGTACAATATACCATTGTAAATATGTATAAGATACATATGCGGCGGCCATACACATAGATACTTGTATGGCTGTGTATGTGTGTATGTTTAGTTAGTTTTACACCTTTCGTTAATGTATTTATACGAAAATGGCGCACAAAATAGAAAAGCAAAAAATATATTTCCACTTTTATATTATAAAAAAAATTCCCTTTATTTTCATAAATTCCATTTTTCAGTTGCTTTAATCTATCTTCTTGCTTTTGCTAAGTTTTTTGTTGTATCTTTTTCTTGTTGTGTTGGTTTATAGCGATTTGCCCATTGTCAACAAAAGCACCGATTGATTATAACAAGCAACAAGGGTGCCTGCTCAGATGCCAGATACAAAAGCTTTGTGAAGTATGAGCGCGGAAATGTTTGAATATACACATGTGTATAAAATCGATATATTTGTGCGCATATAACGAAATGTATTTTTTCTTTTTCTTCTTCTCACTTATTTCGTCGTTTTGATTATATCTTTTACATTCCACTCATTGTCGCCGGTTGCGTTTCGAAATATTTTTAAATAATTTTTTTTTCTCTTATTTTGTGCTTTTTCGTTTTTTACTTTTGAATTTTTCAAGCATGTCCGACATGTGCTTGACGTTTGTGAATTGTTTTAAACATCGACTGACTGACTGGCGGATAGATTGGCGTAAACAAAGTTTTTGCAGCTGGTTTTTTTTGGTGAATACGAATAAAAAGCGGGTAGGAGATTCAATCACGAGAGGCGCGCGAGTGCAAATGGTGTTGCCACGTGTTAAAAATTAGAAGCAAGAAGAAATATAAAATTATTACTACAATAAATAACTAATAAAATAAAATAAAATAAAATAAACAATAAAACAAAAATAAAATAAAATAATATTGAGGAAAAAAATTAAAAAAATTAAAATAATACGAAGTAGAAATACATATATAAAATGAATGAATATATAGAGTTATCCATTTTGCGGTTTCCACCAAATAAACCTATATAAAATACATTTCAAATAAATTTTCCTTCTTTATTCCTTTTTTATTATAAAGTTTAAACCTTGGCATTATAGTACGTGAAACACCACATCATTCAAATGACAGCCTCATGATACGTTTGACCACTTTTTAGCGCGGTACACGGGCGGCATCTCAGCCAAAACTTGACGAATGTTGGTTTTCAAGTGCACAAGAGTTCAAAGTTTATCCGCATAAAAAAGGTCTTTTGCGTAGCCCCACAAAAAAAAGTCTAACGATATCAAATCACATGAACTCGGTGGCCAATTTACGTCGCCAAGACGAGAGACGTATTGTGTGGCATGTGGCATCTTCTCTTTGGAACCACATATTGTCCTAGTCGTGTTCTGCAATTGCAGGCCAAAAAAGTCGGTTATCATACAACCATAACGCTCTGAATTGACAATGACAGCCTCCCCGTTATCGTTGTCAAAGAAGTAAGGTCCAAAAAGCGGACCAGACATTAAGTTTTTTTTTGGGTCTAATGGCCTCTCTTCAGTTATTTGAGGATTCAGGAAGCCCCAAATTCGCCATATTTGCTTATTTACGTATCCATCGAGTGAGAAATGTGCCTGGTCGCTGTATAAATTTTTTTTGGAAAATCGCGGTCCCGTGCTTGTTGTTCAAGCATCCAACCTTAGTGTGTGACCTGGACTTAATAGGTATGTAGGTGTAAGTCCATGTGCAAGATATGCCATAATGTGCCGTAAGAAATTCCCAGCTCCTGAGTACGTCGAGAAATAGACGCATTCGGGTCTTCGGCTACACTTTCATTAATAGCAGCGATATCTGAGGTAGAACGAGCAAAACGATTATGCACAAGCCTTACAATATCTGTAACCGATCCAGTCTCTTCAAATTTCTATAAAATTTTACCAATTGCTTGAGTAATCTGACGATTATGTCCACCATAATCTCTTCTTAAAGCACGAAACGTGGTCACGTTTGAATCACCTACAAAAATAGTAAGCGAGCCATTTTCATAGAAGCCTGACTTTTACCTAAAACAAAACTTGTTTTGTTTGATAGTTAAGCATGACAGATGTCAAAATACAGTCCTGCACTTTCGAAATCACTAAACCCTAACTCTTTGCGGTAAATAAGATAAAATTAAATTAAATTCCATTAAATTAAACTAAATTGAAAGAAATAAAATTTATAAACTATAATAAAATAAAATAAAATAAAATAAATATAATCAGATTAAATAAACTAAATTAGATGCTTTTTCAGGTCACTCCTCAATAACATTAACTAGTTTTTCGAGCTGATCAGACCATATTTTGTTTTTGGAAAAAGTGAAAAAAAATACAACAACAATCTGAGTAGTAGAAGTTATAGCTATTTCGTAAACCACCAAGTTTCCTCATCACATTTCTTTCCAGATACCCATGTTTGAATTGGATTCGAACTTGGGATATCCACAGCACGAACCAATGACTAAACCATTAGGCTACATGTGTGTCGGGTTAACTCATTGATGTTTTTCCACTTTTCCAGAATTTCTGTAGCTTTTACACTTGTCGCAATGTAGTTGTTTTTGTGAGTAGCTACTAACAAATATTCTTAGGCAATACCTTTTTTATTGTTAAAGAAAATTTCGTTTGTTCGGCAGACTCTTCCGTAATAAATTTAGTTTAAAAAAAAAAGATAATGTAAGATAAAAAATAAATAAAAAATAAAATAAATAAATCATCAGTTCAGTCTATCGAAAGAAAAATGGTAGCACAACTTATGCTAGAAAAATTTATAAAAAAATATTATAATAAAGTAAAAACTAAAAAGGTTAAATGATACAAAAATTTTAATTTCTTCCAAACAAATCAAAACGAAGAATTTTTAACAAAAAATCACGACAATTAAAGCTTGTCAATAAACAAAAGATAAAAACTATCAAAAACATTGATTAACAAATTGATCAAAACAAAACAAAAAAAATTCAATATTTTAGCAAATTTATGCGCAATATGTGTAGCCATAAAAATGTAGAGTTATTGTTATGATAGACATTCATAATATGTATTTAATGAATTTTTTTCTTTTTCAATTTTTTTTGATTTCTTTTTTTTTTTTTTACTTCGTGCCATTTAGGCGCAGCGTAAATGTAATTTATTTAAAACGCTTTTAATTAACATAGCATTTTGCTAGCTCCCATAAATAAGCGATATCTATGCATTTAATGTCAACGCTGGCACAGCATGGCTTATAATTCATAACATGTGTGTAGTCGAATGCCGAATTTAAATTACTATTATTAATAAAATGGTGTGAATGAACAAAAAAAAAGAGAGAAAAGAAAAAGAAAAAGAAAAATAAAAGTATAAAAATTATACCATAGGCTGATTGGTGGCTGGTTAATTACCAATTTATGCGAGTATTTTTAATGTGCACAAATATATGTGTATATACATATGCATGTGAGTGCTGCCGCTTGCCGGTCGCTTGTTGGCAGCATGCATATAACAAATTTCACACTTTATTGGGGTCAAAAGTGACAGCGGCATAAGACCAGGCAGCAGCAGGATGTACATATGTATGTATGTAAGTAGTTATGCGTTTGTAATTTTAATGCTTTTAAGCTAGGCATTCGTAAACATTCGTAAAATTGACGAGCGGAAAAAAAATGAAAAATAAAAATAATAAATAAAAATTGTAGAATATATGTATAAGCATATGCATGTTTCTCCATTCATCATTGCCAACAGTCTTTTGCAGCATTTTTGGACTACTTGCTTGCTTTTAATTAACTCACATTCACCAACTTCACGGCGTCGATATGCGAGAAGTTCAACTTTGGTGTTGGTATTCATAACCTTAGTTCATCTTGTTGCTGCTAAAATTCTGCATAAATATATACTTTGCATGTTTGTTGTTTTATTCTTCAATTATTTAATACTTCTTATGCTGCGTTTTCATGTGTGGATCCCCCAATGCTTACTTGCAAATAGGTATAGGCATGTAATGTATCTAACTAACAGTTAAAATTTACATAATTCCTTTGGGGGGGGAAGGAAAATAAGAAAACAATAAAGGAATTCCTTCATTCTATTTAGCGTGCCCTCAATTAATAAATATAATGAATTATAAAATAATTTTGAGTATTCCAATAAACGAAGCGAATGCTGAAGAGTAAAAAGTTAAAGAAAAAAAATTATTTTCTGTTCTTTTTTATTTGGGACTTAGTATAAAAAATTTTAGTTAACACTCCAGAAATGTAAAACCAATTTATTTAATTTAATTATTACTTCTGGAAAAAAATGTTGATTGAAAAACCAAAAAAAAAAAAAAAATTAAAAAAAAATTAAAAAAAAAAAATATAAAAAAAATAAAAATTAAAAAAAAAAATTAAAAAAAAATTTAGATTAAAATAAAAATTAAAATAAAAATAAATAAATAAAATGTTCAGGATTTGAAATTATTTAATTTTTATTTATTTAATTTGTCTAAATTTCTTTGGAAAAAAAATATTTTATGACCTAGACCCTTTTAATTGAGAAATAAAAATTTTTACAAAACAATTTTTATTCCAAAATTTTAGAAAAAATTTTTTTTTTCTATTTATTCACACTTTAATTAAAGCTTCAAATATAGACATTTTTCTAATTTAATTGAAAGTCGTTTCTTTTAGACCTTTAAAGTGTTATAATAATTAAACTTTATGCATTGTAATCATTTTTTTAAACTTCAAAATGTTTATAAAATAATTTTTGTTCAAGTTTTTATAGATAAGGTACACACTATAAGACACTTTAAATTATGTAAAGAACATTTTTATAAAATATTTGTATTAAAAAATAAAGATAAAAATTAATTTAATATTTATTCACAAATCATTTAAGATGTAATAAAGAAAGAGTTATCCACATAGTGGTTTCGAAAGTGCAGTGCTATATTTTGACATCTGTCAAACTTAATGTCAAACTTAACTGTCAAACCAAACATGTTAAAACAAAACAAGTTAAAAGTCAGGCATTTATGAAAATTAATCGCTTAACAAGCGCACAACAAATGTGGTCACGTTTCGTGCTTTACGAGAAGATTATGATGCACGTCTTCGTCCAACTACTCAAGCCATTGGTAAAATTTTACAGAAGTTTGAAGAGACTGGATCGATTACATCATCTTTTCGCTCGTTCCACCTCAAATATTACTGTTGTAAGTGAAGGCCCGAATGTGTTTGTTTCTCGACGTTCTCAAGAGCTGGGACTTTCTTACGGCACATTAAGGGGTTTTTTCACTTGGACTTACACCTATATCCATATAAAGTCCAGTTCAAACAACAACTGAAGGAAGCTGGTCATTCATAATTCCATAGTTACGTTGATTATGAGCTTAAACCACAAGCAGTGGACAGCTATTTTTCCAACAAAATTTACTTCATCGACGAGGCTCATTTCTCACTCGGTGGATATGTGAATAAGCAAAATTATCGCATATGGGGCTCCGAGAATCCTCAAAAACTGAAGAGAGGTCACTAGGACCAAAAAAACTTACAGTCTGGTGCTCTCTTTGGTCTGGAAGTGTGATTGGTATTGGTATATTTTTTTTTGAAAGCGA
Source organism: Neoceratitis asiatica (assembly GCA_030068015.2). NCBI lineage: Eukaryota > Metazoa > Arthropoda > Insecta > Diptera > Tephritidae > Neoceratitis > Neoceratitis asiatica. The sequence goes on from CM061526.1 coordinate 65,848,958, forward strand.
TAACGACGAGACTGTCACTGTCAATCCGGGGCGTTATAGTTATGGCATGGCCAGCAATTGAAGAACACGACTTGGACAATATGTGGTTCCAACAATAATGTGCCACATGCCACATAAAACGAGCGAATATGGAATTATTTATTGTGAGAGAAATTTCCCGTTCGTCTAATCTCTCGTCTTGGTGATGTCAATTGACCACCGAGATCGTGCGATTTGACACCATTGGGTTTTTTTTTGTGGCGCTACGCGAAAGATTTTATTTATGCGGATTAACTTTTAACTCCTGAGTGTTTGAAAACCAATAATCGCCAAGTTATGGCTGAGGCACCGCCCAATGTGTGGCAAAAAATGGTCGAAAATCGCCTTAAACGGATCGAAGTTTTTTAACGAGGCGATTATTTGAAGAATTAAAAAAAAATATTTTAAATTATTTTGTTTACGTTTTTTTTTAGGAAACTGCAAAATGGATAGCCTCGTATTTCTAATTTTATTACAAAAAAATTACTTCATTACTATTGCAGTAATAAATATAAGCATTGTGTATTATAAATTTTTATATATTCAAACCAAATCAATTTTTGTCTTTTATTAAGGATAATTTCAATTTTGTTAAATTTTATATATTTCTTTATCATAATTTTTTACATTTTTTTCCTTAAAAAATATTTTCCAGGAGAATAAATTGCTCTATATTTCCTTAATATGTTAATTAAAGTTTTTTTATAATTTTCTACTAAATAAATATATAGCCTACTTCATAGTTGTATATATTTTGGTTGAAAATTCTGATTTATTTGGAAAAATAACTATTTCTCTTTTCTTCTTTATGTCAATTTGTAATTTTTTTTTAAATTTTTTGAAAAACACTTTAATAAATAAATATTTTTTATTTATTTTTTTGAGCTCTAACATTTCACATTATATGTTTGCTTTTAAATAATTATTTTCAGCAATTTCCACAAGACTAGAATTCTGTTTTCATTTTTATTTCTATTATATTTTTTAGTTCTAATATATTATTATTTCAAAAATGATATTTTAAACGATTTTATAAGCAATAAAAGTGAGTCAGAATGCTGGAGCTAGATATTTTTATTATTTTTTTAATTCCTTAAATTTTTACCTCTCAAATTAAAAAAAAAAAATGAAATAAAAGCCCACCCATATTTTTTTCCATCAACCTAAGTTATAATAAAATCCAGACACTTTTAATTGAAAATTACTGACGTCAAATGCTGTGGCAACAAAAAAAATTGAAAAAAATAAAAATCATAAAAATTATTCTTTGTAGAAGGAAAGTTTTTTAAACGTGCTAACGGGGAAAAATTCTTTATGTATGCATGTACAATGGTATATGTATGTGGTTATATATGTAAGCACTTGAGCACTTGAGTAGCTATAAAAAATGAGTTATTATATTGAAGATGCTTGTAATGTGCATACATATACATATATTTATATATATATAGACATATATACAAGTGTATGCAGTATGGCATACAAAGTACACCCAGTAGAAAATTAACGAAGTGCCCGACGAACCACTACTACATTCGAAAAAGGAAATCGATTGAACAAAATCATCTAATAAATCGATAGTAATGCACCTCCCTTGGCGATAACCCGAAAAGTACTTAAGGCAGACATAAATTTCTAAAATCATTGCTTACCTTATACTTTTACTACTATTCGGTTTATTAAATCAAATTTAACCATAATTTTTTTTTGGTACTTCAACTTACCTGGAATGAGAAAAAAGAGGAAAAAATTGGTCATTAGTTTAGAATACTTCAGAAAAATATACATATAATGTATAAATGCTTATAAATAAATAATTATAATGACTTAATTAAAAAATATAAATATTTCAAAACTTTTATGAAAAAGTTTTATTTAAATGACACATCATCAAAGCCATTTTGCTTTTTATAAAGATTTGCTTGATTCTGAATTTAAAAACAAATTCTGAAATTTTAAAACAAAATTCCTGTCTGGATGTTCTAGGTGTTCGAAAAACTAAAAAAAAAATACTCGAAATATTTTAGAACGTCAGGTTACTTAGAAAACACAGGCGCAAAATAATCATAACATGATTCTAAAGGGTGATACAAGTCGAGGTACTTTTTTCAATAGCCTTTTTTGACAGATCACTCGTGAGTCGTGTCTTATTTTTGTTCATTATTTTTTGGCATTTCATCATGGAAAGACTTGAGCCTGAACAGCACTTACAAATCATTCAAATTTATTACGAAAACTCATGTTCTAAAAAGAGCGTGGTTCACGAGCTTCGCTCAACTTATGGTCAACATAATCGTCCTACTGAGCGTACTATTCGCAACACCATCACCCATATTGAGACCCAGCATTCATTATTGGATAATATTCGACCGAATAGACCACGTCCAGCACGCAGTGAAGAAAATATAGCGGTAATAGCTGAGAGTGCACATGAAGACCGTGGTGAGTTGATTCGTCGCCGTTCGCAGCAACTCGGACTCACATATGGAACGACTTTGCGCTTTTTACGTCGAGATCGTAAATTGAAAGCGTACAAAATACAGCTTGTGCAAGAACTGAAGCTCGACTGCCCCAAGCGATATTGCTTCGCTCTATGGGCTCTTGAAAAGTTCCAAGAAGCTCTGACTTTTTCGAGCCAAATTTTGTTCAGCGATGAGGCCTATTTCTGGCTCAATGGGTATGTAAACAAGCAAAAATCCGCATTTGGGACGAAGAGCAACCTGAAGAGATTCAAGAGCTGCCATTTCTTCTAGAAAAAACAACGGCTTGGTATAGTCTGTGGGCCGGTGGAATTATCGGTCCATATTCCTTCAAAACTGATTCCGGTGAGAAGGAAACCGTCAATGGCGACCGTTATCGCGCCATGATAACCGACTATTTGATGCCTAAAATTGAAGCTCGTGATCTCGGCGACATTTGGTTTCAAAAAGACGGCGCCACTACCCACAAATTGTATCAATCAATGGATTTATTGAGAGAACACTTCGGTAAGCAGATAATTTCACCTTTTTGGGCCGGTTGATTGGCCACCAAGATCGTGTGTTATCACATCGTTAGACTTTTTTCTGTGGGGATATGTAAAGTCTAAAGTTTATGCGGACTCGCATGTCATTCGCCAGTTACCAGTCGAAATGCTCGAACGAGTTATCGAAAATTGGACTCAATGGATGGAACATCTGAGATGTAGCCGCGGCCAACATTCAAAAAATAAATGCCAAAGAATGTGCTTTCCCCAATAAATTTGAATTTTCACTGTTTCTTTTTTCCTTTAAAAGAGTAAGGAACCTCCAAATGGATGACCCGTTACAATCAACTGATCGGCCCAAATACCCATTCCCAGGCCTCTTCATCTTGGAAAGTAATTGCAGTAAGTACTGACGCAGATGGTCATACATCAGCACCCAATGAAAAATCATGTTTTAAATTTGAAGATGACAGAAGATCGAAATTGTTTTCTCATGGCGGGTTAAATGATTTGGCAAGAGACTAGGAGTACCCTATTGAAAAGCAGATCACTTTGTAATTACCCCGAGACGACGAGTTGTTTTATTATATCAAATATTTCAACGGTTTGATTCATAACTTGCTGATCTCATACCACCCAGCACAATGTCCTATTATCAAAGATTCTTTAAAATTTAAAACAATAGCTTCACAATGGCGGTTTACATGCTTTCATTAATTCCTGTCGGCCATGCCGTACACCTCAAGCTAATCCTCAAGTTCACAAGCTTTTTATGTCCATGCGATAGTAGAGACCAAAGAAATCTCTGAACCAAAATATGCTGGTTTTCGAATAAGCTTGTCTTCGACAAAAAGAGTGCAGAATGCTGAAACTTTGTTGCCTCCTCAAAAAATTCCTCAACCACTACTTTACCTAATGTTGGGATTAATGAGACAATAAAGTCACTGCCATGAAATGGAAATTGCTAAGATTAGCTAATCAAAGTTTACCAGACTCACAGAGGCAAAGTTAAAACAAGGCGTTTTTGTTGGACTAGACATTAGATGGTTTATCTCTGTTCCACATTTCATCACAACCATGATAGATCCTCAAAGAGAAGGGTGAATTGCCCAAGACACTAACAATAAACAAATCGCCAAAAAAATATTTAAAGACATTTCAAGCTTTAGGTAGCCTAGTAAGCTTAAAAGTACACTTTCTTCATGCTCATCTAGACTCTTTTCCAGAAAATTTAGAAGATGCAAGTGTAGAGCGTGGTGAGCGATCTTACCCAGATATTAAGGAGATCAAAAAAGTAGTTAAGTTAAGTTAGGAGGTTGGAGCGTCCCACAGACGACAGATTACTTCAGAACGCTTCAGAAGCTACTACCAAATGACACCCACAAGCGAAAATGTACCAAAGAGAGGCCTCACTGTTGGAAATAAATGTATTAAGTTGGTGTTTTCTTAGACTGGACCACAGGGTTGGAGGTTGCGCCAAACTAAAAGCTATACTGGGTATACTCGTATATTGAACATATATAGATGCACATGTGTATATATGTACATATGTACGTGCGAGAAGAGAAGTGCATAAATAGCAAACGGATTGAACTTTGAAATCTCGCAAAATATGTGCTCACATACATGCATACATACATAGATTCATAAGTAACCCTGTAGGGAAAAATACAAGTTGTTAACTATAATCCAACTAGTTTGAATTTTGCCACTAAGTAGTTCATCTTCCATCTACTTGCCTTGTAAGCAAATGGTACTTTTAGCATGGCGATGCTCTACAAACTGTCATATATGAGTATGTGTTGAATTTCTAACTCACCAAAAATAAAAATGAGTTTGCCTGCAGCGACGGTCGAACCGTGAATTTCACGCACTGCAGCGATAATCTCTAACCACTCGGCTACTGTTATGGCACGAGTATAAAGAGCAGCGGCATAATTCGCACTTCAAGAGAGCTTTTTAGGATGTGAAATTCAGCCGTGGCGTACTAAAAATAACAACAGCATGCGAATGACATGTGGTGGTGAAAATTATTATTATTCCCGTTATTGGTCAACTATGCTATACAAATAAAGAACTGGTATAATTCCATCCAATTTCCTACTAGTATTTAACCAGAATTTTCGCATACTACTACGGGTATATGTTTCCACTGCAGGGTATATACCGTTGCTTATAGCGACCAGACAAGAAATTATGCATGCAAAACTGTTTATATGAAGAAAAAAAATGTTGCATTAATACACATGAAAATATAAATATGTATGTATACATGTGGTTAATTATAGAAATAATTTTTTTAGTAAACACTTTGTTGCGGAAATTATATTGACTTTTGTTTTGGTGAATGAATAAAATGACTTTATGCTAGCTGACTAGAGATGTAGCACAAGCAAAATGCATATATCTACATATATATGTATGTGTATATGCATACATAATTATTTATAAAAGCATTCATTGTATGTGCTGTAAGAAGTATTTGTATGTAAATGTACTCATCCTTATATAATTTTTTTTTTTAATTTTAGTAGAAAATTAATTTTTTTTTTTTTGAATGGAAAATTTACTTTCCACCAAAAAGCCTTTCACGGTATATCTTAGAACTTCATAAAAGCATTTTACTCTCGCAATTGCACATTTTAATGTCCCATAAAAATCACATAATTTTGGCATTTAGTTAGAATTTTAGTAGCGCCATTTTGTATATTAAATTTTTTTTTTTGCAGTATAAATGTGTTTAGAAAATGCGTTGCCATAAATGTTTTTTTTTTAATTTTTTTTTAAATACTTTAACAATTTTTTTAATTTTTTTAATTTATATTCTCATTTTTATTTCCATTTTTTGCTTAACCTAAACAAATGTATTTTTATTATAAGCAAAACTGTAAACAAACAACAGGTGAATTCTGAATAGAAGACCTTTCGACACGTGTCTATGCTTTTATGTTTATACTCATGTACATATATAAAGTGGCGGACAAAAGTCTACATACACCCCATGTTTTCATTGAATTGAAAGTCCAAAAAGTTTAATGGAAAATTTAACGACAAAAAAAAACTTCGGTTAATATCAGGTAACCTGATCTTTTTAGTATTTAGTTCGCATCAGTAAAAGCTTGAAGCAGTCGTGGCACCGAACCTGCTAAATTTGTCAATTCTGTGGGAATAATACTGTCCCAAGCTTCAATAAGACGTTCTTTGAGTAATACTGGGCTGGAAGTTTGAATTTTTCTAATTTTTCGCTCAAAAATTTTCCAGACATGTTCAATAACATTCAAATCTGAGCTTTGAGGTGGTGTGTGCAGTTGCCTTGGAGGATGATAAAGCAACCAATCCTTAGCAATGTGGGCCGTGTGCTTTGGATCGTTATCCTGCTGAAAGTTCCAGCCTGCGCAAAGTTCCAAATTGTCCACCGAAGGGTTCAGATTAGCTTTCAACAATGACTTATATTTCAACCGATCCATATTACCCTCAATAAAAACAAACTTTCCAACTCCAGCTGCCTCAACCGCTCACCAAACGTTGCCGCCACCATGCTTGACTTTTGGTACTATATTTTTGGAGTTAAGTGCAGTGTTTTCTTTTCTTCAAACTTTTGTTCTTCCATCGCTGCCGAATACGTTGAATTTCGATTCGTCTGTAAACAAGACTTTTTGCCAAAAATTCATTCCCTTATTAAATGTACTGTAGCGAACTCCAAGCGAAGTTTACGATTTTTTTTAGAAATAACAGGGTTTTACTGGGGGTTCTACTGTGGAAGCCGTTATCATTCAGAACTCTTCGAATTGTTCTTGATGGACACACTCTCTTGAGTTTGAGTTTGCGATGTTTTCGGCTAATTTTGGAGCAATAACTTTAGGATCATCATTCACTTCCTTCAGAATAAAGCTGATATTTCTTCGAGTTAGTTTCTTCGGGCGGCCAACAATGGTATGGATCTTTGGGGGACTTAAGATTAAACTTTTTTAAATTTCACCATACGATTTCTTCTCTTTTCTGTGCTGAATAACCAAGACTCGTACCACAACGGATATTTCTTTTCGCGCAGCCATTGTTGATGCTAATGTATTTAAATCACAACTAAATTCAATACTAGCAAATTAGAAAACATAATTTAAAAAATATAGTAAAAAAGGGGTTACCTAACCGCCATAACAACACAGCATATCGACAAGGATATTTTTTCGTTTTTTCACCATAATTCTTTTATTTTATGTTAGAGAATATATTTGTTTTAATACATGTGATTAGAAAAGGATTTGAAAGAAAACTGTATAGCTATATTTTTCAGCAAAGTGGTAGTACTTTCTACACAACGAATACAGGCGGTGTTTATAGACTTTTGTCCGCCACTGTATTTATATGCGTATGCAATTATATGTATCGTATAAACACCTAATTCGGTTTCTGAATTAAAATTGAAATTGTTTTTCAACTGCGAATATAACTAGAAAAAATAAATAAATAGAATACATACATACTATATATGTTGTATGCAGAAGCTTAGAAACATTTTACATTTTTTCGGCAGAAATTGATTTAAAAAATTTATTACCTTACAATTTCCGGTAAAATCAGTATATAATATGCATAAATGAGTAAACAATATAATTGAGTGTGATTTAATAAATTATAGAAAATTTCAAAACTACTCGAATGTGAAACGATTTTTTTTTTCATTGAAAACTAAACTAAATTCCGTTTTTTTAAAGATAGTTTCTATTAATTCATTGCACGTGTAGTAATAATGAATCATATTTACATGCTATCTAAAATCATTGGCGTTATTTGCCTACTCTGTAACTAGTTTTCAGCAACTTTAGTTGGTTTCACGAGGTGAGAGAATATTTAATTTTTTATTATTAATTCTTTATTAGGCATAGTACGAATCACACAGGTTCAAAGACAAGAATAAGCTTCTGAATAACATAATGAATGAAACTTATCATATACTCGTACCATACTGTAACTGTTATTCATTCTATAAGTTTATTAGGCTTCTTCTTCTTCTTCTTTGGCGTAGGCACCGCTTACGCGATTATCAACAATAGCCTCATCAACAATAGCGCGCTATTCGCTCCTTCTTTTTGCTGTTTGGCGTCAGTTGAAAATACTAAATGAAACCTGGTCGCTCTCCACATTATTCTTCTAACGGAGTGGAGGTCTTTCTCTGTTTCTGCTGCCGCCAGCGGCTACTCCATCGAATACTTTCAAAGCTAGAGCGTTTTCATCCATTCAGACGACATGACATCGTCCAGGCTTCTGCATCATATGTCACGACGGGAATGATGAGCGACCTCATATCTGCACAAGAAGGTTATATGGGGGCTGTATATTCATCCGTTTTTTATAATTTTCAGTACCAATGTGTAATTCCTTATACATGTCTAGAAGATCAAATTTCACGCTCCTAGAGTCTTTTTGACGGAGTTTGGCCAAAACCTCATATATGTATGAGCAGTATGGGAGCTATATGTTAGTTGTCCGATTTCGATGATCCTCAGTACCAATGTGTAGTTCATTATACGGCGATTTTCGGCCGAGCTCCTCCTCCAATTTGTGGTTTTGCGTCTTGATGTTTTTACCAACAAATGGAGGGACCTACAGTTTATTCTAAGCCGCCTCCGAACGGCTGATGGATTTTTATGAGGAGCTTTATTTCATGCCAGAAATACACTCGGAGCGTTTGACATTCCCTGCCGAGGGGCGACCGCAATTAGAAAAAAAAAATTTCTATCATTTTGGATGTTGCTCGAACCTGGGCTCGAACCCGGGCCTTCCGAATGTCAGGACGCAATGCTAAGCACTCGGCTATCGCGGCGACTATATATCTAGCATAGCAAATTTCGCGCTCTTAGATGCTGTTTTGGTAGATTTATGCTTCAAATCAATATCGAATCTGTGCAAAGGATCTTAATAATATTCGTCTGTGACTCTTCATCCCAAAAATCTGTACTCATAACCTTGTTGGCCATCAGACCAATCTATGTAGACTTTCTTTGGTGCACGTTCATTCGAAAGAAATCTACTATCTTGATTGTTCTTTGGTCGGTGGAGTGATGTAGTGAATCCATGTTTCGTCTATGTTAACGAAACGGCGCAAAAATTCGTTTGGATTGCGGTTGAACATCGTCAAATATTCCTTTGAAGTGGTTACACCGTTGCGCTTTATGATGGTGTATGAGCAATCGCGGCACCCCTCGCGCGGATAGCTATTTCATGTCCAAATACTCATGTCAGGTACCCGCTCAGTTGAAATAATTACAGCTTCAGGCACCTCACGTACTTTTATTCTATGATCGTCCAATACTCATGTCAGGTACCCGCTCAGTTGAAATAATTACAGCTTCAGGCACCTCACGTACTTTTATTCTATGATCGTCCAATATCTGAACGTTCGGCGTCACTTGTACTGGTATGACCACAGCGGAACACAGTAGAAGTGGTTTAACCAATGGAATTTGAATTTGATGTCATAGTATTTATCAAGCCTTTCCTTGATTTCGGTGATGGCTTTTTTTTTTTTTTAAATAATTCATGAAAGTAAAGTTGACAAGACTGATATTCAAAAGAGAGAGAGAGAGAGAGAGAGAGAGAGAGAAACTCTCAATCTTGACTTTGTAAAGTACGCCAGTCTAGCGTCGAAGGATTTATGATAGAAGAAAATCACTATTGCAAAGCAGATTTTCAACGTATCGCCTACGCTATTTATGGATTTTGGAAAAAACCATCTTCAAAGAAACCCAACCGAATTATCTATCAAAATTCCTTTTTGTCAAACAAACAATCACTTGTAGCACCGAATTCACTGCTTTAATGAGTGAAATTTGTGAAACATAATTACCGGTTGATTTAACGATAGATTACACTTCAAAATTAAAGCACAAAGCTAATGCGGATGAAAAAGATGTCTCATCACTAGACGTTAACAAGTACATAACCTCAATTTCCACTGAGAATAATCATATTAAAGCTACAGGAACTCAACCGAGCTGTTCAACCGAGCTATTCGAAGTCAGAATATTAAAATTTTGAGTGGAGATATTTTTTTTTGCATAGGAAACAATTATGTAACTTTATTTTTTACTCATTAAAAATGCGTAATGTGTTTTCAAACTATTCAAACAGTTCACATGTCTTCCAGATCTTTCTCATAGTACCATTACACTTAATAAGTGTGACACCAACTCATTATCTTTGTAAATTTGAACGCATTTTAAGGTTTTGTAGAATATAATTAACTACAAAAGAGTGTAAATACTTACATACAAACATATGTATACATAAGGTAACTGCTATCTTCTTCTTCTTCTTCCTCTTCTTCTAACTTGTTTTTATTTTTTCTATTTTTCCACCATTGTCTAGTTGTGTTGTTCTTGTTTGCTTTATTATTTAACAAAGTTATGTGTGGAATGTTGCTTCGGTTCCATCACATACATATGTATGTATGTATGTATGTACGAATAAGAAGTGGAAGAAGAGTAAGAAACATAAAGATAATACTTAACTGGTTATTGACTTGAGCACAGTTACTTTCATAATTCCAGCTTAATGCGTGTATGGTATTGATAGAATGAACACATACAGACATGAGTATTGGCATATATACGAGTATACGAGTATGTATGTTTGAGTGTATTTTTATGATTTCTTAGTTTGGAATTCCGAAATCTTAATCTTCGCCTTTTATGAATAAGATTCAATACAAGCAATAAAAGATATATGAAAAATAAGTAAATAAATAAAAATGAAAAGGTTATGTAGAACCATTAACTGCTGAACACAGCGGATGATTGGCTTCGCTACCAATATTTTTGTTGTTGTACAACAATTTTTATGGCGCAGAATTTACCATATATGGCTACTAAAAATACCTAAAATCGCTTAAAAGTTCTAAAAAAAATTTTTTTTGTCTTTATCTACACTTGCAAATGTTTACATACATATGTATTTATGTATATATGTATCAAAAAACAAAAACAAAAAAAAGTGAATGTATGTATCTCTATATAATTCCTTTCTTTACCTTCGTTACCTGTGTGTGATGATGACTTCTGGGGAAGATTAATCTTGAGCGTATTGTTGTTGTTGTGCCAGGTGGCATTGTGCTTGTTGTTGTTGTTGTTGCTGTTGTCGGTTGTGGCACAATTGCCGGTGGCGGTTGTGTTATCAATGGACTGCGCGTCGATTTGACTGCCATTGTTGTTGTTATTTATTTTATTCCTTAATTTTTTTGTATTTTTCACTTGTTGCTGCGCTAATTGTGCGGCACTAATTTTCTTATACATACATATAAATACATATGTATGTATGTATATTTGCAACACAAAACTTTTGCTTTGTTTTTTAATTTTAATTTATTTTTGCTTTGTTCTTTTTTCACTTTAAATTCCACAGCGTATTTCGGGGCATCCCAAAAGATATTTTTCATTTATTTTTTCCATTAACTTTACATTTCATTGCATTTATCTTAGAGATAAGCACAGAAACGCAGAAATTTGGTTTTGCTAATGTAGTTTATGTCAGATTTAGAACTGCGATTTTGTTTTTAAATATTTACTAACTATATGTGGTAGGAGAAAAAAAAAGTTGTTGATAAATACAATTAAGTATTTAGTGTTGAAGTGACGGCGTTGACTTGGAATAACTCACTTTCGTTTAGGGTTACTTTTTATTTTCAATTATGATTTGATATGGAAGGTTCATGAAAACTTTAATTCAAAAACGTTTTGAAAGTTACACAATGAAAATGTAATTTATTGTAATTATTATAATTTATAATTTTATTTTATTTAACTATATTTTTATTTTTTCATTATTTTTTCATTTTTTTATATATATTTTTTGCTTTAATTTCTTTTTATTTTTTATTTTTTATTTATTTTTATTGTGACATCTTTTTACCTTATTTATTTTATTTTAAATATTCAATTTTATTTTATAAATTTCTTAATTTAAGTTTGGATTATTTTATTTAATTATTTAATTTTTTATTATTTTTTTATTTTTTACTTAATTTTATTTTTATTATTTTTTTAAAATCATTTTATTTTATTTCTTTGTATTTTATTTTATCTTGTTTTATTTAATTAAATTTAATTTTATTCTAGATTATTTATTATTTATTATTATTATTATTATTAAATTTTTTTGCTTTTATTTATTTATTTTTCCTTAATTTTTTTTTTTCCATATTAATTCACTTTTTTGACTTTTTTAAATTTAATTTACCTCTACATTATTTTAGTTTATATATTCTAACCTTTATTATTTTTTATTTTTATTTTTAATTTTTTTTTGTATTCTTTATTTTATTATTATTATTATTATTATTATTATTATTATTATTATTATTATTATTATTATTTACTCATTTAATTTTATATCTTATATTTTATTCATTTTTATTTATATTTAATTTTATCTTGGTTTATTTCCTTTAATTAAATTTTATTTTAGTTTTTTTTAATGTTATCTAATTTTTTCTATTTATATATAAAAGATGATCCATTTCGAGGTTCCCTACATTTATAAAGAAAAAAGACAGAAAATTCAAATTCAGTGGGAAATGTTTATTATCATTCGAAAGAAGATTCTTTGACATTTATTTTTTGAAAATAATCTCTTTCAAATGTTGGCCGCGGCTACGTCTCAGACGGTCTATCCGTTGAGTCCAATTTTCGATGACTCGTTCGAGCATTTCGACTGGTAACTGACGAATGGCACGTTTTTGCTCCAAGGCCTGAATCGAAGCGGAATTGTCCGCATAGATTTTAGACTTTACATATCCCCACAGGAAAAAGTCTAACGTTGTGATATCAAACGATCTTGGTGGCCAATCGACCAGCCCGAAACTTTAAATTATCTGATCACCGAAGTGTTCTCTCAATAAATCCATTGATTGTTGCGATGTGTGGGAAGTGGCACCGTCTTGTTGAAACCAAATGTCGCGAAGATCACGAGCTTCAATTTCAGGCATCAAATAGTCGGTTATCATGGCGCGATAACGGTCGTCATTGACGGTTGCGTTCTCATTTTTGAAGAAATATCGACCGATGATTCCACCGGCACACAAGCCACACTCAACCATTATCTCTTCGGGATGAAATGACAGTTCTTTTAACTCTTCAGGTTTTTCTTCGTCCCAAGTGCGGCAATTTTGCTTGTTTATATACCCATTGAGCCAGAAATAAGCCTCATCGCTGAACGAAATTTGGCTCAAAAACGTCGGATCTTCTTGGAACTTTTCAAGAGCCCATAGAGCGAAGCAATGTCGCTTGGGATTAAGATCTCGACGTGAAATGCACTAAGTCGTTCCATACGTCAGTCCGAGTTGCTGCGAACGGCACCGAATTGATTCTCCACAGTCTTCGTGTACACTCTCAGCTACGGCCGCTATATTTTTTTCACTGTGTGATATTCGGCGGAATATTATCCAATAATGAATGCTAAGTCTCGAGATGGGTGATGGTGTTGCGAATAGTATGCGCAGTAGGCCGATTAGCTTAACCATAAGTTGAGCGAAGCGTACGAAACACATTCTTTACAGAACGTGAATTTTCGTAATAAAACTGAATGATTTGTGAACGTTGTTCAGGCGTAGGTCTTTCCATGATGAAATGCCAAACAATACTGAACAAAAATAACATGACAGCTTGACACGATTCACTCGTGCCTCTACTTGGATCACCCTACAAGTATATTTTACTTTATTATATATTATTTTATTTATTTTATTTAATTAATTTTTATTTATTTCATGTTATTTTCTTTTGTTTTGTATTATTTTATTTTATTTTTTTATTTTTTTTTTATTTTATTTTTTTTTTTCAAATTTTTTTTTTAGTTCATTTTACTTTACTTTGTGTTATTTTATTTTCTTTTCTTTTTTTTTGTTTAATTTTTTATTATTTTATTTTGTTTTATTTTTTATTTTATTTTATGTTTTCCCGTTTCATTTCATCTATTTTATTTTGTTTTGTTTCATTTTATTTCATTTTGTTTTAATTATATTAGTTGTTATTATTATTTTTTCTGTTGTATTTTATTTATTTATATAATTATTTTTTTAGTTAATTTTTATATATTTTTTGTTGTTTTTTTTCAGTAAAATTTACTTTTTTTAATATTTTCTTTCTCATTTCAACTGCATCAAATAAACAAACATCTTCTGAAACTAGTTTAAGCCCCTTTCCTCTCACTGGTTTCTAAAATTAACCTCCTGCTAGTTCATTTACCTCGAAAATATACTTAGGCGAACCTTGACTTAACTTCTTGCTACCAATTTGACACTAACGCAGACTTCTTGTATCTAAAGGAATTAGATATTGACGACATTAAAGAGATAAGAAAATGTTAACTTATATACTGGTGACGCCGTGGAGCCTACGCAATTACCTTTTCGACACGAAACAGGTATCAAATAGCCCAAGCGCACTCTGAGCCAAACGGCGTTGCGTTGGTGACGGCGACGACGTGTGCGCAGTGGAAATACACTTGCGACCTACGCGCAAATTGCAACTTCCGTTTGAATTTATTATTGTGTTGACGTCTATGGCGTAAAAAATTATACAAAAATTAGCATGAGGAGTATTAGTTGCATGTGTGTTATGTAATATGTAAACATTTACTTGGTTATAACTGGAAGAAAAAAAAAATATTAACCTCCATTTATGGTAAAGGCCATTTCCTCTGACTAGCGGCAACACGCATGCGCAATGCGCAGAGTTAAAAAGCGTGCGGCACAGCAATTGGTTAAATGCATTTCCGCTTGGCCTTACAAAGTTCTGCTGTAAATTGTTTGTTTGCTGCTTTTTGACTTGGCTTGAAGTTGGTGGGCAAGTAAAAAAAATTTTTTTTCTTTTTGGAAATTTTGCTTCGCTTTCACGAGTTCATTGACATTTCTTTGGAAGTGGAAAAATTTGAGTTAATGTGTATGTATGTGTGCCCATTGTTTCGCACTTTTATCATCTTACTTCTTGAGAATTACATTTTTTGGTTATTTTCTTAACCTGCAAATTATGCAATTTGTCTTTTGTAAATATTTTGTTTTTTTCATTTTCTCGTGTTAACCTGCTACTCGCTTACACACATGCCGCATACAGCCTACGCAGGCAGACGTTAACCACGACAAGACGCCAGCGTGGTCTTTGGTATATAATTTGCGGGTTTGCTGGCGTCTTAAAGCTTGGAATTGAACTGGAAACCATTTTCAGTTGTACATTTGTACATGTGTGCGTGTGTGTATGTGTGTGTTTCTAAGCAATATGTAGCTTATATATGTTGCCTTATAAGGCCAAATCGGTCGTCAACTAATGAATCGTCACAATTACGATTACTGGTATCGATTAGAAATAGATTTATGGATTTATGTATGTATGTGTGATGCAACAAGAAATATTGTGAAATACTTAGTATTGAATTACCTTTGAATTTTGATTTCTCTTACGAAAAAAGGCGCAAATTTTTTTGAGCTGAGCCGATTAATAGCATTTTTTAATTATAAAAAAATATATATGAACATTAAATGAAAAATAAAAAAATATTTTTTTTTTTTTTGAAATAAGTAATCCCACATACTTATTAAAAAATTTATTTAAAAGTAATTTTTTTTCACTGGATATTTTTCAAGACAATCTGTTAATTTTTAAGCCAAATTTATGCAGTGTTTACATGTAATTCACATTATTCCAAAACTGTTGTATATCCAATTATTTATTCCTCAAAAACAGTGTAAATATTTATTTTGCTGAAATACCTGAAATGCATAGAGTTCACTTAACCGTTTCCCTACATAATATATACATTTCTGTACACATCCGAGTGATTAACATCTTCCCCACTACAATATCTTTCTTTTCACTCATTTATTTTCTTTTTGATTTTTCACAATTTCATTAACCCAAAAACAAAAAAATAAGTTCGCACTTTGCACGTCTGCTACAAAAAAAAGAAGAAATTTCGCTGAAAGGTTTAACTTATATGCACTTATGTATGTGTGGTGGCTTGTATTTGTATAAATATTGGTAGTAGCGTCACCTGACAATCCTCCAAGCAATTTGCACTTTTGTGCCACAAACGCACAAACAAGCACATACACCCTGCTCCCTCACACACTTGCCTACACCTACCAATCTTTATTTATTGACTTATTTATTTATTTTGATTTTATTTTTATTTTTCCTTTTTTTTTTTTTGCTTTATGAATTTACTTCGCTATTTGCGTAATTTCCTCGATTTTTCTGCATACTTCTTTTCCCTACATTATAATACAGCAACAATGAACAACAATGAATGATAAACTCTGTTCTTCTCTTCCTACTTTGCTGCAATAGCCTGTTGTGTCTGACGGTCTTCTATCAACAGTCTCGTTTACTTACTGTCTTGACTTGTTGTTATTGATTTAGTCTTATGGTCAGTCGCCTTATGACGTCTTTTTGATTGTGTTTATTTTTTTCCTACCGTTTTCATATTGACTTTTCAGTGCATTGACGTCTGCGGCAGTTGCGATTGAAGTCCATAAATGTGAGTAGAGACTTTTTACGCACTTTGTTTTATAAACTATTTCATTCAATTTTTTTTTTTTTGCTTTTTATTCCTTTTTTTAATTTTATTTCTATTTTCTTTTTACTTATTAAAATTTTTAATTCTATTTGATTTTATTGTATTTAATTTAATTTTATTATACGGTTTTATTTCATTTTATTTTATTTATTTTATTTTATTTTATCTGTGCAATTTGCAAATGAAAAATTTTCGCGATGTCATTATGTCGCTTAAGGTACATCGAATCAGCGAGGGTAACACATCCAGCAAGCACAAGATCTAGAGTTCCGCTTCTGATATTGCATCTACGGCAACTTCATCTTGCATTACAAAAATTGTTCCTTCTGTCTCGGCGAATATTGCTCTGTTTGTGAGCCATAAGTGCGACATTTTTTGGTCAACATGCGGACCATTTCTGCAGTTTTTCGTCCGTTGATATCATGTTTCTGCTTTCATAAGGCTGGTTCATTCGCAGTGGAGTATAGTTGTCATCAACGGATTCTACAGCATGATGAATTTCAGACTGTCTTGACTTTTGATGGAAGTATGTTCTGAGATTTAAGATTAGTTTGTCATGCAACGCTCCGATGTCAATCTGGCCCCTTCCACATTTTTTCCTGGTCAACATCGTTAGAAAGACGGATGCTTTGGGTTAATGAGCTTTATATTTGGACATGACTGTACGTATTATCTGCTGCATATTTTCCAGCTCGGTTGTTGACCATTCTATAACTCCAAAGCTGTACGATACCACGGGTATAGCAAACGAATTTATGGTAATTGTCTGGTTTCTTCCACTTAATTGAGTTTTGCATATAGCATGAAGTCGTCTTCTAAACTCCAGCACTAGTTTTTTCCGCATATGCATAGTTTCTACAGAATTGGCCTACAGGTTCAATGGGAGTGTTCCTGGGAATCACATTTCCTTTTAAGATAGTTATTTTGCGGCATTTTAATATCATTGGAAAAAGTTGCGACACATTTCAAAAGCTTTTCAAGATGGTTTGGTTTGCTGACATAAAGCTTCAGATCATCTAAGTAGAAGAGATGACTCAATCGGTATCTTACAGTCTGACCATGTTTCACCATATACCCGTAGTATGTATCCCTTAGAATATGACTGAGAGGGCTCATGCTGATGATGAACCAGAGTGAACTCAGTGAATCGCCTTGGAAGATTCCATTGCTGATTTTTATGTGCCTCGTGTACTGAGCAGCTCCAGTTATTGGCAGTTTTATTCTAGTTCTCCAATATTGCATAATTTTCTCTAGGAAAAGTATTACCTTGGGATTGAATTTATACAAATGCAGCACCTCGATAAGCCATGAATGGGGCACTGAATCGAAAACTTTCATCCAATCGATGTACGCTGCATGAGGTTTCTGCTTTGCCGTTTAGATTGTCTAAGTACTACTTGGTCTATAATTAACTGATTTTATTTTATTTATTTTATTTAATATTTTTAAATTTTTTTATCTCATTTTATTTTATTTTCTCCTATTTTATTTTATTTTATTTTATTTTATTTTAATTTATTTTATTTTATTACGTTTCATTTTATTTTATTTTAATTTATTTTTTTTTATTGCATTTTATTTTATGTTATTTTTTAAATTTATTTAATTTTTTAATTATAATTTTTTATTTATTTATTTTTATTTTATTTATTTTATTCCATTGAATTTTATTTTATTTTAATTTGTTTTATTTCATTTTATTTTGTTTTATTTTTTAAATTTATTTTGATTTATTTTATATTTTATTTTAATTTACTTTATTTTATTTTATTTTATTTTATTTTTTTTTATTTTTTTTTTTTAATTTTTTTTATTTTTTTTAAATTTATTTTATTTTATTTTTATTTTTTTTTTCATTTTTTTATTTTTTTTTAGTTTATTTTATTTTATTTAATTTTTTTTTTTTTAATTTCATTTATATTATTTTTTTATTTTTTTTTATTGTATTTTATTTTATTTTAAGTTTTTTTATTTTATTTTATTTCATTTCATTTTATTTTAACTTATTTTTTTTTTAATTTAATTTATATTATTTAATTTAATTTATTTTTTTTTCATTTCATTTCATTTTATTTTTTTATTTTATTTTATTTCATTTATTTTTAATTTACAATTTTTTTTTTCAATTTTTTTTTATATTATATTATTTTAGTTATTTTATTTCATTGTATTTTATTTAATTTTATTTTATTTTACTTCATTTTATAATATTTTATTTTATTTTACTTTCATATTTTTATTATTTTTAATTTTTACTTTTTATTTTTTGCTTTTATATTTAATTTATTTTATTTTATTTTACTTCATTTTATAATATTTTATTTTATTTTACTTTCATATTTTTATTATTTTTAATTTTTACTTTTTATTTTTGCTTTTATATTTAATTTATTTTATTTTATTTTATTTCATTTTATTTTATTTTATTTTATTTTACTTCATTTTATATTATTTTATTTTTTTACTTTCATTTTTTTTATTTTATTTTTTTGCTTTTATATTTAATTTATTTTATTTTATTTTATTTTATTTTACTTTGTTTTATTTTATTTAATTTAATTTAATTTAATTTTATTTTATTTTATGTTATTTTACCTTATTTCATTTAATTTCTTTTTTTTTCATTTCACTTTATTTTTTTATTAGTTTATTTATTTTTTTTTTTCATTTTATTTTTTTTATTTTTTTTATTTTATTTGATTTTACTTTATTTAATTTAATTTTTATTTTAATTTTATTTTAGTTCAGTTTATATTATTTGTTTTATTTTAGTTTATTATTTATTTTTATTTTGTCTCTTATGTTTTAAAATTTAATTCATTTATCAGCTTCCTAGTTCTTACTATGAGCCATCTGGTGGTCTTAACCAGATTTGAAAAAGTCATATTCACCTTATTTTAATGATTATCATTTCTTCGTACTCATTTTTTATTAATCAGATTTCACAGAATGCTTAAATTTTTATTACATTAAACTTAAATTCGTTTTTCGGATAGGAAGCTACATAAATAATCAAAAAGAGCAGCTGTACAATACGTATGTATATGTATATGCACATACATATGTATGTATGTAATTGCTTACTTCGAAACTATCAAGTCTAAGATAATGGACGGTATACAATATTTTCGGTGAATGCTGAAAAAGCACATGCCCACGCTTAAATTTAAAAGCGATCCATTTTATTGGTACCATATATGTATGTAAATATGTACATATGTGCAATGATAATACTGTTTCTATTAATTAATGAAAACAGAAAAACAGAAACAAGCTCCCTTCTTGGAGGCCAACACATTTCCATGTAAATAGAAAAAATCCAACTGGATCTGGAAGCTTCTGGCGATCTCCACTGATAACGTCAAATAGACTACTAAAGACACACTTGCATGTATGTACGTAAGCATATGTATGTAGTATATCTATGTTATATACACACACTCCTATTTGTTTACATACTCTTTTATATGTGTTAATAGAATAAAAAATAAATACTTTAATATTGCTTATTAATAACAATAAAGGTATACCAGTATGCGAAAGTAAAGAGACAAGGAAAAAAAGTAAAAATATTTGTACATATGGGTTTGTATAGGCGTTTTTTTTTGTGAATTATGTCGCACCTTGTTATTACCGTAAGCATTAAAGTATATAACATAAGTAGAATCGCACCACTCGTTAAGGAAAGAGCTTAACTACTAGGAATTTTAAGTTGGAGAATTATCTGCCTAACGGCAAAAGAATTATTTTCTATTCTTTTTTCTATCTATTTTTTTCTTTTTTTCTTTTTTTTTCTTTTTCTTTTTTTTTATATGACATTTATATTTGTTTTCGTCTTCGTTAAGCGTTATCAGACAGATTAAGTTGTCATAAAGGGTTTGCGAGAAAGAAGGAACTAATAATAAACACAGATATGTGGAAAAATAATTAAATGTGGGGAAAAGTAAATAAATTTATTATATAAAAACATAAAGTAGATAGTCATAAACTGACAAAAAAACGGGGTACGAGTACTTTTCGAGTGCAAAACAGAGAGAAGTCGGCAGAATGTTAGATGATTTATTAAAAAAAAACTCTGTTAAGATATCAGCAAAAACGAGCGACAAATAAATTAAAAATTATTTAATTTAAACATATAAATTTAAATTAAATTAAATAAAAAAGTGTAATTGAAGAAAGTATAAAAAATAAACTAAAGCAAAACAAAAAATTTAATTAACAGAAACGTAAAACAGATGAAATAAACTAAAAAACTAATTAAATTTAAAAAAAAAAATAAAATAAATAAAATAAAAAATAAAATTAAGTAAATAAAATACAAAATATTAATAATTATATAAAATAAATAAAATAGTAAATAAGCTAACAAATCAAAATAAAAGAAATTAAATAAAAGAAAAGTAAAAAATAAAATGAAGTAAAATAAACTCAAAGAAAAAATATTACATTAAATTAAACTTAAAATAAATATTAAAAGAAAAATAAAAATATTATTTAAATAAAATAAATTAAAAAAATTTAAGTAATAAAAAAATAAAAAAATAACGTAAAAAAAATAAAAAAATTAAAAAAATAAAATAAAATATAATAAATAAAATAAAAAAATAAAATAAAAGAAAATAAAATTTAAAAAAAATAAAATCAAGTATAAAAAAGAAATTAAGTAAAATAAAATAATAATAATAATAAATAAAATAAAATAAAATAAAATAAAATAAAATAGAATGTAACGAAATAAAATAGGATTAAATTACATTAAATAGAGTAACATAAAATGAAATAAAATTAAATTAAAGAAAAGAAAATTAAAATAGAGTAAATTTAAAAAATTCGTAAAATAAAAATATAAAAATCGATTAAAACCAAACAAGCAAGAATTAAAAAAGATGAAATAAAAAACGTTAAATAAAAAAAATTAAATGAAATTATATAAAATTAAATAAAATGAGATAAAATAAAATTATAAATAAAATAAAATTAAGTTAATTCAAACATAAAATTTAAACTAAATAAAATAAGGAAAAAACAAATTTTTTAAGATAAAATAAAATAATTTAAATAAATCAAATGAAACAAAATAAAAATAAAAAATAAACAATATGAAATGGATTGAAGTGAAATAAAATTAAATTAAGGGGTTGGGCCACTTTAGAATTTTCGGAAAAAGGATTTTTTTCTTTCAAATGATACCTTGTGGTCTCAAAAATGTTATCACGAAAAATTATGGTAGATGAAAATTTCTAAATGCTCCACTATCGTTCTCTAGTTGAACTGGCTGTTTCTTAAAAAATAGTTATGAGCAGTTAATTAAACATATAATCATCACAAATCAGTTTTTTTTTTAGTTTTCCTATTTAGTTTTCCCAAAAAAATCTCAAAAAATGCTAATTTTGTGGCGCTCTAGAGTGGCCTAACCCCTTAAATTAATTCCAACAAATCAAAATTAGATAAGATAAAAATATTAAATAATGTAGAATAATAAAATGAAATAAAATGAAAATAATAAAAGATGATTAAATAAGAAAAATTAAAAAAATTTAAAAAAAAAATTAAAAAGAACAATAAAATAAAATAAAATAAATTTTAATAAAATGAAACAAAATAAAATAATATGAAATGAAATGATAAATAAATAAATAAAAATTCCAACAATAAAAATAAACCCCTTTTTTCTTTCCAGTTATTATTTGAAATTTATAATTTCTTAATTTCGATAAAACTTTTCCCTTCTTTTGGTTTCCAAAATACCTTATAAATATATCAGAAAAACTTCTTTCGATTTTGTGAAAGTTCTATTAGCGCTCAAAAAATTAAAGCATTTTCAACCATCTGGTAACCCTCTTTAAATTATTTGAACCACTTTATTTGGTAATTTTTTTGTTTATATTCCAAAAATTTCTCAGTAAAATCCCCATAAAAACTATTTTAGTGATAAGAGTTTGCATACTTGTTTAAACAAGTGATTGATGCGAATTGTGGGGAAAAATAAATAAAATAAAAGACAGCCAAACGAAAGTGAGCCAATTTAATGCCAACGCGTTGTAGTTAAGTTATAAATAAATTGATAGGGTTTTATATCGAAATTATGCTGATGTCGAAGTCCTAAAAAATACTCTATTGAACTGAAACCAAATAGGGCTACAGATTTTGCTCAAACGCTGTCGAGTAATGTAAGCATTTGAGCAACGAGTACTCGTACAACTGCTCTTCGCGCTTTACTCAAAAACTTTCGAGGCGAGCACGAGTATTTTGAATATTTTGACAAGCACTTTGACTTTTCTCTCAGATTTTTTTTTCAATTTAAATTTTTTATGCACAGTGTAAAAATCATTTAAACGTCAAAGAAATTTTGACAAACAAAATTAATATTTTTCTTGCTTTGCTGAGCAGTTCAGCAATGAGCGAGTATCGAGCGAGCATTGAGCTGCTCGCACTGGTCGATACCCGGGTATCTAGAACTCTAATTCCAACTAATGTGTGTATCTAAAAATTTTAGTTGTTTTGGAATTGGAATTTTATTTGTTACTTTTTTTTTTTTTTGCTTTCAATTCTGTTGGTCTGATTTTTTAATTTTTTTAAACTAAATTTTTTTTTTAATTTTATGCTATAATTTCGGCCATTCAGTTTCTATGTTTTTTTTGTGTTGTTTATTTTTTTATTTTTTGCAGTTTTGGTTTTTAATTTTTAAAACTTTTCTTTTTTTATTAAAATTTTTAGTTTCATATTCCTTTACTTTTTTGCTCTGCATTCACCTTCATTGAGCGCATATTCCGCACACTATTCTTGGCGGCACTACTTTTAATTTTAGATTTTTATGTATACATTTGTGTATACATATATATGTATACATATATATATATATACATATATACATATTTATATACAGCCATATCTGTGTTTGAGTGAATATCCGCCTTTATTGATAACGCAATTAATCAGGGGTTTAGCAAAATTTATTTTTCTTGAATTTTTATTATTATTCTATGCTTCGTTTCCTCTCTCTTCGCACATCTCTTTCTTTATTTTTTCAACTAGTTTTTTCTATAAAACATATATTTCTGCTATCTTTTGTGTGTGTTTTTTTCTATTAGAAAATCATTCACTAGATCGCGCCACGCTTCACTTAACGCTCGACGCTGCTCGATAATACGCTTCGTTAGTACTTCGACTATGAACTTATGCGATTGAACTTACGATTTTTTAATTTCTTTGTTTAATACACTGCACTTTTCAAAATATTTTATATTTATTTAAAGATTTTCTTCCATAATAAAAATTTTGGAATTTTTTTAAATATCTTTAAAATACTTTTTACTTTAAATAAAAAAAATAAAAAATAAAAGAATTTTTAAAACAAATTTTACCTCTTCAAATTTACACACTTCACTAAACTTACATCAAATATTTTTTTATCATTCCTTTTTTTGAACAATTATCTTGATTCATTTTTGGTTTTTTATTTTGCCATAAAGAAAAACTATCAACTTTTTAAACACTTGACAATTTTTTGTGGTTGTTACTACTACAGTATAGCAAGATATTGCACGATCGTATACTTTGCTTTTTTTTTTTTTTTTGGTTTCAAAAATACATGTATTTGTATGTATCTATGACATTCACAAGTTTTGCTGCGTTCTACACACACTCGCTCGCGTTTACGCGTCTCTTGCGCTGAGTGTTCGAAACAAGACTGAATCCAACCGAAACGTTGTGGAGCGAACTTTGGAGCAAAATATCAAATGTCTGGCTGTCTACTTGTTGGTCGCGGACTCTTTGAGACGGATACTCGTTGGTGCTGTGTTGGTGTTTGCGAAGAATTCTCCTGCCAATTCTACACAAGTGAGTGAGTGAGCATGAGCGCCGAAGCGGACGGCGGGTGCGTTCAAAAGAGAGAGAGAGAGAGAGGGTGTGTGTGTGTAAGCAAGCAATTCGTGTAGTTGCTGCTGTGTGCTGTGTGCTCGATCGCGATCGCTCTAGTATCTATGGTTTTTATGAGTTTTGTATCTCAAAACATGTTTTTTACATTTTTAAAACCAAAACAGTGGCAAATTGACGACGCTGTTGTTCTTCTAGCTATTTTCATGACTTCTACTGGTTCTTTTTTATTGTCGTTCTGATTTGTCTTGACTTCCAACGCTTGATCGTTGATGCTCGTTTATGTTTGTTTTAATTTGCGGGCAGCATGAAGGCGGTTTTTGGAAAGATTTTTTTGTTTGTTTGCTTCTTTTTTACTCCAGATTCTTCTTTATTTTTTTATTTCGAGACCATCACAGAGTTGACAAGGATTTAATGCTCACTGAAACGCTGCTGTGGAAATTAGGTTTCCTTCTGCGTCACCATCACAACTAAATACTAAACACATTGCAATTCTCTATTCCCACTCTTATCGCTCGCCTCTTTCCTTACTTCCTCCAAGCAGTTTATTTTCGTACACTGTCGTACATCGCCACGCCTGCTAGCATGTACTTTTTCTTGCAATTTTTTCGCCTCACTTTTCATCAATCATTCTCACTCTACTTGCCGCCGTCACCACCACCACCTAGTCCATAGTGCATACAACTGTGTTCCATTTAACGCCAACAAATCGCACCCACCGCAAACCACAATTTTTAGCAGCGCTACGACTCGGCCGTACTAACAAGCTGCCGATGATTTATTTTTATTTTTATGCGATTTATTTTTAATTATTTCCCTTAACTCTTAGCGATTGCATTTAGAGTTTCCGAGTTTCCTACGTAGTTTTGTGGCTTGGTTTTGAAAAATGAATGATTATTCATCGTTGGACTTCCTCGTCTTCGTCATTGGGGTTTCTATTTAAATGGAGCACTTTCGATTTTGAGGTTACCACGCCATAGAAACCCCCTACACAAGAAATTTTATGAGAGCGAAACACAACAAATCGCTGCAAAGGAAGTGGTTTCAGTCAAATTGACGTCAAAGCAGAGCGTTGGGAAACGTTGAATGTTTTGAAGTCTAAAAACATAACCTATGTTGAATCTTCCTATCTACAGTTTCTAAATGAAGACTGATGAGGAGAAGTAACTACTTTGTTGAAAGATGAACTTACTCTCCTCTTGGCGATCCTTAAAGCGTGCAGGAGAGTCGAGGAGGTTTTCATGCCGAAGGGTGGGAAAAGTTCTCATATACTTCCTAAAGACTTTAGATCAAGTAGTCCAACCTACTTTCTATTGAAAATCTTAGAAAGCCCGATTGTCTTATGTATAAGAAGTGCAATTCCTTCGGATTGTCACTCGAGATCGCAGATTGTATACGGCAGAGGTAGATCGGTGGACAGCGTCTTATATACTATTTTTGAGAGATTAGGGGAAGCTCTTCCTTATAAGGTTTTTTTTGTAACTGCAGGGGCTTTTCGCGACACTGAGTGGTCATTTAATAACGTTGTTTTGAATGCTTTCATAACGTCGTTTAACGGCATTGGAGTTAAATCGAAGCTAATATGTCTTATTTGAAATCTTTTATGCAACAGAAATGTGGAAACTGAATGAGGAAAATCATTGCTTGAACGCAAAGTTAATAGGGGTACTCTGTAAGGCAGTGTCCTGCCTTCCCTACATTGCATCTTGCTAAAAAAACTGAAATCCGATGCTTGTAATGCGATCGCATATGCAGATGATGTAGCACAGACACCTAAATCTGATAACAAGTTTGGTTAGTGCTGGTCTTGCAGTAAACACCAGTAAGACAGATATAGGATGCCGGTAGCGGTTCAGCTCCTCGGTAGAGGACGTTCGGCTTCATTTGTCAGAGAAAGTGAAATACTTGGCAACCATTCTAGACAGGAAACTGATCCGGAGGATAAACATGGATCAGAGAAAGAGGAAAGCATAGGTAGTTTTATGCTGCTGCAAAGCAGCAATCGCTATAAGATGGAGCCTATCTCTTTTTTTATCCTTACAACTGTAGTCAAGCCTATCTTTCTTCAGCATTACGAACTATGTTACTCTAACTTTGGCGATTAACGTCATATGAAGGTAGGTCTATCGGTGAAAAAGTCGCTGTAAGGCTGGCGGAATGGAAAATTTCAATGAAGGAAAGAAGCCCTAAACTCCATCACGTATGGGTCGAAGCTTAAGGAAAGAGACGTTGTAGGAGTCTGCTCACATCGAGAAATTCTCCATCAATGGAGGGTTTAGAATGCAAGAACAGTGTTTTTCAGGCGAAAGTATCTGCTATTAAGAAAACGGTGAACACACTGCTTCGAAGTGTGGTTTACGTGAGAAACTTCTGTGCTAATGTGGACCGTGAGATCGTCGGGAGGACACGCGGTAAACGGATCTTCCCTGATCCCTACTGTCGTATTTTTTTGGAAAAAGAGTTGGAATCATTATTGCTCGGAAACTATCTTCTTTGAGAAATTTCGTGTAATTTTTCTCTCAAAATTTAACAAGCCGATTGAAAAGTCCTCGGCTACCATCTGCTTTGGCAATATTCATTTTTTTGTTCAACAGAGTTCCCTTCAAGGGTGATACACTGATTATAGTGACATTCCAACTTTTCGATACCATTTTTGTAGTACGATTTGTCCTTTGCTCCAAAATGGGCCTCTGCTTCGGCGATCACATCTTCATTCGACCAGAATTTCTTCTCACCTAGCATTCTTTTGAGATCTGAGAACAGGAAGGAGTCGCTGGAGGCCAGGTCTGGTGAAAACGGTGGATACGGAAACAATTTGAAGCCCAATTTATGGATTTTTGCCATCAATTTCACTGACTGGTCACACGGCATATTGTCTTGGTGAAAAGTCACTTTCTTTTTTAGCAAATGCGACAGTTTTACGGCAAATTCGTCCTTTAAACGGTCCAATAAAACTACGTACTAGTCACTGTTGATGGTCCTTCCTTTTTCAAGATAGTCAGTTAAAATCATTCCATGCGCATCCCAAAATACAGACCCCATAACCTTGCCAGCCGACTGTTGCGTTTTCCCACGCTTTGGAGTGGGTTCATCGTGTGCAGTCCACTCGGTTGACTGCAGCTTAGACTTTGGTGTGAAATGGGGTCATGTTTCATCCATTGGCACACTTCAATGCAAAAACTCTGGTTTATACGCTTGAATACCTCCAAACACTGCTCCGAATCAACAACTCGTCGTTGTTATTGGGCTAAAGTGAGTTCGCGCGGCACCCACTTTGAACAGAGTTTTCTAATACCCAAATATTTGTGAATTATATGACGGACACGTTCAGTTCATATCTTTAGAGTTACTGCTATTTCATTCAATTTCAAATTACCGTCATTCAAAATCTTTTGGTGGATTTTTTATGTTTTCGTCGGTAGCAACCTCTTTTTGGGGACGTCGACTGTGTTCACCGCCTTCGGTGCCCATTTCACCACGTCTAAGCTTAGCATACCAATCATTGATGGTCGGTATTATTTTTTTGCCTTAAAAAGCAAAATTTTATCAACCCGCGAAACTCCTTTTCATCCATTTTTTCACAATAAAAAAAAGTTGCTTCCCTCAAAATGCTATAATTCACAAACTAATAATCCGATAGAAGTGAAATTTATACACGCGTCTTTTGAAGGTTAGGAATAACTAAAAATTATATAAGATTTGATTCCAGTAGCGCCATCTATGTGTGAGGCAGGGAACTTTTCAACTGACCTGTTACATATGCCATTAGAAAATATACCAAAAATTGTTTTGACGCCATTTCCGTTACTGTTGCAATAAAAATTTATTTAAACTTTACACGGCAATTTATAGTGCTGTAAACAGGTAAACGAAGGAAGTAGCAAAATACGAAATTTGGCCACATGTTAGTATAATTTTCAAATACACAAAAATATAAACGAACTAAAAAATCTTCAAAAAGCTTTAGGTTTGCTTTTGCTCCATATCATTAATTGTATTGGAATTAAATGTTTACATATACAATTTTATTGTTTATAAATAGTTTTTTTTTAGTAAATTTGGATGTATAAGAAGGATGGGACTACGAGTAGAAGTCTACGTGACTGTGGAAAGCTTTTGACTGGCAATACCAGTAGCACAGTCAGTATTGGGAAGAACCTCACGAGATTTCAGTGGTTCAAAATTTTCAAATAAATTTAGTATATTTTTTTACATAAATAGATACGCAAAATCTGTATATACTCAAAATCTTTATAAATAACATGTATTTAGAGTTCTATAAACTTATTTTTCAGCTTTAGGAAACCAACAAGGTCAATTTGTTGCGATTTCAAACTAGTTGCAGGCGCATGCGCCACCTTGAACTTCGAAACGAATTGAGGCAAACAAAATATTATGATTACAATTTAATTGTAATAATTAATAAAAAATGTTAATAATGTTTTGAGAGGTGCATGTGTGTATGTATGCGTTAAACCCCTGCAGTGGCTGAAAAACGCCCATGCACAGCAAAAAACTATGACAAGTTCATTTTGGAGTTGAAATATTTATCTTAATTTTTTGCTGTTGTTGTTGTTGTTGTTGTTGTTGTTAAAGTAATTATCGCCAACACCAATTTGCGTTTACCTACATATTTCTCAATGAAATTTGGGCTATTTTTCACTATTTTTATTTTTATTTTTTTATTTTTATTTTTATGTTTCTGTCTTAGCTCCAACAGGTGCCTTGCCATTTGATTGATACAAAATTTATTTCATTCATGCAAATAAGTACACACCTGCAGTCATACATAAATATTTTTATTTCGTGCGTGTGTGTGTGTGTGTGTAAGTTATTGGCCTCTTTGAACGCTCATGAACCACCACCATCGCCACTAGCACAGCCACCGTTTGCTTTTGGCGTCATAAAAACCACCGTTGAATGATTTGGTTGTTAGCCAAGAAGGTCAACACAATGCGCATTCGCTATTTTGCTTAACTATTTTGGATACACAATTCCAAATCATTTTATTTTATATTAATTTTTCAGCTTATTGTCTCTGCCGATAAATGGAATGCTGTGTCATGCGCTGAAACAAATTTATTGCTAGATTCTTTTCTTGTATTGTACTTGTATAAGTTCTGTATGGGAACTATGAGTAGTTCGTTTACTCTGTTAGAACTATGAGGACTATACTTCGCAACGTAAGATCGAAAAATTGAAATTATTATAATCGAGATTTCCTGGGTTCTCTTTAAAATGTTGGCTTTTCGAATTGTAGATTTTGTATTTTAATCGTTTTCAACTCTGGTTTTTAGAGTATTAATTTACAATTATTTTTGAATTATCTAAGGTATATTTTGAGGCTTCTAAAATAAACGCAAATAAAATGCATTTAAAAAAATTTTTTACATGAAATTCCTTTTTCATAAAGTTCAATCTTGGCATTATATATGAAAATCTACATCATTCAAATGACCGTCTCGATTTGTTTGAGGTAATTTTCGACCACTTTTTGACACATATTGGGTGGTTGGTTGTGGTTTTCAAGGACTCAAGAGTTAAATATTTATCCACATAAACACGATCTTTCGCGTCGCCCCACAAAAAAGAAAGTCCAACGTTGTCAAATCGCAAGAATTCGGTGGCTAATTGACACCGCCAATACGAGAGATTACGCAGCCGGAAAATTTTTCTCACAATAAAGCCGTTTTCGCTCGTGTTGTCCATCATATGGAATCATTTTGTTGGAACCACATATTGTTCAAGACGTGTCCTTCAATTGCAGGCCGAAAAAAGTCGGTTATCATACGACCATAACACTCCGAATTGACAGTGACAGTCTCGCCATTATCGTTTTCAAAGAAGTAAGGTCCAATCACATCTCCGAACACCACCGAGCGCAACAAACAGTCAGTTTTTTTATTGTTTTGGGTGTAATTACCTCTCTTCAATTATTTCAGGATTCTGGGAGCACCAAATGTGACAATTTTGCTTATCTTCGTATCCACCGAGTGAGAAATGTGCCTCGTCGCTGAAGAAAATTTTTTTGGAACAAACGCGGTCCACTGCTTGTTGTTCTTTGAGGTGGACTTTATATGGATGTAGGTATAAGTCCAAGTGCAAAATAAGTCATAATGTACCGTAAGAAAGTCTCAGCTCTCGAGAACGTCGAGAAATAGACACTTTCGGGTCTTCGGTTACACTTTCACTTACAGCAACGATATTTCTTTACAATTTTACCAATTGGTTGGGTAGTTGGACGATCATGTGCACCATAATCTCCTTTAAAACAAAACATGTTTGGTTTGACAGTTAAATTTGACAAATTTCAAAATACAACCCTGCACTTTCGAAACCACTAAATGAATATCCCTTTATATATAAAAAAAAATCTAAAATTATGATTCATTTATTTTCTCTTGAGCTTGCTTCAAATTTGAATCCAAATCCAAGGGAGAAAGGCTTTCTTTAAACGCCTGCTCCCAGTCATTGAGCAGGAAAGTCTCAAATACCCACATCAGTTTGGATTTTTCGATTCTCAGGAAGAGAACACCACACCATAACAGTTTCATAGACTTGTTGAAAATATACCCTGCATTCTGCATTCGAAAACAATATAGTACAGCTGCTCTTCAAATTAAATTTCGAAATTTGTCATTTTGACATTCAATCTGAAATTAATTAATTGCTACGTCTGAGGGCGCCTTAAGGACCTCCGCCCAGATAGAAATTTATGCTGTCTTCAAATCGCCATTCACAATTATCTACCCAAAATGTATCATAAAACCAATTTGGAACAATGGGATACATCTGTAGGGCACAGCAGCCAACTTTGAATATAAATTCTTCAAAGATTTCAATTGAAAACCCCCAGAATGATTGCCAACCAACCATATGTTTTACAAATGATCATTTCGAAGCCAATTAAGTGATGATTAGTTGTGATCCTTTGCTTTAGGGCCTTTTCCAAGATTTTATGTACATGGTCAAAATCTAATAAACCTTGAAAGATTGTCTTAACTCAGATGAAAACAGGATCTACATTTTGTAAGCTGTAATTTTTTCCTGATTAGTAAGTGTCCCATATAATCAATAGCAGTCTTCCACTCAGTTTCATATTGAGGTATTACGGGGGCCTCATTGTACGCACTCAGAGAATCCGTCGTTTCCAGATAGCAGCCGTGTACCGTAATAGTTTGCTTAGCTTTCTGTATGTCTAGTTTAGAACGCAGATTTTTTTCATTTCGAATGTCACACCAATATTAGACAATTAATCTGTTAAGTTGAGTTGCTAATTTGTAAAACTTTTTCGCAGCATGTTGGTGACGCTGGGATCCAATTTTTATGCCTAGATCGTTTCATGACGTCTTCGGAAAATAGGGCAGGTTCTGCAGTTTCCGCAGTTTTGGAACCCTCGGACCTTTCAGAGGTCTGAATCAAAAATCCTGTCATTATTTCTTCTGTCATGTCCTTCCTAGCAGGATTAGTCGAGTGGTTAGCAGTAGTATTACCATGTATAACGGATTCGCCCCCTCGGCAGGGAATATCAGCACCTTCGAGTTTATTTCTGACATAATAATAAAAAAAAATTAAAAGCTCTTAACAAAAATCAACCAGCAGTTCGAAGGTTACTTGGAATAAACTGTCCATTTGTTGGAAAAACCTCAAGACACTCACCGTATATCACCCAGTGAGATCAACAGTTAACTTCTCCAAAGTTTGATATATTTTAAAGGGTGATCCAAGTAGAGGTATTTTTTTCAATAGCCCTTTTTTGACAGATCACGCGTGAGTCGTGTCAAGCTGTCATGTTATTTATGTTCAGTATTGTTTTACATTTCATCATGGATATACTTGTACTTACGCCAGAACTACGTTTACAAATCATTCTACTTTATTACGGAAATTCACGGTCTGTAAAGAATGTGTTTCCCGTGCTTCGCTCAACTTGTGGTCAACATAATCAGCCTACTGAGCGTACTATTCGCAACACCATCACCTATCTTGACACCCAGCATTCCTTATTGGATAATATTCGACCGAATAGACCACGTCCAGCACACAGTGAAGAGAATATAGGGGACGTAGCTGAGAGTGTACACGAAGATCGTGGAGAGTCGATTGGCAGCCGTTCGCCGTTTGCACCAATTTGGACTGACGTATGGCACGACTTGGAGCATTTTATGTCGAGATATTAAATTGAAAACGTACAAAATTCAGCTTGTGCAAGAACTGAAGCCTTCCCAAGCGACATCGCTTCGCTCTATGGAATCTTGAAAAGTTCCTAGAAAATCCGACGTTTTCAAGCCAAATTTTGTTCAGCGATGAGGCTCATTTCTGGCTCAATGGGTATGGTAACAAGCACTTGGGATGAAAAGCAACCTGAAGAGATTCAAGAACTGCCATTTCATCCAGAAAAAATAAAGATTTGGTGTGGTTTGTGGGCCGGTGGAATCATCGGTCCATATTTCTTCAAAAATGATGCCGGTGAAAACGTAACCGTCAATGGCGACCGTTATCGCGCCATGATAACCAACTATTTGATGCCTGAAATTGAAGCTCGTGATCTCCGCGACATTTGGTTTCAACAAGACGGCGCCACTTCCCACACATCGCATCAATCAATGGATTTATTGAGAGAACACTTCGGTGAACAGATAATTTCACGTTTTGGGCCGGTCGATTGGACACCAAGATCGTGTGATATCACACCGTTAGACTTTTTCCTGTGGGGATATGTAAAGTTTAAAGTCTATGCGGAAAATCGCATAGAAAATTGGACTCAACGGATGGACCATCTGAGACGTAGCCGTGACCAACATTTGAAACAGATAGTATTCAAAAAGTAATAAATGCCAAAGAAGGTTCTTTCGAATGATAATAAACATTCCCCATTAAAATTGATTTTTCTGTGTTTTTTTTCTTTAAGAAATTAGGGAACCTCGAAATGGACCACACGTTATTAGCTTTGCTGTCTGCGAGAATTTCCTTACTCCCAACGGGCTTACCATCTATTACATGTACTCCCTTTTCTATTTTCCCTTATTGTGTTGAGGTTAATTTTGTTTTGTTTCCTTAGTTTCTGAAAATATTTTCGCTTCTCAGTAATATAGATGCACTTGAACCTGTTCACGCTACCCTAAATGCAGTAAAGTCTGCACGAAGTATGCTTCATAAATGAGTTAGCCTGGGGGCGTTTTCAACTATCATTAACCTAAAATTATGAGTCTTACTACTCTTATGCCTTCATTATCATTATCAAAAATTAGCAGATGATGTTCTGCAACTGACGTGATTTTTAGATATCGCAGCAGTCTTTCGTCTTATAAGCCATTAAAAAGCGTTTCGAACCTCCTATATACCCAATTAAACTATATTCTTAGGCTAGGAGCGTCCCTATGAGCTCATTCAATATTTCTCATGGCAATGCTGAAAACATCTAATGTCGACCTAGCTGAGCCGAAGCAATAATTGTCTTGATGACAGAACACCTACGATAACGTCAGTCTCTCGAGTAGTCTGCCTAGCAGTATAAAATATGTAGAGGGACTGATATGCTGATGAATAGCAACACAAAAGCATAAACAATTGCTGTTAACATAATAACAATTCAATTTGACCTTAAATTGACCATTTCTCAAGGTTTCAAATTCATTCGTAAAAAAAAAATCAAACAAACGAGACATCGGTGAGTGAGTAAATGAAACTGAATGGCACAAACAGAAACAACAACGAAATTGTTGTTTATAAATACACGTACAATAACTAGCAATAAAAAGCCACCAACAAGGTTTTCAATAGAATTTCTACAATGAATCATCAGATAATTTCCACAAAAACTATATTTAAGCGGGATTTTCCGCACAACTGTTTGCCTGTATGAACAAACCAGTATGTACGTACGTGGGAATGAGTATTCCTCAATGGAGGTCTAAAATTAGGGTGATTGAAAAAAAGCTGAGCTTGAGCAACGGAACCACCAAATAATGTAATCACGGCTTTGCGGCTTTGCGGCTTTGCTATCGCCCGAGTCACGCGTACTCGTGCTCAAACACATGTACTTCACACTCTCAGCAGCAAGTAAGTGCGAAGTACCCACCACCCTCTGTGTAACCCCTCCATGGTTCCACTCTCATTCATATTTATTCATTTATTATTCACCGTTCGTTAATTCAGCCAAAGTGTCGTCGACGACGCGCTGCATTCCCACCACTACATAGTGACTCGTTCACTTCGGAAGCTTACGTGTGTGTGCGCTTGTACTTTGTATTTTTCGTCGTCTTCCCTGACTTTCGCCCAAAACCCGCAGATGAGTCACTCTTGTCGTACGTAAAGCTTTAAGCGCGGCGTGCGACCAAGCGTGCGCCATCTCATCATCATTGTCAGCGCGAAAAAGTGACCAAATGCCTATGAGGGAAGATCGTTTGATCAACGGAAGACACATACAGGCACTACATATCTATGTACTCATAAGAGAAATTAGTGTGGGCTTCGCGTGGAAATTCTTATTGGAATGCAAGTTGAAATAAGAATCTTTGGTCATGAGTCAGCTCAAGCTGATAGCTGAATGCCATATGAGTAGACCCAGCTCTAAGCCATTACACTTATCAGTCATTAAATATGTGTGATTTTTAGGGTTTTTTCTTCTTCTTCTTCTCTTGTTCAACATTGAAACATTTCTGCGTACATAAATAGTTTCTGTAGCTTCATGGGCGGTCATGGCGGTAAAAATTCGAGCATTGCGAATTTCTCACATTATTCACGCTCTTACGTTTAGCAGTAAATTTGTAAAGGTGTGCACATATCCGGTAAAAGTAACTGCGTCACGTGTTGAGTGAGAATACCTTAAGCTCTGTTTGAACGAATGATTCATAAATGTATATTTGAGTGGCTCTTACAGTGTTATATGATCTAAATTATTTACTTATGAGGTAAGAGTGATTTTTTTTTATTAATTAGATCGCTCTCTAAACTTGTAGAGCAGCAGTAAAAGCTCATTTGCGGTATTCACGATATCAATGAGGCAATTAATACAAAAAGCTTCCCGCAGATGTCGCATGAACAACTTTATTTAGCTAGAAAATGTACAAGTTTTACAATTGGTTGACATATTTTCCTTAAAATTAATAGAATTTTGTATTACATAACAGTACTAAGCTATTTACTAATAAATATTTTTAAGGTAAGGGTAAGTAGCTTTATTACTGTGTAAAATGTTACTTTCTTCAAAATTTTCTTTCTTTTTATCGATTTGATCATTTCTGCAGTTTAATTTACATTTTCAACAAACAAACAAAAAACTACCGCAATAATTTGTGTTTGAAATTGATTTCTAGAAGGTCACTTAAGTGAGAAAAAAGTGTTTTCTTACACGTTAAATTAACCAGAAGCAATTATTTTGCATATGTTTATGTTGAACTGGTCATTTGGAAGTCTCAAGAAGGCCATTTAGTATAAAGTAGCTTTACAAAGCTGTAATAATGCCCATATCAGACCTTTAACGTCTACGAAAGTCCTCGAATTTCTCCCTAAACTTCTCCTAACAAACCTGTATATAAAACTTTATGCGAGAACCCGTTATACAAAACACACAAACCTCTACATCATTCACGGAAGAGGTGGACTACACCCACTCTGTTTTCTGTTTTGACAGCAATTTCTTTAAAAAAAATTCCAGAGACGAATAGATGAGAAAATGTCAAATTTTGGGTTCAAAAATCCATAGCCATGTTCACTAAAGGCTCAAAACTCAATGACAGCGTGGGTTGTGGAGTTCATTCAGTACCATACGCAATCGAAATGATCAATAAACTTCGCGACCTCTGAAGCATTTCATTCAAGCTGAGCTAATCGTAACGATGGAAACAGCTTCGTGGTTACTCAACTCTACAATGGTAATTCAAACTATCAAAATATATAGCCTGACAGCCATGCTGCCATTAAGAATCTTCAATACAATCACACCATATCAGGGAATTGCGAGGCCGATGAGTTAGCTAGCAGGGGAACAGGACTAACTTGCTTACAGACCTCTTTCTTTGACGATCTGCTAAGATCGGCTTTCATTAGTAAGACCAAAAGCAGATTTCAGGGTGAAACCACATGCAATAGGACCAGATGAATCTAGCCAAAGATGATTACAGAAGGGAACTTAATATGTACTACTTCCAAATAGAACCTCTATGAGTATAACAACCGGTGTAATAACCGGAAACTTTCTAAAGTGAATTCATGTTAAAAGGATTAGGTTACTTCCCTAATGACTTCTATCGCAGTTGCAGAGACATATGTAGATGAGGAATTGGAAAAGCGTTTCCTCTGTTACTGCCCATCCCTCAACGTGAGGGAGTATCTAGTACATGTTTCATTTCTCTGAATGGGACTGGTAAGTTCGTAGCAAGCTTATTTTCTGAAAGGACCCCTCTTTAGCCAGTGCGTCGGCTATCCAAATTACATTCGATGTCCATATGCACTAGCATTTCAAATAGGTAAACGTTCCTTTCGGCCAGAGCACTTTTATCGCAGCTACTGTCGATTGAATACTATATGAAAGTAAGGCCTTAACGAGCGTTCCCTACGGTAGTTCTTTCGCCATTTTTATCGCAAATATTTTGAATTGGAACGTACTGTGATTGGGTAGCCTGAATGATCTCCTTCTGTCAAATTCAGTCGTCCATTTTAGAACCATCTGAAAAGATACACAAAGCTTTGACCGAGTCCTTTGCTCCATACATCTGTCCCTATTACGGCTGCCATTACTTTTATGAAAGCCAGGCGGGGAGCAACCTAATCTATTTGCAATCTCAGGTATAACGCCATACTAGTGTGGCAATATGTTCTCATTCTCAACTGATTTGAGACGAATACCCTCGCGCCAGTTATGAATGCCCTGTTTTTCCATGGTCAAAGGAACTCAGAACTCGGTTTGACCCTGACTCTGAGTACTGACGAAATATCAGCTTGGAGACCAAGAGATGTGATGAGAACCCTATACCTGGCGGCAGTGCGAGGATTGGGATTTCATTAAAAATATATTAGATGCTCTTTTGGAGGGTTTTGACCCAAAACCTCATATCTGAACAATTTGGTTGTATAGAAGCTATATGTTAAAGTTGTACGATTTTAAAGTCGTCCGATTTCGATGATTTTCAAAAGCAATTTGCAATCCATTAAATATGTATAGTATACCAGCTCTCACGTTCTTAGCTAATTTTTTGACGGATTTCAATTTTTTTTTCAAATTTCAAATCTGAAAAATCGGTCGAAATATCTCAAAAATTGAGGGACTAGCTTGCGTTCAAACAGATAGACGGACAGACGGACATGGCTAAATTAGCTCGGCTCGCCATTCTGATACCGTCGGTATAAATTTCGGTGGGTCTATCTCACCTCCTTCTGGTACTTACATACTTCGGACCAAAATTAATATACAATTTCTTCTAAAAGAAAGGTA
Source organism: Neoceratitis asiatica (assembly GCA_030068015.2). NCBI lineage: Eukaryota > Metazoa > Arthropoda > Insecta > Diptera > Tephritidae > Neoceratitis > Neoceratitis asiatica. The sequence continues at coordinate 65,886,817 of CM061526.1, forward strand.
TATAAAAAGAGCTTACAAATAAAGCTCATTAATTTATAATCTAAGAGGGAGTAGTTGGATGAGTTTATTTATTACTTTTACATATAAGCTGAGTGAGTTCCACCTAGTCCTAAAACAGCTAATCTCAAGTTTTTCCAATTATATAGGCGAAAAATCCCTTTAAGGTCCCGAACCCCCACAGTAGAGTACAATGTTGGTTAAAAGCTCGATCACTTCAATAATTTTTAGAATTTTTTTCACTTTTATTAGATATTAAAATTTCAAAGAAAACGTAGTAAAAACTTTTAATGACAATTTAGTTGAAGCTGGGAGCTTTACATCTTAGCCCCTCAGTTTAAACATGTGGGAAAAAATCATAAAAGATGTGTTTTGAAGCTCTCAAGTCTATGTAGCCTTCATATACATCTAATACGTAAAATTCCTCAACAATTTGTTTGGTATTTAGATATTATTATAACTATTTCCATAAGACAGCATATAGAGACAATAAGGCTTGCTTTCGCCAGCATTTTCCCGAAAGCTTTTCGACATAAAAACAATTCGAGATTCTTAACGGCTAAGAAAGGCAAATCATTTTGAGATCTCTTACCTGTCGTGCGCTAAAATTTTTCTAACATTTTATAAACACTTTTTTGTGCATTTAAATACTCATTACGCTGAAATGGGTTAAACCACGGGAGAGAAACCTTATACAGCTGGTAGTGCTATTATAGTGAACCAATAGCTATGAGCGCGCTTGTAGTAATTATTTATTGTGTTGCGGTATGCAGACTGCTCTGTTGAATATATAAATAATTTTTAAATAAACCATATGCAAATTACTTATTGCATAGAAACAATCGTATTCCATTTAAATAGCTTAAATGGAAGCGAAAATAATTCATAATTGAATATTACAAGCCGGTTTAAGTGAGATTCCAATTCAAATTGATTTAACTAGCATTCAGAGATTTGACAAGCAAAAATAATATGAACATAAGAAATTAACAATAAAATAATTTTACGCATTTCACAATGATTGAATGAAATTCAGTTAACTACCTTTCTCTAAATATAAGTTTAAGCAAGAAATTGAGAAAAATTTCTTAAATAATGAAGCGTTGAGCTAACCTAAATATGACCTAAAACCCATGAAACGAGTGAAGACGAAAAAACCTTTTATATTACGAGCTCGGTCATCCCTTCGAAGTTAAGAGAATGTGAATTTTATAGAATTATTTTATTTGACAAAAATTAAAATTTTAGTGGCTCTAAAATGATTAAAAAGGTATGGATCTTTCACAACCGGTCGATATTAAAAATACCTATGCAATTTCCTTAACTGAATTTTGGACATAATAATATGGGAGATGATGATTAAGCGGACGATCAGCTGTACGATATACAAGGCGGTATTTATGTTTCCCGAAATGAGAGACTCTGGCAACACTGGTTATACTAGTAAAAGTAATCATTCCAGTTGGGAAAAATCGGATGCAGAGATCGGGCTTCGTTTCATATTGCACAAGTAAACCATTCTGTAAAGATACTTAAAAACAAGTAGCTCCGGAATTTCGCAACCTGATTCTATCAAGTGTAACCCAGTTGGAGCTCGCTTCTTTCTCCTCATAATTTTACTAGCCTCAGCAGTAATTTCAAAGAAAACCTTCCAGCCTTCGAAAAATCTGTTTCTTCCTAGATATGGAAGTTTATATATCTAACAGTTTATTTCTGGATACCTATGGTTAGGGCTTAAGAGAAGTAATATTTTCTGTTTGGCTCTGTTTGACAACAGTCAGCGTTAATTTTAGAGTGAATTTGAGTCATATGGTAGAGGGTTATATATGTAGTGCTTTCGGCATCTGTCAAACTTAACTGTCAAACCATACACCTTTTGCTTGAGTCAAAAGTCAGGCATTTATGAAAAAGGATTGCTTATGCTCACGTTTAGTGATTTAAGAAGAGATTATAGTGCTCATAACCGTCCAATTTCTCTAGCAATTGGTAAAATTTTAAAGAAACTTACAGACTGGATTGGTTACAGATATTTTAAAGCCTGTCCATCATCTATTTTCTCGTACCTGAAATATCGCTGGTAGCTAGGACTTTCTTAAGGCACATTATCCGTATTTTGTAGGACTTACACCTACATCCATATAAAGTCCACCTCACACAACAACTGAAGCCAGCTGACCATTCACAACGTCGATTCGGAGCTTGGACAGCAATTTTTCCAACAAAATTTTCTTCAGCGTCGAGTCACATTTCTCATTCGGCGGATACGTAAATATGCAAATCTGTCGCATTTGGGGTTTCTGGAATCCTCAAATAATTAAAGAGAGACCATTACACTCAAAAAACTTACTGCCTGGTGCACTCTTTGGTCCGGAGGTGTGATTGGTCATTACTTCTTTGAACGCGATAAGTGCGAGACTATCACTGTCAATCCCTAACGTTATGGCCGTATGACAACTGACTTTAATTGAAGAATACGACTTGGACAATATGTGGTTCCAACAAGACGGTGACAGAAGAACGAATATGGCTTTATTGCGAGAAATATTTCCCGGCCGCTTAATCTCTCGTCTTGGCGATGTCAATTGGACATTGGAGATCGTGGGATTTGATATTGTTGGACTTTTTTGTGGACTTACGCGAAAGATCGTGTTTATGTGAATAAATCTTCAACTTTTGAGCACTCGAAAACCAACATTCGTCAAGTTATGACTTAAATACCGCCCAATATGTGCCAGAAAGTTGTCGAAAATCATCTCAAACCGATCGAAGTTTGCAAAAATTCACGCCGCGGTCATTTGAATGTGTATTTCACATATAATGCCAAGGTGTAAACTTTATAATTAAATCTGAATTTCATGAACAAAAACTACTTTAAATACATTTTATTTACAGTTACTTTGGAAACCGCAAAATTGATAACCCTGTATATTCCGCAGCTTTCATCAGAACAGAGATTTCGGCGTGGAAAATCGCAACCATGTTCTAAAATAGCTTTTTAAGGTTAGGTCTCGTTAGAAGTCCTCCTTCTTGCTTCTGGGATCAAAAATATCAATTATATCTATCTCTGAGAATCTCGAAGGCAAAAAGCTTTTATTATAGTCATCTGAACTACTTAATTAAAAACGACATAAATTCACATATTCTGCGCTAACGATTTTTTTTAATAAATGCGATAAGGAAACTTTTGCTTCGTAGGAGTTTTCAGAAGTGTGTTTAGTATAAAAAATTCATTTTTTAAGATTTGAGAAACGCTTGACTTCCAAATACGTGAGCTTAGTTTTATTTTTTATATTATCTGATGATAACCTCTATCGGTCAAATAATATGCTAATTCATCGCTAGGCACGGCAGACAAAGTACCGCAGTTTTAGAGTAAGTATATGTGAGCAGTACATATGTAAAACCCCAATTATATAATTGACGTGTGACAAGATTTATTACTTCCCAAAATAATAACCTTGAATATAAAACATTTTATTATGAAGAAAGCATTGAATTATAATGATTAGTTAAAAACACTCGAAGACAAAGTTTAGAACATAAAACCTGCACTACGGCTATATGTGTGCATGCATATATAATTAAAGATTAGGGTGATCTGCAAATAATTATATTCGTATAAATGAAAATCAATTAGAAAATAATTTTGTGATCATGTCTTTCCGCCAAAAATTACAACTGAGTGTACTATTTAAGATTATCCCATTATTATTAAAGGTCGATCCAAGTAGAGGTACTTTTTTCAATAGCCTGTTTTTGGCAGATCACGCGTGAGTCGTGTCAAGCTGTCGTATTATTTTTGTTCAGTATTATTTGGCATTTCATCATGGAAAGATCTGACGCCTGTACAACGTTTAAAAATCATTCTACTTTATTACGAAAATTCACGTTCTGTAAAGAATGTGTGTCGCGCGCTTCGATCAACTTATGGTAACATAATCGGCCTACTGAGCGTACTATTCGCAGCACCATCACCCATCTTGAGACCCAGCATTCATTATTGGATAATATTCGACCGAATAGACCACGTCCAGCATGCAGTGAAGAAAATATAGCGGCCGCAGCTAAGAGTGTACACGAAGACCGTGGAGAGTCGATTCGACGCCGTTCGCCGCAAGTCGAACTGACGTATGAAACGACTTGGCGCATTTTACGTCGCGATCTTAAATTGAAAGCGTACGAAATACAGCTTGTGCAAGAACTGAAGCCGCTCGACCTTCCCAAGCGACATCGCTTCGCTCTATGGGCTCTTGAAAAGTTCCAAGAAGTTCCGACGTTTTCGAGCCAAATTTTGTTCAAAGATGAGGTCCATTTCTGGCTCAATGGGTATGTAAACAAGCAGAATTGCCGCACTTGGGACGAAGAGCAACCTGAAGGGATTCAGAAGCTGTCATTTCATCAAAAAAAAATAACGGTTTGGTGTGGTTTCTGAGCCGGTAGAATCATCGGTCCATATTTCTTCAAAAATGATGTTGATGAGAACGTAACCGTCAATGGAGACCGTTATCGCGCCATGATAACCGACTATTTGATGCCTGGCATTGAAGCTCGTGATCTCCGCGACATTTGGTTTCAACAAGACGGCGCCACTTCCCACACATCGCATCAATTAATGGATTTATTGAGAGAACACTTCGGAGAGGAGATAATTTCACGTTTTGTGCCGATCGATCGGCCACCAAGATCGTGTGATCACACCGTTAGACTTTTTCCTGTTGGGATATGTAAAGTCTAAAGTCTATGCGGAGATAATCTTCAAAAAATAAATGGCAAAGAATGTTCTTTGGAATGATTATAAACAATCTTCATTAAATTTGAATTTGCTGTATTTTTCTCTTTAAATTATAGGGAACTTTGAAATGGATCACCCGTTAGTTTTGCGATGGGTTGTTCGAGATCCATTTTTTGAAGAGCTTCTATTGCATATAGCCTCGGGAAGCATGTTGATAAATGCAAACGACAACGCCAAACATGTACTCGACGGATTTGCACTTTTAAAGTAGAGGTTTTGCTTCCTCGAGGAATTATTTTGGGATAGCTTTTTGAGCATTTAGATATTGAGCAACCTTTCAAAGCTTCGTTCTGAGACTTTTACTAGTTTTCTGAACTGACAATCCCCCAGATGTTTGAAATGTGTTCTTCATAAGGCCGAATAGAAACAGAGATCTTGGCCATGCCTGCCCACTTAAAGTAGAATTATAACCAAAACAGAAAAACAGGTTTCTCTGTGATTGAATAACACTAATTTGCTTTGGACCTCCCTAACTTACATACATACATATTTACATTCAATTCACAAGCGCGCAATTAAACACCCCACACCGGTTAAATTTTAATAAAACAACTAAGGAAGGCCAAGTTCGCTTGGAACCGAACACTACATACTCGACTGATATTTGTATTAAGGCGAGCGATTTTGATATATAGGGATTTCATGATTTGATGATAGGGATTTCAGTCCTGCATTAAAAGTTGCTTAACTACCAGGTTTGTTTAAGTTCAGTAGCGGAAGGTGAAAATAAAAGATCCGTTATATGGAACAAAGGCGTAGTTGTTGTCCAATTGCGCTCTTTGATCAATTTGAGTTCATACTAGACCATGGAAACTAAAAGTTTAAAATATTACTGAATTCTTTACTCTGGCCAGTGGTTTCTGAGACAAACTTTTTGTACCAAAAACGGATGATGCCACGTCCAGTTGAATTTTTTCAAACCTTTTAATCCCTTCGTCTCTAAGAAATATGACTTTATTGCCACAATTATGTACTGAATAATCGCGATTTTCGAACATTTCAAAATTTCTTTTATACGGGAGGTAGGAGTGAACTTTTTTTGATTTCACCCATTTATAAAAGCATCCATACTAGTGACCCAAGAATTAGGTGACCGAAGTTTCATCAAAATAACGCAATCTATACGTCACATCGTTCCAAAAAGTTTGGTATACATATGTATGAACGTATCTATCTACAGACAGCCGTTAGGCAAACAAACCTAATATAACTCGTGTACACAGCACAGCAGTCTACACGTGTTGAAAGTTGAAGAATAGGAAACAAATTACCAAAAACGGGTGTAAAATATCAATATATCTATTGTATAATTGTCGTGAGTCGCTTGCCTAGTACTAAGTATTACGTAGTTACTTGTATTTATGTATTCAGTAAATATTGTATTTTCAAAAACTAATACGTTGGAAATCCCAAGAGTAAATTTTATGTTTATTTTTGCATTTAAGTTGAGAAATCTTTTTTGATTACAAGTGTGATTTCATAGAAAATTAGATATTGATTACAAACTGATGCTGTCAGTAGCGATAATCTTTATGGATAATAAATTTTTATTTCTACATAAAACTTCATTTTTTTGTACTCTTCAGTTTTTTGATTATTTTTAATCTATTTCGTAAAACTATTCTGACTTATGGATACAAAACACTGTTTTGGCGGGTAGTGAAATATATTTTTTGGAGAGATGTTCAGGAACGCTGAGTATAAAGGACCGAGCACAAAATTTTCACAAATAAATGTTTATTTCGCCTGACCCCGTAACATTGTCTTGCCTTCCAGCAAACTGCACCATAGAAAAATCCATGAATATCTTCTAATAGCAAAGCTTATCCTAAAGAGCTTATCCTGAGCAGAAAGTTTTCCAAAATCGTTTGGTTTCTAAGTTAAAAGAAAAGAGAAGGCTCAAACTATGCAATGAGTTTTTAGGTACCCTTAGAGTCGGGGGATTAAATTTTTGATCTAATGTTATCTATCTTACCTTTGCTAAACCCCCTTTAAACTTGCAAGTGGTAGCATCGAAATGAAGTCACTGAGCTGCCACTCCCTATGAATTACCTTATGGAGATAAGTTCCCTCAGAGCTCTTAAAATCTGTACCATTTTCTGCAGAGTCGGCGATAATAAATAATGTTCGACTAAAGCTTCAAAAAAAGGTCCAAAAAAAGTTTCCATTCTGCTTCCAGGTAAAGCTTTTGAGAGTTAAGGCTATACCAGTTAGGTTGGATTTCCAGCGATAGCCTTATGCGAGATCTGCATAATACGAATGGAGCGTAGAAGCTTTGCATCTTGTAGTATTTGATAAAATTTGCCTGTAGATAGATTTGTCGATGGCATCCCCATTTGTGGTTTCGATAGCGCATCAGAACCTTTAAACTAAAATTGTCAGTTGACTAAAGTTTCGTCGAAAAAGAAACAGTCCTAGGGCGACTCTTTTTCCTGTCATCGCTATCAAACAAACCAAGTGCAAGCCGAGCTACTTCCCAAGCACATCCGGAAGGGAGTACTCTACTTAAAAGACTCCATTTAGCAACACAGAACGAAACTGCTGAGCAGGACGACATACCGTCGCCCCCTGTGGGTTAGGGGTTCAAGAATTTACCCGCGGTAAGGCATGCCTGCCGTAAAAGGCGACTAAAATCGAAAAGTTCTCACGACAGTCGGGTCCTTATACAGGAATGAACCGGATTTTTATCCGGCCAAGGACTGCGTGGGGAATTTTCTGTGGTTACAACAACAACAACAACGACGATACACAAAATTCACGGAACAATCCGTCAGCAACTATGTAAACTACCTTCCCGTGAATGGCGTACTCAGAATTCAACGAGCACCCATAGCAGATGATTAGCTCGAGCTGCATCGCGAGCCCTGAGCAATACGGGCACAATTAAGGTCTGAATACTGTAGTCGAGTCTACTCAACGCCTACTTATACAGACTTCACCCCGACATATATACTTATGGAACAACCTGAATGAAATAAGTACCCGCACAACACTTAACCACCTCTTTGCACGCCCACTGAGACCAACTCATCTGACACACGTCTCTTTCTCCTCCGAAACCGTGGGAACAGCTCGTTTCATGCACCTTTCGTAACATAATATTGATGACATAGACTAAGTTTGACTTCTCTTAGCTGGGGCTGAGTAAGCGGATACAATAACAACAACAACAAGAACAATGCACATTAGAACAGTTTTTTATCGAAGAAAAGTTACATGTATTTCATTCTGCCATCAGTCCAATACTTGTACTAAATCTTGGACCACTTTGCTCTGAAGCTATGAAGTTGACTTAACTCTGAGCCAAGTGGTAGAGAGTTTCAGAGAATTTTTCTCGATTATTAGACTCAAATTGTCTTCGTAAAAATACCTTGTTTAATTTACTCATTAAATCATTAACAGCTGAAATCTAGAGGAGAGAAGGGAGAATATTACCTTACCTCATGGAATACCCCTTCCTGATCTTCCGATGTAACATATACATTTCCCCATTTCCCCAAATCCTTCTCTATACTTTTTTTTGGTACAGAAGATGAACAAGCCAATAGATTCTGCCTTTTCATAAGTAGTTTAGGATTTTAGGAAACTTTTGAAATAATTTTTTTAGGATTCCTCGTTCCAATTTCGAAACAGATATGAGATTTGTTAAGTTCTTAAAATATTAAAAACTTTTAACTCCTTTACAGTACATGAATAAACAATGTTTCTAAAGCTATAAGCCTGTATCAAGCTAACATTTCGGTCGTTGATCATAATCAATTTAATCTCAAAAATGTTTTTCCTTGCATCACATAACCTCAAAAATTCTTATCGTACACATTTTTGAAATTTCTCCCAAAAAATTTATGAATATTTAATCTCAAAATAATATTGACTCTGCTCACCTTCATAAATGGCAGTACGTGATTGGTGGGTCTGTTGTTGGGAAGTAGATTAAGATTTGCCTGATTACCGCCAATCAGCTGTGGACCATCTGGACAGTTTACGATCGATTCGTCGACGTCTGTGATGATGACCTTCACGGGAGATTTCCAAATAGGCTGCAATGATTGCGCTTTATTTGCGCCTGTTGCTGTTGTTGTTGTTGTACATGATGCTGGCTTTGTTTGCATCAGTGTCTTTGTTGGCGACGCAGTTGATGCTGAGTTTATCGGCGCAGCTGATAAGCTCGATTGTTTACTATCCCACATTGCTTTTATTATGTGACTATCGTTGTTTTTGTTCGCTTCATCTTTGTCGTAATTCGCTGCTTTGTTGTTGTTATTGTGATTGTTGTAGCGCGATTTCATAATTTTCGCAAATTCTTGTTCTATCGTCGAGATTGATGGCACTTTCGACGCATTTACGGTAGTATTAGCTGTTGTCATTAAGCTTGGCGGTGTTGTTGTTGTTGGCGTTGTTTTCGTTGTTGCTCTTCTCGGTAATGTATTTGTTTTCATATTTATCGCTCGACGTCGACTCGTTTCGCTTGTTGTGGATGCGATTAAATTTCGTATTGTTTCGGCGATAGCTTCGTTGCAAGATGATGATGATGATGATGACGGAAGAGTTGTTGTTGTTGTTGCTGTTGTTGTTGTTGTTGTTACTAATGGTGCTTTAGCGGGTATTTTTTCAGTGGTTGCTGCACTAACAGTTATTGTCGTTGTTGGTAGTGTTTCCGCACCAACTCCTGTTGTTTCGCCGCCTGAAAGTGCTGAATTTGTTATTGATGCTGTTGTTGCTGTTGCTGCTGGTTTTGTTGTTGTTGTTCCCAATTCGTTTGTATTTTTATTTGTTTCAAGGAAAATTTCCTTCACCCTCGCTTCTGCTTCAGCCGCTGTTGGTGTTGTTATTGTTGTTTCCTTTCCGTTGCTCTCCTCCGTCGCCGCTTTCTCTGTGCCTTTTGCACTGGATTTCGTTTTACGCGATACACAATTTAGAGACATTCGTCGACTGCCGGTCGTACCTTTGAAAAACCCACTTGAACCACTGCGATTTTGATTTTCTACGCGTTCGCTTTTGTTTTTGTTGTTGTCGCCGATTTGTAAAGATGAATTTTTACACCACAAACTACTCACACGATTACCCATGCCGAATTAGATTGCTTTTTTGGAGGGGGAGGGGGTGCCACCTAATAATCCTTCTTCAGCAGGGGGGGCGAAGGAAACGTAAGGATATCAATTAATTTTGGAAAGTGTTGGAAATACACCGGTATTTTGAGTTGTAAAAATTGTAGTAAAATCAGTTTTTTAAGAATTTATTGTTTGCGTTTTTTTCTATTACGGTAAATATGAAATTTTTTTTTTCATTTTATTTTATTAAATTAAATTTTTTGTTTTCAATTTAAATTTTTTTCCACTTATTTCCAAAAGCATTAAGTTTCTTGTTGTTTTTTATGTTTATTTTAATTTAATTTTTATTTCTTTTTTTTTCATAAAATGCAGCAATTTAACTTTTTTTACAATTTATTTCTATTTAGTTGTATTTTTTTTTTTTGCTGTAAAAAGTAGTTCAGTGCTTGAGCAATGATTACGTAAATATTAAATTTATTTTAATTTTATTACGCTTGGAAATTACTTTTTGTCCAATATTTTTTATAATTATAATTTTATATATTTTTTTTTTTTTTGTATTCGGAAAAAAAGTAAATATTTCAATTTAATAATTTTTTTGCAGATTTTTTATGTTGAAGTTGTTAATATTTTTTTTTCAAATTTTTGTGTTCAGTTTAAAATAATCACATTTTGCTCTAGGTAGAAATTATAGAATTTTTTCAAAATATTTTAATTTAATTTATTGCAAATTTTTGTGTGTTTTTTTCCAATATTTTTTTTGCGTCACTTTTCATATTGTCTTTTTTTTCATTTCAACTTTTTACCAAAAAAAAAAACACTAAAATAAAATACAACAAACAAATAAACGTGTTGTGACGTTTTTGCGCCTTAAAATATGCACCGTGTGATGTCATCGTATGGCGCAATTAGCTAAGAATGCCATTAAAAGCGTCTCGATCAGGCTGCTAACATACAAATAAAAAACCGCAAATTTTTATACTTTGCTTTCAGTTGAAAAAAAATAGTAAATCGATTTAAAATTCGAAAATTCGCTCGTAAATTTCCAAAGTCTGCACTGCTATGTTTACACTGCCATATTTTATGCATGTATGTATGTATATACAGTTATGTATCTGAATGTATTGCGATGTGACGTGACGTTATTTGTACGCTGCTATATGCGGTGGCGTTGTTAAACTACTAATTGTCGAACCGGCGCGAATCTCAATTCAGCAAATACTGAAATGGGAATTCTTTCAAAACCGCGCCACAAGTCGCAAACACGCCGCGCCAAGCGTTCGTGTGCTAAGCAAAACAAGCTGTAGAGACAACAAGCGGGCACTCACGCACGCATACATACATACATACATATATACACACAACTGTATATACACATACCTTTGTATACATATGTATATATGAAGAACAAACAAAACAACAAGTAACCAACCGACCGGCCAACCAACCAGCAAACCAACCAGTGAGCTAACTAACCAGCCTGGCAGTCCGTCAGTGAGTAGGTAAGACCGCTAATGACGATACGGCGTCCACTAGACCTCTGAGCAACTCTCCCATCATCAATCCAGTCACTGGTGTCCCACCACTAGCAACTTGCATTTACATAAATACATATGTATGTATGTAGTCGTACGTACAGATCTATAGACATTTTGAAAATACTTGATGTATTTACGCGTAACTTAACAGTTGTTTTTGTTACTTTTTAATCGAAATCATATTTTTTTTGTTGTTTCACATTTTCAATTTTTTCATTAGTGTCTTCTTCATTACTGCTCTCCCGCAAAACGCAAATTCTCTGAATTCTCCCAGAAAAAAAAAACAAATAAAATTTTTTTAATAATAACAAAAGCAATTCTTTACTTCATACATACTTATGTACGTGATATCTCTCTAACGCTTTAATAATGAAATTAATAATTCTAGCGCACGTTTCAACGGCAGTAAGCGTACACAAAAGCGCATACATAGCGTTTAGAATTAGTGGAGGGAAATAAATACAAAAGTAGTGAATTCGAAATAAATAAACTGGTAATATTTGTTGTGTCTGTCCATTGGCATGAAATTATTACAGCAGTTCGAGGAAATCACACAGAGGCGGTTAGGGCAGGCGGTGGGCAATGTAGAATGTAGGGCTAGTGGGTGCTTGGTGGGCGCTTGTATGGCCTATGCGTGCGTGCTGGTAAACAGAGGCCAAAACATGCAAATCACTAATAACCCTGTGGCACTACTACATACATATGTACATATACGAGATTATAAATAGACCAATCAACTCTTTACTTCCTAAACCACTCGAAGTCGTGTTAATAATAGTCCAAAATGGCTTAGTTTCAAAAATGAATGATAAAAAACTTAGTTAAAATAAATAAACTAAAATAAAATAAAATTTAAAAAATGAAAAAAAGCAAATAAAATAAAATGAAATACAAAGTAATAAACTAAATTAAGACAAATTAAAATAAAGCAAAATTAAATTAAATTAAATATAAAAAATATATATAGAAATAAATAAAATAAAATAAAATAAAACAAAGTCAAAAAAAAATATTGTATAAAAAAATTATATAAATTATTAATTATATAAAAAATCTATTTATATTAAAATTATTAAAATAAAATAAATTAAGAAAAACTAAAACAAACTAAATAAATGTAAAGCTAAAATTAAATCAAAATTAAACTTAACGTACAGAAAAACAAATTAAAATTAAGTAAAATAAAAACTAAATATAAATAAATTAATTAAAATAAAATTGAAATAAATTCAAATTAAATTTAAAAAACTTAACACTAAATTAAAAATTATAAATAATTTAAAAATAATAATAAATTTAAATAAATAATTAAAAAAAATTATATAAACTAAAATAAAATTAAATTAAGTAAAATAAAATAAACTTAACAAACTAAATTCAAATAATTCATTAAAAATTGTCTAATAAATGAAAAATTAAAAATATATTTGAAACAATAAAATAAAATAATATAGAATAAAATAAAATTAAATGACACTAAAACAAATAAAATTAATAAAAAATATAATTAAATTATATTTATTATAACATAAAATTAAATTAAAAAGACGTGTGTATTAATTTGACAGCTCTCAGATCATTAGTTTGTGACTTATAGCATTTTGAGTGAAGCAACTTTTATTATTGTGGAAAAAAATGGATAAAAAGTTGTCAAAATATTGCCTTTTGAAGGGAAAAAATACAGTTGAAGCAAAAACTTGGTTTGATGAGTTTCCGGATACTACCCCACGAAAATAAAGCATCAAAATTGATATGATAAATTTAGACGTGTTGAAATGGGCACCGAAGACAGTGAACGCAAAGGATGTCTGCAAAGCGAGGTTGTTACCGATGAAAAAATCAAAAAAAAATCACAAACTGATTTGGAATGACCGTCAATTGAAATAGAATGCTTCGTCATTCTAAAGATATCAATTGAACATGTACATTATATCATCACGAATATTTGGGTATGAGATAGCTCTGTGCAAAGTAGGTGCAGCGCGAACTCACTCTTAACCAAAAACAACGAGGAGTTGATGATTCGGAGCAATGTTGGGAGATGTTAAAGCGTAATAAACCCGAGTTTTTGCGTCGATATGTGGCAATGGATGAAGCATGACTCCATCATTTCACACCAAAGTCCAATCGACAGTCATTCGAGTGGACTTGCACACAATGAATCCGCTCCAAAGCATGGAAAAAGGCAATAATCGGCTGGCAAGGCTATGGCGTCTGTATTTTGGGATGCGCATGGAATAATTTCATTGACTACCTTGAAAAAAGAAGAATCATCAACAGCGACTATTACATAGCGTTATTATACCGTTTGAAAGACGAAATCGCAGAGAAAAACTGCCTGATTTGAAGAAAAAGAAAGTGGCTGTTTCACCAAGCCAAAGCAAAAATCCATGAATTGAGCTTCGAATTGCTTCCGCATCCACTGTATTCTCCAGATCTAGTTCCTGTTCTCAGATCTCAAAAAAATGCTCGCTGGAAAGAAATTTTCGTCGAATGAAGAGGCGAAACCATGGCTTATTTTGAAGCAAATGACAAATCGAACTACAAAAATGGTATCGAAAAGTTGGAGAGTGGCTTTAGTCAGCGTATCACCCTTGAAGGGAATTATGTTGAATAAAAAACATGAATTGTGCCTAAAAAATTTAATTAAAGTAAAATAAGACAAAATCAGAGCAAGTAGCATAAAAGAAAAGAAAAAAAATTAAAAAAGTTAAAAAGAAAAGTATAATAAAATTAAATAAAAAAGTTAACATAAAAACATAATAAAATAAAAATAAAATAGTTAATCAAATTTAGTTTTATTTAATTATGATAAAATTAAAAAATAAAATAGAATAAATATAAAAATTAACAAAACGAAAAAAAGAAATAAAAATTAAATTAAATAGAAACAAGAAAGAACAGCTGTGAACGACCATGCCGAAGCCTTTATACCTTTTATGAACATATTAATTTTATTGAAAAATTCGATTTCGATGATTTTCAGTGTAATTACCAATGTTCACGCTCTTAAAAGATTTTATGGCAAAAAATCATCTTAACAAATCGATTGTATGGGAGCTATATGATATAGTAACCCGATTTCGATAATTTTCGGTACCAATGTTTATTTTAATTCACTTGTGTAGAATACTAAATTCCCCGCTCCTAGATGCCTTTTTACTGCGTTTTGGCCAAAGCCTCACATTTGAACAAATCGGGGTATGAGAGATATATATTATAGTCGTCCGATTTTGATGGTTTTCAGAACCAATAAGCAACTCATTACGTATGTATAGTATACTAAATTTCACGGTCTTAGATATTTTTTCGACGGAAGTATGAACCGAAATTTCAAATCTGAAAAATATGCTGTATATATGCTATAAAGGCCCGTTCTGGCCGGTTCCGACAAATGATCGTTTAAACGTACAGGCGGGCATAGCTAAATCAACTCCGCTCAGGATTCTGATAGGATCGGTATAAATTTTGGCGGGTCTATCTCTTCTCCTTCAGGTACTTACACACTTCGGACCAATATGAATATGTATGATTTCGAAAGTCATATATACAAGTTTAAGACAAGAGGAAATTTTAAGGCACCAGAATCGTTAATAAAGCGCTTGTAATGTTGTGCAATTCGCGATGTATGGCAAATGATATCATAAAATGCAAAGTTAGCCTGGATCGGAAACTCGTCCTTTCCGACCACGCTTAAAAGCCTATCAGTTGAGCGGAGCGGAAACAAGGCCTTTCCGCCTGCCCTACCTTGATTTGTGGCACTCTTAATAATGGGAATATGCAGCGGAAACAAGGACTTTCCGACCGTGTCTGCTACGAGCGAAAGGAGCGGAAACTTGGGCTTTCCGCCCGCAGTCAAATGTTGTAGACTGCAGACTAGGTCTCTCCAGCTACTCAGGTAGCGTGTGTAATCGCAGCACGTTGTTAAAGTAACGCGAAATAGCTAATGTGCTTACCAACCCAGCGAGGAAATACTTTATTGATAGTTCCGTGGAGAGAGTGGTAGTGAGTGGAGAGATATTTAGTACGTAGGTGCAACTGTGAGATTGCAAGTCGTGTATACTGTTACGTCGGTGTAGCAGTACTCATGAGAGTTTGCTTTTCACGGGCGTCATCCCAGAAAAAAAAACACTTCGGACCAAAGCTAATATACCATTTGATGTACATGAAAGGTATAAAAATAAATTGAATTGAAACAGTTTCTCCAATTATTTTTTTTATAGTTTTTACTGTGGTTTTATATATATAAATATGTACTTGTATATACATTCATTTTTTAGTATATGAAGATTTGCAACGCTGTTAAAACTCCCTACAACGTCAACATTGTCAACCTCCAAAAACCTCATAATTGACACCTCGATACGCTTTAAGGAAATTTTATGAATTGTAAAAGACGCACATAAAAAGAATGGGCACGTGCAGGCGAAGTGAATATCAAAATACAAACTTTGCGCTTTAACTCATTTACCGATTTATTTCGCTTATTGCCTCTCATTAGACAGCCCCGCATGCATACGCCTTGTAGCCCCTACAGGCGTCGCGGCGAAGGGTGTGGCATTTGTATGTGCGTGTGGTCAACAACAACAAAATTCTTGTTAATAATACAAATATAATGATTAAGTTCTAATACCACAATTATCATTAGCAACTTTGATGAGCTTCAATCAGGTCTAATAATCTTCATTATCATGGCATTACTGTACGGTAGTGTCTGTCAAGTGCTTTCAAGCTTTCATTTTTTATTCGTTTTCAGTGGATATGGCGTAACGAACAGGCAAGGTGTAGTAAAGCAGGTACCGCTAACACTCGAACCTAAACAGTTAAATCGTGAATTATGGTAATAATGACTTGATTATCGGCTTTTTTTACATTTCTTTAGTTACAGGTGTTGGCTGACAAATACTCAAATACAATTTTCCATTGTGTATTGTTTATATTATTTTTAGTTTTTTTTGTTTGTTTATTTTACTTGTGCTTGGGCTTGCCTGTTTGTCTATTTGATTTCTGATTTTGCGCTATTTGATTGTTTTATTTATTTATATTTGCTTTTATCTCCTCTTCTTCTTTTCATATTTCATATTTCTATTGATATTTCGCTATAATCTATTCTAATGCGACTTATGGCCTTTGATATGTATACGCGTGTGTATGTATGTGTGCTGTTTTGCATGTGTTTAATCAAGTCAGTCGAATTAATTAAGAATTTTAGTTATTCAAATGTATGCGAAGTCATGACCTTTAATTAGCCGTTGCAGCGGTTGTTGTTGTTATGTTTTGCTCGTTGTACATAATATAAATTTTAATTATGAAATATTTGGAGAGAAAAAACTATGTATAAGCTGCTTTTGTGATATAAACAAAATGTAGTTAATTAATAAATTAATTTATAGAAAGTGAAAAAGCCACAGGTCAAATAAAACCAAACTATTTTGAAACTTAAATAGCAAAACTACTGGTTTAGTAGCATTCCACCACGCATTCCATTTAAACTTTTTTGAAACAAAAAAAGAAGACAACCAAATTTTAGACGAAAAAGTAGGTTTTTAATTGAATAAGAATACCTCTTATCTTCAAAATTAATCGCACCTATGTTTATTTATATTTTTTGTGATTTTTATTTGACCTTAACTTCACCTTAAGTGGTAAAAATTCGCAAAATACGATTGGAAAATATAGTAAGGAGTTTAATTTTGGTTTGGTATTGAAAAAATGCTAGAATTAGATGGTGATCCAAGTAAAGGTACATTTTTCAATAGCAATTTTTTGACAGATCACGACCGAGTAGACCACGTCCATCACACAGCAGCCGTAGCTGAGAGTGTACACGAACAACAGGAAGAGTAGATTCGGCGCCGTTTGCAGCAACTCGGACTGACGTATAGAATGACTTGACGCATTTTACGTCGATATTTTAAATTGAAAGCGTACAAAATACAGCTTATGCAAGAACTGAAGCCGCTCGACCATCCCAAGCGGCATCGCTTCGCTCTATGGGCTCTTGAAAAGTTTCAAGAAGATCCGACGTTTTCGAGCCAATTTTTGTTCAAAGATGAGGCCCATTTCTGGCTCAATGTGTATGTAAACAATCAAAATTGCCGCATTTGGGACGAAGAGCAACTTGAAGAGATTCGAGAGCTGCTAATTCATTCAGAATGGCGATCGTTATCGCGCCATGATAACGGAAAATTTGATGCCTGAAAGCTCGTGATCTCCGTGAAATTTGGTTTCAATAAAACGACGCCACTTCCCACACATCGCATCAATCAACGGATTTCTTGAGAGAACACTTCGGTGAGCAGATAATTTCACGTTTTGAGCCGGTCGATTGGCCACAAAGATCGTGTGTTATCACACCGTTAAACTTTTTCTTGTGAGGATATGTAAAATCTTCAGTCTAAGCGAACCATCCCGCTTCAGGCCTTGGAGCAAAACATCACTAGTTACCAGTCGATAAGCTCGAACGAGTCATCGAAAATTGGACTCAATGGATGGACCATCTGAGACGTAGCCGCGGCCAACATTTGAAAGAGATACTCTTCAAAAAATATATGCCAAAGAATGTTCTTTCGAATGATAATAAACATTCCCCATTAAATTTGAATTTTTTTTTTTAAATAGGGAGCCTCGAAATGGATCTCCCTATATAACTGTAGTCATATATAACTTTTTTTAGTTTTAAATTGTTTCTTAAAATTATAATATAACAGGTCACTTGTTAAAATGCCCAGCCTGCTATAGAAAAAACATATTTTTTGGCAAAATCCATTTTTTTACTCAACATTATTCACTTCAAGGGTGATACACTGATTATAGCGGCTCTCCAACTTTTCGATACCATTTTTGTAGTACAATTTGTCCTTTGCTTCAATAGAGTCCTCAGTTTCGGCGCCTCTTCATTCGACGAAAATTTCTTCCTAGCGAGTGTTATTTTGCGATGCGAGAACAGGAAATACTCGCCGGCGGCAAGATCTAAAGAAAACGATGGATGCTGAAGCGATTCGAAGTCCAATTCATGGAATTTTGCCATCGATTTCATTGACTTTTGACACGGTGCATTGTTTTGGTGAAAAAGCACTTTCCTTTTCTTCAAATGCGCCAATTTTCCGGCGATTTTGTTCTTCAAATGGCCCAAGAGCGCTATACAATAGTTGATAGTCCTTTCTTTTTGAATACAGTCAATAAAAATTATTCCAAGCGCATCCCAAATTACAGACGTCATTACCTTGCCAGCCGCTTTTCCACGCTTAGGAGCGGGCTCATCCTGTGCAGTCCACTCGGATGACTGTCGATAGGAGTTCGAGCCATGTTTCATCCACTGTCACATATCGACGCAAAAACTCGGGTTTATTACGCTTGAACATCTTCGAACATTGCTCCGAATCATCAACTCGTCGTTGTTTTTGGTCAAAAGTGAGCTCGGGCTGCACCCACTTTGCACAGAGATTTCTCATACCCAAATAATCGTGAGTGATATGATGTACACGTTCAGTTGATATCTTTAGAGTACCTGCTGTTTCATTCAATTTCAATTTACGGTCATTCATAATCATTTTGTGAATTTTTTGATGTTTTCGTCCTTACAACCTCTTTTTGGGGGCGTCCACTGCGTTTACCGTCTTGGTGTTCATTTCACCACCTCTAAACTTAAAATACCAATCCTTGAAGTTTGATTTTCCTAGGGCAGCGTCCGGAAACTCGCTATCAAGCTTAGTTTTTGCTTCAACTGTAATTTTTCCCTTCAAAAAGCAATATTTTCTCAAATTCAATTTCATCCATTTTTTTCACAACACCAAAAGTTGCTTCCCTCAAAATACTATAATTTACAAACTAATGATCCGAAAGCTGTCAAATTTATACAAGAGTCTTTTGAAGGTTAGGGTTAGTTTAAAATCATATGGATTTAATTCTAGTAGCGCCATCTATGTGTCAGACCGGAGAATTTTCAATTCACCCGTTAGCAGATAAATACTAATTTTTAATATCGCGAAAGAGTAAATTTGATGCAAAATATTTTTCTATGTTTATCGATGTTAAAGCTTTTAAAATCAACTTCGAGTTATAGATAGCCATCGATTACCTCTGGCGCCACCGAGTAGGGCAATTTTCATTGAAAGTAGTTTTTTTAATCTTATATTATACGCAATTATGAGTCAAATTTGACTATAAATAAAATGTTTGATCATAAGATGATCCTAACGCCATCTAGCGGAAGCTTTTTTCATTCTATATTCTAAGTTAAACCTCTAGAAATACTTTCTAAAAACAAACAGAAGAGAATAAAGAGTTTTTCAAATTTATTACTCTGATAAAAATACTCAGTTTATATAAGTAGATTTATCATTTGCTTAAATAATATAATAAAAAATAAGAAAATTATATTAGGATATATGTATGTACTCACATTGCCATAGCTGCGTATTGTTGACGGGCTCAAACTGAAAAGCCGATTAATATGATGCGTGGGTGAACAACCTGAACTTGTTGAAGGCGATATGGATGAGGCAAAAATCGGCGAGTTATCTATTAGAGAATGATAAAAACATACATATACATTTTGAATAAAAATAAAAACATATATTTAGCAGCTGTTTATACTACAAAATATTATATAATACAAGTAGAAGATGTGGAAGAGATTTCGCCTTTTAGCAGCCAATTCATAGTATTGTGGAATCGCTTATGTTTTTCATTGAAGTATTCTTAAGAAACAATGTATACTGCATAAACCTTAACCTCACGAAAGCTTAGAAAAAGCGACTTTGGGAAGTTAGAGCTTAATGCTGATAAAACAGATACGGTAGTTTTTACAAGAAGGCAAAAGATTCCTGGGTAGAAACCGTTGAAGCTCAATAGGTGGAGCTAATATAAGTAACAAATTAGAGAGTAGAAGCTCAATATGGAGGAGAGGGTGATAAAGGTCAGTTGTGTACTTTAGCTGCTTGGCCAACAAGGGCGCCTATCGCATAAACGTATGCACTGATGCTAGAAGATAGTAGTTACGCCAACCTTGCTTGCTCTAAGGCGCTTTAGTGTGGTGGATCACGGAAAATGAAATCTAAACTAAAATGAAGGCACATTAAATGGGTGTATATCGCAGGAAAATGCTGCCATTCATCAGGTCTTACAACATATACACGGACGCATCAGAAATGGTTGACGGACTGGGGGCCGGCATCTGCGGCTAGATCTCAGGCAAACCTTCAAGCTTCCGATTACAGCAGTATTTTCCAAAAGGAGATCTAACATAAAGAGCAGTCAAATGAAAAACTTCAATATATACATACATATATATCAAAGCGGCAATTACGGCAATAATATTACGTCGAAAAATGTGCTTAGGAGAAGGCAGGTAATCCATAAGGTGGCTGCAGGGACGCAACTGCATATATACAGAATTTCAGGCCATAAGTCTGTGGGGAATGAAATAGTTGGAGGAGATTTGCAAATGCGCCATCCATATGATGACTGAAGCAGTACTTGAAATACGTAAATCGCTAAAAGCTCTATACAATGAACTTTTATAAAGAACTGGAAGTCGGGTAAGGCTGCCAAGAATGACATTAACAGCAGTGACATATGTAGCACGTGTAGGGAGACGCTGGAAAACGTCCTCTTTTTCTATTCGGCCCCTTCTAGAAATCACCTTAGACATCTAAGATTTTCAGAGTTAAGAGGACTAGAGAAAGTTCTATAAGGAACAAGTTACTCATTATAACGAAACTGAATTTTTACTAGAAAAATATATTTTGTTGAAACCAGTTTTATTAAGCCTCCCTCCCTGTTATGTGCTAGAAACACCCATTCAGTATTAAAGGAAATCTAGAAATAAGAGAAGTTTTCCAGCGATATAATGATGATGAGCAACTAACGGCTGATTTCAAATGGTTTATTTATTTCTATCAGAATTACAGCAGAATTTGCGACACTGGCAACCGAGCGAAGACTCTACATAGAAAAAATGGATATAACCTCAAAGAATTTTACGAAATATCGAAGTGTTCTTTTGGAGCTTTAGTAATATTGAATGTTTTTTTTCAAAGTTCTTAAGGTTAGTGAGTGTAATTTCTCAAATTGATCATTGGATTACTTCTTTAATATCTTAAATTTTAAAAATATTTAGAAATTAAAAAAATTTAAAACTTTTCGTCATCTAAATAAAGGGTGATCCAAGTAGAGGTACTTTCTTCAATAGCCTTTTTTTGACAGATCATGCGTGAGTCGTGTCAAGCCTTTTTAAGAGTATTGTTTGGCATTTCATCCTGGAAAGACCTACGCCTGAACAACGTTTACAACTCATTCAACTTTATTACGAAAATTCATGTTCTGTAAAGAATGTGTTTCGCGCACTTCGTTCAACTTATGGTCAACATAATCGGCCTACTGAGCGTACTATTTGCAACACCATCGCCCATCTTGAGACCCAGCATTCATTATTGGATAATATTCGACCGAATAGACAACGTCCAGCACGCAGTGAAGAAAATACAGCGGCCATAGCTGAGAGTGTACATGAAGACCGTGGTGGATTGATTCGTCGCCGTTCGCAGCAACTCGCACTGACGTATGGAACGACTTGGCGCATTTTACGTTGAGATCTTAAATTGAGAGCGTACAAAATAAATCTTGTGCAAGAACTGAAGCTACTCGACTGCCCCAAGCGACACCGCTTCGCTCTATGGGCTCTTGAAAAGTGCCAAAAGCCAAATTTAGTTCAGCGATGTGGCCCAATTCTGGCTCAATGGGTATGTAAACAAGCAAAATTTTCGCATTTGTGACTAAGAGCAACCTGAAGAGATTCAAGAGCTGCCGTTCCAACCATAAAAGACAACGATTTGGTGTGGTTTGTGGGCCGATGGAGTGATCGGTCCATATTTCTTCGAAAATAATGCCGGTGAGAACGTAACCGTGAATGGCGCCCGTTATCGCGCCAACTATTTGATGCCTGAAATTGGAGCTCGTGATCTCCGCGGCATTTGGTTTCAACAAGTCGGCGCACCTTCCCACACATCACATCAATCAATGGATTTGTTGAGAGAACACTTCGGTGAGCAGATAATTTCACGTCTTGGGCCGGTCGAGTGGCCACCAAGATCGTGTGTTATCACACCGTTAGACTTTTTCCTGTGGGGATATATCTAAAGTCTATGCGGACAATCCTGCTTCGATTCAGGCCTTGGAACAAAACATCATCATTTGAAATAGATAATCTTCAAAAAATAAATGCCAAAAAATGTTCTTTCGAATGATAATAAACATTCGCCATTGAATTCGAATTTTCTGTGTTTTTTTCTTTAAAAAGTAGGGAATCTCGAAATGGATTAATGAACTCAATAAATATCTGGAGCATTTCAATAAAAATAATGTAGAATAAAATTTAACCGATCTCTCAGTACTCATCGTTTAAAAACTTTCAGCGTCCACCAATGCCATAAGACCCTTCTTTTCAGTTTAATCGGTTGAGACAAACCCTAAATATGTCACTAAAAGTCTAGAAGAGCTGCCAAAAACTTAGAATTCTTAAAAAAGAAATGATTATTTTCAATATTACTCCCATACTTGAATGCTCAAATTATAAACCATTTACTTGAATTTCAAATATATCTACAACTCACCACTCATATCCATCGATGGCGACAGCTCCTTGGCGAAACCAAATAAATCGCTGCCACAACTGCCAATACTGCCGCCGCCACTGCTCTGATAGCCACTGCTACCATTACGCCCATCCGCCGAATTCAAAGTGATGCTCGGTTTACGTAAATTCAAAAACTTATTCGCGCTACTACCCGGTGTCGCTGTAGCCGTCTGAATGGACAAACCGCCATTGTGGCCGCCATAGTAGAGGGAGGAAAGTGTAGAAGCTGTGGATGGTGAAGCGCTATTACCAATTACATTCGGCAACTTATGCGATTCGAGTGGTGAAACTGATTTTGGCAAGCCGCCCATTACACCGATGCTGTGTTGCGTCGACGTTGGTGTGGGTGTCGGTGTATGATGCCGTTTCAATATTGGCGCTGGTGGCAATTGCGACGGTGAATGTTTATAGTAAGTTGGAGCATGTGAATCACCCTGTTCTTTGGGTATTTGAAGACGCAAAGTCTGGCGAGCAGCAAGTCTACGTGCAGGCGCAAATTTTTGTGATTGCGAGAGTGTGTGATTGCCGGCGGCGGCGGAGCCGCTGGTAGTCACATTGCCGGAAGTGTGTTGGTGTTGTTGATGTTGTTGTTGTTGGTGAGTTGGTTGTGTGTTGTTGAATATGGTGGTGGTGGTTGGATCGCGATGTGGTGTATAATTCATGCTGTGGTGAGTATTACTATTACTCTTGTGGTATTGTGGACTGTAATGGTAGTTGTTGTTGGTATTTGGTTGGTGTATATGGGGCGTCGTCGCCGCCGGCGCCGCTGCTGGCGCCCCAAGCTGTGTTGTATGCATCTTTGCGTAGCGTACGCTGAACGCTAGGAGAACTCGTGTGATTGTTGTAATTGATAAATTTAATCAAAGAGTGTAAATCAAGTTCAGAGCGCGCCTTCGTGAGCGCACAGCGTTGATTTTATGAATGAATTTTCGTTATTTCTGTATTGCTTTTCGCACATATACTTATACACTTAAGAATTTTGTTCATAAATATTTCATTGTCTCTTCTTGATGTTTGTGTGTGAAGAAGAAACGTATTGCTGTTTGAGAGGAAAAAGTAAAATTAAATTAATTTATTGTATTTATATGAAAAAAAGATCTCTCGCTATTTTCGGCGCAACACATGGCTCGCTTCGTCACGTACGCGGCACTAACACATTTTAAAAGCCGCTTAATGCATTATTAATTGCATATAAAATAATTCTTTTCATTTTCAACGGCTCCAAGCCTTCCAAATACGGGTTTCGGACATAAATTAGCACTTTAATACTTCGCAGTTCGTTTTATTTCTTTTTTTTCGTTAGAGTTGTGATTTCTTAATTAACTTTGCATATATATTTTTTGATGTTGCTTTTTTGTTTTTTTTTGTTGTTGGATTTTTGTTGTTGTATTTTTCCGTTTTTTTATATATATATTCCCAACACATTTTTCATTAGCGCGAAATTCCTTTTCCAATTTACAAGCTTTTGCCTTTACCAAGCCAACAACGCTCGCCTCATCTCGTCGCCACCATCGCCACTGCCAAATAAACACCGCCATATGTGACCCACTTGCAACGCCATGACGACAAAGGTGAAGGGGGTACGAGCTCGCACATATGGCAACTTGTAAAAGTGCAAAAATGCGAGTCGCCAATATGTCAGGGTAAGCTCACGAACGTACAAAGTTAAACGGTAACAAGTAAGGAAGGCTAAGTGCGGTTGCAATCGAACATTCGGTCAGCAGCTGATAATTTTACATATTAAACGCCTTGCGGCGTTCACAAAAGTACTCTTCAAATGAGGGTTAAAGGTATATAACTGGGCTGGGGGATAGGCTTGTAGGTGGGCCCATGATTGAATATTTTGGAAGATGTTTTGAACATACTAGACCCTCATATCCCTCAAGTTTTCTCTATAAATTCCTCAAATATACGTTCCTTCGTCTACAGATCGGTGAAAAATAACAGATCTGTTATGTAGGAGGTAGGTTCACTTCTGGACCCCTGTCAGCCATTTTTGGTAGGACTTTAAGGCACACTAAAAGCAGCATACCATATTACATGACGGCTTTTTACGAATTCTGCTGATTAATATCTCAAATATGCAATCTTGAGTCAACGGGGAAGTGGAAAGCAAAGAGTCCGTTATATAGCATGAAGACATGGCTGGTTTCCAATTGCGTCTAAATTCAATTCGTTTTCATATTAGAATATGGGCATTAGAAATATCAAATTCCGTCTTCTTTTCAGTGGTTTTTAACATACACTTGTTGACCCAATATTTCTTATCCACTTCTCATATTTTCCTTTTAATGTCTTCATTCCTAGCAATATGACTTCAATTGCGCATTTAGTTAAAGAATTATAGCGATTTTCGTACTCCTCCAATATGCCGTTGTATTATAAGAGATAGGTGTGAACTTGGTCCGGTTTCTCCCAATTACAACATCGAATCGTGCTGAAACCCCAAAGAATGTGTGATCGAAGTTTCATCAAAATATCTCAATTCTTACTTGACGGACGGACGAACAAACAGATAGGGCTAAATCGATTCGTCTCGTCATTCCATGAAGCTTGATATATAGGGTTTTCCAATTAGAGTGATATAATTTCTTTAAAAAAAAGCACTAATTGTTAAGGAAATTCACATGTTTTTTATTTAATGTGAAGTACAATCGATGCAATTAAGTTCTGAATATTTCATGGCCTCGAAGACTTCTTTGCAGGAATGAATTCGATGAACCAAATATTTGAGCACCTTTTCCACTAAATCAAGTCGTATGCCATGGATAGCATGTTCAATATTGACGTTTAAAGCTTGAAGAAAGTCTGGTTTATTGCTTAAGGCCAGTGACTTCAAATAATCCTGCAAGAAGTAGTCTAATTGTGTTAAATCACAACTTCTTGGAGGCCATTCAATATCACAATTTCCTAAAATAATCGAATCTCCAAACCTTTCTCGCAATAATTCAGTTGTTGTAAGTGCTGTGTGACACGTAGCCTCGTCTTGTTGGAACCAGATGTTCGATCTATACCGCTCTCCATTGACAATAACGGTGCTACCAGCTCCATTTCGAAAGAAGTACGGGCCGATGATCCCGCCAGAACAAAAACCACACCAAACTGTCAATTTATGTGAATTGTAATGGTTGTTCATGAATGATTTCGCACCAGGAGAAGATAATTTTCTTTAAAGTCTTGACATATTAAAAATGGCCAAATCGACACTTAGAAATCATATCATCCCTATTGGAAAACCCTTTATTTACAAGTTCATGTCTAGTATCGCGAATATTTTATGCCTCTACTTAGGGCCGTTAGCCGAACAAACCTAATATACACTCTGTACATAGTACTCTGTATATAGCAAAAAGAGAGAGGCGATCCACAATCAGACAATCGCCGACAATAAACGAGACCAAAAAGGACTGTCAAATGGTCATTGTGAAGTGTTGAGGCATGCAAATTTATTTATTGTTATATTTTATTCACTTTTTTTTTTTGAAGTTTTGGCAATGGAAAATTACAACGTTCATAAAACGCATCGCTTGGATGCACCTACTGATAGACACAAGACGATAAGACAGACGGCAATTAAGGAGAGAAAAAAGCGTCTTTATCCATATGAGTGCGTTCGTTTTGTGCCTGACGACGTTGGTGGTGCCGTGCCGCTACGTGGGAGTGGCGTTGGTGAGACACTCACTGAGGATGATGGCGAATTGAGGCGTTAGCGGCGACACATGTTGGCTCTGGCTGATGAGCTTGATAACTGTTTGTGGAATATGCGGCACGCATGACTGTCGCCGAATTTGGCTTTACGTCAACCACGTTACGGCAGCGCAGGCGTGGGAGTCACGCACATACGAGTATGTATGTATGTATGTATATTTTTTTTTTTACAGAGCTCGCACAATAATATTTTTGCAAACTTTTACACAACAAAGTCTGCTTTCTGTTTATTTGCATTTATTTATTATCTTTTGCCTTTATTTATTTACTTAAAACGCCGTTAATGGCATTTCATTTGACGTGCAGGTAGTAAAGCAGACGTAACTTCTTCGGTTACTCATACTCGCACACAGATCCCAAGCTTTTATTCACATAATAAATGTGTGTTTACTGCGCATGCTTTGGATTTTATATTTTATCGCCGCTGCTTTTGTGCTGTAAATAAAAGAAATAAAAAGAAAAAATAAATTTTAGTTTCATCGCTAAATTCATATGCGTACATAAATATTGTCTACACAAAGCACATAGTGTTAAATAACATTGCTTTCAAAGTTGATGTAGCACATTTGCCAGCGTAATTAAGTATCCCATATTGTCTAGTGGTTAGGATATCCGGCTCTCACCCGGAAGGCCCGGGTTCGATTCCCGGTATGGGAAAATAATTTTTTTTATTTAATTTTTTATTATTTTTTTATATTTTTAATTTTTTTCTAAACATTATTTTAATTTATTTCATATTAATTAATTTATTCTATTGTATTTCATATCAATATATTAAATTTTTTTTTCATATATTTTTAAATTTTATTTTAAATCACTTTTTTAATCATTTCATTTATGTTATATTTTTTTTATTGTTATTTTTAATTGTTTATTGCTTTTTGTTTAGTACGAATTTAACAAAAGCAATTACGAAGAGCTGCCTTCGGTCATGCCGATGTCTTTAAATCTTTTATGAACACATAAAATTTACTGTAGAATACAAAATTCGATTTCAATGATATTCAGTCTCAATATTTATTTAAATTTACGTGGGCAGAATACTCAATTTCACACCCTTATATTTTTTTACTGATTTTTGTACCTAATATTTCGACATAGTCGCCTTTCGTCTCTACATAGGTCTATATATTTTTTAACGTCTTCCTCGCAGAATAGGGCTATCCATTTAGTGGTTTCAAAAGTGTAGGATTGTATTTGGACATCTGTCAAACTTCACATGTCAAACCAAACATGTTTTGTTTCAAAAATCAGGCATTTATGAAAATGGATCGCTTAACAACCGCTCAACTCGTTAAAATTGTTGAAACCTTCTGCAAAAATGGTAATTTACACGTGGCCACATTTCCTACTTTACACATAATCGTCCAACTACTCAAGCAATTCGTAAAATTTAAAGAATTTTGAAGAGACCGGGTCGGTTACAGATATGGTAAGGCCTGTGCATCATCGCTCTGCTCGTTCCACTGCAAATATCGCTGATGTAAAAGAAAGTGTAACCGAAAGCCTGAATGCGTCACATTACGGCGCATTTTGAACTTGGACTTACACCTACATCAGTATAAAGTCAGCTTATACAACAACTGAAGCCATGTGTCCATTCACAACGTCGTAGTTACGTCGATTTGGTGCTTGAACAACAAGCAGTGGACCGCGATTTTTCCAACAAAATTTTCTCCAGCGACGAGGCATATTTCTCACTCGGTGGATACATAAATAAGCAAAATTGTCGCATTTGGGGCTCCGAGAATCCTCAAACAATTGACGAGAGTTCTTTATACTCAAAAAACTTACTGTTTACCAGAGGCTTTGGTCCAGAGGTGTGAAAACCATAACGGCGAGACTGTCACTATTAATTCGGAGCGTTATGGTCGTATGTTACACGACTTTTTTTTGGCCTGCTATTGAAGAAAACTACTTAGACAATATGCGGTACCAACAAGATGGTGCCATACGCCACATAACGCGAGCGAGAGAAATTTCCCGGCCATGTAATTTCTAGTCTTGGCGATTTCAATTGGCTACCGAGATCATGATTTGACACGTTGGACTTTTTATTGTGGGACTACGTGAAGGACCGTTCTTACAATAAGCGGGTAAGCCTTTAACTCTTGAGCTCTTAGAGAAAACAATCGTCAAGTTATGGTCGAAAATATGTGGTAAAAAATGGTTTCCCGCCAGTTGTTTTGGGACCCACCCCGTGGACAGCTTACAACAACCGAGGGTTCTGTAATTTTTTCGATACAGATCTGGAAATTTGCGGAAACATTACATAAAGATCATCCACAGTTAATCTGCCGTACGAAAAGTATAAAGAGTCGCTTTGTCTGAGTAGTATCGAACGGCTCATAAAGGTCTTTCCCAACTCTGACTGTGCTTGTGGACATGACAACGACAGCTTTCCAAAAAAAGAGGTATTAATATGGATGTTGGTCTTTAGTCTTACGACAAGATCAACCAGTTGGACAACGTCATCTTCCCAATTAAGGACCGGATATTCCAGGTAAACCACCCTCTGTAAAAAAAGAGCGCTAGGAACTAATCCAACGGCTGCACTCAAAGAATTACTCGATCTACTGTCTACATTGCATTGAAAACCATCCGTTGTAATATTGGCGGCTCTTGGTAGATTCTCGTCCAAAACTTTCAGATATATGAATATTAGAAAGAATAGACTGCACAATCCCGCACTTTATCTTGGAAAGAAAGTTTAGGGCTCTCCCAAAAGTGGCTGGATGGCGCCGAACGTGCAGTCTACCAATGCAACTTACAACATTTATACCGATAGATCAAACATAGTTGATAGGGGTTGGTGTTGGAATCTATTGGACTTCAGACAATCCTTCAAGCTACTTATCGAACCTTTGGAAATATAAAACAATAACTTCATATTGTACTACGTCTGAAAATGTTCTTAAGTGGAGAGAAGCACTGAATAGGGTGGCTGCAGTAAAGCAATTATGCAAATCTGCCAGGGTTCTAAGCACCAAGGACATTGAGAAGAGTAGGGAAGTAGTCGATGGTACTATGTTGCCAAAAATGCTCTGCGTCTAAGGTCAGAACCAGAACAAGAAATATCAATGTAAAGAGGGAATTAGAGGTTGTCATAAAAAAAAAACAATTTGGAAAAATACTTTAAAAGCTAAAAGAAGATACGATTGCTTTATACTAAGTTTAGGTAATGATTTATGCAATTGCCTTAAGTGCTTGTGATGTAGTTTGTCACAATCATAATCGTTCTCCTGTTTAGCGAACCGTTTTCGGCGGTGAACTCGGCTCTTTTAATCGACAGTTTTATAGATAGTTTCTTCCCTGACTATAAGAATCACAAGTTTATTAGTAACAGCCAAGTAGCTGCTTCTCATTCTGAATCAGCATAATCAAAAGGCGGGGCAGAGCATTAGGAAGTGGTGTACTCAAAGCTTCGAGAGTGAGACTTTCGTAAGTGAGAGCAATATTTACTTGGGCCTCCTAAGGATTTTTAGCTCTGTCATATAGCTTGCTAACAATATTCTAAATATATTTTTATTGACTTTTTAAAATGAAAAAAAGACTGAAGCTTTTGTTCTAACTCGAATACCGGGTACATTTGCAGTTATTTTTAGTTTTATTTTTGAAAGCATGTAAACGGTTGGTAAAGTATAACTCTCTCAAATTTTACCATAAAATATATGAAACCGGCTTATTAAAAGCCTTATATATGTATGTACATACCTAAGTATGCTTATGAAGATTGTATTATAATAAAATAATAAAAAAAATTATGAAGTTCAACTTGACCCACAGTACATGTCCTTTTCAAGTCATTTAACTTAAATCGCCGACAATGGGCAAATACTGCGTTTGCAAACTAAATATTCTTATAATTTTTTTTTTTGTAATTACAAGTATATGTGAATGCATAAAAATATTTTATAGTTTTTTTTCTGAAATTTTTCTCTCAATGATTAATGGCATAATTAAATCGCAACGCCAAATGAAATGGAAATATTATGTCCAACAATTTCAAGTCATGCTTTCAACAAATCAATACAATTTACCATTTTTAAATAAATAAATATTTTTCTACATAAATTATAAACTTATGTGCATGTATATACATATGTAAATATGTGCAACTCCGGTTACTGCGAACTGCGAACTGCAGCAACTCTCAAGCGCTCGGTAGATAACTTTGAACTCAGCTTAGTTAAATCATGCGGAGTAAGTAAGTTTAATTAGTTACTAGAGTTTCATTGAGTCGAACAAACAGACATACCAACAACACGTAGGTGCGTTTACAACTGTACATATGCCATATCTAAAAGTAGCACAACTCGAATATTGAAAATTTTGAGTTTATGTGTGGAATTGGCTCATTAATAAACTGTGAATCACAAAATATGTGTGATTCTGCTTAATATTTTGTGTAGCAAAATGTAGAAAAATGTAGTTAGGAATTTTTCTCATTTGTTATACTTGAAGTAATTTGGTCTTTTTTCACGTTAAGACCTTTGTTAATCAGTATAAGTGCTTCTATTAATATTACATGTGCTTTTTATATGAGAAAACATTGTAATTTGTAACATTTGTCCATAAAACTTGCGTGAAAACCCCAAAAAAAGTCTCAAATTCCTATGATTAATTTGTATTGTAATTTTTTGTTTAATTTTCGCCTTTCTGCATATCAATATTATTATTCTTATGAACTTTTCTGTATATTTTTAATAAATGTTTTGTGAAGTTTCTAGGAAGTATTGAGTTATAACATTTTTGAAGACTATGCACGCATTGCAGATAGAGTTGCCATTCTTCGAGCATATGGAGGAGATTGAATAAAGATTTCTCAAATTTGAATATCCATTTCATGTCAAATTTGGTGACCCATTTCGAGGTTCCCTACTTTTTTAAGGATAAAAAAAATACAAAAAATTCAAATTTAATGGGAAATGTTTATTATCATTCGAAAGAACATTCTTTGGCATTTATTTCCTCTTTGAATATTATCTCTTTCAAATGTTGCTGTGGCTACGTCTCAGATGGTCCATCCGTTAAATCCAATTTTCGGTGTCTCGTTCGAGAATTTCGACTGGTAACTGGCGAATGACACACGTGATATTTTGCTCCAAGGCCTAAACCGAAGCGGGATTGTCCGTATAGACACGATCTTGGTGGCCAAAACGTGAAATTATCTGATCATCGAAGTGTTCTCTCAATAAATCCATTGATTGATGCCATGTGTGGAAAGAGGCGCCGTCTTGTTGAAACCAAATATCGCGGAGATCACGAGCTTCTATTTCAGGCATCAAGTAGTCGGTTGTCATGGTGCGATAACGATTATCATTGACGGTTACGTTCTCACCGGCATCATTTTTGAAGAAATATGGGCCGATGATTCCACTGAACCATAAACCACACCAAACCGTTGTCTTTTCTGGATGAAATGGCAGCTCCTGAATCTCCTTAGATTGCTCTTCGTCTTAAATACGGCAATTTTGCTTGTTTATATACTCATTGGGCCATCGCTGAACAAAATTTGACTCGAAAACGTCAGATCTTCTTAGAACTTTTCAAGATATAGCGAAGCGAAGTCGCTTTGGAAGGTCGAGCGGCTTCAGTTCTTGCACAAGCTATATTTCGTACGTTTTCAATTTAAGATCTCGACGTGAAAAGTGCCAAGTCGTTCCATACGTTAGTCCAAGTTGCTGCGAACGGCTCCGAATCGACTCTCCACGGTCTACGTGTGCACTCTCAGCTACGTCCACTATATTTTCTTCACTGCCTGCTGGACGTGGTCTATATTCGGTCGAATATTATCGAACAATGAATGCTGAGTCTCAAGGTGGGAGATGGTGTTGCGAATAGTACATTCAGCAGACCATAAGTTGAACGAAGTGCGCGAAACACATTCTTTACAGAACGTGAATTTCCGTAATAAATTTGAATGATTTGTAAAGAGTTGTTCAGGCGTAAAGCTTTCCATGATGAAATGCCAAACAATACTGAACAAAAATAAAATGACAGCCTTGACACGACCCACGCGTGATCTTCCAAAAAAAAGCCTATTGAATAAAGTACCTTTCCTTGGATCAACCTTTAATACAAATTGTCGTTTTTAAGTCTCTTTACGACTGAGCAAAAAAAAAAAACAACAACAAAAGTAATTTTTACCTCCTTTAAGGACGATAACCACTACCTCAACTTAAAAATGGCTAATAAGTAAGCTAAACAGACTCTCCTCTTTAGTGTTCTTAGTACGTTTAGAACCTGAGTGTGCTCTATCCAATCTTTTAGAAGGTCGTATCTAGCATATAAACTGATTGGACGTTATCAGTGTGTCTTCATCACAGAAAATGCTAGAAAAGACCCTTCAGAAGAGAATCGAAATTCACCACCTCTCTTTCGATTTTAAAGTTAGCTTCGATAGCATGAAAAGGAGCTGCCTCTACGCCGCTTTAGTAACCACACAAAACTTAAATGACTGTGTAAACTGACGCGGAAGTAACGCCAAAAGCCCATTCAGAAGGAAGAGAAGGCAGGACCTCTCTGAGCCAGTTTCAGACAGTCAGACTCCTTGCCCTGTGACTTCTTTAATGCTGTAGAAAATAATGCGAACTGCAGAACTAAACAGAGAAGGTAAAAACTTCTTAAAAAAGCGTGCTATATTGACTGGCGAATGTCGATGGCCTCAACAACTGTGCCATTTGCATTGCTTTCTCCAGACTGAACCAAGAAACTAAGCAAATGAATCTGGAGGTGAACAAGCACAAGACGAAATATCTTCTGTCATCAAACAAACGGTCAGCGCATTCACTTCTTGACCCCCACGATTCTGTTGACAGCCGTAACGTTGAAGTCGGAGATGATTTCGTCGGTCTAGGATCCAATAGTAACCACACCAACAATATTGTCAGCCTTGAAATCCAGCGAAGAATCACTTTTGTCAACAGATACTACTTTGGACTGAGTAGGCAATTGAAAAGAAAAGTTCTCTCTCGACGAATCCTGGTAAATACCAAACACTACAAGTCGTTCATTATTCCCGTCCTGCTATATGGTCCAGAAGCGCGAACGATGATGAGATCCGATGAGTTGGCGCTAGGAGTCTTCGTTAGAACGATTTATGGTCCTTCAAGTAAATACGAGGGCGAGTACCCCAACCGATGGAAGATAAGTTGTACCAGATATACAACGACATTGACAAAGTTCAGTGAATTAAGAAACAGTGGCTACTCTGGCTCCACTCCAACTTAGAACGTACGCGGTGTGGACGCAGAGGAAGACGAAGAAGCCCACTCCGCTGGAAAGATCAGGCAAAGAAGGATATGGATTCACTTGATGCCTCCAATCGACGTAAAAAACGGAGAAAATACGAAACGTCTTCTTCTTGTCGGCTATATTCCCGTAAACAGTGGTCACGCCAATATACAAGAAGTAAAATCCCCCCCGAGGGTTAGAGGTTCAAGAATTTACCCGCGGTAAGGCACACCTGTCGTAAAAGGCGACTAAAATCCAATAGTTCTCGACAGTCGGGTTTTTATACCCCCGACCCGAATTTTGATCCGGCCAAGAACTGTCACTCCCGCAATATTCCCCGAAGCCCAATTTGGGGAATTTTCTGCAGTTACAACAACAACAAGAAGAAAAATACCCAAATTCCTTGCTTTCAAAAATTCGATTCCTCCACTGAGGACACACATGCTTTGAAAAGCAGAAATAGTTTTTGTTCTTTGATTGGGAGCCTGCAAAGATCTGTCTAAAAAGTGCTGAAAAATCTTAAACAGGCATTTAGCCTTAGTACTCAGTGCCGTTCTTCGCGAAGACCGTTCATACCTCATACTACTTTACTGGAAACGGATGACCAATACCGTGTTACTAACCGGACGCTAATCCGTAGCGGGCTAATGATAAGACTGCGGCTCTGCAGCTTGAGGTAGTATAAAGACGGATGCTTTTCAATACACGAGGTACGTTCAAAGGAGAAGGTGAAGGTTTTGCGCACTGTTTTCTTTGATTACAATGGTGTGGTGCATCATGAGTTTCTGCCCAAAAGGTCATACAGTTAATAAGGAATACTACAAGGAAGCTATGCAACGTTTGCGTGAAGTAATACGGCTCAAACGGTCGGAATTGAGTCGGAATTCAAAAATAAAAATGCCTCAACCACCGTATTCACCAGATTTTGCTCCCTGTGACTTTTTCCTATTCCCAAAACTAAAGAAACCAATTAAAAGGAAAGCGTTTAGCCACAATTGGTGAAATGAAGTCAGGATCGAAGAAAGAGCTGATGGCCATACCGAAAAACGCATTTCAGAAGTGTTTTGTGGTTTGGAAAAAGCCTTGGCAGAAGCGTATTTTATCCGAAGGGGATTACTTTGAAGGAGGCAAAATAGATATTGATGAATAAATGAGCAATTTTCAAAAAAATTCAAAGTTCACCTTTTCCATTGAATACGAGGTAGTATTATTTTCAGAGCTCACCATCAGAATTTTCGAATTTCGTAAGATCAGAAAGATTATTTATTTAATTTTCAAACCGGTGGCAACACTGACACTGACAACTCTCCTTATATTGCACTGAGGCTGTATGTAAATAACAAAGTTTCATATGCATGTAAGCACTTAAATACTTTGTTACTAGTAAAATGTTCAAATCCGTGATTTACCGGCAGGCAAATTAGCATTACAACAACTAAGACACTAAGCAGCCCGATGCGTATTCATGTGGCATTTATTTATATGTATGTAGTTTATAAATATTTAAATTTGTCCAATTATAGTATTTTCCAATTTTTTTAAATTTATTTTCAATATCAAACTCAGCTCGAAAAAATTTGTTTTCTATAAAATTTGCATAATTGCAAATATTTTAATTAAATACTTAAATGATTTACTCTATAGAGCAAGCGTATAATGGGCAGGCATATTTTATACATATGTATATTTCTTACTTAAACCAACCTTTTATGGTGAAGCGCCAACATCAAGGAAATGTGTCAAGGAAAAAGCTCATGTATGCACATTACTTTTATTAATTGTTTATTTACTTGTATTTTTAATGGTAAAAAAACTCGAAAAAAATAATTACACTTGCCTCTTACGAAAGCACGAATGGTATAACCGAGTAATTTGAGAAATTTATTGAGTTCTTTACTTCTTTATTGCGCCAACCTTTCGCATTGACACCCATTAATCTGACATTTAATAGACTTTGGCGCTGAGCGTTGGCTTATGTATGAATGGCAATAAAAAAGATAAAATAAATTAAAAAGAAGCTATTAATATTCTATTGTGGTTTTCTACACACATTTATACAACAACAACAACAACAACAACAACAAAATATTGTACACAAGTAATACAAAAGAAATGCAAAAATCCAAATGCTTTCGGGTGAAACAAATTAATGAGCCAAATCAGCTTAATGAACACCCGTTCGTTGGCCGCTCTCGACTCATGCTCTCCACACCGTGCAACAGCTGGTGGCTATGAAAAGTGCTTAAAACACCACACATTTGTCACGTTCTAGCAAAGCAACGACTTTGCGCTTTGATTATTTTTGACAATACGTGAATGCGCAATAGAAGGCAAGAAATGCAGAGGAATAAAAACAAAAAAAATTAAAAAAAATTTTTTTTTTTTGAAATTCTTCAAAATTGGGCGTGCACGATTTTTATATTTACAGTATTTTTAAGAAATTTTTACCCCGTGCAGCATAATATCGGGCTACGCAACATAAAAAGTGGTTTCTAAACATAAAAATGTTAAACAGAACTTTTTTGCTTAATGTATAGGGGTTTTCAATAGGAGTGATATGATTTCTTTAAAAACTCAAATATTTTTTAATTAATGTGAAGTACAATCGATACAATTAAGTTCTGAATATCAAATCATCACTCAAATGACCTCCACGTCTTCTTTTGCAGGAACGAATTCGATGAACCCAAACTTTCAGCACTTTTTCCACCAAATCAAGTCGTATGTCATGAATAGCTCGTTCAATATTGACTTTTAAAGCTTGAATGAGAGTCTGGTTTATTGCTAAAGACCAATAACTTCAAATAACCCTACAAGAAGTAGTCTAATGATGGCCATTCAATGTCACAATTTCTTGAAATAATCGAATCTGAAAAACCTTTCTCGTAATAATTCGATTGTTGCACATGCTGTGTGACACGTAGCCCGGTCTTGTTGGAACCAGATGTTGTTAAAATCAACTTCTTTCAATTGTGGCCATAAAAAGTTGGATGTCATCGATCTATATATCGAGAGAAGTACAGACCGATGATTCCACCAGTCCAAAAACCACACCAAACTGTCAATTTAGGTGAATATAATGATTGTTCATGAATAATTTGTGGATTTTCTTCGCACCAGAATCGACAGTTTTGTTTATTTACCGCACCACTCAGATGAAATTTAGCCTCATCGGAGAAGATGATTATCTTAAAAAAATCGTTATCGTTTTCAAGTTGTTCCAAGAAAAAATCAGCAACGATGTTCTTACGTATATAGTAGCAATTCTTCTTCCAAACTGGTATAGGTACAGCTTGAGCGATTATAGCCCAGGTAACAAGAGCGTACGATTCTCTGCGTAACTTGTTGCCAAAGGAAGGCACGTAGGGAAGCCAGGTACTTCTTCATCCAGATTCTTCCAACGGTTTGGAGGTCTTCTTCTTTCGCTGCCTCCACCAACAGATACCACATCGAATACTTTCAGAGCTGAAGTGTTTTTGACCATCGGATTCAACACAGCGTCCCTTCGTCTGCGGTATTCGGCGTCGTTCATACGCAGAGGACCATTAATCTACCGAAAAACCTGTCTCTTAAAGACTCCTAAAGCCGACTCATCGGATGTTGTAATCGTTAACTTCTAGATAAAAGAAGTTACAATTTTAATGTTATAACTATCAATAGTGACGTGGGAGCCAAGAAACGAGTACAGTGACTTTTTATTTGATGGCAAGAGGCATTTCGTCTAGCCTTCGCGGCATAGAGGGAGCAGTTATACTGATAATGTCCCTTCATACAGACTGGAGAAGTGTTCGTTCATAAACTCAGTATACTCTGAACATCACTCACTAAATCACTTCTTTGGGTCCTATATGGTATGCTATGGTCTTGATACGTTCTGCAAGTTTCCGCATTTTCTCGTGAAATTTTCGTGGTGTGGCCAGAAATCAGCGATATATTGAAGAACTTCGCTTTGGTCCGGATTGTGGCTAAACCTTCTTTTACCGGAGTAAATGCTATGGCTTCGCGACCAAGTCTACACCACGAATTTGACACCAAATTTGCCCTCCATTATATTATCGATGAAGTAGGACTCACCTTCTTTCGTCCTTCTTGCACTTGATGAATAGCAGTGATGTCAACCTTTAGTCTTACAAGGACACAAACTAGCTGGGCAGCGGTAATTTCCTAATAAATGGACAGGAGATTGCTGCTGCATCCCCTCAACTCGTGATCCTTAAAACGTGCTGGAAAAAGTTATCAAAACGGGGGTCTTTCACCCGAAGCTTTTTGTGTTTTTTCATTAGGGGAAGTTTTCAATGTAATGAGTCACAAGCCCTACCACAGGCGGTTCGTCAACTCACTTTAGCTCGCTTCCAAGCGACTGTTTGTTGGCAACCCAAAGGAAACTTGGTCTCAGACTAGAAGTCGTGAAGTCGTGAACTACTTGAACCACGTGTAAAATAATATTCTCTGACCACTCACAGGTGAATGGCTTTCAAAAGCTTTCCTCACTTGCCTGAACATCTACACATGAGGCCGTCCGCCTAAATAAAATTCCTGTGGTGGAAGAAAAGTGCCAGACTTTGCATCAAACCTCGTATTTTTTCAATGCAGTACCGGAAACCATACGCTGGGTATAAATCCGCCACATACAATACTAATATTGTAATTATTTGCAGTTGCTTTTGTTTTCTCATTTTATCGCTTTGGTTTTCGCAATTTCTCTAAAACATCACGTTTACGCTGCTCGAAAAAATTCAAGCGAAAATCAAATAAAAAA
Organism: Neoceratitis asiatica; assembly: GCA_030068015.2. NCBI lineage: Eukaryota > Metazoa > Arthropoda > Insecta > Diptera > Tephritidae > Neoceratitis > Neoceratitis asiatica. The sequence continues at coordinate 65,925,536 of CM061526.1, forward strand.
TGAAATTACTGCAACACTTTCAGTTTTATTAGCTGTCTCCTATATCACATACTCGTACATATGTATATATTTTCCTTCGTCAAATTTTATCACTTCAACATATTTGAGCAAAAAGAAAGACTCGTACCTTGCACACCCGCTCGTGTGACATTTACTAGTGACTAATGACAGTTGTAGTGCGTGACCGCGCGTCACTTGATTAATTACCAGTGACAGCAGTGGGTAGAGCTCTAGCAACGAGTAGTTGTTCGATAGCTTAGCTCTCAAGGCGTAACGACGGGTTGCTATGTATGTGATTACACTTTTTTTTATACATATGTATAAAAAACAGCAACTGAATTTCTATGAATTTTTAGTTTGTATGTTTACACGCATAAATTAGCAATTCTGGCAAATAATAAACATTTTTCATACAAATGTAGGTCACATTTTATGTGATATTTTATTTTTGAATATATATTTATGTATTTTATTTTTAGCTTTGCATTATTTTTTATTTGCACTTGATATAATATTTTACGCGAAAAGTCGCACGTGACTTAAATGAAATTGGCGAGTTGATATTATGTAAGAATATAGTTGATATTTTGCCAATTTCCTGTGAAACATTTATCATACTACTGTACATATGCATATGTGAAGCGTTATTATTTTATAATTTTCTCAGAAAATGGCATTTCTTTGCATTAAATTGTCAACTTAAAGTCATTTAATATTTTAGTGCTTAATTTTCTACAGGAATTCATAGAATTTTTATGTAGCATATGGAGGATTTTATGATCCACAAATATGTAGGAAGTGTGTTAAAAAAATTACTAGAATTTTTATGTTTTCGAACAAAATATTTATTTCGTCGTCTATATTGATGTTGTTGCCTTCGAAATAGAGAGTTCAAACTTCTGTCAGCACTTGTTTTAGGACCCGAAACACTACTTAGACTCTATATAATAATCGAAATAACTAGAAGTTCCGTCAGCGATGCGCTTTTGATGTCATTCACCTGTAAAGCAACGACCCTTTTTTTTTAGAAAGGGGGAAAAGTCACGTAGCTATTGTATATAGAGGTTGAGACGACGTAAGAGTATTGTTTGACCAGAAATTCGATAAAAATGAATAAATTGTATGCCATTGCACAACTGTTTTTCAAGCAATCCGGACTATTTTCGAATTACTTTAGGCAAACGGCGTTAAACTTGTAGGTAGTACTCCTTATAGATTGTTTGACTTGGTGGCTGTATTTCGCCATTAATAACGAAAAACGTAGTGAGCAATTTCCATTCGCCGCTGTTTTGGTGTAAAATTGAACTATTTTGGAACATATTTTTTATCCACAAGTTACAACCATGTTATGATCTAATTGATATGCCAAAATCATCAACGAAATATTTAATTGGGATTCGGTGAATATTCATAACATATTTTTTAATTTTTCCCACGTTTTCATCTCTTGTTGATGTGATGGGGCGACCGTTGTCTTCAACGCCTTCACGATCTTCTTGGAAACGCTAAGATCAAAGCACTTTCACCATAGGCTTTTAATAACATTTTTCACACTGTTATTCTTGTTCATATTTTACGCAAAGTTTTATAAAATTGCTTAGATCATTTTTTTAACAAGCGAAACTCTCTAAGCTCACTCAAACGCGTCTCTCAAAATCAGCAATAGAAACAGCTGGAAATTTTTTCAAACTTCTGTAGCATGCATAAAAATTTTTTGGCAACCGGACTCTCAAACGGGCGAAATTAAAAAAATTCTTGTTATTTTTTAACACACCTCATGTGTACATATGTATATCTAAATATCTGCCTGTAATATTTACACCTACTCATTGTCTGTGTTTTCATTACACATTTATTTTATGCCACTTCTAATTTTAACGAAAACGCAACACTTTTTCCACTAATCGAAAATTATATTGATGATATTGAAAATTATTTATTTCAAATAAACACTTTAATTTTGAAATAAAATAAAATTTGCACGACACTACTGCCAGATATGACTGCTTTCAGAGAATTTTTGATAATACTGCAGGAATTTTAAACGAAGAAGCACATGTTCAGCAAAAGAAATCCCGTTAGAACGGTAACTAAGCAGCCAATGAGCTTATGCTTGTACGCATATATATGTACGTATGTATGTACATACACATATGCTTTCAGTTAAACGCTTCTTAATTTTAATATGCAATATTTGTTTTTGTTGAAATAAATTTTTACAAATTTTACCAATTATACCAATTAAATTATTTATTTCATTTACTCAATGTATTAAAGTATTTATTATAAGTAAATGTAAAAATAAAATTTACATAAACAACACATTGTCAATACGAAAAGTGTTTTGCACTAGCTCTAATGCGGCATTTGGCCGCAAAGCGACAAGTGTCAGGATGGCCGAGTGGTCTAAGGCGCTGCGTTCAGGTCGCAGTCTACTCTGTAGGCGTGGGTTCGAATCCCACTTCTGACAATAGGATTTTTTTATTATTTTTTTAATTGATATAATTTATTTTTGTTAAAATTTTATAGAAAATTAATTAATTTTTAATTGATTTTAATATTTATGTGATAGCAGTTTAAATTTAATTGTGTTTCTTTTTCCAAATTGAATTTTTTTTATTAAAATGTTATAAATATTATATTTTTTTAATTGATTCATTGATTTAAGTATTTCGATTTTAATTATACTTACATATGTAAACTTTTTTACTATTCCGTTAAAATTGATAAGAATTTTGTCATAAATTTTGTATGGAAAATTGATAATTTTTCAATACATTTCAATATTTTTTTAAATTCGTATGTGAAAGTGTTTTAATTTTATTGATTATTATTAATTTTTTTAAAATAATTTTATTTATTTAAATATTATAATTACTCATTATTATTGCTTAATTATTTATATATAAAATTTTAATATTATTATTATAATAAATTCATTGGTGTAGCTTATTTGGAATTTCAATTCTACTTAACTACAATCTTATTTTATTTATAGTCATATTTAATTAAATGTTTAATCCAATTTATTTCATAAATTTAACTTCGCTTCACTCAACTTATGGTCAACATAATCGGCCTACTGAACGTACTATTCGCAACACCATCATCCATCTTGAAACCCACCACTCACTCATTATCGGCTGAGAGCGTACACGAAGACCATGGAGAGTCGATTCGGCGCCGTTCGCAGCAACTCGGACTGATGTATGGAATGAGCGCATTTTACGTCGAAATTTTAAATTGAAAGCGTACAAACTACAGTTTGTGCAAGAACTGAAGCCGCTCGACCTTCCCAAACGATGGCGCTTCGCTCTATGGCCTCTTGAAAAGTTCCAAGAAGATCCGACGTTTTCGAGCCAAATTTTGTTCAGCGATGAGGCCCATTTCTAGGTAATGCAAACAAGCAAAATTGCCGCAATGGGTATGTAAACAAGCAAAATTGCTGCATTTGGGACGAAGAGCAACCTGAAGAGATTCAAGAGCTGCACTTTCATCCCGAAAAAACAACGGTTTGGAGTGGTTTGTGGGCCGGTGGAATCATTGGTCCATATTTCTTCAAAGATGTTGCCAATGAGAACGTAACCGTCAATGGCGACCGTCATCGCGCCATGATAATCGACTATTTGATGCCTGAAATTGAAGCTCTTGATCTCCGCGACATTTGGTTTCAAAAAGACGGCGCCATTTCCCACACAACGCATCAATCAATGGATTTATTGAGAAACCACTTCTGTGAGCAAATAGTTTCAGGTTTTGGGCCGGTCGATTGGCTACCAAATTCGTGTGATATCATACCGTTAGACTTTTTCATGTAGGTATATATACAGTCTAAAGTCTGTGCGGACAATCCCAATTCGATTCAGGCCTTGGAACAAAACATCACTCGTGTCATTCGCCAGACATCAGTCGAAATGCTCGAACGAGTCATCCAAAATTGGACTCAACGGATGGACCATCTGAGACGTAGCCGCGGCCAACATTTGAAAGAGATTATTTTCAACAACAAAAAAAAAATGCCAAAGAATGTTCTTTCGAATGATAATAATTATTTCCCATTAAATTTGAATTTTCTGTGTTTTTCTTTTCTTTAAAAAAGTAGGGCACCCTGAAATGGATCACCCGTTATATTGCGTTTTAATTATTTGAATATAAATTTAAATTTTTAAATTATAAATATATATATTTTACTTAATTAAATTAATAAAATTTTTATTGAAAATTAAATTACTTTCCATTAACCTTTTTTTATAAAAAAAGAGTTTTTTTTTGACCTCGCTATGTCTTCATTATTTACATATTTACGTATTATCATTGCGTGTGCTTGGCGTAAAAGTAAATCCGCTTAAATTGTTGCATTTAATCGCTTATCTAATTAAAATCTTAGTTTTACGATTTAGCTTAATTAAACGAACTTGAAGTGTTCAAGAGCGATTTCATGCGATTTTGCACATGCATACATATGTATTTATATATGCTAAATATCTACACGTACACGCTTTAAATAAAGTTGTCATACATACGTACATACATATACTAGTACATATAAATTTTAAGTGCATAAAAAATTAAATCTCATCAACATTTAAATAGGTCAAACAGCTCCGCCGCCAATCTGAATGCCTTTCAACTACAAGTACATTCAAAAATCAGCAAACGCCAATCTTAAGTAGCGCATTTTTTTTTTGTTTTTTTATTTGCCTTACTTTGATTCAGTTTTATTTTCTTTTTTTCTTTTTTTTTTCTTTTTTAAATACAGTAATTGCAAATTTATATGCAATTTTTATTCATCAAAATCAAATTAATTTCAAATAAAATCAAATCACTGATTGTGCTTGTTATAAATGAATAAATACGCATGCAACAAGCCGACAGAATGAGGTACATACTCGTAGAAAAGTTCGTATTATTATAGGGTGATTTTTTAGGAAGAATGAGTCACGAGTCTGCTGAGCAGACATATAACTGATTAAACAAATATTTTCCACGTTCTTCCCTAAAAATTTGGTCGCCTCTACTCTTAAAATCGCCGCCGAAGAAAAGCGTAGGTCTATAAGTGACTGGCAAGAGTTCATTCCTTGCTTAAGCTGGTGAATGGAAAGAAGTCACGGGGATACCGACTTCTTCCTAACGCAATTCCTTTTAGGACATGGAGTTTTCAGGAAATACCTCAACAGATTTGGCCATGAAAAGTCGGTGTCTTGTCCAATATGCCCAGAGTGTGAAGAGGATGCTGGACACGTAATGTTTCGAGGTATGACATGCTGTTCAGAGACGACCAGGGCTTTGAATGAAAGCAATTTATTAACTTTTATGTTGCTTTCACCTGAAAATTGGCAAAGAATACGTACATATATATGATTTCGAAAGTCTTACATACAAGTTTAAGATGAGCGTAAATTTTAAGGCACCAGGATCTTTGATAAAGAACTTGCAATGTTGTGTCCTTCGCGCAGTAATGGAAATATGGTAAAATACCAAGCTAGCCTGAATCGGAAACTCGCCCTTTTCCACCAGGCTTAAAAGGCTATCAGTAGAGCGGAGCGGACACAAGAGCTTTTTGCCTGCCCTACTTCGATTTGTGGCACTCTTGAGAACGGGAATATGGAGCGGAAACAAGACCTTTCCGACCATAACCCTGTGTTTGCTAAGAGAGAAAACCTTGATTTGTGGATTTATGGCATTCTTGATAACAGGAATATGAAGTGGAAACACCTTTCCGACCTTGTGCCTTGTGTTGGCTAAGAGAGAAAGGATCGGAAACTTGGACTTTCCGCCCGCAGTAGAATGTAGTAGACTGGAGACTACGTCGCACCAGCTATTAAGGTAGTTTGTGTATCGCTTTGCGCCTGCCCTACCTTGATTTCTGGCACTCTTGATAACGGGAATATGGTGCGGATACAAGGCCTTTCCGACCATAACCCTATGTTTACTAAGAGAGAAAGGATCGGAAACTTGGACTTTCCGCCCGCAGTAGAATGTAGTAGACTGAAGACTAGGCCTCTCCAGCTATTCAGGTAGCTTGTGTATCGCTTTCCGCCTGCCCTATCTTGAATATGGAGCGGAAACAAGACCTTTCCGACCGTAACCCTGTGTTTGCTAAGAGAGAAAGGATCGGAAGCTTGGACTTTCCGCCGGCAGTAGATTGTAATAGACTGGAGACTAGGCCTCTCTAGCTATTCAGGTAGCTTGTGTATCATAGTTAGTTGTGAAAGTAACGCGTAATAACCAATGTGCTTACCAGCCTCGCGAGGTAATACTTTACTGGTAGTTCCGCGGGGAGAGTGGTAGTGAGTGGAGAGTGGACAGGTGCTTAGTATGTAGGTGCAGCTGCGAGTTTGCAAGTCGTTATGTCGGTGTAGCAGTACTCATGACATTTTCGTCTTCGCGAGCGTCATCAACAAGAAAAAGCTCTTAAACCGAGGCTGGGGAGAGAGAAAAGCACATAGGAGTATTACAGCCGAAACTGGGTTACATTAAACCGATCCAAGTTTTTGTCGTCATCGTAAACGCAAAAGAATTCCCTCAAATTGGTGTATACAAGTATTGAGCAAGTCAAGCCGAATAAAAATCCGGGTCGTTCTGGTTTAAAGATGCTCCTGTCGCTAGAACTATTGAATTTTGGTTGCTTCTTGGAACAGGCATGCCTTTCCGCGAATTTTCGAATCCTTAATCTGTAGGGAGCAACATCGATCCAAGTTTAATGCCTTTGAGGTTTTTTTAGAACCTTGGGATTGACTTTCATTTTATGTCAGAAATACATTTGACACATCCACTGCCGAGTCACCCTATATAAATCTACTCGTACATCCGAATTCACAGTAGCGTTTGCATGCATTCCAACAATAAATACGTACGAGAACCGTGAACATATCAAACGTGTCAAAATGCCAATTAACAAACAGGCGAATTACCGGATAGACAAACGAGCGAATGTAGGAGGGTCGGTCACATCATGTACAAGCAAATAAATGCGTAGACTTGAAGACGAACAGTTGGACGTGCAACGAACGGTGCATACTCGTAAATAAACATAAGTGTCCACATATGTACATATGTATGTGTGTGTCAAATGTCTAATTTGACAAGCGAATCAGTAAAATCAGTAAATATACACACATATACATATGTATGTGTACATATGTATGATGTACCACATGAAATTACTCGTGTGTATGTATGAATGTATGTATGAATATTTTGTGCAATTATTGTAATTAAAAAAATTTGTTAAAATTTGTTTAAAATTTTTTAACAGAAACAAGTTTTTGACACAAATTCTTCCAACCACCGATTGCAAAGCAAACAAACAAATATTTGTCAATTAACACATAATTACAGGTGGTTAAGGTGTGTAAATATTGAATAAAGTTAAATATTTTTAAAAGAAATCGACCTACTCGTACATATGTATGTACGTATGTACTTCGAAGACAATGGTAGTCATGGGTGACTGTGACAGTAACTGTAACCTGCTGTAAATAATGACAACAGAAGATATACTCTTTGAAGGTGGAAATCAGCAGATCATTATTTTGGCGATAAGAAATGAAAATGTTTTAATTTTGTTTTAGTTATTCTAAAAACGAACGAAAAATTGATATTGTTGATAATATAACTGCTTTTTGTATACTTAAAAACTTGTCACTTCACTGGAGATCTTCCAGCATAGTCAGCAACGTTTTCGGAACTACACCTGTCGACGAAATAATGATGGTAAAGGGTGATCCAACTGCTCCTTTCAATATCCTTTTTTTGATAGCTCACGCTTGAGTCGTGTCAAGCTGTCATTTTAGTTTCGTTCAGTATTGTTTGGCATTTCATCATGGAAATACTTACGCATGAACAACGTTTACAAATCATTCAATTTTATTACGAAAATTCACGTTCTGTAAAAAATTTGTATCGCGCTCTTCGCTCAACTTATGGTCAACACATAATCGGCCTACTGAGCGTACTATTCGCAACACCATCACCCAACTTGAGACCCAGCATTCATTATTGGGTAGTATTCCACCGAATAGAAGACGTCCAACACGCAGTGAAGAAAATATAGCGGCCGTAGCTGAGAGTGTACACGAAGACCGTGGAGAGCCGTTCGCGGGAACTCGAACTGACGTGTGGAATGACTTGGCGCATTTTACGTCGAGATTTTAAATTGAAAGCATACAAAATACAGCTTGTGTAAGAACTGAAGCCGCTCGAACTTCCCAAGCAATACGTTTCGCTCTCAAAGAAGTTCCAAGCAGATCCGACGTTTTTGAGTCAAATTTTGTTCAGCGATGAGGCCCATTTCTGGCTCAATCGGTATGTAAACAAGTGAAATTGACATATTTGGGACGAAGAGCAAGCTGAAGAGATTCAAGGGCTGCCATTTCATCTAGAAAAAAAAGCTTTGATGTGGCTTGTGGGCCGTTTGAATCATCTGTCCATATTTCTTCAAAAATGATGCCCCGGTGAGAACGTCACCATTAATGGCGACCGTCGTCGCGCCATGATAACCGACTATTTAATGCCTGAAATTGAAGCTTGTGATCTCGGTGACATTTGGTTTCAACAAGACTGCGCCACTTCCCATACAACGCATCAATTAATGGATTTATTGGGAGAACACTTCGGTGAGGAGATAATTTCACGTTTTGGGCCGGTCGATTGGCCACCAAGATCGTGTGATATTACACCGTTAGAGTTTTTCCTGTGGGGATATATGTATAAAGTCTTAAGTCTATGTGAACAATCCCGCTTCGATGCAGGCCTTGAAGCAAAACAGCACGCATGTCATTCGCCAGTTACCAGCCGAAATGCTTGAACGAGTCATTGAAAATTGGACTCAACGGATGGACAATCTAAGATGTAGCCGCGGTAAATATTTGAAAGAGATAATCTTCAAAAAAATAAATGCCAAAGAATGTTCTTTCGAATGATAATAAATATTCCCCATTGAATTTGAATTTTCTGTGTTTTTTTCTGAACAAGAGTAGGGAACTTCGAAATGGATCATAACGGGTGAAGTGAACTAGAAATTAAATTTAATGGAATAAAGTAAAACAAAATATATTTTTAAATAAAAATAAAAAATTTTAATAAAATCTGAAATGAAACGAAATAAAATAAAATAAAATTAAACAAAATAAAATAATAAAATAAATAAAATAAAATAAAAAAATAAAATAAAATAAAATAAAATAAAATAAAATAAAATAAAATAAAATACAATAAAAAATAAAATAATACAAGACAAAAAGAAATTAAAAGAAAATAAAATGAAATAAAAAAAAATTTAAATAATAATCAAAAGAAATAAGAATTAAAATTTTTTATTTTTTATTTTAAAATATTTTTCTTCATTTTCAATGCTTTTTTTCTTTCATTGTACCAGTTACGATATTATTTTACTTAATTTTTTTTTTTTTTTTGAATCGCCTACTTGGCTTGCGAACTCAAACAGCTGCGCGTGGTCGTAAATATTCTGCTGTGTAAACAAACTATGAAAACAAGAAGCAAAACATAAGCGCATAAAAAATTGTTTATCAATGCATTTATTGTGACATTTAAATAGATATTTAATTTTATTTATACAAACATACATGCATACGTGTGTTACTCGTATGAATTAATTGCTTTGTAGTAGCTTAAAAATGCATTTGCAATGAAATGAGGAAATGAGGGGAGAAAATCTTTAAAAACAGAATGTGGTTGTGAAAATAAATAAATAAATGAATGTGCGTATGACTGATTTGATAACTGAGTAGCAAAGCCAGTTTTACGTCGGACGGGCCCAACCAAATTAGGACACTAGCTCAATGTCACTGGGTTAGGTTAAGGTAGTGAATTTGATATTTTGTACTATGTATATATGTATGTATGTGCATATGTATAATTAAGGTGGTACAATTATTTTATGTACGTTACATCATGCTGTACTATCACAGATCTTGTCAAATTTCTGTTTCCAGGTGACAGCGACTCATTGGTCAGTGCAGAACAGTCAAATTTGCTAGGCGTCGTACACTGCAACCCCCATATTCCGGATAAAGAAGTAATTGAGGTCCCGAAGGTATATTGGTTTGACGGACGCCTTGAAGAAAGGCTGATGACCCCTTTCAAAAGATGCTTCGGAAACCTAATTAGAAGTCTACTTCGAAGCAGGGTTGCATGCAGATTATCTATTATGTTAGTTAGAAGTTTAAGCAAATCCAAGTTCTTTGACTTCTCTGATGGAGATGACTTAGAAAGCCTTCGTATAATTTGTTTTGAAAATCCATTAGCCGTTCGGAGGGGTCTTGAAACTGTAGACCATTCCACTGATAGAAAAAATCAAGAATATATTTTTTTTTTGTGGCACCCTAATGTAAAATAAGCTCATTATAGAGTTAATTTGAACTACATATGTATATATGTATGTTGTATACCGCATGGACACGCATATTTGTGGTATTGACATACATATGCGGTGCAAACCTACGTACACGTGTGTTGTAGATAAGTTTCATAATATATATTTATAAAAAAGTTATTTATTTTTATTTCTCTCTCTTTTTATCCATATATGTACATATGTTACGTATGTCCATAAATTTAAAAGAGATTAATTTTCATATATCGAAATTTCGTTATCTAGAATTACAAAGCGAAATGGGAGTCAAGGTCGTTGACATACTTTAACTGTTAGAATTTACTAGAATTTTACAAATTTACAACCACCCTTTATATATGTATGTATTTATGTACGGTTATATAGCACATAATAAAGAAGAATATTATTGTCTTGGAAATATTTTGATTTTCCCATTTTGAGTAAATCGCATTTCTTAAAATTTAAAATTTCCAGCGCAATTTTCCAATTTCCAGTCAACGAGAAAATCAATCAATAAACAACTGATTTGAAATAAATATAAACAAATAGGCAAAATAATCGACTTTTCCAAGAAATTTCTCACAAATGTTTTAACATCTACCAGTCCACACACCCACTTGTGCCAGAACGTGGGTGGAATCTTAATTGTTTTTAAATAATTTTGTTTTTTTGTAAATAAAAATCTAAAAGAATTTACGCATCGCATTTATTTTGTTTATAATTAAAAAATACGCTGCAATTCGATTGAATAAACCTAAATAATTTTAATCTGCATATTTGTACAAAGAGACTCACACATACAAATGCATAAATAAAATAAAGGGTGGTCCACGTAGAGGTACTTTTTGCAATGGCCTTTTTTTTTTTGGACAGATCACGCGTGAGTCGTGTCAAGCTGTCGTATTATTTTTGTTCAGTATTGTTTGGCATTTCATCATGGAAACACTTACGTCTGAACAACCTTTACAAATCATTCAACTTTATTACGAAAATTCACGTTCTGTAAAGAAAGTATTTCGCGCGCTACGCTTAACTTGTGGTCAACATAATCGGCCTACTGAGCGTACTATTCGCAACACCATCATCCATCTTGAGATCCAGCATTCATTATTGGCTAATATTCGACCGAATAGAGTACGTCCAGCACGCAGTGAAGAAAATATAGCGGTCGTAGCTGAGAGTGTACACGAAGGCCGTGGAGAGTCGATTCGGCGACATTCGTAGCAACTCGGACTGACGTATGGAACGACTTGGCGCATTTTACGTCGCGATCTTAAATTGAAAGCGTACAAAATACAGCTTGTGCAAGAACTGAAGCCGCTCGACCATCCCAAGCGACATCGCTTCGCTCTATGGGCTCTCGAAAAGTTCTAAGAAGATGTAAATAAGCAAAATTGCCGCAATTAGGACGACGAGAAACCTGAAAAGATTCAAGAGCTGCCATTTCATCAAAAAAAAAAAACGACGGTTTGGTGTGGTTTGTGGGTCTGTGGAATCATCGGTCCATATTTCTTCAAAAATGATGCCAGTGAGAACGTAACCAGCAATGATGACCTATAATGCGCCATGATAACCGACTATTTGATGCCTGAAATTGAAGCTCGTGATCTCCGCGACATTTGGTTTCAACAAGACGGCGCCACTTCCCACACATCGCATCAATCAATGGATTTATTGAGAGAACACTTCGATGAGCAGATAATTTCACGTTTTGAGACAGTCGATTGGCCACCAAGATCGTGTGATATCACACCGTTAGACTTTTTCCTGTGGGGATATGTAAAGTCTAAAGTCTATGCGCGCTTGGAGCAAAACATCACGCGTGTCATTCGCCACTTACCAGTCGAAATGTTTGAACGAGTCATCGAAAATTGGACTCAGCGGATGGACCATCTGAGACGTAGCCGTGGCAAACATTTGAAAGAGATAATCTTCAAAAAATAAATGTCAAAGAATGTTCTTTCGAATGATAATAAACATTCCCCATTAAATTTGAATTTTGCGTGTTTTTTTTCGTTAAGAAAATAGGGAACCCCGAAATCATTATTATTATGCGTTATTTTTTAATTTAATTTATATTATATTTTTAAATTTTATTTTATTTTTACTCTATTTATATTATTTAATTATTTTTATGTGTTTTTTTTTTATTATTTTTATATATATTTTATTTTATTTCGTTTAAATTTCATTTATATTATTTTATCTATTTTTTTTCATGTTTTAAATTGCATCTTATTTAATTTTTGAAATTAAACCCCTTTGAATAAAATTCAATATATTTTCGAACTAAATGCATGTAAATACAATTAATGATGTGTCTCATATATACTTATACATTTTAATTTAGTAATTCAGTTGTTGTTACAGCTATTAAGCGCTAATTAACGCCGTCCCCTACTAAATTTGTTGCTTTTGATGTTTAGCGCTTTCGACAAATATAGGTATACATATAACATACACATACATAAATACTTTAAGATTTACATATTAAAATGTATTCAAATTGTTTTCCTTATAAACAGTAAAGCATATATTAAATATTGTTTTTTTTTTAATTTTATCATACCCAGAGCGCTTCAAGCAAAACGATTTGTAGCAACGAGCGGCATTTTACGTCGAATTATATGTAAAATGTGTTACAATCATCAGAGGCTAAAAGTGTGGTGAATAACGAATATGTGTGTTGTAGTTATACTCAAATGGCACAATTGACACCAGCTGATATGGGTCAGGATGGCCGAGTGGTCTAAGGCGCTGCGTTCAGGTCGCAGTCTACTCTGTAGGCGTGGGTTCGAATCCCACTTCTGACATGAAATACCTTTTTATTACTTTTTATTAAAAATTATTTATTTTTTAATTTAAATTTTAAAATTATTTACATGTTTCCTGCATCATTGATAATGCATTGAACGCAATTGAAACAGCTTCAACGCAGACTTTGTGGATTTCTATAGTCTGTAATTTATATATATTTTTAAATTATATATTCCGACAAAATGAATAGAAGACTTCTCCATACGTTTTCGCATTTTCTATACAGAAATATATAGAAATTTTCCAATTTCAATTAGAATTGCATATTTTGCAAAAAATTTCCACAATTTCCAGGAATGCGCAGAACAAGATGTAAAAATATATATATTTTTTCAGATTTTCATGGACTTCATAGCACATCCGGAAGCTACACCCACAACATAATATTTTGTTTATATTTTATTTGCCAAAAAATATATGCATATTTACCTCAAGGTGGATTTTCTACATTAATTTTAAGGTAAATACAAACCAATTATTGAAATAGAGATTTGCTATATGTAGTATCTCAACGCATTACTGATTCAATTAGGGTAAAGATAACATATCCACAGATGGAAACTGCCGCTACCGGAGCACATGTGCACCTACATATATGTCTATTTAACGGGTGATCCATTTCGAGGATCCCTACTTTTTTAAGGAAAAAAATACAAAAAATTCAAATTTAATGGGGAATGTTTATTATCATTCGAAAGAACATCCTTTGGCATTTTTTGTCTTTTTTTGAAGATTATCTCTTTCAAATGTTTGCCACAGCTACATCTCAGATGGTCCATCCGTTGAGTCCAATTTTCGATGACTCGTTCGAGAATTTCGACTGGTAACAGGCGAATAACGCGCGTGATTGTTTTTTCCCAGGCCTGACTCGAAGCGGGATTGTCCGCATAGACTTAAGACTTTCTTTATACATATATCCCCATAGGAAAAAGTCTAACGGTGTGATCTCATACGATCTTGGTGGCCAATTGACCGGCTCAAAACGTGAAATTATCTGCTCACCGAAGTGTTCTCTCAATATATCCGTTGATTGATGCGATGTGTGGGAAGTGGTGCCGTTTTGTTGCAACTAAATGTCACAGAGATCATGAGCTTCAATTTCAGGCATCAAACAGTTGGTAATCATGGCTCAATAACGGTCGCCATTAACGATTACGTTCTCACCGACATCATTTTTGAAGAAATATGGACCGATGATTCCACCGGCCCACAAACCACTCAAAACCGCTGTTTTTTTGGGATGAAAGTGCAGCTCTTGAATCTCTTCAGGTTGCTCTTCGTCCCAAATACGGCAGTTTTGATTGTTTACATACCCATTGAGCCAGAAATGGGGCTCATCGCTGAACAAAATTTGGCTCTTGGCACTTTTCATGAGCCCATAGAGCGAAACGATGTCGTTTGGCAAGGTCGAGCGACTTTAGTTCTTGTACAAACGTCATTTTGTAAGCTTTCAATTTAAGATCTCGACGTAAAATGCGCCAAGTCGTTCCATACGTCAGTCCGAGTTGCTGTGAACGGCGCCTAATAGGCTCTCCACGGTCTTCGTGTACACTCTCAGCTACAGCAGATATATATTTTTTTCACTGTGTGGTGGGCGTGGTCTATTCCGTCGAATATTATACAATAATGAATGCTGGGTCTCAAGATGGGTGATGGTGTTGCGACCTTGTGCAGTACGCTCAGTAGGCCGATTATATTGACCATAAGTTGAGCGAAGCGCGCGAAACACATTCTTTACAGAACGTGAATTTTCGTAATAAAGTTGAATGAGTTGTAAACGTTGTTCAGGCGTAAGTCTTTCCAGGATGAAATGCCAAGCAATACTGTTAAAAAAGGCTTGACACGACTCACGCATGATCTGTCAAAAAAAGGCTATTGAAGAGAGTACCTCTACCTGGATCACCCTTTATTTAGATGATGAAATGCGAAACAAAAAAAGGACCTCTACTTGGGTCACCATTTATATAAAAGTATATAGGAAATTATATCAATATCATGGCCCACGTTGCGAAATTTGTAAACACCGACACGTGTACTTTATATCCATTAAAAATAAATAAAATTAAAAGAAAGCAAAAATAAATTTACTCAATAAAATCGCTGGAGGAAAATACTGGCTTGAGTTAGTGAAAATGAAATTAAAAATTATTTAGCAAAAAATTAATTAATTTTATAGATACAAAAATCGATTATTTTTGTCGTCGTAGAAAACTTTGAGTTCAACCAACAAGGCATAATCAAGTAATCCTAGAATGCCTGCATGTACATACTATATAAAAATATATATGCATATATATACTTGTATAAGCATGTACATATGCTCATACGTCATCTAACATTACGTTCAGGCCAACTAATTGCTACGCTCATTAGTGTTTCTTTCCTTTCGTTTAAGCCTCTATTTGTTTTACTTACTTAGCTTAGCTGATTATTAAGCTTTATTCTGAACTCGTTTTGTTCAAAAATCTTTCGCGAAACTGCTATGAGCATATAATACGCGTATATTTGGGGTAAAATTTCAAGTTCGCTCAACAAATACATACGTATTTTATTTAATTGCAATTTTTTATTTCTTTTCACTTTTGATTTGCATAAATTTGTACTTTATTATTCTACTCTAGTTTTTCATGTATCTTTTTTAGTTTTGCAATTATTCTCTTTGTTACCTTGTTTTGTTTTATTACTATTTAAATTGGCTATAAAATTCGTTTACGAACAACTACCTGAAAGCCGCACATAAGGTTTTACAAGTTTGAAATGAAGGCAAGCAATCGAAATCAAATGGAAAAGATTATTTTTAATTTTATTTTATTTTTTTAAATTTATTTTATTTCATTTTATAAAGTATTTCGTTTTAATCTAGATATCTGTCACCAGATTACCTCATTGGTCCATACAAGAGTTTGCTCCAATACTGAAATCTTCTGTAAGTCGCCGCATCTTCTGATAGAATTTTCGAGCATTACCCTTGTCGGTCAGCTTTTCAAGGTCTTCATACTCACGCCGTTCGGCCTCTTTTTTTTTGTCTTCGAATGCGTCTCGCTTCAGATCTCGGTATCTAGACACCCCGCACGTGTTGTTTATTTTTTTTGATTATTTGAAATTAATTTAATTTAGTTTTATATATTTTATTTTTATTTTAGCTTATGTTATTTTATTAGAATTTATTTAATTTAAATTTGTTTAATTTACTTTTACTTTATTTTATTATTAATTTTAAAAAATTAAAGAAAAAAACTAAAGAAGAATTTTGTAAAAAAAAAGCTTCGTAAATTAAAAAGTGGCACCCACATTGCATATCAAATACCTCTTATGTACATAATAATAAATAAAATCGTAGATATTCCTTAATTTAATACAGTTAATATGCGATTAAAGGTCGGCTGTGCTGTGCTAAATTCGCAGTGACATACTGAACACATTTATGTACATATGTAAAGAGGGATTCAAGTAGTGGTACTTTTTTCAATTGCCTTTTTTTGACAGATCACGCGTGAGTCGTGTCAAGCTGTCGTATTATTTTTGTTCAGTATTGTTTGGCATTTCATCATGGAAAGACTTACGCCTTAACAACGTTTACAAATCATTTAACTTTATAACGAAAATTCGCTTCTGTAAAGAATGTGATTCGCGCACTTCGCTCAACTTATGGTCAACATAATCGGCCTACGGAGCATACTATTCGCAGCACCATCACCCATCTTGAGAAGACTCAGCATTCATTATTGGATAATATCCAACCGAATAGAACACGTCCAACACGCAGTGAAGAAAATATAGCGGCCGTAGCTAAGAGTGTACACGAAGACCGTGTAGAATCGATTCGGCGCCGTTCGCAGCAAAACGGACTGACGTGTGGAATTATTTGGCACTTTTTACGTCGAGATCTTAAATTGAAAGCGTACAATATACAGCTTGTGTAAGAACTGAAGCCGCTCGACCTTCCCAAGCGACTACGCTTCGCTCTATGTGTGCTTGAAAAATTCCAAGAAGATCCGACGTTTTCGAGCCAAATTTTGTTCAGCTTTGAGGCCCATTTCTGGCTCAATGGGTATGTAAACAAGCGAAATTGCCACATTTGGGACGAAGAGTAATCTGAAGAGATTCAAGAGCTGCAATTTTATCCAGTAAAAACAACGGTTTGATGTGGTTTGTGTGGAATCATGGGTACATATTTCTTCAAAAATGATGCCGGTGAGTACGTAACCGCCAATGCCGACCGTCATCGCGCCATGATAACCGACTATTTGATGCCTGAAATTGAAGCTCGTGATCTCCGCGACATTTGGTTTCAACAAGACGGTGTCACTTCCCACACAACGCATCAATTAATGGATTTATTGGGAGAACACTTCGGTGAGCAGATAATTTCACGCTTTGGGCCAGTCGATTGACCAAGATCGTGCGATATTACACCGTTAGACTTTATCCTGTGGGGATATGTAAAGCCTAAAGTCTATGCGCGCTTGGAGCAAAACATCACGCGTGTCGTTCGCCACTTACCAGTCGAAATGCTCGAACGAGTCATCGAAAATTGGACTCAACGGATGGACCATCTGAGACGTAGCCGTGGCCAACATTTGAAAGAGATAATCTTCAAAAAATAAATGCCAAAGAATGTTCTTTCGAATGATAAGAAACATTCCCCATTAAATTTGAATTTTCTGTGTTTTTTCTTTAAAAAAAGTAGGGAACCTCGAAATGGATCACTCGTTATCTATCATTTATAATATATTTTTGCTAATTAAATAATTTGCCCACTACTACGCTACAAAAACGTAAATATTTATTTGTATAACATTGCCTTGCTTTGCCCACTCAATAGTGATTCACTTTTTTTATTTATTTACTAATAGAAAAAATCTAAATAAACAAATCGCCGTTACTTAAAGTGGTATGAACATTTCTTCAGCTGGTCTTAATAGAGGCAAAAGAGTTACAAATAGATATTAACAATGTAGACACTAACAAGAGCCATGTGCCTGCCATGCATGGCCTCAGTACCTGCCTTGGCTATTATTTTCAATGAATATTTTCGTTCCTGGTTGCGGCTTTCGGTGGCAAACTAATAGTTAACTGATGTGATATCTAATAGATAGCAGTTGGATTAAGTGTTTATAGTATAGTTATAGTATAGTATATATGTACATACATAAGTATAGGGTGTTTTTTTTATAGAGGTACAGAACTTTAAGTTGGCATTACTTTTCAAGATGGCGACCGATTTAACAGTTGTCAAGTGATTTATTCTCAGTTTGGTTTGGCAATTCATCATGAATAGACTCACGCCTGAACAACGCTTGCAAATAGTGCAATTTTATTTCGAAAATACGGGTTCTGTGCGGAAAACGTATCGCGCACTTCGTCCATTTTATCGATGAAGCGCACTTCTGGTTGAATGGCTACGTCAACAAACAAAACTGCCGCATTTGGAGTGAAGGTTGTTCTCAAGTGTATGTTGAAACATCGTTACGTGTAGAAAAACTGACTGTTTGGTGCGCTTTATGGTTATTGCCGATATACGGCAACAAATGTTGGAAAAAGTCATCGAAAATTGGACGTCCAGATTGGACTATATCCGCGCCAGCCGTGGCGGTCATATGCCAGAAATCATATTTAAAATGTAATGTCACAAGATTATCTTTCGGATAAATAAAATTCATGTCCATTGAATAATCCATCGTTGTTTTATGGCAACTTAAAGTTCTATACCTCTATAAAAAACACCCTATACATGAGTACGTGCACAAGATAATGATAATGAATGATAGCCTAAGTATTAAATTAATTCCTCAATCAAATCATTCAAAGTTTTAATTATAAAAATTTAGATAAAAATGTTTACACTTTGTAAAACCGGTTTGCGGGCAGAAACAAGTGCCTAACTAGACTTGTAACTGGAAGATAATTCAAACAGCTCTGATACTTTGAATTGTCATTAGTTCTTATACTAAGGGAGAATGGCGAATCTTTCCGCCTATGATGTGAAAGCGTTCATTGAAATAAGTTCAGATGCATTCGAAATGATCGATTCCGCATCGAGAATGGTCCTTCACCTCAGCTTTATTATAATTTTAAACCAACAGAGACGGAATCTAAGAGATTACTTTTATGTTCGGAAATTTTGTTTCTACGATATAACCTCTCTAATAAGATTGATTCACTTATAGACTTTCCTACTTATCCAGCTTGCGATTGATGGAGGATTGCGTATTTAACAACATGAGCACCTAAGAGCACTCGCTTACAAATAGCCAGCCAACTCCTGTCCTCTGAGAGATACGATGAAAAACGCTGGACTGCAATTGTTGAAATGAGTAATACGAAGAACTTTTGAGATCAGAAGTTCTAGAGATCGTGGTAAATGGCAGATAGCATATACTGATTTGAAGCTCACAGATGACAGTAAAAGTTTTCATCAGAAAGGTTTTCCTAACAGACAAAGAAAATAGAGCTTTGAGAGTTTCCGGTGCAGCATTGACTGAAAGACTTTCATTTCAAAGCAAAGATCGTGTGAAAAGGTATCTGGTTTCAATTAGGGTTTCGAATTGATGCCAAAAATCCAAAAAAAATTAAAGAAATGAGTGGCATATTATTGTTGAATCGCCTATAATGGTGTGAGGACAGGCAACCTCATTTAAGATCAAACATTTCTTGACAGTAAAGGTCGCCTTTCTTAATATTCAGCCAGGGGCCATAACGAACGCGAGCGTCTCAGAATTTTGTGTGAAATTAATTGAACATATGCTTCTGGACGGGTTAATATTTTCTACGCTGGCAGCTTCAAAGGTGAGCAGACTTGTTCAAAGAGCTACTTCTCAGGATGGCTAATCCCTCTTCTCTGGAACCTAACTATGAATAAATTGTTTTTGAATCGAGAAAGGAAAAAGTGTCTATTGTGATTTTTGGTGACGATGTGTGTTTCGATTTCACCAATATTATTCGTACAATCGTAAATCTAAAATATTTATAAAGCTATCTGCTAGCAAAAAGAACTATAATGTTCACTTACTAGGAAACACAGAATACCCGATTTCACCCCTCCAATAGCGATTGTTAATATTTTATCAGAGAGAAGGAGAGGAAGCGAGCCTTGGGAGCTCAAATGACAACGAGACTTAGAAGATAGTGTAAAGAAGGCTGCAATAGCACTATATAGCCCAGTGGGAGGTGGTGCTTTTTAATCGAAACTAGATACTAGGATCGCCCTTCGATCACTGCAGTGTTTTTTAGAGGATATTGCTGCAATTGAAGAGAGCCGTCGAGTTCTGACGACAAGAGTTCTTAAGAATGTCTTGATCTGGTCTTGATTGGTAGAGCTAACTTCCTACTTTACGATAAACCTTGAAAGGGTTCAAAAACAATGATACCTTAGTCTTCTTGTTGTTTCTCGCGAAATATATGTATGTGAGACTATTTATTTCGCTCGCAAACCTGTGTTGCCGTGCTGTCGTATTGTTTTAAAATCTTTAGAAATGGGCAGTAGAAAATGGAGTTTTTTTCGTACGAAGTGCGTACTGCTTCGTAAAAAAAATTTTAGCGCATCGTTTTTTTGCACTTTTTTATATGGAGTTCTTGATTTTCGTTAGAGCTGCATACCGGCCTTTAGAATAAACTGTAGCTCCCTTCAATTTGTTCGTAAAAAATATTGTATGTATTACTTTTTAAATTTATTAAGAGAAATCATGCGCTTTTTTACAAGGAAGCATTATGGATTTTTAGTAAGGGGAGCCGACCTACCATTAGGGAGCGAGGAAACTACTTATCCAACCTGAACATGAATTAATATCAAAAGAAAATAAAATCTTTTTTTTTCCATTAATTTTTATATTTCTTTCGATGTAAAGTACATTAAAATAATAACGAAATTCCAAAAAAAAAAGAAATCCTTTAAAATAAATAGTGCTTTAAATAGTGACAATAAAAATAAAATTTACAACAAAATGTCAACTGAAAACCAAAAAAAAGCCCTGTTCGTCTTTGCTATTTCACGTGCTGCTACTGCTGCTGCTACTATTTCACTCATCTTGTGCTCTTCTATTTTTATTTTTATTTTTATTTTGCTTTTTATTTTCAAATTTCTATACGCCTTTGTTGATTTAGAGCACATAAATTTTCCACAATTTTTGTATTTCTCATAATTTTTCTACAATATTGGAATGGGTATACACTTCGCACACTATATACGCACGTATGTGTGCATGTTTGTATATGTATATAATTTTCTAATTTTTATTATTATAATTTTTTTTTTTTTTTAAATCTAATCTTGCCGTTTGAGACTTTTGTATATTAATTTTTGCTTTTTGTTTACATTATTGCATATGAATTTGTTTGTTTTGTGTATTTAAGTAGATGAGCATGTGTATGAGTATGTGTGTATGAGTGTGTGTGCGCACGCTTTAATACCGAGAATATCTGATAATCATATATGTACGTACAAATTTTTTATTTTTTTTTTTTCGTTTATTGTCAAAATTGAAATTTATCGTTTATTCAACTTTTTCCTTTATGGTTTTCGGTTATGAAGTCGTCTTGTGGGCAGTGACTAAAGCGAAATAGGAACACAACAATAAAGTTATTTTTACTTACACAAATGGCATATATGTATGTATCTGAATATGTATAATTAGAATTTTTTTTTGAACTTACAGAATTTTTTTGGAATATTTTTGTTGGTGGATAGCATTTGCATTTCAATAATTAATCCCAGTTTCTTTGTCATTTCCGCCTTACACTGTTATTTTTAACCAATTTTTTATTTTTGGCTTTTAAATTTATTTTCTTCCTTCCCCAAAAACATATAATTTGTGTGGCAAAAGATTAATTTTTGAAACCAAAAAAAAAAAAAAAAAATTCCTCAACTGTGCTGTTGTTTGTCCGGATAAAAATTGTAAAATTTATGTAATTTATTCTCTTGCCGCTTCCAAATTCAAGGTTGTTTCTATACTGTTATTCTGCGTAACAAACAATAAATAAGAAAATTATTTAATTGCTGTTAGCTATTTTGCATACAAACATGCACACATAGCCAACTAGCCAGTAAGCCTCTTTGGGCGCTTAGAAAATTTGTGTAGGTTTGTAAGGGCTCTTACTCATACATATTAATTACGAAACACTTATATCATATATATTTGCATACGAAATTACTATATATGCATGTATGTATAAGTACATATATAATTTTTGTTTACAAACTAAAAAACTTAAGAAAAACTAAATCGTTTTGCGGTTTCTCATTGTTATTATTTTAATTTTTTTATTTTATTTTTTTTTTTTTTTATGACAAACTGGGGTGGAAGTGTATCAGCGTCGGAGTATATATGGAATATTCATTCATATAATATACTTGTACACACAGCCATACATATGTATTCATATTGAATTTTAGTACTTTTGAAGGTCAATTGTATTATTGTGAATTTACTCGAGATTTATTTGAAAAGTGTATTTTATTTCTTATGAATGAATAAATGCAATTTGATTATATAATGCGATTAATTTGATTAAATCAAATTTCAAAAATCCGTGTGTATTTTGAAGCGTGTTTTTATTTTTCCAGCTGTATTTAAGCAGGTAGGTAGAGTAGGTATCTTGCGATGCACTTAGGCCCTTAGAAGGCCCATTGTGCTACCACTGCGACTGAAGTTCTCTTATACCGCCATACCCTCTTTGAACCACCCTGTGGTCTTAATAAAGTTAATTAACCTAAAAAGTTTAATATGAGCAACTTCCGAAGCCGATGCAAACAGTTGCAAACCTTTTCCTGTACAAAGCTTTACATCCGCATATAAGGGGTGATCCAAGTAGAGGTACTTTTTTCAAAAGCCTTTTTTTGAGAGGTCATGCGTGAGTCGTGTCAAGCTGCCATGTTATTTTTATTCAATATTGTTTGGCATTTCATCATGGAAAGACTTACGCCTGAACAACGTTTACAAATCATTCAACTTTATTACGAAAATTCACGTTCTATGAAGAATGTGTTTCGCGCGCTTCGCCCAACTTATGATCAACATAATCGGCCTACTGAGCATACTATTCGCAACATCACCGCCCATCTTGAGACCCAGTATTCATTATTAGATAATATTCGACCGAATATACTACGTCCAGCACACAGTGAAGAAAATATAGCGGTCGTAGCTGAGAGTGTACACGAAGACCGCGAGGAGAGTCGATTCGGCGCCGTTCGCAGCAACTCGGACTGACGTATGGAACGACTTGGCGCATTTTACGTCGAGATCTTAAATTGAAAGTTTATAAAACGCAGCTTTTTCAAAAACTGATGCCGCTCGACCTCCCCAAGCGACATCGCTTCGTTCTATGGGCTCTTGAAAAGCTCCAAGAAGATCCGATGTTTTCGAGCCAAATCTTTTTCAGCGAAGAGTTCCATTTCTGGATCAATGGGTACGCGAACAAGCAAAATTGTCGGCGTTTGGGACGAAGAGCAACCTGAAGAGATTCAAGAGCTGCCATTTCATCCAGAAAAAATAACGGTTTGGTGTGGTTTGTGGGTCGGTGGAATCATCGGTCCATATTTCTTCAAAAATTATGCCGGTGAGAACGTAACCGTCAATGGCGACCGTTATCGCGCCATGATAACCGACTATTTGATGGCTGAAATTGAAGCTCATGATCTCTGTGAAATTTTCTTTCAACAAGACGGCGTCATTTCCCACACATCGCATAAATCAATGAATTTATTGAGAGAACACTTCGGTGAGCAGATAATTTCACTTTTTGAGCCGGTCGATTTGCCACAAAGATTGTGTGATATCACACCGTTACACGTTTTCCTGTGGGGATATTTAAGGACTACAGCTCTATGCGGATAATCCCGCTTCGGTTCAGGCCCTGGAGGAAAACATCACGCATGTCATTCGCCAGTTACTAGTCGAAATGCTCGAACGAGCCACCGAAAATTGGACTCAACGGATGGAACATCTGAGACGTAGCCGCGGCCAAAATTTGAAAGAGAAAATCTTCAAAAAATAAATGCCGAAGAATGTTCTTTCGAATAATAATAAACATCCGTATAAAATGTGAAGTTTCTGTGTTTTTGTTTCTTTAAAAAAGTAGAGAACCTCGAAATGGATCACGCGTTACCTGAGATCTTGGATATCAAACCAGAGGCCTTGCTCCTGAATTTAAAAGTTGGTGTTCCCGATTTCGTTTGTATTGGCTAACCAAACATTGATCGGAATCGGAATTGAATTGGATTGGAATTGTATAATCATTTTCTGAAATACTATCGAACTGAATTTATCAGAATATATACTCGTATCTTTTTATTCAACGAATGTGGTGTTTTGTAATTCCATATATCGGAAAATTTCGATCGTATAAATCTGACGATGTATTGGTTGGCGGTTTTGGCACTTCTTTTTACAGTTTTTTATTTCAGAATACATAAAAATCTAAGTAAATTTCCTAGCTTAAAGGATATTTTTGAGTGAAGGGACAAGAACATGAGCGCAGAGCCAAAGGTCATCGGGTTCGAATCGGATTCGCTTTTTGTTCGAATTTCTCAATTCCGATAGAATGGCGGAACCCATTTTTAATTCTGAGTTAGAATTCCAAATCTCTGAAGGTGACGAATTGGAGTACAAAGAAGGTGTCATGGACATGAAGTTTAACAAAGATTCAAAAAGTTTGTTGAAAAAGCCAAAAAAGTCTTAATAAGGGCCTTCGAAAACTCTCTATCTTTTTCTATCTAATTTTTTTTAAATGTCTGACACACTAAAGATAAGTTATCGTCCCAGAAAATATGTTTTAGAAACTTAATTTTGTAACAAAATCTGAATTGATACAACTCATTCAAAACCAAACAATTTCTCATATAAAAACTCAATAATTAAATCTCTAATTAACTGATTTTCTTCTCAAAAAGCGAAAATAAGCCACTTTTACGAGTATTTGTAATAGATCACACGTATATATATGTGTATGCTCAATATTTTTATTGAAAGTACTAACTTTATCATAAAAATATACATTGTATAAATTTTCATTATTGATTGCAATTTTAATTTTCAACGAATCACATTCGAAGGGATGTTCAAAGTGTCATAAATCACGAGTGATTCATATGCAATCAGTAAATTGAAAAAAAGGAATAAAAATATCGGAGCACCGGACAAGAGAAAAATCTAAATAAAAGTATCGAAAAGGTGTTTTTCAAGCAGTTAATGAAATGAGATGCTGGCTTCAAAGAATTAACGACTATACTTCTGGACAAAAATGATTTCAAAATTCGAGGATTTTCTTATCATCATAATTTAATTTTTCGGGTAATTTCATATAATTTTAAACTAAACCATTATTTTAAGCATGTCTCGTAAAGTTTTTAGAATAGCTTCACAAGCTTAGCCGATTTTTCTATGAAGTTTGACTAGATTAACGAAAAAACTACTCACGATTGATCCTTCGTAAGCTTTTCGCCAAAAACTTCAATTGAAGATTGTTTCGGCCATTGAAAGCAAATTTTTTTTTCGAAAATTAGAAAAAACGTAGACATATCGGGGAGGGGGATTACTTTGAAAACAATGAAATAGATTAAGAAAAATAACTGTATATTTTGAAAATTATAATTAAAGTCAGCTTCAAAAATGTTACAAAAGATAACAGGCCAATTGAAAAGTCCCTGGCTTACCATAGCATAACAAATTTTTTTTGGCATTCATTTTTTTTATTCAACATAGTTTCCTTCTAGGGCGATACACTCATTAAGCGACCCTCCAATTTTTCGATACCATTTTTGTAGTACGATTTGTCTTTTGCTTCAAAAGAGGCCTCAGTTTCAGTGATTACCACTTCATTCGACGACAATTTCTTCCCAACGAGCATTCCTTTGAGATCTGAGAACAGGAAATAGTCGCTGTGGGCCAGATCTGGAGAATACGGAGAATGCGGAAGCAACTCGAAGCCCAATTAATGGATTTTTGCCATCGATTTCACTGACTTGTGACACGGTGCATTGTCCTGGTGAAAAAGCACTTTCTTTTTCTTCAAAAGTGGCCATTTTTCGGCGATTTCGTCCTTCAAATTCAATAGTCGAGGTTGATGGCCACTCCTTTACCAAGGTAGTCAATAAAAATTATTCCATGGGCATCCCAAAATATAGACGCCATAATCTTGACAGCCAACTGTTGCGTTTTTTTCGCGCTTTGGAGCGGGTTCATTATGTGCAGTCCACTCGGATGACTGTCGATTGGACCTCGGAATCAATGTTTCATCCATTGTCACATGTCGTCATAAAATCTCGGGTTTATTACGCTTGAACATCTCCAAACACTGTTCAGAATCGTCAACTCATCGTTGTTTTTGGTCAAAAGCGTGCTCGTGCGGCATCCACTTTCCACAGGGCTTTCTCATACACAAATAATCGTAAATGATATGATGTACACTTTCGGTTGATATCTTTGGAGTGCTTTATATTTCATTCAATTTCAATTTACGGTCATTCAAAATTATTTTGTGAATTTTTGGTGTTGATGTTTTCATCGGTAACAACTTATTTTGGGGCGTCTACTGAGTTCAACGTCTTTGCTACTCATTTCACCACGTCTAAACTTAGCATACCAATCTTTGATGGTTGATTTTTCGTGGTTCAGTGTCCGCAAACTAGTCAGCAAGCCCAGTTTTTACTTCAACTCTACCATTTTACCTTCAAAAAGCAATATTTTATCAACACGCGAAATTCTTTTTTATCCATTTTTTCACAATGACAAAAGTTGCTTCATTCAAAATGCTATAATTCACAAAGTATGATCCGACAGCTGTCAAATTTATGCCTGAGTCTTTTGAAGATTAGGGTTAATTAAAAATCTATATGAGTTCTAGTAGCGCCATCTCTGTGTCAGGCCGGGGACTATCCAATTTACTTGTTATATAACTATAGTTAGTATGAACTAGAAAATAAATACATTACGGTCAGTATTAGGTTAGATCAAATGCAATGAAAAATAATATTATAGCGACTTAATGACGAGGCGCTCACAGCTATTAAAAATTATATGGTATCCGCCGTGTAGCCCAGCGAGTATATGTATTTCTGACATTATATAAAAAGCTTCTCACAAACATCCATCAGTCACTCGGTAGCAGCTTAAAATTGTAGGTCCCTCTAATTATGAGAAAGATTACAAAAGAATTGTAGGAGAAATTCGGCCGAAAAGTACGTCAGCGGGCTCTCTTATATTCTTTTCTATTTTGAAATAGTTTTTACGGTTTTCAAAATATGTGTTAAACTAATAATAAAATATTTTTTCGATTTCTAAAGTATTTTTAGAGAGAGTATTGAAAAGGGACTTCACTAAAATTTAGTGAATATTTTATATATATATATAATATCATTAATAAAAATTTTTTTTGGAATATATTATTTTCGAAAGTTTGGAAATATATTATTAATTTCGATCTCTTTGCTTCTAGCCTCTTCTAGTCAAAGCAGGTATATTTATAATTATTTATAATGAAACCCTGAAACTTGTAAGTAAATATGTTTGTAATTTTTTGAATACTTTGCCACAGGAAATTCGCAAAAATAAACATATGTACATAAGTAAAGGGTGTTTTTTATAGAGTTATATATATATATATTACTTTTAAAGATGGTGACCGATTTAACAGCTGTCAAGTGATTTATTCTCAGTTTGGTTTGGCAATTCATCATGAATAGACTCACGCCTGAACAAGGCTTGCAAATAGTGCAATTTTATTTCGAAAATAATGGTTCTGTGCGGAAAACGTATCGCGCACTACGTCCATTTTAGCGATGTTTAGCGATGAAGCGCACTTCTGGTTGAATGGCTACGTCAACAAACAAAACTGCCGCATTTGGAGTGAAGGTAATCCTCAAGTGTATGTTGAAACACCGTTACATCCAGAAAAACTGACTGTTTGGTGCGCTTTATGGGCTGGTGGAATCATTGGTCCGTACTTTTTCAAAAACGATGGTGGCCAGAACATTACAGTCAATGGTGATCGGTATAGAGCCATGATTACTAACTTTTTCATTCCTGAATTGAATAACCATGATGTCCAGGAGATGTGGTTTCAACAAGACGTCGCAACGTGTCACACAGCTCGTGCCACAATAGATTTATTGAAAGACACGTTTGGTGACCGCCTAATTTCACGTTTTGGACCTGTGAATTTGCTTCCAAGTTCTTGTAATTTAACACCGCTACACTACTTTCTGTGGGGCTATGTAAAGTCATTGGTCTATGGGGATAAGCCACAAACGCTTGACCATTTGGAAGACAACATTCGCCGTGTTATTGCCGATATACGGACACAAATGTTGGAATAAGTCATCGAAAATTGGACGTCCATATTTAAAATTTAATGTCACAAGATTGTCTTTCGGACAAATAAAATTCATGTGAATCGAATAATCCATCGTTGTTTTATTGCTACTTAAAGTTCTATACCTCTATAAAAAATATAAAAAACACCCTTTATATATACCTACATACAATATGTATGTTGTACATATGAAAGAAAAATTTGCACTTCCAATGATAATTAAAATGGCATCTGTTTAATGTGTCGATTTGATTAAAAATGAAGATGAAAAACTTGCAAAAATAAGCGACCAGAAAAGGAAATATAAATATCGACACATAAGTGGTTATTCAAATAGATAGACATACGGTATATGTAAGCACAAAAGTACTTTTGGCAAGAAAAAACAATATGTACATATCTACAATACAAATGTGCATATAAATATACATACTTATATATGATGAAAGGGTGGTCCAATAGTGGAACTTTTTGCAATAGCCTTTTTTTGACAGATTACGCATGAGTCGTATCAAGCTATCATATTATTTTTGTTCAGTATTGTTTGGCATTTCATCATGGACTCATCAGACTTACACGTGAGCAACGTTTACAAATCAAATTTACGAAAATTCACGTTCTGTAAAGAATGTGTTTCGCCCGCTTCGTTCAACTTATGGTCAACATAAACCTACCATCACCCATCTTGCGATCATTATCCAGCACGTAGTGAAGAAAATATAGCGGCCGTAGCTGAGAGTGTACACGAAGACTGTGGAGAGTCGATTCGGCGCCGTTCGTAGCAACTCGGACTGACGTATGAAACGACTTGACGCATTTTACGTCGAGATCTTAAATTGAAAGTGTACAAAATATAGCTTGTGCAAGAACTGAAGCCGCTCGACCTTCCCAAGCAACATCGCTTCGCTCTACGTGCTCCTGAAAAGTTCCAACAAGATCCCACGTTTTCGAGCCAAATTTTGTTTAGCGATGAGACCCATTTCTGGCTCAATGGGTATGTAAACAAGCGAAATTGCCGCATTGGGGACGAAAAGCAACCTGAAGAGATTCAAGAGCTGCCATTTCATATAGAAAAAAAATAGTTTGGTGTGGTTTGTGCGCCGTTGGAATCAACGGTCCACATTTCTTCAAAAATGATGCCGGTGAGAACGTAACCGTCAATGGCGCCTGTTCTTGTGCCATGATAACTGACTATTTGATGCCCGAAATTGAAGCTCGTTATCTCCGCGACATTTGGTTTCAACAAGACGGCGCCACTTCCCAAACATCGCATCAATCAATGAATTTATTGAGAGCACACTTCGGTGAGCAGATAATTTCACGCTTTGAGCCGGTCGATTGGCCACCAAGATCATGTGATATCACACGGTTGGACTTTTTCCTGTGTGGACAAAGTAAAGTCTAAAGTCTATACGGACAATCCCGCTTCGGGTAAGGGCTTGGAGCAAAACATCACGTGCGTCATTCGCCAGTTACCAGTCGAAACGCTCGAACGAGTCATCGAAAATTGGACTCAAAGGATGGATCATCTGAGACGTAGCCGCCGCGGCCAACATTTGGAAGAGATAATATTCAAAAAATAAATGCCAAAGAATGTTCTTTCGAATGATAATAAACATTTACCATTAAGTTTGAATTTTTTGAAGTTCTTTTTTGTCTTTAAGAAAATAGTGAACCGCGATAAGGATCACCCTTTATATATAAATGGCGATATGTAAGCGCTGAAGCGATTTTCGGCTGAAATATATAATATATAAGCATATATTTATATATACATAGAGTGTGTTTCCATAATAAATATAACATTTTGAAACTCACCAAGTATTTTTCTTCACTAGAAATTTGTTGGAAAAACACAAAACGTTTCAAAAACAGCACATTTCCTTCAAACTGCAAACACTTTAGAATTCAATATTTTTTTGTACTTTAAATTTCAATTTTGTATTTTTTTTTTTTCAAATATTGCACTTGAACTTTTCCACAAGCGCAAAGTCAACTGAATATTCATTATGCGCGCGTTACGTGAAGAGTCGGCAACAAGCGTGTGGTGGCTGGAAAATGTTTGCCATATGTTAACACAGCTTTAAAATACTGAATCTACGTAAAGTAGACCACACAAACAATTTTTCGTTTTTTTTTTTACTTCTTTTTAAAATAAAATAGCTACGTTATTAATAGATGAAATTTCGTTGTAGAAAATGTAAAATTTCGCTACGTGGAATATACTACAAAGCAACTCCAAATAGAAATTACTTTTATGCAAAAATCGTTTTAGACTATACTAGATAAATGCATTTAAAAGCGAGAGATTTTTTTTTTTTTGATTTTTACTATACAAAATTTTTTTTATATTTCTATACTTTCGCTCTTTTTTAAATTTTTTTCCTAAATTTAATGTTTTTAAATTTCAATTATTTTTTTTTTAATTTCATCTAACATTTTTGTTATCCTATAATAACTCATTCGCCCTGTTGGTCCTCTCACCTAGTAAATTATTTAATTATTTCAGTCTTCTCTAAAAAAATTTTATTTTTATCTTTTAAATTTTTTTTGCCAAATTTTTAGCTGGAGCAAAAACAACAAACAAACAAATTAAATCAACAAAAAATTTGCCATTTGCATTTAATACTTTTAAATTACATTTTTTGTTTGCGCTGAAACGTTTGCTCCGTCGCTTTTGTTATTGCGATTTTTAATTCGATTGAATTTTTATTCATAAACTTTTTTAAGTATTTTTATTTTTATTTTTTGCATAAAATAAACTTTTTTGTTTTGTTTTTCGTCTTCGAAAACATACTCGAAATTCTGCACGCGTCTAAGCAGTAATTGAAACGCCGTCGCGTCCGTTCACGAGCACATTCAACCGTTCCGTTCCGCTTATAAATGCGCACTGCTCTAGTCGCTGTGGCGTCGTAGTGATCCAACTGGCACAGAGCGCCGCTGCTGCTTTGTGGTTCACGAGCGCCAAAGCTCTCCAAATGTTTACAAAATTTGTGTTTGTGTGTGTGTGTATATTTTTTTTCATTTTGATTTGGCGGCACTCAATGCGGATCGCCTTCGTTTTTCGTGAATACTCGCTGACCGTGGTGAATGCATTTTGTTCGCTTGTAGCTTGCATTTTTCGTGTGCTCATTTTTGCGAAAATGCTTTTTAACACTCTACACTTTTTGGCCGAGTTTAATTTGTAGCGCGTTTTCGTGAGATTCTTTAGTTAAGATCTTTCTGACTTATTTTACATTGCCGTTGAGAGTTTTCTAAATTTTTTAAAATCAAAAATATATGCAATACGGAGTGTAGTAGCGGATATTTGTGTAGAGTTGCCATATATTTGCGATTTACGGCTTCCATCGACGTGTATTGAATCGAATGCTTTCAATGCTGGAGCGTTTTCGCCCGTGCTGTGATGTGACCTAGCCATCTCTTAATTCTACTAGACTGTGTCAACGAGGTCTGCTCAAAAGGACCACAAATCTTCCGCAATACCGCCGACTTATCCCAGTTTTTGTCATTTTTGTGGATGCTTGTTCCAGGATAAACGATATTATCTGCGGCTTCAAAGTTAGTGTTGTGAACAGTGTTGTTGGACAGGAGATATCTCCCTTTCTGTGTATTCTAATCGTCAGGCCGACCAAATTTTGTTAAGGAGCTGATGCATGCACGCTTTGTCAATTATTTGCCGCCATATTTGACTAGCTCAGTTGGTAAGACTTCGGTTCCGCTACTTTTTTGTGCTTCGGGCGAGCAATTGCTATTCCGACGTCTTCATAGTCGAATGATGGAATGTCCTTTCCAATATCATCGCTTGGGGATTTTATTTCATTATACCTGGGTGTTCTGCTTTCATTTGTATTCAACAGGCGCGAGAAGTACTTCCTTCATAAACTCAGTATACACAGGAGATCAGTTGCCACATCACCTCTTAGGGTTCTTCATGAACATGTTACGGGGTTCAAACCTTCTGTGCATCGATGAATTATTTTATAAAAATTTTGAGCATTTTACCTATGGACCTGCTCTTCAAGCTCTTCATACTCATGCATTTGGCTGCTTTTTTTGGTCTACAAATGAGTCTTGCTTCTCTCTTCAGCTCTAAGTATCTCTCCCGCCTCGCACGTATTGTGCAGCAGTAAGCAGTTTTTTTCTCTCCACTGCGCCACGGCAGTGCTGATCGTGCCAGCTCTTCTTTGGACCTTTTCAAAAACCTATAATTTCACTTACAGCTGGACTTATGGATCTTGAAATGCTTTTTCGTAATTCTTTTAGAAAGAGTTGTTGAAAAGTATTCTCAGAGAGCTCACAGCCATTTAGCTGTCTGTCACGTTCTCAGCTTTTTGCCGTCGAACCTTCTTTGTTTTTGTTGACGGGCGTTCTTTACCGCACAGATACGGGTGCGCTCGCTGCTACAAGATAGTCCGAGCTCGTAAAGCATCCCCGGAGTCTACACTCGGCTAAAATATTGGAGACGTGTCGTCCCTCTATCGCAACATAGTCGAATTGGTTAAGAGTTCTTCGATCCGGGGGCTGCCCAGTAGCTCGATGAGTTTCCTTGCGCTAGAACCTCGTACCACAGACAACCAGTCTAACCCCATTTGAGTATATCTCGTCCATTTCTAACTCTTGAGCCGAAGATATATTTTTTGAGAATCCTGGCGGTATGGTCGCTAAGCACATGTTTGACATTATGGCGGAGGCAGTGATCGTCGGTGTGTTTCAGGTCACAACAAAACATCTTCATGCACATAGTCCTTATCTTCCGTCGGGGCATGTCGTTAGACTATAGACATTCATCCACCGAGTTGAATACCAAGTCTCGATGACGAAATCTCTCTCCCACCATAAATACGACACCAATCTTGCGCTCCTTTATAAGTCCGTTGTAGTCTATTGCACAACTATCAACTCGTTGCCGTGCTTGTCGCGTCCATCACATTTTCTGGACAGCGGTAATGTTAGCCTTTAGTCTTACGAGCACATAAACCAGCCGGGCAGTGGCACCTTCGGAAATATGATCAGTGGTCGGTCGAGAGTCTCTCATCCGAGGCATTGTTTTTTTTTTTTTTTTTGAAGCTGGTTTCCATACGGTAGGTTCGAAATTCAGCACACCACTTCGCTACATCTAGATTTTGTACACATTTGTACAGTGATGCGCTTGCTCAAAGAGCAATACCAAGCACCTATGATAAAGCAGCAGCAGCAGCTATGGTAAAGAGACACAGCAAAAAGTTCTCTAGGGAGTCATATCTCAGGCTCTGTTTTGATGAGAAAATTATACCGCCAGAGTTGCAGAAAATGTTATAAAAATCGATGATGAATCTTATTTTGGAACTCAGAGTAAGCAGAAGCTCAAAACGAGTTTATTTATTTTTATAAAATCGAAAAAAAAACACGAATTTCACCCACATATTTAATATAAATTATTAATTGATTTGCGAACAAAGAACAAAAATGTAGTTTGAAATCGAAATAAAATTCTATAAAACATATTTACAGATCAATTAATTCAAAAACAAAGCCAAAAGTTAAGCGCTGAAATCATGGAACGACTCATACTTATGTACATACAGTGGCGGACAAAAGTCTACAAACACCCCTTTGTTTTCGTTGAAAGTCCAAAAGGTTTATTGGAAAATTTAACGACACAGTTTAATTCAACTAATCTCCCTTATCATAAAATACTAACAAAAATAATTTTTAACATAAAATAGAAAAGCTATGACAAAACCAACGTACATCCAACATAGACAAAAGTCTACATACAGTACATACATAGCCGATCTTAGCGCAAAAACATTGGTTAATATCTGGTAACCTGATATTTTTAGTATTTAGTTGGTCCACCGTTCGCATCAATAATAGCTTGAAGCCGTCGTGGCATCCAAGCTACTAAATTTGTCAATTTTGAGGGAGTAGTACTATGCCCAGCTTCAATAAGCCTTTCTTTGAGTAATGCTGGGCTGGAAATCTGATTTTTTCTAATTTTTCGCTCAAAAATCTCCCAAACATATTTAATAGCATTCAAATCTGGGCTTTCAGGTGGTGTGTGCGTGCCTTGGAGTATGATAAAGCAACCAATCCTTAACAATGTGGATAGTGTGCTTTGGATCATTATCCTGTTGAAAGTTCCAGCCTGCGCAAAGTTCCAAACTGTCCACCGAAGTCTTCAGATGACTTATATTTACACCGATTCATATTACCCTCAATAAAAACAAGCTTTCCAACTGCAGATGCCGCAACAGCTCCTCAAACCATTACATTGCCGCCATCATGCTTCACTGTTGGTACTATATTTTCAGAGTTAAGTGCAGTGTTTTCGTTTCTCCAAATTTTTGCTCTTCCATCGCTGCCGAATATATTGAACTGATCGATTTGTCTGTAAACAAGACTTTTTGCCAAAAATTTATTCCCTTATCTAAATGTATTGCAGCGAACACCAAGCGAAGTTGACGATTATTTTAGAAATAAGAGGCTTTTTACGTGACGTTCCACTGCGGAAGCCGTTAACGTTCAGAGCTCTTCGAATTGTTCTTCGATGGATACACTTTCTTGATGAGCTTACGATATTTTCGGCTAATTTTGGAGCAGTAACTTTAGGATCATCATTCACTTCCTCCAGAAAAAATCTGATGTCTCTTCGAGTTAGTTTCTTCGGGCGGCCAACACGCGCCTTTTTTTCGGTGGATCCATTTTTTTTTCAAAGTTTTTTTTTACAATGGTTACAAATGGTTTTATTGGTCGACTTAAGATTAAAATTTTAAATTTCACCATACGATTTCTTCTCTTTTCTGTGCTGAATAACCAAGACTCGTACGTCAATGGATATTTCTTTTCGCGGAGCCATTGTTTGATGCTAATGTGTTTAAACCACAACTAAATTCAATACTAGCAAATTAGAAAACATAATTTAAAGAAAAAAATATTAAAACAAGGGTACCTAACCGCCATAACAACACAGCATATCGACGTACCTGCTAATAAACCCATGGTGTATGTAGATTTTTGTCAAGGACATTTTTGCGTTTTTTCACCATAATTGTTTTATTTTATGTTAGAGAATGGATTTGTTTTAATACATGTGATTAGGAAACGATTTAAATATAACTGTATACCTACATTCTTCAGCAAAGCGATAGTACTTTCTACACAACGAATACAGGCGGTGTTTGTAGACTTTTGTCCGCCACTGTATGTAACATGTGCATAGGTTCAAATACACAAAGGGGGGCTCCAAATCAACAGATTGATTGTAAATATGACTAAATTAATTAATTAAACGCCAACGACGCCAAATTGTTTTAAAGAAAAAAAATGTGCGGGTCTGGATTAGAAAAAAAAATTACACAAAAATATAAACAAATAAATTTTAAAAATAAAAATTTTTTATTTCCTCAAGATGGTATAATAGGGGTCGGGTCGGAAGTTGGCAGCTTTGTTTTTTTTTTTTTTCAAAATAAATAATAAATAAATAATTAATAATTTAAAAATAGCAACAAACCATATATGAACTGAAACATTTCATAAATTTTTTTTATACATATATATGTAAGTACCAATGTATGTATGTAATTATTAGTTTTTTTATCATGAGAATTGTGATTTATGGTATGTTTGTATTTACTACAACGCCAAAATCGGCAAACAAGAGGTAGGCGTGCCTTTAAATCGTGTTGTTGTATTTTATCGATTATCTCTTTTTTTTAATTGTATTTTTTTCTATTTTATTTTATTTTATTTTCTATTATTTTTTTTGTTTATTTTTGCCAATCCACCACGAGTCGTCCACTTAAATTTAGCCAAATTGGCTTTGAACTTGAAATGCGAAGTTCATTAACACGCTTAGTTTTGAGCACAAAAAAAGGTGGTAGACAATGCATACACACATACATACCTACATATTTATAAATGTCACATAAAATAATCGCAGTTAAGAGGGTGAAGAATTGAATTTTTATGGATTTGCCAAAAATTTATTGGCAAAATCGAAAACAAAGGGTTAAGGCGATTGTATTTATGTAAATATTTATATATGTAGCTGTATGCAAATTTAGGCAACAATATATGTATGCACACTTACATAGGAGGCCGAATTAAAAAATAGCCTAACAAATTTGAAAAGAACGTTACTAATACCACAGTGGTTACTCATAACCTCCCAAAAAAAGGACTAGATGGATTCCAGAGGTTAAAAAAAGGAATTTTCACAATTTTTTTGTATATACACACATATATTTTATTTAACCAATTCACCATATCAAAGATACCTATTTAAACAATACTTTGTGAAATTTTTATTCAAAAATTTCGAAAACTCAGCCATTGGCGTCTCAAATGAAAGTGCTCTCGCCGTAGACAACATAATCAAAAAACCTAAAATATCTCTTTAGTACATGGATAAATCTCGTTATTGGACGAAGGAAAAAACAAAAAATTTAAATTTGAATTTTTGACAGATTTTGAACAAATAAAAACACTTTTTTGATCAAATTCTCGGCACGCATTGGCTCGAAAAAATTAGTTGTAATAAAAAAAAATCCTTCATTCAATGACTAGATAATGTTATTACAAAGATGTGTGCCAAATTTCAACAAAATCGCTTTATAACTTTTCGATAAATCGTGTCCACCGACTTAAAAAATAGAGTTTTGAGATGAACGCGATCGATTTGAAATTTTAGGATAATATTTTCAACATTTTTTACAATTTAATAAGACAAAAGAAAAAAAATCGATTTATTTTTTAAATCCACCCAACCACTTAAACCCAATTAACCACTTAAATATAAGTGTGAATTTCATTAATTCATGAATTAGAAATTAAATTAAAAAAAAAACGCCAAATATAGTCGATTTGAGCCTATAATGGAAAATATAATAAAGAAAATTGAAAATTTTCAATTTTTTCAATTAACATTTGTACATGGACGTAATTTGAATTTGAAAAGTAGGAAGGCCTCCTTGATTTATTTAATGGTCTCAAACTATCTCCCATTTCTATAAACTGGGCTTATTGCTGCCCACTCCAAAAGAGGTATGTTTTTAATGAAAGGAAGTCGCGCGTGCGACTAGCGCAGTATGGATTGGTGCATTGTCTTGCTGTAAAGTCCCCGATTCACCATAAATATTGCCAGCAAACTCGATCAGTACTTGATCCAATAGCTTAATATACATTTCTACATTCGTCCTGGTAGGTATGAGACACAGCGGATACTTTCCATCATATCCAAAGGCTGCCCAAATCATCGGTGAACAACATCAGTGAACATCCACCATGTTTATTCGCTTATAGCGAATTAAATAAATGTACCTTTATTTCCAAGTAAGACATGCTTTTCTGTGTTGCTAGCCGCTGAATTTCACTATTTTTTTTTTTAAATTGTAAATAGTATTTCAATAATGGTTAACTCTGGAAGCAATTTCGGCTATTATCTTTCCCGATTAATGCAAACCTTTAATCAGTCCACGCTCCTCCTCCTTCTAAATGTATTACACGCGGCATTTTAACCTAAAGTCCCTATCAAATATAAATATTTTATGTTAAAGATAAACAGAATTCTTTTACTTGCGAAGATTCTGACAAAAATTATCCTCAAAGCACTTCACGTTACTTAATCACTATTAAAAATACACTAAACTTGAATTTTGAACATGGAAATATATCAGAGAATATAACAAAAACAACTTTTATACCTAAAAAATAAATACTGTTATTAAGAGAGAAGAACCATTGTGAACAGCAATGCACATATACTTTTTATCCTGAGGTATTCGAAACAAATTGCTCAAGCACCTCAAATTCTTTAAATCAATATTTTTAAAAAAAATTTTAAACAATTTCATTATTTTTTTAATATTTCAAAAATTTAAACAAGTCAGTTAGAAGATATAAGATCAGTACCGAGATTGATCAAAATTAACATCGTCACCATTGATCTACCTATTATTCAATGGCATGAGTTCTCAATCAAGCGCGAACAGTGAAAGTCTCATAGACTGGAAAGTGTAGAACCAACTAACATGTAAGATAACTGCTAACCTATTGGTTCTTGCAACTTTACTTTTCTCCTATTGTTGAAGCGCGTTTTTGACTACATGATAGTGGTCCGTGTGTCGATGTTAGGATTCCTGATAGTACGTACATCTAAGACGCTGGCGAAATATCTTACGTCCATCAGATTAAGGACATCGTGAAAGCTGAATTTTCCCACCATTGTACCAAAGATATCTTCACTCTGGTGCCAAAATCACCAAGCACGGTGATATCTTGGCGGGCACAGCGCTCTTGCGAGTAGGTGCGTTCAAGGTGCACTTAGAAAGCACCTTAAGTCACATCTTCGTCTTTCTTTTCCGTCATGACGATATGTTGAAGAACTTCACTTTAATGCAGTTTGTGGCAAGACGTTCGTCCACGTCTCTGATGGAGCTTCTTTCCAATGTCAAATTCAACACCAAATTTACGCGCATTTATATGGTGTTGTAATAAAAGCCATCACAATAGCTGAGTGGCTGGCATTATGTACTACTATTTGGAAGGCGAGAGCAGGGGCTGCTTAGAATAAACTGTTGGTAAACCTCCAAAACCAGAAATTGGTTACGAAATGCCAAATATATTTATATAATAAAAGTCACCATAACCTATCTTGTTCCATCCTTATCGCGTACATCACATTTTTTGTGTGAGGACATCAAGCAGTTAGGCAACGGCAGCTTGCCAATAGCAAAGACTGGGCATTTCAGATGCGGGCCCTCAAATCAAAGTCCCTAATACGTTTGGAAGTGGGTTGTCATCGAACTTGGAAGTTCTCTGCCGACGTTTAACGACGTTACACTTCTGGTGAACAGACGCTGCATGTAGGCTTCAGAGAATCCTTGAATCGAATATGTCGGGGTGGCTGCATTGGAGCTTTCACTCTTTTAGTCGTGACTCAAGACTCCATACGGGTTGTTTACCGCATCTCGACCAAGGGCTACTCACGTTTCCAACTTGAATTACTTAATTTAATAATAATAATTACTTAAGATATTGCTCTGCCCAAACCAAAATAAAATCCTATCTAGCATATTGTGTGAATGATTAAAGCCCATCGTCAACAAAGTGATCGGCCCTTATCAGTGTGGCTTTAGACTTGGCAAATCCACCATTGACCAGATAACCATACGATAAATCTTGGAGAAGACCCGAGAGAAAAGAATCATATGGTTATGTAAACTGGATAATGCCAAATGAGGTTTCAGACAGGTTGACTCTTTATAGTGTGATTTCTTTAATTTGCTTCAGAGTTAAATAGACCAAATCTTCTACAAGAGTGTACAGTTGTTAGCGTGTACCGAGGATATTGGTCTCAAGTTAGACAAAGTAGCTAAGCAAATGGGTTTTGTATTGAATGAGAGTAAGCTGAAATATCTACTGTCATCAAATAAACAGTCTTCGCATTCGCGACTTGGCTCCCACGCCATTGTTCACAGACGTAACTTCGAACCCAACGCAGAATCACTCTTGCCAACAGGTGATATTTTGGATTAAGTAGACAATTCAAAAATAAAGTCCTCTTTCGACGAACCAAAACCAAACTCTACAAGTCGCTCATCATTCTCGTTGTTGTTGTAGCGGTTAGCTAACCTCGCCTAGAGTGAGGTAGGTCCAGTCTTAGTCATCGAGGCCATCTAACGTGAGGCCCAGGAAACGTGCTGTTTCGACGGGTTCATACCAGAGAGAGAGAGGTGTTAGATAAGTCAGGGATGTAGTGCGGGTAATGTGTTGGGTGTGTCAGGGTCGAGTCTGGTTAGGTAGTAGTTGAGCCTGCTACAATATTCAGACCTTAATTTTGCCAGGGTTACGCGAGTCTCTCGAGGCAGATCTTATTCTGCGATGGTTGATGATTTGACTCCGAGAACACCATTCACAGGAAGAGAGTTCACATAGGTGTTAACGGACTCTCGGTGGATAGTGTTTATGGCCTGTCTGTGCGTCGTCCGGAACAGCGGGTCTTGTACGTATTCCCGTCCTGACATATGGTGCAGAAGCATGAGCGATGTCGACATTCGATGACTCGGCTTTTGGAGTTTTCGAAAGAAAAGTTTTGCAAAAGATTTATGGTCCTTTGCGATGGAACGATGAACTTACGAGCTATACGACGCCATTGACATAGTTCAGCGAATCAAGAGACAGCAGCTACGGTGGCTAGGTTATGTCGTCCGAACGGTCAAAAGCGCTCCAACATTAAAGTATTCGATGGAGTACCCGTTGGGGGAAGCACAAGAAGAGGAAGAGCTGTGTTCCGTTGGAAAGATAAGGTAGAGAGCGATTTGAGTCCACTTGGTATTTCTAACTGGCCAAACAGGGAAGAGTAGAAACGAATGGCACGCTATTGTTGATGCGGCTATAATTGGGTAGGGGGTACCTACGCCAAAGAAGAAGAAGAAGAATTACTTAAGAAATGAGAAGCTTAGTTGATTTGAACGCAAACTAGTCCCTCAGTCTTTTAAATATTTGAACGAAACTTAGTTAGCGGATGGATTTTTGTAATATGTTGAATATTTGTCGGAACCAGCCAGATCGGTCGACTATATCTTGGAGCCCTCGTACAATCGATTTGTTTAGATATGGAGTTTTGGGTATAAAATCCGTTTAAATAGCATCTAAAAGCGTGAAATTTGGTACTCTACAGAT
This sequence comes from Neoceratitis asiatica, assembly GCA_030068015.2. NCBI lineage: Eukaryota > Metazoa > Arthropoda > Insecta > Diptera > Tephritidae > Neoceratitis > Neoceratitis asiatica. The sequence continues at coordinate 65,966,682 of CM061526.1, forward strand.
GTAATTCCAAATCAATTTTGAACCTAAAAATCACCAAAATCGAACTTTACATTTTGCAATAAATTTCACATGCTCATGAAAGGTATAAGGACTGCGGCATGAGCAAAGATATCAGTTCTTAATTGTTTTTACTTTAATAAAGTTTCATTCATTTTGAAAATGGTTTTTATTATTTTCAATTTTTTTTTTAGTTCCGTTCAATTCGAAAAAAAACTTTATTTGTTTTCAAAGGATTTCATTGATAATGAAATAGCTGAAATATTTGTTCACCTTACTTGCCCGTGCTTCAAAAGGAAGGTATTGAAAAAAATTCTAATTCTTTTTAATTTATGTCAATTCCATCATTAAAATGAAAAAAGAAACAAAAAATAATCGTAGCGAAAATCGTTATTGAACGATTCTTTAACCGCGGGCGGTATTAATATTCATAGATACAAATTTGTATCGCAATCAAACAGATTTTTATTGTCAATTTAAATATGCACTTGTACATATGTATAACCGTTGCATATATGTAGATATATGCACATATTTTTTTATTATCCCATTAATATTGTATTTCTGTCATTGCATTTATCGTCACTTTAACAATTAATAACGCTGACCACCACCGGTGTCTTGTCTTTGACGACAAGAGAACAGCCGCCAATGCCGACACAATTAAACTATCTCTGAATGGAAATTGTAAAAATTGTGTTAGCAAAATGATGATTAATGTTGCAAATCGCATTTTTTCATTTAAATCGTGAAATGCTGTTATTGTTATTCTTGTTGCAAAGGGTGATACAAGTAGAGGTAGTTTTTTCAATAGCCTTTTTTTTTGACGGATCACGCGTGAGTCGTGTCAAGCTGTCATGTTATTTTTGTTCAGAGTTCTTTGGCATTTATTCATGGAAAGACTTACGCCTGAACAACGTTTCAAAATCATTCAACTTTATTATGAAAATTCACGTTCCGTAAAGAATGTGTTTCGCGCGCTTCGCTCAACTTATGGTCAACATATTCGGCCTACTGAGCGTACTATTCGCAACACCATCACCAATCTTTAGAGCCAGCATTCATTATTGGTTAATATTTGACCGAATAGACCACGCCCAACACACAGTGAAGAAAGTATAGCGGCCGTAGCTGAGAGTGTACACGAAGACCGTGGAGAGTCGATTCAGCGCCGTTCGCAACTTTACTCGGACTGACGTATAGCAATGACTTGGCGCATTTTACGTCGAGATCTTAAATTGAAAGTGTGCAAAACACGGCTTGTGCAAGAACTGAAGCCGCTCGACCTTCCCAAGCGACAACGCTTCTTCTTCTATGGCCTCCTGAAAAGTTCCAAGACATTTTCGAGCCAAATTTCGTTCAGCGATGAGGTCCATTTCCGGCTCAATGAGTATGTAAACAAGCAAAATTGTCGCCTTTAAGACGAAGAGCAACCTGAAGAGATTCAAGAGCTGCCATTTCATTTAGAAAAAACAACGGTTTGGAGTGGTTTGTGGCCCGGTGGAATCATCGGTCCATATTTCTTCAAAAATGATGCCGGTGACAACGTAACCGTCAATAACGACCGTTATCTCGCCATGATAACCGACTATTTGATGCCTGAAATTGAAGCTCGTGATCCCCGCGACATTTGATTTCAACAAGACGGCGCCACTTCCCACACATCGCATCAATCAATGGATTTAGTAAGAGAACACTTCGGCGAGCAGATAATTTCACGTCTTGGGTTGGACGATTGGCCACCAAGATCGTGTGGGGATATGTAAAGCCTAAAGTCTATGCGGTCAATCCCGCTTCGATTCAGGCCTTGGAGCAAAACCTCACGCGTATCATTCGCCAGTTACCAGTCGAAATGCTCGAATGAGTCATCGAAAATTGAACTCAACGGATGGACCATCTGGGACGTAGCCGCGGCCAACATTTGAAAGAGATTATCTTAAAAAAATAAATGACAAAGAATGTTCTTTGGAATGATAATAAACATTCCCCACTAGATTTGAATTTTCTGTGTTTTTCTTTTCTTTAAAAAAGAAGGAAACCTCCAAATGGGTCACCCGTTACTTTATTGGCGCTGAAGACATGCATCGAAGGATGTTGAACATTACATATTTTGAACAATTTTTTTAAGAGCGCCAATATATGTATATATATATATATATATATATATATACATATATGTAGATGTGAATGTATTTAATTGATACACTAATGAAAATATATTTACATTTATGCGTGTATGTATGTATGCGCTTACATACCTTCGCCTGCCCACGCTACAGTTGACCTATATATTTGATATGCGCACAATTAGTTAAATATTTGCCCTTGTGTTGTGCTTAAATAAAAATTAATCAAATAAATTTATTTCTCTCTAATAACTAATTGTTGAGAATACCTCGCTTTGAGATTACAGCCAGAGTTGGGTCACAAGGGAAGTGAGGGAGCGTAAAATGGACTCTGCTGTTGATAATGCAAAGCATTTTAATACGAAAATAATCATTAAAATGCAAAAGTATGCATAAGCACATGTATGTATGCTATGTATACATATATACATATGTACGTATGTTGGTATGTATATTAGTTCCACAATAAAATTACATATTTTTTTTCATATATCAAAAAAAATTTTGTTCGCTGACTTTTCGATGTCAATTCAAAATCATCAATCACAATTTTATGTGCGTAGCCGTCGGCTAATTGCTACTTGCAACAACAACAAGAATAACAATTTAGTCGTAGCGAAACCCAATTTCACGTTGCAATTTATCATTACATTTTTTTGAAAAAGCCACTCCAAGCCAGATTAACTGCTCGACTGACACTCTATTAGAGCACAGACGCATACATGCAGGCATGCATTTATGACAAGTAAAATATATGTAAATTCGTAAATATATTAATATTAAAATAAAATTATAAAAAAATAATAATTTAAAAATGTAATTTAATGCAAACATACATACTTTATAACAACAATTTTGTGTTGAACCCTGTAGACATGCAAATTTCGCAAAATCAATGTCAAATAGTTAAATTCAAAGCTGAGATTTAATTTAATTAAATTAATTTTCGCTTAAATATGAAAAATAAATATTTTGTGGCGAAAAATTCTCATAAAATAAAAAAAACTGAAAATAAAAAAATTTCCAATCGATCCTGCCAGGAGTCGAACCTGGAATCTTCTGATCCGTAGTCAGACGCGTTATCCATTGCGCCACAGGACCGTGTGTTGGGGTTTGGTTGAATTACGTATTTCACCACAGCGTGTTGCCATAAGTGCGTATGTTTATATGTACATACATATATACAAAACATTTCTATTGGATTTTATGCTTGAGCACGATGTTAAAGTACGCATGAGAAATATTTCAATTTCAAATAAAAACCAGAAAGAACGACTGTCTTCGGCAATGCCGAAGTCTGTATACTTTTCCTGAACATATTAAATTTATTGCAGATTGGAAAATTCGATTTAGATGATTTTCAATATAAACTTGAATTTACTTACATCTGTAGAATACCAAATTTTACGCACCTATGTAATTTTTTAAGGGATTTTCGACCCAAAACCTCATATCTGAATAAGTTGGTTGTATTTTTCTAATGTTTTTTTTTTGTCTCCTCGAAAATGTTCGGATTTGTGTTAAGTAAACAGCATTTACGGGAAGTTTTGATATTCAATTTGAATTGGACGAAAAGTGCAGCTGAAGCCCATCGAATGCTTGTGAAATTTTATGGTAAATCTGCGTCTACCGATAGGACTTGTCGAGATTGGGTTTTCGCGCTTCAAAAGTGGTGATCTTAGCATCGAAGATTGGCATTCTGGCCAATGAAAAATATTTGAAAATGAGAAATTGGAGGCTTTTCGCAAACTAAGCTTATTATCAACTAAAACTTGAGCCGTATATTATAAGTATATTAAAAACTACCAGAAAAAACCGAAAGGCATGACATGGTGAGTCTCTGGTCTTATAAGCGCCGTCCAATAAATGCGATGGACTGGACAAGGACGGAAGAAGGTGGGTCCTTGTGAAATCTACCATTTGAAGGCGCGCAAAATTGCTGTTGGGGTTGTGGTGTAAGAGAGAATCTGTCGCCAAGTCCTGTCATTCACCCCGATGGATTAAAGTCTAGCCGCAATTCACATCAAAGCGAAGTTTTTCAACATATCGTTGATTTGCGCCACGTCCCGACAGAAGAGAAGGATGATGTGACCAAAGATGCTTTCTATGAGAACCTAGAACGCGCTTATGAGGGCTGCCCCCTACACAATGTTAAAATTTCAAGCAATTGCAGAGGGAAGTGAGACGCACTTGCCGATGGCTTACCGGCAAAAGTATTCAAATACGGCGGCGAAGAACTGACAAGGAGCAAGCATAAGCTTCTTTGAAGAATTTGGTCAGACGAAAGCATGCCTGACGAATGGAACCTGAGTGTACTCTGCCTAATCCATAAAAGGGAAACCCCACAGTCTCAGCCAAATATAGTGGGATAAGCCTCTTTAATATCGCATATAAGGTCATATCTAGCGTATTGTATGAAAGATTAACGCCCACCGTTAACAAACTGATCAGCCCTTATCAGTGTAGCTTTAGACCTGGCAAATCCACCATTGACCAGATATTCACCATGCGCCAAGTCTTGGAGAAGACCCGAGAGAGAAGAATCGAAACACAGCACCCTTTGATCGACTTCGAAGCTGCCTTCGACAGCACGATAAGGAACTGCCTCTACGTCGATATGTCTGAATTTGACCCTGGATAATACCAGAAACGCAGTCAGAATTGGGAAGGACCTCTCCGAGCCGTTCGATCTCAAATGAGGTTTCAGACCGAGTGACTTTTTATCGTGCGATTTCTCCAATTTGGTGCTGGAGAAAGTAATACGAGCTGCAGAGCTCATTAGACCAGGTACAATCTACTACAAGAGCGTACAATTGTTGGCATATGCGAATGATATTGATATCATTGACCATAACAACCACACCGTAGGTTCTGCGTTCTCCAGGTTAGACAAAGAACGAGGACAAGATAAAATATAATAAACTAAAGTGCCATCACATTCGCGGCTTAGACCGCACTTCACTGTTGACTTCACTCTTGCCAACAGGTGCTACTTTGGACTGAGTAGGCAATTGAAATGTAAAGTCCTCCTTTACGAATCAAACCAAACTCAACAAGTCGCTCATCATTCAGTTTTTAAGAGAAGAATTTTACGGAAGATTTAAGTCCTTTGCGCATTGGCAACGGCGAATCCGTCAGACGATGGAATGATGAGCTGTACGAGCTATACGACGACATTGACATAGTTCAACGAATCAAGAGACAGCGGCTACGGTGGCTTGGTCATGTCGCCCGAATGGTTGAAAACGCTCCAGCTTTGAAAGTATTCGATGGAGTACTCGCTAGAGGAAGCAGAGGATGAGAAAGAGCTGTGTTCCGTTGGAAAGATCAGGTGGAGAGCGACCTGGTTTCACAGCAAAGAGAAAGAAAGAGTGGCGCGCTATTGTTGATGAGGCTACAATCGCATACGCCAAAGGGGAAAAAATAGTCTAGAATGCCAAATTTCATGTTTTTGTATGCTTTTTTGGCACATTTTTGACACAAAAACTCATATCTGAACAAATCGGTTGTATGGGGGCTATAGAGTACAGTAGTCCGATTTCGATGATTTTCACTACCGATATGCAATTCATTATGTATGTGTAGTATACCCAATTTTTAAAATTTCAAATCTGAAAAATCGGTCGTGTATATATTATTGTGAGCCGGTTCCGACAAATGATTGTTTAAAGGTATACCAAGTCTGGTTAGAAGATCTCAAAAGCTGAGGGACTAGTTTGTGTTCAAACAGATAGACGGACAGACGGATAGAAGGGCAGACGAACAGATGAACAGACGGAAATGGTTAAATCATCTCAGCTGAAACGATCGATATAAATTTCAGTGGATCTATCTCTTCTCCTTCTGATACTTACGTACTTCGAAGCAAATTTAATATGGATACCATTTCATGTACTTATACATAAAAGGTATAAAAATGGCACAATGATTGGATCGAGGGCAAAGATGACACATTTTGTAGAGCTGGTATTCGAAAATGACCAGAGGGATGGAAAAAAGTAGTCGTTTCTGAGGGGAAAATGCTTTGAATGATACTTTTTTTATTTTTGACCAGAAGAAAACAGATCGAATCAATATTTGCTCCCAATAAAAATTTGATAGGCTGCTGGAATAAAAGTCTTGTCAGACTCAAAAAGTAATAGATAAATTGAATAAGTTTTAAATCAATAATCTCAATACCATTATCTGGAGCAACGGTCCTCACAATTTCTTCTTTCATAAAATTATAAGTTAGGATTTTTTTAAGGGGACACCAATAGGGTTCGCAAATACAAATAATTACTCATCCACCCACATAATCGAAACAACAAAGTTGTCCTTGGCACCTTTTATATTTATTTATCTGTACATACATACATAAAATGCTCCATTAGAAATTAGAACTGTTAAGACAATTAACTATTGATTTGCATATATATATATGTACATATACATATGTACAGAAGTATGCATATAGAACATATAACAGACGCTGACATTGGCATATTTTTCATAAACAATTTATAATATTGTAATTCAGTTGATAAGAGCACTTTAGAGTTTAACATTAATTTGCTTTTACAAATGAAAATCGGTTTAGAGTCATTCATCATTTTCGATTTATTAATATGTACACACAACAACAATAAGAATAATATATTTATGACAGCAGTTTTTAAACATTTTGTAGAATTCTAAATGTTGTAAAGTTGAAAAATCCATTAATGTAAGCTTTTTTTAAATTTCTATGAAAATTTAAAAAAAAAAATTTTATGGAATTTTTTTTTAAATATTCCTTATTAAAATTTATCTTTTTTATAACATATTTCAATACTAAGAAATTTGTCTACAGACATATTTTTGTTTTCCATTCGAGGAGATTTCTTATGTGATGCATCCCAAACCCTAAGCACAACCAGAGGAGGTTCAACTCCATAAGAAATCATCCCCAAACAGGCTGGGGCTAATCGACTTCACACCAGATTCCGGCGCAAGTTAATTCAACTAACTATATCGATGTCTTCGAATCCAAAATCGCGCAACAAAATCAATCATGTTATTATAAAAGGGAGATATGTCTACTGTGCTCTTAATGCCCCTGCGTTCTGAGAACCTAACATCGCCTTGGGTCACTAGCGTGTAGCAGCGAAGAAATGCACTCGTCTCTGTGCAGTGAAGAACAGTCGTAAACAAAAACAACAAAGATTCAACTTCGTAAACTGGCAATCTCAGCAGACAACCAGTCGGTTTTCTACTCAACTTACTCTCTTGCTCTTTAAAAGCACTTGAAAACAAGGAAACTTTGGAATGATATTTCAAAATCCCTAAGTATTGCCGCTACAGAAACAATATGTTTTCGAGAAGGTCGAACGCCAATGGTAAGAAAATAGACCGTGTACCTCGCAACGTCGCGTTCGATCACAACATGTGCGTGAGGGGATAGATACCGAGCTCGGAAAAGGATAGCAAGACGCATTTGCAGACAGGAGTAAAATTCTATGAAAAGGAGCGACTACTTGCAGAACGTAATCTGGTGACCAATGTGCTGAGTATACTGAGTTTATGGAGGAAATAATTGTCCAATACTGTTCTACGTAGCAACGAAAGTGCAACATCCAGAGAGGATGAACCCGAATACTCCATCGATGACGATGCAAACCGCTGACATATGCCAATGATATTGACGCCGGCCTTAATAACCACGTTGGTTTGGAAGATGAAACGAAATATCTCCTCTCTTTGCTTCTTGGCTCCCACGTCACTAGTGACAGTCATAACTTTTAAGTTGTAGACGATGTCGTTCAGCATAGAATCACTCTTGCCAAAATATGCTACTTTGGACTGTGTTGGCAATTGAAAAGTATATTTCTCTCTCGACGAACAAGTACCATACTTTACAAATCTCTTATCATTCCCGTCGAGTGATGATCTCTTCATTCTTCAGGCTTGGAAACAAGTGTCGCATGGGGTTGAATCTGGAGAGTATGCTGAATGGGCGTCAGTTCGAAATCCAATTTATGAATTTTTGTCATGGTAGTCTCCACGTATGCACCCGTACAATGTCCCGATGAAAAAGCACTTCGCCAATCGCATTCGTTTCTGCTTCAAATCAATATCGAATCTGACTAAAACCTCTGAATAATATTTGCTAGTAATCGTTTTACCTTTTGCCTTTTTTGGTGCACGTTCACCCTGAAAAACTCGCTGTCTTGTCTGTTCTCTGTTTTCTGATGTGGTGCGGTGGATCCCTATACCGTCTACGGTAACAAACGGCGCAAAAATTCGTTCGTCGACAAACACGGTTATGCTTATGGTCTCGTGCGAGCAATCGTTGCACTCATCTCGCGTAAAGCTCTTTCATGTAAAAATATTCATGTAAAATATGATGTACGAGCTTAGTTGAGATACCTACAGCCTCAGCCTCATCACGGACTTTCTTTCTCCGAGGGTCCAATATCATTCCATGGATTTTAGCGACGGTTTCTAGCCTGGCAACCTCTTTGGGTGACCTTAACGTTAACGTGTTGTATCGTTTTGGGAGGGTTATCGTCTCTGGACAACGATTTTTCTTATTCTTAAATTCTCGTTTTTAATCCATTTTTCATCGCCCGTCATGAATCGCGTTCCAGAAGCGTCTCATCGATGGTAGTTTGTGGAATCATTATTTTCGCTTTAATTCATGTGGCACCCACAAGCGTCGAGCTTCTTTGAGTAGCCTACCTTTTTAAATTATTTCAAACTGTTCTGCCCAATGCCTACGCTAACTCCCGACAATTTTCATGACGGTCTTGCTTCATCAGTGACAGAATTTCATCGACTTTTTGATTGATTGACCGAGCAGAAAAATTTCAAAATTTCCGAAAGGGAATCTAGCAAAGCACCAAAGAGTTCGGCGTTCCCTTACAGCATTTTTCGCCGTAAAGAACACAATTTTTCTGGTACGGTTTCCGGTGATTTTTCCATTTTTTATAGTAAAAAAACCATCAAATACCGTAGTTCTTCGGGAATTTCCCTCATTTTCAAATCAAAATAACTTTTACACTAATGATGATTTACAGAATTTTTTTCACGGAAAATATTGCTTGAAATACCAGCTTTCAAACACATATTAGTTTGATACAATCGGATTAGCAGTGACAAAAAAACCGTGACGACTTTTTTTAATTTATCCAATAAATCTCAAACCTTAGAATTTCAAACATAACCTTTCAAAACTAGTATGTTATTTCAAACCTCTTGATTGCATACTAAATGAAATTCATATATTTTCAAAACCATTTGTTTCCCCTTTTACAAAACTAGTTCACTGCTTTAATAGCTTTTGACAGGCGTGATTGTCACTTGTCGCCTGCACCACTTGTTGGTCGGGCAATTCAATTGAACTATACTTTTATTGAAAATGCCACCGGCGAAGTGAGTTTTAAAACAATCAAATATATATATATATAAAATTAAAATAAATTTAAAAAAAAATTTAAAAAAAAATTAAAAAAATTAAAATTGATAAATAAAACTCACATAAAATATAAAGGGTGATCCATTTCGAGGTTTCATACTTTTCTAAAGGAAAAAACACAGAAAACTCAAATTTAATGGGGAATTTTTATTATCATTCGAAAGAACATTCTTTGGCATTTATTTTTTGAAAATTATCTCTTTCAAATATTGGCCGCGGCTACGTCTTAGATGGTCCATCCGTTGAGTGCAATTTTCGATGACTCGTTCGAGCATTTCGACTGGTGAGTGGCGAATGACACACCTCATGTTTTGCTCCAAAGCCTGAATCGAAGCGGGATTGTCCGCATAGACTTTAGAGTTTACATATTCCCACAGTAAAAAGTCAAAACGTGAAATTATCTGCTCACCGAAGTATTCTCTCAATAACTCCATTGATCGATGCGATGTGTGGGAAGAGGCGCCGACTTGTTGAAACCAAATGTCGCGGAGATCACGAGCTCGAATTTCAGGCGTAAAATAGTCAGTTATCATGGCGCGATAACGGTCGCCATTGACGGTTACGTTCTCACCAGCATCATTTTTGAAGAAATATGGACCGATGCTGCATCAGCCCACAAACCACACCAAACCGTTGTTTCTTCTGGATGAAATGACAGCTCTTTAATCTCTTCAGGTTGCTCTTCGTCTCAAAGGCGGCAATTTTGCTTGTTTACATACCCATTGGGTCAGAAATGGGCCTTATCGCTGAACAAAATTTGCTTCGAAAACGTCAGATCTTCTTGGAACTTTTCAAGAGCCCATAGAGCGAAGCGATGTTGCTTGGGAAGGTCGAGCGGCTTCAGTTCTTGCAAAATCTGTATTTTGTACGCATTCAATTTAAGATCTCGACGTAAAATGCGCCAAGTCATTCCATACGTCAGTCCGAGTTGCTGCGAACGGCGCCGAATCGACTCTCCACAGTCTTCGTGTATGCTCTCAGCTACGGCCGCTATATTTTTTTCCAGTGCGTGCTGGACATGATCTATTCGGTCGAATATTATTCAATAATGAATGCTGAGTCCCAAGATGGGTGATGGTGTTGCGAAGAGTACGCTCAGTAGGCCCATTATGTTGACCATAAGTTGCGCAGAGCGTGCGAAACACATTCTTTAGAGAACGTGAATTTTCGTAATAAAGTTGAAGGATTTGTAAACGTTGTGCAGGCGTAAGTCTTTCCATGCTGAAATGCCAAACAGTACTGAACAAAAATAACATAACAGCTTGACAGGACTCAAGCGTGATCTGTCAAAAAAAGGCATTAAAAAAGTGCCTCTACTTGGATCACCCTTCATTTTAGTGAACATATAAGTGCACAGTATGGAAGGGGGGCAAAGCGTACGGCGGGTGAGTGCTGCCTTGAAGCTTTTGCTGCTGCTTCAACACATATTTACATATATACAATGTACTAGTACATAGTGGCGCTAAGAAAATTGCTTTAGCATGCAACATCAATCATGACAATTGAGCTAGAGATTATGTGAATTGAAAAATGTAATTTTACGAAAAATTAATATTGCTCGTATTTGTAAAAATATTATTATTGACGGCTTAAAGTCCATTTTAATTTGATAAATCGGCGAAATCTCGAAAAATTTTGTCAACTTAAGTGGTTTTAATGAATGAAAAAAAAAGTTAAAATATTAAAATATCAAAAAAAAAAAAAAAATTGTGTCCAACATCACATTAAAAAAAATATTATAATAAATATGCAAATTAATAAACTCAAGCAAATTGCCTAAAAAAAATATAAAAAAATATTCTTTGCGCATGTGCAACTCCTAAATACACTTGTCGTGGCATGAAGCTCAAGTAAATATCGGTACATTAATAGCTCACCTACTCAGTGGTTACACCTACCTACCTACATGCATTCATACAAACATATGTACATACAAGGTAATAATTACTATTTTTAATGTTGTTGGCATACCAATCAAATACTTGAGCCATTTTGTTCACAAAAACTCCCTGAGGCGATAATTGTCATTCAGCAACGCCTCAAAATAACAATAGCAAAAACAAAAGCTGAAATGTAATCAATGGAAGCGCCAAATTGTCAATATATATACATATGTATATTTGTTTTCATAAAGTTACAAATTTTTATTTAAATTTATTTGCTTTTCAAGTTTTTTTTTTTTGTTGTTGCAAATTTCCTCTTTTTGCTCTATTTGCCTCAAATGCTCATGTGTGGTTGGTGGTTGACTGCCTGTCTTGCGCCGATCTCAGACGAGATAGTCATGTTAATTTAAACGTTTGCAATTTGTTGTTGTTACTGAAATTTAAATCGCATGCGCATTGCAATTGATCATTAGATACCCACTCCACTCGAAAGCACGAACCACAAACTCATGCGCACAAACATACAAAGCAGCAATGTGTCTATGAGATGCTCATGGAATGGAGAATATGCCTGATAGACAAAACGATTGGTTTTGAGCTAACGAAATACTAACTTTAGTACCTACTCATTTTTCTCCTCTCGAGTTAATAACAGCGCGGCAGTCGTTTTTGGAGTTACTAAGTGAAGCAATGCCCTTCTCCACCTGATCTTTCCAACTGAACACAGCTTCGTCTCTTCCGCTGCTTCAACTGGCGTATATTACAGGGAATACTTTCAAATCCGGAGTGTGTCCATCCATCCAGACCTATTCTAGCTCACGGCTAGGTCTAGTCCAGCCACTGTCTCGTGATTTATTAAGCTCATCGTCATTGTCAATGCGAAATGGATAAATTTTCTGCGAACACTTTCTCTCGAAGACTCCTAGTGCCGACTCATCAGATGTTGTCATCGTCCGTGCCTCCCCACCATATAGCAGGACGGGAATGGTAAAAGACTTGTAGAATTTGGTTTCTGTTCGTAGAGGTAAGACTTTTTTTGTGCCATTAACGGATGTTTACAATAATATTCGCAATATCCGAGTTGTTAGCACTGTGTACTGTCTTTCCGAAGGTCAGGTTTCGAGTCCTGGCCGTGACCATCATCCAAAATTATAGAAAATTAGTTTTTCTAATCACTGATAGCCCCTCAGCTGGGAATGTCAAGGCCTCCGATTGTATTTCTGTTATGAAATAAAAGTTTCTCATAAAAATCCATGAGCCGTTCGAAGGTGACTTACTATAAAGTAAACTGTAGATTCCTCCATTTGTTGGATAAAACATCAAGATGCACACCATAAATTGGCTGACGAGCTCGGCCGAAAATCGCTTCAGTGGTTAGTTGAAACAACAGGTTAGTTTAGAAGGGTTAATTCCTTGAGAAGTTCCACATAGACGTTACGACGTTCATAGTGTTACCAGAAACACAACATACGACTAAAGCTGAACTGTAACTGTAACACTTCCGGCTGTCTCCCAGTTTGAAGAGCATTGCTGCTCTCTTAGTGAATTAAAGCAGGCGTTTCGGTTCTTTATACATTGCTTACTGAAGATAGAAGTATGATAAACATGAACGTAAGGGACGCCAGCAAGAAATGCCTTATCCAACTACAGTAAGAACTTAGTAGACTTCACATCATATGATTTGCTCATATTTTTCACTATTCTACAGACTCTTGAACCCAGAGTGTTTGTTGTTCGTGTTCCCCTTCTCTGAGTGGAACTTACAATTTCCAGGCTACGTGATTTTCTGAAAGAACTTTATCTTTAACCAATTCATCCGATATTTCGTTGTCTTCTAGGCCCTTATGCCATGATAGCCAAAAAAGTTGCACATTCCTTTGATTATCCAAACTTTTGATTGCCTCTTTACATAGTGCCCCCACTACCCACCTTTAGAGCAATTTGTCGGCCAACTTGTGTCTCCCCATAGTCTGCCTTTAATGTAGCTGTAAGAAGCTAATCAAAAATCAGGCGTGTGACATTGTAGCTTAGTCGTATTCTTAAGCCAAAGTTATGCTAATGAGCCTGCACAATCTGATTATCAGCTAATTTGAGGAAAGTAGTGTTGCAGCAGTTAGGAATGCCTTGTACTTTGCGACTAGGTTAGCCAGTAGTGTCTTCAAAATCGCATGCAGCACTGCCGATAGGTTGGTTTTCAGAGCTGCAGTGATGCTTCGCATCGAGAATCTGAAGATTCTTTCCAGCTTTTGTATTTGTTGTATTTTCCACAGCCTTTACCATACTATCGCACCAAAGAAAAGTATTGGCTTAATGATGGCAATGAAGATCCAATGTGAAAGGGGTGGAGCAACTGAACATCGTCTTACAAGTATAAATGTATGTTAATATGTTTTTTACCCGCTCACAAGTTCAATGTGGAGAACTACCAAGACAGCTTGCTATGCACGACTATTACTGAGTACTTAAGGTTTAGTTTAGTGATCTCTCTGAACTTTTATTGCAGTCATTTGTGTATCAGAAGTGTTTCCACTGAGGGTTATTCACACGACTTCTTATCCAACTAATAATTACTAAAAAAAAACCCACAAGATTTGTAATTGGCTCCCTTTTTAATCTCTCCTGATTCCCGTTTCGTAAATTTGTCGATTACAAAAACTCGCGTCATACTAACTTTTTAGAAGCTTCGAAGCGAGAGAGAGAGTTTGAGAAAAATTATTGCCACCTGGAACACAACTTGTGTTAATTAAAAACATTCGCCAAACGACAACAATCATACCTTCAAGCGCGTCGTCAAACTCTCGTATGACATGAGAGACAGGGAAGAAATTGAGCTCTCTATGATTAAAAAGTCGTAGAAGAAAAAATCGAAGCGTGAGGACTTAAATAGCTTCAGTTCGACCAGAAGGTTCACTATATTATAGATTGCGCTGAAAATCCGTTCTATGAATTTATCCTATAAGTTTTGTCCTTTGCTTCAAAATAGGCCTCAGTTTTGGCAATCATCTCTTCATTTGATGAAAATTTCTTCCCAGCGAGGTTTCTTTTGAGATCTGAGGACAGGAAATAGTAGTTTGGGGGCAGATCTGGAGAATACGGTGGATGCAGAAGGAATTCGAGCCTAACTCATTGATTCTTGCCATTGACTTGTGACATGGTGCATTGCGTTGGTCAAACAGCTCTTTCGTTTTCTTCAAATGCGGCCGTTTTTCGGTCCTTCAAACGAATGTAATAATCGGTGTTGATGTTCCTTTCTTTCTCAAGGTAGTCAATGAAAATTATTCCATCCACATCAAACGCCATAACCTTACGTTTTTCCACGCTTTTAGCGGGTTCATTGTGTAAAGTCCACTCGGATGACTGTCAATTGGACTTCGGAGTGAAATGATGGAGCCATGTTTCAACCATTGTCCCATATCGACGCAAAAACTCGAGCTTATTACGCTTGAACATCTTCAAACACTGTTCCGATTCATCAACTGGTCGTTGTTTTTGATCAAAATTAAGATCGATCAAATTTATACATGCGTCTTTTGAAGGTTAGGGCTAACTAAAAATCATAAGAATTTAATTCTAGTACCGCCATCTATGTGTCAATCCGGCGACTTTCCGATTTCTGGAAGGAAACACAGATTGAGCGCTAGGATTGAGAGCACAACTAAAAAGAATTCAAAATTACGAAGTATACAGCAACTGCACACATTGCACTTCTCAGAAAACTCAGAAGAAACTGGGCTTAACATTAAGGAGGTCAGGTTTTGCTCTCCATTTAGGCCCGTCCACCAACTGTCTGATATTAGCCAACTTACTCAAGCGAGCGAAAATTAGATTCGAGTGTATAGAAAAGAGAGAGGGAGTGACTGTTTCAAAAGCTTGTCTTATTAGAAGCATTGAAAAAAATATCCCAGATTATAGATAGTACGCTGGAATTTTCAGAAAAACTCTTGAACTCAGAGTTTTTGATATTTTTAAGGAGACAAGCTCATATGCACTGGAAGTGAAATGAGATTTGATATCAAGGACGGACGCATATTATTTTATTCTCCTCTCTTTTCAGAAACTCTCTTTTCGTAGGTTATTTTGGAAACTGGTTCAATTTCAGCCATACTTTTAGTAGTTACACTCATAAAATTTTGAGGTAAAAGAGCCAGATGAAATATATATAAGTATATATTTTTTAACATACATAGAGGACACGCATTGTTGCGGTTATTATCATTGAATGCCTCCGGTCTTGCAGTTAGCATACATACATATATACGTTTATGTAGGTAATAAACATTTCGCGTGCACTTTTTAGTGTGAGAATTGTTGAATTGTTGGCGTTGCAATGTCATCTTCTCCGCCGTGTCTTCGTCATTGTCGCCGCCAGACATCTCAACAATTAATCAACGAAAGCAATCAGACGACTGACTGACAAATGCAAGTGAATAAATTTTTCTTTTTTAATTTTTTTTTCTTTTTTCTCTTTGTGCATTTGGGTGGGAGTTGATTTTGAAGTGCAATTTTGTGAAGTGTGACTGGAATTCATTAATTTCAATGATAACTTAATTCTTTGCTAATTATTTATGTGTACTCGCATTTGGTTTCTCAGTAATAATTTACGATTAATGAATGCTGGGAGTTCCCAATAACTATTGTAATATGGAAAAGGAAAAAAATTACTTTTATTAGTGCAATAATTCCTACCTGCGAATAAGTTTGTTGATTACTTAGTTTTGGTAAACTAGTTCAGGTAGTAGTTGCTGCGAAATGTCACTTGATGAAAATATGAGTGATGAGGAACTTCTTAGTGCAATAATGTGCTCAATTTGTACTCTTGCAAGTTGAGGTAACCAACAGGTGTGTATCCTTCGTGCAGTTCTGAAAGAGAAAAATTTAGTGGTCCGACTCCGGCATATTAAGTTTATGGTTTCTATGACAACTTATCGTAGTGTCTGTTCACTAGAGATGCCGCTGCAAGCGATCTTCGGTTCTGAAACAAGCGGTACCCTATATCACATAAATCTGCCTCTGCTAGATTAAAGTTGTGCGTTGAATCTGGAACACTTACCTGAAAACAACTGAAATGGTGATCAAGATAACAGCAACACACAAAGGATTTTTTTTTTTCATAATGGCTAGTGGCAATTTGGTATGTTTCACTACACCGAAACAAATATTGAAAAAGTGGAAAGTCCCAGAATTTTGATTTTGAACTAAGATTTAAAAAAAATATCCTATTTTGTCCTGTGTTTACGGCGGTGACTTACAGAGGGTTTCAAGATCGGAGCAAGGTCATATAGGAATCAAGAAGGTAATGTGGTGACAGACGTCCAGAGCATACTTAATGTATGGAGAGAACAGTTCTCCAACCTGCTCAATTGCAGTGAAAGTGAAAATCCCGGTGATGGCGAACCAGAAACCTCAATCGATACCGATGGTACAGATCACTACCCGACTATGATGAAGTTCGAATAGCGATTGCCCGAAGAACTGACAAGGTGCATGAATCAGTTTCTTTGTAGAATATGATCGGACGAAAGCATGGCCGACGAATGGAATCTAAGTGTTTTCTGCCAAATCGAAAAAGGGAGACCTCACGGTCTGCGCCAATTATTGTGTGCTAAGCTTCTTTAATATCGCATATAAGGTCATATCTAGCGTATTGTGTGAAAGATTAAAGCCCACCGTCAAAAAACTGATCGGTCTTTATCAGTGTGGCTTTAGACCTGGCAAATTCACCATTGACCAGATATTCACCGTGCGCCAAGTCTAGGAAAAGAGCCGAGAGGAACGAATCGATACACACCACTTTTTCACCGATTTAAAGCTGCCTTCGACAGCACGATAAGAAACTGCCTCAAAACTCCATACTTGTACTATGTAAAATGACGCAGGATTATACCAAAAGTGCAGTCAGAATTGACAAGGACCTCGAGAAGCCGTTCGATACCAAACGAGGTTTCAGACAAGGTTACTCATTATCGTGTGATTTCTTCAATTTGATGCTGGAACTTCTTCATAATCAGATAATGGAACCTATTTTCAATCCTAAACGATTTGCTAATTGGGTTCGCCATTTTCTGGTGTTTCAGTTTTACTGTTATTCAGTAGGCTGAAGAAGTGCTCTCTCCATAAATGAGGACAACGGTCTCGAAACCTACTATATGTGGCCGCAATTTTCATAGAATTTTCATGCCGTTAGGAATATCGATTTTTCTGAAGAGATAGCGACTGCGCTCGAAGTTTAAAGGTGAGATTAATTTCGTTGATAGCATACAAATGTTAAGTACGATACTTGAGAGCGAATGAGACTGTGAGAGGAATTAGATGGTTTCTCAAGTAGCTTCATCCACAATCTCAATCAGCTTGACCCTTATGATATCATTAAAAGAGGAAGAGCTTAAGCTGATTTAGGCGGTTAGGTAGTGACGCGCATTAGCCTTAAACAGCTCCTTAACAGAGAATAAAAACTGAATATTGAATACCGGTCTCTGTGGTTTCATTTCTTCCATTTTTTCGTTGAATCACTGAGTTATCCATGGTGCAGTAGTGTAAGTTGTCACATATCACACAAGTAGCTTGGATTTTCACAACGAAGAATCGCGCAAAAGCGGTGTCGGCAACTGTATGCGGAATGCCAACTATCTGGTGAATCTTATAAGTTCTTTATCGTCCATTATTACCCTTGTTTAGTGGAATATCAAGATATAAGCATGTGGATATCTTCTATGGAAAAATTGTGCAAATGGAACGTGATTCTACTTTGCTTTATCATGAAACAAAAACACATAATATATACAGTTACATTTGTTCCTTAGTTAATTTAACGCAACGATTTCAAAAAGGCTTGACGTCAACAATTCGTGTGAGCAAAAAAAAAAAAGAGTTAAATCAGACGTAGATCACTATAACAAACCAACCAGTAACAAACAACGCTTAGGCCGTATTAAATTTAATTATTGAAAGCATTAACCGGCCAAACATGACCACAGCCGGAAGACTCTCAAAAAAAAAAAATTAATTGACGTAAGTAGATACATATTTACATATGTATGTACGTATGTAATTACTAAAACAGTTCTTTTGCTCATATTAGCGTTTCTTTACTTTTTCTTTCATTAGATATATTCTTAGATATCTCATTTTATTCGCGAATCTTTTTGCAATAATTAAAAAAAAATCTAAATTTTTACTTAAATTAGTACAAAATATGTTCAGTAGAGCTGGTCAATTCGAGGCATTGCCTTTTTCAAAATAGCTTCTTACCTCAATCTCAATACATGACGTCAATAAATTCTCATAAAATTTTGCATAACAAAGGTAGGCTTACTGGAAAGGTATTTTCACCACAGTTCAAAATCATTACATAAAAGGACAATTGGAAAGTTCCCGGCTTGACACATAGATACCTCTACTAAAAATAAATCCATATCTATTTTTAATTAGTCCTAACCTTCAAAACACGCGTGTATAAGTTTGACAGCTGTCGGTTCGCCAGTTTGTGAATTATAGCATTTTGAGTGAAGCAACTTTTATTATTTCGAAAAAAAAAATTGATGAAAACCAATTTCGCGTGTTGATAAAATATTGCTTTTTGAAAGGGAAAAATGCAGTTGACGTAAAAACCTGGCTTGATGACGAGTTTCCGGATACTGCCCCAGGATAATCAACTCTCAAATATTAGTATGCTAAGTTTCGACATGGTGAAATGAGCACAGGAGACGGTGAACGCCTAAAAGAGGTTTTAACGACGAAAACATCGAAAAATCCACAAAATGATTTTGAATGGCCGTATTGAAATTGAATGAAAAAGCTGGTACTCCAAAGATATCAACTGCATATGTACATCATATCAATCACGAATATTTGGGTATGCGAAAGCTCTGTGCAAAGTGGGTGCCGGACGAGCTCACTTTTGACCAAAAACAACGACGAGTTGATTTGGAGCAGTGTTTGGAGATGTGCAAACGGAATAAACTCGAATTTTTGGGTCGATATGTGACAATGGATGAAACATGGTCCCAGCATTTCATTCCAAAGTCCAATCGTCGTTCATCGGAGTGGACTGCACACGATGAACCCGCCCCAAAGCGTGTAAAAACACAACAGTCGGCTGACAAGGTTATGGCGACTACCTTGAAAAAGGAGGGACCATCAAAAGCGATTATAACTTTGGGGTATTGGACCGTTTGGATAACAAAATCGCCGAAAAACTGCCGCATTTGAAGAAACAGAAAGTAATGTTTTACCAAGACAATGCATCGTGTCAAAAGTCAGTGAAATCGATAGCAAAAATGAATTGGGCTTCGAATCGCTTCCGCATACACCGTATTCTCCAGATATGGCCCCCAGTGACAATTACCTGTTCTAAGATCTCAAAATAATGTTTTTGTCGAATGAAAAGAGGTGATCGCTGAAACTGAGGCCTAATTTGAATCAAAGGACAAATCGTACTACAAAAATGGTTATTTAATAGTTAACCTTATAGATACTTCCTACAGTTTCAAAATATTCCCAACATTTGGTGCTGGTTCAAAAAATGTTCCCTTGAAGTATATAAATTATATTGTAATTTAGAATGGTTGACCAAAATAAGTTAAAAATGTCTACAACATTCCAAAAATAAGGGACTCATGAATTTAAAAAATTCTTTTGGACCACCCTAGAATCCGTGAAAATCTATTTTTCGTACGGAACAGTTACCTTAAAAATTAGATTTTGCACTAAAAAGTCCTTTCAAGCGAGAAGGGTGAAAACGCTTAACAAGTGAATGGGGAGAGCGCAACTTCTCAAGCATCGTGAGAAATCTTCTTCTGCATTCGTGTCTTCTCTAACGGAAGGAATTAGAAAATGTCTGAGTGCTCGAACGGTTCGAAGAAAGCCCGTGAAGCTAGATGAAAGCACTGTAAGGCTCTAAAAAAGCCACTGCTTTCAGAAATAACCGCAAAGTGTGTTCGGAATGGGCTCTTCACCACCAACACTTTATCGAAGGAGATTGGCCGAATGTGTTACGGTCCGACGAATCTAACTTTAAGGCAAGCTCAGTTAGAATAACTAGATTACATAATTCTTAAAATGGGAGAATTTCACACACCATATACGTATTTGGTGCACTCATTGTGACGTTTGTAAGACGACAGTTTGGAGAGGAATACCACCCAGATTTTATGTGGTGCCACTGTCAAACATGATGGAGGCGACAATATGAACTGGCGCTGTATGGCTGCTAATGGGATTCGCGAAACGTTCACTTGCGTAGGTTGCCTAGATAGTCAAAACTACTTAAATGTACTGAAATGTACTGAAAACTTTACTTTAACTTTTATTAATGAAAATTTTGGGCGAAACTAATCTAGGTGGTGTCCCGTTGTAACGAGACAATGCTCCTTATCATAAATCAGAAACTCCAATGAGCTTATTTTGAAACACTAAAAGATTGATTTGTTAGATTGGACCACGCGGTATGCCGATCTAAGCCCCATCGAGCATGTACATATGTGCAATTTTATAACGTAAGATAAGGTAATACAGCAGATCATAAATCAAATAGCCATGAGGAATGCATTGTTTGGAGAGTGAAGCGTCATAATCATCTTCAAATCAGTGGGTGGACCAACTAAATATTAAAATTTTTCTGATTTATTCCTTGTGTTTATAGGATTTTAATCATAAAAAATCAGAACTTTGCTTGATAAATACAGTTTTATCCATTTTGCGAATTCCAAAATAAACGTAAACAAAATACATTTCAAATATTTTTTTTTTAAGAAATCCCTTTTTTTATTATAAAGTTTGAACCTTGGCATTATATGTGAAAATCTACATCATTCAAATGACCACCTCGTGAAATTTTGCAAACTTCGATTCGTTTGATCCGTTTCGACCACATTTTGACACATATTGGGCGGTATCTCAGCCATAACTTGATGAATATTAGTTTTTAGGGGCTCAAGAGTTAAAGAGTTTATCCGCATAAACACGTTATTTCGCGTAGCCCCACAAGGAAAAGTCCAAGAGTGTCAAATCGCATGATCTCTGTGGCCAATTTACATCGCCAAGACGAGAGATTACGCGGCCGGGAAATTTCTTTCGCATTAAAGTCATATTCACTCGTGTTTTGTGACATATTGCGTTATCTTGTTAGAACCACATATTGTCGAAGTCGTATTCTTCAATTTAAGGCTAAAAATAAGTCGGTTATCATACGACCATAACGCTCCGAATTTACAGTGAGAGTCTCGCCGCTATAGTTTTCAAAGAAGTAAGGTCCAATCAAACTTCCGGATCAAAAAGCGCACCATACAGGAAGTTTTTTTTGGGTGTAATGGCCTCTCTTCAATTATTTGAGGACTCTCGGATCCCCAAATTACACACATTTGCTTATTTACGTATCCACCGAGTGAGAAATGTGACTCTGCTTGTTTTTCTAGTACCCAGTCCACGTAACTCTGGCGTTGTGAGTAGTCAGCTGGCTTCACTTGTTGTGTAAGCTGAATTTTATATGGATTTAGTGTAAGTCCAAGTGCAAAATACGCCATAATGTGCAGTGAGGAAGCTCTTGAGAACGTCGAGAAATAGACACATTCGGCTCGTCGGATACACTTTCACTTACAGCCGGGATATTTGCGGTAGAATGAGCAAACCGATGATGCACAGGCCTTACATTATCTTCAAATTTTCTTAAAATTTTACCAATTGCTTGAGTAGTTGGACGCTTATGTGTTCCATAATCCCCTCTTAAATCAAGAAAGGTGGCCGCGTTAGGATCACCATTTTTGTAGTACGTTGCAACAAGTTTAACGTGTTGTGCGGTTATTAAGCTATCCATTTTCACAAATGTCTGACTTTTAGAAGTTTGAAATTTGGAAAAGCATCGAAATCGAATTTGTAATAAATTTGAAATGTACATGAAAGATATAAAGGCCGAAGATAGCACTTCTGTCTTGCTTTTTTTTTTTTTTTTGACTTTTGTAAAAATATTTTTATTATAATATTCTACAATAACAGCCAAAAAAAGAAATTAAAACTCTTCGATCCTGCCAGGAGTCGAACCTGGAATCTTCTGATCCGTAGTCAGACGCGTTATCCATTGCGCCACAGGACCCTGTATTTACACTTATGAAAATTTAGCTATCATAGAGTTTTCAAAAGTTTTCCTTTATACGAATTTTGTGAAAAATAAAAATTTAATTAAAAAAATATGGTTACAATTTATTTAAATTTTTTAGCTGACATAAATTCTTCTTTGCATAAATTTTATTAGTTTTACTAATATAAATTAAATAATATTAGTTCTAAAAATATAATATATGTATATATATAAATATCTTGTATATATTCGTTAGGTCTGCGAATAGATTTTTAACAATTTTTCCTACCGGGAAGTGAACCAGGGATTGACCTTTTCGAAAATATCTTATTTGGGCTTCGATTTGCTTGAAATTTGGTACATAGATAACCTTTTGCTAAGATTAGTAGGAAGAGTATTTTTCTCTTCGGGAAATGGACCATGCACCGACCTATTCTAAATCTTATTTATGAGAATCGATTTGATTAAGATAACATTTGATCTATTCTTCGATTTGGTTATAATTTTGGATGATATGTCCTAATGGAATCCTTTAGCTTCCCGGAAATGGCCTATAGATTAGGGGAAAAGTTCAATTTGCTTGAAATATTTCTTTACGAGAAAGGGATCACAGACAAACTGACAAAAATTAGGATAATTTGGATGTCTGCATGGGTCCGTGCGCCATGTAATATTTTTGTAGCCGAAGACTGCATTCGGTTAACTTCAATACATTCATTTTGACATTTTCGTGAAAGACTTTATGTGGTGAATTAGCGAAAAGCACATACAAATTCACTTACAAAAATTTAAATATTTTGATCTAGATGATGCTTGCCTAGAACTTTAAAAATCCCTAAGAAATCTTGAAAATTAACACCCGCAAATAAAAAAAATTTATAAATCGATCCTGCCAGGAGTCGAACCTGGAATCTTCTGATCCGTAGTCAGACGCGTTATCCATTGCGCCACAGGACCCTGTATTTTACAGCCAACAATGCAGTTCAAAAACAAGTCAGCACCTAACGATTAAAATGTTAAAAGTTTTTTATATATTTTTTATATATATTTTTTCATTGTTTAACAATTATTTTCTTATTAACAATTCCATATGCATTTATCATTATTTTATTAATTTAAGTATTTGCTTGTTAAAAGCGCGCCATTCATCACCGCCCACAGCAGATGGATCTACGCATACCACCAGATCAGGGTGAATGATGCGATGATAGGCACACACACACATACCGAAACAGTAAGTGCCAATTGTCAGCGATCGTAAAAATGTAATTGACGCCGCTTGAGGCTGTCAAAGTCAACTGAAGCAACCGAAAGTCACTAAGCATTTGACAGCAATCATTTATGAAAAGCAATTTTTTTGCATTATGTTGCTGTTGCAGTTGCAGTTGCTGCTGCTAAGCATACATACATGCATACATGCGTACGTGCTAAGTATATGCGCTGACAGTTAGATGTTTTGAAGGTTTATTAATTAAGAGTTAAAAAAGAAAATTTTTTCAGCTATATGATTTTTTTTGTTGTTGTAAGAATGGCCTATAAAATGTGCAAAAGTAAATATTTAGCGGCGCGCCAATGAGTTGCAAGAGTCTACGCCACATGCACACTGGGTGAGGAACTGATAAAAAGTCTACCAGAAGTGAGTGGAAGTAAATTTGATCGATCGAGCAGTCTGTACAATATATAAAAGGTGATCCAACTAGAGGTACTCTTTCCAATAGCCTTTTTTTGACAGATAACGCATGAGACGTGCCAAGCTGTCATGTTATTTTTGTTCAGTATTGTTTGGCATTTCATTATGGAAAGACTTGACGCCTGTACAAAGTTTACAAATCATTCAATTTTATCACGAAAATTCACGTTCTGTAAAGAATATGTTACGCCTGAATCGCTCAACTTATGGTCAACATAATCGGCCTACTGAGCGTACTATTCGCAAAACCATCACCCATCTTGAGACCCAGCATTCATTATTGGATAATATTCGACCGAATAGACCACATCCAGCACGCAGTAAAGAAAAAATGGCGGCCGTAGCTGAGAGTGTACACGATGACCGTGGAGAGTTGATTCGGCGCCGTATGGAAAGCATAGAAAGTACAGATTGTGCAAGAACTGAATCCAAGCGAAATCGCTTCGCTCTATGGACTCTTGAAAAGTTTCAAAAAATTCTGACGTTTTCGAGCCAAATTTCGTTCAGCGATGAGGCCCATTTCTGGCTGAAAGGGTATGTAAACAAGCAAAATTGCCGCATTTGAGACAAAGGGCAATTTGAAGAGATTCAAGAGCTGCCATTTCATCCAGAAAAAACAACGGTTTGGTGTGGTTTGTGGGGCGGTGGAATCATCGGTCCATATTTCTTCAAAATTGATGAGAGAGAGAATGAGAGAGTAACCGTCAATGACGACCATTATCGCGCCATGATAACCGACTGTACGATGCCTGAAATTGAAGCTCGTGATCTCCGCGACATCTGGTTTCAACAAGACGGCGCCACTTCACACGTATCGCATTAATCAATGGATTTATTTAGAGAACACTTCGGTGAGTAGATAATTTCACGTTTTGGGCCGGTCGATAGGCCACACCGAGAACGAGTGATATCACACCGTTAGACTTTTTCCTGTGGGGATATGTAAAGTCAAAAGTCTATGCGGACAATCCCGATTCAGGCCTTGGAGCAACTGAATCCTGCAATGCACTCATTTATCGGCTATTTGATTTCTGAAATTCAATTCCCAATCGTTAGTGTTGCACTAGCAATTTTTATTTCTCTTGAAAGTGCTGTCAAAGGATTTGAGTACTGTCAGATAAATTTAATTTCCCTTTTCATCAAAGTTTTTATGCCACGTGTTACTGTTCTTGAAATTAAATTCCCAAATTTTTGATTTTGATATGCAGTTTGAAATTAATTAATTACTACGTCTGATGATACCTTAATATACAATTTCTGAAAATAGAGTTTTGATCTCAAAACTCATACTGGATTCAATGAGAACTTACTCACTATATTGTGTACGTACATCCATTCATAAAATTATTAAGTCCGCGATAAAGAATACTAGCCTGTCAATGTATCTTTTCACAATAAATTTCAATATCAAAAGTAATTTTTATTACAAAAATACTGTTTAAATTCATTTTGCATACATAAAAACGTTCAAAAAGCACCGCCTCCAGTTTAAATGGCAATACAGTGGGTTGATGTTAGAAAAAAAATGGGTTGGAAAAGTAAAATTGGATAGTCCATAATTTTCTCAAATGTTCTATTAGATAGTTGTAGAAAGTCCCAAATAATACTAAGTGAAATTCAGAGAGTTTCTTAAATAATAAATTTTAGAATAATATAATACTGACTCTTGTGTTAGTATGAACGGCAAAAATCTGCAATAATAAATAAAACTACTTAAAATGAACTAGATATTAAGCTGCTAAAGCTGTAATCCTATGAGCCTTGTCGAGGCCTTCTCGATCTAATATAACAATTTTTGAAAAAAAAGTGATATATTAAAAAAAATCGTTTTTATGGTACTACAAATAACGGGTGATCCTTTTCGAGGTATCCTACTTTTTTAAAGAAAAAACACAGAAAATTCGAATTTCATGGGGAATGTTTATTATGATGCGAAAGAGCATTCTTTGACATTTATCTCCTTTGAAGTTAATCTCTTTCAAATGTTGGCCACGGCTACATATCCGATGGTCCATCCTTTGAGTCCAATTTTCGATGACTCCTTGGAGCATTTCGACTGGTAACTGGCGAATGATATGCGTGATGTTTTGCTCCAAGGCCTGAATCGAAGCGAGATTGTCCGCATAGCCTTAAGACTTTACATATCCCCACAGGAAAAAGTTTAACGGTGTGATATCACACGTTGATTGATGCGATGTGTGGGAAGTGGCGCTGTCTTGTTGAAACCAAATGTCGCGGAGTTCAGGAGCTTCCATTTCAGGCATAAAATAGTCGGTTCCCATGGTGCGATGACGGTCGCCATTGACGGCTACCTTCTCACCGGCATCACTTTTGAAGAAATATGGACCGGTGATTCCACCGGCCCACAAACAACACAAAACCGTTGTGTTTTCTGGATGAAATAGGAACTCTTGAATCTCTTCACGTTGCTCTTCGTCCCAAATGCGGCAATTTTGCTTTTTTACATACCCATTGAGCCAGAAATTATCCTCATCACTGAACGAAATTTGGCTCGAAAACGTCAGTTCTCCTTGAAACTTTTCAAGAGCCCATAGAGCGAAGCGATGTGGCTTGGGAAGGTCGAGCGGCTTCAGTTCTTGCAGAAGATGTATTTTGTATGCTTTGAATTTAAGATCTCGACGTAAAATGCGAGAAGGCGTTCCATACGTCAGTCCGAGTTGCTACGAACGGAGCCGAATCGACTATCCACGGTCATCGTGTACACTCTCAGCTACGGCCGCTATATTTTCTACACTGCGTGATGGACGTGGTCTATTCGGCCGAATGTTATCCAATAATAAATGCTGGGTCTCAAGATGGGTGATGGTGTTGTGAATAGTACGTTCAGTAGGCCGATTATGTTGACCATAAGTTGAGCGAAGCGCGCGAAACACGTTGTTTACAGAACGTGAATTTTCGTAATAAAATTGAAGATTTGTAAACGTTGTTCAGGCGTAGGTCTTTCCATAATGAAATGCCAAACGATATTGAACAAAAATAACATGAAAGCTTGATACGACTCATGGCTGATCTGTTCAAAAAAAGGCTATTGTGAAAAAAGTACCTCTACTTGGATCATCCTTTATAAAAAGCCGACGCAAATATCAATCCTACCAGGAGTCGAACCTAGAATCTTCTGATCCGTAGTCAGACGCGTCATCCCTTGCGCCACAGGACCCTGTATCTCTGTTAGCAAATTCACTTAGATTCTTTTGTGCTCGTAAAGAATTAAGAACACTATAACTCGATTATAATTTCGTTTGAGCTAGGAAAATATATTAGTTCTGAATAAATATTTTTTCATTTGAAGCTCGTTGAAATTTCTCTAGCATTTCATCACTGCTGATTCACAATATAATAGATATAAAAAACACACACAATATAATAGATATAGAAAACTGATATACTACTTATATGGGCCTGGTTGTGAACCCTTATATTTTTGGAAAGTGTTTTGATGGGATCAATTAATACGCTAGATGTCTGAAGTTTTTAATATCAAGAGACGACAACTGGAAAGTTAAAATTTATATCATAATATGCAAATATCTAATATTCAGAAAAATAAATAAAATTTGTATTAAGAAAAGCAATGAGTTAACCCAGCACATATGTACGTAGCCTGGTGGTTTAACCATTGGTTTGTGCTGTGGACATCCCAAGGTGTTCGGATCCAATTCGAGCGAGTGTGTCTGGAAAGATGTCTGATAAGGAAACGTGGTGATTTCCGAAATAGCTATAACTTCTACCGCTCAGACTGTTTTTTTCGTTTGTAATTTTTTCACTTTTCCCAAAAAAAAAAAAAAATATATGGTCTGACACAGCTCGAAAACGTAATTGATTCTGTTGAATTGTGACCTGAAAAAGCAAACACAATTTTTTTCTTTATATAATTATTATTATTATTATTATTATTATTATTATTATTATTATTATTATTATTATTGATTTTTATTGATTTTTATAATTTTTTTATTTGAAAGAAAAACATTTGTGCATTTTTAAATAGAAATTTTATACTTCTCAGATATGCTCATTTTACTGTACATCAACCATACATATGCATATATCTATGCGCACATAAATATTTACTGCATTTTATTTTCTCATCCATAATTATTTTTAGATGCATTCTAATATTGTTCAATAAAAATGTGTGAATATTTAACTATAAAAAGTAGCGGCAATCATCAACATGACAGCAATAAATCTCAGAGATTTGTATCTTCTCAATTGCTTAATTGAAGAAATACAGTGGCGGACAAAAGTCTACATACACCCCCTGTTTTCGTTGAATTGAAAGTCCAAAAAGTTTATTGGAAAATTTAACGATACAGTTTAATTCAACTAATCTCTCTCATCATAAAAAACTAACAAAAATAACTTTTTACATACATAGCCGATCTTAGCGCAAAAACATTGGGTAATATCTGGTAACCTGATATTTTTAGTATTTAGTTGTTCCACCGTTCGCATCAACAATAGCTTGAAGCCGTCGTTGTATCGAAGCTACTAAATTTATCAATTTTAAGGGAGTAAAACTATGCCAAGCTTCAATAAGACGTTCTTTTGAGTAATGCTAGGCTGGAAATCTGATTTTTTCTAATTTTTCGCTCAAAAATCTGCCAGACATATTCAATAGCATTCAAATCTGGGCTTTCAGGTGGTGTGTGCGTGCCTTGGAGTATGATAAAGCAACCAATCCTTAACAATATGGAAAGTGTGCTTTGGATCATTATCCTGTTGAAAGTTGCAGCCTGCGCAAAGTTCCAAGCTGTCCACCCAAACCTTTAGATTAGCTTTCAACAATTACTTATATTTGAAGCGATTTATATTACCCTCAATAAAAACAAGCTTTCCAACTCCAGATGCCGCAACAGCTCCTCAAACCATTACGTTGCCGCCATCATGCTTCACTGTTGATACTATATTTTTGGAGTTAAGTGCAGTGTTTTCGTTTCTCCAAACTTTTGCTCTTCCATCGCTGCCGAATATATTGAACTGATCGATTTGTCTGTAAACAAGACTTTATGCCAAAAATCCATTCCCTTGTCTAAATGTGCTTTAGCGAACTCCAAGTGAAGTTTACGACTTTTTTTTTCAGAAATAAGAGGCTTTTTACGTGGCGTTCTACTTACGTCAATGGATAAACTAGCAAATTAGAAAACATAATTTAAAAAAAGATAGTAAAGAAAAACGCATCCTATACAGCATATCGACGTACCTGCTACTAAACCCATGGTGTATGTAGACTTTTGTCAAGGACATTTTTTCGTTTTTTCACCAAAATTGTTTTAATTTATGTTAGAGAATGGATTTGTTTTAATACATGTGACTAGAAAAAGATTTAAAATCAAACTGTATACCTACATTTTTCAGCAAAGCGATAGTACTTTCTACACAATGAATAAAGGCGGCGATGTGTGTAGACTTTTCTCCGCCACTATATATTTGCACAGAGCGTTTAATATGTAAAAAAAAAACACAAAATTATTTCCAACATTTCGGCACTTTTGTTGAATTAAAAACAATTCTAAATTTTAATGAATAAATTAAAAGGATTAAACGTGCACAATAAACGAACTTATTAAAACAAAAAAATAGATTTTTTTATTAATAGTTTTGCTGCATAATGCTGCTAAAAAGGCAACATTGTTGTCAAAAAAAAAAAATAATAATAACAACAGCAATTAGTTCAGCAGCCTGTTTTTTCTGCCGCACTCAATGCCGTACTTAAATAATTAATCGGGAGCCCATAAATTTTCGAACGTTAACTAAATTTGTCACTTTTAATATTGTTTGGTTTTTGTTAATTTATTTATTTTGTAATTTTACACTGTGGCAAAGATTTTTTATATGCCTAAAATATGCATACAAACGACATTTGCAAATGCACAAAGATTTATCGCCTTAATTAACAAATTTAATGAACTCAACTTGTCACCAATAAGTTAACAACATCATTGAACTAAAACATAGCTAGTAATTTTTTATTTTTTTTATTTTTTTAATAGCAAATTCGTTTTATGTTTGCATATTAATTTGTATTTTGTAGCTTCGATTTTCAACGCGGCACCTGTTGACTGGTGTTTAAGTGATGTGACATTCCGAGCGTGCGAACACAACGTCCAATATAAGTATGTATGCACACATATATATTGCATATACGCGTAATGTATATTCAATTCAACAACTGTAAAGCAATAAATTTAACATTCCAATATTACACAACATTGCCAAACATCGTCAATTAAAAAAAATCAAAGTCGAAGAAAAATAGACGAGCTCAATTTTACCATCACTCCGCCGTTAATCTACTAAAAAAAAAAACTATTCACTACTAACTAAATAAAATTACAAAATAAAACAACAAAAAATTGATTGCCCCGGGTGAGGCTCGAACTCACGACCTTAAGATTATGAGACTTACGCGCTGCCTACTGCGCCACCGAGGCTGTGTTTAGTGGGGTGGCAGATTGCTTAATTCAACGAATGACAAGCTAGAATGTTCTAGCTTTCGAAAGTCATTGCCATACGTGCGCAATTCTATGTTGTTAAATTTAGAAAAGAAATATATGAGTGTTGCCACCACTAATAATTTTTTTTTGTGTTGGAAATTAGAATAATGATGTGTACTAAAATTATTGTTACTGTTACGATCTTGCTGATTTCCAAAATCCTTCGAGTCCGATCACTGGCTTGTTAACTAAAAGTTGCCAACTATATTTGCAGTTTCTTATTTATAACGAATTTATTTAATGTCCTTTATTACTGTTATAATTACTCAGTAATTCGCAATTCAATTACAATTCACTCCACTAATTACAATCACTTGTATTACAACTTGCACAATGTTATATTTAATTCGATGATTTCCCAAATCCTTCGATTCTGACCACTGGATTGTTAAATAAAGGTCGCCAACTATGTTTGCAGTTTCTTAATTATAAAGAATTTACTCAACGTTCATTTATAACTCAATAACTAACATTTCGCTTTACAATCACTTATATTACAACTTTCACAATGTACAATTTTTATTTCACAGTAGTGTTATCATCATTAGCTGATTAGCTCATCAGTTGTGCTTCGCCATTTTATATTAAACTGATTGTTCGTATTAACGCCAGGAAAGACCAAGGAGTTCTTGATAATGAGTATTCTCTATTCACGCTCTAGAACATGTCAGCAACGAACGTATATGAATTCATATACGTTCTTTGCTTGTATCAAGTTTGCAAGTTTAAGCAAATTTCGTTATTCAAAAACCTTTACGAAACAAAGTTTTTTGAACTAATGTTGTGATAAAATTTTCGCAAAAAATGTAAATATGTAAAAAAAAAAATCTCCACTACAATTGTGTTCACCAATAAAATGAATTTTTTTAGTTGTCCTTGCAATAAGTTAAATCTACATACACATGTATATAAATCCTTTTTAAGGATTTGATTGGTTAATTTCAAATTAACTTGTTTATGAAAGAATGAAAGTATTTATACAAAAAAAAAAAAAAAAATATTGTTTAAAAAAAATTAATGCGATTCTGCCAGGAGCCCAACCTGGAATCTTCTGATCCGTAGTTAGACGAGTTATTCAGTGCGTTTCAGGACCCTGTATTTACGATTAGGAAAATATATAGTCAAATTAAATATGTGTTATATATTTGTATCTATATGTTATGATTTTTTTTAGAATTCTTCTTTCATATTCAATGTTTAAAAGATTTTTTTTAATTTATAGTTTATTTACCTGAACTAAATCTATATGTTCTTATAATGGGTTACATTTGAATTCGAAATAAACTACAAATGGTTTTCCATGAAAAAAGTGAAATGAAAGATGAGATTTCACACAAGAAGAGAAATTTTGAAAATAGATATGATATACTAGTAGTTTTTTTTTTTTATAGAAAATTTTGAACTTTTGCCAAGGATATTGAGGGATATTTACACTCATTTATTTTCCTCCATATTTAGTTGTCGTAGCTCAGTTAATGTCTTAAATATTCAAAAATGAATCAAATTTAAATAAATATTATCTACTTCAAAAATGCTTTTATAATTAACAATTTTGTATTTTCTAAGTGATATATTTTTTTAAATTTATTTATTTTATTATCATTGTAAATACTGTTTCGATAAGTTGTAAGTATTATCGTGTTTATCGATTTTTAGTACACACTGGAATCACCAATATGGCAGCACCACGTCCAACTCAGAATTAGACATTTTGCAGTGCCTCACTGTCAGTTTTGTTGACAAGAACATTTTGTTCAATTATTAAACCAGCTGAAAGGTAAAGCGTTTTGTAAAATATTTTCTAAATAACATAAAAGGTAGAGGTGCGCCATTGCAAAACAAGTTTATTTTATAGATTATTAAAGTGTGTATATTACTCTTCAATGAATTAAGTATTTGATTTGGCTCATGTGTGATAAAAATTATTTTTGTTGTTTTTTGCTTAGTTTTCTATCTGACAGTTTGCTAGCGCTGCACGCACATGTACATGAGTCAGGTGTGTTAATTTTTCTTTTTTTGCAAATACATATATATGTAAATAAGTATTTGTGTTTGTTTGCTTATGTACAAAACAAACGTGTGTTTTGTTATTGTTATGCGGGTGTACCTAGAGCGCCAGCCATGTGCTCTGCCATTTCTGCTGCCGCTAAAGAACATCAGTTGGCTTTTGCATTTGTCAATGTGTTAACTTGTTTGTTGGGTGAATTATCTGTTGCCTTTTGGTATTCTATGAAATAAACAGTGACTGAAAGATGGAAAAATTCGTAAAATAAGTGATTATAAGATAAATTTGAACATAATAATACAAGAAAAGTTTTGTTTTTGTAAAAGGTTTTTGCAAAATTAATCCATATGTAAGTGCAAATAAAATATTCTAGTCACAAGAGTGAAACTTTTTGTGGAGCAAAAGCTTTTAAGCTTCTGCATTTAAAAATAAACTGACTGTTTGAAAGTTGGGGAAAAAAAATTCAATACAAAACTGCCGGCCAAAAAAAAAAAAAACTAAATTGGCCAGTCTGACTGTTTATTACTTTTTTTTTGTATGTAATTTGTTTTTACAACAGTAATCGGAAAAATACGCATTTGACAAATACAACAAACATGTGTACGTACGTACACGGGTACGCTTAAAGGTTATTCAACCTCCCGCTTTACTCTGGCGTTGAGCTTTAGCTTAAACCGGCAGGGCAGGGTATAATAGATGCATATGATAACTGCCGGCGATTTTAGAATCCATACCTATATATATGTATATATGTATGCATTTGTCTATTTGTGCGTGTAAATATAAATATTTGTGTAGAAACATAATATCCTTGATCAAGGTTTCGTCCAAAAATTATTAAACTATTATAACACGTAAAGTGTTTATGATGTACTAATGAATAACGATGTTATGTTAATCAAATTCTCCCGAGTAATCAAAGGGAAATGGCTTTTTCTCACTCTTTCTCGCCACCTTTCGCTTTTATTTTGTAATATGTGCGCAAATAAGTTTTTCATAACTACACATTGCGTTGATTTAACATTTTTATGTATATATGTAAGGAAGGAAATACACACGTTTGCACATTTGTGCCGACCTGCACTAAGCGGCATAATTCAACTACAGTGTTGTGCGAAATAAATTATGTTGCAAAAAAAAAGAACCATCTATTTATGTATGTAAATCATAAATTAGGTTATCAAAGTCAACGCATTTGCCAAGTGAATCATACACATATATGTATATGTACATAGTAAAACAAATTTTTTTTCTGGCAAAATTAATTTATTTTATTCAAAATAGTACCCTTCAAGGGTGATATATTGATTATAGCGACCTTCCAACTTTTCGATACCATTTTTGTAGTACGATTTGTCCTTTGCTTCAAAATAGGACTCAGTTTTGGCGATCACCTCTTCATTCGACAAAAATTTCTTCCCAGCGAGCATTCTCTTGAGATCGGATAACATTAAATAATCATCAGGGGGCCTCGAATGACTGTCGATTGGACCTTGGAGTGAAATTGCGGAGCAATGTTTCATCCATTGTCACATATTGATTAAAAAAAATTGGGTTTATTGCGCTTGAACATCTCCAAACAGTGCTCCGAATCATCAACTAGTCGTTGTATTTGGCAAAAAGTTATCTCGCGGGGCATCCACTATACACAGAGCTTTCTCATACCCAAATTTTCGCGAATGATATTATGTACACATTCGGTTGATATCTTTAGAGTGCCTGCTTTTTCATTCAATTTCAATTTATGGTCATTCAAAATCATTTTGTGGATTTTTTTTATGTTTTCGTTGGTAACAACCTCTTCGGGCGTCCACTGCGTTCGGTGCTTATCTCACCACGTCTAAACTTAGCATACCAAGCCCTGATGGTTGATTTTCCTGGGGCCCAAGTCAAGTTTTTGCTTCAACTGTATTTTTCCCCTTGAAAAAGCAATATTTCATCAACACGCGAAACTCTTAACCAATTTTTTTATTTTTCTTTCAAAACATTTTGATCAGTAAAAAAGTTTTCGTAGCTCTTTGTGTATTTTTTTTTATTGATACTCTTATTTCGGGCAACATTAATCCTGCCACCGTCAATCATGTAAAAAGTTATTTTGATTCGAAAATAAGTGAAAATTCCCTAGAAAAACGTGCCAAAAAAATACTGAGGTTTATGGTGAGAATGATTTAAGTGATCATGATTTGCTCGATTCCGTTCCGGAAATTTTAATATCATAGATGAAACATCTCTGCTCGGCCAATCACTCAAAAAGCCAATCAAATTCTGTCACTGATGGAGCAAAGCAGGCAAGTAAGCCATCACGAAATAGTGAAGGCATTAGGCATCACTTACGTGAAAGTTTAGAATCAATTAAAAACAAGCTGACTACCTCAAAGCAGCATGTTGTAGGGGCGCCAAATGAATTGACACACAAAAAATAGATTGACGGAATTGTCATTGCCTGAGCTACTATATAACTTGGACCAGCAGCATATCACTTACTTATTATTTTTGGAAAATGAAATGTTTCCAGCTTTCATCTTCTTGCGCATGAAATTCAACCGGTAAAAATTGAAGCAACAATCAATACAGAGCACATTTATTATTTATATTAAAATAATTAAATAAATAAAAAATTAATTACGAAACCAGAAACTGTGAAAATCCTTTTGGCCTAACTGTCTAGATTTATTGATTTTGTCTTGCTCAGCACTGTATGTATTATCTATCAATTATTATTCGTACAAATGCACAATATATTCTTACTGTGGCATGGAAAAGCCAGTTACATACATACTAACATACAATACATATATGAGTATGCATTTGTTCTCTTCAAAGCTCTGCATACAGAATTCTCCTTGTCACACGCAAACTCCAGTTTGAAAGCTCTTAACAAAATGAATGCTTGAAGGCAAACATATTTGTATGTATGCACCTACATATCACTCATACATATTTACTTTTATATACGTAAGTATAGGGTGGCTCATGATACAAAAAGGAAGGTAGTTTTTCACTCAAATAAGTTTGACACTGAACGATTTTTTGAAGTCTTGATTTTGTACTGAAGAAACTGTCACTTTCAAGATAATTAATAAATTTTTTCTTAAAAATATTTCAAAGCAACTGAAAATAATTTTAATTTTATTACAATACACAAAAACATGAAAAGAATTGAACTTCTTGTAAGCATGATTTACTTTCTCCCTTTTTTACAATAATACTGTTTCTATTATATATTTATATTTTTTATTTATATTAATAATTTTCTTTTTTGCTATGGCAAATTAAAAATTAATTTTTTTGATAAACGAAATTGGTAACACAAAAAAATAAAGTAAAAATAATTCATTTATATCAAATAGCTAATAAATCTAAAAATATTTGAGTGGAATTGCCTTATTTTTTGTATCATAGTGTGGCTGAAGATATTATTTCTGTACTAGAAAGCTCAAATTCCTTAAATATTTTCACGATTTTTTTTTATGTTTAAGTTTTCTTAGTTAATTTAAAAAAATACTGGAATTTGAATAAATTGAAAGTATAAGACAGCTTCGCTTGTGTAGCCAAAATTGTGAGATGGAACAAAATTCCAATGAATTCCCAAGTCTGTTGTGTTTAAGGGGTTAAGGGGTTAAGCCACTCTAGAATTTTCTGAAAATGCATTTTTTTCTTTCAAATGTTACATTATGGTCTCAAAAAGGTTATCCCGAAAGATTATGACAAATAAAAATTTCTAAATGCCCCATTTTGGTTCTCTAGTTGAAGCGTCTGTTTCAGTCAGTAAGACATACTCAAAACTTTAAACGCGTTTATCTCAAAACTGCTTTTTTAAAGTTGGCCGAAAACATAACTCAAATAATGTACATCCGCTTCACTTGAAATTTTGACAACATCTTCATTATCTACAGAAGTATGTAGGATTTTTTTTTTATCTTGCATAGTTTTTTTTTTATTACATTTCGAACAATTTTTTAGGCTCAATTGTTACTTTTTCCTTTAGAGACCCGCCATTTTGTTAAAAATACATATATTGAAAAAATCCTACGTACTTCTGTAGCTATTGCTATTTGCAAGCGGAAACTGTTGAACAACTTATTAAAATAAAAAAAAATTGTTGAATTTTTGTTATTAAATCCTTTTTTTATTTAAAGAAAAGTAAAATTTCCAATAAAAATTGAATAAAATGCATGCAAAAAAAAAATTGATTATTTACAATTAGAGCTATTTCTGTGGCAGCCTTCATCAGTCACCCTTTATATCTGCGCATTATACGCGGTGTTTTCAGTGTCAATGAAATTTACATTGCGCGTCGGTAGCAGCCGGTAGATAAGAATTTTGTTGTTACGTCTACGACAACAATGATTGTATTATCACCATCTTCATCATTATTTGCATTACTTGCGTCATAGTAATTGTAATTTTTTTCTGCTGAAAAAACAAAGGTTTTTTTTTGGTTAGCACAGGTTGAATATGCATATGTACACAAAAAGAATTCACCATTTCGAAACTTATGCAATATTTATTTGTTATTTATTAAATATAAATTTTCATTTTTATTAAATAAATAAAATTTATAAGTATGCTGTGGAACAACAAATATATGAAAATACTCTCAGTGAAAGAATGTTTATAAAAGCTCAATTAAATATGTATAAGCAAATATATGTAAATGCCAGTGATTTTTTCTTATTAATTTTATTGATGTCGGATGACAATCACACGAAGGCTCAAAATGTCACTTACAAAAATTTGAATGTGATGCTGCCCACTTTCGGTGGAAAGGTGTATAAATATAACAAACTAAGGGCATGCCCATTCAATAACCACGCCTATACTCGTATATAGTTAAAATACAACATCATGCCGATTTAGGCCAAGTTTATGATCAAGCGCATTTGTGTCGCACGTTGCGATGCGCTGAAAATCGCTTAATCACAAGTGACTTTTTCGTTGACCTAATCGCCTGGGTTTTGGTGATTACAATATCGCGATATCGCCTCTACCAAAAGTCTGCTTTTCACGAGTGGAATTATCTTTCGCACTTTTCTCACAACATTCCATAACTGCTTTGAATTGAAAGGATTTTCCATTCATATATCTTCCCAGACCTCTTCTCAGTTGGGCTAAGGTCAGGGCACTGCGTCAGCCACAACGCAACTTCTATTCCACTTGAAGGTAACCAATTTTTTTGCCAACTTGCTGCAAAGCTTATGGTCGTTGTCTTGCTGATAGCGCTATTTCAGCGGTATCATCCACGCAACGCATGATAGCATATACCCCAATCATTCAACGTACATAAGGTCAGTTGAAAAGTCCCCGGCTTGCCATAGTAAAACACATTTTTTTTGGCAAAATTCATTTTTACTATTCAATATAGTTCTCTTCAAGGGTGATGCACTGATTTAAGCGACACTTAAACTCTTCAATATCATTTTTGTAGTACGATATGTCGTTTGCTTTAAAATAGGCTTCAGTTTCAGCGATTACCTCTCCATTCCACGAAAATTTCTTTCCATCGAGCATTTATTTTTTGAGATCTGAGAGCAGGAATTAAACGCTGGGAGCAAGATCTCGATAATACGGTGGATGCGGAAGCTATTCGAATCGCAATTCATCGAATTTTGCCATCGATTTCACTGACTTCTGACACAGTGCATTGTCTTCTTTTTCTTCAAATGCAGCCGTTTTCCAGCAATGAAAATTATTCCATGCGCATCCCAAAATACAGACGCTATAATCTTGCCAGCTAACTGTTGCGTTTTTCCCTGCTTTCGAGCGGGTTCATCGTGTGCAGTCGACTCGGCTAACTGTCGATTGAACTTCGGAGTGAAATGATCGAGCCATGTTTCATCCATTGTCACATATCGATGCCAAAACTCGGGTTTATTATACTTGAACATTTCCAAACACTGTTCCGAATCGTCAACTCATCGTTGCTTTTGGCCAAAAGCGTGCTCGTGCGGCAGCCACTGTGCACAGAGCTTTCTCGTACCCAAATATTCGCGACTGCTATTTCATTCAATTTCAATTTACGATCATTTAAAATTATTTGGTGGATTTTTTGATGTTTTCGTCGGTAACAACCTCTTTTTCACCATCTTCAGTGCTCATTTCACCATGTCTACACTTAGCAATTCCTTGATGGTTCATTTTACTGGCTGATACGTCCATAGTGTTATCCGATACACTAAATGGGACTAAGATCATGTTTTACTACACTTTGTGTGTTTGAAGAACATTGCCGTTCTTTTAACAAATTGATTCAGACGTTCCCCGCCAAGTGAGATCATCCTCTGCCTGCAGGAAGCCGCTCACTCACAGATTACGTGCTGTATTGTCTCTACCCTTTCCTCATATTTACTGCATTTGTTAGTGGGGCTGGCTAATCCATGTCCATGGCTAATTCCTGATCCAAGAGTACTCTATTTTTAGCGAGTTCAGCTATGAGCTATCTCATTCCCCTCGATACCCACGTGCCCTGGATTGTGAAAATTGAAATGTTCCAGACCAAAGACTGAATAGCTCATTTGACAAGGTTAACTTCGGTTTCCCTTCATTTAGTCTAGCAGTTTAAGCCGCTCATAGGGGTTATGAGTGGGATATTAATGCTCTTTTATGGATTCTCTGTTGTTTTCCACCAAGAAGCCTTTATTCTCAATTTAAACTAATTCATTGCAGCAGGAGAGCGAATATGTAAGCTAGTTTCTTACAGTTCAAGGCTCTATGCAATGGTGGGTTGTGGATGGACATCGGAAAAATGCGGTATGACTTATGCCTGCATCCCAAATATTATCGCGGTAGCTGCGTGCTCTACAAGCTGTCATGATCTGAAACCACTGTAACGTGGACAGGCAGATCTGGCTCATGTTGATCACAACGTCTACGTCTGGGCTAATTCTTTATCAGTATAATAACATAGAAACCATGGCTTAGTCACATTGAGTCCAAGTATAGTTTCAAGCAACATTTTCCCAAAATTTTTTCTTTCTTTCTTAAAGTATTCGCTTTTGTGTTTCTTTCATTGGTCTTTTAAGATATTGAGAGAAATATTTGATATATTTTAAGATGAAATTTTCATAAAACACTTTTTGAGTCAAACTTTTTTCTGTAGATTTATTGTAAGCTCGAAGCAATGGCGCACGTTTACCAAAATATATTTAAAATTCCGTAAGTTTTTGTCACTTTGATTTTCAAAACAAATTTCTAATCTTCCCAAATATAGAAAAATGAAGCTGGTGAATAAAAATTTTGATAAAGGCGCACAGGGCTCCGTTACGTTGATACCAGAGGAGCCCGAAGATATGTGGCACACATACAATCTAATATCCGAAGGTGATCAAGTGCGCAGCACAACTATACGAAAAGTGCAAAATGAATCGGCAACCGGCTCATCGACAAGTAGTCGTGTACGCACCACACTCACCATAAGCGTTGAGTCCATCGACTTCGATACACAGGCATGCATGTTGCGGCTGAAAGGACGAAATATTGAGGAGAATCAGTACGTTAAAATGGGCGCTTATCACACACTCGATTTGGAGTTAAATCGCAAATTTGAACTGCGCAAAGCCGAATGGGATACAATAGCGCTGGAACGCATCGAAATGGCCTGCGATCCCACACAATCCTCCGACTTGGCAGCGGTCGTCATGCAAGAGGGTCTGGCGTATTTGTGCTTGATCACAGCCAGCATGACATTGGTGCGCTCGAAGATCGAAGTGTCGATACCGCGTAAACGTAAAGGACACACCCAACAGCATGAGAAGGGTCTGGTGAAGTTCTACGAGAGCGTCATGCAAGGCATACTGAGGCATGTGAATTTCGATATAGTCAAATGTGTGCTGGTTGCATCGCCGGGTTTTGTGCGTGATCAATTCTACGAATATATGTTCCAGCAAGCTGTGAAGGCGGATATCAAAGTACTGTTGGATAATAAAAGTAAATTCATACTCGTGCGCTCATCATCGGGTTTCAAACAGTCGCTGAAGGAGGTGCTGCAAGATCCCAGCGTTATGGTGAAAATATCCGATACGAAAGCTGTGCGAGAAGTCAAAGTACTCGAACAATTCTACACCATACTACACACTGAGCCTGCGCGTGCATTCTACGGCAAGAAACATGTGATGGAGGCTGCCAAAGCGATGGCGATAGAGACACTGCTCATTTCGGATAATTTGTTTCGTTGCCAAGATGTGAATTTGCGCAAGGAATATGTGAATCTCGTTGAGTCGGTGCGCGAGGCTGGTGGCGAAGTGAAAATATTCTCTAGCATGCATATTTCGGGTGAGCAACTCGCCAACCTCACTGGCATAGCCGCCATTCTACGCTTTCCCATGCCCGAACTGGATGACAGTGCTGATGAAGATGACGATGATGAGGATGATGACTCCGTTGATACAGAACAATGATTTTTATGCTTAGCTTAAGTTCGTCGGCTTTTAAATATAAATAAATGTATGTTAAAGAAATCTAGTTATAGGAATTAATATTATGTAATCAAACAAAACATTTTGGCTACCATTAAAACTTTATAACTTAAATGACAGTAATTTATTTGAGTATTTTTGTATCAAACTTTGTACTCGAAGAACCTTTTTTTGGGAGGCAAGAAGATTTTTTATGGGGTAAAGATCGAAAGTTGGGGACTTTTCGAAACAACAAAAGACCGAATCCGATATGTGTGCGAAGTCCTTCCCAATCCTGTAGCCATATAAGTTTTCCTGGGTTAACAAATTCAGGCGAATCGGTCTTGAGCAGCTCCTTTACGCCCCTCGAAGGCCGCATTATAAGTGACGAAGACCTGATGTGTCGATTATTTCTTCACGGGTCGTTTTCAGTATTTGGCGGATGGTGAATATGTGGTTTATAGTGGTTTGAGAACAGGTCTAAAGACACGCTGATTAGGTTCGATCAATTCATTGATGGTGGTCTTTATAGGACATTGCATGCGATATTGAAGAAGGCTTAATCCACAACAATTGGCATAGAATCAGTACCCAATCGTCAGATATTCTTTCCCCCGACCATTTTCTGCAAGGAAGCTAATTCGTGCACCTCGTCGGTTCCTTGCCGCCTTATTTAAATAGCTCTTCCGGCAATTCATCGGCACCCTCCGCTTTGTTGTTATTCAGGCGGGCAATTCCTGTACTAACTTCGTCACAGGCGTGTGATGTGGGGGAGGGGGACATATACCAACGTCATCGATTGGGGGTTCGAGCTCGCAATCTTCCGTCTTTAATTTGATACTGCGATTAAGCAGGTTGGAAAAGCGTTCTCTCCGTGTGAACATTGGTCACCAAATTACCTCCTTAGTTCCTACATGATTTTGCTCCGATCTTGAATGCTTCTGTAAGTTGCCGCAACTTTGCATAGGATTTTCGAGCATAGCCCTTGTCGGCCAGCCTCTCAAACTCTTCGTGTTCTCACATGTCGGCTTCTTGCTTTTTTCTTCTACAAATGCTTATAGCTTCCCTCTTCAACTCTCGGTATCCTTCCCAACTCTCGGCACCTTTCGCGAGATAAGCAGTCTTCTCTCCATTGCGGTACACCAATCTTCATCGTAACAGCCTGCCTTCCGATATTATTGATAACCAATTCTTTCCTTGGCAGCAATATTTAAGGAGTTTGAATTGCCGCTCCGCAGCTTTCAACTTCATAGGCTTAATGTGAGTCGACGGCCTAACCTCACGGTACGCCATTAGTACAAGGATCAGTTTTGCTAAGCTGATCAGCGCCCCACAAATTCAAACATTGAGCAAGCATTTTTCATGCCAAACATACGCCGTGTAAACACAACGCATGTCCACATAAAGCCAGCAGATCATGCGCCTTCAAACACGATTTGCGCCAGCACTTGCTCGCACAATGCCAACAACGTGGTACCAATTGGTAACTCGGCATGAACTCATTACCACCTTGGTATGGTTCTAGGCGTCTTCTGCCTTTCTTTCACAGCCATCACCATGCTCCCCGAATGGCCTCACCCATATCAAACCAGTCGGAGCAAGTTCCGAGCGCGTCCTGTTTCCCGTGGTACCATATTTAAGACCTGTATCGGAAATCTTAGCCGAAACTACTGCCATTCAAACTTCCATGCAGCTCTGGAATGTTAACCGGGTTCTTAGTCGCCTTATACGATGGGCAAATCCATTGCCGTGGGCGTATTATTATCCTCCCGGCCCACAGGGAGCAGAGTCATATGTAAAATAATCATTTCTGACCACTCCCAAGTGAATGGTGGTAAAAAACTTTCCTCATTTGAGTGAATTTGTAAATATGGCGCCATCTGCCGCTACATGAGAATTACGTAGCTTCAAAACCACATTTTCCAAAATGGGGTTTATTTTACTTTGGCTCAATTTGTATATTTCACTATGTATATGGATATATGTACACACATTAAAACAACGCATTTTTTCACTTTTCATATTTTGTCTGTGTTCGGAAATGCTCTTGTGCACATACATACATAAGTACAGTGGCGGATAAAAGTCTACATTCACCCCCTATTTTCGTTTATTGGAAAATTTAATGACACAGTTTACTTCAACTATTTAGCTTTGGTTAATATCAGGTAACATGATCTTTTTAGTCTTGAGTTGGTCCACTGTTCGCATCAATAACAGCTAGAAGCCGTCGTGGCATCGAATCTACTAAATTTATCAATTCTGAGCAGTAATACTGTCTCAAGTTTCAATAAGACGTTCTTTGAGTAATGCTGAGCTGGAAATCTGATTTTTTTATTCAAATTTTTCGCTCTAAAATCTTCCAGACATGTTCAATAACATTCAAATCTGGGCTTTGAGGTAGTGTGTGTAGCTGACTTGGAGCAACCAATCCTTAATAATATGGGCCGTACACTTTGGATCATTATCCTGTTGAAAGATCCAGACTGCGCCAAGCTTCTAACTGTCCACCGAGGGCTTCAGATTAGCTTCCAACAATGACTTATATTTGAACTGATCCTTATTAAACTCAATAAAATCCAGCTTTCCAACTCCAGATGCCGCAACCGCTCCCCAAACCATTACGTTGCCGCCGTCATGCTTCACTGTTGGTGCTATATTTTTGGAATTAAGTGCAGTGTTTTCTTTTCTCCAAACTTTTACTCTTTCGTCGTTGCCGAATATATTGTACTTCGATTTGTCTGTAAACAAGACTTTTTGCCAAGAATCCATTCCCTTGTCTGAATGTGCTTTAGCGAACTCCAGGCGAAGTTTACGATTTTTTTTTCAGAAATAATAGGCTTTTTACGTGGAGTTCTACTTTGGCAGCCGTTATCGTTCAGAACTCTTCGAATTGTTCTTGGAAGGACATACATTTTTGATGAGCTTGCGATGTTTTCGGCTAATTTTGGAGTAGTAACTTTAGCATTATCATTCACTTCCTTCAGAATAAATAATAAAGCTGATGGCTCTTTGAGTTAGTTTCTTCTTCGATGGATCAATTTTTTTTCAAAATTGTTTACATTGATCTGTACTGTTGGTCGACTTCAGTTTAAAATTTTTGAAAAATCACCTTGCGAGTTCTCCTCTTTTCTGTGCTGAAAACCAAGTTTCTTACGCCATTGGATATTTTTTTCGCGGAGCCATTGTTGATGCTAATGTGTTTAAACCACAACTAAATTCAGTAATAGCAAATTAGAAAACATAATTAAAAAAAGATAGTAAAGAAAAGGGTACCGCCATAATAACACAGCATATCGACGTACGACGTTAGTAAACCCGTAGTGTATGTAGACTTTTGTCAAGGACATTTTTGAGTTTTTTTACCATATTTTTTTTAACTTTATGTTAGAGAATGGATTTGTTTTA
Organism: Neoceratitis asiatica; assembly: GCA_030068015.2. Lineage (NCBI taxonomy): Eukaryota > Metazoa > Arthropoda > Insecta > Diptera > Tephritidae > Neoceratitis > Neoceratitis asiatica. Next base: position 66,011,208 of record CM061526.1, read on the forward strand.
ATAAATGTGATTAGAAAAGGATTTAAAATAAAATTGTATACCTATATTTTTCAGCAAAGTGATAGTACTTTCTACTCAACGAATATAGGCGGTGTATGTGGACTTCTTTTCGCCACTGTATGTATTTCTTACGCCTATATATGTACATACATATATACATGAATATTTATTTCAATAAGTATTTATTTATAAGCAGGTCCTATGCACTTTTTGAGCTTATAATAAAAGCTTTCGCTCTCTCTCTCTAAGCTGCCGCAGTTGCTCTCAACCTGTTTGTCTGCCGGCGGCTCTCTCTATTTATTTATTTATACTTTTTATTTTGTAATTATGCTTTGCATTTTGTTCTATATTTACTTTATTTGAAAATTTACTACCACCGTACATATGTATTCAAGTATTTTGCACAAGCATATTTGCGCTGCTCGACACTCCTTGTTCGTTCGCTTCGGCTCGAGTCGGGTGCAACGCGATGGAGTTCTTACTCGAGCTATCTTAGCTGCGCAGCACACTCAAAGTCAAAGGTTATTGAACTGTGCCACAACATGGAGGCGAGTTTCAATGCCATGGTGTCCATTGCTGCTTACGACTAAGTGTGTATATATGTATGTATGTATGTATGCACATACAAATACACTTCAATGCCTGCTTATGCGAATGCATTCAATAAACCCATGCAATTTTTGCAGTTTTGTGTGAGTTTTGTGCATAGAATTGAATTGAATTTCGCTCGTTGCATAGACACACTCATGAGTCCCCTGTTGACGGTTGATGGTGCGCTCGGTTGGGATGAAGTGCTTGTGGCGGGTCATGAAAGCGTCAATATACGAGTAAATAAGCTCACTTGTGACTGTGACTCGATTTTATTACTATTTAAATACATATATACATACAAATGTACATACATTTGTACATAGCCGAATGCAAGTGCATACAATACATGGCTAAGTGGGCTTTGGCCGTTGCACAGAGCGTAGTTTTCACGTTCTTTTATATTTATATGTATATCAACCATAGTACTCGTTATAAGTTTTGCGCATATTAGCTGTATATACATACATATGTATGTCTATATATTTTTTGCACTCCTCATTCTTTTTGGATATCATATTATGTTGACAGAAAATATTCAAGGGAGCACTTAAGGGTTGAGAATGATGAGAATGGATGAGAATAAATAAAATTTAAGTAAAGCACTATTATACAGTTACTCACAGAAGTATTTCGATTATGAAGAAGATTAAGAAGACCTTAAATTTTTCTAATTTTTTTTCTTATTTGTTATTTATTTTTGATAATAAAGTTTAACTACAGCTTATTACTATATAAATATTTCATTAAAAGTCGCAAAAAAAATTTGGCATCTCGGATAATCATAATAAAACGTAAAAACGTCTCAAAAGAATTTTGCATTTGACAAAAATCCACTTCAAAATTTAATTAAACGCTATTTAATATATTTTAACGTTTTTCGTAGCCACCCTCAATTTTTTCCCAAATCCTTCGAGTCCGATCACTGGATTGCTAAATAAAACTCCCAAAATTTGCTCGTTTGGCCTCTTAATCGTTATTTACTCAACGTTTTTTTAGTCCTCAATAATTACAATTCTTTACTATTCACAATGGCTTATTTTACATATCTTTATAACACACAATTATTTTCCGCTTCCCACAGTTTATCGGTTTCTGAAACACACCGCACATTGCAATATTGACGCCACTGTGTTTTCTACTCGTCTCTCCCTGTGATAGCTGCTGCCGCTCTTTTTATACCTGAGGATGACCCAAACATTCTGTTCACGCGCTCAAGAATAGGGTGATTATTCGTTTACCTGTGATAGCTGCTGCTGAAACATTCCCTTCATGCGCTAACTCGTCTGCCTGCAGTAGTTGTTGCCGCTCTTCCGTCTGTCCTTTGCACGGAGAATTTCCATCGCATTACCACTTCTTTTGTCTATCCTTAGTACTGGGAATTTCCATCGCTCTGACACTCCTTTTGTCTGTCCTTCGTATTTGGGATTTCTGTCAGAGTATTTTGCTTTTGGCTAAAATTCACTTCAAAACTTATTTAAACGCTATTTAATATTTATTATGGTAACCGCTATTTTAGAAAACATCATCGAAAAGGTTTGGGATAGATTCTATAAGCTTTGGAAAAAATTTCTTGTATTACTTTCATTCTGGCAGCAAAACAGTTTTGAGGTCAGTTTTGCATGTAACTTTGTGCTAACTGGTGCAAATCTCTAAGATAGGCCTAAAGATTATGTTTGGGCTGATAGATGAATACAAAGGAATCCACATTTTAACTTTTTGAGCCATGTGATTTGAGTCATTGGCGAGTTGAAATAAAAACTTATCACACAATATACCCCTCGTGGGAAAATACTTTGCTATTTTTACTTATTGAAATTATTTTAAAGCTTGTTATTTTTCTTTACATCAAAAAATTTTTTTTTGGTTTTTTATTATTATTATAGTATTTATAATTGAAAAAATTCAAAAATATTTAATTTAAAATATTAACAAAATAATATTTCAACTATTATAACCCTTTTCTTTGCCCTGGAATATAACTTTTCTTAAGAATGGACAAGTAAACAGCCTTAAACACTGTGCCTTTAATAATAACTAGTTTTTCAACTTCTTGAGTGGATACTCGGCACCTTTGCATGGCAGGAACTCCGTCATTCATAACAGTGGATTTAAAAATTTTAAGCTACGGTTTCTTATATTGTTTTTGTTATACTTTAGAACAATCATCCAAGGCAACAATGATACACTTGCTTTCGTCACTAAAAAACTACTGTTTTCTAAATGTCAAAATTACTTGTTTTGTATTTATTGGTGAGACAATAACATTCCTGACATTTAAAATTTTCCGTGCTACACAGCCAGAAAACTTTTTCTACTAGGTGCTTTTTCAACTTACTAATCTGCGATTTGGGGTTTTATACTGTTGTTAATATTGGCAGCTGATAGAATGTGCTGCTTTTCGCAAATTTTCTCCAAATATTTGACATCATTTTCTTACTCTCCCTCTCTCTAGCAACGTTGGCCATCCGCTCGGTGCCTTATTTTTTCAAATTACTGCACTTTGTAAAGCGTTTATTACATTTTTTTAAGAAAATCTCCTCAATAAGAACATATGTACCTTCAATCAGGCAAATACATCTTAACAGTGCCTAGAAATTTGAAATTTGTACACACAATATCATATGCAAAATACTTCTGTGAGTAACTGCATTTAAAGCACCTATATGCAATTATACATACATACATATATAAATCCATATGCATAATAGAGTTCTTTTTTTAATTTTTAATTTAAACGAGTTTTTGAATGTTTTCCAGTTTGAGTGCTGAAACGGAGTTACATATTCTTTCTTTGCTCAAGAAATAGGGACTGAAGACAAAAGAATTGTTAAGCCACTTGTTATGATACCACCAGGCACATTCTGCTTTCAGTCCTTTTGTGTCCTAGTTTCACAGGTGGTTCGCAGAATTCTGTCAATGTAATCGAACAAGTCCTCAATATTCAATGAAGTGAGAGAGAGCCCCTAGTGGTTTTGTAAGCCTAAATAGCTTACACCACTTAAGGATTTGGCGGGTTGCAGACATTCCTGAAGCTGACAAACGTCTTAGCTTGTAATCATGCAAACTTTCGAATATATTAAAAGCACACATATTTATATATGTGCACTAACAACAGGGCGCAATAAACTAAAGCCTAAAACGGGCGGAGGATATCGAATATAGGAGATAGGTATGCCTTACTGCGCTTATGTACATAGTGTAGAGGTGACATTGAAAGGTTTAGCGTAGTGTTCCTTAACACAGTATTCTAGTAGATCTGTTACTTCCTTAACTGCGTCTCACTAGTCTCCAGGCAGGTAAGTAGGTTAGTAGGAGTGACCATCAGTATAGAAACATGGATACATTAAGTTCAGAGAAAGGACCTTTGCAATTTGACACTGTTTTCTAGTGCACTAAGCTTCGCCATCTATGCACATCGATTCCTTGATGAACTTAAACAGGATTTTCATATCGAAAAGTAAGTAAAAAGTTGCTCTCAAATAGTGAACCTTGACCAAGGCATGGAGAGCATTCGTTTCTTTATCGCCAGCTTCCTTACGGACGCTAAAGGTTGCCCTAAAATGGACTCGCAACTTTTCCGCATGTCATCTACCTTATTAATTCAAACTAAATGAGAGACAGAATATTTTGCTTGACCATCTTGAGTAGAAATCTGCAACAGTCAAAAAAATTTAGAGAAAATGTGTACTTTCCCAAAAAATATACTCCGTTTCAGCACAAATAACAAAAATTCCGCATAAAAATCTCTCCATCAGTCGTTCGTAGGTGGCTTAGAACAGACTTAGAACAAGCTACAGATCACTTGGCCGAAAATCGCTTCGCTCAACTTATGGTCAACATAATCGGCCTACTGAGCGTGCTGCACAACGTCGCAACACCATCACCCATCTTGAGACCCAGCTTTCATTATTGGATAACATAACGTCCGAATAGACCACGTCCAGCATGCAATGGGGGAAAATATAGCGGCCGTAGCTGGGAGTATATACGAAGACCGTGAAGAGTCGATTCGGTGCCGTTCGTAGCAACTCGGACTGACGCATGGAGCAACTTTGCGCATTTTACGTCGAGATTTTAAACTGAAAGCGTACAAAAAACAGCTTGTGCAAGAGCTGCATCGCTTCTTCTTCTTCCTCTTCTTTTATTGCCTCTTGAAAAGTTCCAAGAAGATCCGATGTTTCTTTTTTGTTTTGTTCAGCGATGAGGCCCATTTCTGGCTCAATGGGTATGTAAACAACCAAAATTGCCGCATTTGGGACGAAGAGCAACCTGAAGAGATTTAAGAGCTGATGAATATTGGAAGGAGTTCCCGTCGTCCCTTGTCAAATTTGGTTTTGAGACAAACCGGTTTCGGCGTTCTGCCATCTTCATTTATCAACTTTTCACCCTGTCGGAGAATCAACTGAACAAAACCAATCAGGTTTAAGAGCTGTCATTTCATCCGAAAAAAAACAACGGTTTCGTGTGGTTTGGGACCGTTATCGCTCCATCATAACCGATTATTTGATGTCTAAAATTGAAGCTCGTGATCTTCGCAACATTTGGTCACACATCGCATCAGTCAATGGATTTATTGAGAGAACACTTTGGTGAGCAGATAATTTCACGTCAATTGGCCTCCAAGATTGTGTGATATCACACCGTTAGACTTTTTCTGTGGGGATTTGTAAAGTCTAAAGTCTATGCGGTCAATCCCGCTTCGATTCAGGCCTTGGAGCAAAACATCACGCGTGTCATTCGCCAGTTACCCAGTCGAAATGCTCCAACGAGTCATCGAAAATTGGAGTCAACGGATGGAACATCTGAGACATAGCCGCGGCCAATATTTGAAAGAGATAATCTTCAAAAACGAAATGCCAAAGAATGATAATAAACATTCCCCATTTAATTTGAATTTTCTGTGTCTTTTTTTCTTTAAAAGAGTAGGGTACCTCGAAATGGAGCACCCTTTAGTATGTTAATAATATAGTATGTTTGTTAGGTGTATATGTATCTAAGTAGCTTCTCTTCTGCTTATGCTTGAAATGCACTTCTGTGCGGTCAATGCATGAACTATTCTTCAGATTCATTTAAAATCATTATGTATACCAATTTGATGGGAACACAGACGGTAAACACTTGCTCCGTCCTTTCTTTAAGTTTTTTGGCTGATTCACTATTTTATTAGAACTTTTTTTTTTTGTTTGTTTGTTAATTGTGTCATTTAAATTTCTTTCACTTTATATGTATGTCTTCCCTTACATTACATATCAAACACAAAATATGATTCCTTTTACTTTCAAAACTTTACAAATTTTTCTGCTACAACAGCGTGTACTTCCGATGCAAAAAGAAAAAAAAAACGGCACATTCTGTCAACTCAAATGAGAGGGAGAGAGCTAACTCTCCAACTCGCCCAACTTCTATTTAGTATTTATTCGTATACGGAGTTTTTGCAATGAAAATAATAGCAAAGAACCATAATTGAAAATGTATATGTATGTATATATATATATATATATATATATATATATATATATATATATATAAGTGTGTAAATCGTATCACACATAAACGTTATATAAATAAACGCAGTGCTTTTATGCTTTCACATGTATGTATGTATGTATAGTACACTCACTTGCAAGCCATTGATAGCAGCAGCCAGCCGACCAAGCGCCTGAGTGTGAGGAACTTTAGTGAAGTTGTAGTAGAAATGTACATACATACATACATGCATATGTATGTAAATTATACAGGAAACTTTTCGCGGGCAAGAACTTCCAATCAAACTTTTGGCAATTGTGCCGCTTTCGCTTGATTATTGTATGTAGGTTCAATTGCGAGTAAGGGCGAGTATTATGTACCGTAAAAGTTTTGTGTATATGTAAATATGTATGTAATTAGTAGAGTATGGCTGTATGGGAAAGCATTTTATGTTTTTAGTATGTATGTAAATACCAAAAAAGAGCGTATTGTATGTACATATGTACGTGCATGCAGTGGTGTGCTTGAGAGGCAAGTGCATTGTGGTAGGCAATGACGACGGTCTCGTCTCGAGGATGTGCAAAGCATGTTGTACGGCAAAAGCGTACTTGAAGCGAGCAGCGTCAGCACAAAGCTCATTCTTGCGCAAGCAAGCGGTTTTTTTATTTTTGTTGATGGAGTGTGCATGGGAGAGAGTATGGGATTCTAATTTTAAAGCTGCAGCTAAAAAGCAGAAGAAATTGTGCACATCCAGTAAACAAAGAACTCCGGACATGATCGGTTGATCACGGTGATGGTGAATGTGTGACGCGTGGGTTTTTTTGTGAATAGCATGTTTGAGCCTGTTTTTTTCATCTTTTCAATAGTTTGTTTTGTATTAAACACAAGGACAAGTGAAAATAGTGGGAAGAAGTGTGAGAAAGAGTGGCTAATAATTAGTTAATGCGGTGTTTTTTTTTTTTTTTGGAATAAAAGTATGTATAAAGTGGCGTGAGTGTAAGGAAATATAATATTTTATATGTATATACATATGTATGTACATACATGCATACATATTGCAAATATTGTTACTTATATGTATGTAAATAAATATGTTAAGCCTATGTCGTCACATTTAATTGAGAAATCTGCAACGACGTGAAGCTCTACCGTTACTATCTTGAACTTAAATAAAATTCTGAGTTTGTTGACCAGCTCCGCCATGTACACAGAATGTCCAGAGCTTACTTAGTAGCTAAACGCTATTGGCTGTGTAGTGTTTTGCAATAAAAATGAGCTGTTGTGTAGCATTTGAATAATTTTTGCTTTGATTTTTTTTTGTTTTTTTGTGTGGAGTGAATTTTGGTTTAGCATTTAAACTTGACCTTAAACTTGTCCAGCAAGTTCTTGCACGCAATGCCAATGGAAGTGCTGGTGAACATGTATATATGCATGCACATACATATGTATGTGCATATATGCACCGTTGGCGTTAGTCACTCGCGTACAACTCCAAACATAGCAAACGGCAAGCGCCTCCATAACCGAATTCGCAATAGTCTACATACATATATATACATACATTGTATATACATAGTTATATATGCGGCTGCAACTTCACTCGACGTGTCGTGTGTATTTATAGCTTTTTGCAAGCAGCAAATAAAAAACAACAACAATAATAATACGGAAATAATAGAAAAATTAAATAAAGTTGCGTCTTCATTACATACCTTCCCTGAGCGTGGTGTATTCTTTGCATTTAGTTGGAAGTGCTTTTTTGTTTCCGTCTTTTTGTTGTTGTTGTTGCAGTTACTGGAAATTTCTTACCAAACCAGTGCCAAATGTATTAAGTTTCTATTGGCTTTGCAAAGTGTACACCAAATGAGTTTCGTTGATTGTACTGAGAATTGCATTGTGTTTATTTATATTTTAATATGTATAAAAATACACATATACTCATATGTATACACATGCATAACTTCATACATGCATGTATGCACTGCACTGTGGTCTCCCAAAGTTTCAGCTGCAAGCATGCATCGCTGCTCTAATTCCTTATCTGCGTTCAGTCGGCGGCGGCGAATAATTCTATAAGTGTGCAAAAGCTCTATGTGTCGAAAGCTCTTTTTCTATCAATGGCAATGGTCAATGTACTGTGTGCGCTCCTCATAAGCTTCTTTTTGTTTGTGTACAGTGCTGGACCCTTAAATAGAATCAGGAATTTACATGTGCATGTAGGGTAAATACGAGTATGCCAGTAACCGGTGGATAACTTTTTTCAACTTTATGCCCGATTTCATTGTGAACTACTAATTATGTTAAAGCATTTTGTATCGATTCAGTACTTTTGGCTTAATTCTGAGTCGTTCATGAATGATATTATTTAATTTTTGTTTTGTAAAAGTCACATTTGTAAAATTAGTCGTAATTCTCTCGCGACCTTTTTTTTTTAACTACCGGTCAACAAAAATCCAGTAAGCGGACATCTGTTTTGCTGAAAAATAACAGAATTTCTTAAAAATAGATCAAAACTTATATGTGTATTTTAAATATATCTATTTATATATTATTTCAACATAATGTAAGGAAGGTATTTAGGACAACCTCCACGTTATTCGTGAAGTTCGCTCGTCTGGTTGCCGGTGTTCTTTACAAAACATAAATAGAATTGTCACTTCTACCAATTTTTCCTTGTTGTATAACAAAATATTCAATGAAAAATATTTTTTCTAACAAAAATAGGCCTTTGAATACAGCTCATCTACTTATAACCAAAAAGGATTGGTTTTAATTGTTCTAAAGGTAGATGCTCTAAAGGTGGTGCAGTAAATCCTCGCCACTACATTCCCAGAGGAGGAGTAAATCCTCTCCGCATCTGTATAAGAATATGTTCCTATAGGCGGGGACTAGCATCTCATCATAACCTTGCCAGTGGTAGAGTAATTCATCACGGCATCTAAACCTGATCTATCATACAATAGAGAGAGAGAGGGGTAGTCCTCTGATGCCAAAATAGGGAGTAATACCTCACATACCTAACGGTTACACCATTCGAATTCCAATATTAATTATTTTAATTAATAAAAGGTTTTCCAATAGGGACAATATGATTTCTAAGTGTCGTTTTGTCCATTTTGAATATTTCATGATCTGTCTCTTTTCCATTGTATTCAGTAATTATTACAATTTCATCACGGCAATATATACGCAAGAACAAAGTTTAAAAAATATTCAATATTATTATCAAAATAATCGTTCTGCATTTTAGAATTTCTTAAGAAAATCATCTCCGATGAGGCTCACTTTCATCTGAGTGGTACGGTAAATAAATAAAACTGTCGATTCTGGTGCGAAGAAAATCCACAAATTATTCATTAACAACCATTACATTCACCTAAATTGACAGTTTGGTGTGGTTTTTGGTCTAGTGGAATCATCGGTCCGTACTTCTTTCGAAATGAAGCTGGTAGCACCGTTACTGTCAATGGAGAGCGGTATAGATCGAACATCTGGTTCCAACAAGACGGGGCTACGTGTCAATCAGCATGTGCAACAACCGAATTATTGCGAGAAAGGTTTGGGGATTCGAATATTTCAAGAAATTGTAACATTGAATGGCCTCCAAGAAGTTGTGATTTAACACCATTAGACTATTTATTGTGGGGTTATTAAAAGTCATTGGTCTTTAGCAATAAACCAGACACTCTTAAAGCTTTAAAAGTCAATATTGAACATGCTATTCATGATATACGGATTGATTTAGTGGAAAAAGTGCTCAAAAATTTGGTTTATCGAACTCGCTCCTGCAAAAGAAGTCGTGGAGGCCATTTGAATGATGTTATATTCAGAACTTAATTGTATCGATTGTACTTCACATTAAATAAAAAACATATGAATTTCCTTAACAATTGGTATTTTTTTTTAAAGAAATCATATCACTCTTACTGGAAAACCCTATATATTAATTTAATTAATTACAACTTGTGTTAAGCTAAAATTAACCTCTAATTAACTGCATGTAAAAATCAGCTGATTTTGAAATATGTTTGAGATCAAATTTCAAATGAAATATTAAAATATTTCGTTATTTTTAAAATAAAATAAATAATACTAAATTTCAAAAGGTTTGTTAGTTATTTGAAAAATAACTTTTTTTTGGAAAGGCTTGTGTTAATCATTTTTAATTACGCAAGTTGAAAATTGCTCGGCTCAAACCTCATTTTTTTGGATATTACATTATTTTATTTTAATGTTTTATTATGATTTATTAGAATTGTCAGCTGATTGGATTGCATCCATTTTCAAAAATGACCTAACCTGAAATGAGTGCTGTGAAATTGAAATTTATTTTTACGAGTCACTTACGGTTAATTCATCACTATAAAAATAGCCCATAATGTGCATAAAACATTTTAAAGTGTTTTAATTCTTCTAAATAAATAATAAAAGTAATTTTGCATTTTAAATTTATGATATCTAACAAAATAATAAATATTTATTATTTAGTATTACTTAGTACTTCTCTTTTTTTTGACTGTTTATCAAGTCGAACCTTAAGAAAATTTTATATATTAAGTTATTTAAAAATATATTAAGGGGAGCACCTTTCAACTTTACACTCTCTTATGTTATCATAGAACCTATAGGCGATGTGCAACTCTGCTTAGGGTCAAAATGATACATTTCAAAAATTTTGCCTCGAAAACTAAATGATTTTGGAGGTGAAATATGTTAAACTCTTTCAAAATGCTTGTTTTAAAAACTATGTAGCTCCTTAACCGCGCGATCTTCTAGGTGTTCCTCATCATTAATAAGACTACGGGCTTAAATAATTTACGAAATTGATTTATTTGTATTAATTATTTCATTGTTAATAATAAAAATTTAATAAGAACCACATATTCTGTAAACTTAAATTTAAAACTACCAAAAATGAAGAATCAAACAAAATAAAATTACGCGTGGTCTTTTTAACGAAAGACCGCCTATACCGTTAAAAGGTGACCCACAAAAGAGCTATTTCACTTCACGCTCGCACTTTATTGGGTTAAGGTCGGTATGCAGATCTTGCGAAAAAAATATATATATTTCGTGGATGGAAAAATGTAGTAGGCATGGAAATTTGACAGATGATTTTCTATTGTGAACAGCTCTTTATAAAGGAAGAAGATATGCAAACGTAAATAAATAAAACGAAAAACAGGAGTAAATATGTCTCGCTGACCTTTTTCATGGCTAGAAATAAATAAAAGTTGTAGAAATTGATGAAAAAACTAAAAACATTACATAAATTGCTTTATAAGCTTGCTTTATTACGTTTGAAAATTAGGCTTCCTCGCGAAATATATATGAAATTATTTATTGTGCTCGAAAACCTGTATTGCCGTGCATTCGTATTTGTTTAAAAACTTTAGTAATAGGCAGTAGGAAATGGAGTTTTTTTTCGTTCGAGGTGCGCACTGCTTCGTAAAAAATTTTTAATTTTTTTTATGAAGTTTTAGGTTTTTATTAGAGCTGCATACCGACCTTTAGAGAGAATCGAGCCTTTTGTGAAAACTTCAAAAAGGTTTGTCTCTATGTTGTTGCACACCACCGTAAATGTATAATGCTTGTGTAGTGTGTATGTACATATATGAGTAAGCACAGACAGTGCTTTATTGAGAGAGTTGCACTCTCTAGAACTCCAGAATAACATAAATTTCTCATTTTAACCTTTTACTTTTGGTCTCAACATACAACAATAATAATAATGTTCTCCAACTTGTTTGTTTAATATTGCAGCTGTCTCTTACAACTCAACTAGTCGCCATCGACATACATACTCGTACATACCATACATATTCTCCGCTGTGGTCGTTCTTAGCTAAACTTCAAGGTGAACTACAACAAAAAATGTGCTAAAAGCACAACAGCGACGTAGAAGCAAAGGACGAAGAACGTCAACGCACTCCAGCGCCACCAAACAGTCGCTCATCATCGGTGGTGATGGTGTTGGTAGTCTATTGCAGCATATGTTGCAAACACTACAACAAAACGTAAGCAAACGCAAAAGAGGAGCTAGAAGAGGTAAATGAAAGATTTTGTGATTTGTTGCTTTTTTTGTATGCGTCTCAAGGGTCGTACAACCAACAACAATATATGTACCTACTTGAAAGTCTCGTATGTTGATGGATTACATAAAGACTAACAACGACAAAAATTATATATAAAAAGAACTGCCACCAACAAGTGTACTCGTATACGACGATGGCGAAGACACGAATAAAAACAACGCCGACGCGCATGCAGAAGGATGCGTTAATGGCATCAACCGCCACCGGTAGCGCCGCCATATCTAAGCCAGTAGTGGTAACGACGACATGCCATGCTGTTGCACCGCACGATGATGTCAAGGTAATGAGATTGAGGGTTTCGTGAAGGAGCGAGAGTGGGGGTGTGCATACATACACATATACAAACATACAAACATGTGTATATGATTTGAATGGCATGTGTGCTAAGCCACATGATTTGATTGCGAAATTGAGTGATGTGTTGATTTGATGTATAATAGAATATGATGTGATTTGGCGATGGGAAATGTTGTGATGTGACTCATGGAAATGAATAAAGCGATTTCATGTCGTTTTGATGAGACTTAAGGCGTTAGTTATATGATTTGATATTGCGATAATGAGATATGATGTATGACTTGTGATGATGATACCTGTGAAGTTGAATGACGCTGTCTGTTGATGAGACTTTATATAAAGAAAATATGTAAAAAGTCAGTGATGTGATTTATTTATATGATTTGATTTGGTGAGTTATTATAGTTGGATTTATTGTTAAGAAAATGTGTGTGTGACGCTGTATGATGATCCGATTTCATAATAAGAAAATATGTTGTTATTTAAAAAAAAAAAAAATCAATGATGATGTGATGGGATGGAATATGATGTGTTCTTTATTTACTGGTGTTAAATTGCACAAGTGATGCTATGTGATGATGTGATTCTATAATAAGAAAATATGTGATGTGATGGGAATGATATGCTTTTTGATTTACAGCTCATAAAATGTGCAAGTGACGCTATGTGATGACGTGATTTTAAAATGAGAAAATATGTGATGTGATGGGAATTATATGCTTTTTTATTTACCGGTAATTAAATGTGCAAGTGACGCTATGTGATGATGTGATTTTATAATAAGGAAATATGCGATATTACTTAAAAAAGTCAATCATGCTGTGATGTCGTGATGTGATGTGATGTGATGGATATGATTTTTTTTAAATTTACCAGCAATAAATTGTGCGAGTGATGCTATGTGATGATGTGATTTTATAATAAGAAAATCTGTGATGTTACTTAATAAAGTCAGTGATGTCGTGATGTCGTTATGTGATGTGATGTGATGTGATGAAAGTGATATGTTTTTGATTTACCGGTAATTAAATGTGCGAGTGAAGCTATGTGATGATGTGATTTAAAAATAAGAAAATATGTGATGTTACTTAAAGAAGTCAATGATGCTGTGATGACGTGATGTGTTGTGATGTGATGTAATATTATGTTTTGATTTACGAGTAAGAAACTGTATGCTATGATTTGTAGAGTGAGTGAGTTGGTGGTCATGGTCATGACATGTTATGATGGGATGATATGATTATGTAGCCAGAAAAAGTGTGATGTGACGTATGAAATTGAAGGATGCGATGTAATTTGATGAAATATTATAAGCTGATGCGTTTTACGATAAGGTATGTTGTAACTAGCAAGAATAATGGATGTGATTTTATTTGATGTCATGTGATAAATGGAAGGGAGTGAGGTTTTATTTCTTTTTAAGATGTTATGTGATGCGATTGGGTTTGAAGAAATATAGGAAAGTGTAGCATAATGATCGACTCTATATTAATTTTAGCTCCTTTGCTAGTTATATTCTTCGAAATGTTGGTAAAAAATCTGTTTTTTGGAAAGATACTTAGTTCAAATATCCACTATCAGTTTTAGGAAAGTGCCTCACTCCTTTACCAACTGTGAAAGCATTGATGTTTCCTCTCATAACTTTGGTGTGTAGACAAGTCGTACTTTGATTCTAGTGAAGTTTCCTTCTTCATCTTAATAGTGGTAAATGATCGCTTTATAGCACGTCAGTCGTTTCTTTTTAACTCCGTTCGCGCACGGAGATCATGCCCTTTTCCATCTGATGCTTCCAGCAGAGTGGAGGTCTTTCCTTACCTCTGCTTTCACCTACGGCTCCTACGGCTCGAATACTTTATTAGCTGGAGAGCTTTCATCCATCGGGACAATATACCCTAGCCATCATAATGGCTGTCTTTTAATTCGCTGAGCTATGTCCACGACATTCCATCCCTAGTAGTCAAAGGTCCACAAATCGTTCCAATAACATTTCTCTCGAAAACTCCTAGTGACGACTCATCAGATCTCGTCATAGTCCACACTTTAGCATCATATACCTACTTGGAGAGTTTGATATGGTTTTTGTTCGTCGAGAGAGGACTTTACATTTACAATTGCCTTCTCAGCTTAAAGCAGTACCTCTTGACAAGAGTGATAGACAAAATTATGTCTGACTTCAACATGTCTGACGTTGCAACCCAGACGTGAGTGCGCGAAAAGAGTTATTTTCTTGCCTTGTTCTCGTTCACTGCTAGACCCATTAATTTCGTTTCTTCAGACTCTTATCATTTTCCCCAGCATTTAGTTGAATAATTCACAAGATAAGGGGGTCGCCTTGTATAAAACCACGTTGGTAGCGAACGGCTCAGGGAGCTCCTTCCAAATTATGACTGAGCTTTTGGTGTTGCTAAACGTCAGTTTAAACAGTAAGTTTTGCGGGGCTATTAATGTCAGCCTAGCGGCGTAGAGGCAGCTCCGATGGCAATTTTAAAATCAACGAAGAGAAGAAGATGTGTGTCGATCTTTCTCACGGATTTTCTCCAAAATTTGTAACTGGCCTGTAGTATATTTACCCTGATAAGGTTCAATCACTTCGTTGCTGATGGGCTTTAGTATTTACCACAGTATATTAGATCAAACCTTATATGATATATGAAGGAGGCTTATCCCACGACTGTGGAGTCTCCCTATTTATAAATTGCATAGAGAAGACACAGACATTATTTTGTTCGACCATATTGCGCTGAAGCATGCACCTTGTCTCTTTATCATCGCTGTATTTGAATGGCTCAGCCGGTAAGCCACTGCCTGCCCGTCACTTTGTTATTCTCTAAGCATGTAAGCGCCTTCGCCATAGCTGGATGATTCTAGGACTCTATCAACATCAACGATTTGGATTAATCATCTCTGAGTCTTGCACTCATGCTACTCAGCGTTCTGGAGATATGTGTCCATCAAGCGTGTGTTCCGATCTTGCAACCTACGCAATTTTCATAGAATTTTCGAGTCTGCCGACCTGCTCAGAAAATAATAGGACAAGTAGAGTAGAAAACCAGCTGACTGTCAGCTGGGATTGCAGCTATTCGATGTTGAAACTCTCGCTGTGCTTGTTGACGGTTGTGTTTGCACACTGGCAAGTGCGTGTCTTCGCTGCGAAAGCTAATGAATCGAGTCGCTACTAAGTCTTGATTCCGTACGCACATCTAGTACACACCATTGTTCAAAACATGAGCGATTTGGTAGGATTTTGGTACATACAACCACATTTCGGACTCCGGCGAAGTCGTTCTTCTTTGATCATGCTGGCGTTAAAACCGTCTGGCAAGATTTTGACACAGCGTCGTGGAAAGCGCTCATTGGTGCGCTCTAGGCGCTCATGGAAAGCATCTTTCGTCGCATCGTATTACCCTTCCATCGTGTCGAGGTCAGAAATCAACGATATGTTGTAGAACTTTTCCTTTAATATGGATTGTGGCGAGACGTTCATACGTTGGACGAGCTGGCGACGGAATCTTGCTTCCACTACAAATCCGACACCAAATTTGCACTATTCTGTACAGGCATTGAGGTTGATTACATAACTGCCTAGCTTTTTTCTTCGCTGTTACGTTTATCACCCTACTTGGCTAGCGATGATGTTAACCTTTTGTCGTAGCAATTCGTCAATTAGCTTGGCAATCATATCTTCTCAATTAAGGGAACAGATATTCTAGGGACATGTCCTTAAATCATAGTCCTTAATACGTCACTGACGCAGATTTTTGATGTGATGTGTTCCTAATCCTGTACACAACCGCAGGCGTCTCGTCTTCTCACTTTAGCTCGCTACTAAAGGGATGTTTGCTGGTTGCCCATAGAATACTTTGTCTAGGACCAGAAGTCGTGAGCTGCTTGGACCATATTTCCAAGAATAATAATAATACTATGTATTTACTCTTACTCTGAAATATACTGAAAATAATGTTTGCTCTTTCTTTCAACAGAAACGCCTGCGTCACTCCACCGTTCCATCAAAACCGATTCAAAACGTTAGTGGCGCCACCTCAACGATCATTGTCACAGCACCGAAACGTACAAACTCCATATCATCCATCACCTCCACCAGCTCGCAAATCAGCGACATGAACTCAGACACCGAATCTTCACCACCGCCAATCGTGGTATCTACCAACGCCACTAACATAATGTCGACAGTGGCAGCAAGCACAATAACAACAAAGCAGCCAACAAGGTCATTACTCACAACAACACATACGACCATCGCGTCAGCGCCGCGTACACTCAACAGTTTACTGTGTAAACCAAGCAACTCAATGAACAATCAGCACCACACAGCGGCATTACGTAATCGCAAAGTATTCATGATCACCGAAAAGACGGATCATGAGTATGCAGCGGGAATGGAAGCGTCCACCTCAACAACGGCGGGTGGGTTGACAACGGGTCAGAAGAGAAAAATGTATCTCATTATGGAGGAGAATAGTTGTGGTGCGGACGATGGTGAAGTGTATGGTGAAGGTGATGATGCTTTCTTAAATAGTAGAGATGCACAAAAGTATTTAAAAAGAGAAAATGGTCTGATTGTAGGCGCGGGTGGCACAAAAAAGCTAACGCTCTTTGCGGACAAAGCAGACAGTGGCACGTTGACGGAGAAGTTTGAGAAAATATTGCCAGAGATATTGAATCGTATACAGGCAAAAGAAACGAACGGTATGAGCGCAGGAGGAGGAGCAGGAGTAGGTGCAGGAGTAGGAGCAGGAGTAGGAGTAGGAGGTGGAATCGGCGGCATTGTATTGGCGTGTGACGCGTCGCACCAAGCAACCGTCACGACGCCGGCGACGACGTCGAAACTTTTGAATGGCAGCGCCACTTTAAATATTATCAAATCGGAATCTCTATCGCAACAACAACAACAACCACAGCTGCTATTGAAACAAGAACCATACAGCAGCAACAACAACAATAATAACAACAACAAAAAGACGACTAATGAAAACCTAGCCAATGAAAGACTACCAATTACACTGCCACCAAAAAAGAATCGTACAAAAATCATTACAACCAATTACAATGGCAATAATTTTGAAAATAATTTTAATGATTATTTTAATAAAAACACTAACAACAATGTATGGAGCAATTTTGGCCATAGCAGTAGCAACAACAACAGCAATAGCACAAGCAAAATTGCCACGCCGCCATGTCAAATTAAACAAATCTCAGCGGCGACACCGGTCATTGTATCGGCGGTGACGATGAGTGCACGTCAGCACCATAACAACAACAACAGCAACAACAACAACAACAGCAACAATAACATTAATCATAATCACAATGGCAATAATAGCAGCAACAACACATGTGAAATTAAACGTCCAGATGCTAAGGCTAACAGTAATAATAATAACAACAACAATAACAAAATTAGCCCTACAACTACACCGGCCAACAACACAAATACTATTAGGTATGTGAGTAATTGTAATGGTGGCGGCGGCAGCGGCAGCCAAGTCGGTGGTGGTGGTGGTGGTTGCGTCACATCCATGGCCCAAGTCGAATTGGTGCCACAGAAAAATATTAATTTATCCACCGATTTTCATTTTCTCATCAAAATGCTGCCGAAACTCGAAAGTATACCCGAACCACATAAGAATAATGTAAAGAATTGTATTGAGAAGATAATCACACAAAATGCGAATATATTTGCCAAACAGTAGGCAAGTCAGAGTCAGAGTCTGCACAGTGCAGTGGGGAGAGTCAACAATAACAAAAACAGCAGCAGCAGCTACAAACAACAACAACAACAACAACAACAACAACAACAACATCAACAACAAAACCAACAACAACAGCAGTAACAACAAACAAACAAACAACAACAACAACAACAAACCAACAATAATAATAATAATAATAATAATAATAACAAACCAACAACGAAACAGCAGCAGTAACGAACAAACAACAACAACAACAACAACAACAACAACAACAAACCAACAATAGCAACAATAACAACAGCAACAGCAAGCAAACAAACAAACAAACAAACAACAACAACAACAACAACAACAACAACAAAATAGTAACAACAAATAGAAAACAACAACAACAACAACAACAACAACAACAACAACAACAACAACAACAACAACAAATTAACAAAAACAATAATAATAATAATAATAATAATAACAAACCAAACAACAACAACAAAAATTGAAAACAATTTGCTGAATTCGACTAAAACAACATTTTCATCTAGTTAATACCTATTGCATAAAATACAAGCATACAGACTTATTGATATACATATATAAATATAAGTATTGACATATTATTCTAGTATTAAGACTAAAAAAAGCAATTAATTTACGTGCATTTTTAAAAACACACAAGTGTATTCTGTTCAGAACATTTTTATCAGTTAATATATTTACTTTTTTCCAAAAAGAAGTAAACTCTTTATTTTTTTTGTGTGCAAACGAATTTTGCGCATTCGCTAAAATATTATAAACAGTTATAATTAATAAAACATTTACACATTACAATTAAATACGTATTTGAAATGTATTCTAATTAGGTTTTGCCTTTTAAATGCTGGCATAAATAAATTTAAATATTTTCACTTATGCCTTTAAGAAATATACATACCTTTGTATGTAATATATATGTATATACGTATTACATTTATAAAATTACTTTTTAAGACTTAATTTGTTTCGATAATCATAGACTGAAGGCGTTAAGGCTGCAAATTTACATACATATATAAATATATTTAAATATATTTAGCTATACTTCAAGTAAACATACATTTTCATATATGAAATATATATGTCTCGAAATTTAATTTCTCGAAAAACATACATACATATGTACATGTAATTATAAATGCATATACATATTTGAATACATATACATAGATAAGAGAATGAAAATTCTATTTTCTAAATTGATAACTTAAATATAAAAAAAGATTAATTAAATTTAAAAAAAAACTGTTTAATTGTTCTTATATATTTTGAAGAGAGGAAATCTTTTCCCTTTGAGATTGCTTATTGTCTTTGATGGATTGTATCAAATAGTTTCAAGATAAAGAAAGGGTGATCCAAGTAGAGGTACTTTTTTCAATAGCCTTTCTTTTGGCAGGTCACGCGTGAGTCGCGTCAAGAATGTGTTTCGCGAGCTTCGCTCAACTTATGATCAACATAATCGGTCCACTGAGCGTACTATTCGCAACACCATCTTGACAGCCAGCATTCATTATTGGATAATATTCGACCGAATAGACCAGGTCCAACACGCAGTGAAGATAATATGGCGGCTACAACTGAGAGTATACACGTGGAGACCGTGCAGAGTCGATTCGGCGCCGTTAATAGAATCGCGGACTGACGTATTGAACGACTTGGCGCATTTGACGTCAATATATTAAATTGAAAGCGTACAAAATACAGCTTGTGCAAGAATTGAAGCGACCTCCCAAGCGACATCGCTTCGCACTATTTCCAAGAAGATTCGACGTTGTCGAGACAAATTGTGTTCAGCGATGAGGCCCATTTCTAGCTCAATGGGTATGTAAACAACCAAAATTGCCGCGTTTGGGACGAAGAGTAGCCTGAAGAGATTCAATAGCTGTTATTTCATCCAGAAAAAACAAAGGTTTGGTTTCATCTCTCCATATTTCTTCAAAAATGATGCTGGTGGGAACGTAACCGTCAATGGGCGAGTTGCAGACGATGAATCTACAAGACTGTCAGAACACCGCCCCAAGGACTGTAATGGAAAAATTACCTATGACACCACCTATGCACCAGTTCTCCCAACATAATGTTATGCTGTGTGAGCAATGTCTGCTTGGATTCTAGTACGAATCGCTCCAACAGACATCTACTTTTCACCGGATACTGAACCGCTGAACAGAACAATATACCAGGCCTTTAGGGCCTGGCTTTTCTACAGAGAGTCCGTCAACTCTTTTGCAAACTGTCTTTCCTTGAATGGCTAGGGATCCTCGCAGAAAACTGAGTACGAGCTGGATCGCGAGACCGGGGTAATACTGACAATATTTAGATCTCAATTCTATAGTAGGCTCAACTTCTACCCCGACATGGCCCGAGCACGTCGAAATGGCTCACATTAAATAGCTTCGACGAAATAGATTAATGTTGCACTTCATTTTGCGTGCCCACCTCTTAATGACGATCAACGCAAATTCACTAAGGATTCCGATTTGGAGGCATGAACCTGCATAGTCCGGTCCGTTAATTGGGAAGTGCCGCTACCCGACTGGTTGATGACCTTGTAAGACTAAAAAGGCTGACTTCACTGTCATCCAAGAGGCCAGATCAATCATGTAGTGATAAACGGATGACATGGCTACAGAGTTTTCTATACGTATATACGATCCAGGGACTTGTCATCGACTCGGTCCACTATCTTATAACATCAAAGATACGCATCCTCCTCTGTGCAGCACAGAACGCCCACCAACAAACACATGGAAGGTGCGACGTGAAAAAGCTGCAATCCCAAAATAAGAGCTGGTATTCCATGTCTCAGTAGAGAGATTAAAAAAAACCTGTCTGCGCGCGCTATTTGACAAAGATACTGTGAGTTGAAGAGGGAAACGGGAAGCATAGAGAATGCCCGAAAATTCTATTAGAAAATTATGTGACTTACAGAATGTTTCAAAACTGCAGCATACTCGTGTATGATACAAAGATTGGAAAATTATACTAATCGATGAAAACTGCGGTAGCGAAGAACTGAGAATATGGTCGGACGTCTATTTGAGCCTCAATATCCTCATTCTATAAGAGAAATTGTGTGGGAGATGGGAGCCAACCATCGATTTTGGGAAAGACCCGCGAGAGAAGAATCGATACACACCTCCTTTTCATCGATTTTAAAGCTGCCTTCGAGAGCACAAAAAAGAGCTGCTTCTACGCCGTGTTGAACAAGGAACAGCAGCTACGCTGGCTAGATCATGCTGTCCAAATGGGAGATAACACTCAGCTTTGATAGTTTTTGGCGCAGTATCCGCCGGTAGAAGTAAAGGAAGAGGAAGATCTCCACTCCGTTGGAAGCATCTGGTGGAGAGTGATCCGACTTCACTTGGTATCTCGAATTGGTGCCAAATCACGAAAAGAATAAATGAACGATGTGTTGTTGCGTTTACTCGTTATAATCGCTTAAGCGAAACCTGCAACAATAAAGACGAAGAAAAAAAGCTCTAAATAAATCAAAACACGCCGAGATTATTACTTTTTTTTAGGTAAAACAAAGCATTAGACCCTATTATGGAAATTCGTGATGGTCTCATGTCCCTGATAACCTTCAGACATTTTTTCCCCTTACTTTTTCGTCCTTCAGAGTTGCAATTAGTATCATGCCTTTATTATAACAGGTCACTTGAAAAGTTCCCGGCCTACCATAGTAAAACACTTTTTTTTTTGAAAAATTAATTTTTTTATTCAACACACTAGTTCAATTTAAGGATGATACACTGATTATAGCGACCCTTCAGCTTTTCGATGCCATTTGTCTTTTGCTTTGGTTTCGACGATCACCTCTTCATTCGACGAAAATTTCTTCTCAGCGAGCATACTTTTGAGATCTGATAACAGGAAATAATTGCTGGGGGCCAGATCTGGAGAATACGGTGGATGCGGTAACTATTGGAAGCCCAATTCATAGATTTTTGCCATAGATTTCACTGACTTGTGCCGAGGTACATTGTCTTGTTGAAACAACACTTTCCCCTTCTGCAAATGCGGAAGTTTTTTTTGGCGATTTCGTCCTGCAAATGGTTCTTTAACGCTATGTAATAGTCGCTGTTGATGATACTTCCTTTTTTAAGGTTATCGATGAAATTTATTCCATGCGCAACCCAAAATACAGATGCCATAAGCCGACAATTGCCTTTTTCCATGCTTTGGAGCGGGTTCATCGTGTGCAGTTCACTCGGATGACTGTCGATTGGACTTCGAAGTGAAATGAAGGAGCCATGTTACATCCATTGTCACATATTAATGCAAAAACTCAGGTTTATTACGCTTGAACACATCCAAACACCTTCCAGAATCATCAACACGTCGTTGTTTCTGGTCAAGAGTGCTCTAGCGCCTCACCCACTTTGCACAGAGCTTACCCAAATATTCGTGAATGATATGATGTACATACAGGTGATATCTTTAGAGTGCCTGCTATTTCATTAAAGTGCAATTTACGGTCATTCGAAATCATTTCGTGGGGAGAAAACTTTTTTGGGGGCGTCCACTGCGTGCTCATTCGTTGCTCATTTCACCACGTCTAAACTTAGCATACCAATCTTTGATGGTTGATTTGCCTGGCGCAGTTTCCGGAAACTCTTCATCAAGCCTAGTTTTTGCTTCAACGGTATTTTTTGCTTTCAAAAAGCAAGATTTTATCAACGCGCGAAATACTTTTTTATCCATTTTTTTCAAAGCAATAAAAGTTGCTTCACTCAAAATGCTATTAATGGACTAATAATCCGACAGCTGTCAAATTTATACACGCGCCTTTTGAGGGTTAGGGCTAAGTCATTAATCATTACTTAATCAATTCTAGTAGCGCCATCTATCCAAATGACCTGTTCCATACGATATCCGTGCAGTTGCACCGGGTCATATAAGTTTTTGAATGGCCTACGGGTACAGTCTTGGATTACTTACTAACTGGGCGTACTTTGTGTCTAACCCAGCCACCAACCAAATTATGACATTTACTTCCTCTCCCCCCAAATGAAAATTCCTCGTTTACTTGCATTATAATTTCCAAAGAACTTTTATTCAGTTGAAAGCATTTTTGTTATTCATTTTTTTCTCATAATTGATTTTATTTATTATTATTATGATTTTTTTTCATAATTTTTTTTTAATTTTTTGTATAATAATTTTTTCTCCATTAGTACGACAAATTAATTATAATTAATATTAATTATTAAGAGTTAAGTGTAAACGAAATAATATTTTAGTACATTTTACAATAGTTATATACGAGTATGTATGTATATGTGCATTTTTGGTTACTAATTAAGTATTTCTAAAAAGCATTTTTGTAATTTATGCATAAATTTTTTTTTTTTGGAGTAGCGTTGAAATGAAAAGAAAAAAATTGCGTTTATCATATTTTTAAAAAGTTTTCACATATAAATACATATGTATGTATGTTAAATATCAAAATAAAATTGCTGTTAGTATATATGTGAAATTAAATCTTAGAAGTAGGAAGTACTAATTTAATTACAACTACGCACAACTACTACCGAAATTGTTTTCAAATAGTTTATAATTTATTTCGTTTTTTTGTTCCTTTTTTTCGCATTATTTTTTTAATTTTTTTAATTATTTTGTTTTTGCGTTTGTTTGTAATTATAACTTGTAATTACCATTAGTAAGTTATGTTATGTTATGTAAGAGTAAGTATGTTCGTGTGTAGTGGATAATTAGTCTTATGATAAATACATATACATAAATACAGAGAAATCCTGTTTACACATTGATTCACATTTTGAATATTTATATATGTATTTTTGTATTTATATATATATATTAATGAAATTTTTATTTATTTTTATTTTTAATTTTTACAATTTGTTTCTTCTTTTTTTTGCTTTATTTTTAGCAAAAAATTTAAAATTTTAATGCTCTTTTTGTATAATTTACATTTATTTACATATTAATTATCAGCACAATTAGTGTGCTTAGTTTGTTTGCCAAATTTTTATAATTTTTTTTTTTTTGCTTCAACTGTCAGTTGTGGTCAATTTGGTTTAATATTCTTTATTAGAAAATTTTTGTTTGTTTGTTTACAATTTGCATATAAATGACCACATATTTGCATATAGTGTTGCAATTAATTTAAAAAAAAAAATTCGAATTTTTTGAAAAAAAAAAATACAGTTTTTTTGTAATGAATTTCAATATGTTAGCAACGTACATTTTGTCTCGTTATAGTACTTTTGAGTATGTTTGTATTTATCATGCGTTTTTTTGGTTTGAGTAGCAAATAATTTGTTATGATTCTCAAATTTTTTAAAGTATTTAATACAATATATATTATAATAAAATATATATTTATATATATGTATACATATTTATTTTTACCAAGCTTTTTTTTCTGAAGTGCAAAATATTTTTCTATGCTTAATGAATATGAAAAAAATGCATCGGTTTTAAGGGGTTAGGTGGGTGTGAAAATTAAAAAAAACGATTTTTTTGTCTTATTAAATTGTAAAATATGTTTAAACTATTCTCCTAAAATTTCAAATCGAACGGCGTAAAATTCTAAGATATAGACCCTTTGGAAGTTCCGCCCATCAGGCCATGTCTGTGCCAATTTGAAACTTTAAACGCGTTTATTTCAAAACTCTATTTTTGAAGTTGGTGGACACAATTTCTCGAAAAGTTATAAAGCGAATTTTGTTCATATTCGGTGCACATCCTTGTAATACATTATCTAGTCATTGAACGAAGGACTTTTTTTATTACAACTAATTTTTTCGTGCCAATGCGTGGCGAGAATTTGATCAGAAGGGTGTTTTTATTTGTTCAAAATCTGTAAAAAATTCAAATTTTAATTTTTTGTTTTTTCCTTCGTCCAATAACGATAATTTATCCATTTGCTAATGAAAAATTTTTGGTTTTTTGATTTTAGATATATCAAAAAATGAGTTATGCTGTCCACGGCGAGAGCATTCTCTTTTGAGACATCAAGGGAGATGAGGTGCCAACGGCTGAGTTTTCGGAATTTTTGAATAAAATTTTTACAAAAAACTGTTTAAATATGTATCTTTGCTATGGTGAATTGTTTGAATAAAATATATGTTTGTATATATAAAAAAAATAGTGAAAATTTCGTTTCTTTAACCCATGAACTTACTCGGCTAGCATTTTTTATTGGCTACCATGTGAATGTAAAAAAAAATAAAAAAAAATTATAGATTTATTATCATCGTTATTGTATTACTATATTTGAAGTTGAGTTTGAGTTGCTTGATTTGATGATTTGAAGAATAATTGTTATTATTTGTTACATTATAAATTTCTTAAATAATATATTTTTTATTTTTTTTTAAATTAACTTTTATTAATTTTTAGTTTTTTTAAATTAATTTTTATTTTTTCAATAATTAATAATATACCTTTTTCAGTAGTTATGTGTTTGTTTATTTATTAATTATTTTTTAATTAAATTTTAATTTATTTTTTAATTAATAATTAATTTTTATGCTCAATAATTTTTTTTTAATAATTTATCGAACAGTTTTTTTTAAATTAAAAAAAAAATTTTTTTTAATAATTTAATTTTTTATTTTATTTTTTATTATTTTGTTTTATTTAAATTTTTTTTATAACTATTAAATAATTTTTTTTAATAAATATATTTTTTTATTAATTTTTAATTATTTTTTAATTTTTTTATTATTTTATTAAATTTTTAATTTATTAATTTATTTTTTTTTCAGTTAATAATTAAGTTTTTGCTCAATAATTCTCTTGCATTAATTTATTGAATACTTTTTATTTAATTAAATAATAATTTCTTTTTTTAATAATTTAATATTTTTTATTAAAAATTAAATTTTCATATTATTTATATATATATTTGAATAAGTATTATAATATTTTTTCAAGTCTATATTTTTAATACATATTTATTTTCACTGCTATACACACATACAAGTAAAGCTGCTCATGCATGGTTTTCTATTTTACGACAATTAAACTTTAAGAGTTACATGCAATTTTTTCATATATATAATATATATTTTTTTTTTGTTGAAATAAATAATTAATTTTTATTGTAATTTAATAGACATTTGTTTATTTTTTCTTTGTTGTATTTATTGAAAATTTTACATCACTTTTTTGAGTATATTTAGATTTTTTTTATATTTATATTTAATAGTTAGATTTTAGATTTTATAATATCTGTTATATAATTTTGGAAATTTGTGCTTTTTTAATACTCATTTTTTCCAATAAATTTAATTTTCATTTTTAAATATGTATGTGTTTAAGTGTTTTTTGTTTATATTTATTAGTAAGTTTTTTTCTTGTTCGCTAATAAATATTGTTAACTACGCTTGTTTCTACTACCTTGTTTTTTTGTTGTTGTATTACATATACATATATATACATATATATTTTTTTTTAGAAAAAATTAAAGTTATGTGGGTTATGCAATGAAGTTTTATTTATATTTTATGTACTCGTAAATATGTATGTGAGTGAGTTTTATTTGCGGTTATATTAAATACAACTTTTTTTATTTATTTATTTTAATTTTGAATTATATACTATATTTTTAATTTTGTTTGCCATTTATTTGATATTTTTGAAATATTATATAAGTACTATTACACATATACACGCATAGCTGTAGGAAAATACAAACATATATTTTTTAAATGTTTTTTTTGTGTAATTATTATGTTATTTATTAATATAATTATTATTTTTTAATAATTTCCACAACACGAAAATTCTAATCTTTTTTATTTTATTTTATTTTTATTATTTTAATTTATATTTATATATTTATTTTAATTTTAATTATTTTTTTTTTGTCTTGGTCATACTTGTGCAGTGTGTATTTTGCCAGTTAATGTTTATTGAACATATTTGTAATATATATTTATGTATATATATATATATATATATATATTGTTTATATTTAAGCAATCACAAATTGGTTTTAATCTAATTTATATTTATTATATTTATTTTATATATTTTTAATTACATTTATTTATTTCATAATTTCTATATATGTATATTCACCATATTTTATTTTATTTCTTTAATTTTTTTTAGCGCTCAATAAGTGTCTGTGTCACCATTAAATGTGCCAAATTAATTTTCTTTAGTTTTGAAAAAAAAAAGAAACATTGCACACATATCTTTATTTATTTCTTACAATTATTTTATTAAATTAGTTATTAATAAATTTCATGTATTCTTTTAATGTATTAAATGCGTTCTACATAGTAAAACTTTCACAATTTCTACAAACAGCCTTTTGTTAAACATGTTTTATTTATTTTATTATATTTTATTATATTTTATTATATTTTATAAAAATTTTTTGCATATAAATTTTTTACAACTACTAAAAGTGATTATTATAATTATCAATTTTTTACATCTATTAAAAGTGATTAATATAATTATTATAATATAATTACTAGACAAGTATTTTATGTTTTTTTGAGGGTTGTGCCATTTATGCCTTTGAAAGTCAATAACATCATGCATATTGATTTAAAATTAGAAAAAAAAAAACAAATGAACCTTTTTTTGCATGATTTACAACATTTTACTTTTCTATTGATCTACTTATGGTATTATGGGTATGTACACATACATGATTTAAGCTAATAATTGTTTCTTTTCGACTTAAGAAAAATTTCTGCTACAAAGCTTTGGCTGGGCGAATCTGATTTTCATTGGTGGTAAAGTAATTTGGTGAAATATCTCAGAATATAAACCATTCTGATGCATAAATATATAAGAGTTTTTGTCACCTAAAGTGGGGAGGAAATTTTAATTTTTTTTCAATTTTCTGATTTTTTTTTTTAAATGAACAGGCACGTAGCCAGTATTTATTTTAGGAGGTTCTGATTCTTTTTTATTTAAACGTATTTTATTCAAAGCAGTAGGCTTAAACATTTAAAAAAAAAAACAAGCAAGAAGAGCTGTCTTCATAGCCATGCCAAAATCTTTATACCTTTCATGTAAATAATAAATTTATTGCAAATTGCGAAATTCGATTTCTATGATTTTCTGTGTGAATATCAACTTGATTTCTGAGAAAAACATTGTTTTTTGCCCTTTCGTAAATGTTCGGTTTTGTGTTAAATAAACAACATTTGCGTGAGGTTTTGATTTTCTCTTTTAATTGGAAGAAAAGTGCAGCTGAAGCGCGTCGAATGCTTGTGGAAGTTTATGGTGAATCTGCGCCGACCGATAAGTTATGCAGAGAGTTGTCTCGACGCTTTAAAAGCGTCGAAGACAAAGAGTGCCCTGGAAAATCCAAAAAAGTTTGAAAATGAGGAATTGAAGGCTTTACAGAACTACAAATAATCCGTTTTCGGTGTGAAATGCACGAAAAACGGCCAGAAAGGACCGAATGGCATGACAAGGTGATTTTGCAACATGACAACTCGGTCCCACGTGGCTGTAACGGTCAAAAACTTCCTGGAAACGCTGAAATAGGAAGTAAACTTCCTATGATTTTCAGTGTGACCCGCCGTACTCTCCATATATTGCTTCTTCCGACTACTGTTTTTTTCGACGGATGTAAAACAATTTGGGTGGCCACCGGTTCGGGTCCTTTGAAGAAATCGAAGATTGGCTCAATAATTGGATCGATGATTGGAGAGAGGTCTCAAATTTTAGAGATATTATACGAAAATTACTACAAAGATGGAGAAAAGCAGTTGCTTCCGGCGGACAATACTTTGAATGATGTATTTTTTACTTTTTTCAATAAAAAAAACATTTGAGGACAAAAAAAAATGGTAGTGATTTTCGGCCGATGAGGATTTTATTTCGTCTCAGTTAGAGAGGTTCCTGCCCAAGCGCGATTGCATTTAGAAAAAAACTTTTTCTATAATTTTCGACGTTGGTCTGGCAGGTATTTGAAAACCTGATATTATTCACCGCTAACCACTCGGCTGCAGCAGTTGTCATTTGTGGATGACTGACTGACTATCCTTGACTATGCTTGTATAAAAATTTCAGCATGAGAACTAAAATATAGTCAAGCCTGATTACGGAGGAATAGCAGTTATGTAAAATATAAAACCTTCCTGAAAATGTAGACCCAAATTATTCAGAAAAAGGCCTCCAAAAAAGTAACTTTTTTATAATAAATATTATATCATATTTCGGATTATTTTTGGTGCTAATTCTAAGCAAAATAAAAATATCCACATGAAATGTGATATTGAAAAAAGTGAAATTTTAAAACCCACAATAAATAGGATTTATTTTTGAAGGAAAATCCATCGTCTTTTGTGTCTTTTTCAGCTCATAATAAGGATTATATCTTGAGATATGATCTTTATTTGCGGGCACAAATATTTTTTTATTTCATACTCGTCCTTTTATTATATTAGTGAGAGTGGTAATACGAGGTTGGTTTGAGGAGTCAGCGACTTTTTGAATAAAAAAAATTTTTTCCGCAAATAAGCGTTTTATTTCTCAGCACAGCCTCTTTTTGGCTAAATGCAACATTCTTCCAATTTCTTGAGACCCTCAAAATAGGCAAAATAATAGGCTGTTTCTTTGATGACCTCTCCATGCGATTCGAATCTCTTACCGCAGGGAGACTAAGTCAGGAAAATATGCCTGATGGGGTAGCAGCTCGTAGCCAAATTTATGAATATTTGCCATGGTTACTATTTACTACACACGTATGCAGCCGTGCATTGTCTTGTTGGAACATTTGTTTTCAAAATGCGGTGGTTTCTACATCAAATCAATATCGAATCTGTCCAAAACCTCTGAATAATATTCGCCTGGAATCATTTTACCCTTTTCAATGTAATCGATGCGAATGATACCTCGCGCATGCCAAAAAACTGTGACCATGATCTTGTTGGTCGACAGACCCACTCTGGCCTTGTTTGCTGCACATTCGCCCGTTTTCATTGTTTTTTTTGGCCTCTGGTGTGATGTAGTGGTTCCGTGTTTCATCTAAGTTTGCGCTTATGGTCGCGTGTGAGCAATCGTGGCTCCCATTGCGCGGATAGCTGTTTCATGCTCAAATATCCATGCAAAATGTGATGTAACCTCTCTGTTCAGATGTCTACAGCCTCAGCCTCCTCAAGCCCACTTTTATTCTCTGATCGTTCAATATAATTGGACCATGAATTTTATTGGCAATTTCTGGCGTGACGACCACTTTTGAGCGATCTGATCGTTCGGCGCCACTTGTACTACTACGACTACAACGGAACTCAGTGCACCACTTCTTAGCCATTGAAATTAATGGTGCAGTGCCCCCATTGTGCTAATCAAGCCTTGCCTTGGTTTCGGTGATGGTTTTTTCTACGCAAAAAATAATGTTTAGTCAGTAAATGAAATTCACTTTTTTCCAATCTTTCCAAGCTTTCAACGGCTATCAAACAGAAACCAAATGGCGTAGCTTCCCCAAAATTTTACTTTCCACAAAATGTTGGAAAGTATATTAATCGATAACAGTTGACGGGATCAGTGTTGTATTAACAGTAACTGCGCGACAAATTCAATAAAATCACTGACTTATCAAACAGCCCTTAATAACATTATTGAGGAAATAACCGAATGATGATTGTTTGAGTCTCAAAATACTATTAAATTTTATTTCGAAAGAAAAAATATAAAATTTCTATAGAAGATGAGCATAGATACTAGAACACGGACTGGACTTACACCACTTTCAAGCAATTAAAAACTGAAAACGAACCAAGAAAATGTTAAAATATGTTAAAATCAACAAAACAAAATTCCTTGGCAGTAAGTAAGTATTTTAACAGAAATCTTACACTTTTCGTAATATTTCGCGCAGAAATGGTGTTTCTAAGTAAAGGTCGGTATGCAGCTCTTACGAAAACCACAAAATCCATATAAAAAAAGTGCAAAAAAAAAACGATGCGCCAAAAATTTTTTTACGAAGTAGTACGCTCCTCGAACGAAAAAAACTCAATTTTCTACCGCATATTTCTAAAGTTTTTAAACAAATACAAAAGCACGGCAACACAGGTTTGCGAGCGAAATAAATAGTCTCACATATATAGGGTGTTTTTTATAGAGGTATAGAACTTTAAGTTGGCATTACTTTTCAAGATGGCGACCGATTTAACAGCTGTCAAGTGATTTATTCTCAGTTTGGTTTGACAATTCATCATGAATAGACTCACGCCTGAACAACGCTTGCAAATAGTGCAATTTTATTTCGAAAATAATGGTTCTGTGCGGAAAGCGAATTTTGTTTAGCGATGAAGCGCACTTCTGGTTGAATGGCTACGTCAACAAACACAACTGCCACATTTGGAGTGAAGGTAATTCTCAAGTGTATGTTGAAACACCGTTGCATCCAGAAAAACTGACTGTTTGGTGCGCTTTATGGGCTGGTGGAATCATTGGTCCGTACTTTTTCAAAACCGATGGTGGCCAGAACGTTACAGTCAATGGTGATCGGTATTGAGCCATGATTATTAACTTTTTCATTCCTGAATGGAATAACCATGATATCCAGGAGATGTGGTTTCAACAAGACGGCGCAACATGTCACACAGCTCGTGCCACAATAGATTTATTGAAAGACACGTTTGGTGACTGCCTAATTTCACATTTTGGACCTGTGAATTGGTCCCAAGATCTTGTGTTATTGTTATTGCCGATATACGGCCACAAATGTTGGAAAAAGTCATCGAAAATGGGACGTCCAGATTGGCCTACATCCGTGCCAGCCGTGGCGGTCATGTGCCAGAAGTCATATTTAAAATGTAATGCCACAAGATTATTTTTCGGATAAATAAAATTCATGTCAATCGAATAATCCATCGTTGTTTTATTGCAACTTAAAGTTCTATACCTCTATAAAAACACCCTTTACAAGAAGAAGACTAATTTTTAAACGTAATAAAGCAAGCTTATAAAGCAATTTATGTAATGTTTTTAGTTTTTTCATCAATTTCTACAACTTTTATTTATTATTAGCCATGAAAAAGGTAAGCATACATAATCAGCGACAAATATTTACCGCGCTCTACTCATGTTTTTCGTTTTGTTTATTTACGTTTGCATATCTTCTTCCTTTGTAAAGAGCTGTTCACAATAGAAAATCATCTGTGAAATTTCCGTGCCTACTACATTTTTCCATTCACGAAATATATGAGTTTTTTTTTCGGTAGAGGTGCATACCGACCTTAAACCACTAAAAATACACTTATAAGTTTTTTACAATTAATATACTATTTTATCAATATTTCATAGAGAGCATGTTGCTCTGTTGAGGGATTAATGCTTAATAATCGTGTTATTTTTCACATCAACACACACATGTATTATATATGTGGATAAGTATTTTCTAGTATTGGTAAGTGATTTTCGTTTACAATACGAGTGATTTATTTAAACAACGAGCTGCCAGTCACAAATTGTACATATATATATATATATATACTCAACTACAGTTAGTTTAATTTAATAATTTATTATTAATTTTTATTTTTGTAATAATATATGGTATTTTTTTCCAATGTGTAACTAGAAATATTACACTCAATGATTTTCATTTTATTTCGCTTTTATGAATGTGTATGTGTATGTGGTGACGTGCAAGTAAAATTGCTCCATATGAGTTCTTGTGGTTTATTATATAAATTTTATATTATTTATGCTTTTCTTTATATACTCGTATATATATGTATAAAATATTCCAATAAATGTGCAATACCTTTGCGAAACACAATTAGGGCGTTTAATATGTCAGTTATTGTTCTGTTTTTTTTTTTTGCTTTATTTACTAGCAATTTGTTTATACATACATTAATAATAAATAATAATATCTATTGCCTTTTTTGTTGTATTATTTTTGTGGTTTTATTATTTAAATTTTAAATTTTTTTTAATTTTTATTTAAATTTTTTATTACTTTTAATTCTGCTTTGTAGTTGCGTTGCTTTTAATTAAATCACCTGTAATTGCTGTTAAATATTTGAAATATAATACCATATATATTCACATACATACCTACAATCACAATGCACATTGATTGAGTACAGACATTTATAGCTATTTACATCTACATACATACATATATGTAGGTATTAATTGATTTGATTTGATGATTTTTTTTATTTTAATTAATTAATTAATTTTTTTCTGTTTTTATTTGAAATAGTCAACCTGAGCACAATTTTTTTCTTGTCTATAAATTTATAATTATTATTATATTGTATATGTAGTAGTTGATAATTTAAATGGTAATACGACTAATGGATTTCATTATTTATAAATTTTTATTTTTATTTTTATTTTTATCAAATCAAATAAATTAAATGATGAAGGTTTTGCTCACTGTTTTCTTTGATTACAATGTATGTGTTGTGGTGGTGCATCATGAGTTTCTGCCAAAAAGTCGAAATAAAATTAATAAGAAATACTACAAGGAAGTTATGCAACGTTTGCGTGAAGCAATACGGCTGAAAGGAACGAAATTCTGGTAAACCAAATCGTGGCTTCTGCAACACGATAATGGCACCAGCTCACACATCAATGCTTATTCGTGATTTTTTGTTTGGCCAAAAACAAAACCACAATCATGCCTCAACCACCGCATTCACCAGATTTGGCTCCCTACGGCTTTTTTTTCCTATTCCCAAAACTAAAAAAAACAACAATAAAAGGAAAGCGTTTAGCCGCCACAATTGATGAGATCAAGTCAGAATCGAAGAAGAAAGTGCTGATGGCCATATCGAAAAGTGCATTTCAGAAGTGCTTCGAGGATTGGAAAAAGTGTTGACACAAGTGTCTTATATCTGAGGGGGATTACTTTAAAGGTGGCAAAATAGATATTGTTGAATAAATAAGTACTTTCCAAAAAAAAAAAAAAAAAGAGAAAAAAAAATTCAAAATTCACCTTTTTCTTTGAACACATCTCGTAAAACTATAGAAGTGAAAATTTTGTTGTTCAGCTCAATGTGATTTCGGTTATAGATTATTATTCTCCAAAATTGTTCAAAAACTGCTCCCTGTAGTGTTTGTAATATATTTTTTTAGCTTTGTAACAGTTTCATTTGGGATCTCCTCTCAAATATGCCTTTAACTCGCTGTACCTTATGAGGAAATTTCTGAACGTAGTAGAAATTAAATTCAAAAAGGCAGTTCACAAATCGGCAAGCACAGTATTGTAGTTCAAAAAAAGTATTGCATAAAAAATTGCAGGAGCTGGCAGGTCCGATCGTGGTTTCCGTAAAAATGGAGACATCCTAGGGAGAACGCTGTATAGCCGCCATTTTTACATTCATTTGTCTTAAAAAATAGTCATAAAAGCAGTTAATTATATGTATAATAAATACCTTTTGTCAAAAATCAGATTTATTTAATAGTTTTCCCAAAAAAAAATCTCAAAAAACGCCTATATTGTGTTGCGCTCTAGAATGGCCGAACAAAAGTTGATTGTTCGAAAAGATAATTATTTAAAAAAAACTTAAATTTATATTCAAAAACTGGTATTACATATTGGATTGGATTACTTTATGTACTAATCTAAGTTTTAGCTGCACTTTGTATTCAATTTCTATTAATAATAATCACAACAACGATTAAACGTATAATTTTTGAAGTTACTGTATCTGTTACTGTTTTGTTATATATAAATTCAAGTGAATTTAGACTTAATTTATGTATATTTTTTAATTATAAATTTTAGTTTGAAGCCTTGATACTACTTTATACTACTTTTGTTTTCAAAACAATTAAATTTCTTATTTGTATTTTTTTTTTGTATATATTTTGTTGCCTGAAATTAAAAAAGTATTTTTAATTGCATTATTTTTGTTCAAATTTCCATTTAACTCGTTGCTAAATAATTTCATTATTATCTACATTTAAATTTTTAATTAATAATTACTTGAGTTGCTGTTTGATTTTTTATTATTAAATATATTTTACTGGGAAATGTTTTATAGTGAGTTTTTGCTCAATATTTTAACATTTAAATACACATAATACTATTAAATTATTATTAGTGTTTTTTTTTTGAATTTTTGGTCAGTGTTTATATATTTTATAGATTTTATGTTTTTTTATATTATTTTTTTATATTTTTTTTACAAAGTAACATGTTCTATATATTTTATTTTGTATGTATTTTAGTTTATAAATAAATCGGTATAAAATGTGCTTAATTAAATTAGTTTAGTACTTAATGCAATTGAAAATGGAAAAGTCGGCATTTACCTGTAATTTGTTGTCTTAAGTTTGCTGGTTTTTAATTTTACTGAAATTCTTTTGTCACTACTTACTGTTTGTTTTTTAGTTTTTTTTTTCTTGTTGTTATAAAACATTTAATTTAATACTATTTATTAACATTTACGCTTAAGTAATCACTACAGTGTTTTTTTGGGGGAAATTAGTACATAATATTGTCATATCGTTTTATATTATTTATATATTTTAAGAATTTGTGTGAATATACAATAAATGTATTTATTATTATTTTTTTTGAAAATTTAATATATATGAATTTAGTTTTAATGCAATGATTTTGAAAATCTGTGCTTTGTTTAGTTTTTTTTTTTTTGAATGATATTTTTTTTAATAATATTTTTTTAATAATGTTTTTTTTTTAATTTTTTTTTTCAATAATATTTTTTTTATTTAATACATTTTTTATTTATAATTAAACATCGTTAAGTCTAAATCGTTTTTTATCATATGGCTTTGTCAACTTTTTATGGCGAAGTAATAAATATTTGTGAAAAAACTATTAATATAAAGTTTGTTGTTGTTGCGGAATACATAGATTGGTGGTATTATTTTTATTACATCTTGGAGTAGAGGAGGAACTATTTATAGAATTATATGTGTAAATTGAAATTATTTTTTTTCAAAAATTTAATTTAACATTTATTTTATTTATATTTAAAAAAATTTTTTTTTGCTTAAATATTGACTTAAACTTCTTTGAAGTTATATATTAGAAATTAATAAACAAAGCAAAAATTTCAAAATTATTTTACACTCTAATACGTGTTTATATAAACTGTCTTTATTCTAGAAAAATAATAAAAAAAATATGTAATATATGATATATATGTACATATTAAATATAAATTCAAAAAATTAATTTTTAATTCTGATGAAAACTTTTAATAATGCTGTATGTATGTATGTATGTATATGCAAAAATGATTATACATTACAAGCTCCAGATTTTGCTCAAACATTTTCGAGTGAGCAGTGCGAGCATGTGAGCAAGGAGCACTCGCACAGCTGCTCCGTGTTCATTAATCGAAAAATTTCGAGTCGGGCACGAGCATTTCGAGTATTTTGACAAGCACTTTGACTTTTTTCTCAAAACTTTTTGTTTTTTATTAATTTTAAATTTATTTATTTAATTATTTATTTATAAAATTTTTAATTTTTTTATTTTATTATTTATGGTTTTTTTGTTTATTTATTTATTTTTTATTTATTTATGTTTTATTTATTTATTTATTTATTTATTTATTTATTTATTTATAAAATTTTTAATTTTTTTATTTTATTATTTATGGTTTTTTTGTTTATTTATTTATTTTTTATTTATTTATTTATTTATTTATTTATTTATTTATTTATAAAATTTTTAATTTTTTTAATTTTATTTTTTGTGGTTTTTTGTTTATTTATTTTTTTGTTTATTTATTTATTTTTTATTTTTTTATTTATTTATTTATTTATTTATTTATTTATTTATTTATTTATTTATTTATTTATTTATTTATTTATTTATTTATTTATTTATTTATTTATTTATTTATTTATTTATTTATTTATCAAGTGTAAAAATCATTGAAATGTCAAAAAAAAATTGAAAAACAAAATATAAGTTTTTTTCC
Organism: Neoceratitis asiatica; assembly: GCA_030068015.2. Taxonomy (NCBI): domain Eukaryota; kingdom Metazoa; phylum Arthropoda; class Insecta; order Diptera; family Tephritidae; genus Neoceratitis; species Neoceratitis asiatica. The sequence continues at coordinate 66,048,282 of CM061526.1, forward strand.
TGATGAGCAATTGGGCTGAGCGGGCATCGAGCAAGCATCACAATGCTCGCAGTGCTTGTTTACCCGGTTATCTGGAACTCTATTATATATTATAATATGATTCAAGTAATAATTTTGCCATTTAAACTAAGCTAAATTTTTACTTTATACATTAATATCTAAAGCTGCTCGCCTTTCTTTTACTTTTTTATTTTTATTTTTTGTTATAAAAAACTGTACCCTAAATTAAAAAAAAAGTAAAGTAACGTTTCGGATTTTGAAATTTTAATAAGCTTATGTGCAAACCAGCAATAAAAGTCGAAATTCTTTGAGAAAAATTCAAACTGTATTTCAGCAAAAATGGGTGCGCAATTTTCGGAGCAAAATTTGCTTTCAATGAAAATCTGTTTAATCGTATATACTCAATTTTAAGAGATATATTTTCTGCTGAAAAATTTCTAAAATCAAACAATAAGTTGAAAGAAAACGTTTCCAACGCTTCATTAAATTACTAAAACGAACAGAGAGAAATAATAGATAGATGGATGGCGTTGGTACTCTTATTTCGGACAACACTAATCCAATTGTTTCAAACTAACACGTATTTGAAAGCTGAAATTTCATGGAATATTATGCGTGAAGACAGTTCTGTAAATTGTCTTTTGGGTGAAAAAGTTATTTTCATTTGAAAATTAGTGAAATTTTGGAAGAAAAAAAAAATTTACGGCTTGTTTATGAAGTTTTGATGCACACACCAAATATGTAGCGCGGACCTTGCCCGATCTAACTAGAATTTTCTTCTGTTTCGGTCTCTGCAAAACTCTCATCCTGATGGTCAAAAAATTGGCAAACAAAAGAACCGCTGAAAATCATTTTTTGCCTAGTTTTCCGACGATAAGCCACCGAAGTTCTACACTGATGAATTATGAAGCTACCCGAGAGGTAAACGTAAAAGTTCATAGAGAATACTGATCGATATGTACTTGATTAAAATTAAAAATAATTTAATTAGGCCGGGACGACCTTTAAAACTAGGTTGGCTTAAAGCAAAATTCGAGTAAAAAGTAGAGTTCCAGATACTCGGGTATCGAGCACTTCGCGCTCGATACTCGCTCATTGCTCAACTGCTCAGCAGAACAAAAAAATTTCAAATTTGTTTGTCAAAAATTTTTTTTGGCGTTTCATTGATTTTACCACTTTGCATAAATAAATTTGAAATTAAAAAAAAAATTCGAGAGAAAAGGTAAAGTCTTTGTCAGAATACTCGAAATACTCGTGCTCGGCTCAAAAATTTTCGAGATGAACATAAAAATATTGTGAGATTGCAGCCACGGAGCTGCTTTAACTCCTAAAAAAATCAATTTTTTCTGAATTTGGCTAATTCATGAAATATTTTTGAGCACAAAATAGGCCCGAACGGGATATTGTAAAGTAAAGCTTAAAAGAATTGGAGGTAAAATGCCCAAATCGTTATAGTAAACAAACTTAATGAGAAGTAAAATATTTTTTTAACAAACAAGACCAAATATATTTATTTACTTACTAAACTAAAAAACTTTCTGGTCTAGAATTTTCAAAAAATCATTTTTTTTAAATTTTTCGAAAGTATAGTCTCTTAAGAATATAATTTGAAAATTTTGTAATGATATCTACAGTATTTTCGCTTCTACAGGCCTTTGAACAGGTAGCGGACCGACCGCTCGACCATACACTTCAAACTTTAAATAAACTCTCTTTTTTCAGAACAGTTTTTTTCTGCACGGTGGAGGTAAAAAAAAGTATTTATATGAATGAAATTTACGATCTCTAGACCATCATCTCCACTTAAAGAAATTTTCACTAGACCTAGTTGTAATCTTACTATGAATGGAGTATTTCCATCTATTTCAATTATTTTCGATAGTAAAATAGATACTAATATTACACCTAAACACGACTGTAATACTGAAACGAACTAAAAACCGATTTTATGACCCAAAGGTAATATTTTTGTCGTTTTCAAATCGGTTTACGATAGTAACTGGACTGCAAGACACCACTTAAGGGGGTCCTCTTATATAATTGTGCAAAAATTACCAAATGTTTGATAATTTTTTTTGAAGAAGTAAAATAGCTTAAGACATGTGCGCTGTTCTACAAAATATTTATTTAGGTTTCCTTTATAGAATCGAAATTTTTGAGAGTCGGGTGTCAAAAATGGCGTTCAAAATGGCGGCTCCAGCAAAAGTTGTGATAACCGAACTCCTCTGCGTGCACGATACAAGTCGCAATTCGTCGTCTACAAGAAGAAAACTGAAACCATCTTGAAGATTACATTCAATAAAGGCATCCCAACCTAAAAAACATTATATAAAAAATCATTACTGATCAAAATATATAATATATCGATTTTGCAGGTTAAAGCGCCGGAGAATTTTGTCTTCTCTTAGACGGGCAAAACGCGAAGTTGATTGGTTGAATGGTTCAAAAACGAGAATGCCCGCAGATTCGAAAAATCTTGTTTCGGATCGAAAAAACATTTTACCAACATATTCTGGACACTTTCAGCCTTCGATTTGTAAAATAGATAAAAAAAATCGATTTTTCAAAAAAATTTTAGAAGTGGACACCCTTAATACATAAATTTAAAGAAGCAACACATGTCTCTAAAAAATAATATTTAAAATGTTCAATAAAGAATTAAAAAAAAAAAGGAAAAAATTTAAAAAAATTTTCTTTTACAATTAATAAAAAATAATAATATTTTCTGCAATGGTGAAAATGTAGAATTTTTTCGTCTTCCATTATTTTTCTCAAAAGTCTGTGAGTTGAACATATTTTTTTTTTTTTTTGCTATTTAAACTATTGAATGTGAGCAACCATTTCTAATCTGTCAGTTGGTTGGATTTCATAAATTCAGGTGGGGTAATTAGTGGTGATACAGTGCAAACTTCCTCAGTCACGGCTTTCGTGTCTTTATGTCGGAAATCTATCTAAAAAAAATTCGATTTCCACAAAATTGACTTGGCCAATAGTAAAAGCATTTTATGAATCAAGCAACCTTTCAATCTCTGAAAAATACAACTTTATCGCTTTTTTTCAGTATTGAAAAATAAGCAATGCCTTTTTTTTAATAATTTTTTTTTGCGGAAATTTTACTCCGCTGCTCGCAAATTTCCGCCAACAATGCGATGTAAAAATCAAATTAATCCAGAATAAAACAAAATGAAATAACACAAATATTTCAATCTTTTATACATATGTATGTATGTACACATATATGTATTTTTAAATTTTATTTTAATCTCTCTTATTACATACAAAGCGAAAAGTAGTTGTGTGGTGTACTCGTATGTATACTTGTATGTGAATATATGAGCATGATGTTTTTGTTTTCGCCACGATTAAATAATTAAAAATTATATTTATAAAAATATTAATATGTCTATAAACAAAGTCAGTTTAATACTAAATACAAGTAAAATATTAAATATATGCAGTTTCATATACATACAAATTCGCGTGCATATTTATGTATATATGTATCAATGTATGCATGTATATTATTTATTATTAATTATAAATTTTCTTTTAATTTTTTCATTTGCGCTACTTATGAATTATTAGCAATGTTTGTGAATTTGTGCAAACAAAAAAAAAAAATTAATTACATTATGTTTTTATGTATGTGTGTATAAATAAATATGCATAAGTATACAACAACTGTACTGTATGTGGGTACTATAGATACACCTACATATATGTATGTGGAAATTTATATTAAATGTAACAATCCATGCTGGTTTTAACGGTATTTTTATGACTTATCTACAAATTTGCAACTTAAATATTAAAAGAAATTAATAATATTTGTTTATATATATATGAATTAATTTATGTATGCTCGCAATGATCAGTATGATTTCATAAAACATACGTACACACGTAAAGCATTTTAATTACTATGTCTTGACGAAATTAAAAACAAGAATATTGATTATAATAATGTGATTTGTCTAAAAAAAGAAAGAAATAATATGCAAACTATTCAGTTGATTTTTAAAAGAAAAAAATATATAAAAAGATTTTTTTTAAATCTATTTTGTAAAAAAATGTAAAACTAACTGAGAATAAAAAATTAAATGAAAATAAAAAGTATAAAAAAAAATAAAAATAAAATAAAAAAATAAAAAATAAAAAAATTAAAAATGTAATGGAAAAAAGTTTTGATCTGTTTTGCAAAAAATTTTAAAATAATTGAACATAAAAAAAAAACATAAATGAATAAATAAAATAAAAATAAAAAATAAAAAATAAAAAATAATTTAAAATTAAATAAAAAAATTTAAATCATAAAAAAATAAAAAAAAAATAAAAAAAATTATTGCAATGCTTTTTTGGACTTCAAAGCAATATAAAAATAATTCAGTAATGTAAAAAAATGTAAGAAACAAACTTTTAATCGATTCTACAAAATATGTAAAGTAAATGATAATAAAAAATTTAAACAATATAATTAAAAATATAATTTAAAAAAATTAAAACCATGAACAATATTAAACAATAAAAAATATTAGAATTAAATTTAAAAAAAATTAATAAATCAATAAAAACAAATTAAAAATTTTAAAATATAATAAAAAAAGTTTTTAAATCATAAAAAATATAAAACAATAAAAAAAATTATTCTAATTCTTTAAGAAAAAATTTAATTAAAATATTTAAAAAAATTAAAGAGAATTTTTTTTATTCTAATGCTTTGAAAAAATATTTAAATTTATAACAAAAAATTTAGAATCAAAAAAAAAAATATAAAACATAAAAAAAGTAATTGTAATGCTTTTTTGGACTTAAAAAAATTTGCAAATAATTTAGTAATTTTTTATAAAAGTAAAAAAATAAATAAATAAATAAATTTAAAAAAAATAAAAGAGGAAAAAAAGTTTAATCAATTATGCTAAAATTGTAAAAATATTTGAGAGTAACAAAAAAAAAAACACTTGAAAATAGAAATAAAATTGTTTAAAAAATAACACGGTAAAACAATAAAAAATTGAACTCAAATGATTTTTTTACGTAAAATTTAATGAAAAATAAAAAATGAAAAAGAAGAAACATTCTTTTAATCTATTTTGAAAAAAAAAAAATAAAAATAATTCAGAATAAAAAAATTAAAAATAAATAAAAAAGTTAAAAAAATTATATAAATCATAAAAAACTGCAAAATAATAAAAAATTTTATTCAAATAATGTTTTCCTTACTTAAAAAATATGAAAATTATTTACTTGATTTATAATAGAAAAAAAAATTAATCAATTTTGCAAAAAATGCAAAAATAATTTTGAGAAAAAAAATATAAAAATTAAATTAAAAATAATTTAAAAACGTATATAATCATAAAAAATATTTACAAATTATTTAAATGATTTATAGAAGTAGAATAAAAATTAAAAGCAAAAGAAAGAAATTTTGATTCTATTTTGTAAAAAATGTTAATATAATTGAGAATAAAAAAAAATAGAAAACATTAAAAAATAGAAAACATAAAAAATTAAAAAAATAAAATAAAATATAAAAATAACTGTTAATAAAAAAATTAAAAGAAAATTTAAAAAATTAATAAGAAAAAAATATCTTTTTATGAGAAACAATAAAAAACTTTTAAATTGAAATACATTAACTGCATTTGTATCTGCGTGTGTGTGTAAATATATTTTTATTTACAATGTACAACTACACTTTAATGAATTTGTATGAGTTTGTAATGATTTTAAGCTTTTAATATGTTTATTTGTATATTTCTGTGTTCACATTTATTATGTATGCATGTATTATATATGTATGAATATGTAATAATGATTTTTTCCTTTTGCTTTTTGACTCTATTTTATTTTTTTACATGCACCATTTGAATAGTTTTTATATTTATATATGTTATGTATGTATGTATGCTTGCATTACATGATAGTATGTAGTGTTTATTGATGAACTTATTTTTACACTTGATATTTAATGACTTATGATTATGAATATGTATGAGTTCGTTTAATATAAGTATGTGTTGCTTATGAGGCAATATATTTGTATGTATGTATGTATGTATGTAAGTATTAATGCATGTACGGCATGTTATGTTTGCTTTGAAAATGTCCATCGATAATAATCAAGCAATGAATTTATATTAAATATGTTTATGCCTAGTGCCTAGAGTATTTATGTATGTATATGTATGCATATATATTCTTTGTAGAAAAAATGTTATTAATAAAATTATCAATGCTTTTAATTATGTTTTTATTATTATTTAATTTTTTTTTTTGTAAATACACAATTTGTTTATTTTTTTTAAATATATCATAGGATTTTATATATATATAGTAATACAGTATATACAGTTTGTAAAATAAATTTTTTATGCATTTTTATGAGTGTGAATTTTTGTATTTTTTTGTATGTACATTTTAAATAATTTATGCAGATTTTTCATATACATTTTTTTTTTGCATATAATATGTTACTTAACTTTTTTTGCTCCCAAAATAGTAGATTAATAATAATGACTACTTTGTTGCAATTATATATTTGATTAAATTTAAATGAAATGGCCCCCTGAGTTGCGTCTAGCCGGTAATTTATATTAAATTATATATATTTTGTAATTAAATATTTATATTTTATATTTATTTTTAATATATTATTGTTATTTTTTTTAAATGGATTTATTTATTATCTGAAATTAATATTTTCGAAATAAATTTTTATAATTTGAATATAATTAGAAAAGTGAAATTTGCTTGATTACTAAAAAAATAATTTGTAATAAATTTTGTATAGAGAAACAATCATAAATTCTTATATTAAAAAATACTTATGTAATATATATAATAAATTATTAGTAAACAATTTATTAATTATTGAAAATAGCTTATTAAAAAACGGCAAATATACGAAAAATTACTGCGCAACAAAAAAATTAATTAAATTTAATAAAGAAAAAATTTTAATTTTTTAAAACAGTAAAAAAGTCACTATTCACAATAAAATATATTTTTGTATAATTTAAATGTTTTTAAAGAATATATTTATTTACAGCTTTTTTTTCTGAAATCAAAATTTCCTTGAATTTTTTTTTAAATTACTTAAGTAATAAAAAAAATTTTCGCAAAAAAACAAAGAAAATTAAATTTGATAAAGGCAAAGATTGAGTAATTACTTGAATCGTTCCTCAATTAAAAAAAAATTAATTCTTTTCCAATGAAGCTTTTAAAAATAATTAATTTTTATAATTTAAAAATTTTAGAGAATAAATTTATCTCCAACACACCTGCTTGTATTTCATAAAATCAAAATTTCTTTGATATTTTTATTCCATTTCAAAATTATTGTGATTTTACTTTTCTGAGCAAAAAAATAAATTAAATTTAATAAAGATAAATATTATTGAATTTTGGGTAATTTTAGTTAATTAAAAAATATATTTTCCAATGAAGTTTTTTTTTTCGAAAATACAAATTTTTAATACATATTTTTTTTGAAAATTTGTTCTTTTGCAAAAATTAAATTATTTTTATATAAAAAAAAAATTATTGATTCTTTCAAAACAAATGATTAAACAAATTAATTTTAATTAAAAAACTTTTAAGAGTAACCTCTTTTCCAATGAAGCTGCTTTTTCAGGAATCAAAAATGTTTAATACTAAAATTTTTCTGAAAATTTTTTTAACTTAATTTTTTTTTTTTAAATATCACTGAAAAGCTATTCAAATGAAAATTCTCGCGTAAATCTAAACTTGAACTGGAAATTAAAAAAAATCAACATAAGAGTTTTTCGAAAATTACGATTCATTTTATGAGCTGCATTTGATTTTTGATAGAAATTGAAAGTGATGATCGAATTAAATGAATTTTCATTTGATTATTGTTGTTGTTTTAGTAGTTAGTCAATGTCGTCGAAGTTATCTAACACGAGGACCAAGAAACGAGCTGTTTCGACGTTTTCGGACCAGTTTAAGAGGGGTTTTAGATGAACGGGTTTTAGTGGCTAAGCAAGGAACTCATTCTATGCAAGTCATGCGTTAAATATGTCGGAATCGAGTGTTAACAAATAGGACTTAAGTCTGTTACAGCATGGAGCTTTTCTTTGTCTCAGCATTACTTGGGTCTCGCTGGTTGCGAGTTGCCTAGCTCGAGCTCCTTGTCTGAAATTTGTGGTGGTTGGATTTCGGTAATACTTTCCATACTCACTAAGAATGGAATTTTTCAGTAGCCCGTTCTGTCCAGCAGTTCTGATGTAACATGGATGTTTCACTGATAAAAAGGCATAAAGATGACATCGGTAGATTTCTATTCCTCAAGCTGTTGCTTTGCTGCTGCTTCATCTCCATCTCATTAGTACCCGATGACCTAATCTGGGTAAGACTTGGTTTATGACCGACCGCTCGATTGTCTCGATAGTAGGTTCCGAGCAAAGTTTCTTTGTTTTATCCCCCATTTGTGCGTCGGAGCTAAAAATTTGAGGTACTTGTTGTGGCTTTGTAGTTTGATAAAAATTGCAGTCGCAAGCGGATCGACTGTAGAATGCGACTTCGATTAACTTTGAGTTATTAGCATTCGCAATTCTGACGAAATCGATTTTGCCATTCATTTCGAGTCGGTAATCTTTTGTTCTGGTTCTGGCTGAAAAAGGTCGCCGGGGTTTGCACTGGTTGTACAATAAACGTCTTGCAGTAAAGACTACGACGACCTAATCGCTTTTGGTCAACAGGCAATAAATAATACCTTTCAAGAACATGAATTGGTATATTAATTTTGGTCTGAAGTAAGTAAGCACCAGAAGAAGAGATAGAGACTCAACAAAAATGTATGCCGACCATATCAGAATGACGAGCTGAGTTAGTTTAGTCACGTCCACGACACTGTCAGTCTGTCTGTTCAGAACGCAAATTAGTCCCTCAATTTTTGAGAAAATGATAAGAGGTTTTGATTCAAAAATCTGTCAAAAATTCATCTAAGAGTGTGAAATTCGTTACTCTACACAAGTAAACTTAAATAAAATTCGTTCCTCTATGATAATAGAATCGATTGAAAAATGAAATGAGATATAGTTTATTCCAAATTTATATTATATTAAAAAAAAAACGAATCGATATATAAAACACGCTTGTACCTTGGTCGACTGCTAACGAAGACCGAAAACTGACTGCAGCTCATACTAAGGTTTTTGTTAAAGAAAAAATCGCATGCTACTTTTTAGTTCAAAGTTTTGTCATTTCTTTTTATTTCTTCATATTTACGTCTAGTTTCTCAAGTTAATTCCATTTTTATCGTATTTTTTCATTTTTAGGTTTATTTTCTTTTTAATTTAAATTAATTTCTGTAAATTTAAATTCATTTTATTTTTTTTTAAACAAAAAATTTATATATTTTATACTTGTTTATTCAAAAATTACAGTTATTTTACAACATAAAGTGCTAATGGTGCAAGAAAAATATATAAAATTAAAATACTAATGTGCGATTGTGCTCTGTTTGTTTAATATGTAAATGTTAATTAAAAATTAAAAAAAAAATTGCATAAGACACTATGTTGTTTGTTAAAAAAATATTGGCTCTGTGAGAAATGTTTGCATTAGACTAATTGAAATTAAAAGAAATTATTGTAAAATAAAAATTAAATTCAATTTAGACGATATACAAATCTGTATAGAATTTATATATAACCTTTTTACGAAACAAAAACCTTTTTTTTATAATTAAAATTTTTTTTAAGATTTAAAACAGTTAAAATAAATAAAAAAGTAAAAAAAAAAAATAAATAAAAAAATAAAAAAATAAAAAAAATTAAAAAAAAAATTAAATTCCAACTTTCGTAATAATATTTTTTATATTTTGACTCTTCTTTTCATTCAAAAAAATAAATAGTTTAAAAAAATTTAAAAATAAAATTAAATAAAATAAAAAAAATTTAATAAAAATTAAAACATTTAAAAAAATTTAAATTCAAACTTTTGTAATAATTTTCGTTTATACTTTAACTCTTCTTTTTATTCCATTTGCATTGCAATTTCTCAAACAGAGCCACCCTTGCTATGAGATCGCTATGAAAGGTTGATACATAAAAAAAACTTACTAAATATTATAAAATATGAAATTAATTAATTTTCAAATTTCATTTTATTTATACTAAAAGTATAGGCTGTTAATAATAAGAAGTATTACTAATAGAAATTTATATTTTAAGTGAAATTATGCTGAAATTATCTTCATACTAAATGAACTTAACTACAATGTAGCATAATTAAAATTAATTATTTACACTTCTTACTCATACACATACATACAATGTAATACTAATATATATATATATATATATATATATATATATATATATATATATATATAAAGTCATAAATATGTTTATTCTTAACAAAGTATGCTCAAAGGGAAATGAACGGACTTTATATTGCGTAAGATTATTTTTCTTAGAACTAATTCCCTGTTTCAGCGGTTAGACAATTAGCAAAGTAAGTAAAAAAAAAAATTAATTTATTATTGAAAAACACATATTTTAGCCGAAAATAAAAGGAAAAGTTGTCGTCTGACGTCTGTTTGGGAGAAATAATGCTATACTAGCGGCATTATTTTGAAGTTAACCCAATGAAGAATGCTTATAATTTCCTTTCAGTTGCTTAAAAATCCTGTTGCTTGCCTATTGACAATTTTTTTTATTTATTAAAAAATGTATAAATAAGGAAGTAAATTTATATTTATATTAGGTGGTTTGCAGCCGCTAAAGCGATTTTCATCTGAGCTGCTAACAAAATGAGGGACTGCAATTAGAATAATTAAGTTCAAAATTATTTTTTGGAAAATGGAATATTTTACTTAGAATTTGTAATTTTTTTAAATTAAAATTAATTTTCGATCCTTACAAGTTTGCTTAATTTTTTCAATTATTTTCCCAGTACTCATTTTCACAACAGTCAAGTCGCCTATTACTTAAGCGCACTCAATTCTCTACCCGCTTGTATTCGCTTAGCTGGGTTATTTTGTGTTCCAACCGACTGTTCTTTTGGGTGTTTAATTAGGATTTTTATACGGGTTTGTAAAAGTGCGCTATTTAATTCGTACAAATGAATGAAATTTAAATAAAATTATAATAAAATTGACTAAAATAAAAAAATTAAACAAACATAATTTAATTATATTGAAAAAAAATATATATATATAAAAAAATAAAAAAATAAAAATATAAAGTAAAGAAAATAAAGAAAAGCAAAATAAAATGAGATAAAGTAAAAAAAAATAAAATTAAATAAAAATAAGGGGGTATTCTGGTCTAGAAATTCGACAAAATCGATTTTTTTTCATATTTTCATAGTCTAGTCCTTTAACAATATGTTCCAAAAAGTGATCTTTTGAAATTTAAATTATTTCCGGAGATAGAGTTTTTATATAGTTGTTTTGCTAACGTCGAAACTGCCTTTTTTAAAGCGATAAAAAAAGGATTTTTCAAGTATTACTAGAAATTTGGTATAATACTTCTTTATAGACTTCTCTATCGCATAAACTATGCTCATCCTAAATATTAATTTTTACTATTTAAAAAAAAAATTATAAAACTCAAAAAAAGTTGTTAAAATTTTTTTTTTTAAATTATTGTTTTGTATTCTTGAAATATGAATAAATATCTTATCAAAAACTGGATAGAAAATTTGTTAATTGCCTTTTTTACAAAAATTACATTAAATTCAAGCGTCTAGGCTAGAATATCTCTTAAAATAAAATATAATAAAAAAAGAATAAAAAGAAATAAATAAAAATTAAATAAAATAAATTAATTTGAATAAAAAAAAAAAGTAAAATAAAAAATTAAAAAAATAGATTGATTCATCATGAGAACCCAAGTTTACTGATTCTTAAGGCGAGATGAACAATTTTTTCAACGTAAAATTTATTAAATTTCCTGTGAGTGAGTTTAGTCGTACAACCCAAATACCACATGAGCAGAAAAGTGCCAGACATACATAGCAAAGAAAACGCCACTTTTTTGTTCAAAACTGACTTTAACCATTCTTTTGAACTCTAGCAAGTGCCATACGAACGTGCCAGGGTCATGCGCTAACATTTCAATAACACTTTAGAAGAAGAACCTTATGATGCCTTAAAATAGGTCACAGTTTCAGCGACAAAGGCACTTCCTTCGAGTGAAATTTCTTACCGGCGAGCATTTTTTATTTTTTCAAGTCTACGAACAGCCAATAATCGCTGGGTGCCAAATCTGACGAATACGATGGATGTGCTAAACTTACTTGTGTAGTCATTGTCATTGCTTTGATTGACTTTTTCAATTGTTTTGATGAAACAAAATTGGTTTTTTTTTTGCCATATGCGAACGTTTCGTTCCACTTGCGGTCTTCAACGGCTACAATAACGCTCTTAAATATTCACTATTGATGGTAGTTTTCAACGCATGTGTTTCATTAGCGAATTGTTGGTTGCAATTTCTATTGCTAACTAAAAATTTTGAAAAATTTGTAATTTTTTGCAACAAAAAGAAGAAAGTGAAAGTAATCGTAATTTTATTTAATATTTATTTTCATATTTTCATACATAAATATTTTACTTTTACAGCAGGTGAGCGATGTATGTATATGCAAACCGAATGGTTTATTATTAGAGATGCATTAGACATTATAATTTTGAAATATGTGTATGTAAAGTTTTTTTAAATAATTTAAAAAATTATTGGACTTTTGGACAAATTTATATACTAAAAATTATTTAATATTTTTCTTTACATACTTTCCGTTCTTCATTTCCATTTGAGTTCAGTCTTAATACAAAGTAGCTAAAGTATGCTATTAAATAATTCAATTTAAATTACATACAAATAATTGGCTATTTTGAGAGATGTGTGTGTGCTTAACTTAGTATTAAAGCATATTTTTTTGAGTAAAAAAAAATTTTTTTTTTTAAATAAAAAAGTGAAATAGAATATTTCTGCATCACATACAATATATGCATGTACAGAAGCGAATGTGTAGTGACTTTTTTGTGTGATTCAGTACTAAACTTGTAAATACATAAATATATGTTTATACGAGTATGTATGTAATTAAGTAACTACAATTCAATATTAATACTAAAATATGATACGCTGCTGTTGATTAAAAGCAATCTCACGCCTCGCTACCAACTTTTAATTAATTTTTTTTTTTTAATATTTAGCACCTCACTTTTTGGGTTTGTTTTTGTGTTTGTGTGTGTGGTGTGGGTGAGGCTGTGTGGATTTTGATGCGTGATTGCTTCTTGTGTATGCAAACGTATCAATTTTTACTGGGTATAGGCAGTGTGTCCTTGTTGTGTGTGGCGCTTTTTACATGCTTAAAAAATAGACTTAAAAAATGCTTAAAATAAAATTATTTTCAATTAAAATAATTAATATATGTTTTTACATGAATGAATGTGTTAATATACATGTATAATATGTCAAAGAGTGTTAAATGAGGTTTATTTAAAAAAATATTTTTAAAACAATTGAAAAAAAATTGAAAAAAAAATTGAAAAAAAATAATTGAAAAATTAAAAATTTAAATTTAAAAGAAGAAAAAACTATTTTCAATGTAATTTGAAAAAAACTTCGAAGAAATTTATTCAACAAAAAAAAAAAAAATATTTTCAAAGAAATTGGAAAATTTTTTTTTCAAAGAAATTGAAAAAAGAATATTTCAAAAAAATTGAAGAAACTAACTATTTTCAATGTAATTGGAAAGAAATTCGAGGAATAAATATATATATATAAAAAATATTGAAAAAATATTTTCTAAGAAAATGAAAAAAAAAATATTTTCAAAGAAATTGAAAAAATTTAAAAAAAGGAAAGAAACTATTTTTAACGTAATTGTAAAAACAATTGGAAGAAATTTATAAAAAATAAATGCTCAGAAAAAAAATTAAAATATTTTCAAAATAATTGGAAAAAAAATATTTTCTAAGAAATTAAAAAAAATATTTTCCAAAAAATTGAAGAAACTAACTATTTTCAATGTAATTGGAAAAAAATTCGAAGAAATTTATAAAAAAAAAAATAATAATTAAAAAAATATTTTCTAAGGAATTGAAAAAAAAATATTTTCAAAGAAATTAAAAAAATTAAAAAAAAATTAAAAAGAAAGCATTTTCATAGAAATTGAGAAAAAAGTTTTTAAGAAATTAAAAAAAAAATTAATTAAAAAAATATTTTCAAAGAAATTGAAAAAAATATCAAAGAAAAAAAAACAAATATTTTGAAAGAAATTGAAAAAAAAATATATTTTGTAAGACATTAAAAAAAATTCAAAGAAATTAAAAAAATTGCTCAAAAAAATATATAAAAATAGTTCCGAATAAATTAATAAAAACAAATTTTGAAAAATATTTTAATTTTTTTTTCAATATAGAAAAAATAATGATAAAGAAAATAATGTAATAGAAATTGGAAAAAAAATTGATTAAAATTTTTTTTAATTTAAAAAAAAAATTGTAAAAATTTTTTTTCTTAAATTGAGAATACAAATTTTTACTATAATTTCTTTTCTAATTTTTACTTCTTAATTCAACATGTTAATACAATGAGTTTGAGGAAGTGTATCAGATCAAATTTATTTCTATTTATAGTTCATGATTCTAAGAATATGGTTGCTTGAAGATTTTGCTTACCTTAGGAAAAGTGTGCAAACATTTTGTACTAAAAAAAAATTGCTTACTTTTTGAAAAAAAAAAAAAAGAAATGTAATAAATGGTTTTCAATACGCAGCGAAAAAAAAAAAAATTAAATTATGAAATCTACATACAAAAGCAAAAACACAAGATTTTTTTTTCATAATTATAAAAAATTTGCATAATCTTTTTATTTAACATTTTCTTATGTATTTTATAATGGGATTTATTTTGAAAGACAAAAAGAAAACATTTTTTTACTACAAAATAAAATATTTTGACATCTTTTACTTGCATATTTATCATTATTATTATAATTTTTTTTTTCAAAATTATGACTACTTTTTGCGCTTAAAAACGTAAAATGTCACTAAAAATTAATTATAAATATATACTAATCTTGAGTCGAGCCACATATCGTTGATGAATTACATAAAAGAGGTGCGACACAGATTCATTTTTTTTTAATGAAATTCCGCTTTTCAATTAAAAACAAGTTTAAATTATGAAAAAAAGAATCTAATTTTTTTGTATTTCAAAATTTCTCAAAATTGTCATGTTTGTGCGCCCTTTTTACATTTAATCAACGTTATGTTTAGTACAGTAAATACATAATATATGCATTTTTGTATGCACTCACACGGTAGGAAAGAGCAAAAGTAGTAAATTTATGGTAAAATCGTAAAATTGGTAAAATGTAATTACAATTATAATTATACATATAAAATAGTATGTATGCATTTAAAGTGGTAGTGATTAAGCGTTGTTGGTCTTAGCATAAATGTACAATCAAATTTTTTTTTATTTTTTCTTTTTTTTCTCAGTAAAAGCTGTTTTTTTTTTCAAAAAAAGTCTCTGCAACATTTGAGATATTGAAATACACGCGCAATCAATTTAGGGGTTTTTTTGCTCCCCAAATAAGTAGAAAATAATTAAAAAAGTAGAGGTCATGTTTTAATACTTAAAATTATTTAAAATAAAGTTAAAAAAAATGTAAAAAAAAAAATTAAAAAAAAATATTTAAAAAAATTACAAAAACTATGCTTTACATAATTTTGTTGAAAATTAAACAACCGAAAAATATATAAAAATAATATATAATAATATTATTTAATCGAAATCAGTCCACAGGCTTAATTTTTAATAACAATAATATTAAATTTTTAAATTAATTAATTAATTTTTTATTTTTTATTTTACTTTTACATATATTGTATGTATGTACGCATGTAATGTAAGTAATTATTTATAAAAATATATATATATGCTAAATATATATGTACATATGAAAGTCACTACAATTACCTAAATACACATTTATTATGCTAAGCAGTTAGTAGCTGTGTCGGAATTAAATTAGCGCAGAGCAATTGTCGGGTGGCGAAAGCATATTTCAATATTTGCCGCTTAATTTTCATGCAATAAGCACACGTTTGAAAGCATTGCATAATCATTAAAAAAAATATTAAAAATAAAAAAATTATTTGAAAAAAAAATCAATTAGTATGCAATGTGCACGTGTATTTTCTACAAAGTAAATTATAGTTAATTTACAATTTGAAATGGTTTTTGAGTAAAACAAAATTTTTGCAAATTTTTAAATTAATTTTTAATTAATTTTTGGACTCGAATATAATTTTTCAATGTTTTATGCTTTGTTTAAGTATTTTACTCTCTTATTTAGCGCAGCTACATACGTGCATATGACAGCTAGTTAATACATATAAATATGTATAGTGAAATATATACAAGTATGTACTGCACTACACACTTTAATATATGATTTCTTTTTGTTTTTAATTTTTACAATTTTAAATTAATTATTATTTAATATTATTTATTATTATTTATTATTATTTTTTATACAATTTGATAAGCACAAAATTGAAATAATTTTTTTATAAGCAATTTTTTTCGGCAGCATAATTTACAATGGGAAAATGTTAATGAAATGCTTTATACAAATGGCTGTTATGGGCAAAGTATTAAAAAAAATTCTTTTTTCAAAATTTTTATTTTTGAGTGTTTTTTTTATAGTAATATTGTTTGGAAAGAAAGATTTTTATTTATTTTTAGTTTTAATAATTTGTGGCAAATTTAAAACTATTATGAAAATCGACGCAGGATTTCATGGCTGATTCAGCAGATAAATAGAATTAAAATTTTTATTACAATTACAAATAACCAAAACAAAAAAAATTTTATTATTTATTTTAGTTTATTTATTTTTAGTTTTAAAAATTTGTGGCAAATTTAAAAATATAAAAATCGACGCAATAAAAGTCTAGTGATTTCAACTATTTCAGGATTTCATGGCTGAATCAGCACATCAATAGAATTAAAATTTGTATTACAATTACAAATAACCAAAACAAAAAAAATTAAATTAAATTTAATAAAAATTAAAAAAAAACGTTCTTTAATAATAAATTTTAAAAATAAAAACAATGGAAAAGAAATTTAAAAAAAATGTAAAAAAAAAATTTTTTTTCTTAAAAAAAAATTTGAAAAATAAAAATTAGGAAAAGAAAAAATATTTCAATAACTAGTAAAAAAAAAAATAAATAGACCAATGTCAATAAATTTATCTTTAATTCAGCCGCTCATCGACAGTTATTTTTAATTAACCGGTTATATTTCTGTCATTAATTGGAAAAAAATTCTCACAAAAAACCTATCAGTCCTTCGAAAGTGGCCTAAAAATGCAGTTGCTGGAAAATATGTAAAATAAGCCACACCACAAAATCGGTCGAAAATCGCTTAAGCGTTTATAAAGCGTCAAATATTAATTTAATCCCATAATAATTTTGGAAGTAGAGTTTACAAGAGTAATTTTTTCCTTTTTCCTTTAAGCCTTGCGGCAATGACAATGAAGGCGCTTAAAATATTTTTTAAGCATTTAAGCCCAAAATTTTCATTTATTTTTAATAAATTTCTAGCGGCATTCATATGCTGCTCGCTTCAGTATTTAAGTTCATTTAAAACTTTTATAGCAACTTTTTATTAGACAAGGAAAATTAAATGTTTCTACTAAGGCTTTTGTAACTAATTTTTGATTGGCATAAATATTTTTTTTCTATTTTCGGAAACATTAGATTAAAAAAAAAAAAAAATTAAAAAAGAGGGGAAATAAATACAAAATCTTGCAGCAGTGAAAAGTATTAGTTTTTCAATCGCTTAATATTTTGCTAGCTTAATTTGCAAAAAAAAAAAACACATAAAAAGAAAAGAAAGCAATTCATAAGCATATTTTGTATTCCCCGGCATAAAAAAAATATTTAAATAGAGAATAACGGCGAGCAACCTTAACTAAATGAAAACTCTCATCACTGGAGATCGAATTTCAAGCAGAAAATTGGTCTGTCAAAATTAATTATTTAAAAAACCATATACTGATATACATATATGTATTTTCGCCAAACTGCTAATAAAATTGATTTAGAATAAATTCTGAAAAATTTTAATATTGAATTATTTCTTTACTATTGAGTTATAGCTTTGATTATTATATATTTCTTTATTCAAAGATAAAAATTGTTTATATTTTCAAAAAAAAAAGGAGTTTTAAATTTTTTTATGAGCTCTATGGCAGTGCTTAAAAGACGATTCGGAATTGTTATGAATAATAATAATTATTTCGAAATAATTTTTCAATTCAATTTATTTATCTATGTTTTTTTTTTGGATTAGACAAAATAATATAATAATAAAAAATAATATTAAATAAAAAATATCTAAGAATGGGAAACAAAAAATAAAATAAAATAATATTATTGAAAATTCGAAATTAATAATATTTTATATTGCAAAAAAAAATTATAATAAAAATAAAAATAATATATTATAAAAAAAATTTTAATAAAAAGGAAATAATAAAAACTATTGAAATTTCGAAATAAGTAAAACCCATGGTTTTACTCACAAAATATTACAATAAAATTAAATAAAAACAGAGCAAAAAGTGGAGAAATAAATAAAACAGTTTTATTGAAATAGAAAAAAATTAAAAAAAAAAGATAAAAAAGAAATATATAAATATAAAAAAAAAACATAAAAAATAAATAAATAAATTTATAAAAGTTGATAAAAAAATTAGAGTAAAAACTGTTCAAATTACGAAAAAAATAAAAAAATTGTTTCATTGAAATAAAATAAAATAAAAAAATTTAATTTAAAAAAAATTATTGAAAAAAAATAATTAAAAAAAAATTTTCATTGAAATAAAAAGTAAATGATAAAAAAGGAAAAATGATAGAAATAAATTAAAATTAAATATTTTTAAATAATCAAAAATTACTTATACAAATATTTTTAAAATTGAAAAAAAAAAAATAAGTTGGAAAATTTGGTTTTGTAATATTTGAAAACAATTCTATTAATTTTTATTTTTTTCAAATTTCGCATAAAAAATGTAGGATTAAAAAAGATTGGTATATAGAGAAAAATATATAAAATATGTGATTAGTGGACTCAGAAATTAATATCATGAAAAATTTCTAGAAATTTGTGAAATTCTAATACAAATAATTTTTAAAATAAAAAAATCATAGTTTTGAAATATTTAACAACAAATGTTTTGCGGAAAAACATTTTTGATATAATTTTGTATAAAAAAATAAGGATTATAAATTATTAGTATTAGAAATGAATAGCAAAAAAATATATATTTTTGAAAAAGAAATTAATATAATGAACAATTGGAATATTTAAATATAATAATTTTTTTTTTTAAATATTTGAATACATATTTGTATTATTAAAAAAAAATATATATGAAATCCTAAATATTTTCGATAAGCATAGTATTTGTATTTTTCATAATATTATTATTAGTCATTGCAAGGAGGAAAGCAAAAATAAAGTGCTTAACGCCTAAAAGTAGGCATAGAATAGAATATTGACAATAAATATTTTGGCCGAATTAGTATTTATTTTAAGTCAACAATTTTTTAAGCAAACCATTTAACGTACTAAGTTTTTTTTCTTTCAGTTTTTGCGCTTCAAACGGTGTTATGTACTCAAAAAAAAAAAAAAAAAAAAAAAAATATAAAAAAAATAAAAAAAATAAAAAAAAGAAGCGTAAAACTTTTAATGCCGCAAGTGCAACTTGTGTAATTAATTTATTGAAATATTTATTTAAGCTAAATTTAGAAAAGAAGACACAAATTGCTCTAAATGCTTGAATTTTCTGAAAACTGCTATCAAAACTAAGCAAGTTTAACACTACTTTTTAAAAAAAAAAACATTTTCATATTTTTTACCAAAAAAAAAAAAAAACCTGCCTTCTAACAGCGTTAAATTGAAAACTAAATTAGTTAAGCAGGAATTTGATATTTTGAAATAATATGTTATTACTACATAGAAACAAACATACATATATATATATATATATGTATGTTATGCATGTGTGTAATAATTTTTTCCCCAAAATGCTAGCGGAAATATTTTTTTGTTGCCTCAATTTGTGAGTTAAATTGCAAATATGTTTTAAAAAAGCATTATGCGCTCTTTGCCATGTAGTATGTGCTTCACTACTATACAGTTATTTTAGTTTTTTTCTTTTTAATTATTATATATTATTAGTATGTATTTAAATAAAAAAAAGTTACTTTTACTCCTTTTTTGTATGTGTTTGAGGTAAATTTGGCAAACAAATTACATTAATTAATTCAATAATTACGTTCATTAATTATAATTATATCTAATATATAATTAATAATTTTTAATAGTATGTAAGTATGTATGTATATAAGACATTATGGTAATTGTATGTAGTCGTTTTGCATTATTATTATTATTTTTAATACAGATTTTATAGTTAATATTCTTTTCATAATAATAATAATAATAATAATTATAATAATAATAATAATCATGGTAGTTGTTGTTACATAATATTACTAATAATAATAATACATACATACATGTACACTACTTTCTGCTTGCATTATTACAGGACAATAAAAATGTTTTTACTTGCTTTGCTGTTTGCTTTGTTTTTTGCTGCAGTTAATTTTTATTTGTAATTTTTGAATTTTACTTATATCTTTGTCACTTGTTGTGCACACATACATATTTATTTTGCTACATAATTGTTATAATGCCATATCGGCGTCGTCTCAACGCCTCGAACGACGCCTTGAACCAGCATTTTTATTATTGTTTTTTAAATTTTTTTTTTTTTATACATTTTTAAGTGTGTATGTATGTTGTATTTGTAGGCGTGAATACTTGTTTTGTTAAATTGTGTGTGTAATTTTTCTTAATTTTTTGTTTGCTTTTTTTTCTGCTTTGTGCTACATACAATTATACGTTTATATATATATATATATATATATATATATATTATATATATATATATATATTCGCATTTAATATTTTTTTCTTTTACGCCGTCTATTTATATTGATTTTTCTGAGTACCCACACACACATTTGAATTTTTTTAATTACATCTATGCACCTTTTAATCATATAGTGGTTAATATACAGTTATGAATTTGAAGTTTACCTTAAATTATGTAATTTTTTCCATTAATTGCATACTTTTTTTCGCTTAATTCTTCTGTTCTTTACATACATATATATATTTCGACATGCACTAAATTAATTAATTGCTCATAAACATATACATATATATGTTATGTATCTAATATATGTAGGGGGTGGGGAGAGGGTCTTCTGTTATCCTCAACTTGTTCTTACTGTTACGCTTACTATTGCGTACCCCCTCCACCACCTTAACGTTTAAACGTTAGCTGTTGCTCCAGCCATTTCTGTTTTTTTTTCGTCAGCGTTTATATAGATTTTTCTATAGATAGATCACTCTGCAGTACTACATATATGTATGTATGTAATTAGTTCCCAACTGTTCCCAATAACAGTTGCTCCCATATTTTTCCTTTCATTATTATTCATTTATCAACTCTTTTTGCCTTTGCTTTTTATCTTTGTAACTTAAATTATGCATTTTCTCTTACTTATTTTCCATATACTACTTCTTTGCATTTTTTTTACTTGCAACGAATCTCTGACGACTAGTGTTGCTCTTGAAAAAACTGCTCTCACTGTACTCGTTCTCGTAGTTCTCGTACTCGTACTCGCCTGGTACTCCTTTTAGCAAAAAACTATCATTTTGCTTGTGTAATTTTAATTTTATTTGTTTTTATTCGGTGGTGATGGAATGATTACTGTCCGCTTCTTCGTTTCTTTATTTTTAGTTTTCTTCATTCTTTCTGCTTCATGCTTGTTTGGAGAGTCAGCTCTCTTTCCGCTCGGACAATTCATTTAATTTAGCATTTAATTTAGCATTTAATATACATTTTTTGGGTATAATCAGTTTCGCCTGACTTCTCTCGCTGCTTTTTCTGCCTTTTGCTGCTTTTTTTTCAATTTACTCAAATTTTTGTAATTTGCTTGACACTTTCTTCAACTTAAAAATTAAAATCGTTGCTTTTTTACTTAAAAATTAAAGAGTCTATTAACATTATCATTTATCATTTATCATTTAATTAAATTATATTTGTCGCTGTCACTCTCTGGTGTCTGGTCGCTTGTTGTTTTATCGCTGCTGTTGTCGCTGATGCTATTTTATCTCTCTGCTGGTGAGTTCTTCATCATGCTCATGCTCATTTATCTCTGCAGCTTGCTTGCATTCTTCTTTAAGCTATTTTCCCTCTCTCTCTCTCTTGTATTTTCACCAGCTTTGAATGTATGCTTCATTCACTCTCACGCCTCACCTTTTCTCTCTCTCCCACATTCGCTTTTAATTTAAGTGAATTTAAATGAAAAGAATTTGGTTAAATTGGGTGGTATTGTTGGCTGTTTTGTTGTTGTTGTTGTTGTTGTTGTTGTTTACTATTACATAATTATTTATTTATTTATTTAGTATTTGTTTTTTGTATTTTGTTTTAACTATTATCTACTTTTAGGCGGCTATGGCCTCATTTTGCCGTCATTCCCATTGATGCGGCGATGGCGGCAATTCGGAAGGATGCGCCACAGTTGAACTGCAAGAGGGAATAGACGAAAAAAATATAGATAATTGTAAAATTTTATTAAAAACATCAGCAATTTTTTAGTCATATCAAAATGTTTTGTTGCAGTACAAAAAAAAAAAGTTGTAATAAAAATATTAACTTAAAATTAAATTTAAAAAATAAATAAAACACAAAAAGAATACATGGAAATAAGCCAACTAAGTACGTAAACGTATAAACTAAACTACCATTACACATAACTAAATAATTAAGTTTAATTAAATAACATTACAAATACTATAGATTTTCTAAAACGCAACTAAAATGACGCAAAAGAAAATTTGTATTGATGATCTTGGCTGTTTATATAGAACGAATTGAAAGCACTTTTTTTTTGTATAAATAAAAAGTTGTTTATGTTATGTATGTATGTATATCAACCCACTTCGAAAAAAAGAATTAATAATATAACTGTACAGACTAGAGCACCAGATACACGGGTTCGATACTCGTTAATTGCTTAACTGCTCAGCAGAACATAACATTTTCAATTTAGTTTTATTTTTACACTTTGTATTCTGGTTGGCCTGGGTTCGAGCCCAGGTTCGAGCAACATCCAAAATTATAGAAATTTTTTTTCTAATTGCGGTCGTCCCTCGGCAGGGAATGTCAAGCCCTCCGAGCGTATTTCTGACTTGAAATAAAAGCTCCTCATAAAAATCCATCAGCCGTTCGGAGACGGCTTAGAATAAACTATAGGTCACTCCATTTGTTGGTAAAAAAAACATCAAGACGCAAAAACCACAAATTGGAAGAGGAGTTCGGCCACAAAATCGCTTCAGCGGTTACAAAGCGCCAAATATATATATATATATATATATATATTCTGGTTGTTCTGGTATAAAGACTTAACTGTCGCGGGAACTATTCGATTTTAGTCGCCTCTCAGGACAGGCATGCCTTAACGTGGATAAATTGCGGAACCCCTAACCGCAAGGGGGCAAAAATTCGCCTGCCTGCATGGTTACCATTTTTTTCAGTGGCATACATAACAGATCAATTGGAAAGTCCCCGGCCTTACACATAGATGGTGCTACTAGAATTAAGAACATATAGATTTTTAGTTAGTCCTAACCTTTAAAAGACGCGTAAACAAATTTGACAGCTGTCGGATCATTAGTTTGTGAATTATAGCATTTTGAGTTAAGCACCTCTTGTTGCTGTGAAAAAAATGGATAAAAATGAATTTCGCGTGTTGATAAAATATTGCCTTTTGAAGAGAAAAAATACAGCTGAAGCAAAAAATTGGTTTGATTATGAGTTTCCGGACACTGCCCCAGGAAAATCAACCAGCGTTATTGGACTGTTTGAAGGACGAAAAGGACGAAAAAATGGCCGCATTTGAAGAAAAATAAAATGCTGTTTCACCAAGACAATGCACCGTGTCACAAGTCAGTGAAATCGATGTCACAAGTCGAATCAATGAATTGGGCTTCGAATCGCTTCCGCATCAACCGTGACCTCCAGATCTGGACCCCAGCCACTATTTCCTGTTCTCAGATCTCACATGAGTGCTCGTTTGGAAGAAATTAGCGTCGAATGAAGAGGGGATCACCGAAACTGAGGCTTTTTTTGAAGCAAAGCACAAATTGTACTACAAAAATGGTATCGAAAAGTTGAAGGCTCGCTATAATCGGTGTACTTCTCTCAAAGGGAACTATGTTGAATAAAAAAATGAATTTTGCCAAAAAAAAAGTGCTTTACTATGGTAGGCCGGGGACTTTTCAATGGACCTGTTACGTCCAATTTATGATTAGTTTTGATTATCTTACATTTGAAGGCTCATGGAAGGGCGGATTTTATTACACTTTTTTATATATTTATTAAAAGCAGGCCATTTTTTTTCAACTAAATAATCAGGGCTATTCTACATTTCGATTACGTTCACGCTCTCCGCTCCGTCACAATCGAAATTAGGTATTCTGAGTTACGATCGAACCGAAAGAAGAAGAGGAAGAGAGAATATATTTTCGAAGTCAGCTGGTTGCATGTGAATGTGTGAAATTGAAACAAAACAAAGCAAACAAAGGCAAAGAGTTTTTGTACAATTCAAATAAATATAAATAAAATCGTGTTTTTAATGGTTAATGAGATCAATAACCTCGGCGATATTTCATGAGGATTGCGAGGCAAGTGTTTTCCATTTCACATGAGTGATGAATTTTATGAAATTTAGTTTTTAATTGGTAATCTTTTACATAAGTATAACAAATTTCGTTATTTAGATTCAAAAAAACTTCAAACTTAATAAAGATGCTTTCAAGTATGTCCTGGATAGTTTTTCGCAAGAAACTCAATCAAGTACTTTAGTACTTTGACATGATTATCTCCACCTAATCGAGTAGTAGGAGATTTGCGATTTTTACGGAAGGCAGTTACCATAGTATTCGGCAGATTATAACATAGGAATGTGTCACTCAACAGTGTCAATGCCATTATACAACTTTCTCGAAATCATGGAGTCTTTTACTGGCGGATCAATTGTATTTCGGCAACGTTATTTCATAACTCTAATTTTTCATGTTGTTTTTATGTTGTATAAAAAACCATCATTAATCAAATTAAACTAAAAAAAAGACATCGTTATGACTTTTCCAATTATCAAAATCATGTTTTATTAACATTTTTGTTAAAATTATGTTACTTAAGTACACAAAAATATATAATCGAACTGTTCTCCGCCAACTAAATTACAACGTACAAAAACGTAGCTACGATCGAAATGCAGAATACATAAAATTGGATAGAATCGAAAGTTTCGAAGATTGATCGAAACGAAACGTAACGCAGAATACCAAATCCGCCGAACGGAGAAAATTTCGATTCGAGTCGAAATGCAGAATAGGGCTGAATATGAAAATTTCAGCTTTTTCTAGAGATGGGCACCTTAAAAGGACATCTTCTAAACCTATCTTTCCTTGCTGTCAAATAAGTTAATTTTTCTTCAATATTCCATACCTTTATAAGAGTATACAACAATCGTCTGTGTGTGTGTTTGTAAGCTTAACTTTGATTTTAAGGATGCATATGTGTTTAGATTGGATTCGACAATGGTTTCAAATAAATTTTTTTTCTAAATTGTGAGCCATTAAACCGATCTTTTTGAAAAAAAATCGTATTTATGTTTGGTAGGTAGCTAGATAGATAGATAGGTAGCTCTTTGCTTAAATTAACCAGAACTCTTCTTTTTATGACGGGAAGTGAACGATTTCAATTCAATTTATCCGCAAAAAGTGAACCTGGGATCGACATATTCGAAAACAAATCGCATTTACACCTTTTAAAAGCTTAGACCGACATTAATGTAATTCTTTGTATAAATTCAGGTGGAAGCTAGAGTGGTTTATTAGAGCTCTAGATACCCGAGTATCGAGTGTTCAGTTCAGCAGAGCGAAAATTTTTAATTTTATTTGTAAAAATTTATTTGGTGATTCAATGATTTTTATACTTTGCATATATATAAATAAATTTAAAATTATAAGACAAGCAAGCTGAGAAAAAGTCAAAATGCTTGAAATGCTCGTGCAAGAGTGCGAGCACTCCTTGCTCAAATGCTCAAATTGCTGGAAAATGTTCGAACAAAATGTTGACCTCTAGTATAACTGTTTTTCCCGAGAAGTGAACCAGGGAGCGAACTATTCGTAATTGAAATTTCGTATCTATTTCTCTTGACAGACATACAATAACTATGTAATACTTTTCTTATGCGGAAATGGACCATGAATTGAGTGTGTTTCGCTCGAAATTTAGGTCGGAGTTAGCTTTTTACCTAGATCAACATATAGAATACATTTTGCTTTCCGATAGAGAATCAACGAGAGATCAATTAAAAAGTTGTGTGATTTGGATATAATAGCATAGCTCGTGCTAGAAGATTTGTTTGTTTGAGCTGGAGCTGTTCCATTTAATGTCGACATTATTAGAAATACAAGGACACGTTAGAGACCGGACAGATAAATATTCTGTTTTCTGACTAAGGGTTCAGTTTTTCAAATATTCTCTGTGTTTGTGTGATTTTTGATATAAATTGCACAATTTTTTTTAGCATTTAAACAAGAATATATTCTCGTCCTCTGCTTTCATAAGCAGTGTCAAACCAAACATATTTTGTTTTACTTAAAAGTCAGGCATTTATGAGAATGGATCGCTCAACAACCGCATAACGCGCTAAAATTGTTGAAATCTACTACAAAAATGATGATTCGAACGTGGCCACGTTTCGCGCTTTAAGGGAAGATTATGATGAACATAATCGTCCTACTACTCAAGCAATTGGAAATTTGTGTCCCTAATCAGTTTTGCTCGTTCCACCTCAAATATGCTATAAGTGAAAGTGTAGCCGAAGACCCTGAAAAAGTTGTCTATTTCTCAACGTCCTCTAGAGCTGGGTCTTGTTTACGGTACATTATGGCGTATTTTGCACTTGGACTTACACCTACATCCATACAAAGTCCAGCTCAGACAACAATTGAAGCCAGCTGACCATTCACAACGACGTAGTTACGCCGATTGGGTGTTTGAACAACAAGCTACGCAACGCGAAATTTCAAAAAAAAAAAATTTTTTTTCTTCATCTACGAGACACATTTTTCACACGGTGGATACGTAAATAAGGGACAGTTTCGCGTTTAGGTTTCCGATAATCCTCTAGCAATTGAAGAGAGGCCATTACACCAAAAAAAAAAAAAAAAAAAAAAAACTTACTGTCCGGAGGTGTGATTGGACCTTACTTCTTTGAAAACGATAACGGCGAGACTGTCACTGTCAATTCGGAACATTATGGTCGTATGATGACTGACCTTTTCTTGGCCTACAATTGAAGAACATGACTTGGACGACGGGGTCCAATAAGGTGGTGCCGGATGCCACAAAACATGAGCGAATATGGTTTTATAGCGAGAGAAATTTCCCGGCCATGTAATCTTTCGTCTTTGCGATGTCAATTGGCTACCGTGATCGTGCGATTTCATTCCGTTGGACTTTTTTTTGTGGGACTACACGAAAGATTGTGTTTATGTAGATAAACCTTTAACTCTTGAGCGCTCTTGAAAACAAATAATCATCGAGTTATGGCTGAGATGCCGAACAATATGTGCCAAAAAGTGTTCGAAAATTAACTCAAACGGATCGAAGTTTGCGAAAACTTCACGAGGTGGTCATTTGAATGACGTAGTGTTTCACATATAATTTCAGGGTTAAATTTTTATAATAAAAAATAGATTTTGTGAACAAAAAAAATTTGAAATACATTTTATTTATGTTTATTTAGGGTCAAAATGGACAACACTGTGTAATAAATTCGCATAATTAATTATTATATTTTTTTTACGTTTTCTATTGGATTAAAGTTTTTAAATAAACGAAACTCGTACACAAAAAAGTTAAATATATGTTAGTCACTTATACTAAATAACATAAATAATTGCAAATTTAGTTAAATAATCAATATTAGTTTTTACTCCAGTTGTATGTGTGTGTGTGTGTTTACAAAAGCAATAATAAAATACATTTAAACAATTGATTAATTAATAACAGTTATGAGTGTCTAACTATGTGTTAATAAAGCGTATAAGTAACATACAGTTGATTGAGTATAGTTTAATTAAGCAAAATTATAAAAAAAAAAATTTTACCCAAACTTTAACTAACTAAGTTTATGAAACTACAAAATTAATGAAAAAAATAAATAAAATTAATGGATGGCGAGAGAATGATGGATATAACATATGTATGTATGTATAAATTCTTTTAGTTTTACTTTTGGATTTTTATTAGCTCAAATGAATTTGGATTTGTTGGAGTTAAGGGTGAATGCCGTAAGAAGGAGATAATTTACAATAACAACTACTAAAAAATCACTGCTGCATATATGAAAAATTTCAGGTATGAGGTGAGTGTTTCTTTTTTTTTGGTGTTTTAATTATTTACTTATTACACATATTACATTCATACATATAACAAATGTATGTATGTAAAGCTCAAGTTAATGCTTTTTTTTACATTGCCACATTAAGTATATATATAATTTGTAATATTATTATTAAATAGGTAATTTGCCACATTTTTGCCCAGAGCTATATTTTTCTTTACATTTTTTGTGGTTAGTAATAAAAAAGTGTAGTATATTTTTTTTTTAATGCACAATTTAGTAGTATTTTTTTGAATGTTTGCTGCTGAAAGTTTGTTGTTAGGCGATACTCATATATATACATATACATTTGCAAACAATTTGGCAACTAAAATTATCAGTATGTTGCAGTTATGTGTATGTGAGTGTGCACATTTCCAAACATATATAAAGGGTGATCCAAGTTGAGGTACTTTTTTCAATAGCCTTTTTTTGACAGATCACGCGTGAGTCGTGTCAAGCTGTCATGCTTTTATTATTCACTATTGTTTGGCATTTCATGGCATGGAAAGACTTACGCATGAATAACGTTTACAAATCATTCAAATTTATAACGAATATCCACGTTCTATAAAGAATGTGTTTCGTACGCTTCGCTCAACTTATGGTCAACATAATCAACCTACTGAGCGCTACTATTCGCAACACCATCACCCATCTTGAGAAGACCCAGCATTCATAATTGGATAATATTCGATCGAATAGACCACGTCAAGCGCGCAGTGAAGAAAATATAACGGCCGTAGCGCTGAGGGTGTACACGAAGACCGTGCAGAGTCGATTCGGCGCCGTTCGCAGCAACTCGGACTGGCGTATGGAACGACATGGCGCATTTTACGTCGAGATCTTAAATTGAAAGCGTACAGCTTGTGTAAGAACTGAAGCCGCTCGACCCTCCCAAGCGACATTTGACCTGACATTTTCGAGCTAAATTATGTTCAGCAATGAGGACCATTTCTGGCTCAATGGGTATGCAAACAAGCCAAATTGCCGCCTTTGGGACGAAGAGTAACTTGAAGAGATTCAAGAGCTGCCATTTCATACAGAAAAACCAACATAAAGGACGGTTTGGTGTGGTTTGTGGGCCGGTGGAATCATCGGTCCATGATTCTTCAAAAATGATGCCGGTGAGAACGTAACCGTCACTGGCGACCGTTATAGCGCCATGATAATCGACCATTTGATGCTAGAAATTGAAGCTCGTGATCTCCGCGACATTTAGTTTCAACAAGATGGCGCCACTTCCGCCACATCGCATCAATCAATGGATTTATTGAGAGAACACTTCGGTGAGCAGATAATTTCACGTCTTGGGTCGGCCGATTGGCCACCAAGGTCGTGTGGTAGCACATCATTAGAATTTTTCCTGTGGGTATATGTAAAGTCTAAAGTATATGCGGACGATCCCGCTTCGATTCAGGCCTTGGAGCAAAACATCACGCGTGTCATTCGCCAGTTGCCAGTCGAAATGCTCGAACGAGTCATCGAAAATTGTACAACGGATGGACCATCTGAAACGTAGCGGCGACCAACATTTGAAAGAGGTAATCTTCAAAAAATAAATGCCAAGGAATGTTCTTTCGAATGTTAATAGACATTCCTCACTAAATTTGAATTTTCTGTGTTTTTTCCTTAAAAAAAAGTAGAGAACCTCGAAATGGATCAACCGTTATATGCAGATATATAAGTATTGAATAAAAGTTTTATTTTAATTTTTTTTTACAAACAATTTCGTTTAGTTAGCCATTTTTTAGTACAATAAATATTTCTATATGTATATGTGCATACACACGTACACATAAGTATGATTATGGTTATTTAATGCAGTTGTCGCTATTTATAATTGGGTTGTATGTGTGTATGTGTGCATATTTTGTCCTTAACAATTGACTGCTGGTATTATTACTATTTTAAATAAAATCATGTATTAAATATGGGTTAATCATGTGTGCATGTATGCATGTATGTAGTAGGGCGATTATATACTATATATGTATGAATGTAAGTATTTATGTAAGTTTTTCTCCAATATAATTTTTATTTATTTGCTAGCTGCTTTATAACCTATTAATAATTAAAAAAAAAATTATAATTAAATTAAATAAATAAATTAATTAAACTAAAGAAAAAGACAGAGAAATTTTTTTTTATCTTCATATGTATGTATCATATTTTGCTATGATTGAGCTAAATAAATACCAACCACTCACACACACACATAGTGCACAATGTATTTAAATTTTTTCTTTTTTCATTGAAATTTGATTTGGCATTAAAAAGAAGATTTCTACTAGAGCTCCAGATTTTGCTCAAACATTTTCGAGCAGTGCGAGCATTTGAGCAACGAGCACTCGCTCATCCGCTCATTGCTTATTACTCGAAAATTTTTCGAGTCGAGCACGAGCATTTCGAGTATTTTGACAAATAAAGCATTGAGCTGCTTGCACTGCTCGATATCCGAGTATAAAGAACTCTAATATACTTATACATATATATGTGTGTATATATGTATTTTTTGCTTGTTTTAATATCTTTGAAAAAAAAGTCTTCTTATTGTTCGTCGCGAAATAGCCCAAATAGTCCTGGCGACTGCAATAGCCCAAAAGAATAGCATTGCGTACTACAATTCGGAAGGCTTGGGTTCGAGTACTGTTCGACCAACATCAAAAATTATACAAAATTAATTTTTCTATTTGCAGTCACCCTTCGGCAGGGATTGTCAAGGGAAATCTGAGTTTCCGTGCTTTCCTATTTCTTAAAAAACTTTAGAAATGGTACTAGAAATGGAGTTTTTTCGTTCGAGGTGTTTCATAAAAAAATATGTGGTTTTTGGTTTTCGTTAGAGTTGCATACCGACCTTTACGTGGAACAAGATTAGCATACTGGAGTTAATTTCGAGACGAAAAACACCTTACAACCGTGATTGAACTTGAATAATCCATCTTTATTGTTGAAAAGAGTTTTGCAGTTATCTGATAGATAATCTACTTAACTCTCTAACGAAGCGTTAATTTTCATGTCAGTCATATACAAGTAAATACATTGGGGTATTAAGTTTCCTCGCCAATGAAGGACCGCAGTAAAACATTCGATCTTTCTTTCTTAAAACTCATCAAGCTAAGCAAGAACCTCTACTTGTTCTCACAGAGAATGTCGTAAATCAGATAAGAGATTTAGGGAAATTTGTTCTGGTCTCGGTCTCCTATCGGAAGCCATGGATCACCTTCTAGGTCCGTGTGTGAGTGAGTTTCCTGAGTTTCAGTGGCCCATAAGGGATATATGAGGACAGTAATATACGAGAAAGTATTTTCGCATTACTTATAGAAAACACTCACCGATGCGATACTTTCCCTAAAAACAGTAATTTTCTTCTTCTTCTGCGCAATATATGTATCGCAAAGGACCATAAATACACCTGAAAAATACTGCAGTGATGCCGAAGCCTAAATACGCGACTGACACATAATGCTTTACAGAAAACTACAACGCAGACTTCGCCCTTCATCTTGTGAAGAAGTTTAGTGTTCTTCCATTCAATTGCTCCGCCCTTTTGGCACTGCTAAGGCTGAAATCGAGTTTCTCAAAAACAGCCGAACCTTCCACACTCAAGTCGACCAAGGATACAGACTTAATTGGCATCACAGCGGCTATTGCAAGCAGTATAAGGTGGACCACCTACCGATTGCTTTGTGAAGTATCGGACTAAACAATTAGCGTACGTGCTAGTACGTCCAGTGCGTTCAAAGGAAAAGATTGCTGCTGGTGCTCAAAGTGTTCGAACAGCCAACAAATCGACAATGCACGCGACATAGTTCGCAGAATATGGCGATAAGAGGCAGGCACAAGGACATGGTTCTTTTGTAATCTACTAAATTAAGAAAGTGGCATCAATCTCAATGAATATAATGTTCTCTCTCTCTCAAACAGAGATTTTGGGAATATCTGTTTAAAAATAAGGAAAGGCGAAAGAGCTGGCTCGTGCTGGTGAGGCGCTCACATTCGACTGCTTCAGACATTTCAGATGTTATATAAAACAGTGGAGCTTAGGTTAGTGTTCTCGAGCATTAACTTTGCGAATGTCCGGCTTGTAGTCGATTGAAACGTCAAATCTTCTGCGAGGCATTAAGCCACATTTTTATAGAGCATAAGTGGAAGATATTAAATCCAGTAGAGTTCTAGTAGAGAGTAGAGTTCCCACTTAATGTCCTAGGTGCACTAGGTCCTCAACCTCCCTCATTTAACCAACTAAACAACCAACCATAGTTACGTACATCCAGTCTACCGCAGCAGCAATATAAGGCCTCAGATGGTTACATCTTTTTATGATCGATGTGTGCCTTCCAAGAAAGCTTTCAATCGAAGATTTTGTTCAAGTAGTTCACTTTATGAACCAATATCCCACATCAAGGAAAACCCGTTTTCGGGATGCTCTCTTTCTTGGACTTTCTCTAGAGATATCAAAAAATTTGCATGATGCAGAAAAAACTATAATATCGAGCTGTGGAATTTTATTGGGGAAAACCAGTTGACAGATACTTCTTTCAAGTTAGGAAATTTTGAAGCCTAGAATCTTGTGAGGCACGCAATATGCCTTAAAACAACTGGAACAGTTGCTGCCATTTATAAGTAAACATGGAGGATTGACAACATTTTGACTAGATTAAGCTCCAAATTATGGTTTTTTTGTTTTCAATAAAATTTTTAATGCTACAAAGGAAGCAAGAAAGAAAAAACTCGAGTCCAAATTTAAATTTTTCGACCTCAAAACTTTCAAGCCATGGGAAGAACTGAAGCCGTTCGACCTTCCCAAGCGACATGGCTTTGCTCTATGGGCTTTTGAAAAGTTCTAAGAAGATCCGACGTTTTCGAGCCAAATTTTGTTCAACGATGAAGCCCATTTCTGGCTCAATGGGTATGTAAACAAGCCAAATTGCCGCATCTGGGACGAAGAGCAACCTGAAGAGATTCAAGAGCTGCCATTTCATTCAGAAAAACCAACGGTTTGGTGTGGCTTGTGGGCCGGTGGAATCATCGGTACATATTTCTTCAAAAATGATGCCGGTGAGAACGGAACTGTCAATGGCGACCGTTATAGCGCTGTGGTATTCTCTAGAATTTAGCTTGTTTTCAACAGTTTGCTTTTACAGCAGGCGATGAAGATGCATTGAAGATGCGTTAAACAAACGGATTTTTGGCTATTCGTTAAGAAATTGAAATCAACAGAAGAAGAAGAGAAGTTCCATAATACAATCATATTCACACTATGCGCATATATAGTACATAAATATATATACAGTACATACATACAATGCATTGGATGTGCAATGTTGCACTCTCTAATAGTAAAATAATTAAAAAAAAAAAACTTTAATGTAAAAGCACTTAACTTAACTAACTAATGTCAAGAGGGGAGAGTTCTAAGGCTAAAAATTAATAATAAAAAATTGCAAAAATAATTTTAAAATAATATTAAAAAAAGTATGAATTAAATATTAACAGACCTAAGAAGATTCAGAGATTTGTTGTTGTTTTGCTGCATACAATGAAGTGCAAGTTTTTGTGGCTGAGCACGAAAAAAAAATTCGTTGTTTTCGACTGTTTGATTCTTGATTGAATGTGAAAGTTTTGTTACATAATTGTTGGGCACAGCGTTGCATTTGTATTTTGCAGCGATGATTGAGTGAAATAAATCAATTTTCTTTTTTTTTGAATAATGACACTGTTGTTGTTGTTGTTGTTGTTGTTGTTCTTGTTAGCTATTCATTTGTTGTTCGTAAAATTGCGTGGCATTGAAAACTCGATGATTTCTAATATCCATATACATGTGAGCAGGTATATATGTGTAAAGTAACACACTGCTCGGTAGATTTCATTTCACTGCTCAACCTTTCCAGGCAGTTACTTCAGTGCTGTAGTACATTAGCTAACCTATCAGCTGTTTTGTGAGTGCCTGTTGTGAGTGGCTGTTGTGAGTTTAAGCTCTTATCGATTAATTATCGATTTTTTTTAATTGTAATCGTAGGCATTACAGCTGGTCTGATGGCAAGAGCATTGCTTTTATGCCTCTTTTTGAATCAATTGCGGAGAGTTGAAGGTTTAAGTTTGCAGATGGTGTATGTGAGGTTGTTTTTGTTTTTGTTAGACACCGTTAGATTTTGCATAAGTGTTTATTTATATGCTTGCGCTGCTCGATTATGCCAACTCAACTCTCTAGAGTATTATTTTCTTAAAATTTTTGCAATTTTTACTATTTATCCATATAGACACATGTGTACATACATACATACATATGTTTGTAGATAAAAAAATTAAATATTTGTAGCAATTATATACATTCCTACATGCTATATGTGTGTGTGTAAGTTTGCTCTCATCACTTTGCTTTTGGCAATCAATGTAAATGCACACACACACCAACATACATTTATGTATATATATGCACACGCATCAATGTATATATATATATATAGCGCGTTAAGTTTTTCGTTTAATTTGTCTGCTTGTTGTTGTTGTTGTTTTTATAATGCCAAGCATTCGCTCGTTCAACAACGCTCCCATTGCATTTACACATACGAGTACATATGTGCTTGTGAATATTATTTGTCTGTGTTGGAATTTGTTGCTTTTTTTATCGTTTTCAAATTGACTTGATGTTGTGACACGCAGCGCAATTGCATACTTTACGGCTGAGCGCGCATTGAGCTGTTGCTTACTATATCGTTTGTTGCTATCGCTCAAGCGAGCATTTAACTGTAGTAAATGACTATGTACGCATATGAATAATTAGTGTTAAATGCATTGCATATAGCTCCCTCTACACATACACATTTATCATATATTTGTTTAATGAATTTTCACTTTATGACTCGGCGGCACTTTTGTTGTAGGATTTTGTTGTAGGATTTTTAATACATTTTGGTAATTTTCAATCAATTTTACACATGCTGTAATTGTAGCTGCACAGTTTGTTATTGTAAACATAACTGTATATATCTGTCGCACGGCACGAAACGAAACAGCATCTCTAAACGCAGCAGCCGTAGCAACAGCAGCAGTGGTTGTACTCGCAGTAGTGGTAGTGGTAGCAGTAGTAGTAGTTGTAGTAGTAGTAGTAGTAGTAGTGGTAGTAGTAGATTATCTCATTCTCATTGGCTTAACGCAAATGTAATTAAATTTAATAAATTTATTTATTTATTTTTTTTCAATAAAAACTTTTTATTAATTAAAAGAATTTAATTTTTTTTTACTATGAATGAAGGAATGACTTAATAAGTGAGGGGATCGTGGATGAATTCGTTTGAAAGCAAATTAGTTTGTAGTAGAATAGTTAAATGAATTATGGGTTGGGTTGGCGTGATATTTGTTATCTGTGATAGTAGTGAAATTTGAAATGTGAGAAGACATACTATGTAGTGAAATGAAAGGTGGATTGAGAGATCAGTTGTGAGAAACATTACAATAATTAAAAAGGAACAATGAATAATAGAAAACCAAAACTAAAGTAGTAAAATTTTGTGTGTCGGTAAATAGCGAACAAATTTTGATGGTTAAAATTTTGGCAAAATGTCACAAACTACGCCAGAAAATTTTTCCAAAATGTTTATGTATAGAAGAACCAAAAAAAATAAAAATAAAAAAAATAAAAAAAAATTAAAAAAAAATAAATATAAATTAAAAAATAAAAATAAAAAATAAAACAAATAATAAATAAAAAAATAAAAATAAAAATAAAAATAAAAATAAAAATAAAAATAAAAATAAAACTAAAAGTAGTTTAAAAAAATATTAAAAATAAAATAAAAAAAATTTAATAAATAATAAATTAACAAATGAAAAAAAAAATGAAAAATAAAAAATAAAAAAATAAAAAATTAAAATAAAATAAAAACAATTTTGCTATATAAATGTAATAATATAAAAAGAAATTTACGTTGAAATACAAACAAATAAATTTTATTAAACAGACAAATAAAAATAAAAATTTAAATAAAAAATTAAGGGAACAAAAAATTGAAATCAAAAAGGTGACCGAATAGAAAGCGATTCATAAATTTAAAAAAAATCACCAATAAAAAGATTAAAAAATAAATACATTTAAATATAAATGGGAAGGGAAGAATGTCAAGCGAGAGTCAATTAAAAAATATTTAGTATAAATTACGGTAATGAAAAAATCTAAATAAAAAGGCAATAGCAATAAAATCAAAACTAAAGAGAAAATATAATTTAAAAATAATAAAAATTAAAAAAATAAAAATTAAAAAAGGTGAAAAATGAAAATCAAGTTAACACAACAGCTACCTTCGGCCATGCCGAAGATTTTATACCCTCCATGTACATATCAAAATTATTAAAAATTTAAAATTGTAGAATACCAAATTTTACGTTCTTAGAAACCTTTTTGAAGTATTCATGACCTACAGTTTGAAATCTTAAAAATCAGTCGTATATATGTCATAGTGGTCCGATCTGGTCGGTTCCGACAAATGATCGTTTAAACGTATAGGTGCATCTTCCCACCGAGTTTTGTTGAAATATCTCAAATCAGGATGACTTGTTGGCGCTCAGACAGACAGACGGCCAATTGAAAAGTCCCCAGCCTTACACATAGATGGTTCTACTAGTATTAAATCCATATAGATTTTTATTAAGTTCCAACCTTCAAAAGACGTGTGTATAAATTTTACAGCTATCGGATCATTAGTTTGTGAATTATAGCGTTTTGAGTGAAGCAACTTTTGTTTAAGTGAAGAAAATGGATAAAAAGAAATTTCGCGCGCTGATAAAATATTACTTTTTGAAGGGAAAAAATACAGTTGAAGCAAAAACTTGGCTTGATGACGAGTTTCCGGACACTGCCCCAAGAAAATCAACCAACAGGGATTGGTATGTTAAGTTTAGACACGGTGAAATAGGCACCGAAGACGGTGAACGCGCAAAAGAGGTTGTTACATCGACCAAATCCACAAAACGATTTTGAATGACGATAAACTGAAATTGAATGATATAGCAGGCACTCTAAAGATTTCAACTTAACGTGTACATCATATCATTCACGAATATTTTGTTATGAGAAAGCTCTGTGCAAAGTGGGTGCCGCGCGATCTGACTTTTGAACAAAAACAACGACGAGTTGATGATTCGCAGCAGTGTTTGGAGCTGTTCAAGCGTAATAAACACGAGTTCTTGCATCGAAATGTGGCAATGGATGAAACATGGCTCCATCATTTCACTGCGAAGTCCAATTGACAGTCATCCGAGTGGTCTGCATACGATGAACCCGCTACAAAGCGTCGAAAAATGCATGAATCGGCTGGCAAGGTTATGGCCTGTATTTTGGAATGAGTATGGAATAATTTTCATTGACTAGCGTGAAAAGGAAGGACCATCAACAGCGACTATTATTACATAGCGTTATTGGACGCTTTGAAGGACGAAATCGCAGAAAAACGTCCACATTTGAAGAAAAAGAAAGTGCTGTTTCACCAAGCCAATGCACCGTGCCACAAGTCAGTGAAATCGGTGAATTGGGCTTCGAGTTGCTTCTGCATCCACCGTATTCTCCAGATCTGGCCCACAGCGACTAATTTCTGTCCCAGATCACAAAATAATGCTCGCTGGGAAAAAATTGTCGTTTAATGAAGTGTTGGTCGCCGAAACTGAGGCTGATTTTGAAGAAAAGGGCAAATCATACTACAAAAATGGTATCGAAAAGTTGGATAATCAATGTATCACCCTTGAAGAGAACCATGTTGAATAAAAAAATAATAATTTTGCCAAAAAAATGTGTTTTACTATGGTACTATCGTAGGCTGGGGACTTTTTACTTTCCAAAATTTACTGAAATAGTCTTTGTTAAGTCTAAATAACGTGTGCGTCACAAAAGTTTGCGTATTAAAAATGGTAAAAAAAAAACGTCTGTTTTTCTATGATTTTGCTTTTACTGAAATGTCTCAACATTCCAGTTAACGATGGAATACCACTTAGATTCAGCTCAGCTCGTCATTCTGATCATATTGATATAAATTTCAGTGAGTCTATCGCTTTTCCTTCTGGTTCTTATATACTTCTGACCAACGTCGATTTACTATTTCATGCACATGAAAGGGGTATAATTATAATAAAAATAAAAATAAAAATAAAAAATAAAAAAATAAAATTAAAATAAAAAAATTATAATAGAAAAGTTAAAATGCAGAAATAAAATAAAATAAAGGATTAAAATAATTAAACAAAATTATTAAAATAAAAAGGAGAGAGACAAAACAAGAAATGATAATAAAATCAAAATTAATATAAGGAAAAAGCAACCAAATTAAAAAAAAGCTGCTACAAAGGTGTAATGAAAAAAAAAAATCAAAAGGAATAAAAAATTTTGAAAAAAAAATAATAAGAAAAGATTATTTGAGTTACTGAAAGTACTACTACTAATAACATAATTAATTAACTAAAATAGAAAAAATGAGGCTAGAAATAATAATAAAATAAAATAAAAGTAAAATATTTATTTAAATTCTAGGAAGCAATAGAATTAAAGGAAAATAATATTAAAAAGTTAAGTAAAGTTGTGCTAAAAATTTATAATGGAAAACAAAAACAAAAATAAAAAGGTGAATTAAAATAGCAAAATATTTAATCAAATTAAAACGAAGTGTTTACGAAACAACAAATAAAATGAAAATAAAACAAAATTATACAAAAAATAGAATGGTTAAAAAATCAATTAGGTGGAAATTAGGCATAAGAATTTTAGAAAAATATTTAAACAAATTTTTAAATAAATAAAAAAATTAATAAAGAAATAATAAATGATAGCCGAATATGATAAAATTTCAGCAAGAAATGAAAAAGGGAGAAGAGTTAATAAACAAAAGTGCAAAATTAGCAAAAAAAAACCATAATTTTTTTTTAAATTATAAAGTAGAAATAAAAACCTTTTCAATTAATATTCCGAAAATAAAAATGTGGGAAGAAAATTAAAAAAAAAAATAGTTTGGCACATTTTCAAACTGAATTGAAATGTCAAGCAAAAAACTAAAAAAAAAAAAAATGCAAAACTATATTAGTGTTAAAAGAAGAAGAAGAAGAAGAAGAAACCAAAATGGATTGTTAACTTTGTTTTAATAACTTGTTAATACGTGTAATTTTAACTGGAGGTCTTTTCTCTAAATTCTCTTTACTTTACGCAAACATGATTTACTAAGGAAACTCACTTACCTAGCAAAACTTTTGAATGCCGCACTTTGCGGATTTATGCAGAGTGGTACGCGACCAGTTTGCAGTTGTTCCGCAATGAATTTGTGCATTTCCTCTGTGTGGAAAAGAGATAAAAGGAGGAATTAATAGGAAAGAATTAGAATAAGGTTTGATATAATTAATAAGGTTTAATTGATAAATAAAATTTTATATAAACCAAAAAAAATTTTTTTTATTTTATTGTACAATTGTCTATATGTATGCGTATAAATAAAAAAACTGATTAATTTTTAATGATTTTTTTTAATAATTTTTTTTTGTGCTGAACTCCGAAATTGACGTCGCCAAAACTTAATTAAAGCGCTTATTTATTAAAATAAAAATTATAGAGTGTAGAAATTAATTCGATCCGCTCTCTAAAGACGGCTCTAACGTTTTTTGCCTCTTCGGAGATATCCGGAAGTTTAGATTTTCTATTTTAATAGGAAGAAAAGTGCAGCTGAAGCCCATTGAATAGAAAATCTAAACTTCTGGAGATCTTCGAAAAGGCAAAAACGTTGTTGTTAGCAGAAACAAACGCTGACGCACACTAATTATTGTTGACAGATGTGCTTGCGGAAGTTTATATTGAAACTTCGCCGACCCAAAATGTTTGAAGATGAGGAATTAGAGGCTTTACTGGATCCAACATCTGTGACAAATGTTAACTGAACTAAAGGGTGATCCAAATGGAGGTACTTTTTTCAATAGCCTTTTTTCGATCACGCGAAAGTCGTGTCAAGTTGTCATGTTATTTTTGTTCAATATTAGTTGGCATTTTATCATAGAAAGACTTACGCCTGAATAACGTTTACAAATCATTCAACTTTATTACGAAAATTCATGTTCTGTAAAGAATGTGTTTTGAGCGGGCTTCGCTCAACTTATGGTAAACATAATCGGCCTACTGAGCGTACTATTCGCAACACCATCACCCATCTTGAGACTCAGCATTCATTATTGGATAATATTCGACCGAATAGACCACGTTCAGCATGACAGTGCACACGAAGACCGTGAAGAGTCGGTTCGGCGCCGTTCACAGCAACTCGGACTGACGTATGGAACGATTTGGCGCATTTTACGTCAATACAAATACAAGAACTGAAGCCGCTCGACCTTCACAAGCGACATCGCTTCGTTCGATGGACTCTTGAAAAGTTCCAAGAAGATCTGACTTTTCGAGCCAAATTATGTTCAGCAATGAGGCCCATTTCTGGCTCAATGGGTATGTGAACAAGCAAAGTTCCCGCATTTGGGACAAAGAGCAACCTGAAGAGATTCAAGAGCTGTCATTTCAGCCACAAAAAACGACGGTTTGGTGTGATTTGTGGGCCGACGAAATCATTGGTCCATATTTCTTCAAAACTGATGCCGGTGAGAACGTAACCGTCAATGGCGACAGTTATCACGCCATGATAACCGACTATTTGATGCCTGAAATTGAAGCTTTCAATAAGACGGCGTTACTTCCCACACATCGCATCAAGCAATGGATTCATTGAGAGAACATTTCGGTGAGCAGATAATTTCATGTTTTAGACAGGTCGATTGGCCACCAAGATCGTGTGATATCACACCGTTAGACTTTTTCCTTTGGGGATATGTAAAGTCTGAGGTCTATGCGTATAATCCCGCTTCGATCCAGGCCTTGGAGCAAAACATCGCGCGTGTCATTCGCCAGATGCCAGTCGAAATGCTCGAACTAGTCAATGAAAATTGGACTCAACGGATGGACCATCTGAGACGTAGCCGCGGCTAACATTTGCAAGAGATAATCTTTAAAAAATAAATGCCAAAGAATGTTCTTTCGAATGAAAATAAACATTCCCCATTAAATTTGGGCAGTCTCCAGACTTTGTTTCTTCCAACTACTGACATTTTCGACAGTCGCAAAAGGATTGGATCGGCGAAAGAGAGGACTAATTTTTTAGAGGTGATATTCGTAAATTCCTAGAGAGATGGGAAAAACTATTCGCATCCGCTGGACAATAATGTGAATGATGTATTTTTTCATTTTACTTTTTTCAATAAAAAAAACCCTTGGGAACACAGAAAAACGGACTGAATCAATTTGTGCAACTTAATTTTTTCAATGCCATCAAGTTCTAAAGATTCTAATTTTTCAAGTGTTTTCATTTGAGACATTCTGTATGATGAACTTCAGTCGCCGTCCGTAACCTCCATTACAATCAGTACTTACTATTCTACGATCATTCAAAAACATTACCTTTAACCTGCTGCACCGACGTTAATTTACGTTCCCACAGATCATCGAATGGCTGACCAGCTGATGGCTCAAAATCGGCCGTATATTGACGCATGCCGGCCGAGGTAGTGAAACAGCATTTGCACATGCAAGAATGATATCGTAAACGACCCTCGTCCAGATAAGGATGCGCCAGAGCGTCCGTCACTGTGATGCGTTTATCCTGTGGAGGAGAGAAGAGAGTTAATTTAAAAAAACTTTACTCAGATAATTATATATGCTAGGATGCCACTCACCGGATCGAAGACAAGCATTTGACACAGCAGATGTACCGCCTCGTGCGTCGCATGCGAACTAAGCGTATACAATGCTGAAAATGATGGCAGTTTGGGTGCGCGACGTAACATATGCGAACGTGCGCCATCGCATGCATGACGCATATCCTCCATGGAGGGTGTGCCCAACAGCTCTGTTATCAACTCCAACTGTTGTACGGGATTTTGTGCCTGAAAGAGTATACGACGACCGAGCAGTTCACCAAAAATACAACCAACCGACCAAACATCAACAGCAGATGAATAATGTCGGGCACCCATTAAAATTTCCGGTGCCCGGTAATATTGTGTTACAACCTCTTGTGTCATATGTTTAGCCTGATCTGGTTCTTCGACGCGCGCCAAACCAAAATCACATATTTTCAGCACACAATTTGAATTGACCAACAGATTGCCGGGTTTGATGTCACGATGGAGTATACGCGCCGAATGTAGATATTTGAGACCGCGTAATATTTGGTAGAGGAACACTTTAATGTGATCGGCGGAGAGATGTTGTGGTGAGACGATTATTTTATGGAGATCTGACTGTAGGAGTTCGGTTATCACATATCTGCGTTTACGGGAAGAGAGGTTAGGTAGATGGAAATTTTTGGCATAGTTAAGGAAAACCATTAGAGGGTGTGAATGCAAGACATAAATATATTATCTATGGGAAATATATTAAATTTATTTGTATTTTTTGTATAATTCCACTAAGTTTAGTTTGTGGGTAGGTATTGAAGCAAAGAGCACCGCTAAGGTGCTGATTTATTCCACGGGTGTGCAGTAGCATAG
This sequence comes from Neoceratitis asiatica, assembly GCA_030068015.2. Taxonomy (NCBI): domain Eukaryota; kingdom Metazoa; phylum Arthropoda; class Insecta; order Diptera; family Tephritidae; genus Neoceratitis; species Neoceratitis asiatica. Next base: position 66,091,443 of record CM061526.1, read on the forward strand.
AAAGGTCAACAGAGTCTGTAAGACTAAGAAAAATGCTGTGTTGGCGGTTTATGAGCCCAGATAAGGAAATTAATCGCTGGATATGCTATTCAATGCTCATTTTCCATAGTTTGCTTGAGGGCGACATCGCTTTGAGACGAGTACTGCTAGGACGTAGCAGATGGGAAGGATAGGTGGCATAGATACGCCAGAAAAGATTATATATCGTACATATAACCGACCTGACCTTTTCTTATTACAAGTCACCAGGCATGGCAGACATTTTCTTGTTACAGAAAGCCGGTAATAGAGCTATAAAGTTCCTAAGCAATCTATTCGAAGGTTGCATAAGGGAGAGCTAAATTCCTATATCATCGCGAAGTTTAACAACGTCTTTTAAGAAGCTTTAACTGAGGGTTTAAAATCGAGATTGGATTCAACTCTGTCTTTTGGGACTGAATACAAAAATTGCTAAGTTGCAGGAAAACTCAAGTTCAAGAGGGTTGAGAGGTAGTAGCGCAAGATTTTCAGGGAGATACCCCCACAGTAGAAGATACTACCATCTCCCCTTTGAACCCTGACGGTCAATGGTTTGCTGATAAAGCTGGATGGGAGAGCAGCCATAGTAATAGACTACGAAGATGATATTTCCGTCATTGTAAGCGGTGGGTGTTTGACACCTCTTGGTTCCTTGGTAAATCAGATCCTCAGCTCAATAAATAATTAGGCTAACTCCGTAGGGCTTATCATAAGCACTGTTAAGAGAGACCTACATAGTTCCATTCACAAGGATATATAAAATTCCAAGTTGGATCATACCAAAGTTGAGAGAGACTACCTTACAGCAGAAGTACTCCGAAAAGGGATTGGATATCAACCTCTCAGTGGAAGTACGATGTGAAACAGCACGTGAAAATTATATCAGCAGGCATCTATACATATAAAAGAATGTTGGATTGAACCTGGGCGGTCCTTCACCAACACTTTCGCATTGGATCTTCATTGCGAATGGTAAACTAATACTTTTCCATGGTGTTTTAGTATGGGGCCGCGGAAAAGATAACATACAAATTTGGAAAGGCTGTAAAGAGTCTTCAGGCTCTCGATGCCTATCGTTGCGCAGAAAACTCAAGTTCGCGGTTAAAACTTTGAATACCTTTACAAATGGCACAAAAATGAATGTCGGCGTGGGGCTGCAGTTTACTAAGCCCAACCAGAGAAACGAGATAAATCGGACAGTATGCAGTATTTCCCAAGCGGAAATATTTGCTTTAAAAATGGCAACAAAGTTACTGCAGGGAACTGACTCGCACAAAAGACGAACCCACATTTACGGAGGTAGTCAAGCGACCATTAAAACTTCACTTTTTTGATAGCACGAAGCCGATAGAGACAATTAAAAGACTAGCTGATAAAGGAAAAGTCCACCCTAATTTGGTATCAGCGCCCAAGGACAACGAGATAGCTGGCGAATTGGTTAAAGAGTATTTTCAGAGCAACATATAGCCATGGAATTGCAATTACCACTCAGAGAAGAGAAACATGGACACGGAACTCTCTTGTATCGTCAAGCTAATTGACTTTGGGCACGTACAAGAAAGGGTAGAATCACCAAATTCTAAGTTCTTATCAGCATTGCTAGTAGTGTTGTCTACGTGACATTGCCTGTTGGCGTCACATGTCTTCAAATTAGTACTGATTTACGGCAATAAAAATTTGTGTTTCTGATAGCACTAAGGATGTGTTACAGTCAAGTGAGACTGCTTCAAAGGTCAACCAGTCTAACCTAACTTACCTATTACAATTCATAAAACCGTTAATTGGTTGAAAACAAAAATTATATTGGGAATATGGCCCGTTCTATAAAGATGGCTCGACCTGCAAGTTGTGGCCGATCATGGAAGGGATTATTTATTCCATTGAAAAGGTTTTACATCTGTTAACAATAATTATGTTGCAGTAGCTTCTGTTTTTGACAACAAAATTGTTCTTTGTCTCTTCGAAAATGTATGGATTTGTGTTAAATAAACAGCATTTGCGGGAAGTTTTGATTTTCTATTTCAATTGGAAGAAAAGTGCAGCTGAACTCTAGCAAATGCTTGTAGAAGTTTATGGTGAATCTTCCCCGACCGATAAGTAATTCAGAGAGACATTTCGACGCTTCAAAATTGGTGCTTTTAGCGTCGGGAACCAAACCAAAAAGTTTGAAGATGAGGAATTTGAGGCTTTACTGGGTCCAACATCCATTCCAAATGCTAACTGAACCCCTTACTGACTATAACTAATGCGTTTAAGCCATGCATTGTGTGAAAAACTGACCAGAAACGACTGAAAAGCATAGGAAGGTGATTTTGCAACATGAAAACGCTCGGTCCACGTAACTGTACCGGTCAAAAACTATCTGGAAATGCTGGAACGTGTCCGCCAGACCTTGCTCCATTCAACTACTGGCTTTTCCGACAGATACAAAACGATTTGGGGGTTCAACGATAGGGGTATTTTCCTAAAAATTTAAAAAGTGTAGTATGATTGGATCGAGGAAAGAGAGGACTAATTTTTTTAGAGTTTTTATTCGTAAATTGCTAGACTACTTTGCTTCCGATGGACAATACCTTAAATTATATACTTAAAATTTTTTTTTTTTTTTTTTTAAATAAAAAACACTTTTTTAACACAAAAAACCCATCGAATTAATTTGTACACCAATAGATATAAAAAAATATTCAAAAAAAGAAATATTTTTAGCAGTGTGTTTGAGTAAATTTTAGAATTCGAGAGTCGCATAAGTTATTTTTATAATCTTAATCTGTTTTATTTAATTTTTTTCTGTCAATAAAATTTTCTCTAATCTTCCACCCACCCACATACATACATACTAGTATATTGTTGACTAAGAAAAGTTGCCGATTTGGAGCATTTGCAATTGCACATCAAACTGTGCAAATACAAAAGAAATTGAAGAAGAAGAAGGTTAAACAAAATGGCGAGCTTACCACACAATGGGAGTGAATGAATAATACTGGGAAAACTTTTTCAATTAAATTGCTTTGATTTTATCCATTTACTTTGATGTTGACTAGAAGTAAAATAAAGAACTCACTATGAGTAGTGAGGAGTGGTGCTCTGTATAACTTTTGAGCCGCCAACTTTTACAGCGCTTTCAACTTGAACACGTGCATTTGAAATTTGAATGCTCCTCGTCCGCCGCCTCATTTCAACACGGCAAGCACGAGTGTCGAGCGAGAGCTCCAGCCTTGAGCTATATAATCGCAAAATTGTTACAAAATTGGCTATAGAAAATTTAATATGACGATTATCATACTACCACATGTACACTCCCACATATGTACATATGTCTATATAAAATAGGTAACTTAGACAGACAGTCAGTCACTCGAGTTAGTCAGCATTTTTGACTTAATCTTCACTCTTGAATTCCAATTAAATGAACAAAAAATTCCGAAAAAAATTCATTGTATTTTGCTAATTTCAACGAATTAGCTACTATAAAATTACTGTTATAAAACCAACAACAATAAAAACAAAACAAAAAAAACAAAGCACACAGATGTCACTCAACTCCTGTGCAGTCATTTGCTCGGCAACTTCATTATCATTCTGTTCTCGGTTGCTGCAACAATTTCAATGCATTGCATTTTTTATGCCCCTAAAAGCAGGCTACACCGAGTGTTCGCAGTGTCAGGAAGGTGCATAACAGCAGGCATCTGGCTGAGTGCGCTTGCTGGTGGCTGCAACTTATCTTCTGTCGCATTGTCATAAAATTATAGTCCTCCTACACAGACTAGCTGAGACTCACACTCTCTCTCCCCTCTCTCTCTCTCTCTCTCTGTCGCTAAGCTAGTTGTATAGTAAAACAAAGGAGGCATTGGCAAAACTTCTGAGTAGAAAAGAAATTTTTTTTTTTTTTTTTTGGAATAAATGGAAGCTAAAGCCGTATGCCAACCGTAAAACTTTTAATGGTGCACAATTTCATTTCGTCATGCAAGTCACAAACTGATTTTATACGCCTATTAAAAATGTTTTTGTTGCATTTTAAATCCATGTATGCCGGCTTAAGGGAATTGAGTGAAAACCAAATATTTAAATTAAATTAAATTAAGTTGAGCTTGTTTAATTGATTAAAAAAATTGAGTATTGTTTAAACGATCAATTGCACGACTAGATAGATGTATGGTTACCGAAGAGATATGGCTGTCGAAGAGATATGTAGCTACTCTTAAGCGATCACACTTAACCCATTTAATCCTACCGTGGTGAAGATTTTAATACACACCAAGGTGTTCGATAATTCAAAATGGTTAGTGAGGAACATGTATTTTATTGTCGTAAAATTGGTGGAATGAATCTATAAAAACATATTGAACATCAACAACTCCCTAGTTTAAGTTTTTTATATAAAAAAATCAGTATTTGAGTTTGAAAAAATTTTGAAAAAATAAAAAAACAAATTGGGAAAATGTATTTTTTGGCAGCTCAGTTTGTAGTTTAAATAAAATTGAAAATCCTAATTGAGAGCGACATTCTATAAAAATCTAGCCAATAGTTGTTTAACGAGTACTGCTGTAATCTTTTGTATTCAACTAAGAAAAGAACACACAGTTGATTATCAAATAATAGGGGTAGGGGAGACAGACTAGCTGAGTTAAATTGCTTTGAGAGGCATAAATACAAATTCGATTTTTATCCCTCACAGACAGTACATATGCGCCGATTTGACTAAAACTGTGAGATCAAAAGGGATAGAAAATTAGCAGTTATTTCGTTGGCAAAAAAAAGTACTTATTTCAAAGAAAACTTAACCTTAAAGAATGTCAAAATTAGTAATGCATTCGCAAGCAGAGGACTTAACACTATATTTCATGCTGGGATTTTTATACTTTCCTGATAAATATAAGGGAAGGGCACAATAAGTAAAAAATATGCACTATTCCTTATAAAGGGTTTTGCAATAGGGTTGATATGATTACGCTTTCCCTGAGTGGCGCCATAAATAAACAAAACTGTCGATTCTGGTGCGAAGAAAATCCACAAATTATTCATGAACAACCATTATATTCACTCCTTTTGTTGTTTTGATTTTCCGACAGGGTGGTAAGTTGTTTTAAAATGGAACGATTTTCCGTCATTCCTTGTCAATTTTGGTTTTTCGACAAACCGGTTTCGGCGTTCCGCCATGTTCTTCGCGTAGAACGAAACAAGGCATTGAAGATGGCGGAACGCCGAAACCGGTTTGTCGAAAAACCAAAATTGACAAGGAATGACGGGAAATCGTTCCATTTTAATACATTATATTCACCTAAATTGACAGTTTGGTGTGGTTTTTGGTCTGGTGGAAACATCGGTCTGTGCTTCTTTCGAAATGAAGCTGGTAGCACCGTTACTGTCAATGGAGAGCGGTATAGATCGATGATAACCAACTTTTTATGGCCATAATTGGAATAACTTGATCTTAACAAGATCTGGTTCCAACAAAACGAGGCTACGTGTCACACAGCACGTGCAACAATCGAATTATTGCGAGAAAGGTTTGGAAATTCGATTATTTCAAGAAATTGTGACATTGAATGGCTTCCAAGAAGTTGTGATTTAACACCATGAGACTACTTCTTGTGGGGTTATTTGAAGTCATTGGTCTTTAGCAATAAACCATGACTCTCTTCAAGCTTTAAAAGTCAATATTGAACGTGCTATTCATGACATACGACTTGATTTAGTGGAAAGTGTTCAAAATTTGGGTTCATCAAATTCGTTCCTGCAAAAGACATCGTGGAGGCCATTTGAATGATGTTATATTCAGAACTTAATTGTATCGATTGTACTTCACATTAAATAAAAAACATTTGAATTTCCTTAGCAATTAATGTGTGTTTCTTTTTTAAAGAAATCATATCACTCTTAGTGGAAAACCCTATAGTATCGCAGCAGTATTCGTTTATTTTTCGCTGTTTTTTGTATGTATTTCTTTTTTTTTTACAGTAGTAATGCAAGTAAAGCCCTTTTATGCGGGTAATACTTGTAGTCTGTCTCCCCTATAAGACAGGGGTAAAGAAGATGATTTCACATATTTTGTTAATAAATTGCAAAATCCCTGTCCTTTTTGCCTTTTTTTGCGGATATTTTTAACACGAAGATGTCTTTGGGCAATTTTCAGTTCGCAGTCAGAAATTTCCCAGTTTCATACTAGTTCAAAATCATAGAATATAAGTTTACTTTATGTTGATTTCATTGTTTCAAAAATAGAATAAAGAAATATTAACCGATCTAATCCTACCGCGCTTGCTTTTAGTGCAAGTAGAGAATTGCGAAAAAACTAATTTATAAAATATAGCATAAATTGGCCACTCATTCTTTCAATCTTTTTTTTCTTTTCATACAATTTCGGAATTTTCGGCTTTTAGTTATTATAAAAAAAAACTTTAATTTTTTTGTGCTAGTTTCAGGTTTCGCTGCAGGAAATTGGGAAAAATTTAAGAATTCTGAGATTTTACTCAAAAGCAACTGAAGAGGGAGCCAGAGAAGAGTATATTTCTTTTTCTAGAACAGTTGATACTCTTTCCATCTTTCCTATAATTTTTTGCAATCAGCAGTGAAATTTGTATACTGAGATTTCAGTCACGAAATTCTAGTAGTAAATTAATAATTTTTTCTAACTATTAGTGTATAACTTTGGCAAGAAATGGCGTAACTCGATTATTATTCCATCGGTCCAATATTTTGAATGTGCGTTGGAAATTTACTGTCATTGTGCCTCTTTTCCAGTACATGTTATTCAATTGAAGCGTAAACAACAATAATTTGTTTTTTTTACCCAAATATGTCCAACTTTTTGCCTGAAAAACTCTTTTTGCGGTGAGTTCTTCTCCATTACCTTAATATACGGAAAACCATTAAAAAAAAGCAAAAAAGTCATACGTGAAACCTGGCCAATCTACCAAATCAACAGAAAAACCGAATACCCATGGCGTCAATCTCTGTAATCGGCGGGAACCAGAAGGGCAAGCTGTATTATGAGCTTCTAAAACCGGATGAAATTATTAATGGGGAACACCACCGACAACAACACATTAAATAGAAGCGAGCGATTGCCGAAAAAACGTTTGGAAATTGCGACCAGACACGAGTCAATAATTTCCAAACGTGACAACGCTCAGCATCATATTGTAATGCCGGTTAAAAACTATTTATAAAACAGCGGCTGGAAAGTTTTGCCTCATTCGCCTTACAGCTCAGATCTTGCCCCTTCTGACTATCATTTGTTCTGATCGATGAAGCCCTCTCTGGAATACGGTTCGCATCAGAATAGGGTATCAGAAATTGGCTTGGTTCATTCTTGGACGCAATTCTTTTGGGACGCAATCCACAAAATTGGCATAAATACAGAATGTTATAGCTTCAGATGGGCAATGCTTTGAATAATGCTATTTTTTTAAATAAAATAAATATCAATTTTGATTAAAAAAAAAACGAATTAAGTCACTCAGAAGAGAGGCGAAAAAATGTGTTTTTTTGTTTGTAGAAAGGAGGAGTTAAAAAGGTTTACACCCTTTTCTACAATTTCCTTTTTCTTTAAGTCCTTTCAATCAGTGGACTTATCTCCTTTTTTCAAAATAGATTTTATGACTAATTTTTATGAACAAAATACAAATCCTAAAGTCACAAATTCGAACGCTCAGAAAATTATTCAAAGAACAATGTAAACTAAAACTGTCAATAATAAAAATGTAGAAATTCAGGATTACACTAATTTTCAACTAAATGATGAATATTCAAAATGGAAAGCTAAATATCTAACAAAAATGTTCAGTGCATTGTAATTGTTTTTGGCTTACAGCGCTTTTTTAAAACAGTTATGAAACGGTGCTTAAATTTCTTCCCCTTTCTCCGTTCGTTTGTTCTTATCATGATTATGCACAAAAAACTTTTTAACTGTACAATTTAATGATTATTTGCATTCTACTTTAGCTATTTTCCATAGCTGTGACAGAGTGAGTGGATTCCAATGTACTGAAATGGTTGGTAGGTAGCCTTGCTTTTGTCATAATTTACAATTGTATATTTTTACTGTTTTTTTTTTTGCTTGTTTGCTTATAGTAAGGGAGCCCACGATGCTAAATGCGGATTTACTCGAGTGTTATAGAGACCTACTGGGTTGCGAAGCTTAGATAATAAAAAGAAAAAAATGTTATGTGATGTATACCTTTTCATCGGTCGGGGGAGCGGCTATAGGTTTTCAAAAATGTAATAAATAAAAAAACTATTGCATGGACATACTCACGCGCACCAGATATTGGTAGAATCCATGTCCTACGTTTTTTTATTTTTAATAATATACATCTGCTAATCTGATTGTTTGCATGATGGGGCTGGTCGTACGTAGGGGTTGAAAATGAGAAGAAGAAGAAATTTTTTTTCGAGCGCGTCAGATTTTCTAATGTTAAGTTAACCTAAAAAAAAATGCTCTCATCTAATAATCTGAAAGAAATAGGAGCATGTGATTCGGAGCTATTCACAGAAACTTCCGATGAATGATTCTATCGAAAGTACAAGATTATCGTATGTTGTTCGGAACTTTCGGAGATGCGGTTTGCTACGAAAATATTCTAAAATATTTATACGTTTTTTAGTGTTTCTAATGTAAATTTAATTGTTTTCTGCAAAGTAGTTTCACTACAAAATACGCACTTTATGTTAATATCACTCATAGTTAATATCTTTGAACTTTAATTCACATAAATTGATATTTAAATAACAAAATAAGCCGAATCGTTAGAAATACATTGTAAAAAATATAATGCCACAAACCAGCTGTGTGATCAGCTGTGATGATGTCATTTCAACAGAAACTAGAGTGGGAGCGGAATTAGAGAGTAATAGATAGAGAAAAAATGAGAGAGTAATAGAAACGCAGAGAAGGGAATATAGGCATCACGCAGCTGCACGTATTAAACTTTATCGACTAATTTTGGTTATTTCGGCTTGTAGAAATCGTCAGATTATATGTTTTTCGTTACCCTTGAATTATTTTCTTCACAACAAAAAAAAAAAAAAAAAAAAAAAAAAATAAAAAAAAATTAGCCACGCTTGAGAATGTCGTCACTTGCAAATTGTCAGATTAGTGGAATATACACTTTTTAACATGTAATTAACTCACTCTACCTTGAGGGGGTCCTCTTATATAATTAATACTTTTTGCTAATCTGACGCGCTCTCGAGAATTTCTGATGAAAAATTTTTTTTTACTAATCTGATCCTTTATCCTTGACGGGCGGCCATATATAAAGGGCTCAAAGGAGGGGGTGAAGGTACTTAACCGGGTAAAAGGTAACCGCTTGTATATTAATCTGCCGCGCTACAGTAAATCCCGAAATCCTCGCATGGGCTCCCCTACTATTCAGTACTATCTTTTACCTGTTATTTTATTTTATTTTTTAAATTTTTTATTTTATTTTATTTATTTTATTTTTCTAATTATTATTTTTTTTTTGTATTTAATTTTTATTTATTTATTCTTGTTTGCATTTTATTTTTATTTTATTTTTCTTTTCTTTTTTTTTCTTTTCTTTTTCTACTATCCTTACGCTTGTTTTTTTTTTTTGTTTTTCAAAAGGATACATTTCTTGGAAGAAATCCAAATGAGGTGGTTGTAAAATATCCAATGCTGAGAGTACCTGCAAATAGAAAGAGAACAACAGAATAAAATAAGGATATAAAGAGTAGAGTTTAAGGTAAAATAATGTAATGAAAAGCTGGAATCTTAATTAAAATTATGTAAAAAATATGAGAGCTTAACGTTTGAGGCATTGTTTTGCATAATTTTGCGCAATTATGTTAAAAAACAAGTTCAAATGATTAAAGAACAACTATTATGAGAATAAAAATAAAGAGAGTCGGACTGACATTTCATATTCTGACACAAAGCAGCGCTTCAAGCGAACATGAACATGATTTTTTTTTTAGCAAAAACGAAGTTATCTTGAAATTAAGCCATAAAAGAGTCGAAATAAACCAGAATTGTACGATTACGCCATACCAAATTGTCTTTAAATGTCAAAAATAAAGTTTTTTTCAACTGCCCTTCAGCAAAATTTTTGCCAAAAATTGGCGCAATCACAATTTAAATGAACTCATTGGGAGATAAATGCCAATCAATGCATTTAATTTTCCATTTCCACTTAAATTGTTTTAAATTTTTATTAAAAAACCAATACAAAAAACAACAATTTTACAACTTGACCTACTTAACGTAGTTTTTCCTTTAATGTTAAAGACTTTTTTAGTGCAAAGGCTATGTGTAATTTGACATTAAAATAAGAAAACGAAAAAACAATAATAAATGCTTTAGTGGCAATTGCTTCACCACAGTGAGCTGCGGCCGCTTTAAGCTCGAAAGACATAACCTAAAGCAGTATGGGGGAGGAGAACAACAACCAACAAAAAAACAGAGACATCAACATTAAGAAAATAAACATTAAATGCTCGTCAAATATTATAAACTGTTCGCCAGTGGTAAATGCCAATAAAGTTCACTTTGCTTAATTTTGCTTAAAAGTTGTAGCGCGAGCGCGCGCGCGGATAATTGCCAGCAATCACCAGTCAACAGAAACTGTGTGGTATGTCTTTTGTTGTGGTAGTTGTTGTTGGCAGTGGCCAAGAACCTTACACTCAATTTCTCGTTTTGTGATATTCTTCGACTTTTGTCATAAAAATCACCCTTGAAGGTAGACAGTCAGTTAGCATCAGCAGCGCCAGTTCACAGAATGTTGCAATGTTGCAACCAAGCGATGTTGCAAGGAATGTTTATTTCGTTTGCGGCGAAAGAAAACAATGACAATGACGCAGATGAAATGATAAAACGCGAAGAGGATAAAAAAATAGTAGAAAAAGAGATTAAATTAATTTTAAATTTCTTCTTCTCCTTCTTCAAGTTGCAAAACTTAATGGATAGCCGGGTAGCAAAAAAAAAAAAAAATTTAAAACAACAACAAAATTTACCAAGTAGTTGAATGACTAAATATTGATCTAACTAAGTGCAAACTGGTATTCAGAGTTTGAAAATAATATTCACAGAATATTAAAACATACGAGGGTTGACTAATATATATCGGGATTAGGGTACAATAACAAATATTAATAATCGAAAATTGCTTTTTATTTAATATTTATATTTTCCATTAAGATCTATACACTTTTGCATGTGTTTGAACCAATTGCCGAAGCACTTTTGCCTCTCTGATTGAGGTATCACTAAAACATGCCTTCATTAACCACCTCTTCAGGTATCCAAAAACGTTGACCTCTAAGTTTTTTAACTACAGGAATAAAAAGAAGTCATTCGGTGTAAAGGTATTACTGTGAGGTGGATGACTCATGAAAACGATGTTTTTTGTGCTCTAAAACTACAGTTGTTTCAGTCGATGTTCGAGAGCTGACATTGTCTTGGTGAAGAGTGGTCCGTCTTCGGCGGTTAGTTTTCCTGATTTCTTGAAGGACACTGACAATGAAATGATTGTCTACCACTCAGAATTTCCTGTTCTAGTAGTACGGTTGCGACACGTCCAGTTTTTCAAAAAAAAGGAAGAAAAACAGATATCAATTTGCTCGGAAGTGCTTCGTATGGGAACATCTTTTGTTGGATTCGTCTCATCTTGAAACACCCATACAGTCGACTGCTGTTTACTTTTGGACTCATACGCGTAAATCCATCGCAACAACACCGCTATCGTAATTTTGCTAACATTTCTCTCGACCAGTCGATATGATCCGTTTTTGAGCTATTGCCAAATTGTGTGGGATCTAACGTGAACAAAGTTTTTTTCAAATGCTCAAGCAATCCTAGGAGCAGGCAGAGTTAGTTCATATTCTCGAGATCATCTATTGGCAGATCCAGGAAACGAGCTGTGTCGACGTCTTCGAATCGAATCGGGCATGCAAAGAGGCGTTCAGCCTCAAACGACGACTTATTGCATGCAAGACATACGTTAAACATGTCGAGTTCAGTCTGGATAAGTGAAAGTTGAGTTTAGTACAGTATTTAAATTTTGATTGTGTCAGAATTACTCCAGGCTTCGCGAGGCCGTTCGTGCAATTGGTTGCGTATGGATAATAGTTGCATGCAATTTCCGGTAAGAGCGTTTTTGAAAGGTGCTGATGGACTCTTCTTAGCTGGGAGCATCACGGATGGGTCGTGTCAATCTGTCATATTATTTTTGTTCAGTATAGTTTGGCATTTCATCGGTGAATAAAATATAGTGGCCATAGCTGAGAGTGTACACGAAGACCGTGGAGAGTCGATTCGGCGCCGTTCACAGTAACTCGGACTGTCGTATGGAGCGACTTGGTGCATTTTAAGTCGAGACCTTAAATTGAAATCGTACAAAATACAGCAAGAACTGAACCAAGCGACATCGCTACGCTCTATGGGCTCTTGAAGAGTTCCAAGAAGATCCGACGTTTTCAAGCCAAATTTTGTTCAGCGATGAGGCCCATATCTGGCTCAATGGGTATGTAAACGAGCAAAATTGCCGCATTTGGGACGAAGAGCAACCTGAAGGCGGTGGGATCATCGGTCCATATTTCTACAAAAATGATGCCGGTGAGAACGTAACCGTCAATGGCGACCACCATCGTGCTATGATAATCGACTACTTGATGCCTAAAATTGAAGCTCGTGATCTCCGCGGTATTTGGTTTCAGCAAGACGGGACAAGAGAGAACATTTCGGCGAGCAGATAATTTCACGTTTTGGGCCGGTCGATTGGCCACCAAGATTGTATGATATCACACCGTTAGAATTTCTCCTGTTTTTTTTCTTTAAAAAAGTAGGGAACCTCGAAATGGGTCACCTGTTGAAAACCAAGCAACTAGTCAAGTCAGATTTCTCAGCGAATATAAAATATAGTGTTTTTAGCCGCTGAATTAGAGGTTAGAGGAATTATAACCTAAAAATACTTATCAGAACGATCGGTTGTACGGGTTGTAATAGTTTTTTATTTTTATTTTATTTTTATTTTTATTTTTATTATTTTTTTTTAAGAAGCTCAATAACTAGACTAACACTCAAATATAAATTGCCACAAATAGCAGCATCAAAACAAAAATATACAACAAGAACAAGAGAAAAATGCTAGCTTCGCAACACTACAAGCAGCAACAATGTCGCAATACTCAAAGCAATGTCAGCGACAGCAACGAAAATGAGTTTACTTTCAAAAAGAAAAAGAAAATATTTAACAAAACAATAAAGAAATAAATAAAAAGGTAAAAAAAAAATTCTCAAAAAATTCAAAAACAATTGCATACAAAGTGACAAGAAGTGTGCTATCAGTGGCAATGGCCAAACAGCAGCAAATTCAGCAACAACAATGAACAACAATTCAATACAAAAATTGTTGAAAGCAAAAAAAAAAAACAATGATAAGAACAAACGATTTAACCAGCACAGTCTGTGTATCAGTCCGTCAGTCTCCCAGTCTGTCTGTCTGTCTGTCTGTTTGTATGTTTGTCTGTCTGTCTGCCTGTGAAGAGGCAGAGAACTTTTTGGCAATTTTCATAACAATTGCATGTACATACATATATCTGTATGTATGCATGTGAGACATAGTCGATTTTCTGACAGCGAAACTGTCATTACAATAACTACCACTGCAACAACAACAACAGCATGAACTGCCAGCAATGACAACATACAAACAGTACTTGGTACCCAAGGAGCAGCAACTAACAGCCAGTTAAAGAACAATGAACTGTACTGCGCTGACCACTGGTTGCCCGGCTGTTGGTTGCAATATTAACGGTTGCAAAGGTATTGGTGTTGGTTGGTTGCCGATTCCATTTTTCGTCAACTTTTGCTGTAATCCATTCAACTGATTTTTATTTTTATTATATTTTGTCATTTAACTGAGTGTATTTTGGAATTGGGGAAATATTTTTGGTGGAGTTATGAAACTTTCATAAATTTTATTTTAAAATATTACAACAACAACAAAAACAATATATTTTTTGAGGTTGTGGTAAAGGAGTTATATGAATGAACGAACAGTGAGTTTGGAGTGACAATTATTTTTTTTTTTTTTTTGTTTTTGAAAGAAAAGGATTCAAGAAAGGATGTGAACTGACTTTAGGGTGGATAGACGAACCTTTTTATGCTTTTATTTTTTATTGACCAGCATCAACATAGTTGATTCACAGCAAATAAGCACTTAGATGCTCGATTTCATTTCTCTGGGAGCCACACCGGAAAGTTAAGACCTTAATTGAATTGGGCAACCTTTAACAGATTATAGTAACAATACCAAAACAGACCTCAAAAAAGTGGTTTTGGCATCATCTGATTTTCCAATGGATTGAAGGGTTTCTTCTTCCTCTGCTTTCATTACGAGCATCGCACCGGTGATGGATGGATCGGTTGACCTTTCTCATATATAGCTCATTTTTCGATCGTCTAACTAAAATGACTATGGTATAGTGTTCCAGAGATATGTCTCGAAGGAATTACATTGGGGTTTCTTGATTACAATCGAGTATTCCTAGAATATAATGCTCTTCAATCATCTCTACTTAATTCGTTCAACATAGCTTTGCCGCAGATGCAAATTGTTTTCTAAGTAGGAGTTCGGTTTTAAACCACATTGTCTTGATGACTGTACCTCACTATCCATACGCTTCGGTTATCAACTGATTTTTTGTAGATAATTTTTGTATTGTTAGATCATTTATCTGGATCAATGACCTGCACAAATCACAAAAAAATTTGTTCTGCGAAATTCTCCGAATTATTAGTCCAGAAGCTTTTTCTATTAGGAATTCCAAGCATTTTTGCTATTCGCCCTATAAGGCAATCTGACACAAATGCTTGCTGGTACTGCCCCAAACACGTTTATTTACCCTATACTAAATTCCCTCTATGCCTTTGCGGTAGTCTAGCTAAGTAAGTGGTAGTCTGTTAGGCGATCTTCAGTAGAGATCAACGATAGTCCTACATAACATTAGAGTTTATCGCAAGCAAGCTGCCTGACTGCTATCAAATATGAATATACCTCGATCCATAAATTCGTTTCCAATATGCTATGATAGTGTTAACCTTAGCTCTGAAAATCCAGCAGTGGTTAGGTAGCATAATAAAGATTACACATTGACTAAACCACTTCTATAGTTTTCAAAGAGTTCCGCGCATCAAGTATGCTAATTTCTGCGAAACTTTGCTGCTGCCATTGTGAAAAATGTGGCTTCAGGTTCAGTCCTACCTTTATTAAGACCTTCATATCCCTTTTGGAGTTAATGACGAGCACATAAATTCTCTCAGTTTTATAGAGACCAGCTATGGTGACGAAAGCTCTCATAGATTAGGTTAGATTGAAGTGAGCATCAACTCACTTAGACCACCAAGCGGACCCGTTCTGATGCCATTGAGAATCCTAAGCGGTAGTCAAACCAATGCGTGGAGTTCGCAAAAATAAAGGGTTATTCATTTAGTGGTATCGCAAGTGCAGGGTTCTATTTTAACATCCGTCAAACTTAACTGTCAATCCAAACGTGTTTTGTTTATGATTCAAAAGTGGTTTCTTGTTTTAAGAGCAGATTATGGTGCACATAGTCGTCCAACTCCTCAAAAAATCGGTAAAATTTTAAAGAAATTTGAGGAGGCTGGTTCAGTTACATATATTGTACGGTCTGTGCATCTATGTTTTGCTCGTTCCAGCCCAAAACTCGCTGCTGTAAATGAGAGTGTAGCCTAAATTTCGAATGTATCTATTTCTCGACGTTTTCAAGAGCTGCGACTTTCTTACGGCGCATTATGGCGAATTTTGCACTTGAACTTACACCTACATCCATTAAAGTCCAGAACACACAACATATGAAGCCAGCTGACCATTCACAGTGACGGAGTTACGTCGATGGAGTGCGATGAACCGCGATTTTTCCAACAAAAGTTTATTCAGAGAGGAGGCACATTTCTTAGTCGGTGGATATGTAAATAAGCAATATTGTCGCATTAGGGGCACCGAGAATCCTCGAATAATTGAAGAGAGGCCATTACACCAAAAAAAACTTACCGTCTGGTGCGCTCTTTGGTTCGCAGGTGTGGTTGGATCTTACTTTTTTGAAACATGATAACTTTTTTTGGCCTGCAATTGAAGAAAATGACTTGGACAATATGTGGTTCCAACAAGATGATGACACATGCCACACAATACGAGCGATTTGGCTTTCTTGCGAGAGAAATCTTCCGCCTGCGTAATCCCCGGTCTTGGCGATGTCAATTCTACCGAGATCGTGCGATTTAACACCGTTGGGATTTTTTTCGTGGGGCTACACGAAAGTCCGTGTTTATGCTGATAAACTTTTAACTCTTGAGTGGTCGAAAATTCATTTGATTGACATAGTGTTCCACATAACCTATAATGCCAAGGTTCAAACACTATAATAAAAAGGAATTTCATGAGAAAAAATATTTCAAATGCATTTTATCTACGTTTATTTTGGAAACCGCAAAAGGGATAAGTCTGTATTATTGCGCTCAATTCTTCAAAAGTTGCCGTCTCTACAGACTTCAACCTACTGTTACGAAGTGCTGGGCATTGGCAAGGGAAGTGCACTAAGATTTTAGCTTCTTCCTCCTCGCATTAGTTACTGCATGTTAGAAGTCTTTTCGCGGTACGTCCAGCCACTTTGCGTACCTGCCTAATGGAAGATATCCCGTGAGATGATGAACTTTTTTTTTTCAATGAAATAATCTCTTATGGCCTTTTCATCCAATGCTGGCCACACTATACTAGTAACATTGCAAAAGTTGAGACTTTTCCTTATTAACTTATGCTGAATAAGTCTATTATGGTGAGTTTTCAAATGGAAAGGATATACCCCACTACCTTCAAGACGGTAAAAGTGGCAGGAAATTGTCTTTCGTGGCAAATTCGTCCGCCATCTTATTACACATTTTACTGTGCCTTGGCACCCATACTAGGCTGAGAGATTTCTCATAGGTGTCAGTGTTTTTACCTTCGGAAAATTAATAACTCTTAAATCCATCCCCAACTTCTCTAATGCAACATAAATTATTGAAAACCTTATTGTATAGGCACAAATTTTACTTGCAATTCATCAATGCTACTACAAGAAGTAGATAGTAGTAGCACGTTCTAATCTCCTCCAAGGATTCATTAAAACTGCAGACATAAAATTGCACCTTCAAAGCGTCCCGCACCCGAAGAACTACGCGCAACCACACGCAAACCGAGAGTGAAAATGTAAAACAATGAAAAGAGCAATTATATTTAAACGGATAAAAACGCACAAAACGCCAGCTGCAACAATAAAAAAAAAACCAGAAAACAACAACAACAACAACACCAACAACATAATTCATATAGATTCAAGGTGTTGAGCAACAATTAAGCCTTTTAGTAGATAAAAACAAAAGACAATAAACAAAATGAGAGTAAGAGAGAAGGAACTTTGCAAAGCCATAGGCAGTGGCAAAAACCCCCAAAGGATAAAAAAGCGGCAGTGCGAGGCGCATCAAATAAATGCACTTTCATGAGCGAACTTTTATGCATCACACATATATATATATATATATATATGTGTGTGTACCTGTGTATGTTTCTAAGTGAATGCGCTCGCAAAGCCATAAAGGAGTTAATGTGGGACTTAATTTTTTTCTTGTGCTCTACTGGTTTTTTTGCATGTATGTCTGCATGTTTGTGTGTTTTTCATATTACGCTTATTTGCTGTAGTTGTTTTTGTGATTTTTTTTTGTTGTCAGAAAGTTTTGCAAAACCATACTCAGCAAAAAAAGAAGTACTTAATATATGTTGCATACCTTTAGTTACGACTATTAAGCAGCTTTTCTATTTTTTATGAGTATATTGACTCAGACAGTAAGTAGAATACTTTAATGTAGAGTTGCCAAGCTGGTAAATATCTGAAAAATCTTTAATTGACGCTTTGTAGCCGCTAAAACTATTTTCGACCGAGTTGCTTTTCCACTTTGTGCTTTTTTGTCCTTATGTTTTCCAACAAATTGTGGGACCTAGAGGACCATCTCCGAACAGTCGATGAATTTTTAGTACTAGCTTTTGTTTTACGTCAGTAAAACACTTGAATGGCTTCACATATCCTGTCGCGATTGGAAGAAGCATATTCGGATGTTGGTATGGTCAACCTAATAAACTGAGAATGGGTGATTCATTTCGAGGGTTTCTACTTTTTCAAAGAAAAAAAAAATACAGAAAATCCAAATTTAATGGAGAGTTTTTATTATCATTCGAAAGAACATTCTTTGGCATTTATTTTTTGAAGATTATCTCTTTTAAATGGTGGCCGTGGCTACGTCTCAGATGGTCCATCCGTTGAGTCCAATTTTCGATTTCTCGTTCGAGCATTTCGACTGGTAACTGGCGAATGACACGTGTGATGTTTTGCTCCAAGACCTGAATCGAAGCGAGATTGTCCGCATAGCCTTAAGACTTTACATATCCCCATAGCAAAAAGTCCAACGGTGTGATATCACCCGATGTTGGTGGCCAATCGACCGGCCCAAAACGTGAAATTATCTGCTCACCGAAGTGTTCTCTCAATAAATTCATTGATTTATGCGATGTATGGGAAATGACGCCGTCTTGTTGAAAGAAAATTTCACAGAGATCATGAGCTTCAATTTCAGCCATCAAATAGTCGGTTATCATGCCGCGATAGCGGTCGCCATTGACGGTTACGTTCTCACCGGCATCATTTTTGAAGAAATATGGACCGATGATTCCACCGGCTCACAAACCACATCAAACCGTTCTTTTTGTTGGGTTTTCTAGATGAAATTGTAGCTCTTGAATCTCTTCAGGTTGCTCTTCGTCCCAAATGCGGCAGTTTTGATTGTTTACTTGCCAATTGAGCCAGAAATAGGCCTCATCGCCGAACAGAATTTGGCTAAAAAACTTCGGATCTTAGTGGAACTTTTCAAGAGCCCATAGAGCGAAGCGATGTCGCTTGTGAAGGTCGAACGGTCTCAGTTCATGCACAAGTTGTATTTTGTACGGAGCGGATTCTTGGCAGACCTACTGCTCATCCAGGCTTAGTAAGATATTGTCCAAAGAATACAAGAGCCTACAAAAATTAGGACGGAGAATGGTGGTTGGACAATTTATGCAGGAGAGAAGCACTTATAAAATCAAAAAACAAACAAACATCCCTGGTTGCCATCAAACCACGGTAAGAGATATAGCAGAAGCAATACGGAGCTGCGGATAGATAAAAGTGTTCTCATCGTGAGCCAATAGTTCTACAGCTTGAAAGATTCTTCAATGCTAGTATTCAAGTGTTTAACATTACAAGAAGCTGGAGGAAGATGATTTTCCTAACAAAATCGGTTAGAAGAGCACATTAAAATGCTAAGAAATTTAGATCTATAAGCCTCACTTCCTTCCAGCGGTTCAACGACACGAATAAGTTTCATAAGTAGAGCGACTCTTCAAGGTGGTTGTCTTGCCCGCACTTCTATGGTTGTGGCACTGAACGAAATACTATTCGAACTCAATGACGAAGGAGTGAAAACAGTATCATATGTAGACGACCTCGTGTTGATGGTGTATCAGAACTATTTCGACGAGATTGTGGAAATGCCTTACGATGATTACAATTATGGGTCGCGAACAACGGACTAGATGTTAATCCTAGTAAAACAGAGCTGATGCTACTTAACAAATAAAACCAAAACACCTCTATTTCATCCTTCACTCAGAGGTGCTGCAATTCATGGGTCACAGCAAAATATCTGGGTGGTTGAGATTTATACCAAGCTAAACTAGAAGATGAATATTGAAAAGCGAATAAAGAATGCTTATATGGCGAAACGGGTCAATCGAAAAGTCCCCAGTCTGACACATAGATGGCGCTAGTAGAATTAAAATATTGCTTTTTGAAGGGAAAAAATAAAGTTGAAACAAAAACTTGGCTTGATGACGAGTTTCCAGTTACTGCCTTAGGAAAATCAAACATCAAGCATTGATATACTAAGTTTAGACGTGGTGAAATGAGCACCGAAGATGGTGAACGCTGTGAACGCCCACAAAACGATTATCAAATAAATTCACAAAATGATTTTGAAACACAGTAAATTGAAGTTGAATGAAATATAAGGCACTCTAAAGAAATCAATTGAACGTGTACATCACATAATTCACGAATATTTGGGTATGAGAAAGCTCTATGCAAGGTGGATGCCGCGCGAGCTCACATTTGACCAATAACAAAGACGAGTTGATCATTCGGAGCAGCGTTTGGAGATGTTCAAACGTAATAAACCCGAGTTTTTGCGTCGATATGTGACAATGGATGAAGCATAGCTCAATAATTTAACTCCGAAGTACAATCGACTGTCATCCGAGTGAACTGCGCACAATTAACCTGCTCCAAAGTATGGAAAAACGCAAAAGTCGGCTGGCAAGGTTATGGCGTGTGTATTTTGGGATCGCATGGAGTAATTTTTATAGACTACATTGAAAAAGGAAGGACCATCAATAGCCAATATTATGTGGCGTTATTTGACCCTTTGAATGACGAAATCACCGAAAAGCAGCCGCGTTTGAAGAAAAAGAAAATGCTGTTCCACCAAGACAATGCACCGTGTCACAAGTCAGTGAAATCAATGACAAAAATTAATGATTGGGCTTCGTATTGCTTGTGGATCTGCCGTATTCTCCAGAACTGGCCCCCAACGACTATTTCCTGTTCTCAGATCTCAGTAAAATGCTCGCTGGGAAGAAAGTTATGAATGAAGAGACGATCGCCGAAACTGAGGCCTATTTTGAAGCAAAGGCCAAATTGTACTATAAAAATGGTATCGAAAAGTTGGAGGGTCACTATAATCACCCTTAAAGGGAACTATGTTGAACAAAAAAAATGAAATTTGCCAAAAAAAAAGATGTGTTCTATGGTAGGTGGGGGACTTTTCAGTTGATCTGTTACTATTTAACCAACCTACTGTACCACAAGTGCTATATTATTGTACTACTACATACAACTTCGGTAAGAAAACAAATTTTCAAAGAAATTTTTAAACACAAGAAGCGTTTCAAAAAAGCAAAGTAAGTGGTCAGAGACTAGCGAAAAATAACAGGTTGGCAAATTAACTAGTCGATAGCTAGTTAAAAAGTCAAGTCAATTTTGAAATGATAAATGCTAGATAAAAAAATTATTTATATTAAATTTATTGCTAACCCTCAAAAATTGGGGAAAAAATATTTTTCTTAATTATTATTTTATTAATATTTTCACCAGAGATCAACAGTGAATTGACAACTCTGTTCTCAGAAAAAAAAAAATATTATAGTTAATACTGAGGTCCTGTGAAATGCAAGCAAAGGAAAAATAAAAAGCATCAATGTAGTAAGTAATGTTGCGCGCACATGCAAGACTGCATATGTTGCTGATTCCGCTTAAGAATTTGCAACTTGCGTTGCACGCATACACAGACACACACTTGTTTATGTATGTAAAGGCTTAAGCATTTTCTTGCTGCAGGCTACTCAGTGCGAAGTATGTTTTTTGCCCTCTTTTTTTTTTGCTTTGTGCCAGCGAATTTTGCTTGTGGCTAACCTGCAAGAATGAAATGAGCGCAGGGCACTTAAAAGCTGTGTTCGCGTATACATAACAATAAAAGTTCCTCTCACCTGGTGGCGTGTAATTTGGTGACTCAACAAATTTTTAAATGTGCCGCTGCGTTTAAAGCAAAGCCATGGATATGTACTATGTATGTATGTTGTGTGTGTACACAGATGCAATGGCATGCATACGCATATGCGCATAAAAAGAATATTTGTGGCAAAAACAACAACAAAAGGTGCCGACAGTGCAAAATTTTGAACAAAGACTTTGTTGGGAAAGTTCACATTAAAGAGAGTACTTCGATACATACATACATACGTATATAAACGTATGTGTAAGTTTTCTTTGCTGATTACTTAAATATTTGAGTATTAAATTGTAAATTAAATTTAAATAAAAATATAAAAAGAAAGGAAAAAAAAATAAATTTTAGAGCTAAACTAAAACTTAAGAAATCAAAAAAAATCTTAATTATATCTTATATATTATTATATATTCTTCAGATAAGAACTTTTGAATTTTTTGTAACTTTTAAAATTTTGAAAATTTTTAAATAACTAAACTTTGTAAATTAAATTTTTTTCCAAGTTTTTAAATTTTAAAATGATTTTAATTTGAAATTATTTTAGTTTCGTAAAATTTCTTGAATTTTGAAAACGTTTTAAATTGTTACATTTTAAAATTTTTGGTTTTTTTTTAAAGCAACTTTTATACAATTTTCAAATTTTGAAGAATTGGGGAATGTTGCAAACTTCAAATTTTGTAACTTTTTTAAATTTTAAATAAAAATTTTTTTTATAATTTTCTTTTCCCATTCCTATTTCCAAATTTTTCAAATTTATTTAATTAAAAATATTGAAAATTTTTATGTTTTGAAATTTTTTTTTTAATAAGCTTTTATAAAATTTTCAAAATTTCGAAAAATTGTGGAATTTGGAAACTTCAAATTTTGTATATTTTAAAAATTTTAAATATTTAGAATTTTTATTGTATTTTTCTTTTCTAATTCCAATTTGTTATTAATTTTGGAAATTTTCAAATTTGAGAAATTTATAAATATTAAATTTTTATAAATCTTGAATTTCTTTATTAATTTTTTTAAGTTCAATTTTTTTAAATTTTGAAATTATTTTATTCATTGAGGAATTATTATTTTTAATTTTATTTATATTTCAAATTTGAAAAATTCTAAACTGAAATAAAAAAAAATTTGGTCTTCCGTAGTTCGTAGTTTTGAAAACTTGAAATTTTTAAAAATTTTATAAAATTTTTCCATTTTCAAAGTTGTAAAAATTTGCAACTTTTTCACTTTTTTATTTTGAAAATGTTTTGAATTTACATATATTTTCCTTTTAAATATTTTTTTAAATTTTATAACTTTTCGTATTTGGAAAATTTATAAAATTTGAAATTTTTTAAATCTTGACATTTTTTCCAAATTTTTTGTAAAAATTAGTAATTTTTAGAACTTTGAAATTATTTTGTATACCTATTGACATATTATTATTTTTTAAATTTTTTAATTTTTCCAAAATTTTTAAATTTATTTTTTGAAACCTTTCTATTTTTTAAAGTTATATGTATATGGAATTATTTTTAATTTATAATTTTTTAAATACGTCATTTTTTGGAATTCAAAACCTTTCCAAATTTAAAAAAAAATTATTTTGAAATTTTTTTTAAATTATTTTTTTATATATTACAGCTTTTTTAAGTTTTTCAAAGTCTAGAATTTTCAAACACATTTAAATTTTGAATTTTGTTATTTTAAAATTTAATTACATTTTGAAATGAAAAAATTTACTTTTTTAAATATTGAAATGTTTTAATCATTTTTTCGGATATTTTCGAAATTTTGAATTTCTTTGTTTAATCTTGATATTTTTGCTAAATTTTGAACTTTTGAAATGTTTGCAACTTTTTCAACTTTTTATTTTGAATATGTTTTGAATTTATATATATTTTTCTTTTAATTTTTTTTTTTTAGTTTTAGAACTTTTCGAAATTGGAAATAGTAACTTTTAGAACTTCCAAATTATTTTGTATACCTATTGACATATTATTATTTTTTAAATTTTTTAAATTTTCCAAAATTTGAAAATTTATTTTTTGAAACCTTTCTATTTTTTAAAGTTATATGTATATGGAATTATTTTTAATTTATAATTTTTTAAATACGTCATTTTTTGGAATTGAAAACTATTCTAACTTAAAAAAAAAATTATTTTTAAGTTTGTCAAAGTCTAAAATTTTCAATACATTTAAATTTTGAACTTTGTTATTTTAAAATTTATTTACATTTTGAAACAAAAAAAATTTTTTTTTTTAATTGATTGAATTTTGATTTTTTTGTTTAATCTTGATATTTTTGCTAAATTTTGATATTTTGAAATGTTGAGAAAATTTTGCAAATTATTAAAAAAATTTTGCAAGTTATTTTAAATTTTTTTTTTGAAATGCTTCAAAATTTGTTTCTCAATATAAGCAGATATTTTTATTATATAAAAAAAAAATCCGATTGATGGTTAGTATGAGTAATTCTCGTTAATTAACCAACTAGTTAGTTGCGCATGCGTACAACAATCGACTGAGCCTTGACACATACTTGTATTGACCATTGAGCACAAATTTTTAATAAATATTTCTATAATTATACATATGTATGTTATATACAGGTATACATTCATAGGTACATGCGAATTTACGGCACAACAACAAAAATTTGCAAAACATTTTAGTTTTTTTTTTTCAAAGCATATAAAATTAATAATTTGTTCGTATAAAATTGAGAATTTGCAACGCATTCTAAAGTAGTGAATAAATGTTGCTTTTAGAGAAACTATACAGATTGCTAAAGAATTGTAATAAATTATTTTATTCAAGCCTTTCATAAGGTCTATGAAGTGATCATGAATGACCAATACAAATACCTTATAATACTCGTAGTTGAAGAGTGACTAGTGGAGAACTAATTGAGAAATACCTAGTAAAATACGTAAGTAGTTGGGAACTACGAGTATTATAGTTATTAATGCATTTTAAACTAAAAACTATTTATAAAACAATTGTTTTGAACGCTTCAAAGGCCACAACCTTCCAAGGCCAGAGCCTTTTTTTTCTTAGGAACGTGAAAGGGGATCCGGTGACTAATGCTCAGAGTATGTAGGAATTTATGGAGAGAGCAACACTTCTTTAGACTGTTGAATACCACTGAAAATGAAACAAACATTCGTAGATGACGAACCTGGAACTCCAATCGATGATGAAGATATAGACGTTCCATCAACCGACTATGATAAAGTTCGGCTAGAGAATAACCGCTGGCTCACTGGCTGAGCTATTCAAGCATGGCGACAAACAACTGACAAGATGTATGCATCAGCTTCTTTTTAGAGTATGGTAGGATGAAATTTTCCTGTAATTGGATTGCGTTTACACTGCCAGATCTACAATGAGAGGATCCTTCAATCTAAAGAAACGATGTGAATGGGTCTGGCAGTGAATGAGGCGGACAAGACAAAATATCTTCTGCCATCAAATAAGCAGCATCACTTTTGCCAGCAGGTGCTACTTTGGATGGAGTAGGTAATTGGAAGATAAAAAAGCCCTCTTTCGGCGAACAAAGGCCAAAATTCATACAGTCGTTCTATCACTCCCGTCCTAGTTATGTGTTGCTTTTTTACCATAAAAAAAGTAAAAAAGCAAAAGCGTGGTTTACTCGATTCCATTCCGGAAATTTTGAAGTCAAAAAAAAAAAAGTGTCCCGAGACACTTTGGGATCATTTGAAAAAGGTTGGCTGCTCAAAGAAGCTCGATGTTTTTGGGTGACACATGAGTTAAAGCGAACTACCATCAGTGAGACGCTTCTGAAACGCGACAAAATCGAACCATTTTTAAAGTGACTCATGGCGGGAGATGAGTGATTGAAGAAAAAAAATCATAGTCAACAGCCGGTGCCCCCCCCCGACAAACGACTTCAAAGTCTGAACTGAGAGCAAACAAGATAATGCTGAATGTATGGTGGGATTGGAAGGGAATTGACCATTATGAGTTGCCACAACTTGGCAAAACGGTCAATTCTGAGCTCTATTGTTAACAGTTGATCAACTCACAACAAACTCTTCAAAAAAAAGCGTCCAACAATTATCAATAGAGAAGATGTTGTGCCTCATCATGACAACGCCAGACAACAACAACTTTTTTGATCAGGCAAAAATTTACGGAGCTTGGGTTGATGCACCCACCATATATTCCGTACCCTGCACCAACTAACTACTATTTTTTTCGGTCTCTGCAATGCTCTAAGAGTCGCTGAAACTGATTTGGTCAAGTGGTCAAGTTCTTCGCCAATAAACCACAGTAGTTCTAAGCTGATGGGATTATGAAGCTGACATAAAAATGGCAAAAATTAAATTCTAGTACAGAATTTTTATTTTTTTTCAAAAATACACAAAAAAACCTCTGCGAATTTTTTTTTTCCAAATTTAATATTCTTTTATTTTTTTATATTTTTTTTTATTTTTATTTTTTATTTATTATTATTATTATTTTTTTTTGAAATTGGAAAATTCGATTTTCTTTTCTTTTTGCATATATTTGAAATTTAACTATTTCAAAATATGCCCGTAAGATGATTTTTCAAAATCCGAATTATTTTCGGAGATACAGGTATTTTTCTGACATCCATATCGACTCGGCCTTTAGTAATCACAATATCTCAAGTTAAGTACTTTAAATATCCCTCTATCGCAAGAACCATTAAAAAAATGAAAATTTGAAATTTGTATATTTTTTAAAAAATTCGACAATGTTAAAAAATTAGTGAAAAAATCCACCTATTTGAGCAGCCGCCATTTTATGAACAAAAAAAAAAACAAATTTTTTTCCCCAGTTTTGCAGGTTCATGAGATAGCGACATTCGTACTAAATAAGAATCCATCATTGTTTTGTTTTTCAGATGACCACAAGGGTAGAAATCATGGCGACGAGGACACGTCCTTTTTTTCCATGAAAAAATTTTATTCATTTTTTTTTTCATTAATTTTGTGTACTCTTGAAATATAAAAAAACAAATGATAAAAAAATTGATAGCAATAATTTCAAATGCTTTTTTTTATCAATTGCCAAAAAACGCTCGAAATTCGGGCCTCTAGACTAGAATACCCCCCTACAAAAACGTACAGTGAAAGTTCCGGTGAATTCAAACCACACTTAATGTGTGTTGTTCAAATCATTAAATGCAAAATAAATTGCAAATGTAAGCCCAAAAGCACATACATACATATGTTGTACTAAAAATAGTTGAAATTTAGTTTTAATATGTATTAAATACATAATACTCGGTAAGTTTTAGGCTTGCCAACCAACTTATGTGGCGGCTCTAAGCCACTTTAAACATTAGTGGTAGAACACATGAGTGTGTGTGTGTGATAAGTACATACATACATAAATTTCTATACATGTTTCTATGCACACATGAACTTCCAAGTATTTAACGTACATAAAAAGATTTAATCTTTATAAGCCCAACTACATGACATACATACATACATATATAATAAAGTGTCATAAGCAATTGGCGGAAAAACATGAAGTAGTTGAGGAACATAGTTACATGGGTATGTATGTATGTATATAAGTACATACTAAGCATAAATTTGTAGATATATTTGCATATAAATATAGTTGAAAAGAGATTTTTGATTTTATGTGAGAGATTTGAAAATATTTATGCACGTACATAGTACATATGTATGCATAGAAGTCCTTGAGAAGAACACAAAGTTTTGTCAACAACATCAACTCAGTAACAAACTAACTAACAAGCGAATAAACCAAACGAAAAAAAAATAAATAAATATAAAAAAAATAAATAAATAAAAAACAGTTGAAGGCAGCGAGAGACCAAAAAAAAGAACTAAGAAAGGCAGACAATAAACAAAACAGCACCGGCAACAACATTAAAATTCTAAAATGTCAACTAAAAGTCCAAACAACAAATAGCAAATGTTGAGAATGGCTTAAAAAGTTTTACATACAAAAATTTCTGTTTCCCGTACAAATACGACTGTCAGAGATGGCACATGCAGGCGATGAAAAATATACTAAATTGTATATATATATATGTACAAGCATGTATGTAAAAATAATTTACATTGATCCTAGGGTGATCCAACCAAATTCTTAAAAGATGATTTTCAAAATTATTTGCACCTTTTGTTAAAAAATATTAACACATACATCCACACATATTTTTAATTTTAGCTTTTTTTATAAATATATTTATAAAAAAAATCTCCCCTTTTTGTTCCATTTCAAGGTTCCCTACTTTTTTAAAGAAGAAAAAAAACAGAAAATTCAAATTCAATGGGGATTATTTATTATCATTCGAAAGAACATTCTTTGGCGTTTATTTTTTGAAGATTATCTCTTTCAAATGTTGGCCGCGGCTACGTCTCAGCCGATTCATCCGTTGAGTACAATTATCGACGACTCGTTCGAGCATTTCGACTGGTAACTGGCGAATGACACGCGTGATGTTTTGCTCCAAGACCTGGATCGAAGCGGAATTGTCCGCATAAACTTTAGACTTTACATATACCCACAGGAAAAATTCTAATGGTGTGCTACCACACGACCTTGGTGGCCAATCGACCGGCCCAAAATGTGAAATTATCTGCTCACCGAAGTGTTCTCTCAATAAATCCCCTAATTGATGCGATATGTGGGAAGTGGCGCCGTCTTGTTGCGGAGATCACGAGCTTCAATTTCAGGTATCAAATAGGCGGTTATCATGGCGCCATAACGGTCGCCATTGACTGTTACGTTCTCACCCGTATAATTTTTGAAGAAATATGGACCGATGATTTCACCGACCCACAAACCATACCAAACCGTAGTTTTTCTGGATGAAATGGCAGCTCTTGAAGCTCTTCAGGTTGCTCTTCGTTCCAAATGCGGCAATTTTGCTGATTTACATACCCAATGAGCCAGAAACGCGCCTCATCGCTGAACAAAATTTGGCTCGCAAACGTTGGATCTTCTTGGAACTTTTCAAGAGCCCATAAAGCGAAGCGGTGTCTCTTGGGAGGGTCGAACGACTTCAACGGCGCCGAATCGACTCTCCACAGTCTTCGTGTACACTCTCAGAGTCTCAAGATGGGTGATGGTGTTGTGAATGCTACGCTCAGTAGGCCGATTATGTTGATCATAAGTTGAGCGAAGCGCACGAAACACATTCTTTACAGAATATGAATTTCCGTTATAAAGTTGAATGATTTGTAAACGTTGTTCAGGCGTAAGTCTTTCCATGATGAAATGCCAAACATTGTTGAACGAAAATAATGTGACAGCGTGATCTGTCAAAAAAGACTATTGAAAGAAGAACCTCTACTTGGATCACCCTTTATTGGTATGTCTGAATTTTTTCGTCGAGCTAGAACTCTACTTCTCAATTACCAAACCAGTTAATAGTTGCATCTGTAGGAAAGAGTGAATCTGCGTTGGGTTTTCTGTATGTGTCATTATTATTACTTGAATCCTGGTATCCTAGAGAGACGAAATCGTCTAGAATTTCAAAGTTATGAGAACAATGATTTGGATTTAGGCCGAGTCACGAATGCGCAGAATGTTTGTTTTATGAAAGGAGATATTTCGTCTTGCCTTCGTTCACTACCAGACCAGGCTTCATTGTCTCAGCTAAAGAGTGTTGGACCTAATAAGCTCTACAACTCGTATTATTTTCTTAAGCATTAAGTTGCAAAAATCTCACCATAGACAGTCTGTCTGAAACCATATTTTGTACCGAACGGCTCGGGTCTCCTTCCCAATTTCGATTGCACGTTTGGTACTGTTCAGCGTCAGTTTTCGCTGGCGTTAGGTTTTGTAGAGATATCAAATTCAAACGGCGTAGCTTCGTGCTATGGAAAACAACTTTAGAATCAACGAAGATGTGGTGAGTTTTATCACGGGTCTAAAGTCATATTGATAAGTTCTAATCAGTTCGTCCGTTCGCTCGATAAGACTTCATATATGCGATACCGAGAAGACTTAATCAACATTAATTGGCACAAATTGTGAGATCTTCCTATTTGGGGATTGGGCAGAGCACACTTAGGTTGCAATGGTCGATCTAGCTTTCTTCTCCACATAATCTCCAAAGAAATGATGTATGCTGGTTCTTCGCCGTCGTATTTCGCCAGTAAGATATTGGCTGGCACTATTCATTACGCGGCCGAACTGCGTCATAGTCGGGTAATGGCACCTTCTCTATGAGGGATTCAGGTTCATCACCTCCGTAGGCTGCAGAAGTTTGCTCTCCGTAAATTCAGTACGCCCTGGATATTGGTCATGAAGCACTCTGTATTGCTCCTATATGAGCACGCCACGGTCTTAAGAAACCTTACGTAAGTCACCGCAACCTTTCATAGAATTTTCGAGTAATACCCTTGACACTCACACCTTTTGGCGCTCTCTATCTCTATCTCTATCTCTATCTCTATCTCTATCTCTATCTCTATCTCTATCTCTATCTCTATCTCTATCTCTATCTCTATCTCTATCTCTATCTCTATCTCTATCTCTATCTCTATCTCTATCTCTATCTCTATCTCTATCTCTATCTCTATCTCTATCTCTATCTCTATCTCTATCTCTATCTCTATCTCTATATATATCTCTATCTCTATCTCTATCTCTATCTCTATCTCTATCTCTATCTCTATCTCTATCTCTATCTCTATCTCTATCTCTATCTCTATCTCTATCTCTATCTCTATCTCTATCTCTATCTCTATCTCTATCTCTATCTCTATCTCTATCTCTATCTCTATCTCTATCTCTATCTCTATCTCTATCTCTATCTCTATCTCTATCTCTATCTCTATCTCTATCTCTATCTCTATCTCTATCTCTATCTCTATCTCTATCTCTATCTCTATCTCTATCTCTATCTCTATCTCTATCTCTATCTCTATCTCTATCTCTATCTCTATCTCTATCTCTATCTCTATCTCTATCTCTATCTCTATCTCTATCTCTATCTCTATCTCTATCTCTATCTCTATCTCTATCTCTATCTCTATCTCTATCTCTATCTCTATCTCTATCTCTATCTCTATCTCTATCTCTATCTCTATCTCTATCTCTATCTCTATCTCTATCTCTATCTCTATCTCTATCTCTATCTCTATCTCTATCTCTATCTCTATCTCTATCTCTATCTCTATCTCTATCTCTATCTCTATCTCTATCTCTATCTCTATCTCTATCTCTATCTCTATCTCTATCTCTATCTCTATCTCTATCTCTATCTCTATCTCTATCTCTATCTCTATCTCTATCTCTATCTCTATCTCTATCTCTATCTCTATCTCTATCTCTATCTCTATCTCTATCTCTATCTCTATCTCTATCTCTATCTCTATCTCTATCTCTATCTCTATCTCTATCTCTATCTCTATCTCTATCTCTATCTCTATCTCTATCTCTATCTCTATCTCTATCTCTATCTCTATCTCTATCTCTATCTCTATCTCTATCTCTATCTCTATCTCTATCTCTATCTCTATCTCTATCTCTATCTCTATCTCTATCTCTATCTCTATCTCTATCTCTATCTCTATCTCTATCTCTATCTCTATCTCTATCTCTATCTCTATCTCTATCTCTATCTCTATCTCTATCTCTATCTCTATCTCTATCTCTATCTCTATCTCTATCTCTATCTCTATCTCTATCTCTATCTCTATCTCTATCTCTATCTCTATCTCTATCTCTATCTCTATCTCTATCTCTATCTCTATCTCTATCTCTATCTCTATCTCTATCTCTATCTCTATCTCTATCTCTATCTCTATCTCTATCTCTATCTCTATCTCTATCTCTATCTCTATCTCTATCTCTATCTCTATCTCTATCTCTATCTCTATCTCTATCTCTATCTCTATCTCTATCTCTATCTCTATCTCTATCTCTATCTCTATCTCTATCTCTATCTCTATCTCTATCTCTATCTCTATCTCTATCTCTATCTCTATCTCTATCTCTATCTCTATCTCTATCTCTATCTCTATCTCTATCTCTATCTCTATCTCTATCTCTATCTCTATCTCTATCTCTATCTCTATCTCTATCTCTATCTCTATCTCTATCTCTATCTCTATCTCTATCTCTATCTCTATCTCTATCTCTATCTCTATCTCTATCTCTATCTCTATCTCTATCTCTATCTCTATCTCTATCTCTATCTTTATCTCTATCTCTAACTCTATCTCTATCTCTCTCTCTTTCACTTTTTCAGTCAATCTAGTTGGAATTAAAAAGTCCGATATTGAAGAACTGTTATTTGTCTAAAATAGTAAAAAAAAAAACTTTGCCGTTGCACAAAGAGAAAGTTCACAAAAAAGGGTTCATATTAATACCAGAAGTTAACCAAATCAGTTATGAGTTCAAAAGAGTGAGGAGAGAGCGTGAAAGAGAGTGCAACGACGATAACTTTGTTAGCCACAATGTTTGGAAGTAAAGCAAAAAAAAAAAAAAGTTTTTAACTAATTTGAATAAAACCGAAATAAGGAGTTTCTAAACATGAGAGGCAGACACTACAAACAAAATGTAAACGTTTACAGGCAAAAATAAACACATACTTATACAGCCATACATACAGACACAAGTATTTATTGCTCACGAAGTTCGACTGACGACTGGTGTGCTGCATGGTTGACCAGTCGATGACTTTTGCTCTGCAAAAAAATAAAAACTACAAAAAAAAAACTACACCACTCGCAGTTTACCTTCTCCGTTTGTGTTTTGCCAATTTTTTACGATTTTTTATTTTATTTTTTTTTGTTTTTGTTTTTGCTAAATAAATAAAGTTTCTGATTTTTGCACGCTAACAAAAAGTTAACCAAGCATGCACGGATACCGTACAAATATGCAGACTTAATTAACCTTTTTCAGTGACCCACCCTCCCCTCCCCTCTCTCCCTTCTATGTGCAACACCATTGGCAAGGTGACATGTGTGAGATGTACCGGCATGAATGGATGGTTAGTTGAAGAGCAGAAGGCTATACGGCGCTAGGCGAGTATGCGTAGAGTAGACAACAATAAAAAGGCAGGTAGTTAAGAGTAAAAGGAATGAAGAGGTGAAGAAGAAAAAATACAATATGAAGTAGTATACAGCCACGCAAGGTGATTATGTGTCATGTAAGTCTATTTAACTAAAACTGGTAGAGACACCTTATGTACCAACTTTTATGTAAATCGTGTATGCATGTAATTTGTGTAATTTTTTTTTAATTTTTTCAAATTACAAATGTAACATTATTTAATAATGAAATTAAAAAAAAAAAAATTACACTATAAAGAAGAAGTTTTATGTCTCAACGCAATTCAAGTACATTTTGTTATGTTATGGAGTTGTAACTTCCCTATGACGGCCTTGGTAAAGGTAATAAAATTTTCAGTGAAAATTTTTTTTTTTAATTTTTCTTGGAAATGTAATATTATAAAGCTTCAACCGATTTCATAAAATTTTTTTTATTTTTTAAATTTTTTTTTTTGAGAACTCCTCTAGGGCAACTCCGTTAGAGGGAGATGGTGGTCTAGAATTTAAAAAAAAGTCCATTTTTTTTAATATTTCCAAAGTATAGTCTTTTAAGATTATAATGTTAATACTTTATAATGATATCTTCAGTATTTTCGGTTCTGCAGGTCTTTGAGCAGATAGCGGACGACCGCTCGACCTCATACACTTCAAACTTTAAACTCGTTTTTCTCAGATCAGCTTTTTTTTTGCATGGTGCAGGTAAAAAAACTATTTATCTGTAGAGATTTGAATATATTATTCATTACACTAGTGTAGCTATGTCACGTAGCATAAGAATTATATTACTTTGGTAACTTTTTACTTTTTTAGCTCAAAACTGACAATAAATAAGCCTGTTTCGGTGATCGAAATTCAAAAATTCACGTTTTTTCACAAAAAAATTTTTTTTTTATAATCTTGGTACTGAATATAGCTACACTTTTGCAAATTAATAATCTTCTTGGTTTTTGTGTTTCAGATAAGTACAAGAGCCAAAATTTCCTGCGCCATCCACATCCAATTTTTTTAGAAGATTAACTTCAGGGCCAATTTAAAAAAATTTAAAATTATTATTTTTTATTTATCTAAATTTTTTTGTATTCAATATAAGTTGTAAAATATACCTACAAAGTTTAAATATTGTTGTTTATTATTATCACCCTTAAAAAATATTGAAAATGCCTGATATTTACGATCTCTAGACCACCATCTTCCCATAAGATATATAAAATACCCAATTTTCAATGACTCGTTCGAGCATTTCGACTGGTAAATGGCGAATGACACGCGTCATGTTTTGCTCCAAGACCTGAATCGAAGCAGGATTGTCCGCATAGACTTTAGATTTTACATATCCCCACAGAAAAAAGTCTAACGGTGTGATATCACACGATCGCGGTGGCCAATCGACCGGTCCAAAACGTGAAATTATCTGCTCATCGAAGTGTTCTCTCAATAAATCCATTGATTGATGCGATGTGTGGGAAGTGGCGCCATCTTGTTGAAGCCAAATGTCGCGGGGATCACGAGCTTTAATTTCAGGCATCCAATAGTCGGTTATCATGGCGCGATGACGGTCGCCATTGACGGTTACGTTCTCACCGGCTTCATGGACCGATAATTCCACGGGTCCACAAATCACACCAAACCGTTTTTTTTTTCTGGATGAAATGGCAGCTTTTGAATCTTTTCGAGTTGCTCTTTGCCCCAAAGGCGGTAATTTTGCTTGTTTACATACCCATTGAGCCAGAAATGGGTTTCATAGCTGAACGAAATTTGGTTCGAAAACGTCGGATCTTCTTGGAACTTTTCAAGAGCGCATAGAGCAAAGCGATGTCGCTTGGGAAGTTCGAGTGGCTTCAGTTCTTGCACAAGCTGTATTTTGTACGCTTTCAATTTAAGATCTCGACGTTAAATACGCCAAGTCGTTACATACGTCAGTCCGAGTTGCTGCGAATGGCGCTGAATCGACTCTCCACGGTCTTCGTCCTGTACACTCTCAGCTACGGCCGCTATATTTTCTTCACTGCGTGCTGAACGTGGCCTATTCGGTCGAATATTATCTAATATTGAATGCTGGGTCTTCTCAATATGGGTGATGGTGTTGCGAATAGTACGCTCAGTAGGTCGATTATGTTGACCATAAATTGAGCGAAGCGCGCGAAACACATTCTTTACAGAACGTGATTTTTCGTAATAAAGTTGAATGATTTGTAAATGTTGTTCAGGCGTAAGTCTTTCCATGATGAAATGCCAAACCATGCTTAACAAAAATAACATTACAGCTTGACACGACTCACGCGTAATCTGTCGAAAAAAGACTATTGAAAAAAGTACCCCTACTTTGGTCAACCTTTATATATGTCTATATATAATTGGCGCTTTGTAACCGCTGTAGGGATTTTTGGCCGAGCTCATAGATGAATATTAATATTAAATATGTACGTGTCCTTTCAAAAAGGTTATATAGCATATTCCAGACATTTATATTTTTCAATTCATATTTTTTGATATTTTTTTAAAATATGTTTCATTCTTTATGTACTTTTTTATTCGTTTTTTTTAATTTTTTTTATTTTTTTCTATATTTTATTTATTTTCATATACTCTTCGTGTTTCAGAAACACATTTCACGGAGCTTTTGGCATCATATATATATACATATATATAATTTTTTTTTGCTGTAAATACATGTTTATTTGTATATGTATGT
The DNA here is from genome assembly GCA_030068015.2 of Neoceratitis asiatica. Lineage (NCBI taxonomy): Eukaryota > Metazoa > Arthropoda > Insecta > Diptera > Tephritidae > Neoceratitis > Neoceratitis asiatica. The sequence continues at coordinate 66,126,840 of CM061526.1, forward strand.
ATATCCCTCATTGAGGCTTTGGCTGTCTGACAGGTCAACATGCCGCTTGGGATCGCTACACGAGCGCACACTATGATTGACCCAAAAAAATAAGAGAAAAATCTAATAAAAAATCAATTTGATTTTTATTTATTTATAAATTTGTTGTTATTGCTGTTGTTCCATGATGCCGCGTTTTTTTAATAAAAATGTAAAAATGCTAAAGCGAACAATTTTCGGCAAATTCAAAGTAAACAAATATCACAGCGGCATGCCACAACGGCTACTGTGACGGCAGCGCAAATATTGTATGTACAAACATATGTACGTGTGTTATGTGTGCGAATAAATGCAATTCGTTGCAAGTTGTCAACGTTTTTGACGCAACAATTTTGCATTTTCGACGCACTCAAATTACAAATTAGAACATACAAAGCCAAAAAGCTGGTTTAGAAAAAGAAAAAAAATATATATAAATATATATATATATAAAATCGCCCCCACACAACATACATATGTATGTTACGAGTATATACAAAGAAAAAGCATAGAAATTGAAATTTGCGCACAGCAGCGCATGTCGCACGTGCGGCGCATGCAAACTGAAATTGAGACTCGCGCAACTCATATATATATATATATGTATTTCTTACCACTTTTATTTCACGATTTGTACACGCTTTGTGGAGCTCTGATAACTGTTCATTACACTTTGACGCTTTTTTCTCAGCTGCCGAACCCGCTTGATCGCACGCCTTGAGGTGCATTATCCTTTTTATAGCAAGTCACTGCTGGCAGTGTTGCATGTACGTGTATGTGTATGTGTGTGTATACATATATATTTTTAAATTTTGCATTTTATTGACACCACATTAATTGTCCGCTATGTAGTGGTGCAGTTGTCGTCTGTCGGTGGCATGGTGGCATGCAACATTGATCGGTTTTTTTTTTTGTGTGCCACCAACTCTCGACAGGCCAACTTTTATCAAGTGTCGATTATTTTGTGCAATTGCACACTGTCATTACAGCAGTTTGTCAAACTTGATTATTGCTTTTTGTTACCGTTATTTGCAAATAATTTTTTAATCGCAGCTGTTTGCGATTTTATGAATTTACACTTTTATCGTTGCATAGTTTTTTCATTTTTATTCCATTTTTTCCACTTTTTTTTCCATTTTTTCATTTTATGTACGTATACATGCTAGTAAAAACATTTGCATTGTTGTCCACTGTCACATTCATCGATATTCATTGTTTGGCGCCCGCATTGACTGACTGACTCGACTGAGTGGCGTGTCTGATTTGACAATTGACAAGGCAATATATTTGTAATTTTTATCTGTGCAGTTATCCGCAAGTAATCGCAAATGACTCAATCTTTTGTTGCTTTATTTTCACTTAATTAATTAATAATGTGGTTGAAAGTTTTAAAAAATTATTTTTATTTACTGTTTATACTTTGTGGCATAATAATTATCCTATGAAAGGGCGATTTTATATTGAAACGTTCCCAAAAATTATATTCAGAAACAATTTGTATGCCATAGAATAATATACAGTGGCTCACAGCTTATTTCATGCAAGTTGAATAATATAATTTGAAATGCAAATTGACAACAAAATAATTCAAGATCCCAGTTGTTGATATGAATAAACCACACATAAAGGGTGATCCAAGCAGAGGTACTTTTTTCAATAGCCTTTTTTTTTTAACAGATTACGCGTGAGTCGTGTCAAGCTGTCATATTAGTTTTGTTCACTATTGTTTGGGCATTTCATCATGGAAAGACTTGACGCCTGTACAAAGTTTACAAATCATTCAACCTTATAACGAAAATTCACGTTCTGTCAGGAATGTGTTTCGGGCGCTGCGCTCAACTTATGATCAACATAATCGGCCTACTGAGCGTACTATTCGCAACATCAGCGGCACCCATCTTGAGGCCCAGCATTCATTTTTAAATAATATTCGACCGAATAGACCACATCCAGCACGCAGTGAGGAAAATATAGCGGCCGAAGCGTGGAGAGAGTTGATTCAGCGCCGTTCGCAGCAACTCAGACTGAAGTATGGCACGACTGGGTGCATTTTACGTTGAGATATTAAATTGAAAGCATAAAAAATAAAGCTTGGGCTAGAACTGAAGATGCGACATCGCTTCGCTCTATGGGCTCTTGAAAAGTTCCAAGAAAACGTTTTCGAGCCCATTTCTGGCTCAATGTGCACAAGCAAAATTGCTGCATTTGGGACAAAGAGCAACTGAAGAGATTCAAGAGCTGCCATTACATCCAGGAAAAAAACGGTTTGGTGTAGTTTGTGGGCCGGTGGTATCATTGGTCCATATTTCTTAAAAAATGATGCAGTTGAAAACGTAACCGTCAATGGCGACCGTTATTGCACAATGATAACCGACTTTTTGATGCCTGAAATTTAAACTCGTGATCTCCGCGACTTTTGGTTTCAAAAATATGGCGCCATTTCCCACAAACCGCATCAGTCAATGGATTATTATATTTTTTTTTTTGTTTTTTGTAAAACCTCGAAATTGATCACCTTTTATAACAATTGAAAATTCCCCGACCTACCATAGTAAAACATATTTTTTTTAGCAAAATTAATTTTTTTATTCAACATAGTTCCCCTCAAGGGTGATACATAGATTTTAGCGACCTTCCAACTTTTCGATACCATTTGCAGTACGATTGTTCTGTTGCTTCAAAATAGGTCTCAGTTTCGGCGATCACCTCTTCATTCGACGAAATTTTCATCCCAGCGAGCATTCTTTTGAGGTCTGAGAACAGGGAATAGTCGCTGGGGACCAGATCTGATAAATACGTTGGATGGGGAAGTAATTCGAAGTTCAATTCATGTATTTTTGACATCAATTTCACTGACTTATGACACAGTACATTGTCTTTGTGAAACAGCAGTTTCTTCCAATTACTCTATGTAATAGTCGCTGTTGATGGTCTTTCCTTTTTCAAGGTAGTCAATGAAATTTATTCCATGCGCATCCCAAAATAGAGATGCGATACCCTTGGCAGCCGACTGTTGCGTTTTTCCACACTCTGGAGCGGGTTCAGCGTGTGCAGTCCACCCGGATGTCTGCCGATCGTGTTTCGGAGTGAAATTATGGAGCCATATTTCATCCATTCTCACATATCGACGCAAAAACTGGGGTGTATTTCGCTTGAACAACTCCATACACTGCTCCTAATCATCAAATCGTCGTTGGTTTTGGTCTAAAGTGAGCTCACGCGGTATGCACTTTGCACAGAGTTTTCTAATACCCAAATATTCGTGATGGACTCGTTCAGTTGATATCTTTAGAGTGCCTGGTATTTCATTCAATTTCAACTTACGGTCATTCAGAATCATTTTCTGGTAGTTTTTTGATGTGTGATGATTTCTATTTAAAACCCAAAATGCGTTTTCGAAATGGTAGTTGTATGAAAACTCTATATTACAGTGGAACCATTTGCACGAATTTATCTGTCAACATTCTTACCGGAATATGCGAGCAGAATAACAAATTGGACCTTCTTAGCTGTGGAATCGTTACGAGTTTTTGGTCGAAAACGTGTTTTTGAAAATTAGTTATACCGGAATTATATATTATAATCTACCGATTTTCAAAATTTTTTTCTGTCAACATTCCTACTCGAATATGTGAGCAGAATACAAAATTTCATGGTCTTAACTGTGAAATTGGTACGAGTTTTGGGCCAAAAAACCGTTTTTGAACAATTAGATATACAGGAACTATGTGTTATGGTCTACCAATTTATTAGAATTTTTCTGTCAATATTTCATATATAAAATGCAAGCAGGCTACAAAATTGTATGCATGTATTTGTTTAAATTTGAGAGTTTTTGCCAAAAAAAGAAGCGTTTTTGAACAACTTTTTGGATGACAACTATGTAAATCGATCTTCCAATTTTTACAAATTTTGATGACAATATTTTAACTTGAATATGTATGCATACTACACAATTCTAAGGATATGGTTGCCTAAATGTGCGAGTTTTTGCTTAAAAACGCTTTTTCGAACAGTCAAGTTGTATGAAAACCATATGTTATGGCGAACTGATTTTCATAATAATATTCGCTGTCAACATTTCTGCCCGAATTCGTGAGCAGAATTTAAAATTGTATGCACTTATCTGCTTAAATTTGAAATTTATGGCACAAAAATGCATTTTCGAACAATCATTTATTAAAATTATATGCTATATTCGGGGGATTCTAATGATTTTCTCTAAAAAATATTTAAACTCTAATACAAGCATGTAGGATGCGAAATTTTATGCACCTAGTCGCTTAAATGTAAGAGTTTCCGTACAAAAATGCATTTTCGAACAGCAAGTTATATGGAGACTACATGTTGTAGTGCACCTTTTTGGGCGAATTTTGCTAACTGTGTTTTCATTATGATATGCAAGCAACATACAAAGTTTTATGCGCTTAGCTGACTAAATGTATGAGTTCAAGCTTAAAAATTCATTTTCGAACAGCTAGTTGTATGAGGACCACATGTCATAAACGCCCGATTTTTATGATTTTCGCTGTCAATAATTTAACTATAATACGCGCACAGAATACGAAATTTCGTGTAATAAACTGCATAAATGTAAGAATTTTGGCTTAAAAACGCATTTTCGAAAAGATAAAAGTATGAAAACTTCGCGAATATCATAAGTTTTAGGGTTTCAACGAATGGAGTGTTTAATTTTCAACAGAAATTCCTTTATTTGCAACAAAATATTTTAAATTTTTTAATTTCAAAGCGCTGAACATGTAAGCCTAGGCGACATACGCCACGCTGTATGTATGTATGTGGCGGCCTTTATGAGTGTGTGTAGGCGGTTTTGTGTTTGTGGTAATTGCGGTGACAATTACACATTATTGGGTAAAATCACGTTTGTCATGCAAGCATTCTCACTCACATACTGTATCGGCGCTGCGCGACTCACATGACCGCAACTCAACTGACTCGCAGCATACAGTGCTTGGGAAGGTCACCACCCACCACTGATGGATGAATTTGGTAATTGTTGTAAAATGAAATGAAATTTTTTTTCCGCTTGATTGGTCAAATTTTTATTAAATTCAAAATTTGATTATTAAAAAATGTATATTATTTGGGATTTAAATCAAAAAGGTAACCACAAACTCAGCAGCCCATGCTCTAAGACCAATCTATGTCGCAACATCTCCAATTTACCCATCGGCAAAAGCCAATTTAATAAAGGAATTTTCAATTCGTAGCAAAACATTTCTGCATAAATCACAAAGTCTCACCTCAACTTGTCGTAATAAACTGAAATAGTGTGTACACAAGTAGCAACCAAAACAACAACAACAAAAACAAAAACAAATCGAAATGTACTACAAACGCATTTACATATAACCAAATATCAAATACGTGAACTCGCCAGAACAGACAAAAGTTGAAAAAAAAAAATTTAAAATAAAAATTATAAAAAATAAAATAAAATAAAATAAAACAACAAACTGTAGAGTCAAACAGCGCGCGGAGAGCAAAGGAGAAAGAAGAAGAACGAGAAGCAAACAAAATGAAAAGCCAAAAACGTACAATATTTGCATGCAGAATGGCGCTTCCCATTGGATTTGCTGTGTTGCATAAAGATGAGCCAGTGGTAGCAACAACAATAACAATAATAAGAAATAGAAAAAATGAAATAAATAAAACAACAACAACAACAACAACAACAAGAATGAAAACAAGTTGGTGGAGAGAAGAAACGGCGCTACAGCAGCAGCAATAGCCAAAAAAAATGAAAAAAAAGGAACAATGAACAAGCTGGCTTTAACCTAGAACAACATTATCAGCGCTGCACAGTGGTCTTTTGGTGGTAAAAATTTATAAATTTTTAACATTGGTTTAAAAAAAAATGGTATTACAGAAAGAAATTGGTATCCAAAAACTAAATTTTGCCTATCAAAACGTTAGAAATAGGATTTTTTTTTTGAAAAATATAAATAACCGTTTTTTTAACAATTTTGTTCAAAATATTTTATGGTCCTCTTGCCACCGAGGTATTTGTCTGTTTTTGCTTGAAAAAAAAAATTATAATAATTTACCTAACCATCAGTGTTTGCTTAATAGATTTATTAACTATTCGGAGGTTAGAAAAGTAAAGAGAAAAAAATTAAAGTAGAAAAAAAAGGAAAATTAGTAAATAGATTTATAGCCACATTAACAAGTGACTGGCTCAATGGAGAGTGTGCAAATTAGGGCCGTTGTTGTACCTGCGAATTGGATGCGACTGGAGAGACAATTATAGATTTTCTCTTTATCACAGACCACTTGGAATTTAATACGAACCAACCACGGATGATCTGAAGTTAACGATGTAATGTGACAGCAGAAATATTGAGGTCTTAAGATAGTTCATCTAAATGGCGTTAATTTTGTTCAAAATTCTTCAAGCAGCACTTCTAACTATATACTTTGATTTTCTTTCATAAAATTTTCACATGCCCCAATAAAGAAAAAAAAAACTGAAATCATGGCATTAAATGACAATTTTCTAAGAAGAAAATTTGAACTGTGATTGTGAATATTAAGGGGGTCCTCTTATATAATTGTGCCAAAAATTACCTAATGTTTGATAATTTTTTTTGAATAAGTAAAATAACTTAGACATGTGCGCTGTTCTACGAAATGTTTATTTAGGTTTTCTTTATACAATCGAAAAATGTCGGGTGTCAAAAATGGCGTCCAGCAGAAGGTGTTTTGAAAACCGACCTCATCTGCGGGCACGATACAGGTCGCAATTCGTCGTCTACGAGCAGAAAACCAAAACGATCTTGATGATAACATTCCATAGAGGCACCCCAACCAAACAAAAAAAACCTTGAAAAAAATCGTTATAGAAACAAAATGACGACTACTTGAAAATTAAGTATCGTTTTTTCGCATGATTTTTCCACTTTTCAGATCAAAATACTGCGATTTTGTAGGTTACAGCGCCGGAGAATTTTGTCTTCTTTTAGACGCGCAAAACGCGAAGTTGATTGGTTAAATGGTTCAAAAACGAGAATGCCCGCAGATTCAAAAAATCTTGTTTCCAGAAAACGCGTGTCAAAGTTTGAAAACAGTTTTTCGTGTACAATTTTAGTTATTCCATCTATTTGTCTAAGATTAAGTGAACTTATAGGTTTCTACGGTCACTAAACACGAATTTGAGGTTAGATTTAAAAAATTCAAAATGGCGGATACAATATGGTGAACTTAAAAAGTAATATATATATCAATTTGAATGAAACTTCGTTTATATTGGTTTATCGGGTCGCTGAACACAAATGTGAGGTCAATTATGACAAATTCAGAATGATGGATCCAATATGGCGGACTAAAAAAGTGAAATATTCATTAATATCAATGAAACTTTGAATATAAGGATATTTAGGGTCGCTGAACATGAATTTAGGGTGAGATTTGAAAAATTGAAAATGTCCGATCCAATATGACGGCCAAAAAGTAATCGAGAATAATGTATATGAAATTTGATCAAAACAAATGTTTTCGGGAAGAATGAATAAAATTTTGAGACTAGTTTCGAAGAATTCAAATGATCAACTTACAATTTATCGGCCATCGCTCAAGACATAGGTCCGTTCAAAGCCGTTTAGCGACGGAATAAATTCACGGATCGAAAAATCATTTTACCAACATATTCTAGACACCTTCTTCAGCCTTCGATTTGTAAAATAAAAAAATAAAAATCGATTTTCCAAAAAATTTTCAGAAGAAGTTTTATTCTAATTTTGTTGTTGTTGTTGTTGAATTACTACAACACTAACTTTTAATATTTTAGTAAACAAGTCTTGAAATACAGAATTTTCTTGGTATTTTTTATCAAAATATAACTCTTTTTTACGTTTTAGAATCTTTTTATTGTATTATTAAATTTTGCTAATATCTATACCGAAATTCATTTAAAATCAATGTTATTAATATTTAAAGTTTTTCTCTACCAACGCACCACTGTGCAGTGTAGAAGGAATCACGATTTATATATATAAATTTATACATTAAGTATTATCTATACTCGTTTATTTACATATATAGCTATTCATTCATATAAAATAATATGAGAAGGCTCTGCATATACAACGATAAATACATACAGATATATGGATAGCAGCACTAAAAGCCTATATATGGACTCGTACAGGTTGTTGCAACAACAAATATTTTCAAGCTTTTTTTTTTATTTTATTTATTTTACACACTGTTCATTACTGTTGATGTTGCTGATTTTTCTTTTAACTATTTATGAAGCATATAGTACAGTGCACAAGTGCTGTTTCATATAGCCTTTTTCAGCAGCGTGCATACGAGTAGACTACATTGTACATGTGTGTGTGTGTGTTGCTGTTGTTTTATATTATTTTAAAGCACTGATCGATTAAGACCTGACCTGTTTACATACGTACCTACCTACCTGTAGGTCTAACGGATGTTGATTGAATTTTTACTTTATAGCTGCAACGTAATGAACTATTTTCATTTATTACTCTATGTTAGTGGCTGGTTTTTGTTGTTGATTTTTTATGGTTATATTTTTATATTTTTTAATTTTCCTTTATAGTTTTTATAAGTAATGTTACTCGATATGGTATGGTGTAAAGTTATATAGTTAAATAAATGTAAGTCTACAAACGGACATTTTATATTTATTAAAAGGTGCTCACTCAATTTGCTTCCATGGAGATTGGATTTCCTTGGAGTTTTTTTTTTTTAATTAAAAAACCACTGTGATATTTTTAAATACCATAAATTTACCGTAATATTTTTATAAAAATTAAATATGTTATTTTTTGATACATATAATTTCTATTTTGCTATTCCATTTTTAACATCTTTCTAATTTTCACTTGTCTCCCATAAAACCCATACTCCAAGCCGTAGTTTTTTCAGTTATTTTCAGTTCCTTATTTCTCAAATATTGAACAAATATGTGTATATTTCGATATCTTGTGGATAGACTTTGTTCTAAATTTTGAAGTTATTCATAGTGCTGCTATATCACCAAAATATCTGATATGGGGTTGCCACATCAACTAAATTATTCATAAGTTTAAAAAATAATAAAGTTAAAAAAATATCATAATTCTAGAATTAAATAATTTTATTACTTAAAAATGTCCAAGCAAAATGAAACTGTGCTTAGGGTTGCCACTTATTTTTTAGTAATAACTTTATTGAAAATATTGCGTGGAAAAATATACTATTCTAAGTTTAACCTCTTTGCCATGTTTGAGTTAAAAAGTGATTTCTACCTCTGAAAGTAATTGTACAGGGTTGCCACAAATTTTTTTTTTACTGAAACCATAGGAAGATTACAAAAAAATTTCGTTAATGTTTTTGGAAAAAATTTTTTTTGACGTTTAACATTGTAATTCGTTTAAAGTAACATTAACAAAAAAAAATCAAAAAACGTTCCTATGCACTTATGTATTTTAGACTTTTAGCATTATAATTTGTTAAGTGTAAATTTATTTCGAACAAAAATTTATTCAGAATTTGTCTGAAGTGGCAGCCTGCAAGGAAAATATGGGCAATTCTCCCTAATAAGCGAAAAAGCTTGGTCGCCCTGGTAACAAAAGGATTAACATGAAATATTATTCTCTTACCACTCTCAGAGTACATTTTCATACGAAAAAAAGAGAAGAAAAAGTTGTGAGATCAAAAAAGGAACTCTTCGTAGGGCTGACGATGGCATTTTTCTTTTTATTATAGTTTTTAAGCCTGTTCAGATGCCAAATATATTCTCTTGCCTTGGATGTGGTTAGTCCTTTCGTTCATCAGGCATCTCTGTATTTAAAGAGATACATATGTAAAGGGTGCTCCAAGTAGAAGTACTTCTTTCAATAGCCTTTTTTTGACAGATCGCGATTGAGTCGTTTCAAGCTCTCATGTTATTTTTGAAAAGCCTTACGTCTGAACAACGTTTCCAAATCATTAAACTTTATTACGACAATTCACGTTCCGTAAAGAATGTGTTTCGCGTGCTTCGCTCAACTTATGGCCAACATAATCGGCCTACTGAGCGTACTATTCGCAACACCATCACCCTTCTTGAGACCTAGAATTCATTATTGGATAGCATTCGACCAAATAAACCACGTCCAGCATGCAGTGAAGAAAATATAGCGGCCTTAGCTGAGATCTTAAATTGAAAGCGTACAAAATACAGCTTGTGCAAGAACTGAATCCGCTCAACCTTCCCGAGCGACATTGCTTGGCTCTATGCGCTCTTGAAAAGTTCCAAGAAAATCCGACGTTTCCGAGCCAAATTTTGTTCAGCGATGAGGCCCATTTCTGGCTCAATGGGTATGTAAACAAGCAAAATTGCTACATTTGGGATGAAGAGCAATCTGATATTTCTTCAAAAATGATGCCGGTGAGAATGTAACCGTCAATGGCGACCGTTATCGGGCCATGATAACCGACTATTTAATGCCTAAAATTGAAGCTCGTGATCTCCGAGACATTTGGTTTCAACAAGACTGCGCCAATTGCCTCACATCGCTCCAATCAATGTATTAATGTACAGTTACTATTCGAAATGATCGAACGAGTTATCGAAGATTGGACTCAACGGATGGATCATATGAGACTTAGCTGCGCCCAACATTTGAAAGAGATAATCTTCAAAAAATAAATGCCAAAGAATGTTCTTTCTAATTTTTTCCCATTAAATTTTAATTTTCTGTGTTTTTTTTCTTTAAAAAAGTAGAGAACCTCGAAAAGGATCACCCTTTATCTTCAATAAGCTAAAGAGAAAAATAGTTTTCAAGATTATCTGTAGAGCGAGAATGAAAAAAGGTCTGAAGATTCATCTTATGTGGATCTTTAAATCGGAATCGAACATTACAGACACTGCTGATTTATACATTAAACGCCTGGTGGCTTATCTGACTTTTACGAAAGAACTAAAGTCCAGATATATGGGAAGTAGGCATGTTTGTAGACTGAGGCTAGTATTTTTTTACAGATGCTTGAAACTCACTGTAGATATCATATTTATTAAGTAAGATCAAGTTTTCTCGATAAATTCCTTAAATATTCGAAACTCAGGTCGCAGATCGGTAGAACTGTGTCAGCCATTTTTAGGAAGTCTCTAGGACTTTAGTTCCCGTTAAGAGCAGCATACCTACCATGTTTGGTTGCGTTCTGTTGATTAAAGCCATAAATGTTCGTTCTTGAGTCATGCGGGGGTGGATAGTAAACAGCTTATTTCGAACAAAGACGTAGTCGTTGCTAGACTGCGACCATATTTAATTAGCGCTCATACTAGACCATGAGAATTATACGTATCGAATTGTCTTGCATGCTGTCTAGTGGTTTCTGCGATATAGTTTCTTAACCAAAATGTGGTTGGTGCCACGCCCACCTCAAATATTTTTCCACAGCCGATGGAACGATGAGCTGTACCAGCTATACGACGACATTGACATAGTTCAGCGAATCAAGAGACAGCGACTACGGTGGCTAGGTCATGTCGTTCGAATGGATTAAAGTGCTCCAGCTTTGAAAGTATTCTATGGAGTATCCACTGGTGGAAACAGAGGAAGATGAGGACTTCCACTCCGTTGGAAGGATTAGGTGGAGGGCGACCTGGATTCACTTGTTATTTCTAACTGGCGTCAAACAGGAAAGAGAAGGAACGAGTGAGCGCGCTATTGTTGATGCGACCATAATCGCATAAGCGATGCCTACGCCACAGAAGAGAAAAAAGAACATAAGGTAAGAAGCGATTATTACGGATATGAGAGCTAAGAACGATGTACAGCAAGTGGATACCCTAAAAATTGGTCTACGGGCGAAGCAGAGACTTTGAAGTGCTGTGTCGCACAAGTTTTTGAGGATTTATCTTATACGCAAAGCCAGAATTCTTGCGTGAATATCTCAGTGGTTGTTGCAGAGCTCAAGGTAAGTAAATATAGCTCTGGAGGCTGGTTTCTAAGGACTTTTGCAGACCAGTTAGATTCAGCCCTCCCAGAGGACTAACATTTTCTAATAATATTTGATACTCCACTTGCATATCAGCTTCCTCCAACGAGGTAACCAACCATCAGATCTCAACTAAAACTATCGAACTATGGACTGTTGCCTAATTGCTGCTCAATGATTACGGAGACAGCCAAAATGCTGTGGGTGGGTTTCAACATATGTATCCATATTGCTGCTGCTTGATTGATAAACGATGTGATGTGAATGTGCTGTGTGTTGGTTGTCTCTTTGTGGTTTACAGTCAGCGCACTTAATGAAACTAAATGGAAAATTGGGTGTGTACAGAGTCGCTCACTGTGGAACACTGCAACTGTTTAAATTCAACAGCAGCAGCAACAGCAACAGCAACAGCAAGAACTAAAACGACAGACAACAGTAGACAATTATAAAAGCGGATGGGCTGGGCGAAACGTGCGACGGCGAGAAACAGGTAGGGCAATTGACATAAAGGTAAACTCGTATGCATTGGTCGGTCGATCGGTCGGTCGGTCGGTCGGTTGTTGGTTTGGCTTGGCTTGGCCCAACAGTGCTTACAGCTACCGGCAATTTTTCGTCGGTTGACGCAATCCAAACGAGGGAAATGAATTATAGAATTCAATCACATTTTTTGAAGGGCTGCATGTTTTGTCATATGCTAGTAGTATATGCATATATGTGTGTGTGTGCATGTGTATTGCATAATGACTTTGAAGCGCGCATTTGTTGTCTGTCGCTTCAGTATATTGTGCTGTACGGAGGTTTGTTGTTGCTAGTAGCCAGCTAGGAGCGCTGAACAGCTGTTGCGACCACACAATTTTAATTCTATTAAATGTGCTTTATTGCAATCAAACATGCGTACATCCATATGCATCTACATACATACATTTAAAAAAAATTCCTTTCCTATTCTCTACACTCATGCGCGTTATCTGCAACAATTTTTTTAAATTTTTTTTTTTTTACTTTTTATTAGGTTTTTTCTTTGTTAGCTGCCAGCGTTTTGATTGATTTGTTGAAAAAAAAGATCACAAAGACACACATACATACATTTTTATTTTTATTTTTATTTATGTTTTTATTTATTTTTTTTTCAATTTAGCCTGCGGTTTGCTGTGATGGGCAAGGTTGATTGCACTTTTTTACTCAACACAGTTCAGTGGGGCTTAGTGCGCTCAGCTCAATTAAATAGTTGGCGCAACAGGAAAGAGGGGCTTTTCGATCATTAAATATACATACACAAACATAAATATATATGTATGTACATACTTAGTAAAAAAAAGTATTTTTTTGTGGGTAAAATGATAAGCTACCAAAGCATGTTTAGTAAATAAAGGGTGATCCCAGTAGAGGTACTTTTTTCAATAGCCTTTTGTTTGACAGATCACGCGTGAATCGTTTCGAGTTGTCATGTTATTTTTGTTCAATATTGGTTGACATTTTATCATGGAAAGACTTACGCCTGAACAAGGAATGTGTTTCGCGCGCTTCGCTCAACTTATGGTCAACATAATCGGCCTACTGAACGTACTATTCGCAACACCATCACCGACCGAATAGATCAGGTCCAGCACGCAGTGAAGAAAATATAGCGGCAGTAGCTGTGAGTGTACACGAAGACAGTGGAGAGTCAATTCGGCGCCGTTCGTAGCAACTCGGACTGACGTATGGAACGACTTGAAGAGCAACCTGAAGAGATTCAAGAGCTTCCATTTCATCCAGAAAAAACAACGGTTGGGTGTGGCCTGTGGGCCGGTGGAATCATCGGTCCATATTTCTTCAAAATTGATGCCGGTGAAAACGTAACCGTCAATGGCGACCGCCATCGCGCCATAATAACCGACTATTTGATGCCTGAAATTGAAGCTCGTGATCTCCACGACATTTGGTTTCAACAAGACGGCACCACTTCCCGCACATCGCATCAATTAATGGATTTAGTGAGAGAACACTTCGGTGAGCAGATAATCTCACGTTTTGGGCGGGTCGATAAACCACCAGGATCGTGTGATATCACACCGTTAGACTTTTTCCTGTGGGGATATGTAAAGTCTAAAGTCTATACGGACAATCAGCTTCGATTCAGGCCTTGGAGCAAAACATCACGCGTGGCATTCGCCAGTTACCAGTCGAAATGCTCGAACGAGTCATTGAAAATTGGACTCAACGGATGGACCATCTGAAACGTAGCCGCGGCTAACATTTGAAAGAGGTAATCTTCAAAAAATAAATGCCAAAGAATGTTCTTTCGAATGATAATAAAAATTCTCCATTAAATATGGATTCTTTCAAAAAAAGTGAAGAACCTCGAAATAGATCACCCGTTAAATACTGGGTAAAAAAAATTCTTTTTTATGGGTAAAATGGTTAGCTGCCAAAGCATGTTTAGTAAATATAAATACGTTTCGCCTGAGAAATAACTCTTCAATGTGGAGGGTATGGTTCGTTTTGGACAGGAAATATTATGTGTTTCATGGCGTGAGCTCAAATAATGATTGAAACTTGGGGTTTCTCAATTTTGAATGCATTTAGAACACATTTGATACACGAAAAGTTGTATAAATTAATGATGCAATTCAAATAAAAATAATCAATATTCACGCAATCCAAATCAAACTGTGTGTTTTGACACGCCTTACTCTACTGAAACTTCTGAATGCAGCTGTTGGATGGTATTTAGTAGGTTTAACCAAAAATTTGACTGCTGGAAATTACATTGTACACTTGAGTTGAGCTTGAATGGCTACTTTTGGCTGAAGAAAAATAATTAGATAAAAATATATAGCGAGAAAATTAGAAAATTAGTAAGTTAATGAGGTTGCGCGATCATTGTACACTGATTAAACCCACTTAGAACTGCTGAACCCGTTGTAACAACAGTGATGGACGTGTGAAAAGAGATTTCTTTCACCTCCCACCTTAGATGTTCAAACTATTTAGTGCATTTTAAGCAAGTTCTACTAGGCAGGCGCAGTAAAAATTACCAGGTGACATCGTTTACCGCTCTGCTCAGCCATTAAACATATCGGTGTTATTCTTGATCGCCGGCTGAGCTTCAAAGAACACCTGAAATGCTCCAGCGAGAAAGCGAGTAAAGTCGGTACAGCTATTGCAAGGCTCATGCCAAATATTGGAGGCTCCAGACAGCAGAGAAGGAAACTTCTTGCGAATGTCAGTTCCTCTATCTCGATGTATGCGGCACCAATCTGGGTTAAAGTCACATTGATACTTGACCTGGCGTACTTGAGAGCACCAGCCTCAGTACACAGATTGGCGTCACAAAGGGTTTGTTGTG
Organism: Neoceratitis asiatica; assembly: GCA_030068015.2. Lineage (NCBI taxonomy): Eukaryota > Metazoa > Arthropoda > Insecta > Diptera > Tephritidae > Neoceratitis > Neoceratitis asiatica. The sequence goes on from CM061526.1 coordinate 66,142,141, forward strand.
CGTACCGGACAGTTCAGACGAAGTCGCAAATCTGTTGGCTGGAAGATGTCCAGTAGATATAGCAGCCAAAGCGGCGACAGAAGCTAGGCGCAATCCGAGTATTCGTAAAGATATCATGCAACAGAGCATAAATGAATGGCAACAACGGTGGTACTCGTCTCCAAAAGGAAAATGGACGAAGGTGCTGATCCCAAGTGTACACAAATGGATAGAAAGACAGCATGGAAAACATTAAGAAAAGTGTGATGGACCGAGGCGTACATAAGTTGAGAGGGGAGAAATACTCAATTTTTTGTAAACGTAAAGAGGAAGAGCAAAAGTGAATGAGAGATAGAGAGAGAGAGAGAGAGGGAGAGAGAGAGAGAGAGAGAGAGTTACGTTCGTATATTTGATACACACTGAAGGACTATTCCTCCTTTTTTTTATAGATTTTCGCAAAGACATTAAAATTAAATGTCTAATGCGATATAAAGGGTTTTCCAATAGGGATAATACGATTTCTAAATATCCTTTTGGCCATTTTCAATATGTCATAATCTGTCATTTTTTTCATTGTATTCAGTAATGTTTACAATTTCATCATTGGATCACCACAAATGTCGTGAATTTGCTGGTTTCCCCTTGGAACAACTTGAAAACGATAACGATTTTTTTTAAGAAAGTCATCTCATCCGATGATGCTCACTTTCATTTGAGTGGTGCGGTAAATAAACAAAACTGTCGATTCTGGTGCGAAGAAAATCCACAAATTATTAATGAACAACCATTACATTCACCATTCACCTAAATAGACAGTTTGGTATGGGTTTTGGTCTGATGGAATCATCGGTCCGTTTCTCTTTCGAAATGAAGCTGGTAACACCGTTACTGTCAATGGGGAGCGTATAGATCGATGATAACCAACTTTTTATGACCACAATTGGAAGAAGTTGATCTTAAGAACATCTAGTTCTAACAAGGTGGGGCTACGTGTCACACAGCAGGTGCAACAACCGAATTATTGCGAGAAAGGTTTGGAGATTCGATTATTTCAAGACATTGTGACATTGAATGGCCTCCAAGAAGTTTTGACTTAACACCATTAGACCACCTCTTTGGGGGGTTATTTGAAGTCCTTGGTCTTTAGCAATAAACCAGACACTCTTCAAGCTTTAAAAGTCAATATTGAACTTGCTATTTCTGGCATACGACTCGATTTAGTGGAAAAAGTGCTCAAAAATTGGGTTCATCGAATTCCAACCTGCAAAAGAAGTCGTGGAAGGCATTGTTATATTCATAACTTAATTGTATTGATTGTACTTCACATTAAATAAAAAAAACATTTGACTTTCCATATAATTAGTGTGTGTTATTTTTCTTAAAGAAATCATATCACTCTTATTGCAAAACCCTATAAAGGATTTTTTTTTTGAAGATAAAAGATTTTAAATAAGTTTTCTAAAAATATGTGCCTTTGCGATAGGCGATTTCAGGTTTCCTTAATTTCTTGGTTCAACTATAATAGTGGACGACAGTTCATGTTAATAGCTCTTGGATTCTCATCACATAAAAAATCTAATCTTTTTTTCTGGTGAATTGTGGTTGTCGATCGTAGTAGGGACTAAGTTTTCTTGGTCCATAAATGATTGCAGAAGGAAGTCTGGAAAAGTCTGATGAGGAAACGTGGTGGTTTCCGAAATAGTTATAACTTCTACCGCTCACACTTTCCCAAAAACAAAATATGGTCTGATATAGCTCGAAAAACCAATAATTTCATATTAAACTAACTAACAACGAAATAATTTTTTTTAACTATAGTAGCGGCTCTGTATATTTTACTAAAACAAATTTCGGCATCTAAATCTAATGCTCTTAATAAGTGAGATTTAGAGAAACTAAACTTTTTACTTTTATTAAATCATGAAATTCTTTAACCCCATGAAATTGAAAAATAATTTTAAAAAAAATACCACTTTATTTGCTCTCTTTTCTATTTACCACAAGTTGACCTGAAATGAATTTCAACACACCACTTAAATAAAAATATATGTAACACTAACGGTAAATAATAAATACAGAATGTAGAATTTCATTGCTGGTGATGCCTGTTCACACTCATTTTCATTGTAAATATGATTATTGAGTAAAATATTTTCATACAAATGTTGTACATTTGTAAATGCACATTTGAGCATCAAAAACTGAAAATCTCTATAATAAAATTCAGAAAACCTCTATGAATTTTATTATAAGCTATGATTGGATTAAATAATTTTATTCAAAATTCATTCGGATTATGCAACAAAGTAAGCCAAAATACTGCAACTTAAGTATGATTGTGTGTAAATTTTACAAAAATAAAGAAAGGAAGAAAAAAACATATATAATTTGTCTGGAAAATTTGAGTTTGTTATTTATGTAGATGATTGAGGAGTGTATAAGCAAGCAAACGATAAATCCTACTAATAAAGTGAGAATCTGTTAAATTGACCTATTAATTGGCTTTAAAGTTGGAAACTTTTTAAAGTTTGGAATTAATTTGTTTAACTTTTAAATATGTAAATAATATTTAAAGATTTTGTTTTTGGTAAGGCATTTGTTTGAAAATATATGTATATAAAATGTGTATTTGAATTAATTTAATTTTATTATTTTTATTATTTTATTTCATTTTATTCAATTTAATTTTTATCTCATTTTAATTTTATGTTTATTTAATTTATTTATTTTTCTCCGTATTTATTGCTTTTATTGTCTTTATTTTTTATTAGTTTTATTATTTATTTAATTAAAAGTTAAGAAAATTGTTAAAGGTCCGATATAATGGCTGTTTTCGAGGTTCCCTACTTCTTTTAAGAAAAAAAAAATACAAAAAATTCAAAGTAAATGTGGCATGTTTATTACCATTCGAAAGAACATTCTTTGGCATTTATTTTTTGAAGATTATCTGTTTCAAATGTTTCCCACGGCTACGTCTTAGATGGTCCATCCGTTGAGTGCAATTTTCGATGACTCCTTCTAGCATTTCGACTGGTAACTGACGAATAAAATGCGTGAGGTTTTGCTCCAAGGCCTGATTCCACGTGGGATTGTCCGCATAGATCTTAGCCTTTACGTATACCCACAGAAAATAGTCTAACGGTGTGATATCACACGATCTTCCTGGTCAATCGACTGTCCCAAAATGTGAAATTATCTGCTCACCGACGTGTTCTCTCAATAAATCCATTGATTGATGCGATGTGTGGGAGGTGGCGCATCTTGTTGAAACCAAATGTCGCGGATATCACGAGCTTCAATTTCAGCCATCAAATAGTTGGTTATCATGGCGCGATAACGGTTGTTGTTGTTGTTGTTGTAGCGGCAGCGCCGAAAGGGTGACAGCCCTTGGCCGGATAAAATCCGGGTCAACTCCGGTGCGTAGAACCGCTGTCGTGGGAGTTGCGCGCGATAATGGTCGCCATTGACGGTTACGTTCTCACCGGCATCATTTTTGATAAAATATGCACCGATAGCTCCACCGGCTCACAAATCACACCAAACCGTTGTTTTTTTTCTGGATGAAATAGCTGCTCTTGAATCTCTTCAGGTTACTCTTCGTCCAAAATGCGGGAATTTTGCTTGTTTACATCTCAGCTACGGCCGCTATATTTTCTTCACTGCGTGCTGGACGTGGTCTATTCGGTCGAATATTATCCAATAATGAATGCTGAGTCTCAAGATGGGTGATGGTGTCGCGAATAGTACGCTCAGTAGGCCGATTATGTTGACTATACGTTGAGCAAAGCGCGAGAAAGACGCTCTTTACAGAACATGAATTTTCATAATAAATTTGAATGATTTGCACACGTTGTTCAGGCGTAAGTCTTTCCATGTATAAATGCGAAAGAACTCTGAACAAAAATAACATGACAGCTCGACACGACTCACGCGTGACCTATCAAAAAAAAAAAAAACAATTGAAATAGTACCTCGACTTGGATCAACCGTTAATAACTAGAGCGTGCAATAAGGGCATGCCAAGAACCAGAAACATGAAGCAAAAATGTGCGGCCTACTGGTGGACAGAAAGAATAGCAGAAGTAAGGAGAACGTGCCTTCACCTTCGGCGAGTCTATACCAGGAATAGGCGGAGAGGCTGTACATCCACAGAAATGGAACAATACCATGCCGCGAAAAAGGAACTTAAGTGCGCCTTCCAGATTAGCAAAAAAGAAAAGTGAGAGGAGCTGCGTGATGATCTCAATAGAAATCCCTGGTGACTAGGGTACAGAGTAGTGATAAAAAAAAAAACTCGGACAACACCGCCAGAATTAAGCGGACATAAAATGGACCAGATTGTTAAGGCGTTATTTCTTACACATGATGAGATACGTGAAGAACCAGCAGTATAGGAAAGCGAACCTATAGAAACATACTTCAACACCGACGAACTTCAAATAGCAAAAAAAAAAAAAAACTAAAGCCGAACAAGGCACCAGGTCCTGATGGCATACCCGCTGAAGCGCTTAAAATTATTGCCTTGAAGCGGCTAAAATTACTTTTAGGTATGGTTAATGCCTGCGTTAAATCATCTCTCTTCCCAGAAGTCTGGAAAGACAACACCTTGTGCTCATTAGTAAGTGGAAAGGAAGCTTAGGAAAACTTCTAGAAATACTACTTAAGTCGAGATTAGAAGCAGCTGTTGCTAGCTCTGGTAGTCTTTCACCAAAGCAATATGGTTTTGGGCCCGGTAGATCAGGGACTGTCCATAAACTACGTAGCCTGATTTTGGCAAAAGAAAGCTTCTAATCGCGACCACACACAATATCTTACTCTACGGAGCTGAGTTATGGGCAGACACACTCAAGAGGAATAACAGGCGAATGGTACTAGCTAAAGTGTACCGGAGAGCAGCTCTGAGGGTAGCGTCAGCTTATCGAGTGGTTATAGCTGTAATATGCGAGACGTTCCCATTGACCTCTTAGCAGGAGAAAGGAAAAGAAAATGGACGCTAAGAAAAATTATGGAAATTTAACTAGAGAAGATATAGGAAACCCTCAACCGGTGGCAAAGCCGATGGGAAATGAAAAACCGAGGTCGATGGATGACCAGACAAGTAGAAAATTCGGGAACGCCAACGAAGATGATGCCGAACATACATTCTTTAAATGAACTGGCTGGCAAGCTGAGCGAATCAGACTCGAAAACACAGTTGGACCACTTAGCGAAGATAACATTACTTCAGTTATGCTGCACAGCGAAGAAAAGTGGAAAAACGTAACGTGAAAAATGGGGACCTGGATGCAGGTGATAATAAGTAAATCTCACTACGAGAAAAATAAAACATCACCCGGAAGTAATGCGAAAGCGGTTTCAGGATGGGCGACGGTTCCTTAGAGGATAATTTTTTAGTGGCCTGCAAGTGGCACATGCCATTGATGTGACGACACAATGATAATGCGTAAGGCATTTTTCTTCTCTTTACCCGGAAAAAAAAATATTTTATTTAAGCTAATTTTTAAATTTAAATTTAATTTATATTTTTTATGTTTTTTATTATATTCATTTAAATTTATTTATTAACTTTGTTCTAACTTATTTTAATAAAAAAATTTTTTAATATCCTTTTTTTTATTTTTTTTTCTTTTCAATTTAATTTTTTTATTTTTTAAATTAATTTTATTATTATTTCTGTTTTTATTTGATTTAATTTTGATTCAATTTTTGTAATTTTTTTTATATATTACTTTATTTTTTTATTAACATTTTTATTTTTCTATTTTTTTTCTTGTTTTATTTTTATTTAATTTTTATTTATATTTAATAAAGTTTAATTTAAATTTTATATATAATTATATTATCTTTTTATTCAATTTTTTTTTCATTTATATTTATTTTATTTTCATTATTATATTCGATTTTTATTTATTTTATTTTTTGTTATTTCAGTTTTGTATATTGTTTTATTTACTTTTATTTATTTTATTTTATGTTATTTTTGCAATCATCTTATTTTTCTTCGATTTTTTTGGTATTTTTTCTCATTTTATTTAATTTTTTATTTTTTTCTTTGTTTTTATTTATTTCATTTTTTATTTTTTAATATTTTTATTATATCTTTTTTTATTTATTATTTTTATTAAAAAAAATATTATTTTTAGGTTCTAATTTTTAGTTGTATTTTTTTATTTATTTCCACTCAGCTTTTTATTTAATTTAATTTTTAAATTTTTTAATTTATTTGCTCAATTTTAATTTATTTTCTTAACTAAATACATACAAAAATTTATTCAGTGCTTGCATATATTTAATTTTGTACCGAAAAATGCATTCACCGCTGCAATAATATTAAAAGTGTGCATTTCCACCAGCAAACTGAAAGCTGCCATGCACGAGTAATTTATTATTTACATATATACATATGTATATGGCTGAAATAAAGCTGCTAAAAGGGTGTATGCGCCTATTGATATGCAATACAATTCAGTATAATGTCTGCAATTCAATTGGTAGGATGAATAGTATAGCTGCTTTTCGAATTGTACAGCAAATGTGTATTAAATTGTGAGCAAACAAAGAATTTCATTGATACACATGTACATATACGCACACACACACACACAAACGCACTTATGTACGTGTCAATGCACAGCTAACAACAAATCATCGACAATGCAATGAATGCATTTTTCATAATAAGAAATACGCTGCCGCTGCTGCCGCTGCTGCTACTGCTGCCAGTGCTGCGTGCCATGAAAACGAAATAAATTCGACATTTTTACAAAAAAAAAAAATGTAAAAAGTGCTTGCAGCAGCGACTATTCATCAATTGCTTCACAAAAATTGCTATAAAAGTTAAATTGTGAACGCATACATATGCATTGTAAGTATTTATAAGTAAAAAAGACTTTGAATACGAATTACAAAAGGCATTAGGAATTCATGAATGCCGAATAAAATAAAATAATATTTAAAGCTACCCTGAGTTAAGTGCTACAGAATTTTCTGTTCAAAGAATAAAGTAATATAAAAAAATTAAGAAAAAAAATTAAGCCACAAAAATATACTTTTTGGGTGGTATTTTTTAACTCTTTTTTTAAACTCTTTTATTAAAAATTGACGAAATAAAATTTTCGTTTTTATGGTTTCGAAATTGCAAAGGAGAGTACCTAAAATTCGTTGCATATTTTCAGGTGGTAAAAACTTTTCATTCACAACGAGGGTATATTTTTCATGACACAAAGAGTTATGCTTCTATTAATTAAAAATTAAATAATATAAAAATATGAAAACATGATATTTATACTTGAAATTTTGAAATATTTTTTTTTGCTGTTAATTTTTATTTATTTTACTTTGATTTATTTTATAATAGTTGTAGGAAAATTTTAGTTCTTACTCACATTTTCATGCTTGAAAAAGCAGAGCATTTTCAACTCACGAAAAACTCGCTTCGATGATACCAGCGACTGAAAGACATTGGGCAGCTTTTTAAGCGCAACTCGTCGTCCATCACGTGGATCTGTGACTGCCCTGTAAGTAGAAAGTGAGGAAGAGAATAACAATTAGTAAAATGTTTAAAGGAATAAAAAACATTAAAAAAAGCAAATTGTTTGAATCAAAGTAATTTCCTATATTTTATTTTATTCTAGCTTAATTCACTAAAATTTATTCTAATTTAATTTAATTTTATTTTAATTTACCATATTATATTTTATTTTTTTGCTTAATTTACTTTAATTATTTTATATTTTATTTTAATTAATATTAGTTAATTTTACTTTTAATTCTTCTATATTAATTATTTTATTTTATTTTGTTTTGAAATATTCATTTAATTACAATGCAAATTTTTATATTCTAAATTATTTTTAAGAATTTTTTCTTATATTTTCTTTTAAATTAATTTAGTTCAATTCCATTTGTTTTCTCTTTTCTTATATATAATTTTATAATTTTTATTTTTGCCGTTTAATTTATTTTAATTTTAATTTTTTTTTTTAAAGTAATTTAGTTGAAGTGAAATTAATTTTAATATTTTTTATATTATACTATATTAAATTAATTCATTTTATTATTATTATTTTTTTTAATATAGTTTAATTTATTCTACTTTTTTATTAAATTTGCAATTAGTTTAATTTATATTAATTTAGTATGTTCTATCTTATATTTTATATTAATTTAGTCAAATTAAATTTTTTTTAATATTTTAATATGATGTTTAATTAATTTATAATGAAATTAATTTATTTCTAAGTAAATATAATTGTATTTTTTTATATTATATTTATTTTATTTCATTTTTTGTTCATTTCTTATTAATTTAATATCATTTAATTGGTTTTTCGAGCTGTATGAGACCATATTTTGTTTTTGGGAAAAGTGAAAAAATTACAACAACTATTTGAGCGGTAGAAGTTATTAGCTATTTCGGAAACCACCACGTTTTTTCGTCAGACTTCTTTCCATTTTCGAATTGGATTCGAACTTGGGATGTCCACAGCACGAACCGATGGTTAAACCATTAGGACATGTGTATATCGGGTTAACTCATTGTTGTTTTTCACTTAATTTAATTTAATTTAGTTTTATTTTATTTTATCTAATTTTTTTAATTTTATTTTATTCGATTATATTTTAATTATTTTATTTTTTTATTAGATTAATTTCAGTTTATTTCGATTTTTTTATTAAATTAATAGAAATAAAACTCTTCAATTTCCAAATAATTTTTAAATTACTTAATTTACTTCATGTTTTCAATTATTTCAATTAAATTTTATTTAATGCGCTTTATCTTTTTTTAATTTATTTTAATTTAATTTAATTAGTTTTATTTTATTTTTTTATTATATTTTGTTTATGTGTGCAACCCTGTGCAGTATAAATAATATCGACCAACAGATGTCGTTGCTGTCGGCACAATATACGTGACTCCTTAAATTTATGGCAAGAGTCCAGTTATACCCGCTTTGGATTCCGACCCTATGTGGAAATCTGTAGATCAATGGTGCCGGTCTCAAGTTCTCTTTCTTTCGATTTCAGCAGCCGCAGCAGCAACATCTCTTGGTAAGTTTTATGTTATGTATATACATATTTAATTTAAAATAAAAAAGATTTACTTAATACTTTAACTATAAATCTCGCTTTCGAGTTTTTTTTTTGTGTGGAAATAGGTAATTTTCACAGATTAATTGTCTTTCTGAAGGACCGGCAACTCCCCCGATCCCCGTTTCCAGAAATCAAGAGGAATTCTGGACCCCATTATCTTCGGCACGAATATATTTAATTAAGTTAATTTTTATACTAATTTTTAATAAGTTTTTTAATGAAAATAATTCATTTTAATTTATTATATTTTATAAAATTTTTTTTATGTTTTTTTTTTGTATTTTTTCTTTGTTCTTTCATTACTAAACTAATTTAATTTCATTCCATAGTTTTAACTTTTTTTCAATATTATATTTAATTATTTTAATTTAATTTAGCATTATTTTATTTTATTTGAGTTTATTTTTTTAATTTAAAACTTTTTAAAATATTTTTTAATTTTTAAATTTTTTATTTTTTATTTTTTATTTTATCTCATTTGATTTATATTTATTTTATTCTATTCTATAATTTTTTTATTTTGATTTTATTTTAACTTATTTATTTCATTTTTTAGGTTTTTTTTTATTTTAACATTATTTTCTATTAATTTTTTATGTTCTTTTACATTAATTTAATGTTATTTAATATTAAAACTATAATAAAAATTAATTTATATTTTTATTAATTTAATTTATTTTATTTTATTATAAATTCATTTATATTTACTTCTTAATATTTTATTTTCTTGTTCTATTATATAACATTTTTAATTGAATTTTAATTTTTATTTTATTTTTATATTATTTTATTTTTATTTAATTTTTTTCTTATTAAATATTATTATATTTATATTTATTTTATTTTATTATATATTTATTTTTATTTATTCTATTATATTTTAAATTCGTATTATTTATTTATTTATTTATTTATTTATTTATTTATTTATTTATTTATTTATTTATTTATTTATTTATTTATTTATTTATTTATTTATTTATTTATTTATTTATTTATTTATTTATTTATTTTCATGTTCGTACTGACTAATTATTGCCATATATTCCTATAACTATAATTTGATTTAAATTAATTTTTTAATAATTTAATTTAATTAAGCTTTTAATATGTTATTATTTATATTATCATATTATATTATATTATATTTTTTTATTTTATTTTTTTGTTTGTTTTATAATTAATTTAGTTTAATTTAATTTTTAATTTTATCTTTGTTTGTTAAATAAAAACAAATTTAGTTGGAAGCAAGTAACTGTGTTCACATCATCTATTTGCAACTCACTTTCCGTAGCAAACCAAAGCAAACCAAACAAAAAATTCTTTTAATTCACGTGTTTATCTGCCTAAAATCATGCTAAACTTCAATCACAACAGGAAAAGGCCCCCAAGGATCACACTGTATATATATATATATATATATATATCTATATATATATATATATATATCTATATATATATATATATATATATATACATAAAAATATTAAATCAAATTATTTAAACTGGAAGACTGGAAAAACTAACAACAAAATCAAACAAAAACAAAGTCATGTCAACAAAACAAATTGCCAACGAGACTGGCCTGTAAATAAGTACATATACATATATTTAAGGAAGACATATAACTATATATACATATTATGTAAGCATAAAAATGTTTTTGTTGCCTTTTTTTTTAGTTTTAAAATAATTTTGCAAATTTTTTTTTTTTTTTACATATTCACTCGGAGTCAACCTGTGTTGGCAGATTTGCAATTTTTTTTTCTTTGGTTATCGTCGTTGTTGTCTTTGTTCTTTATTCGTTACTTAATACTTCGTTTTGAACTTTAAGATTGTAAACAAAATACTAAAAGCAATTGTTTACATGGCGCCACAAAGGCAACTGAAAAAAACGCTAGAATCGGAGTAAGGGAGAGAGCTTAACTCGCACTCGCAACGCGACGCAATTCGTGTTGCAAACAAGTTGACGCGGCAGAAAACCAAAACAAAAGCAAAAAAAAAAAAAACCAAAAAGCGACTAGTCTACTGACTGGGGCGATGCCTGTTGGCACTTGTGTGTTTTATCCATCAATGAGAGAGAAAAAAGGTAATCACACACACACACACACAGATATATACCACGTGACGCATACGAGCGCAGAGCCTAAAAATACAAACCAACAACAGTGAAGTGAAGTGAAGTGAAGTGAAGTGAAGTATTAGTATAAGCACATAAGTAGATACATAAATAAAAGCGAATGCAACAAAGAAAGGACTTCAAAAAAAAAAAACAAAAAAAAAAACAAAAACAAAATTGCAAAGTGGAGTAAAAATGGAAAATAAACTAAATGCTTGCATATTGTTAGGGTGAAGCTTAGCTGGCAAGCGGAGGAGTGGTGAGTAAGCAGCAGTGGAGAGAGTAGCTAGCTTTTTCAAGTGTTGTCGTCAAAACAAAAGCGGCATAAAGGCACAGTCGATGTGATTAAGGGAAGTAAGAAGACGCCGAACGTTTAGTTCAACGAACTTGAAGATACTCTCAATGAGAATTAGCGAAGAGAAAGAAGTAGAGTAAGGTAGATGATATGGGTGCGCTAAGAATATTTCCTGTATTTTTGCGGAGAAGAAGATGGTGACTCAGAGTGGGAGAGGCAGAGAGACGGAGAGAGGGAATGAGGGGAAATTACGTGGTTGCACAATGGCATGAATTAATAAAAAAAAATTTAAAATTTGGGTTCAAGCGAAAATCAATAAAAAAATATATAAGTTATTAAAAAAAAAAATCAATTCTAAAAAAAATTCAAAAGTCATAAAAAATAAAAATAAAAGTTGAAAAAAAATTAAATTATTATAAATTAAGAAAAAATATTAAAATATATTTTAATAAAAAAAAAAAATTTAAATGGCACATGAAAACTGAAAAGGTATATTTTTTTAAATAAAAAATATAAATAAAATAAATTAGGATTATTAAAAGAAAAATTAAAAAATGATTACAAAATACTAAAAAAATATATATTGTTACGATTTTGCTGAATCAACCCCGATGGAAATCATCCTTCAGCAAAATCGTAACAATTGGTGTCCGAAGTGGGTTTTAAATAAATCCCAAAGGGTTGGCGCAGACATCAATTAAAATTCAAAAAAAAAAAAAAAAGACTCCTAGCTCATCTACGGGCATGGACATGAACATGTTATTGGCTGCAATTTTACAAAACATGTCTGCAATAAACGCCGTCATCTCACAAAAGTTTGATGCACAGAATGCCAAACTGTCACAAAAGTTGGATGCACAAATGGTTGAACAGAGGGAGTGCAGTTATCATCCTTAGAAAAGATAATTGCACAAATACAGGAAAATCTGTTTAGAGAAAACGCAGAGATTAAACAAAAACAGGGTAAAATCGAGGAGCGGCAAGACAAAATAGATGAGCTAATTAAGACCAAAATCAACGCGCTCGAACGTCGTGTTCGGGATTTGCATTTGAATCCGCCAACCAAATCGATGAATGGCCGCTGTAGAAGCACCATCATTTGATGGCACAACTTCTTTCCAGATCTTCAAGCTGCAGTTCGAGAAGACGGCTGAGTTAAATAATACATCTCGAAAGAGTAAAAATCCAGAGGTTCATCAGCGGAGTTAAAGAGTTGTACACCAAGCGAGAGACTTATGCGATTCCAAAGTTAACATTTGCTGAAACTGTTGCGCATGCTCAGACACGGGAAACAGCGGCACTCCTATGTAAACCAACCAACAAAGTGGAGCGTTGGACGGTGGAAAGTACAGATGTGAAGAAGAATTTGATGGAAACGCTGGATTTCATCAAGGAGAATATTTAAAGTGGCGCAGTCAGTAAAAACATCAGTACCAGGAGGTGTTTCACTTGTTGCAAAGCAAGTCACTTCGCAAGCGACCGCAAGACGGGATCCAACAGACAAGAAAGAGGACGAAAACGATGCTCAAAAGCTGAGGGCACAATAAACGTCCAGCGAATGACAATTACAAGGGCAGAAAAGTGGGAGGCAAGCCACTTAAGAAAATGTCAGCAGGAAGTTCCGAACTTGGAACTGGTAAGCCACGGATTCGAGGTCAACAGGCGGCCAAGTAAGGAACAAATGGCAGCGGAAAGTCCTATCGCGAAGGCATACTGGGCCCAATCGAGCAGTTTAGAGTTGTACCTGGCTGTTTGCATAGAGTATGTGAAAGTGAATATGGCCAGTGCTTTCGAAGGCTAATAGTAGTTCCGTCGTTGAGAATTCTGGATGCTCTTAAGGAATCCGATAATGGTCCTAGTGAAGGGCACATAGGCATTAAGAAAATGTTAGAGACGATCAAGCAGCGCTTCTATTGGGTGGGTTGTCGTCAATCGATCGCTGAGTGGATTGCTAACTACAAGGAGTGCATATCAGCTGAAGGGCCAAAACCACGATGTCATTTCAAACCGAAGGCCTGGTATGACAAGGCAATGAACTCCGAAGGCTTCCAAATGGAAATTTAGTGTTGCTATACAATCAACAACGAAAGAGAGGTTTGTCCCTAAAACTTCAATGCAATTGAGAAGACCCATACAAGATAATCAAATCACTAAACGACGTAGAGTATTGAATCCAGACCGTTGGGAGGCCAAGAGGAAAGATGAAAGTGGTCCACTTAGAGAGGCTTGCTGCATTTGAAACAACCAATGTGGACTCGGTGGCGTGCAGTGTGGCGAAAATGCGAAGCGAATGTCAAATGAAAGAGAGAAGCCGATAACTGACATTTTCCAGAGCGTAAATCGAGAACATCCGTTATCGAGAACGCTTGGATCATTCTAGGCTGTTGTTTGCGAACAACCGACTAGTATATAAGTACGACACACAACAAGGCGATTCAGTCTAAAGTAAAAGCGTTTACACGTGGATTAGGGAAATAATCGAGGTTGATTCGGCAAAATCGTAACAATATAAAACTAACTCTGCTTGTTTTTTTTTTGTGAGAATTGCACAATTAAAATATAAAAATTTAAAACTCTCTTTACCTTAAAAAATTTGAGGAGATTGAATAGAAACATATTGAAAGTATAAACAATAATTAAGTAAATAAGTTAAATAAATAAATGCATAAAAATATAAATAATATATAGTTTTCGTCCACACCACGATGATCAATTTCAGACCACAACTAATATCACAAAGAAAAGTGCAAAGCTTCGCCACCTCGATACCCACAAATACAAAAAAAAAAAGAAAGAAAAAAATCAATGATGCACTCTACCTAAGTAAACAATTTCAGTCTCTCTGTTGTTGTTATTTAAAGCTTTTTGCTTAGCGATGAGATTTAATATGTAATCGGAGCTGCCTTGAGTTGTGTATGTATGGATGTATGTATATACGATAAAGCCCAAGTGGCACCAATTGAATAGTATTGGAGATAGTAGTAGAATAGACGAATATGTGCATAAATAATAAATATGATAAGGGAGACAAAGCGCTGAAAAAAACATGAAAGTGAGAATATAGAAGGCGAGGTGAGCAAATGTAGGTGCAAAGTTAAAACAATAAAAATAATAATAAGTAAATGTATTTGAAAGATCTGAGCATTAATTATGTAGAGGAATTTTATTGAAAATATTTATCAAAAGTTTAGTCGTGGTAGTCGTAGGCGAGGGTTTCAAATGAGAAAAATTGGCTGGAGAAAAGCTTATCCACACCTTTCTCGTATTTTTTTATAGCATTTATACTTTAAATTTAAAATTTTTATTTTTTATTCTTTATTTTTTATATTTAATTTTTTATTTTTATTATAAAAATATTAATTTTTAATTTTTTATTTCTAGTTTTTTATTATTAACTATTAATTTTAATTATTAATTTTTAATTTTATATTTTTAATTTTTAATTGTTAAATTTTAATTTTTAATTTTTAATTTTTAATTTGTAATCTTCAATTATTAATCTTTGATTTTTAATTTTTAATTTTTAATTTTTATTTTTAATTTTTAATTTTTAATTTTTAATTTTTAATTTTTAATTTTTAATTTATAATTTATTTTTAATTTTTAACATTTAGTTTTTGAATTTTTAACTTTTGATTTTTAGTTTTTGATTTTTAAATTTTGAATATAATTTTTAGTTTTTATTTTTTAATTTTAATATTTAATTATTAATTTTTAATTATTAATTTTTAATTTTTAATTTCTAATTTTTAATTTTTAATTTTTAATTTTTAATTTAAAATTTTTAATTTTTAATTTTTAATTTTTAATTTTTAATTTTTAATTTTTAATTTTTAATTTTTATTTTTTAATTTTTAATTTTTAATTTTTAATTTTTAATTTTTAATTTTTAATTTTATAATTTTTAATTCTTAATTTTGAATTTTGAAATTTGAATTTTGAATTTTTAGTGATTTATTTAATTATTTATTTATTTCAATTTTTAAGTTTCCCAAAATGCTTTAAAAATACGGAAGTCATAGTGTCATAGTAGGCAAGGACGCTTGACGAAGGAGTTGTTATTTCGGACCCAAAATATACATTTATATATACAGTAGATACAGACGCATATGCAATACTGTCTGACCCCTTCGTCCACCTTACAGTAAATGCACACATACCTATAAGTACCTTGGGTAATTTTTAAAATACCAATGAACAATTTACATACAGACGTGCACAAATAGCAAGAAGGCGAAAAGAACGCAAACAAAAACAAACAATCTTACATTCTACAAGTAAAAACTGTAGCATACCAACAGGCGCTTAGCGGCAATAAACAATTACTGAATGCCGTTGTCGCAGCTGCTACAACAGAGAGAGAGAGAAACGGAAAATAAAAAATAAATAAAAAATAAAATATAAAATAAAAACACGAAAAATTACAACAACACAATACTGAAAGGATTTTCACATGAAATCGCCATAGTGCGCTGCGGGGCAGCCAATGGCAATCAGGCGCACGTGAGTTAAAAAAATATATATATTTAAAAGGAATGGAATGAAATGTGAATATATAAAAGAAAATATTCAGAAAAAAAGCAGTGTGTGGGCGAACAGTTAACAAGAAAAGCTTCAATACAACGAAGAAGCACGCCAACACTGGCATTCACTTACATCTCACGTGGCCAAGCGCCTGATATAATGCAACACTTTTGTACACAGTTTTTTCCGGCGCAGCTGAGCGGCTTGCTGCTCATTAATTTAACACATTTATATACATATTGATGGAGAATTTTGGTGATTTTGAATTAAATAATACTTTGTATACATTTGAGTGCCTAAAAATATGCTACTAATTTAAAAATAAATCTTTATTCCCGCAATTGCCAAAATAAAATTATTTTGAGTTTTTATATAATTTTTTATTACTGTTTAAAGGCGTATTAAGTCAGCATAAAATTGAAATAGCTTTAAATCAAATAAATTTTAAAACTAAAATGTTTGAAGTATACATTTAGGCGCATATATAGAAATTCATAAATCTTATTAAAATTAAATGTTTAATGCTAGCAGAATTATTGCATTCTAAAACCAATATTAAAACTGTGAAAACTAATAGAAACTGAGGAGTTAATACAGCAGAGAGGACAAATATTACTCCTAGCAAATCCAGAGAAAAGTTCATATTTATTGGTAAATCTTTTATACTGAATTCTTCTAGTGCACCACTAAAATTTCAACTGAATATTTACCAAAATAAGTGAAGAGGGGAATGGAAGGAAAATCTAAAATTTGCCAATTGAAATATTTCAGCATACAAACAAACATATGTATTTACCAGCTCACTGCAACAGAAGACACAGAAGTTGAAGCAGTGGTACAAAACCTTTGTAGAAAAGTCAACACAACAGCAGCAAAGTAAAGATTTGATTTATAGGGAATGGTATGTGAGTAGCCAACAAAAAAAAAATCCAATAACAACAACAAGTACAAAGAGAAAAATAAACAAATTTAATAATGCAATCCATAAGAGTGGATGCTAAAATGCACAACAGACCACTGAGTAGGTATGTAAACAAGGCAAAGGACTGTCGGCAAATGAGACAAACAGACAATAAACTTTAATCAGGAATGAATTTTAATTTACGAAACTAATTAAATGCAGCAATAAATGAATCATGACAAACCAATGATGAAAATACTGTGAGAGGGAAGACATGGGAAAAATATAGAGAAATTGCACGATAGCAACGACAAAATTATGTGAAAAAAATTGTGGGGGAGTTCACAGAGACAATTGAGGCAAAAAATGTCACTTCCGGTAGATATAAATTCATTTATATAGAGGAGTAGCATATATCAAGAGGATTGAGTGTGTTTGATTACTTCTTTCCTAAAGCTCCGCTTATTGAATGGTATTAAAAATTAAATGAAAAAAACAGCAACAAAAACTAATAATATGCAAAAGAAATTGAAAACAAAACAAAATGAAAAAAATAAATAAATAAAATGAAATAAAATAAAATAAAATAAATAAAGTAAAAGAAAAAATAATAATAAACTTAAAATGCAAAAACTAAATCAAATAAAATATAAAAAATAAAAACCAAACAAATTAAATTTATTAAAATTAAATTAAGATTTTTATTTAAGCAAAAAAAGAAAATAAAAAAACAACAAAACCCAATAAAGAGAAAACAAATATGACACAAATCAAATAATATTTGGAAAAAAAATAAATAAAATATAAGAAAAATAATAAGAAAAAATTAAACAAGATTAAATACACACATAAAATAAATTTAAATAAAGGATAGCAAAATAAATAAAATAAACAAATTAAAAAAAAATTAAAACTAAAACAAAAATTATAAAGATAGTTTTACATAAATTTAAAAAAAGAATTAATTAAATAAATTAGAGTAACTAATTAAATAAATTAAATATATAAAAAATTTATTTATAAAATAAAAACAACTTATAAAAAAATTAAAAAAATTAAAATTAAATATAATAAAATTAGAAATAAAATTAATTAAATACAATAAAAAAAAAATTTAAATATAAATTATTAATATTAAGAATTAAAATTAATAAAGTAAAAAGAAAAAAAATAACTAATATTAAAAATGAAATAAACTAAAATGTTAATAAAATAATATGAAAATAAAAAACAGCAAAGCCAATTAAAATAAAATAAAATTAAATACAGAGAATCAAAATCAATAAAACTATAACATAAAAATTTTATAAAATTTTATATAAAATGAAACAAAAGAAAGCGAAATTAAAAATTATAAACTTATTTAAAAAAAAATGAATTAAACAAAACAAAAAAAAATTGAAATTGAAATAAAAAAATAAATGATCGTAAAAAAAATTAACAAAAACAAAATATAGAACTAAATATAAACTAAAAACTAAATAAAGTATAATAAAGCTGTCATATTTTTGTTCAGTATTGCTTCATCATGGGAAAACTTACGCCCGGACAACGTTTAAAAATCATTCAACTTTATTACGAAAAATTCACGTTCTGTAAAGAATGTGTTTCACGTGCTTCGCTCAACTTATGGTCACATAATTGACCTACTGAGCGTACTATTCGGAACACCATCACCCATTTTGAGACCCAGCATTCATTATTGGATAATATTCGATCGAATAGACCACGTCCAGCACACAGTAAAGAAAATATAGCGGTCGTAGCTGAGAGTGTACACAAAGTCCGTGGAGAGTTGATTCGGCGCAGTTCGCAGCAACTCGAGATCTTAAAATGAAAGCGTACAAAATACAGCTTGCACAAGGACTGAAGCCGCTCGACCTTCCCAAGCGGCAAAGCTATGCTCAATGGGCTCTTGAAAAGTTCCAAAAAGATCTGACATTTTCGATCCAAATTTTATTCAGCGATGAGGCCCATTTCTGGCTCAATGGGTATGTAAATAAGCATAATCGCCGCATTTGGGACGAAGGGCAACCCGAAGAGCTTCAAGAGGTGACCTCCCATCTAGAAAAAGCAACAGTTTGGTGTGGCCTGTGGGCCGGTGGAATCAGCGGTCCATATTTCTTCACAAATGAAGCCGGTGAGAACGTAACCGTCAATGGCGACCGTTATCGCATAATGATAACCGACTATTTGATGCATGTAATTGAAGCTCGTAATCTCCGCGATATTTGGTTTCAACAAGACGGCGCCACTTCCCACACATCGCATTAACCAATGGATTTATTGAGAGAACACTTCGGTGAGCAGATAATTTCACGTTTTAGGCCTTTCGATTAGCCACCAAGAACTTGTGATATCCACCGTTAGACTTTTGTCTGTGTGGATATGTAAAGTCTAAGGTCTATGCGGACAATCCCGGTTCGATTCAGGCAAGGGAGCAAAACATAACGCTTGTCATACGCCAGTTATCAGTAGAAATGCTCGAACGAGTCATCGAAAATTGGACTTAACGGATGGATCATCTGACACGAAGCCGCGGCCAACATTTTAAAGAGATAATCTTCAAATAAATAAGTGCCAAAGAAAGTTCTTTGGAATGATAATAAACATTCCCCATTAAATTAGAATTTTCTATGTTTTTTTTTCTTTAAAAAAGTACAGAACCTTAAAATGGATTACCCTTTATAAAATAAGATTTGATAAAAATATAAATAAAATGAAAATTTAATGAAATGAATAAAATTTATTTTAATAAATTATATATATAAAATTAATTAATAAAAAATAAATAAAATGAAAAGATAAAAGGTAAGAATAGAATAAAATAAAATGTTAAAAAGTAAAATAAAATAAATAAAATGAAAATAGAATATGTAAAATTAAAAATAAGAAATAAAATAAAATAATGCAAAATAAAAATAACATAAAAAATAGAGAAAAAAATCAAATTATATAAAATAAAATTTAATAATATTAAAAATAATTAAGACAATATAAAATGTGTAAAAATAAAAATATGTCGAATAAATTTATGCAAACTAAATAGAATAGAATTACAAAAAAAAAATATTATAAATTTTTTTTAGAACAAATAACAACTAAATAATATAGAAAATAGAAATAAAAAATTTTATTAAAAAAAAATAAATAAAAAAATAAAATAAAAATAAAACAAACCAAGAATAAAATGAAATAAAATAATATTAAAAAATAAATTAAATTAAACTACGTTAAATAATAGAAAATCAAATAAAATGAAAAAATAAATATAAATTTAAAAAAAATCTCAGTCAATGAATAGGCACTAAAAAAAAATAAATCAAAACCAAATCTGTTCTTTTCCTCAACATTTTACATTGAAATTACGGCATCGTCTATCAAAAATTGGATTAATTTCGACAAATTATGACATTTGCCCAGCAGAAATGGCAACAGAATGAATGGTTAAATTCACAATGCACATGCATACATAAACACGTTGGTAAATGCAGGAAAGTGCATATGTGTGCATATTTGTCAGGAATCTTATGGTCCAATGCATACAAAATGCGCATTCAAACAAAGTTCATACTGGCAAAATTACAAAATTACATACATACATACATACATACATTGAAAAAAGAATATAAAATGTTGTCATTTGCACATGACTCATACGCTTATGTAGCTTAGGTACTACATGTAAATATGTATGCATGCATGTATGTATGTAATAACAAATGAATATTTAACTGCAAAATTTTGTTGCTGTCACTGCAGCTGATGTGGCCGCGCTACTTACTGGCCAACTAAATTGCAGCAACTCACACCCGCCACAGCTATAGAGTATACAACAATAAGCGCTACTGTGTTGTTGTTGTTGTTGTTATTGTTGTTGCTGTTGCTGTTGTTGTCATTTGCGCGCTGCTGCTGTTTGCTGCTGTGTTAAGCACAACAATTCGTGGAAATAATCAAAGATCTGACAATGTGGCAAATGAGATTCGTCGAAAAAGCGGATAAGGAGGAAATAAGCTAAAGTTGGAGGCCAAAAAAAAAAAAATTAAAATAATAATAACAACAATAAATGAAAAAAAAATTAGAAAAAAGTGGTATAAAAATTGTTTAAAATTCTAAAGGCTGCATGACGACTGACGAAATATGCTCGCTTGCGCGGGTGTGGGCTACCAACTTCTGCAACGTAGCCACCTCATCAGCTAGACTCTATGAGCGCAGATATGTATGTGTGTATGTTATGTACTTATAGTACATCAGCGGCAATGTACTCTAAATCCGTTCACATGATGAACGACAGAACGTTCATTGTCTGCGGCACTCGCTTCTCGTGCTCCATTTGTCCGGCTCATCCTGCCCGCCTGCCTGCAAGCTCGCCGTTGGCAAGCTCAAGAGGATGGCAGACAATCGTCGGTGATCAGCCAGCCAGCAGCCTTAGCTCGCATAGAACAAAACATGTGGAGGAGCTAAGCAATGACGCTTGCTTGCAATCTTTCATTTTTCGTATATATTTTTTATAATTTTTTCCATTCATCTAACACGTGTAATAATGTGCAGCTTCTGCTTTCAACTTTTCGCTCACTCATTTTGAATTTTTTTTCCTTTTTCTCCTTTTTTCATATTCTCGCATTTATAATTCTTTTCTTGCTTCTACTTCGATTTACAATTGTTTTTGCTTTTCCTTTCCTTTTTTTTCTGATAAATTTCTTGCCTTTTCAGTATTATTGCAGTTGATGAGCTGCTGTTTGTTCTTCTTCCGCCGCCCTTACATCCCTTTTCGTAAAATGCAGTTAATGGAAATTCATTTATCATTTCGCTGTGGGGATGTAGAGGAAAGAACGTTTACTGCACATCACACCATCATCTTATAATCAATTTAATGGTGCATTGTACACTGTGCCACAAACGGAATTAAACATTTCGGGCTCTAGAAGACTGATTGAGTTTCTATTTAGAATGCTGCGCAAGACAAATCTATTAACGAGACCACTAGTAGGAGAGAAGAAATAGTACCACTTAGGTGATGTTACACTGAACTTCAGCGATTTAGTGGTTTTAGTGGAACTCCAGTCTTATTTTACTCCAGTTCTATGTTACCCAAATGGAGATAAATGAACTATCGATAAAAAATGGTACGCAAACTTCGGGAAGTCTCTGAAAAACCGCCTACCATATCTCGAACCCAGAAGCACAGATATGCGTCAAAAATCTTCTTCCCAGGCCTCTCTATTGTCTTGTCTTGAAAACCAGCTCTAGCTTTATTGTAGATTTTTTTTTGGAAAAATTTCATATGTGTGTGTAGATCCAGGAAGACCAGAACCAAGGAGCTAAAAATGGTATTTCGACCTCTTTCTAAGCTTCTGTTAAGACTTTAAATAGTTTTTTGAAGGGAGCTTCTCGAATCGAAAGATCTCACAAACCGAGATCGAAAAGACCTGAACCCCAAGAGACATGTTGTTGTTGTAGCGACTAGCTAAACATCACCAGGAAATTATATATTATATCTGTTGAACACGTCGTTCCAGGTGCGGGGCCTAAAGAAGAAAGAGTAGGTCTGCGCAAATATCTTCTCAAAGCAGGATCAAAGCCTCACCAACTCTAAACACATTAAATTTTCATAAAAGCAGGGAGTAGCACCTTACCCTGACCTACAAAGTGGTAAAGCTCTGGAGTACCACCTCACCCTAATGACCTTCCCAGTCTGGAAATAGTACATGACCGCCTCTAAAATACACAAAAAAGCACTTCACCCTGACCTTTCCAGTGCGGAAGTAATACCTGATCGCATCTAAATACCTAAAATTTTCATGAAGGCGGGGAAGCTTCTCATCCTCACCTTCCAGTGCGAGAGTAGTACCTCACCGCTTCTAAATACCTGAAAAATCTGAGAATACCACTTATCCTGACCTTCCCAGTACGGGATTAATACCTCACCGCCTCCAAATATCTGAAATTTACGTAGAGGAAAGGAGTAGCACCTCATCCTGACCGTCTCAGTACGGGAGTAGTACCTCACCGGCTCCAAAGCCTGACATTTTCGTAAAGGCAAAGGGTAGCGTCTCATCCTGACCTTCCCAGTATGGTAATATTACTTCACCGCCATAAATAACTTTATTATACGAGATTCAAAGTCCAGATATTGGATTCGATATTTCCTTCTCGCAAACTTATCTGTTTTTTTTAGGAGGCCAAAAGCTGAAGAGTATGGTTTCAAAACTTTTGGAGATTAACTAAGTGCTTCTTGTGATCAGAATTTGTCTAACGCAATCGCAATCCTTAAATTTTTCAAGAACTCGTGAATGCGTTATGCGTTTCATCCCGAGATTTCTTTAAGCTTTTATTCTTTCTGGGGGCTTAAGTGTGCATAAAACTGCGATAAAGCTGAGCTTGGGATAAAGATCATTCGGCGAGTGGCTCCACATAGCCAAGTTCGAATATTTTAGTTGTGAAAAGGACAGGTACTTCTTAAGAAAATACGTGTCCGTAATAAATTAGCGGCCCTCGGTGTAGCTTCCAGGCTTTAGTATTAATTAATGTCACACGACAAACTTCAACTCAAACCCGAAAGGGATCGTCATTTCCCATATTCCAGAAAGCTGATTATTTCTCTGCCTGCTGAAATTTTACCATTGATCTACAACCTAGAAGTTTTTTTTAATTCTTGAACAAAAGATGGAACAAACTTGAATGTGCGAGAGGCCACCATTTCCTGGAAAGATCCAAAGCCTTCAAGCCTACTGAAGGATCTTTAATTTTTTTAAATGTTTACTACTCCATGAGAGCTCTGCCTAAAAGGGATCGCAGCTTATAACTTCACCACACAGTGTAACGCAGCATCATCACTCATCACACCACGAACAAAAAAAAAATTGAATAAAAATTAAAAATAAAAAGAAACCTGCACTGCGGCGATGGAAATTCTTACAAGCGATAAAATTGCAGGAGGTCATCTATCACTCAGCGACAGCGAATCGTCTGTCCTTAATATCCACGCTACAGCCCCTTAACTCATGCCCAAAACAATGTCTTTAAATTTCACGCACTTGATGGAGTATTCGGAAAGAAGAGAGAGTAAAGTGGATTTTTTGATTGGTTTTTATTACATGAGTATTGCTCCAATCTTCATACGCACGCACATATGCTACGAGATTTTCGAGAGGCAAAACAAAATAATATATTGAAGATTTTAAAGGAAACGAAAATGGAGGAGAGAAAGGAAAGAAGGCAGAAAATGATGCAAAGAACCACTGGATGAGCGTTTTATGCATATGAAACAAAAAATTGATAATAAATGGAAAAATAAAAAAATAAAAATTCAAAAAGGAAATAAAAAGGCGAAAAGCGTATCCAGAAAAATAAATACATGTCATTATTTGTACATATGTATAAAGGTTTCTATGAATTAAAAATAAAATTCTTCCACACTTTTTCACATAAGTATATCCTACGCATGTGTGTAAGTATAATAAAATCTCAAGCAATTCTATAAGCGTGACAACCACAAATCAATCATTCTGAACTTGTCCTAAACATACATAACAAGTCAATTGGAAAGTTCCCGACCAGACACATAAATGGCACTGCTAGATTTTTAGTTAGCCCTAACTTTCAAAATACGCGTGTATGAATTTGACAGCTGTCAGATCATTAGTTTGTGAATTAGAGCATTTTGAGTGAAGCAACTTTTGTTGCTATGAAGAAATATGAAAAAATGGAATTTCGCGTGCTGATAAAATATTGCTTTTTGAAGGAAAAAAAGTACAGTTGAAGTAAAAACTGGATTTGATGACGAGTTTACGGACAATGCCCCAGGAAAGTCAACCATCAAGGATTGGTTTGTTAAGTTTAGACGTGGTGGAATGAGCACTGAAGAAGGTGAACGCAGTGGACACCCCGAAAAAGAGTTTGTTACCGACGAAAACATCAAAAAAAAAAATTCACAAAATGATTTCGAATGACCGTAAATTGAAATAGAATGAAATAGCAGGCACTTTAACCATATCAACTGAACGCATACAGCATATCAGTCACGAATATTTGGGTATGAGAAAGCTCTGTGGAAAGTGGGTGCCGCGCGAGCTCACTTTTAACCAAAAAGAGTTCGGAGCAGTGTTTGGAGATGTTCAGGCGTAATAAACACGAGATTTTGCTTCGATATATGACAATGGATGAAACAGTGGTCCAGGATACCACTCTGAAGGCCAATCGACATTCATCCGTCTGCACACGATGTACCCACTCCATAGCATGGAAAAACGCAACAATCGGCTGGTAAGGTTATGGCGTCTGTATTTTGATATTCGTATGGAGTAGTTTTCATTGACTACCCTGAAAAAGGAGGGAACATGAACAGCGATTATTACATAGCGTTATTGGACTGTTTGAAGGATGAAATCGCCGAAAAACGGCGGCATATGAAGAAAACGAAAGTGCCACCAAGAAAATTTCACGAAGACAATGCACCATATCACAAGTCAGTGAAATGAATGTCAAAAATCCATGGATTGGGGTTGGAATTGTTTCCGAATCCACTGTATTGTCCAGATCTGGTCCCCAGCGACTATTTGCTGCTTTCGCATCTCAAAAGAGTGCTCGCTGGCAAGAAATTTTCGTCGAATGAAGAGCTGATCGCCGAAACTTAGATCTATTTTGAAGCAAAGAACAAATCGTGCTACAAAAATGGTATGGAAAAGTTGAAGGGTCGCTATAATCAGTGTATCACCCTCAAATAGAATTATGTTGAATAAAAAAAGTATTTTGCCAAAAAAACGGGTTTTACTATGGTTGGCCGGGAACTTTTCTATTGACCTGTTATATATACAAGTATCTTTGGCTATAGAGCGTTTACAAATATTCCCTTAATGCACTGGCTCGCCAACCTCTCTGCCTTGAACAGAACATCCACCTATGCATCCATGCACCCGCCGCTGTTTCTTTATACCTTTCATGAAATACCAGAAGGAGAAAAGAGAGAGGAATTTATAACGATCGGATCAGAACAACGAGCTGAGTTGGCTTCAGGCCACTCTAGAATTTTCGGAAAATGATTTTTTTTCGTTCAAATGATACATTATGGTCTCAAAAATGTTATCCCAAAAGATTATGACAGATAAAAATTTCTAAATGTCCCATTTTCGTTCTCTAGTTGAAACGTCTGTTTCAGTCAGTCTAGGCCTACTCAAAACTTTAAACGCGTTTGTCTCAAAACTGCTTTTTTCAAGTTGGTCGGAAACATAACTCAAACAATTTACAATCGATTCACTTGAAATTTTGAAAACACCTTCAGAAATACATTATCATTGAGAAGTACGTAGGATTTTCTTTTTATCTTGCATATTTTTATTTTATATTTTTGATAACAATTTTTTAGGCCAAATTGTTACTTTTTCCTTTAGAGACCCGCCATTTGGTCAAAAATGCATATATTGAAAAAATCTTACTTACTTCTGTAGCTATTGCTATTTACAAGCGGAAACCGTTCAACAACTTTTTAAAATAAATAAATTACAGGAGTTGCGTGTCCGGCCGTGGTTCCCGAAAAAATGGAGACATCGTAGGGAGAACGCTGTATAACCGCCATTTTTTATTGAATTTTTCTTAAAAAATAGCTATAAGCAGTTGATTATATGTATAATAAATGCCTTTCGTCAAAATCAGATTTATTTAATAGTTTCCCGAAAAAAAATCTCAAAAAATGCCTATGTTGTGTTGCCCTCTAGAGTAGCCTAACCCTTTAACCATGTCTGGCTGTTTGACCGCAAACTACTCAGTTTTTGAGATATTTCAACCGAATTTGGAATGCAGATTCATTTTTTATATTTAAATGATCATTTGTTGGAACCGGATAGATAGATCGGGCAACTATAATATGTAGCCCCCATGCAAGCGTTTTTTTCATATATGACTTCTTGGAACAAAGACCCGCCAAAAAGGCATCTAAAAGCGTGAAATTTAGTATTCCAAACACTTATGTACAAATAAATACTGATACTGAAAAACATCGAAATTGGAAGACTATATCATATAGCTCCCATCCAACCGATTTATTCAGATATATGTTTTTGGGTAAAAAAATCCATCAGAAAGGCCTCTGAAAACTGAAAACAAAATTCGGTATGTTAGACATATAAATTCATATGAATATTGGAACCGTAAATTCTCGAAGTCAGAAGACTATAAAAAATCGTCAAAAAAGCATGTCATACCAAAAATTTGTTTTATTCATGAAAGGTATAAGACTGCGGCATGGCTGAAAACAGCACAGAAAGAATTGTTTTCATTGCGTCTGGAATATGAGTAATTTGTAGCAAAAACTAGACATTCGCTGGCCATACATTCGGTCAATCAGTCCGCTTTGACATGCCTAAATGACGTACACTTCATCTGGTTAATTGACGGCTGACCGACCGACTGCCTGCCTACCTGCCTGCCTGCCTGTCTGTCTGTCTATGCGGCACCACTGCATTATAGTCTCTTTGTATGTTTGTCTCATTTTATGTCTGCCTATCGGCCGGTGTGGTTGGCTCCCCAACTTCAACTTCATTGTTGGACGCATAGAATTAACAAATAACCATAATAAATTGATAATTCACCACAAAAGCAACACGTTGGAGGTGCTTGATGCAGTATTTATGTATGTGTCTACCACTAAATGTACGTTTGTATGCATGTGTGCGCGTGTGCGTAGGGTTTTCACATCGTTTGCCTTTACACGCATGTGTTTAGGTCTCATTTTAATAGTTCTTCTTTGGTAATATTTCTCAAGAATGATATTTTCTTAAGTGAAAAATGTTAAATTTAGTCACGCACTATTAACAATTGTTGTCGATTATTATAAATTATATGTGCAGCAGAGGGTGCACGCATATTTATACCACTAATAGGTTTTTATCGTTTTTTATTTATGCCCAAAAGTGCGTTGATTGCTGTGCGTAAAAGAATAAATGGATACCTAATTGGCAGCGTTCTGGAGGAAACGATCAACTTGGAGCTTTCAAGTAAGTTTTCTGATATAAATAAACAGTTATCTTAAGAGTTTTAAATTTTCTTCAACCACAACAACCGAAATACATTACAATTGAGTTTTTACTGCAAACTCAGAACTTAGAACACACACTCTGTGGGCGAGAGTTTTTCATTTTGGGATTGAGAGGAGCATGCCTGACCTACTGTAATCCATATTGAACTACTTGGTAGGGACATAAATACTGTTACCACATAATTCCCATATGATTTATAGAATAAAACCTGTTAAGCGTTAGTCTGTATCGGGAATTCTAAATTGTGTGAGTTTTCAGCATGGAATGGTCAGATAATGAAAACCGTATCGCTGTTATAGCGCTTTTTAAGTGTGAAATGATATTTTCAAAACACTCCGTCCGCTCGGCATTAGTCGCATGTTCGTCTACCGGTGCATAAAACTGTTTGAGGAGACTGGGGATGTTAAAGACCACTACCGGTCGGGCCGTCCATGCACAGTTCGAACGCCGCAAGTCATCAAAGCTGTCAAATCAGGAATTCTGCGAAATCCACTCCGAAAACAGAAAATCATGGCCCGGGAGTTGAATGTTTCGCAAAAGTCCATGAGTCGAATTATTAAAAAAGACTTAGGACTTGGGGCTTTCAAATGCCGTACCGGACATTTGTTGACTGCAGCTTTGAAAAAAACTAGGGTGGTAAAATGCAAACGTCTTTTGGTGAAGCACGCTGATAACTTGCACAGAAATATCTTGTTTACCGATGAAAAATTGTTTACCGTGCAGGAAAAATTTAATAAACAAAATGATAGGGGTATGCACGGTCATCTAAGGAAGCATCTGAACTGATTCCACGGGTCGAAATAGGTCATCACCCAGCTTCAGTCATGGTTTGGTGGGGTGTCTCTTATGATGGGTTAACTGACTTGCATTTTTGCGAACAAGGGGTCAAAACATCGGCCAAAGTTTACCAAAAAAACCGTTTTGGAAGCTGTTGTAAGACGACTTAACCATTCCATGTTCCAAAACCAATCATGGACTTTTCAGCAAGACTCTGCGCCGGCCCATAAAGCTAAAACGACCCAAATCTGGCTCCAAAACAATTTACCAGCATTCATTTCCTCTGAAGAGTGGCCCTCTGGCAGTCCTGATTTGAACCCGCTGCATTACAAATTCTGGACAGTTTTAGACGACATGGTTTGCCACAAAAGATACCCCAACATTGATTCTCTTAAGACAGCTTTGATTCGTGCTGTGGCCAATTTCCCAATGGAGGAGGTGCGTGCGGCTATTGATGATTGGATGATTGGCCAGTCCGACTTAAGGCGTGCGTGAAGGCCAAAGGCGGGCATTTCGAATGAATACTGCTTTTTTGTATACAATATATATCAATAAATATGCAAAACAAAAAAATTGGTCCACAAACATTCATTATTTTTTTATTTTATAGCATAAAATGTGTGTAACAGTATTTATGTCCCTACTAAGTAGAAGGATCCCGCAATCGCACAAGTGAAGCTACTGGCATAGCGCTCGTTGAGTTGAGTAAATGGCTCAGCTGCCCAGAAGTAGATCGCATATTTACAGAAAAGCATTAGTAGCATTAGACGTCAGGGTTGAAGATGACAGTCGTAAGCGGAGTGAAGGAACGCAGGCTGTTAAATGTGACTCGCAGAAACTTGGGATTGTTAATAGTCGGAATTTTTACATTCGACTCTCGACTATATGTCTAAGGTTTGTTTTATTCCAAATTACTTCATTTCGCGTGAAAGATTTGATTCTGTCGCAAAATTATGCTGACTCAATTCGTTGAAGCATCTTTTGAGGTTTCTTTATTCTCAGCTAGTTTACCTCATCTGTTTTTGTATGTGCTATTGCAGTGGTTCATGACTTGTAAAAAAATTTAATATATTTTATCTGGCTTTGGTATTGATCTATCTACTGTCCACACTATTCCATACAAAATTTATGGTCCTATGCGTCCTATGTGGAAAGAGTTTCAAGATCTTAAATCTCAGATTCATTGCTTTACGGGCGACCTTAAGCTCAAAGCCGGGGAGCCCGAGAGTTATTCGTTAATCGTCGAATAACTCGAAAAGTACTTGGCGTAATCTGTGCAAATTTGCAGAGAATATTTTTAGGATCTTATACTTTAAGACAATTCAAAAAATAGAGATACTTTTTGTTTTAGCTCTTGACTACTCCTAACCATTTTAGATAAATAATTGGTGGTATTTTTATAAAATTAATTAGGTGAGTTCGGTTGTCGAATGTTGGGTGTGATGAGCTGGGTCCCGCCGAGATATGGTAACAGGTCAATTGTAAAGTACCAGGCCTGACACATAGATGTCGCTATAAAAATTAAATTAATTTTAGTTTTTAGTTAGCTCTAACCTTCAAAAGACGCATTTATAAATTGACACCTTTCGGATCATTAGATTGGGAATTATAGTATTTTGAATGAAGCAACTTTTGTTATTGTAAAAAAAGTGGATAAAAGGAAATTTCGCGTGTTGGAAAAAATACAGCTGAAGCAAAACCTTGGCTCGATGACGAGTTTCTGGACTCTGCCCCAGGAAAATCAACCATCAAGGATTGGTATGTTACGTTTAGAGGTGGTGAAATGAGCACCGAAGACAGTGAAAGCAATGGAGGCCCAAAAGAGGTAGTTACCGACGAAAACATCAACGAAACCCACAAAATGATTTTGAATGACCGTAAATTGAAGTTAAATGAAATAACAGGTTATGAGAAAGTTCTGTGTTAAGTGAGGGTCGCGTGAGCTCACTTTTTACCAAAAACAACGACGAGTTGATGATTTGGAGCAGTTTTTGGAAATGTTCAAGCATAATAAACACAAGTTTTTGCGTCGATATGTGACAATGGATGGAACATGGCTCCATCATTTCACTCCGAAGTCCAATTGACAGTCATCCGTGTGCACTGCATACGATGAACCTGCTACAAAAACGCATGATTCGGCTGGCAAGGTTATGGCGTCTGTATTTTGGAATGAGTATGGAATAATTTTCATTGACTACCTTGAAAAAGTAAGTACTATCAACAGCGAATATTACAAAGCGTTATTGGACCGTTGGAAAAAGGAAATGGCCGAAAAAGGGCCGCATTTGAAGAAGAAGAAAATGCTGTTTCACCAAGCCAATGCATCGTACATCAAGTCAATGAAATCGATGGCAAAAATTCAAGAATTTGGCTTTGAATTGCTTCCGCATTCACTGTACTCTCCAAATTTGCCCCCAGCGACTATTTGCTGTTGTCTGATCTCAAAAGAATGCTCGCTGGGATGAAATTTTCGTCGAATGAGGAGGTGATCGCCGAAAATGAGGTCTATTTTGGAGCAAAGGACAAATCGTACTACAAAAATGGTATCGAAAAATTGGAGAGTCGCTATATACAGTGTATCACCCTTGAAGGAAACTATTTTGAAAAAAAAAAAAAAAAAAATATTTTGTCAAAAAAAAAAGTTATTTTCTATGGTGGACCGGAGACTTTTCAATTGATATATTATGATGAATTGAAGTGGCAAATGAACTACACATAGTGATAAAATCTTTTCTGTGGTGAAATTGTTAAAAAATAGCCTTCAAACAGGAATTGAAAAAAAAAATTTGAAATATAAATGCAAAACATATGAACTTGCAAGACACAACTCAATTTTAAGTTTAACTACCATAACAACTCATCTCAGCTACACACAAAAAGCACTTTAATTTGACTTTTACTAAGAGAATCAAAAGAAAAAAATAAATGCCAACAAATTTAGCCCAAAGTAAATCTCAATTGAATAAAAAGTATTTATTCTGACAATTAAAGGGCTGATCGAACGTGGGAAAGACAAAAGAAAGGATGATTAAAGTCAAAAATATTAAATAAATATTTTCGAATTCACACACAAATTTGTACAAACATACATTTTCGGATGACTATTGTAAAATATAACGAAATTCGAGATATTATAATAAATTGTGAAGTGGAAGACCGATAAAAAGCTCTAAAAGTAAATATTTTTGGCTAATAAATATATTTACATATGTAGTATGTGCATACATACAAACGTATGGCGCTAAAATATGGAAATAAATTTAAGTAAATGAAAAAAAACCGCTGTAGACAAAACAAGGAAAAAACAATTTAATAAAATATTGTATAAAATGAAATCTAAATTCACTTTAATTATGTATCACAAAGTGCAAACGAAAATGCGTAAATATATATATATATTTGTTTGTAAAATAAATTGTATAAAGTTGCAAATACAAAATTTGCATTTCCATCATCATCAAGTATGCCAACAAACGTGTTCATCCATCATTTTCAAAGTAAACAAATCCACATTCATACATACATACATACATACATACATACATACATACACATCCATTCAAGAAATGCGCATAAATTACTAGCAGCCTAAGTAGTCGACTAAAAATGAAAGAATGTAACAAAGCAAAGTGATAAAGGAAATGTGCAGGCGTAAATGATAGATAATATGATAAAAGCGGAAGAAAAAGAAATAAAAATATGTAAAGGTCATATATGTCAGCAACACTCAACAATTACAGTGTATGTGATGGGTAGCTCATTTAATGCCCACACACACGTATACACAAAAAGATATATATAAAATTTTTCTTCTAATTATCGTCAATAAATTAATAGAAAATGGCAATAACAACAAGTGATACAAGGACAAGGAAATTGAAATTATTCCGAGAAGAGAAGAGCTACATTTTATAGCGGAAAGTTTTTTTTTTTTTGAGATGAAAAAAATTAAATTCCCAGAAGCCAACAGGAAGCGGCAGAATGACAGGATGTGCCACAAGGAGGAGGACTTTTGAAGATGAAACTTAAATGGCATTTAATTAATGATTATGAGGATGTCAAGGGCCATAAGTGCTGAGGACTTGTGAAGGTTAAAAGTAGAAAAATAATGAAAAAGAGGAAACTTTAGCGAAGAAACTGTTTCAAAGACAAATCAGATAAATTATAAAAAAAAAAATTATTTAAAAAAAAAAATTAATGTAAAAAAAAACAAATAATAATAAACAAAAAAACCTAAATCAAATAAATAAAAATTTTAATTAAATTTAAATTAAAAGGAATTAAACAATTAATACAATAAAAAATAAAAAATAAAAAAATTAAAAAAATATATAAAATTAATATAATTAAACTGGAAAAAAATTTAAAATCCTAAAATAAAATGAAGTAATTAAAAAAAAAATTTATTTGTATAAGAAAAATTTCAAATGAAGTGAAATAAAATAAAAACGTTGAAACAAATAAATAAATAATAAAAAAGCAAAATAAATGAATTAACTGAGGTTCAATTTAACACAAAAAAAAAAAAAAAAAAATCAAGTCCAACCAAAATTTTTACAATGGATCTCCGCATATCTCTATGATCGAACACAAAGAGTAATCTTTAAAAATTCCATTTCAGATACCGTTAATGTTTTTTCAGTAGGAGTACATCAGGGTAGTCATCTAGGCCCGATTCTGTTTTCACTATTTATAAACGATAAAGGTTCTCAGATAAAATTTTCAAAACTTTTAATGTATGCGAATGATGAAAAACTTTATAAATCTTACACACTTCGGCAAATGAAGGTATCTTACTGCAAACAGACATAAACAGCATGATTGAATGGTGAAAAATAAATCGGATGCCCCTAAATCTTAAGAAATTTAAAGTTATGTGTTTCTCCCGAAGAGCCACACAGACAATTACTTACACTATAGATAATAACAATTTGGAACAGGTTCACAGTTTTATTGATCTGGGGATCACTATGGACCCTAAATTGAACTTCACACATAACATTGGTGTGAAAGTCAACAAAGGTCAAAGGAGTTTAATGATCTTTAAGTTACTAAAGCTTTATATATAATATTAGTAAGATCTATTCGGGAATACGACTCGTTGATTTGGAACCCGGGTATTCAAATCTACTCTGACAGGATAGAGTCTATTCAAAAATAATTTCTCCTATTTGCCTTAAGAAATTTGCATTGCGACTCTCAGTACAATCTTCTTTCTTATACTAGTCGCCTGAAACTTATCTATCTCACTACTCTCGTCAGCCGTCGGGAAATGCTTGGTGTAATTTTCATGGTTAAAATAATAACAGGCTCAATTTCCAGCCCCCTTTTTCTCTCTGAAATCAAATCTAATGTTCCGTTCAGAATGTCCAGGCATTTTTGCCCCTTGTTTCTGAAAACTTGTAAAACGAATTTTGAATTTCACGAGCCTTTGCATTGTTTGTGTTTGGATTTCAACTCTCATTCGAGTTCATTTGACATATCTGACTCACTCGCTTTTTTATATTAAGAAAACTATTTTGTCGACTCTCAACTAAACGTTACATAACATTTTATATTTTAAATAATTCTCTAAAAAATCAGCTGATGAATTTTGCTCTGTAGCTGAACTCTTTTAGTTCTCGACACTAAACAAACCTTTCTTCACCGTGACTCGGCATTGATGAAAAATAAAACAAATTCCGTACATCATGCAGACAGCGCCCCTCGTGCGGATGGGCGGGTGGTGGGTAAACCGTTGGGATTGACAATAATAATAAAAAATTAAAAAAATATTTTGAAACATAATCAAAGCACAGAATTAAATAATATAATAATATCTTATACAGTACACTAGTAGCTATGTTCCGTAGTATAAAAATTTTATTATCTTGATAACTTCTTATTTTTTTTAGCTCAAAAACTGATAAAAAAAATAAGCCTGGCCACGTTTCATGCCTTAAGGGGTCAGGTGGGTTCGAAAATTAAAAAAAAAGTCGATTTTTTTTTGTTTTATTAAATTGTAAAATATGTTTAAAATATTTTTCCAAAATTTCTCGATCGGAGTAAAATTCTATGAGATAGACCCTTTGGAAGCTCCGCCCATCAGGCCATGTCTGTGTCAATTTGAAACTTTAAACGCGTTTATCTCAAAACTCTATTTTTTAAGTCGGTGGACACGATTTCTTTAAAG